>CM073121.1:12093472-13550138 GCA_037039145.1 Fundulus diaphanus | reverse complement strand
GATACCACTGACTCCTATTTGCCAGGATATTTGCATTTGCCGAATAAAACCAACTCCACAAATTGGTACAAAAAGCATTTAATTTGAATCCTGACTCTGACATTTTGTGTCCTCTTGCAGCTGATGCAGCCTCACAAATTACAAAGTAAATTACTTTCAATTTCTTTCCCCTGACTGTCGCAGCTGAGCATGTATCATGTGGATTTCCGAGTCTATTGTCTTTGTGTCATACCTCCTGTGTTGTTGCTAGGAGACACGGGTTCGTTGCTCTGATTGGCAGGCTGGTCAATTAGCCTCTTGGTGTCGGTGGTATCGGTGGGTTTGTGGGATTTCTTGTTTTTGATGAGGATTTTGCACATCAGCTCCTGAGGACTGGGCAGGGGGACGCCAGCCTCCAGCTGCAGACACACAACATACGAAAGCGAGAACCGCGTTTAGCGCAGGTTACCTTCAATACCACAGCATGAAACGGAGCAGCCGTCTGTATTTCCTACAGGGTATTTGTCCAGAGGATCAATCAGCAGGGCTTCTCCGAAAATAGAGCGACAATATTCGGCCATTTTTGCCTGCTGCTTCAAGCTGAAAGACACAGAAGGAGATATTTACACACTTTATGTTGATTGAGAGACATTTTATATAGACAATAAAATACACTCACCAGCCACTTTGTTAGTACACCAGTTCAGAAAGCAAATTATCCAACCCCATGGTAGCATGTCAGCATAATTCTGCATCTCAACACGGTGAACACAACTTGCTGAATTTTAAAGCAAGCATCATAACGGGGAAGAAAGAGGCTTTAAAGCTATAGTTGGTAATCCTGTTCAGAAACACTTTTTGTTATACTGGTTAAAATTGTCCTTCCATCTTGAAAGTAGTAATTACAGTATCTATTCAGAAAAAAGAGGTAAAAAAAAACGATCTCCGTGGGAGCTGCAGGCCTGTAAAAACTCTGACAAATCTTAGCCCATGCGACCGAAGGGCAGGGATTGGATAGTTTTGTTTCTGCCCTCACCCCCTCTGTCCCTCAGGTTCCGGGGGTATCGCCTTATCTAGTTCTTGTCCCACATGCCATCATTCTGACGCGTTCACGTAACACCACTGTACATGCTCGTTCCTTGTAAGTTTCTGCTTTCTGGCTGCGCACTTCTAGTGTTTCAGTATCCGGTTAGCTTAGCGGTTAGCTTAGCGGTTAGCTTCAGTATTAGCCGTTCATATTAGCTCTCAATGTATACTTTGAACATGGCTGAGAGTCGCAAGAAGCGATCTAAGTTCATGTTAATGACAAGAACAGGAAGGCCTCAGTAGAAAGAAATAAGACCAAAGTGGATTTGGGAAAAAAAGTGCCTTCTCCGGGTTGGACAGGATGTACTGCCCCAAGTGGAGGAGTTTAAGTATCTTAAGGTCTTGTTCACGAATGAGGGGAAGATGGAGCGGGAGATGGACAGGCGGATTGGTGCTGCGTCTGCTGTGACCGGTCCGTTGTGGTGAAGAGAGAGCTGAGCCAAAAGGCGAAGCTCTCGATTTACCGGTCGATCTACGTTCCTACCCTCATCTATGGTCACGAGCTTTGGGTCGTGACCGAAAGAACGAGATCCCGGATACAAGCGGCCGAAATGAGTTTTCTCCGTGGTGTGTCTGGGCTCTCCCTTAGAGATAGGGTGAGTAGCTCAGTCATCCGGGGAGGACTCAGAGTAGAGCCGCTGCTCCTCCACGTCGAGAGGAGCCAGTTGAGGTGGCTCGGGCATCTGGTTAGGATGCCTCCTGGACGCATCCCTGGTGAGGTGTTCTGGGCACGTCCCACCGGGAGGAGGCCCAGAGGGAGACCCAGGACACGCTGGAGGGACTATGTTTATCAGCTGGCCTGGGAACGCCTTGGGATTCCCCCGGAGGAGCTGGCCCAAGTGGCTGGGATAAGGACAGCCTGGGCCTCCCCGCGACCCGACCCCGGATAAGTGGAAGAAAATGGATGGATGGATTGATTTGGGGAAAAGATTTCACGCAATCCCCCTGAAGAGCCGGTAAGGCAGTCTTGAACACGTGCAGTAATTCAAAAGGGACTTGGGGAAACTTCTGGAAAAACTCAACCTTTAAGTGACTTTGATGGTAGCTGGTGCTAGTCATGCTGATAGCAATGTTTCAGATATTGTTGAGCTACTTGGCTTTCCATCCACAACCATCTCTCAGATTTACACAGAACTGTCAGAAAAAGCGAAAATAGCCAGCCAGCGGATGTAGTGTAAATAGAAATAGCTTATTGCTATGACTCAGAGGTCCTAGGAAAGCGGACATAATGGTTCAAGATAACAAAAAATACGAAAAGTGGCTACCGTCATTGAAGACACAACACAACGAACTTTGAGTTAGATGAGCTACAGCAGCAGGAGACCACACCAGGTCCCACTCCAGTAAACTGAGGCTACAATTCACACAGGGCCACTAAAATTGGACCATAACCGATGGGACAATTGTTGTCTGGTCTCATGAGTTTGGATTTCAGCTGAAACATTCAGATGCTGAGGTCAGAATTTGGTGTGACCAACATGAAAGCATCTATTCACCCTGCCTTGCATCAACAGTCATGGTGCGGGGGATACACTTTGGGTCCATCAGTACAAAATAAATATAGCTAAAAAACCCTCAGCCGATCTGAGTGTTGATTCTGACCATGTGCATGGCTTTATGACCACACTGCACCCATCCACTGATGGATACTTCCTACACAATGATGGTGCAATTTTCAAGGTAACTTTTCTGACCCCTTGTTGAATCTATGTCATGAAGAATTAAGACACAAGGTACCAGCGAGCCCAGTAATGGCAAGGTGTACCTAAAAAATTGGCCGGCGAGTGTATGTGTATAGAAATTAAATCCTTACGAGTCTACGTGGTTTTCAAATGAAAGTATGACAGGAAAAGGTGAAGTCTTAAAGGCGCATTCTGCGATGGCTTCGATCACCTCCTACAAAATAAAAGGGAAAAATAAATCATTCTTTGGTTGGCTTGCAAAATACCCAACAAAACAGATTGCTCTCCAGTCACTAGAACTCCAGAGGAGCTTAGAGTGGAACACATGGCTTTAAGACTACAGCTCATTAATCAGCCTAGAAACAAATAGCATTTCTTGGTCTGCTTTTTATCACTAGTTGTAATTGTCACATGTGATATTGTTTAATGAACCTTGTAAAGTAAAAAAAAAATTGTTTGCAAATAGATTTGACAAAGTCTCAGCACTTCAAGTCTTTTCTACGTCTACCAGGTTTTCTTCCAGGGTTGTCCTGTATTCAGGTCCACCTATCTTCCCTTAAACTCAGATCAGAATTACCGATAATCCATCTTAATAAAGATTAAGAAAATGCATGTGAGTACACCATGTATCCTCTGATGTTTATAGACAAAAGCGGCAAAAAATTGTTCACTGGAGAGTTTGCTCGATGGCACGACATGTTTTACGAACCACAAATTGAAAAAACGTGCGTGTTGCTTGGAGTTTTTTGCGTCATATCCGTAGTTATCAGATTGGTTATAACCTGATGACGCTGACCCTGTTAGTCCCGCCTTTTGAAATCCTGCTCTACCAGCTCTTTACTAGACTGATATAACGTGTACACATCCTAAGTCAGTCCGGCTGGCTTGATTAACGACATGGATACATAATAAGTAAATATGAAAAGTAGCTTGGGATCCAGATGGGATGCTCCCTGCAAGCAGATGAGCTCTAAAGGCTGATTCCCCAAAAAGAGCTTACTGTCACTATTAAAGCCCCACCAAGTAATTTTTGAATGGCACTCCCCCTACAGGACCTTTTGAAAATTGCACTGACGCTACCCTACGCGTGCCCCCCATACCCCAGAACTACAACGCACTGTCACTATTAAGTTAAGCCCACTCAAAATTATTACTTTCATAGAGTTGTGCAAACTTAACTTGCACATACTAATATTTTTTCAGTTCACAAAAAAGTAAAGTCAACTTAATGCATCTTACAGTGTCATTTTTGTAGGTCTGTTGTCTGAAATCTCAGTAAAATACATCAGTTTGTGGTTGTGATGCGACCAAATGGAATATTTATCTAAGGCACAGCAAGTAAAGCCCTCAGATATTCAACAGGGTTGGGTTCAGTTCAGGGCTTTGGGTCTAGGCATTCCAGAAGATTAGCGCCAGCCTGCTTTTTCTATTACAAAACCCGTTTCACATCATAGTCCTGTTGGATCATGGTCCTGTCGAAACACCATGTGTATTGTACCTGTACCTGTAGCAGCCAAACAACCCCACAGCATGATGGGACCACCACCATGCTTGACACTTGTTAAAGTGCAGCGTTTGATTTGTCTTGAAGGTAGAAGCTTGCATTTGGGAATTACAAATGTGTTCTGGTTTCAAGCCAGATAAGCAGTAAAATTTGTTAATTGTTTTAGTGCTAAGTACTAGTAGCAATAAAGGCAATAAAAAGTACAGATTGTACATTGGTACAGCACTGTGTATCAATGAGATACAAATTGTCCCTATTTGCAAGGCATGTATGTTAGATAATGAGCTTGTACTGCTTGGTGACCCTACAACTTTGCTATTTAGATTTCCTACTTCAGTGGGGCAAACATGTTGCGTTTCTTTTTTTTTTTTTTTCAAGAAACTGAGAAACTTCAACTTCCAAATACAAATATAATGTACCACTAGAATTAAAAGTCTCTTCTTTACTCCTCTAAATATGTATCTGGTCATTGCAGCTGTAATTTCCCTCTGGGATTATTAAAGTATTTCTGATTCTGATTCTGATATAGCGCAACCTGCGTCCCCTCAGACCATGAAACATGTTTGCTGAAGTTCATGTGGGTCACTACAAATCTCAGAAGAGTTTGTAGGCCTAGATGTTAAAGCATGGGGTTCTCTCTTTACGGTGAAGTGATACCTCCTTCAGTGGGGCCAGAGACTATGGTGTCCCAGCAGTTTCACGTTTAGGGTAGAAATGGGCCTTGGTTGTTCCCAGCTCCTTTCTGGACATAACTCTGATGTGCTATCATCTGATGTTGTCAGGTTGGGAGCAGATAGTTCAAACTAGGACACCGTTGGGTGTTCCAAGAGCACGATGACCCCAAACACACATCAAAGCAGTTTTTAAAAATGGATGAAGGACGCTAATATCAAGCTTCTAGAATAGTGTTTCCCAAGCCATGACGTTAACCCTGATGAAAATGCGTGCAATCTGCTTTTAAAGCAAGGTCTTGAAATCGCAAGCGAAGATGTAGTTAATGCCCGCACAGAAATATGAACAATTCCTAATGACCACATTTAAAATAAGGGTGCCAGACCTTAAAGGAGATTTCAGATGTCATGGTGAACCCATGAGTTATGACCGGCTCCTCCTCAGCAGTTCGTCCTTTCCACACGTCTAATTCCACACAGCGGCAGCCTGCCAGCAGAACCTGCCGGTACATCTCCACGGAGGAGCTTCCTGCCAGCTGGCCCGCTAAAACATACATAGAAGGAGTAAAAACGTAAAAATGGTGACAGCTCATAAGCTGGCTTGTCCCGTGAGGGTCCGTTGAGTCTGGGCCTGTGTCCACCCAGACGTCTGACAGCAGCGAGGACATGTAGAACAAGGACCGGAACCAACTGTCTTTGGAAAATGGCATCACTTAAAAAGGGCCATTTACAATTCTCTTCCAAAAAGCCAGTTAGAGATGAGACTGTCTGATCTGCTTGAGGAAGCTTTTAACTCAGCCGTGGTGGGAACAACGATGAGGACTGTAACGGGCAAAACCGCAGACTTTTGACCACAGTGAAATTATTTTTATAGGTTGGATATTGGCGCTGTGCTGATTGGACGAAATAGCTGGCTGCTTTAAAGATGGATTCACACTGCTTCTCCACCTGCAACAGTGTGGAGCAAAGTGGCCATCTCTCCTCTGCCGTCTCCCTCCTCCTGCACACGGTGGTTCGATCAGCGGCTGTGAACAACTTTTTGAACCAAACGTTCTTTACAGACAAAGCTGAACAGCCTTCAGTGTGCGTAGAATGAGAGAAAGGCTTGTTGAATCCACGGATCTGATTTAGGTTACTGAATACAGTGTGACCATCTGCGTATAGAAAGCTGAAGTGTCCATATTTCTTTTCTTTTGTTTCCTTCAGGCGTAAAATTATAATTTGGTTTGACCCACTTCATGGTGGTCCTTAATATGTAATGCCGGCGCTCTTCAGTTTAACTTTTCCCTGAACCTCCTCGGAGAAAACCTTCTCGTTTCTCATCGCCCCTTGGCCAGTCAGTGAACAGCAGTCTGCTAACGTCACATCCCAGCCCATCTTCATCCCTATTTAAGCCAGCTTCAGCCCGACTCCGCTGCGGTCATACTACATCCTGAGGAGGGATGAAAAAAAAAAGCCAGCCTGGTAGGACAAATTCTGTAATCTAAACTTTAGTAAAGCAGGCGGAGAGCAGTATATATATATATGATATATAAACTGCTTCACACCGAGGCAGACCAGCTTATTTTCCTACAGTCAGTGAGTAAGAGCTGCAGCTTCCTCAAACAATGAGACACATGTTACTGCTTCCTGTTCTTTATCTTGGGCTTTTATGATGGCCGGTTGGTTTTGCTGCGTTTCCCCTACCTGTGAGGTATGTATTGTGTGACGAGTTGATGAAATAGTGAGACAGCGGGAAGTTCATGTCTTCAGACTGATCCAGTTTCTCGGGGGGAATGACTCCGTTCTCGTCGCTCGACAGATAACTGGAAAAGGCCTGGAGAGAGACAACGCCTGACGACAACATGCGTAGGAGAACACAACGTCATATGACAAAAGTGAGAAACATCAACTAAAACGATCTACATTTAGATCTGAGCTCAACAAATGAAAGGCTGTGTGCACGGTCACTTTAAAACCCTTACATGGCTGCGGTTGCCTCTGAATAAACACGGATCTCTTTGCATCGTCACATGGAACCGTATAAAAGATTACAATCAGTGTTGTGCTTGGACTACTAATGAGGTGGTTACTACAAATAAAAATGACAGTTTCAGACAGGGCAGCATGACATGGAAAGATGAAGTTGTAATATGTTCATTAAATATAGCAAGCAAGCTGTCTTCCTTTTCTCTTCTATCCTCCATATGTTACAATACTACCACTCTCCTTGCGCTTTAGCACCTTGGAGGCTAGGATCTGTATCAGATGTGGTTATAAAAGGCGGTTTAAATCCATCTGATCGGCCAAAAATATAATTGTCAATCAAAGTTTGAATGCATGACCCGAGGAAGGGTTCTTGCATCCCAGCCATCCTTTGATACCGCAGAATTTGAAATTGTGATGACAGCTGCGTTTCAAAAATATTTCCCACCTCTAGTTTCAAAACTGTTTCTTCAAAGCATTTCCAATGTTTAAAATTCTTTTGATGCCAGAGAAAGTTCCCGATTTTCTCCAGCTATATGGAGAATAAAGCAACTTAGTGCAGCTCCCCCCCCCCCACCTGTTGCTGCACATTGCTGATCAGCTGGCAGAAGAAAGGCACCCACATTTTCCCCTCACTTACATGAAAGATACATTTTGGAAAGATTTCTGGTTGTGAAAAACGAAGACGGTTAATAACACCATAACATCGTCTCACATGAAGTTTTGGTCAGCTGTCTAATGGAGCCGACGTCTTATCAAGCAGCAGCAGGCGCGTAGTGCTTTAAATGAGATTTAAAAAGTGTCATCATGAAACACATTTTAGTCCAAACTTCTGATTCTGCCTTCTGATTAGAAAAAAAGTGAACTGCTGTAAATTCTGCTATCTAAAAATAGAGTGCAGGAGAGCTCAGGAAAAAAAGCCAAAATAAATAAACTGGCCTAGACACGATCACAAATGTTATGTGATCACAATATTAATAGGATCATTGATTAATAAGAACATCCAACATTACACATGGTTTTGTAGACATAATAAGAACATATGACTTGGTTAATCTTTATTTATTTATTTTAACAGGACTTGGTTCATCCTGTGACATCAATATATCCCAAAACGTTTAAGTGCGGAACCATGAACATGAGTTAATTCCGATTCATCTGTTTGACCAAAACTTTGACCCGTTTCTTGTAAACAGTGAAACATTAGAACACTGAACACTAGAAAGCTGTTTTTGACCTCCCTCTTCAATCAGTTAAAGCGGCACCTGAACAATAGAACAAGCACAGCAAATGCTCTTCCCTTTTTAAAAATGGGGAACAAAGCTTTGTTTTATCTCCCCCAGTGTTTGACCTGAAACCGTCTGATGATCCTCTGCCCATCTGACAAATTTACAGACGTTAATTCTGATTCTCGGAGTTGGTCCCACCCAACTTCTATTGCGTAAATAGTTTGAACACTTTTAAGAGTTTAAACAGTGCAGTATCTCTCTCACTTCAGTTGGATCCCATAAAACACTGCAGAAGAATTTGAGCTGCAAAGCATTATTCAGGCGGAGGAAGACCTACCAGTCTGCAGCAGTGACATGCATTCAGGAACATCCTCCCAGTGACTATTTCCCGTCTAAACCTTCAGAAAGGTTTATAACACCAGCAGAAATAATGAGGCACTCATGATGTAGGAGACATCATTTGAAAAGGCTGGCAGCCTTTTTGGAAATCTCTTTAATTCTCTGTAGACTGCAGCAGAGGCTGTTTACAGGTAGTAACGCTCACTGGACTACTTTTGGTAATGGCAAAGATAAGATGAGATGCAGACAGTTTAAAATTCATTTTGTCTTTGTTTTACACTGGTGAACAGCTGTTTTACAGTAGCTGCTCCTAACATAAATAAATACTGGTTGCTTATCGCAGGGAGGCTGGAAAGAAATAGTGTGAACGTTGTTTGATTTTTGCTCTTAAAGTCAAATCGAAGCAGGCTGCAATTGGTACCGGCAGGTCAAAGATTGTCAGACTGGACCTCAGCCCCAATCAGCCTGATTGGTAAACATGTCTTCCAAAAGTGGAACTTGTTATGACTGACCCTTTCTGTTTTTAGATTCAGGATGTGAGATGTCATGGCACCAAGCGGTGCACATTTTAAACTGTATTGAACTGAGTAGCGCAGGTTATTAGATTGGGTGTAGCATATAATGTAGCTTTTCTTTTAAAATGCACTAAATAATGCATAAATTGAGTGCCTTCAAAGAGTTTAAGGACTGATTTTAGCTAAAGGACTACCTGGAAGGAAATGGTTGATGCAATAAATTAC
This sequence comes from Fundulus diaphanus, assembly GCA_037039145.1. Lineage (NCBI taxonomy): Eukaryota > Metazoa > Chordata > Actinopteri > Cyprinodontiformes > Fundulidae > Fundulus > Fundulus diaphanus. The sequence goes on along the minus strand of CM073121.1, from coordinate 13,540,943 downwards.
ATCAAACTTCAAATCATCATCTTTACAAATAACATGTTTCATCCATCTTTCCATCACTTAGAACATAGAGGCCGTACACTGTGCATACCTTGCTTTAGATGGTTCTGGTCATTTTGGTAGCGCTCCATTAGAGTGTGCGTCTGTGCAGGGCGAAGCGGGGGATAAAGAATCTCATTGAGCCTCGGGTCTCTCTGCTTGTTGTTGATGAACTCGGTCATCTGATCGACTGACATTGTCCCACTTTCTCCTCCTCTGCAGAAACAAGCAGGGTCCGTTTAGCAAAGGAAAGACCAAAAAGCTACCAGAATGTTAAATGTGGAATTCATCACGAGGGAACCACACTTCATGATAAAATTTATTTTTTTGTACAAATTTCATGTTAAAAAGCCCTGTACTGGAAACACTTCTGTTGCTAGTTGTGAAGCATTCAAACTCTTTTTTTCTTAGCTTCTGTGCCTTTTTCCTCCCCCAAATTCATCCTTAACTGTTATTCAGGAAATTCTCAACACCTTGATATAAATTGACCATAATTACTATACTTGTCAGACATTATCTGGACTGAAGAGGCGAAATAAATCCATTAATAAAGATTTAATAATCACTCAGGTAACTTCGTCAGACCAAAGAGGAGGCCATCAGAAGTGGGAACAGAGTCCTGTACAACCAGGCCAGGAACACACTGACTAAAGAGATCACAGCAGCAAAGAGATGCTACGCTGAAAAGCTAGGAAAATAAGCCAGCAACCCTACATGAGTGTGGAAAGGCCTGCGGACAAACAAGAGACCATCCCCCAACTCTACTACCAGCCCATCACTGGTGAGCTGGATGGTTTCTATTTTAGGTTTGAAAAGCCACAGTCACACCTTTCTCCTGCTCCAACACCATCTTTCAAACAGTCACGTCCGTCGACTGCCACGCCCGCAGATCATCAGAAAGGCTCCTGGCCCCAACGGTCTCACCATCCTTCCTGAAAATCTGCGTTGGCCCTCTGGCCCCCATTTTCACACAGATCTTCAACAGATCACTGGAGCTGTGGAAAGTTCCCTCCTGCTTCAAACACCCTACAATCATCCTGGTCCCCAAAAGGTCCTCCATCGCTCCATCCCTAATTATTACAGCCCTGTCACCCTTACAGCTGTAGTGACAAAGTGCTTTGAAAGATTGGTACTGGACCACCTGAAGGACACCACAGGACCCTTGATGGACCCTCTGCATTTTGCCCTTAAGGCTAACAGCTCAGTGGATGATGCAGTCAACTTGGAACTGCATCATCCACCAATACCTTGACACTCCAGGGACATCAGCAAACGTCCTCAGCACCAACCTCACTGTGCCAGCCTCCATCTGTCAGTGGATCATAAACCTCATGATTTCCTTCATATACATTTTAAAAGGGATTGTATCTTTAGAACAGCAGCTTTAATGCATTAACACAAATAACAAACTAAAAAACTCGATAAGACTTACATATTTGACCTGTTTTGTTGGAATTGGGGGTGCAAGCCACGCAACAGAAACATTTTTGGAGCCACTGCTCTACACCAAAGACTGCACCTGTCTCATCTGTCAAACTCCTGAAGTTTGCTGATGACACAACGGTCATCGGCCTCATCCAGGATGGTGATGAGTCGGCCTACAGATGGGAGGTTGGTCAGCTTGCCCTCTGGTGTAGCAAGAACTGTTTGGAGCTGAACACACTCAAAAGCATGGAGATGATCGTGGAGCCCCCCCTTCCCCTCCCCCACCGAGGACCTGTACATTTACAAAGTCAGGAAACAGGCAAGAAGCATCACTGCAGATCCATCTCACCCCGGCGACAACAGAGCACTGTACGCCAAAACCATCAGACTCGGGAACAGCTTCTTCCCACAAGCCATCACTCTAATCAACAGCTGACTGTGTCAGGAAATACTTCTTTGCACTATGCATGTGCAAATTCTCAGTTATTTGGGTCGTCGCAACAGCTGACAGGCTTAAATCTGATGCAACTGGACTTTTGCTCAGTTTTTCTGAAAACGTTTTGACACATATCCAGGAGTCTTTGTCAACTCTGGTGGCTTGAGAATTGACAAAGTCTGCTGGATAGGTGTCGTTTTCAGAAAAACTGGGCAAAAAACTCAGTTTGCCTCTGATTTAAGCCTGTTTGCTGTTCTTTGCAATGACACAGTAATTCTGCCTCTACTCAGCCACTTTTTTACTGGCTACCACTTATCAGTTATTTATTCATTATTCTCTATTTCAGAGATTCATTCTGTCCATATTGTCATATTTATTCCAGCATTCTTATTCTCTGCACTCATCAAACTGTGGACATGAATGTTTATATGTGTATGTGCACCAGTACATCACTTCCACCTCTGACATGTACACAATAATAACAATAATGGTAATAATAATTCACTCCTGCACTCTGCTCATTGCACCATTGCAATATTGTCTCAATCTGTCTGTGTTGTTTATGGGTGTTCTCTACACTATAGCCTATGTTTAATTGTATTACTGCATTATTGCGTTATTGTACATCATGAGTATTGCATACTCCAGAATCAAACCTGGCAAATAAAGCGGATTATAATTTTATGTGGGAGGTGTTTTAGATCAAAAATATTATTGACCCCAGAACTGCTTATCGGGGGCAAAAGAAACTAGCCCAAATAACACAGCACTGTGAACAACTCATTTTCAAGGTTCTTCACATTTGTAAAGTGTTTTGATCCGAGGTCAGCGGCTGTTGCTGTGTGTAAGGGAGGATGTTGCTGTTTTCTTACTGCAGTTTGAAGATGTTGCCAAGCTCGAGGCGAGGACACAGACTGTCCAAGAAGTTTCTGTAGACATCGAGGGTAAAGTCCTCCAGTTTGATGCTTTCCCCCTGTTGAAATGAAGATGACAAGCAGACAAGTTTTATTGTGATTTCAAGAGGTGACACAGCTAAAGCCACGCAAGTTTCTGTCTGGATCCATGGCTGTGTCTGTTTTTGGTTTAAAGCCGGGTCTGTATTTGGGTTGTTTCTTATTGTTGTTAAGGTTGTTCCACGTAAGTTCATTCCTTTATGTTGAGTTTCTTGGTTCTTAATTCGTCTTCTGCTCTCTTTAAAATCGGCGGTTGATTTTCAAAACCTGTGACACCCCACATGATGAGAAAAACTTGTAGATATAACAGGTTTAGTCCTACAGGCTGTGGTGTACAGCCGCACGGCAAGCACAACACAACACACCACACACAAACATTCAGGTGTCAGACGAGAAATCTCACAGAACCTCTGGAGATCAAACGTGAGTTCAGAGTAAACCAACATGTCCAAAGACGCAATGGCGATAGGTTTTGGACCGATTGTAGCAGAGATAAAACTTTCTAAAAAGAAAAGACTTTAGTTAAAGGAGAGGAGAGGGCACGAGTGGAGGCTCTCCTTGCTACAATGTGATATGGAGGTTGTTTTGTCTTCAGCATTTTGGATTCCCCTCTGTTTCCATCACCTCACCTTCTGGTTGGCTACACGTCACATTCAACAGGTTTGTTTGTCCTTGGGGAACTCGCTAGGATATCGGACCAAAGCAATCCAACATGTTGAACATCCCTGATTTATGGTCGGAGCGGTGACCAGGTCACTCTTAACACACCACACATGGCGGAAATGTCTCAGAAGCTTATCTTTAGAGCCATCATGACAGTTTTATGATTGTCAGAAGGGGAAGATCGGGTCAAATATTGAGATAAATAACTTGTTGTGTGAACCAGGCAGAAGTTACCTTTGCTCAGTTTTCCCTGATCTGCTTTTTCCCCACCACATTCCCCTCATCAATTACTCATGGTTTTCATGCAACCGATCAACTCTTGAAGCCCTAAAAATCTCTGTTTCCTCACTCCCACGCCAGATTCATCCACTTTCTTTTGCCTTGCTGTGCACACAACAGCCTGTTCTTTAATATCTGTTCAGCGCTGCCAGTTTTCCGTCTGTTTTCTCCATGCTGGTTCCCAGTGCCCCAGTAGCTTCTCCTTGGCTTGCTAAAGTGTTTATTATGAAAAGTCCTTCAGCCTCTACTCTGCCTACCTACTTGCCCTTTGCATTCGGGTTTTATTTGAAAATGGCATTTGACAGATGAATATGGCCCAAGGTCCCAGCAAAAACCTTTACCATTAAAGAATTGAATAGATTAAACCCAGTGGTGAGGATACTGATACTGTTCCTTGGTCCTGTTCTCCCTGGAAGGGTCCAGCTGTGATTGGGGATAGCCTGGATGAACTGTGGAAGTGAACTCATATGTTTTCCTTCTTCAGCCTTGTGGAACTGCTGGCAGAGGCTCAGGCAGACCAAACAACTTCCCTTGGAGAACTTCTCTGTGGACTGGCCCAGTTACAGTCTCTGTGTACCCCAAAGAGTAAGCTAGCCTTGGCTGATATTTCGTCATCCCCCTCATCCCTTAAACCTTCCAGATTTCACATCTTTGCTGCTGTCATTGCTAGACCTCCTCCACTCCTGCACCTCAGGCTGCATCCAAGGTCAAAGCCTTACCTCAGAGTGCCCGAAGGGTACTCCTGAACCTAGGCACGTTCTTTGTGCTCCCTAGGCTAGGCTTCTCTCCAGTGCTTCAAGGCCCACAATCCACTTCAGAGACCCAGAGCCTGGGTGCAACCTGCTGCAGGCTCCAGTAAGCCTCCTGTACTGCTCTGGCACCCACCTCCAAGCCCTGGAGACTCCCTCTGTGCAGCCTGCCCAGACTGCCTTTGTGCTACCTCCTTCAGTTACTGCCTCTCTTGTACCTCCTTCAGAAGCTCCCTATATTCTGCCTGCCTACCACTTCTGTGCAGGTGGGTCATCATTTTACGGATTTCAAAAATCAAGGCTGCGTTTATTTTTTTTGAAGATTTAGAATAAGATTTAAGAAGTCTTAGAATCAACAAAGAGTAAAGGTTTCAGAAATATTTTTTTTTTTTTTGTTTTTTTCTCATTCTTGTGGCACCAGAGGCCTTTCTTTGACTGTAAGCTGACAGGAAATAGGGTCTAGAGCGAGATGGAAAACATGCGGCAAATGTCCAAGGAGCCAGGACTCAAACCCGTGATGGCTGTGTCGAGGACTGAGGCCTCTGAACATGGGCGCGTTCTACCCCTGCACCACCACCACCACGCCCAATAATCTGTCTAAAAAATTTCGAAACAGTGTGGATTAAATACAGCCCAGGATTCAATGAGTTATACATTGTGGTCTTTTGGTTTTTCCATGGTGGCCCTAATGTCCAAAATTAAAGAATCCCAATTCCAGTTTGTCAAAATATTTTAGATTTTCAACTACACAGGAGCAAATGAAGTCCAGATCTATCTAGTAAAAGGACTGAAGTAGCCTTGTAATTTAATGCCAGTAAGAAGCTGTGAAGCAGTTGCTAAATTTTACACCGTTAGCTGGTAACGGGAAGCTAATTGCAGTACTTTCACAGAGCTTACAAATTGACAGTATTTTGTCTGCTACTGTTCCTGTTTCTTACTGGGTACTCAAAATCCTACTTTTCAAAGGGCAGGATCCCAAGCTTCAACCCCCCATTCTGTATAACATAAAGTTACATAAAACACATCTAGATATTGGGTTAAAAGCGGCATTTGACAGAAGCTACAGTTCTTTCTGTCAAATTCATTTGACAGGATTGCTGTCAAATTCATTTATCTGTAACACATTCAACAAGTTGAGATTCTATGGAGAAATAATATCACGGTTCTGCAGTGGCCCAGTTAGAGTCCTGACTTGAATCTGATCTTCAGAGGGAGGTAAAGATTAGGGTGATGGCAAGGAGGCCCTCCATCATTAGAGAACTGGAGCTCTACACCGAACTTCAACTGTCAACATCCCAGTGTAAACATGCAACACGCTGGTCAGCAGTTATAGGAAGTGTTTGGTGTCTGTAAGCCCCATGCAGGGCCTTTATAACTTTTGGATTGCCATTAGTAATAAAATAAAAAAAAAATGGAAATATATATAGGCCTGTATATATATTCAACCATAATACTCAGGGCAATGTTGTATCTTTAACATTGCTCTCATTGGTCTCATTTCCTATCAAAATCGCACTTCTGTATTGTCTGAAAAATAGGGCTTAACTGTCGTCCAGCCCTAGCTTGGGTATACCAACTTTGCCTGAAACAGTGTTGTGTTTACTGTCACTTTTATCTGCTGTTTATCTCCTTATAATCTAAACCTTTGCTCACCCGTCCATATGGCAGTTTGCAGTTCTCGAGGGCATTCTCAATTCTCTTTCTGTCCGATGAAAACAGCCGACCAATACTGCAACAGAAAAACACACAGCCTCATTTGGAACCCTTTACAAACAAATTAATTAGATAAACCTGAATAAAAGCTCTTCTACCTTAATATAACCTTGTCTGGCACATGTCCCTACTGATAAATGTCCTTTCTCTTTGAATTTCCAGACCTCTTGACTTTCTTCGAACCTCCTCCTTACTCCTTTAATTTTCCAAGAGACCAACTGACCTTAATTTTCTTCTAAAAAGCAGCTTTCCTTCATAAATGTCTTATGCGCCTCATACTCTGGCACTGGTTGATTACCAGGTCAGTGCTGAATTAGGCACCTCCATGAATAATGTCCCTGTTTTTGCTTCCCCAAGTGCACATGGAATTAGGTTTATTCTTGGAAGCAAGGGACATGAAAGAGCAAAGTTTAAGTTTGTGAGTGTCTCTGCAGATTTTCTCAGGCTATTTCTTCACATTTACAAGCCTCTGTGCCTAAAACTCACTGTTCAGACAGAGCCACTGACTGATGATGAGGCAGGCCATCATGAAGAAGATCTTACTTTTTCACAGGGATTTTCCCCTCTGCATTTGGCTGAAGAGTTAGCTTGACGTACCTGAAACAAAAAGTCAGAACCTGCATTTAGCCGGATCATAATTACCTTGCACATTTTCTTGTGTTACAACCATTTCATTTAATGTATTCTGTTTGGGATTTTATGTGATGAGCAAACATAGAGCAGTACATAATTGTAAAGTGAAAGGAGATATTATATAAATAGAAATCTGAAATGTGTGGCATGTAATCATATTCAGCCCTCCCCGAGACAATACTTTGTGGAAGTATTGACGTTTTCTGCCATTACAGCTGTTTAGGGTTCATTATTCTGCTAGAAGGTGAACCTCCACCCCAGTCTCAACGTCTTTTGTAGCCTCAAAATCTAAAAGGCCAGCCTCAAATTGAGCTCCATCTTGCCACTGTTCAATACAGACAAAGTTTGTGGAGTTCACAATAAATAGAATGTTTCCTTGTTTATATACATTTCAAAAGTCTTGACATGTAGGCTCATTTCTCTTTATTCATTACTGTAAGAAAGATGCTACCATATAAGTTTGCTCTTTTCCTTTAAGTTTAGTTTCTTTCTTATTTCTTGTCTTCTTTTAGGTGTATTTTAGACCATTACCTTAATTCAGTGTTGGTAAATGTTCCCTCTTGGTTTGTAGTTTCCTTTGTATCTATCTTAGTTCCCTCTGTGTTATTTATTCACATTCCCCCAGTCTCCCTGTTTTACTCTCCTCTACAGCTGTGCCAAATACCCCTGATTAACTCGCCTGCACTCAATGTCATTCTCCACTCACACCTCAGTACAGAAGCTCTCTGGTTTTCATTGATGTGTCCTGGTTCCTCCATTACTCTACCTGTGCTTCAAATTTCTGCTTTTCTGATTCTCTGTAAGTTCTCCTTTTTTGTCCCCATTCAAACCCTGCTCTTTGTTAGTCAGTCTCTGGGCTTGGATCCTTTCCTAACCATAACCATGACAGTTGTCCTGTTAGCACATTATCCCATGTGTATATCTTCAGCTCCTTCAGAGTCACCATGGGCCCCATGGCAGCTCCTCTGATTGTTGTATTTTGTGGACTATAAGTCACACTTTTTTTCATAGTTTGGCCGATCCTGCGACTTATATTCAGGTGCGCCTAATATATCAAATTTAAATGGTAATTCATATTGACCAGTATGAACCAAGGAGTAAACATTACCATCACTGCGGGCAAGTCCGCTTATTATAAGTGACTTTGGGCTTCTTTTTTTTCTAGTCGCTTGTAAATTCTGTGAGTCATGGGTTAAATTTTTTTGGGCTTGTTTCTCAAAGTGGAGTCGCTTATTTGGGCTCTAAAATAAGTGACGATAAAGAGTTATAAAGAGACTCGCTTGCACAGCCACGCTACAGACACCGTGAGTATAACTGGCTGAAATATCTCTCCGCCTCTCCGTGTTCACACGCTCCTAGCCATAGAAAATATATACTAGACATCTCAGTACGTTCTAGAGTGCATCCTGAGTCGCCACCATATTGGCTGGGACTTTTCTACTCTAGGCTGACATAGGAGCCGATGGCAGTAAATGCAGGGGGAGCAATGTTGCCCATATTTTATGCAGTTTACAGTTGCAATAACCGGCAATAACTGCTGAAAGTAGATTACATGGTGCAGATCACCCTTTTGGGCTGAGATTCTAAAGATGAGTTTTACGCGCTGATAATATTGCAGAAACCTAACCCATAAGCAATACTTTAGTGCTTATTAATTTGTTGTCTCTGTATTTGACAAACTAAGGTTGAATCATATTGCCAAATGAAGTACCCTGGAGTTACAGTGTCAGCATATGCAAGAAGCTGTGAAAAATGGTTGTCTTTTAAGGATATTAAGCCCCTACCCCAGTTGCAAAAGTATAAGACATGACTGACCTGGAAATTTTAAACACTTTTCCAGGCTTTTTTTTTTAAACAAAACTGTGTGTGCACGTGGATATAAACAGCATGCAAAAAATATGAAGAAATTATTGTTGTTGGTGCGTAAAGAAAGCTCAGGATTAGATGATTATATTAGGATTAGATGTGGGTGTGAGAGAAAGTGAGAGACCAATAAATAATGAACAATGATCAATACGTAACAGTATGTCTATCTTTGTTTAAGAGCCAAAAAAAAGTATTTTGGCATGAAAACACATATTTATTTACACATTGTGTAAACATCTCACGGAGTGACGCGTCTATGCGTACTATGTCTGTGAGAAATTGTGTCACACTCATCTTCCTTTTTAGATGATGGATTGAACTGAACTCTGTGAGGTCCAAAGCTTGGGATACTGTTTTGTAACCCAGGCCTGCTTCAAACATTTCTAGTTTATCCTAACCTGTCTGATGTGTTCCTTGTGTCTCCAACAAACCTTTTAGGCCTTCACAGAACAGCTGGATTTATACTGAGATTAAATCACACAGAGATGGACTTAAATGACTAATTAGGTCATATCTGAAGGTTATTGATTACATTGTATTTTATTAACCAAAATACAAATAAAAAAATCAAATAGTAAGTCATTCCTCTATTTCAGAGGAAACTGTTTAAGTATTTTTACACCTTGTTTAGGGGCTGAACAAAACATGAATAAAACACTTTTTGATTCACTCTTAATGAAACAAATGGAAATATTTTCTTTCCACTTCACAAGTTTGCACTACTTTGTGTTGATCTTTTAATTAAAAATCTCAGGTTTGTGGTTGCAGTGTAACAAAATTTGGAGATGAGCTATGAGGACCTTTGCAAGGCACAGCATATTTGCGGGTTTTTGAAAAATATAAATACAGAAGGACTCTGTTAATTGACATCAGGTTGTGGAAACAGCAGAAGCCTCCCAGGAATTTAAACACTTAAAAAGTTACCTTCCTACACAACCTACTGATCAGTGAATTAACCAAACCTCTAAAATACTAACGTTGAAACTAACACAAGTTCAGATAAAATGGAAATAGTAAGAATTGAACTGAAGTAATTTTCATCCATCTGCTGACGTTACTCAGTCGTGTATGTGTGTGTGTGTGTGTGTGTGTGTGTCCAGCCTCACGCTTTCAGCAGACTGCGGTCTCTGTTGAGATTGTGGCTCAGCAGATTGGTAGCCAAAGAAAACAGCTCCTCACACCACAACTACAAAAACACATTTTATCTTTATCATCCTAAACTTCATGATCATTTCTGACTGTGACAGAGGCACAAACTAGTTCTGTACCTTGGCTTCGTCCTCCTGCGAAGCAATGAAGTTAAGTTGGCCAACGTTCACCAGGTCTGACGCCGTGACCACGGTAACCATGCGGTTCTCTAGCCGACCAACCAGGTTTCCCACATCGAGGAGCTCCCGCAGCTTGGCTTCCTGTTGGAGGGCATAAAAAGAAAAAAATATTATCTGAAACTGGCATGCTGAAGGCAACTGAACTCAGGAAAAGGATGGTTTTATGCAAATACTTGGAGGTTTTGTCATACAGAAAACCCAAATTGTGTATATTTTTACTTAAGCACAAACACAAAAATTCCCAAAAGGTCACAGAAGGGATGAACATAGACTCGTTTGTAAAAATTCAACATGATCTACGAAGCTGTGTAAAAATAAATCCATTTTACAGCTTACAAAAGATTAAAACAAAATCTGTCATGTACTACATGTAAAAAAATTCTTCCAAATATAAAACACAAGTTTGCCAATCTCACCAATTAATGCAAATTTAACATCAAATATGATAAACAGTAATAAAACATCAGCTGTTCTGCTACATTTACAGAAGCCTCACTGGATCAGGTCTCTGCAAGGCACAGAGGAGCAGGAGGCCAACAGAAAATTAAAATCCAAAAATGTAAATAAGTGCAAACATTAGACATGATGTATCAGACAAAAATTCAAGTTGAGGTGGCTGGAAAGAAACAGTCGATGGTACCTTGGGAGGTTTGGTGCTTCTACCCGTTCTGACATCCTTCACAAAGGTCAGGTCCAACAACTCTGTGTCCTGATGATAACACAACCAAACAAATCAAACGTGCAGTCAAACATATTTCGACAGAACTGGTAAAAGATTTTTTTAGAGAGAGAAATCTAATCCCATGCTGTGTCATTTTTTTAATTCCCATAATACTTGCAAATCTTTTTTTTTTATTATTATTATTTAAGCTTTATTTATAAAGGTAGTTTCACTGAGACACGAGGTCCCATTTACAAGAAAGACCTGTTAGCATACATTTAAAAACTCATAAAGAACAAAAATACAAGACTTGCTAAAATACAGTGTCACAATGTTAAAAATACTAAAAAAATTATCAAAAGTAATACAATAAATACATTTTTTTTAAAAGCAAGAACCTTCTGCCATTGTGGTAAGATTTCTTAAACAAGTAATACAATCACCCAGAGAAATTTTATATGATCGTTTTAATTATCATTGTAGGTAATTCCATGTTGGAGGTGCAGAGGCAGAGAAAGCTGTTTTTCCAAACTCCATACTGACCGAGGGAACACAAAGATCAATAACATCCTGGGATCATAGTGTGTAAATTATGTTTTTGAGTGACATATAAGAGGACAAATACAGAGGTAATTAAATAAGAAGAGATTTATAGGTAAGAATTTACCAATAACAAATTGCGCAGAGACAGTGATGACCAACCAACTAAAGAATACATAGTGTAATGATGGGTAAGATATCTGCATCCAGTTATAATTCTTAGGGCCCATTATAAGTTGACTCTAAAACATGAAGAGAATTGTGAGAAGAATTCATGTATAAAATGCAGCCATGGTCAAAAACGGGCAAACAGACGAGGTCAACAAGACATTTCTTCACATTAAGAGAAAAAAACAAGACTTGTTTCTGAAAAAAAATAGCCTAATTTTAGCCTCAGCTTCTTTTCAACGTGAGTTTTAAAACTTAGGATTTCATCTATTATCATACCAAGATAGTTGTAGGGAAAACTCTCAATAGAGAAACCTTCTGAGAACACAAGCATTCTCTTTGGTTGGAAAACAACATCGACTTGGTTTTATTTGCATTCAGTACCAGTCGGCGCTGTTTTAGTTGTGATTGTACGATTTCAAAGGCAGCTGCTCAAAAGCAAGAGCAAAAATGTGAGCGCAACAATAAATAAGCAGTGTTGGGCATGTTACTTTGAAAAAGTAACTAGTTATAGTTACTAGTTACTTCTCCCAAAAAGTAACTGAGTTACTAACGGAGTTACTCCACTATAAAAGTAACTAGTTACCAGTAAAAGTAACCATTGCGTTACTTTTTCGTTTCTCTCCCCCATACCCCCCCCCCGGCCCCCACCTTCTCAGAGCTTGTTTCATAAGCTAGATGTGTATCAGTGACGTGCGGTAGGGTCCATAGCTGGTGAGGCACTGACGTCTTCAGAGTCAGATTTACAAATATACACTCCTGATCAAAATCTTAAGACCAGTCAAAAATTTGCAAGAATTTGCATTTTGCACTATTGGATCTTAAGAAGGTTCTAAGTAGAGCTTCACAATGTTAAAAGGACAAATCAGTGCAAGAGACAAGAACATTTGAGCAGGGAATTGTCTGAAAACTGCATTTATACTCAAACATGGTTTTTTCAGCTGATCAAAAGTTTAAGACGATAGTCTTTAAAAGCCAAAAGCTGTGCAAACATCTGGATTCCATGTCATTTTCTGTGAAGTCTTTACACTGTCAAGACCTCCTGATGGCAAAAGCAAAAAAGCTCACTGACTTTGAACGTGGTAGGATTGTTGAGCTGCATTAGCAAGGCCTCTCACAACGTGCCATCGCTGCTGAGGCGATCGCCGGTTATGATCGCCCAGCAGCACGAAAACACACAGTTTGATGACCAAAACACAATTCGTAATCCACGTATATTAAATTGTGGAAAATCAGTTCATAAGTGTTTGAACAATTGAATTTATGATCTAGAGACAGGAAGATGCTCACGGAATGGAAGTCAGCGCAGTTAACATGGGCTTGCGCAATCGACCCTTTTCACATGACGTCACTCAACTTCCGTTTTGAAGCGAAGCAGGGTATCTTTACTTCCGGCTACATGCTTTTACATAGAAAATTCGGGAGGTGAAGAGGTGTTTCACTGATAATCAGCGCGATTTCATAAGGTAAGACTGAGACCACAATGTGTCGCATTGACTATCTTTATTTTCCTTAGTATTGGTAGCAATCATTGCTGTTATATAGATGCTTTGATTGGGACAGTAACATGTAGATCAAAGCTAACATGCAGCAGCTTGTTAGCTTACCTTACCAAACTTTTACCTATCAGTAATCAGCGTGATTTCATTAAGTAAGACTGAGAGCACAATATTAAACGTGTCTTATTGACTATCTTTATTTTCCTTAGTATTTGTAGCGATCATTGCTGTTATATAGATGCTTTGATTGGGACAGTAACATGAAGATCAAAGCTAACATGCAGCAGCTTGTTAGCTTACTTTACCTGTCATTAATCTGATGTAGATGTTATAAAATGATTACTGTAGCTTTGCTATTATAGAAATAAATCTTGTTCACGGAGTGAAAAAAGAGACATTTATCTGCTACATTGTTCCCCTTACTTGATTATGGTGACGTGTTATATATAATTGCAGTCACTGAATTAAAAAGATCTTATTCCATTTGAATCTTTTTGTTCATTACTAAAAAAAATTACCGTGAGTCTATTGGACAGTACTTCTGTTTCTGAATTTTCTGTGTATTATAATGAATTTTCTTCATAATATTATTTGCACTTATATTAATGCACTTTTTTTTGTTTTTGTGCAAAATACTGTATATTTTAAGTAGAAGCCTGAAATTGTTTTATTATACTGTATTAGTAATGACATGTGCTGCTGACATCTTAATCAGATCAACCTTTAAAAAAAGAGATCTTAATCTCAATGGGAGTTTATCTGGTTAAATAAAGGTTTTAAAAAGTATTATAATTAATCTATTTTTTCTCCCCTTGTGTCCATCTCTCAGCAGCATCATATCCACCAAGCATGGCACAATCACAGAGAAACTGCTACTGCAGTGTCCCACAGTGTTTGAACAACAAAAAAACTTTCCATATCTCAGTTTTCACGACTTCCCGGCTGATGCTGAGACTGGAGCCTATTGGGTGACAGCAATAAGAAGAGACGAGGGGCCAAATTTTAAAATCCTTCGCAGCAGCACTTACGCCTGCAGTCAGCACTTCTCTTCCGAGGACACCTATGTTTCTGCAAGTGGTCTTTAACAAATTAAACATCTTTCTTTCTTAAAGATAATTGAGTTATAAGTTTATTTAGCTATTCCCAAGATAATTTCAGTGGCTCACCACGTAAATTTTTATTAGAGCTGTCAAACTCAATTTGTTAATGAAAGGAAATTAATCTGAGAAATTAATTAATTTCTGCACATACAAATGGTTTTTAAAAATACTCACCTGTACACTGTGATCGCACACCATCTCTTTCTCCTGCATTGTTTACATTTCAATAGTTTACTGTTAAATCACTGCTGCACTTTATCCTGTAATTTACTGTAATTCTCAAGCTGTATGCAAACGGAATTTCGTTCTGTACGCACTCTGTGCATACATAATGACAAATAAAGTTGTCTAAGTCTAATTTGTCTATGGATGAACCCAGAACCACACACAAGGGACTTAAAATGAAAGTCTTTATTGAAGGTTTGATGGGATGGAGGGTGATGTAACCAGCGAACTAGAACTGCACGGGAACAGGGTGATGGTGTTGGCAGGAGCTGACGGCCCGGAGAGAGACTTCTTGGAACCAGGAACAGGCAGCAGGGTCCACAGCTCGGCAGAGAATTGACAGTTCAGGGGAGAACCCACCAGAGCTCGGCAGCAGGCTCTTCTGTAAGGCAGAGGGGAACCGGAGCAAGGCAGCAGGATAAACAGGACAGGTAAAAGGTAAAATGGACAGAGCTGCTATGAAGTATCTATGTAATAAATAACTAAAATATATGAAGTGTGATGTCTGAAGTTTTTTAAAATCCATGTTTTTTTGGTCAGTTCCTGAAAAATAACAGTATAGGACACAAGGGGTTTGCCCTGACAGCAGCATAATCCATAAATACTATAGTGAACTGATTATTAGTGTGCATTCAACATTATTGACAGCGTCTTTCTCAGTCTATGATGTCCTAAACTATCACAGTTTTAACAGGAATGGGCAGAATTATTTTATTAATTGAGGCTCCAAATGTACTGACGAGACTGAGAAACACACTGAACCCACAGAGGAATTTTGAGGGATACTGCAAAGTCTGCAACCTCAGTAAAATACTACACAAAAAAAAAAAAAAAAACGGGAGGGAATGAGGCTCCTCATTTTTATTCATAGAGGTGTGACAGCGTGCTCTAACTGTGACCAAGTGGCCAAAAGCATTGACACTGTTCCAAAACAAAGTATGAAAAGGCTCAACATTATACATCAACTATATCCCTGGTGAGACTCATTGGCTAAAAGCTGTGAAACAGATAAGCTGATATAGCAATAAAGCTAGCGTAGCAATATAATGGAGAAATAGAAAACTAATAAATGACAAAAGTCCTGTTGGTAGCATTGCTATCATTATCCTAGCATCTATGCTAACAACAGAGCTAAGAAGACAAAGCTCTTACCTTCATAATCGAAAAGGTATTGTTCCACAAAGAACTTGTCATCTTTGTCGAGTTTGGAGGCTGGTGCGGTCGAAAGCTTTTGTGCCAGTCTGTGCACGTCTCCCAAACGAAATTTGGGTAGATTGGTGAGGGACTGTGTGAATTCCCTATGTAAAAACACTGCTCGCGGAGAAAGCGGAAGTAAAGATACCCTGCTTCACCGCAGAACGGAAGTTGCATGACGTCACTGTGAAAAGGGTCTATCCCAGGGGAGGCCAAACTCGCTGTGGCCTCACCGGCTTCGCTATCAAGCGCCACCAATAATGATTTACGTGAAAAATAGCGAAAAGTCTTCGATTTTAAAGAGAATAATATGATAAAAAATAAGGAAATTAGATAAAAAAATAACTTTTATTACAAATGACTGAGTGACTGCACGTCACTATATATATATATATATATATATATATATATATATATATATATAGACAGATAGATAGATATGTATTGCAGCTGCTCTGTGAAGGCATCAGAGCTTTGTTAGATATTAGCCATTAATATATATATATATATATATATATATATATATATATATATATATATATATATATATATATATATATATATAATTCACCAATGTCTAAAGCTCTGATGCCCTCACTGAGTAGATGCAATTTTGGAGAGACTAAGTCACAAAAACTTGGACATGTAGACCTGTATCTCATTAGAAAAATCACATTCTAATATAAACAATATCTTTTAATCTTACTTGTGACATCAATAGTCCGTCGATTTAAACAAAAATACGCCGCACAGTGCTGAGGTATCATTAGTGTGTTCAGCTTGAATCAGCAGGTTAGGGTAGCAGGTATTTCCTGCGCCGCGACAGTCAATGCGGGGTCTACTCTTATATTATGTCTATGCCCGCCACTGTGAATGCGGAAACACCCACCTACCCAATTTCTCTGATTGGCTGAAGACGTAATCTTACTATACATCAGCCAATAATTGCTGAGAGGTTATCTCATCCTCCCTTCTCTCATGACAACATGCGCACGAGTCCTATCATGAAGTGAAAAAAAAAGTTCATTGTGCGACTTGAGTAACGTGCAGTAACGGGGTGTCGGCAATGATAACGGCGTTATAGTGACAGTCAAAGTAATTAGTTAGATTACTCGTTACTGAAAAAACTAACGGCATTAGTAACGCCGTTTATTTCAACGCCGTTACTCCCATCACTGTAAATAAGGGTGTCATCAGTATACAGATGGACAGAAGTCTGTGTGTGCTGACCTACATAATTTATATAAATAGTAAACAGCATCGGTCCCAACACTGAACCTTGAGGCACACCATTAATAATTTTCAAATCTCTCCTGGAACAACATAATTGAACATACAATGTGTAATATGTAAATATAGCACATTGTATACCATGCAGATATTGTTTACACCAGGGATCAGCTGGTAGCGCACGCTTATAGCCCTGCAGCTATTGCAACTGAAAGACCTGCAATCCTCCGTGAATTACGAAGGAGGTGAGGGAAACATACTTGGAGAAGTCAACCTAGCTGGAGAAGGTAGACAAAGTGGTAAACCAAGTGGAAGAAATAACAGCACTAACCCAGCATCATGACCGCTACAGAGAGAAGCTTAGTCATGCTAATAGAGACGTGGCTAACAATGCTAACTCCAGATACTGTTGTAAACATGAATGGCTTTCATCTGCTCAGGGCTGGCAGAATGAAAGAAAGCGGTAAGAGGAGAGGGGGGATCTTGCTGTGTTTGTAAATGACAAAAGTTGCAAACCAATTAAAGAGACGCTTTGCAGTAAGGATATAGAGCTGTTAGCATGAGACCTAATCTGCTTCCATGGAAAAATACACACTTTCTTGCAATAACAGTGTACATCATCTCGTCTTTTGTTTGGTTTAGAGACAGTGGCACTGATCAAGAGACATGAGGCGGACCTGGAGGGAGCAGAGATGAAGATGTTCATGCTTTGGGAGTGACGAAGATGAGAATCAGGAATCAGTACGCCAAAGGGAAAACTCTAGCTAGATGTTTTTGAGATAAAGGCAGAGATTCCAGAGTGAGATGGTTTGGACATGTACAGTGAAGGGATAGGGAGTTCATCAGTAGAAAGATGCTGAGGCTGGAAACGACAGGCAGAAGGCCCAGAGGAAGACCAAAGAGGAGATTTATGGATGGAGTAAAAGAGACATGAAGTTAGTTGGTGTAATAGAAGGAGATGCAGACGATAGGGTTAGATGGAGACAGATGACTTTCTATGGTGGACCCTGAAAGGGAAAGGCTAAAAAGAATAAGAGGTGTAGTTGTTGACTGGGTCATTGGAAAACATTAGTTATTTTCTTCTTGTTTTTTAGCCATTCTATTGTAAATTCGTTGCTGTGTGTTTATTTGCACAACAGGTCAATGATTCTGTAGCCAAGCCTGAGTTTATTTGGAAGGACGCAAAATTGGACCACTGTGGACTCATTGACTGAAAGGAGCCAGATTCCAATGGCTGCAAAACAAGCACAATTCATCACTATCCCACCAGCGTACCACCCACCACCTTGCTTGGTTGGTAAGAGGTGTTATTATGGTGTTTTTAGTTTTCACGAAACATGGGTATGAGCATTCTAGACAGACATCTCTGCTTTGGTCAAATCTGTCCAGAGAAGAAGTCTTTGGCTTCTCTTTGCTATAACTGTCATGTTTAGGTACGAAGACTCAGACGCGCAGCAGACAAAAATCAGTTTGAATGTAGTTTTATGATAAATGATTAAAAAAACCTCACAACAAAACAGGTCCTGCACAATGAGATAAGAAAAGAAGCACTGGAGGCGGGGGATAATACAGATCAACAGAGACACATGAGGACGACAGAAGGATCCAGTGGAGAGCAAAGAGAACCGGTCCTGTGAGGACATACACACTGAAGCAAGGGAGAGAAATGACATGCGGATCAGGTGAGCTAAACAGAGGGAATGAGTTGCAGCCGAGTCAGAGAGAAGGCAGAGCAATCAGGGGAAATGTGGGACAGTCAGCAGAGTGACACAGAAAGAAGAGCAGAAACAGAAAGAAACCCAGGGATGTATCTGATCAAAATAATCTAAATGTATAAAGAATAGAGAAAGCAGAGAAAGCAGCCCCATATTAACAATAATGAAGGTTAATTGGTCTCTCTAAATTTCCCTTAGGTGTGAGTGTGTGCGTGAATGGTTGTTTGTCCTGTTTGTCCCTGTGTTGCCCTGCGACAGACTGGCGACCTGTCCAGGGTGAACCCCGCCTCTCGCCCGGTGAATGCTGGAGATAGGCACCAGCAACCCCCGCGACCCCATGAGGGATTAAGCGGGTCAGAAAATGGATGGATGGGTGGAAGAGAACAGAGCAGAACTAAATAAGGTAAGACCTAACAAGATCAAAATTAAATCACAGGAAAAATCCAAACATAACCCTGGTGGATCATGACAAAAATTTTACAAACCTGATTCGTGCTTTTCTTACCCATCAGAAGGTTTTTGCTTTAACCCTTGCAAACAAGGCGTAATGGCTCTGTCTTTTTTCATGGACTGTATTAGGCTTTAAAATTTAGCATGCAAGCAGGGCTCATGGATTCTAATGGGATGCTCTTGGATTTTTCTGTAATTTCTGAGGCTCACAGTGGGCCCTAACACTGGAGTAACTTTGCTGGGAAGTCCTCTCCTGGGAAGATTTGAAGGTTTGTATGTCCTTCTCCCTTCCCGTATTGATGATCAATTGCTTCTCTAAAGCCATTGTTGATGCCTTCAAGGCATTGTTGCAACAGCTACTGTCAAAACTTTTTATAGAGGCGAAGCATCTAATTTATTTTGTAGATCAGGCAGTCCAATGTGTGGTCTTGGGATCATTTGCAGAACGATTTTGTCTGGCCCATGACTGCAACTCAAGAAGATGCAAATTTAGTCCATCTGCTAAGGGTTATGCATCTGGTAACTATTTTTTATTTTTCAGTTTTTCACAGTCAAAACCTGTGTAAAATGTTGAAAATATTAGACAACAATTAGTCATCCTTCATCAACCCTTCCATTCTTTATTTTTAATTTCACAGTAATCGGGCGAAAAACTCCAACAGCTTTTATTCAAAAGCAGAATTGTGTGCGCCCAAGTAAGAAAGACCCATACCCTTTTCTTGTTGCTAAGTATAGATTAAAATCTTTTTTCTAGAAAATTAAAAACATTTGACCTGAATAATGTAGGTGAAGCCTTTCTTCTAATAAGGCAGTCGGGCAAACCCATTTATATGTTTCGACAATGCATTCAATAACAGATCCCTCTCACCAAGTTGCATGCATGTTTAGTTTATTATTTAGTATGTGTATATCTATATAGATTGCAATCAAGCTGGGTTTGGATCAGGGTCTCATCTCATCTATTCAGCTTGATTACGCTAGCAAACAACCAATAGCATGTTGACTCCAACCCGCCATGATTATCGTATTATAGGTATGAGCTGTCTGAATGAGTTTTCATTCATTAACTGGTTCAAATGGTAGGTGGCTATGTCAAAGCCTGAAATATTTTCCATCCAACTCATTCAAAATACTTCATCGAGCTCAAAGGCTAATGAAAGTCCTTCCTCACGTGTGTGCAAAAGGACAACCACAGTGAGACAGTCACCCGGCTGTTGTTATTTACTCATTCACATTCCCTTCTGTTGATCGCTTTGCTTTCAGTTTTCCCACTGTTTCAAGTCTGTGAACCATCATCAAGATGGCTTGACCCTCAACTCTAGATGTGATATAAAATAGACTGAATAAGCGCGATCATGTGGAAGCAGCACTGTTCTGGAGGTATTGTGTTGACATTGTCATCAATTGGTCATATTACAGCAAAGCTGCCCTTTGACCCTTTTGGTAATGAATGCAACCCCCCCCCCCAAATCCCCCCAAATGTTGCAATGGCAGAACCTAACGTGTGTTTATGAGTGTGTGTGTTTAACCTTATTTTGGTCGGTCCAGAAAAGGTAAAATCCATGCGGATCCACATGAAGAGTCACTGGAGTGACTGTTGACAAATCCTGGAAAGATATATAGATACAGTTAAGAGAGGAGGATCTTTTAAGCAAAAACATGATACATTTCTCCTCACACCGATCACTGTTTACTACTATACACATTACGCAGTCATTCCACCTGCTCTGGTGACACAAAACATTGATGACTCATCAAGTGTTAGAAAATTATTTTACTAGAAACTAGTATAAACTTGCATTTGAACTCATTCATGTTACAGACTATCAGCTGGCACCCCAAAACTAATCCACCCTGACAGCTTCTAATTGGCCCCAGGTGGAATTAGGCCCTGCGTTCTTCTGAAACTCAGCAGTTTGAAGTGTGTAAGCAAAGCCGAGTTTGCTGCATGATCATACACTGATCATAATATGATGATAATAACAATAACGTCATTATTTTCTATAAATACTTAAACAAAACTGGGCAAACCATTGCACAAAGATGAAATTTGTGACTTCGTCTGCACTTGACAAGATTAGTCTTCCATGTGCTGTTACATAAAAAGCAATTAACATTAAAAATAATTTTCAACTGGATCCTAGTATTAAGCTGGTAATTATTGAGGGGAAAAAAAGCAAGAAAATTAAGCCGCTCACATTCCACATTGAATGTATGCCTGGTGTTTAATAAGCCTCCATGAACACTGTCCACCTGACTGCTCTCTTACTCACAGCAGGATGCCGCTTCTTCTCCTTATGTAATAAAGTGATGATCCCTCACCTCAAGAAGGCAGAAAAATGTTCGAGACTGTTTCCTATGACTACTTATATTACGATTCTTAAAAAGAAATCAGAATCAGTCAAAGCTTAAAAAGAAACAAAAAAACACAGATCGTAAATTGGCCGAAATTCCAATCAGCGCATCTCTCTTTAGTAGCCAGTTTAGATTTTTGTAGCTGAGCTTTGGGAGATGAGCAAATTATTCAGCGCCTTCTTTAAGAGGGTTATACTTTTTCCCATAAACGGCACGGCCTACATGAGGAAGAATGAAAACTAGGTGACACTCAGAAGGTGGAGAACCAGACATCTGGTTGCGTCTCGCTGCAGTAAAAACAACTCATTATTCTTTTTGCTTTAAAGCTCTGCAACCCATTGGCCTGATGGGGTTGATTTCTGTCATAATGGCATCAAATACTTCAGTTTATTGATGCGCACACACACACACACACACACACACACACACACACACAGACACAGACACACACAGACACTTCATATCAGTTTAGGATGTTTCTAGCCATGCCAGTTACCATAGCGACTGGACAGCACGTTTCTCATTGTCAAGGCTATGTACTTCAGCATACCAACGCACACTCATGCATAACTCTCCAAATATCCACACTTGCATGGCTGATGGTGCTCACGGAGGACAGTTGAAATGTGTGTGTGTGTGTGTATGCGAACACAAAAACATGCCGGTGGATTCTGCACCAACAGGTGGCCAAACAGTAGCTGGCTGAAAAGGCAGTTGACTCCATCCCTCTCCTGCCTGCTATCCTGGCATCTTATCAGCAGGTACCTACTGCCAGAGCTCAATCAACAAATGAACAGTAAACACATCTGACAACATGGCACATTTCCTCCTCTTCCTCCTCGTTTTCTCACACTCCATATTAATTCAGCTGGACTGGATCCAACGAGATTCCTCGGGCACTTGCACGTCTTGCAAAAAAAATGTAAACTAAGTGCTTCCATCCTCCCCCCTATAGAAGAAGCAGACTTCTGGCAGAAGGTGACTTAAGGGGGCTCAGGATCTGCATCCTTACCTCATCCCATTTAATGAAGTTGCTTCCGTTCCTCAGGGTCTGTGAGACACAGGGAGGCTGGAGTTTCAGTGCATGGACCCCTGGCTGAGCACTCGCCATGGCTTCACGCACACATTAAAACATACACACACGCACCACACGCACATACGCTGGAGATGCTCAGAGTCAAACGGCAGGTTGAGATGTCTCAACCATGTCCAAGGCAAAACTCTTCAGAAGTCACAAGCTCTGCTGCAGCAGCATCCTCCCCTCCTCTCACTGGTTCTCCTGGCTTCTTCTCTGCTCACTCCTTTTCTTTATTATTTCAGTCCTCTTTTCTGTGCTCCCCTCTCTCTTTGCTCTGCCTCTCCTTCCTCACACCTCTCTCTTTCTTATCCCTCCCTCTCCTCCTCTTCCTCCCTCCCTCCCTGGGCTTGTCTCCCCCTCTCTCCTCTGTTGGTGCTGCATCTCGCAGAGAGACAGACTGAAACAGATGCCTTCGTGGGAGACAGGATGCGTGCGCGCGCGTTAGTGAAGCGAGCACATGCACGTCCTGCCTCCACAAATTGACTCATCTGCGACATGCGCACAATAGCAGCTTCCCACAGATGGGGGAGGGATAAGCAAAAGGGGGAGCAGGAGTGATGAGAAGATAGAAGGGAAGGAAGAAGGCAGTGAGTGAAAAGAAAAAGAAAGGAGAAGATAAAAGCCAGAACAAAAAGACCATACTGAAGGGCTGGAGTCGCATGAGGCCACGTTTGAAGACAGCCTACAGTATATATCCTCAAGTGTGCAGACATGCACCATCCCACCCATATATGCTTTGTTTACCACAGGCATTAATCCGGTTCTAAAACAGCTCCCCTCCCTCTGGGAAGACTGTCCATCATGTTCTGAAACAGAGCTTCAGGGATTTGTTCGTTGTGAACATTAATGAGCTTTGTCACAGATGTCAGACAAAAAAAAAAAAAAAAGTGAACGTAACCCAGAGTTGGTGAAGATTCGGTCGATAGCAGGTTTGAGCACCGGTGAGGATGACTAAAGAGTTTTTGACCACAGAGAAGAAGTGGTTCAGTATACGGTGCTAAATGTTACAAACAAAAATGTAAAATATGGACATGATAACATGAGCAAATTTAAGTGCATTTTCAAACGATGTCGTGTAATGAAGGAAAAAAGCTAACTAAAGGAATTTTGCGCCAAACTGCCCCAGCAAACATAATATCTGGCAATGATTGTTTTCTATCGCTGTAGAATAATATTGGTCCACTTTTCTTTGCAGAATTGTCTTAAATTGAGACATTTTGGAGGGTTTGTGACCTCGAACGGTCATGTCACAGCAACTGATGGCAAGACATTCCACTTCTGTCATGTTCTGGCCTTGGCTGTCCATCACTCTCCTGCTCCGTGACAATTAGCTCATTCCAGGCGCCTGTGACCCTTGGCCAGTGGCTCAATGAAGCCAACCCTCTACACTTCTCAACCTGCCTTTGTCCTCTGCGTTGCCACAGCCTCCTGTTGCCAGATGATTGAAAACCATTACATGAGTAAATGTCCAATGTTCCTTGCCCACCTCAACAAGTTTTTCTGATCAAGTTATGCTTCCCTGGATTTCCCTTTCTCGACTTGCCCTTGCTGGACACCTCATTGGCTTCTGCACTGATCTCTGGACCTTCTGTCTGCCAGTCAGAACTGCCTGCAGGCTCAGCCAACCTGCCGCCACCTTTCACCGGCTGGCTCCTCAGTATTCCACAGAACCCTTCCTGGCTTTATCAGACTCTCATATGCTATTTTTAATAAACTTTTTGAAATGCAAAAGGGGTTCTCTGTCTTGCCTAGGCATTACAACATCAGGATTTTTTGGTTGAGAGCAGAGTTCTTTGTTCAGTCACTTACGGGAGGTCATCCAGGTCCTGGGACTCAGGACAGAAGCACCAGATGATCATTCTGCCATGCCCAAGTTGTACTGTCAGTATGATGCTTTTTTTGTCTGAAATGTTGCGGTAATTTTACACCACATGTAACAGGACACACACCTTCCATACAGTCCGACTTTTGTCTCGTCATTCTACAGACACTTTTTCAAAAAGACTTGAGTTCACTAAGAACCTTTTTGGAAAAAGTGATGTAGGGCGTTAGTTTTTGGTCGGTAGTGGCAGTAGAACTCTCCAGAGGTGCCATTTTTGCCCACTCTCTGTCTGATGACGCACGTGAGGCCTGCAAAGCTTTAGATGCTGTTTTGGGTTCTGGATAAGCTCTCAGTTCGTTCCTTTGAGTAATTTTGGCAGAGCTGCCAGTCCTGGGAGGCTTTATCACTGTTCCATATTTTCTCAAATAAATAATGGCTCTGTGGATAATGACTCTTGATCTGGTTTGCTGGAGTCACAAAGCCTTTAAATTGGTTTTGCAACTGTTAGATATTATATGACACCACAGCTTAGTCATTAATAAAAGAAGACCGCTTCTCCAGGGTAAAGGACCGCTGACAGGAGGCGGTAATCTTTAATACAACTCTAACCACACCGATAGACGTCAGTGGCTTTTTCTCCATTCTTGTCATGAATTTTGCTCAAAAAATGTCTTTAGTCTTGTTCTATGATGTTGTCAGACAGGTTTTATTTAAGTGATTGTAAAGAATAAGCAGTCCCTATGGTTGAAAACGGTCCCTGAGGACATATACATAAATAGTGTCTACGTATATTCAATAACCATGAAGAGGTGTTTATGATTACCAAGGAAGCTAATTGTAACAGAGTATGGGGCAAAAGTTTGGGAAGGCATTTTTTAAATAAATGAGTACTGAAATAATGTAAAGTCAGCTAGAAATAAAAGGTTTGTCCATTTAAATGTCAAATGATGAAGTAATTTCATGAAGTATGAATAATGGTTTGTAACAAGAGCTGAACAAGGACGTCTGAGGACATAACCTTGTCTGCAACATCAGCTCCTGCGTGTTGTGTTTGGGAATAAGCGGTTGGCTCATATCCAGTTGTACTTTCTAAAACACTCAGTCAGAGGCTTTGAAAGCAGCAGCTGAGACAGTTGGATAAACTCTTAATAAAACGGCATCTGTACTCATTACACAAGCAACCTTGTTGGTTAAGGAAAAGCGCACACTGACACACTAACATGTCTGTGTTGGGGATGCAATTAAAAGGAGTAATCAGATATTACGGAATCTGCTACCCACTCAGAGACATACTTTTATTAAGGGGAGCTGGAGAAGGGAAGGAAAAATGAACCTTCTAACACAAAAATGCAGAATACTAAAATTAATGTTAAGCATGTAAAACCTTTCCGAAATTTAGCCTTATATATATATATATATATATATATATATATATATATATATATATATATATATATATATATATATATATATATATATATATCCATGGATGGTGTGGCCATTAACTCCCGTCCCACATCTTGTGTGCGACATTAACACTTTTCAGATATCTGCCGAATGTCATCATTTAAAGAAGAAGACTGACTGAGAGCGACTACGGAGGCAGGTGGTTAGGTTAAAAAGTTTATTGTAGAAAATGGGTCTGTACAAGAGGCTGTGTGGTCTGGTCTGGTTCTTCTGGGTTCTGCTGGGAAGATGAGGAGACTGGTGAATAGACGGAAGCCGTTGTTGAGGATTGTGCTGGACTGATAAACTTACGGGAGAAATGGCTAGGGTCCGGTCTTGGAAGGGGTGTGTCCAGCGGTCCGAGTGCAGGTCCGGTAATCTCTCTCTGGTTGGTGGTTCGAGGGTGGACAGGCAGGTGAGCGCAGGAGAAGGGCCAAGCAGTGGATCTGTCCGAGGTCCCACTCCTAACTGGCTGGAAATGACAGGCTTAATCTGAGAGACATGGAATGTAGGATGGACACGGAGGTGAGGAGGAAGCTTAAGGCGAACAGCTGTGGGGCTAATAACCTGGTCCATTTTAAAAGGACCGAGGAACCTGGGGGCCATCTTTCTGGACATGGCCTTTAAAGGAAAGTCCTTGGAGGAAAGCCATACCTCTTGCCCAGGGGTGTAAGTGGGAGCGGGGATGCGCTTGCGGTCAGCAAAGCTCTTATCCTGGCTAGAGGCACGTTCGAGGGCTGCCCTTGTCTGGTCCCAGACCCTACGACAACGGAGGAGGTGGGTTCTCACTGACTGGAGGGTAGAATCAGGAAAGGTAGAAGGTAGGAGGGAAGGTTGGTAGCCTAGTGATGCCTCGAACAGGGATAAACCAGTAGCAGCGAAAACATGGGTGTTATGGGCGTATTCAACCCAGGCCAGATGTTGGCTCCATGAGTGCAGTGCATTGGGGTTGACCCCCCAAACATTCTGTTGAACCACATTTCACTGCGGTTACAGCTACAGCTCTCTTTGGGTATTTTTTTTAAACCAGTTTCACCAAATCTCTTATCTTCTTAGCAACAATCACTCCATCTCATTCAGACTGAATGGTCAACTGAGTAAAGGAGACTGATTATTACTGATTAATTATGAAATACAGATATTTCAGATTTTCATTTACAAAAGTTTTTGTTTTATTTCCTTTCCACTTCTTAATTCTGCCCTACATTTTGTTGGCCTGTGATATAAAATCCAAATGAAATGCATAAAATTCTGTATGCTGACAAAATGTGAAAATGTTCTAGCCAAAAGGCCCCCACCAGGTCTGATCTATGTGGAGTTTGAATGTTCCCCCCTGTGCATGCACGCATTCTCTCTGAGTTCTCCTGTTTCCTCCCACTGTCCAAATACTGCTGCTTATTTAAGCCTACTGTCTGTACACTGTAAGCGCTGCAAGTCACATTCCGTCATTGTGCACATAAAATCATGGCATTCACATTTTTTGGGTGTTTTTTGCCCATTTGAGATTCAACTGGAGAAATCTCTGATAATTAAATTCAAATTCAAAAATGTTTTATTGATTCCAAAGGGAAATCAAATGTCGTTGTAACCAGGGCTTTGAACCGGTTCAAGGAACGAAAACGAAAACCGGGAACTTTTTGTATTTTACAGGGAACAGAAACGAAACCGGAAACGTTATTATTTTTTATGTTCTGGAACTGGAACACTTATTTAAAAATAATGGTAACCGGTTAATACCAGTTTTATTTCGTTCCTCAAAGTTTTCGTTGCCTAATTACCTAAAAAAAAAGTAATTATTTTCTTGCGCACGTTACCATGACGGCTGAGGTTCACTTCCTGTGTCTCCACTAGAGCTACACATCTTAAATAAGAGGTAAATTACGATCAGTGACGGACTGGACGGTCTGGCATTCGGCATGATCGTCGGGTGTGCACGGCCCCTTTCACCCTGTTCATTGAAGGCCTACATTATCTCTCGGCCCACTAATAAGCCAAATGCAGGGTTTCCCGCAGCGCTGTCTTGGCGAGACGGCCGCCTCGCCAAACTCACGCTACCGCCTCGCCAACATTCCAAAAAAAAACCCAAACAAACAAACAAACGAACTCGGTATGCTTGCATGTTTATTCGACGTTAACACGCGTTTTTTTGTTGCTGCTTTCGCGCGTGCATATACTGAATGGCAGGGAAACACTGAAATGCCTCTTGGTTCAGTTTTCATGCATATTAAAGTTAGAGTTCAACACCAATGGGGCTACAAACTTGCGTGTTATTTCCGTGCATGTGAAGTTATATCTGTGTGTTGCGGGCACGTGCGTGTGTGTCCCCATGTGGAGCCCATGTGCCGTTTTTTAATCCCAGTCCGTCACTGATTACGATCCATCGTTAAGTAAAACAGCTGACAGGAACGAAATTAACCGTTCCGGGAACAGTATTTTTTTGTTCTAACCGGTTCGGGAACGTCAATTTATTGGTGGAACTCATAACCGGAAACGTTATAATTCCGTTTCTGTTCGGAAAATCGTTTCAAAGCCCTGGTTGTAACTCATATTAATCCAAATTCTTCAAAGAGTTATTGTAGATAGTGATGGCTCTTGGCGGGTCTTTTGTAGCTGTTGAAAGATATCTTGTAGCAGTCTGTATTGCAGCGAATCTGAAGAAGGCTCTGACTGAAGACACACTGTTTTCCCAACACAGTCTCATGAATAGGATGGTCAGGGTTGTCAATCATTTTCTATAAAGAATCCTTCTTTGGATTATAATCTCCAGAGGTTCCACAGTCGTCCCCAGAAGAGAACCAGCCTTTTTATCAGGTTGTTGAGGCTTTTTAGGTCCCTGGCTCTGATGCCCCAACAGATGATGGCAGAGGAGATGACACTCAACATCAGACTTATACAAGATATGCAGCATCTTGCTGCAAACCTTGAAGGACCTTAGCTTCCTCAAGAAGTGCAGTCTGCTCAGTCCCTTTTCATAGACGGCTTCACTGTTGCGTCTCCAGGCCAATCTGTTGTCCAGATGAACACAGAGGTATTTATATTCCTCAGCCATCTCCACTTCTTCTCCCATGATAGAAATAGGTTTTGAGCTGACCCTGAAATCTACAATCAACTCCTTTGTTTAGTTCACATTGAAGATGAGATGATTGTTCCTACACCATCCCACAAAGCTATCTCTCTGTACTCAGCTTCTTGTCCATCTCTGATGCACCCGACAAGTGCAGAGTCATCTGAGTATTTCTGTAGATGACAGGAGTCAGACTTCTCCTTGAAGTCTGAAGTGTACAGAGTGAAAAGGAATAGTTCCCTGTGGTGCTTCTGTGCTGCTGACCACCTGGTTAGACACACAGTCCTTCAGTCCCAGAAACTGTGGTCTGTTTGTCCAGTAGTCATAGATCCAGGTGATTGTTGAGGTCTCCACCTGAGTCTTCTGGAGTTTCTGACAAAGCAATTCAGGCTGAATGTTGTTAAATGCACAGGATAAATCAAAGAACATGATGCCCACTGTGTTGCCTGCTTTGTCCAGATGACAGTAGGCTTGTTGAAGCAGGTGTATGATGGCATCTTCAACTCCAACTCCACGGCAATAAAAACTGCAGTGGGTCCTGACATGTGCTTGTCTGCTTACTCAGATGGATCAACAGGAGTCTCTCCAGGACCTTCATGATGTGGGATGTCAGGGCAACAGGTGTATGCTAACACATTCTGGACCTGCAGCCTGTTCCGTTTCAGTCTCTACAGCTGCCTCTTCGCCTGACTTCTATACACAGAAAAGTGGGAGGGGGAGGCCAAGGGTGCAACATTATCTCCTGGTTTAGTTGAATGCAATCTTTTGGATGCGGAAGAATCCATGACTGAGGTGGAAGATGGAACATCTGTGGTTTGACAGGAAAGTTGTGGGTCAGAGGAGGGTGGGATGTCTGTTTGGCTGGGGACAGGAGAGGAGTATGGTCGGCCTGTTCCTGAACTGAACCTATTGAAGAATGTATTTAGCTCATTGGCTTTGTCCAGACTTCCATCTATACAATCCTCCATTTGCTTGAAGCCTGTGATCTTCTTCATTCCTGACCACACATCTCTGATATTGTTCCTCTGCGTCTTCCGGTGCCTTACCTTGCTGTCTCTAATCTTGACTTTGAGCTGCTTCTGTATACTCCTCAATAACGCCCTGTCCCTCACCCTAAAGGCCCCTTCTTCTTGTTTAACATTTCCTTTAGCTCACTGGTGATCACTGTTGTGGTGGGGATTGTGTTGTTTATGTAGTTAGTCACACACTCTTGGTTTGGACATACATGAATCCTTGACATTAGCATAAAACAAATCTAATGCTTACAAATTCACTTCTATACAGAAAATGTCACACGCTTCAGGCACGAATGGACTCAGAAACTGAGCAGTTGGCATGGTTAGATGGTGTTTATTGATGATTCTTGGTCAGGCAGGCGGGGGTCAGATCCGTGGCGTCAGTCCGAGTTTGGGGCTATCCTTGTATCAGTTGTCAGGCAGGCAGAAGGTCGTCACCGGGGAGTCCAAGACAGCAGGTGAGGGTGAGGGTTCAGGTAATCAGATGAGACTGGACAAGGGAGAGAGACAGGCAGGTTAGGAGAGGGAACAAAACTTGGCTTAGTCAAAGCTAGACGCGAGACGGACAGATGGCCTGAGAGTGTTTACCACTAGGGGTTAGACAACAATCTGACGCCGAGCAGGTGGAGGCTCCGTCCTTATATGGGACCCGCTGCTGATCAGGGGACGACCTGCAGGTGTGAGGGTCACAGTAGCTGATGTGACAGGTCCCCCCCTCCAAGGCGCCCGGCGGCGTCTTGTCCGCTTGTGGAAGTCCCGAATGAGCTGAGGGTCTAGGATGGCGGGACGGGGTTCCCAGCTGCGTTCTTCTGGACCGTACCCCTCCCAGTCCACCAAGTACTGGAAACCCCGTCCACGATGGCGAACATCCAATAGCAATCGCACCGTGTAGGCAGGGGCGTCATCAACGATCCTGGGGAGTGGGGGTCGCTTGACATGAGGAGACAAGGGACTGGACATGACAGGTTTTATTTGGGAGACATGAAATGATGGGTGGATCCTCATCATCCTGGGAGGTTTAGACGAACGGTTACGGGGTTAATGATCCGGTCTATAGTGAAGGGTCCAACAAACCTGGGTGTGAGTTTCTTGGAAGTGTCTTTTAGTGGCAAGTTCCTGGTGGACAACCAGACCTCCTGTCCAGGTTGGTAATCGGGGGCTGGGTGTCTGTGGCGATTGGCGAGACGGCTGTTTCTTTCTGCAGTTCTGGAGAGGGCTGCTCGTGTCCTTCGCCAGACCCTGTGACACCTACGAAGATCATGCTGAACTGAGGGGACAGCGAGTTCCCGCTCCTGAGAGGGAAATAGAGGGGGTTGATAGCCTAGTGAAGCTTCGAACGGGGACATACCTGTAGCAGAGCTGGTGAGTGAGTTGTGGGCATATTCTACCCATGGTAAGTATTGGCACCAAGAAGTCGGTTTGTCCAAGATGATATAACGGAGGGCTGCTTCTAGGTCCTGGTTCACCCTCTCTGTCTGGCCATTGGCTTAGTCAAAGCTAGACGCGAGCGGACAGATGGCCTGAGAGTGTTTACCACTAGGGGTTAGACAACAATCTGACAGCGAGCAAGTGGAGGCTCCGTCCTTATATGGGACCCGCTGCTGATCAGGGGACGACCTGCAGGTGTGAGGGTCACAGCAGCTGATGTGACAGGAAACCCCTATCAATAGCTTTAGCTGTCACTTTATACAGATTGTTTTAAATAATACTACACATTTTTCTGCTATGTTATCAAGGCGTTGGTTGTTTGTACCACTGATGCTTTATCAGTTGGTTTTGCTGTTCTTTTTGTATCTCTCTGCAGGTGTAGAAGCAGACTCCGAGGATGTTATCTTGTTCTCTCTTTTTCCTCTACTCTCTCTTTTGTCACCATTTCTCCCTTTTAGCATTTTGTCTAATCTATTTCTCTTCCTATCTTTCTCTTTTACCTTTCTCTTTATGTTTCCACTGAATTTGAAATAATTGTAAAATAATATCTAAAGTTTTTTGCACACATACATACACAACTTCTAAAAGTATGTCTGTTGGGCTCTCTTTGGGATAAATACAGCAATTCTTAATGGTACACTGCCAGACAGGACACGTGAAAAAAAAGTTACATTTGTTTAATTTATTTCAGTATTCCTTAAGTTTGCACTGGATCCATACAGAGGAGATGTTTAAGCAATAGTTTTACATTTAGATTTTTTTTTACCAACCTGCACCCTGCCAGAGTTGCTACTTTACATAATTCACAATAACACAGATAAACAAACTTATGTTTCATTTATCATCAGGTAAACTCAGATATCTACAATATAAACAGCCAGAAACAAAAAAGTTTTCATAATGTTTTTTTTATTAGAATAACAAACAAGCAGATGGCCAGCTGGCAAGTACAACGCATTGACTACTTCACTATTAAATCATAAGAAAATATTAATATATTTAAAAATGTAAAAGAAGACAAGGAGACAGTGGAGGAAATGATAGAACGTGGGTGAACCAGGTCACTGGGAGACGTTGGGAAACTGCATCCAAACCTGGAACTGAAGTTACTTCCTGCAGAGCTGCTGGCAGACAACAATGAGGCAGCGTTGGAGGAATCTCTAGAATCTGCATGGTGTTTGAACTGTTTAGAAGCAGTAGAGCTGTCTGAGCTATCTAAAATTTTAGCTTCATCTAAACCTTCTACCTGTATGTTAGACCCAATCCCAAACAAGTTGTTTAACGAGGTATTCCCTTTGATCAGTGACCCTATTTTAGACATGATTAATCTATCCTTAGTAAATGGATATGTACCACAGGTTTTTAAAGTAGCTGTTATTAAACCTTTACTTAAAAAACCTTCTCTTGATCAAGATGAGTTAATAAATTACAGACCTATATCCAATCTTCTTTTCCTATCTAAAATTCTTGAGAAAGTAGTTGCTAATCAACTATGTGAACATTTACAAAGTAATGACCTACTTGAAGAGTTTCAGTCATGCTTCAGAGCTCATCATAGCACTGAAACAGCTCTGGTGAAGGTCACTAATGATATTCTCATGGCCTCAGATAATGGACTTGTGTCAGTACTTGTCCTGTTAGATCTCAGTGCTGCATTTGATACAGTTGATCACAATATTCTCCTGCAAAGATTTGAGCATACTGTAGGGATTAAGGGGAAAGCATTAGGCTGGTTTAAATCTTATCTATCGGACAGATTGTTCATGTTAATAATAAATCTTCTTCAAACTCTAGGGTCACTTGTGGAGTACCACATGGTTCATTCCTTGGACCAATTCTCTTTACTATATTTATGCTTCCGATTGGCAAAATTATAAAACAGCATGGGATTAATTTCCACTGTTATGCTGATGAAACTCAGCTATATTTATCCATAAATCCTGATGAATCCAATCAATTACTTCGACTACAGGATTGTCTTGATGACATTAAAAGCTGGATGACTTTAAATTTCCTGCATTTAAATTCTGACAAGACAGAAGTAGGAATCTTTGGACCTCAAAAAATAAACTTCTTAATCAATCACTTAATCTGGATGGTATTAACTTGGCCTCTGGTAATAAAGTAAAAAATCTTGGTGTTATTTTGGTGTCATTTAAATCACATATTAAACAGGTTTCCAGAGTTTCCTTTTTTCACCTCCGGAATATCGCCAAAATTAGAAACATTCTGTCCAGGGGTGATGCTGAAAAACTAGTCCATGCATTTGTTACTTCAAGGCTGGACTATTGTAATTCTTTACTATCAGGAAGTCCACAAGATGCAGTTCAAAGTCTTCAGCTGATCCAAAATGCTGCAGCAAGAGTTCTTATGAAAATCAACAAGAGAGATCATATTTCTCCAATTTTAGCTTCCCTTCATTGGCTTCCTGTTAAATCAATAATATAATTTAAAATTCTTCTTCTAACGTATAAAGCCCTTAATAATCAAGCTCCATCATATATCAGAGCTCTGATTACTCCGTATGTTCCTAACAGAGCACTTCGCTCTCAGACTGCAGGTCTGCTGGTGGTTCCTAGAGTCTCTAAAAGTAGAATGGGAGGCAGATCCTTTAGCTATCAGGCTCCTCTCCTGTGGAACCAACTCCCAGTTTTGGTCCGTGAGGCAGACACCGTGTCTACTTTTAAGACTAATCTTAAAACTTTCCTTTTTGACAAAGCTTATAGTTAGAGTGGCTTATGTTACCCTGAGCTACCTCTATAGTTATGCTGCTATAGGCTTAGGCTACTGGAAGACATCGTGGTCTGTTCTTCTCACTCTACTGAGTTCTACTGTTCTCCAATTTTGCATTGCTTGTTGTCATTTCAGCTTTTAACTTTTTCTTCTCTCTCTTTTTTTCTTCATAGTAGGTACACCTGGTCTGGCGTTAGCTGTGACATCGTCCAGGGAAGACAGATCACCCACTATTGCCATCTAATATAGAGCGGATTATTGGATCAATGTGTGCTTCTGTGCTTTTTTGTCTGTCTTGTGTCTCTGCTCACTGTCTTCTCTAACCCCCAGTCGGTCGAGGCAGATGACCGTTCATACTGAGCCCGGTTCTGCTGGAGGTTTTGCCTTCCCGTTAATGGGGAGTTTTTCTTTCCACTGTCGCTTCATGCTTGCTCAGTATGAGGGATTGCTGCAAAGCCATGGACAATGCAGACGACTCTCCCTGTAGCTCTACGCTTCTCCAGGAGTGAATGCTGCTTGTCGGGACTTTGAAGCAATCAACTGGGTTCCCTTATATAGGAATTTTTTTGACCAATCTGTATAATCTGATTGAATTTCACTTTGTAAAGTGCCTTGAGGTAACATGTTTCATGAATTGGTGCTATATAAATTAAATTGAATTGAATTGAAACATAGAAAATAGAATAGAAACAACCTTTATTATCTCCCAGTGGGGAACTTCATATGCTTCAGCAGCAGCAAGGTGAAATACAAAACAGAAGCATGCATATACACATAAAGGTAAAAAATAAGGATAAAAGACCTACAGTAAGGAATAATTTGCAACATAAGAAAAAAAAATACTGTACAGTTGTTAGAAATATAGCAAATAAAAATAAAAATAGAAAAATTAAGAAAGATTAATGACCTGTGCAACTTAGTAGGGTGATTTTAAGACATTTGCAAACGTGTATGTACATTTATTCTTAAAAAAAAAACTGATTTGACTGAATGAAAAGCCACTGAACAAAAGCATTAGACATGTAGTAGACATGTAAATACTATTGAGTTTATTGGAAGAAGTGATGATTACAAAGTGTAACATCTGCTGGGAGGAAAATAATACAGTTCAAACTCCCCTAAATTAGGTCTACATAAAAAGAACTGCATTAAACTATTTTTTTCTCACTATGACTTAATATGGTCAAAAAGTGCTAAGAAAAGTTTTGAGGTCTACTTTCTCACGTGGAAATATCTTAAAACTGCACTCTGTGACAAATTAATATTGCTATTGAAAATAACACTGAATGTAGATGCTCACCTTCTCCATTTACCACTGCTGGTGGTGCAATGCATGATGAGATACCTTGCTTGCCCAAGTCCGCAGAAGAATGCAACGATGCATTCTCAATAAAAATGGATGGAGCAAGAACACATGGCAACTTTGAGCATATTTGCCTTGATGCGTATAGGATTGGAACAAGTACTTGGGCTTCCATTGATGACATGTAACAAGTACGCGGGTACACAAGCACAGGTACGCAGACATAAAGAGAAACGACCAAGAATTTTATAAAGAGAACAAAAGAGACTGGTAAAAACTCTGATTTCCAGAATGCACAAAAATAATCCAGCTCCCATGAAGGAGGAATTTCACATCTGGAATCAGTGTGACATCATAGAGCTACAGAATGCTGTCTTTCAACCCACAGCTCTCCACAGGCTACATTGGAGGACATGTGCGTAAACGTCTTTACTTCACAGGCACAGTAAAAGACTTCATCTTTGTGGAAACTTGGCTCCAAAGTGAAGTATGGTCTGCGGGATCCGGTGACCGTACCCCGGTCAAAAATAAGACTACAGCCCCTTTTTCTACTCGATTTCCCCCGTCTACCTCCGCTCTGCACGGCTGGGCTTTAATCGGAACGGGTTGTTGATTGACCGGCCTTGAAATGCCTGAGAGAGACAAACGCCTTTAACTCCTGTCCCACGTCTTGTTTGCAACATTAACACTATTCAGAAATCTGCGAGAAACGGTAAAGAATAAGAAAGTAAATAAATAAAACAAAAAATACATGTTTGTAGTGTTCCTAACATATTTATGAACCAAACACTCTTTGGATACAAAACTTAAAAGCTTTCAGTGTGTATAAAAGGAGAGAAAGCCTCAGTAAATCCATCTGATTTAGGTTATTAAATACAGTGTGTCCGTCTGCATATAGAAAGCTGGAGTGTCCTTTATCTGTTTTTTTCCCTTCAGGCGTGGTTCATGGTTTGTAAATGATAAAATTATATTTCGGTTTGAACCACGCCATTCATAGTGGTCAATATTATTAATGATGTCACTCTTCAGTTTTTCTGGACTTCCTTCGAGAAAAACCTTCTCTGGAGGGTTGATACACTGATAACAAGTCTGTGATGTATTTAGGTGCTAAGCCATTCAGGGATTTATAGACTAACAGAAGTATTTTAAAGTCTATTCTCTGAGATATAGGGAGCCAGTGTAAGGACTTTAGAACTGGGGTTATGTGCTCTACTTTCTTAGTCTTACTGAGGACGCGGGCAGCAGCGTTCTGCTTTCAATAATTGCCGCTGCCCTGCTGTCTGCAGCAGGCTTACCCCTCATTCACACAGACTCTGTTATTTGTGCGTTTTTCTCTCCATCGCAAATATAAGGCATTCCAGTCATTGTGTTGATTCCCACCGGCTCCGTTGTGCTGCTGCAGGACAAACAGCCCACGGAATCCATTTCTGACAGATGACAGAGCAAAGGGCGTACCTTTCTAAAAACCAGCTGAGCTCTACAGGAAGCCAAACACGAGAACAGTCAAGCATATCAGGAGCATTTCAAAATAAAAGGGGATGCTGTCTGGAGACATGAATGGATCCTACATGCATCCAGTGTGGTTTGCCACACGGCACATTTTGTCATAGATGATGGAGAGGACATGGAACGTAGTCAGTGTGAAGCCGGCTTTAAGAAAGGCAGAGAACAGGTGTATGTGGTGAGCTTGATGGCAGTGGCTGAGGGGCAGTCTCCCAGGCACAGCGAGTTGTTCTTAATGAGCCGGGATTAGTAGAGGTGTAGACAAAAGCTGGCTTCACACTTACCATCTTCCTTGTGCGCTCCGTCTATTCACTGCAAAATGCGTCGCATAGCAATCCAAATTTGATCTATTCATGCATCCATACAGCCCTGCCCCCTCCCTCCTTTATTTAGAAATATTACTGGATCCGCTTTATATTTCCTGCATCTGACTTCCTGTCTGGCTCATCTGGTTTCCAGAAATTGTCACATTTCCGTCACAATCCATCACAAATAGACTCGATCCGTATTTATAACGAACAACGGAGGAGGTGCAACAATGAAGTATTATGTTAATAAATTCTTATATTTTGGAGAGAAGTTTTCTGAGTTTATTCTGTAAATGTGTGTAGGGCTTGCTGTTTGAGAACATCAGTGCACAAATTCACTCCTTCGTCTATTGTTCATTATTAATATTCATAGACCAATAACTGACAGACACAGAGGGCCATTTGGATAAATTCCTGATAATCAGGTGGTGCACCGACTTGGTCATTTTGTTTAAAATTATAAATGATTTTAATAATTGTCTTTGGCTCTTATTAACTGCCAAACCAACGTGGTGTTGCACAATATTTCCCTTTATTTATGTGTGTGAACATAACTGCCGATTACATCATTGAAATGTTTAGCATTTTGGAAAACATGCTATTCATGCCAGATTTATTTGCCTTTTGCGACTGACTGAAGAATCTTTCAAATGTCAATACTGGCATGACTACAACCTGCAAAATGCATGTGTACCACGCCATTAACCAGCCACACACCTGTTTGACTTTCAACATGCAGCACTGGCAACTATTGATTTCGACACACTTGATGTGTAGCTCACAACTAAATGACCTGAACGCTTACACGACACAGCACACACTGATGTATGATAAACTGATGCAGAGGCCTGCTTTACCAGCCTGCTGCCTCCTACACACTCACACTTGAGTGCAGGAAAAGACACGTGCAGAGAAACTCGTGTTGCCATGACACTGAGACGTTGCACCTGATGCAGCTAATCAGCGCAGAAGACAATACTATTTACAAATATAACGAATTAACTAGTTTGTTAAGATTAGTCTGGTATAAAATAATCACAAAGAAAACAGGTTACAGCCCATGAGTATGAAATAGGTTTGTGTTTGGAGCAAAACACAGGAAATGTAGACTTAAATATTACAGTTAGGCTTAAGTGACCTTTAGATCTACTGTATAAGAATGGCACTAGTTCTGTGGGAAGAATAGACAGCACAGCAGATGAAGATGGACATTTCCTGAGATTATAAACAAAAGCAAAATAAGATGATCGGAGGATGCAAGAGGAACTGGGGAATGAGTCGACAATGCTGTTTGCGCTCACATACCTGTCACCACTTTTCACCCAACACCCTTAAAGGGGACATATCATTCTTTTTAATGCCTTCCTTTTCACATTGGAACCATTCAGTTGTGGTCTATATAAAGTGGAACTGCGACAGTATAATGCTGTTGGTTTGCATTCAGTTGTTGTCAGATCCCCCTGTAACCCACTCTGTGGCCCACTAGTTAGTTCTTTGCAGTCTCCCTTCGTGTGATCAGTGGTTACTTAAGTCTGTTTTCTTGTTTATCATAAAACGACCACTCTGCCTTGACGTTGTCTGCATCTTACCTATACTTATTATACAGAGCCACAAAAGTTTGTATAGGACCTCCTTTTTAGGTCTCCATCCTTCATGTGGTCATGTAGAGCTTTCCTCATATTTTTTACTTGAATAATGGACTTGGTGAAAGTATCAGATGCTAAAATGCCTTTTTATCTCTCTCTATAAGAAGGCTTCCTTCAGAAATCCAGGATAAACCAATAAACTTACTGTTCTGCAATTTTCTGTGCGTTGTTTCAGATACACATTATAAAACAGACATTAAAGCGGAATTACAACAACTCTAACGCAATCTGTGTGCTTCCCTTTGGAGATTCCCCAACGAGGACACACCAGAGCAGACCCAGAACCTGCGAGAGGGACAATGTCCCTTCTAATCTGGGAATGACTTGGGATCTTCCAGAATGGGTCGGAGATTGTCCCTGAAGAGACGGATGTCTGGGTTTCCCTCCTGGACCTGCTACCTTCATGACCCATGAGTGGAAGACAATGAATGGTAGACAGATGAGAAAATTAATTAACTTTCTTTTCTTTATCCTTTCATGTATCTGTCTGTCCATCTGATGAATGACATCAGATATTAGCTTTCTACCACAGAATTTTCTTTAGTTAAAGGTATACTATGCAACTGGGATTGATTTTCCAGCGAGGCTCCCCCCAGAGGGCGAAAGTAAAAGTGCACTGTCGTAAATATGCTCAGCTGTTCTCCTGGTTTCTCAGTCAAGCCAGGCGCGGTTGTTTTGAGCTTAGCAGACAGGCGAACGCAACGAATACAAAAGTCGAAAACTCGGCAGTACAAACAATGACTAACAGTGAAAGTATGAACATGCACACAGAGAGAGAGAAACCATTCCAATGCAGTGTTTCCCCTAGGAATTTGCTTAGCGGACGACCGGCAGAGCGGGGGGTGGGGTGGGTGTAGAGACAAGCTTTGCGCGACCGGCGGAGCGACCGGCGGAGCGACCGGCGGAGCGACCGGCGGAGCGACCGGCGGAGCGACCGGTGGAGGCGGAGCGACCGGTGGAGGCGGAGCGGGGGAGACAAGCTTTGCGCGCATATCGAGTTAGTTTTTTTTTTTTGGAATGTTGGGAGGCGGTAGCGTGAGGGAAACCCTACAATGTTACTTACAATCGCATCAGCAGAAACGCGAGGTCCGCGTCAGCCTTGCAGTCTTCTTTTTCTTTTAGCTGTCGCCATTCGGAAAAAGCTTGCCCGATGTTCACCCGTGTACGACTCCTCTCTCTGTCCAGAGCCATTTTCCTCTTTCTTGCCTGCTCCGACATGGGCTTTCGCTGTTTTATCGCTGGTTCTGCCATGATAACTGCACAGATATCGCCACTGCGCTAGCAACAAACATGTTCTCGCCGTAAAGCAAGACCGACTCTCGCGATGCACGAGATTCTGAGCCTGTGGGCGCGGGCCGAGGGCTCCTGCAGTTGCAAGTGCGGTATTTCCCCCACAGACCACCAGGGCGGCCAAGAAAACCTTTGTTCAACCTGAAATGACTCATTTAATCATCCAAAACGGTATGGAACACATTAATTAACTGAAAAATGTTGCATAGTGTGCCTTTAACCGGAAACCTTTCCTTTCCATCCATCCATCCATCCATCCATCCATCCATCTGGCAGCAAAATACACAAATATGTAGAAATAAGAAACTGGGGAAAAATAGGTCTAATGAGGTGCAGGATAAGTGACTCCTCTCTCAACTGCTCCTAACTCTATCACCAGGGTTGAGTTCGACCACCCTACAGAAGAACTCATTTTAGCCACTTGTATCTGGGCCGTTGTTCCTTCCAGCAGCATTTGCAAAAGTAGGTTGCTAGGAACCCAACAGACAATAGTAGCAAATTTTGGTTAAATAGAGGACCAGATTTCTTCACTGTAGCTGGCTTTGAGATGTGTATTTACACCTAATATAAGGTTTGGAGTTGTAGTTTGCTCTGTCTTCCCCAATGTAACCTGCATGTATAAAGATGGTTGCCTCTCAGTGTGAGAACACAAAAGTTATGTTTGTTGTTTGCAAGATGATCCTGACACAGTTTAGGGCATTAAAAAAAACATAATGGTGCAAAATAAAGAAGAGAAAATGACCATGACCTGGATGACTGAGAATCTTCACCAGCATAGAGAAAAGAAGAGCTTCTTGTGCAATAGCACCTCACAAAAATGCTCAAACACCAGTATCTCATGTATCCTATTAGGATTTTACGTGAAAAACCAACACAAAGTAGTGCATAATTGGGGGGTGGAGAGAAAATGATAGATGGTCAGATGATAGTCAAAACGGTTTGTATGAAAAAAAAAAGAATGGCTTACAACCACAGAAACAAGGCAAAAACACACATAGCCGAACACGTTAACGTCCTGTAGCCTGGATCCTACACACCCGGATTGCCACACAACACATTTTGCGATGGATGACGGAGTGTACACGGAACGTAGTCTGTGTGAAGCCGGTTTTAGGGTTGTGTGTGCGCGTTTTTGTACTTTTAGCTAAGCGAGAACATTTTTTGCACATTTTCCTAGTACAGTGAGGACTTTGATGTAAAGTGAGGACCTTTCTGGGCTAAGGGTTAGGCTTAGCACTAAGGCAGGGGTGTCAAGCTTTGGGGGTATACAGTCAAGTTCTCCAGAGTCCTGCTAATGTCCTGGTTATTTGACTCAGGTTTGTTGGACCAGGGACATATATAAAAGTTACAGGACACCGGCCCTCGAGAACTGGAGTTTGACACACCTGCACTAAGGTGTCAATTAGGCTTAGGTTAGGGTTAGGTATTTGCTGGTAATGGTTAGAGTTAGGGCTAGGGTCAGGGTTAGGCCATAGAATGATTTTGAGATGAATGGAAGTCTATGAAGTCGAGACACGGTCCTCACTATGTACATTAAACAAGGATGTGTGTGAGTGTTACCTCCTCTGATTAAAGGGTGTCCCTGCCAGGTGTGCCACACAGCTGGGGATTGTTTGGACCAATTAGGATGAGCTTAAAGAGGACTGGATTCCCCAGACCAGACCCCAGATTGTTCTGGCCCAATTACCACTAACAGTGGAACCAGCCTCCCGAGCCTGGGATAAACCTTCACACATCTTATAACATCAGTAATGCCTGAACCAGGCTCTCATGACACAGACACTTCTGTCCTGAACCGAACTGACAGGTCGATCTAACTGAAAATCTACAGCCACACTTGAAAATGGAAGTTTACAGACAAGCTGCAACCAATCTCACTGAACTTGCCTAGTGTTCCCAAGAACTGCAATAGAGGTGGTGATACAAAGCATTGAATCCGGTGTAGAAATGCACGTCACACTTTTTATGTTTTCATTTGTAAACCATTTTGAAACATCCTTTTCATCCACCGCCCAGTTATATATTAATTTTTTTGTTGTCAACTAAATACCTGAAAGTTCAAGGCCGTATTGTGATAGAATACGGAAATAAATGAAAGGTGATGTATTTTTGTGTTTCAGTTCATTTCATCCTCTCATGCGGTTTGTTCATCTTGAATGTTGTGCTGGATATTGAATTTTTCTTTTCCTTTTAAAGACTCCCTTCTCGTCATATCACCGGGTCTCTGCGCTGTCACAACAGATGATGGTCAAAACGGCACAAATAAGACAGGAGTTGTTAAATTAAAGCCAGAATTCCTCCAAGGACAGGCCATGTAACGCGCTGCACACTGAGTTACCAGCAGGACTCGACTAAGAAATGCATCCAAAATATTTCCATACACACACATACACACACACACCAAGACACTCTTGCTGCCCACACACTGGCATTCACACAGACAGAAGCAGAGGCGCACATGTGCACACACAAACAGGCACATGCATTACAACACACGAGCGCTTGCACACACCCTAGCCTTTACCAGCGGATGGATCTCCGTGCTGGGAGCTTATATAAGGGGGAGTGGGAGGCTGAAAGCTATTTCAGGACCTGAAAAGACGAAAGTGTGTGCATGTGTGTGTGCTTGTGCATGGCTATAGTACCCATATGGATTTTTACTGGTGCTGCTTTAGAAGTGTTGGCCCGCTCTAAGGTCTATAACCACTCTGATTTAGAGTTTCATAAGCAGTCAAGTTTGAAGTGAAGTTTGGCTCGGAACCTCTAGCAGCTCTGAAGGTTTACGGACCTGCAACGTGTTCTGTCACACCTCGGAGCTGCCTGCACACACACACATTCAAAACACTCACAAGTCTGCGTAGCAACTAGGAAATGCCCTAATGTTCGCCTGTTGGAGTCTCAGACAGATTAAGTGCATCCAGATGGTGGGTTAGCAGCATCCTTCACAGCTCTGATAACAGGCTTTCTAAAACCTTTTAATTGCACTTGTCTTACTAAAGTCTCCTTCCAACTGAACCTAGTTGGCTGAAGCTAGAGTTACTGTAACTGCCAGCAGGGATGCTAGAGATAAAGAGCAGTGTACGTAGACTGTTTACCACTTTACACAAGGTTGGCCCGGAATACCTCTGACTTCTATGGCCTTTTAATTTGTTCTACTAAATGTAAGGCCGAGGGAAATCATACAAAGTTTCCTTTTTCTTTTTTTTATTACAAATAAGAATCTAAGAAGTTGTTGTTTTGCAAGTCATTAGTTAGTTTCAAGTCTTTCCACCAAAGTCGCGAGTCAGGTTCCAAGCAGAGAAATGTAAATCCTACGTTGGGTCCAAAGTGGAAACACGCAAGTACAAGTCCTAGTCCTCAACCTTAAATCCGGTGCAACACATTTTGTTCGCTAGAACTATCGGTGAAAGGAACTGAACTTCAAACGCTTCAGAAAACCAGTGATGCTGCTCTTCTCTGTAAATCTCAAACAAAAAAGCAGCAGACTGATCTATAATTTAACAATGAATGGATCTCTATCCAAAATAAAACTAAGCTGCCATGCCAACCAAATATAATTGCTATTACAATTTCATAAGCATTTTAGCTAAAGCACAAATTCGGGGACAGTCCAGCAATGGATTATGGGTCGTTAATCACTAATTGCAAACATGGCGGTGGCACAGGGGTAGCACAGATGGCCCATGTACAGTGGGCTTAGTCCTCGATGCGGCCGACCCAGGTTCGACTCCAGTCTGTAGACCTTTGCTGTTTTCAGCCTCTCCCTTTGCATACACCGGGAGACAGAACCTCTTCACCCCCTTCTTTAATGCCGTGGGAGAGAAGCAGGTAGACACCTTGGGCTGCTAAGTGTGCATGTAGCAGCAATAGAAGGAAGAATGCTTGGGAAATAGCCCCAGCAGGATAGGTTCTATTGTAACAAGCTTCAGGTTGGGTATGTGGTAAAAAGAATTTTCAAAAACAAACAGATGAAGTACAAGCACAAACAAAAGTCAAAGGTGTGTGGGGTATGTCTCTATCAGCGTTGCCCATCTAAAAACTGAAGCAAATTCATCTTGCACAGAAGTCTTCTGTGA
Source organism: Fundulus diaphanus (assembly GCA_037039145.1). Classification (NCBI taxonomy): domain Eukaryota; kingdom Metazoa; phylum Chordata; class Actinopteri; order Cyprinodontiformes; family Fundulidae; genus Fundulus; species Fundulus diaphanus. Next base: position 13,497,012 of record CM073121.1, on the reverse strand, counting down.
ACCTCATTTTTCAAGACTTGTCGCAGATTCTGAGTTAGTTAGGTTTGGACCTCGACTGGACCATTCTGATGTATGGACATGCTTTGATCATTGTAGCTCTGGTTATCGATGTTGTTCTGCTGAAAGGTGAACCTCTGACCCGGTCTATAGTAATTAGCAGCTGCTAAGTTTTAAATTACAGAACTGCCTGTATTTAGCTCCATTCATCTTACCATTACCCATGGCCAGTTTCCATGTAGCTTTTGAAGGAAAGTATCCCCACACCTTGATGCCGTCACCACCATGTTTCACCATGCGGGGTGATGTGTTCTGGGTGATGTCGGTCATCTGTAGGCTGTTTTCTGGCAAACTGCAAAAATTTGTTATTATGAATGTCTACTTGCACTTTTCCACAAATGCCAGATTTGTGCAAAAAGACGGATTCTCCCTCCTGAGCTGTGGATGTCTGCAGCTCCTCCACAGTGGGCCCTGCTTTGGAAGGTGGGCAGTTTTACTCTGCTTTTTCCATTTTGTAATAAATGAGCAGTGTTCCTGGAAATGTTCAAAACTTGGGATATAGTTTTATACCCCAACCCTGGTTTAAACCTGTCCATATGGAAAAGATAGATATGAATCTTAGAAAGTTTGGATCTATTTTAGTGGAAACTTGTACGTAATCGTTCGGACAGTGAAACCTGGTACTAAAACTGGTACAAAATGAAGCATATGATTTGGGTATTTATCTGAACAATATATGACAGTAATTTCACATACAATATCCTTGGTAGAAAAATGTAAAGTCAAACTGATATGACTGGCCAATAATCAGTGAAACTGAAATAATGCAAGAAAGAGAAAATACTTGTGGCGTCACAAATGTAAGACATAAATACACTACAACCCAAGTGATGATAAAATTGCAAGTAAATGCATGAGTATAGAAAAAGCAGGTGATTGTTAAATTATTGCCAACCTTCCTATTTTTGTCAACTGTTTTAGAAGTATTTTAAGTATTCTTGACTTGTCCCATGGTAAACACATGACATAAATTGAACATTATATTGAACATTATATTTGAGAATAAATATCAACACTTGGCTGTTTTTTCACATTATAGTGATGCTTCCACAACTGTTATATCGAAATTTTCACCAAAATAGATAAAAGTTGATAACAGGTGTTGCACAACGCTTTGCATAACAACAAATGTAAATTTTGTTCACTGACGTGCAATTTCATTTCTTACATTAATAAGTGTTTAGAAAGTTTTCTTATCAGCTCAGAAACCCAAAATGAGCTCCTTGTTTCAATCATTTACAGTAATGCGTGTTCAGTAGTCGAATACATGGTCTAACTATCTGAGTTGCGTTTACAGCGTTTTGAAAGCCTGTGGAAAAGTGGATGGTTGCCATTTAGCTCACTTAAGTTTGGATAAAGAACCTCTGGCTAAATTCTCCACTGTGCAATTACCATAGTTTTTTAATATATGAAAATGATATTGAAAACATGTATGGAAAACATACGTTAACATATGATTTACTCATATGCAACACACATCATTTTCACATGATTCTTGTGAAAGTCGTTAGATTACATTCTATGAAATAAATGCAGAAGTGGCCACTTTCAAGAGTAAATCATGAAAGCCTGACATGATGTGCAGTATATGAAAAGGTGATTGAATGCTCAATTTTTACATACATTTTTTCTGTTTCTTTTCCATCTGGCTCTCCATATATTCATCCCTACTGTGTTCCCTGGTCTTCATGATGCTGGTTGTTCCTCAATGTTCTCTAACAAACCTCACAGAACAGAAGCATTTATACTGAGGTTAAACCCCCCACAGGTGAACTCTATTTATTAAGGTGACTTTTAAAGCTAGCTGGTTGCACTGGATTTTACTTAGAGGCATTGAGATGTCACAATTTTGAAAACCATGTGCCATTTTCCTTTCACTTCCCATGTATGAGCTGGTTTTTTAGACTGCATAGAAACAAGTTATACAGAGTGTTGACCTTGACCTTCAGAGACATTTTTTACATTTAGTTGATGGACTTGAGTTTTTTGAAAAGATGTACTGAGTTATGTCCTGATAAACGTCCTCCATGGAAACTGTAAACAACCAGAACTTTAGGAAGTCAAACTGCAGAAGATTCAGCTTCCTTAATAATCCTCAGACCACAAGTGATGCTCTTAGGTTCTGCAGGTTGGCAGGTGAGGGAAACCCGTAACCACTGGAAACAAGCGTTACTCTGAGAAATACCTCACTTCATGTGAGCGGGCACACTTGCAGACATGCTGTATGCTGTTCCAGCTTTTAGGCTGGAGTTATTATTTCCAGCTCTCCTTAATAGCCTGGATCAAAGTCTCCTGAGACCGTGTTCCGCAGAGCTAAGCTTTCCTTAGGTGTGGAGGAGACAGGATTCGTCTAGCTTGATGCAAGAACGACTGAAGGCAGGGAGACGGTAGCTGGAGGGAGGCGCTGACAGAAGCGAACACATCTAAAGCCTGCTCTGGAGAGCCGAGCAGTGAAATGTGAAGGACCTTGCCGGCTCCACCGCTAAAATCCTGTTGAAGCTGCTGAAAAACTAGCCGGGAGATAATCGAACCATAAGACGGACCTTGGGAGATCCTTTAAAGTGTGCTGTGTTGAAAGTCGGAGCGCCAAATATTCCCCAAGAGGATCCCTGCTTGTAGAAAAAGCCATTCTAGACAATTAAAAATGGAATAAAGCTTCTTCTGCCACGAGTGTGAAATCATTATTTTCCGCATCGCTGTTATGATATCAAGGATCTTGGTTAGAAAACCTTCAAGGTGTTTTGATTCTTGCTATGATGTCTTTTGAAACCCAGCGTTTGTGCTGCAGGGTCTCAGACAGCGGCTCAGTTCTGCAGCTCCTCAGTATGTCGGCATGCCGGATCTTATTTGACTGACGGATTGAAATGTTTTTCCTACTCTCCGTTTCTACTGAGGAATTGTATTCTGACATTGCTGGGAAAGGCTGACAGGAGTAGCTGGGATCAAAATGACTCTACTGAGAGTGACTCACAAAGCAGCTATTGCTCCATCAAGGATATTAAATACTTTCGGATACATTTCAGTAATTTTGAACTTGATTGGCTTCCAATGAGACGAGAATCACACTGAGTCTGACATCTGAAATCTTATTGCAGGAAAAAGCTTCCAAATTTGCTGTTCAACCTCAGTGGACAGCAGAATGCTGGTCTCAGGGCCAGCATTTCTCAAATGCCCACTTCTAGAGTACCTTGCAGGATTGTTACCTTCCGCAGGGAATAACATAGGATAAGATGGTCAGAGCTGACGACGGGAGGACCTAACAAGAGGTTGACCCTGGAAGGAGGCTTGAAACTGGGTCACAACTTGACAAATCTCAGTTCTCTGGGTCATCGCAACAGCACACAGGCTTAAATCGGAGGTAACCGGGTAAATCATATTCCTATGTTGAAATGGCCCAAAGTCCAGGCCTAAATCTAATTCAGCATCTGTGGTGTTTTCTTATCTTTTCAGATGCAATCTGACGGAGTTTAGGCTGTTTTGCAAAGAGGAGTGAGCAAAGGTGGTAGACACAAACTCTGAAAAACATCCAGCTTTTACTACAGTGAAAGGTGGTTCAGCAAAGTAATAATATGATGGGGGCTGCATAAATGTAAGCTGTGTGTGTGACAGGGAGAATCTGGCCTACAGTGGAAAACCACCTTCAGATTTCAATGGGACTAGAAGGGTACGATATGAAGTCTGTAACATGCATTCATCTATTGCACGAGTTTCATTTATCAGTTAGTCTGATATTTTTGTATGACCTTCATTCAGTGTAAGATGTCAGACAAGATCACAGTTGTGTTTTTCCCATATTTGGTTTGAGGTCATCTCGAATACTATGGACAGACGGATGGGTCTACAGAGCAGAGCTGAGGATCCCAGCAGCTCCTCCAGAGTTAACATGGACCTCTGGGCTGCTGCTCTGATTAATGCTCTCCCGTCCCGGCCGGTCCTTTTAGGTGCAGGGCCGTATCTTGGCAGGTTTGCATTTGTGCCATACTCTTTCCACGTTCAGATGATGGATTGAACAGTTTCCTGTGAGATGTTCCGAGCCTGGGCTATCATTTTATAACCTACGCCTGCTCTAAACTTCTCCACATCTTCCCTGACCTGTCTGCTGTGTTTCTTGGTCTCCATGATTCTGAGTGTTCTCTAATGTTCTCCAACAAACCTCTGAGGCTGGAACAGAACAGATGGATTTCTAGGTGAGACTGACCAGGAGTTGGGAGAAGATCTCTGACCTCTACGCAGCAAACACATAATTAAATGTTTTTAACAGTTGACATAAAGCAGAAGGTTAACGGTATCAATAGGTGCTTTGGGTCACACCTTGAGTGGCACCTCATTCTTAATCCATAGGCTTTAATGTGATGTCAGCCCACTTTTTTCTAGCTATGACAGCTTCAACTCTTGTGGAGATGCCGTGTCATGGTGTAGAAGTGTGTTTATTGGAGGTTGTTCTTCAAAAAGTGCATTTGCAAGGTCAAACACTAATGTTGGATGACCAGGGCCTGCCTCGCATTCTCCACTCTAACTCTTGCTGAAGGTGTTCTATCGGGCTGAAGTCAAGACTCTGTGCAGTTCCACCCCAAACTCACTCACCATGTCCTTAAGGTGCTTGTTCTGTGAACCGGTGCGCAGTCATGTTGGAACAGCACTGAGTCATCTGTAAACTGTTCTCACAAGGTTGGGAGTGTGAAACTGTTCAAAATGTCTTGGAATGATGAAAACATTAAGACTGTCTTTCACTAGAACCAAGAGGCTGATTCCCAACTCCTGAAGAACAGCCAGAATTGCACACTACTTTACACTTGACACAACACAATAGTGCAAATGGCAAACCCGAACTTGTCCACTAGGTTACCAGACACAGAGATTTGTCACTCCACAGAAGCGTTCTTCCCTCCTCTAACGCCTAGTGCTGTGACTGACAACACTGCATCTAATGCTTACCACTACATCACTAAATGTTCCCGGCTAATCTGTGGGCCCATTAAGTTAGGAGTTCTGTGTATATTAGCTCTGCAGAAAGTTGGCGACCTCTTTGCACAATGCGTCTCAACATCTAGCGCCGCTCCGTGATTTTACATGGTCTACCACTTTGGGACAAAGTTGCTTGTCTGCCCCCAAAGGTGGAGACTAGAGTTCGAGGCTCTTAAGTCGCAAGAATAAAAGACTTAGAAGATTTGACTTGGACTCCTGCTCTGAGAATCGCGACAGCAGCTGTTGAGCACGTTTTACTATGGATGGATGCGCTTGGTTATTAGCCAGGGACATTGTTGGATTATGGGAAGTTCATGGCTTATAACCTGTTCATTTAGTTATGGCTTCATGATAATAACCACATGAATGCAGTGTGCGATTTGCAAAAAAAAACAGAGGGGGGGGGGGTCATTTCAAAAGTTTTATTAATGAATAAAAGTTTTATTAATATTGGTTAGCTAGCAGGTGCTTTTTCAGGTAGCTAGCTAGATCCAGTAGGTTAGACTATTGTTTTTAAACTTGCGCCATCTACTGTGGGGACTCGGATTGGGTCTTAGTTTACTTTAACTGCTTTGAGCAGAAAACGTAATAATACTCTTTAAAAACAAACAAAAAAATTTAATTTACAAATATGAAGGACACAAGGCATGTATTAATATAAATTTTGAAAAATCCATAATATTACTTATTCAGATCAGAGGGGGGAGGAATTTATCCCCCCCAGGGATAAAACATGAATAACCAGAGGGGGGGACATCACAAACAGCAAATCGCACCCAGCATGAATGTGTCTCCAAACTAATGAGGTATCAAATGACTTTGGATCATTTTTCAACAAAATGAACGTAACGTACCTCAGACATTACTCACTCCCTGTTAAGCTGTAAATATCAAAATAAAAGCACTTCCCATTTCATTCATACAGAAGCTCAACACTTTCAATTAATTACTACACCGTGCCTCTTTCATTATGTTGTGATGTATACCATACATTTGAACTTCCTTACTATTTAGAATTGAGAAGAAAGGTTTTAAATGTGGATTTAGTAGATGGTTTCTCTATATCATCAAGAATTCTCCCTCTCAGAGTGAAGAAGAAAAGATGGAAAGAAAACGCTCCAAACCATATTTAGTGAAGTGTATAGTGAAGGAGCTGACAATATGAAGGCAGGGAGAAACAGAAATTAAAGCTATGGTTGGTAATCCTGTTCAGAAACACTTTTTGTTTATACTGGGTAAAATGGTCCTTCCATCCTGAGAGTAGTTAATACATTATGCATTCAAAAAAAGGAGGTTAAAAAAATCTATCTCTGTGGGAGCTGCAGGCCTGTAAAAACTTTAACCAATCTCTGCCCTTTGGACCGAAGAGCAGGGTTTGGTCAGAGTTTTGCTCTCACAGCAGTCTGGCCGTTTCTCAATATGCGTACTTCTCATGTGCCCGTGTAACGTCATCAGCCCCAGCCCCAGCACCGTTCCAATTGCCAAGAACACCAGACCAAGAACGGACCAAATCCCCGGATGTTGTTCTCGCCCCGCTCCTTTATCAAGCCTGCATCAGAGCAGACTTGTGCGTTCTTCAGACTGACCGCTTTCCCAGAATGCACCGTGGCGTCATATTGTTTTAAAAATGTTTTCAATAAAATATGGTGTAGTGTATAAGACTACATAACTTAAATCAATACACAGAGATACGCTTTGTGTGCTCCTGTTCTCAAGTCTGTACTTCCTGTGTTCTTGCCAAGAACCGACTTGACGAGAACGCGAGTCTGTACTTGCGTTCTTGTGAATTGAGAAACGGCCCCAGTCCCTCAAGTTCCGGGGGTATCTCCATACCTAGTGGTTGTCCCACATGCCATCATTCTGATGCGCTCACGTAACACCAGTGTACATACTCGTTCCTTGTTAGTTTCTGCTTGCTGGCTGCACATGCACACTTCTAGTGTTTCAGTATCCGGTTAGCTTAGCAGTTAGTCGTTCATTGTAGTTCCGCTGCTCTCACCATATACTTTGAACGTGGCTGAGAGTCGCAAGAAGCAAACAAGTTTATTAGAATAAGAGGAAGGCCTCAGTAGAGATAAATAAGACCAGAGTGAATTTGGGAGATTTTTTTCACACGATCCCCCTGTGAAGAGCAAGGTAAGACAGTGTTGCGCATGTGCAGTTATTCAAAATGGGACTTGGGAAAATTCCAGAAAAATCGCAGATTCTAGCTTCAACTTAGTTATTACAGCGACAAAAAAAAAACACAGTCATTTAGAAATTCAGCATTAACAGGTTTCAGTCATTTTCAGTTAATTTTCGTAGCGCATACAGGTACATCCTGACAAAAAAAAAATAATGATAAAAAAAAAAAATCACAAAAAAGTTAAATATTTTTGGCCATTCAGTTCAGAAAGTGAAACTCATGTTAAACAGGTTCATTACACCTGGCGTGAAATATGCCAGGCTGTTCTTTGCCGTATTTTAGGGATTCTGGTTTACAGGCAATGAAAAGCCCAATCTCAGTGGCTCAGAGAATTAGAATATTGTGAAGAAGTTTACATGCTTGAAACTCACAGTGTCATGCACTAACCAGCTAATTAACTCCAAACACCTGCAAGTTTCCTGAGCCTCTAACCCAGGTGTCACCAACATGGGGCCCACAGGCACCAGGTAGCCCCCAGGACCATTTGTGGTGCCCTCAAGCCTGTTCAAAATATAGCACAACCCTCCAGTGAACTGCATCTAAAGTGTTATTTTATTCAGTTGCTCTTCCTTTTTAATCATACTTGTACTTACATTCATAAAATGATAAAATGATTGCTGAGGTAGCTGGTTGTTCAGAGTTCTGTAACCAAATACATTCACAGAGTTTTGAGGAAGGAAAAAGTGAACCAGCAACCAGGAGAACCACAGCCTTCAGAGGATTGTCAAGCAAAATCCATTCAGGCTGGAGTCAGCGCATCAAGAGCTGCTAGGCACAGACGAATCCTCCACATGGGCTACCAGCCATATTCCTCATGTCAAGCTACTCCTGAACCAGTCAGTGTCAGAAGCATCTTACCTGGGCGGAGCAGAAAAGGATCTGGTCTGATGCTTAGTGGTCAAAAACTCTTCTTTTCAGATACAAGCAAATTCATTTGGAAATCAAGGTCTCAGAGTCTGGAGGAAGAGAGGAGAGGCACAGAATCCACGGAGCTGGAAGTCCAGTGGGACGTTTCCACAGTCAGGGATGATTTGTGGTCCAGTGTCATCTGCTGGTTCTGGTCCACTGGGTTTTCTGAAGTCCACCAACACGTCCTCTAGCAGGACGTTTTAGAGCTCTCCATGTTTCCTCCTGCTGACGAGCTGTACGCAGACGCTGAATTCATTTCTCAGCAGGACTTGGTACCGGCCCACACTGCCAAAGGTACCAAAAGCTGGTCCAGTGACCATAGCGGTACTGTACTTGATTGGCCAGCAAACGGGCTGGGCCAGAACCCCAGAGAGAATCTCTGAGCTGTTGTCCAGAGGAAGACGAGAGACACCAGAACCAGCAAGGCAGACGACCTGCAGGCAGTGATCCAAGCAACCTGGGCTTCCAGAACACCTCAGCAGAACCACGGGCTGATGGCCTCCATGCCGCGCTGCACTGATGCAGTAATTCATGGAAAAGGAGCGCCGACCAGGTTCTGATCAGCAGCCGGACATTTCTGTTTAGAAACATCCTTTCTACTGGCCTGATGGAATATTCTGAGATTCTGAAGTTTGGGGTTTTATTACCTGGAAGAATTAACCACCAACATGTGACAAAGACTTGAAATATTTCACACTATGTGTATCAGTTTCACTTTCTGAACCAGAGATGTGCCGTTATAACCAGTTTTCGTTTGCTATTGCATTTTCTAAATATTATAAACCAGCCTTTAGCAGTTTGTTGATGTTGAATAAAACTTTAAATGAATAAAAGATGACTTGATATAAAGATGACAGATAATTATCAAATGTTCATGTTGTAATTTAGGCCTCAGGACAAACAGGAACCCTCGCCTACAGCGATGAGGGTCAGAGCTGCAGTAGAGGTCACGCACTGGATGAGAAAACGGTTCAGTGGCAGCTCAAGGCAGCCGAGTCCAGGAGGCGTTCGCCTTTCCTGCCAGGAACTCCAAACATCTGAGTAAAGTTATGCAGCAGGTTCAGAAGAGTCCTCAGTCAGTTTAAATGCGCCGTGGAAAGTTTGGATGCTGATGCCTTTAAAGAATCTTTTAGAACGATGGCTGTTTAATTTTTCTTTTACAGGATGTTTACCTTAAAGCTGGTGCCTTTCTCCATTGTGAGATCAATAAAGTTCTATTATTATTATTATTATTTCATCCCTGTTAGGTGTCTCTACAGGGACGCTCTGCCACCATTTTTCAAAGCAGCGCCCTTTCAGACGGAGACCTTAAAGCTACAGAGAACTGCCAGAACGATTAAGCTGAAGTGAAATATGAACCTGTGAATTATGTTTAAAAAAAAGGTTCTAATTGAACTATTAATTGTGTGTGAATACATCTGAGTCTTCTGAATGAAGCTGTGTTTGTTCGTTTAATGCGATGGTAAAGTTACCCGTTACTTAGATCCTTCCTGTAGCCTTGGTGCTTTAAGGAAAAACAAACTCATTGACTCCAAATAAGGAGAGACCTGATGAGCACAACCAAATACTCTTGATTGCCTAAAAAAACACCTCCACCATGGTTAAAGTAAAAAGCACCAGAGCAAAGCTAAAATGTTCCGCTGTAACGGGAGGCAGGACCAGGAACGACCACCAGAGGCGTGTTTCCAAGAAAGTAAAAGCTCCCCGCGGCCCGACTCCACCCGGACCCACAGATGCATGGAGCTTCATCTAAAAGCTGAGATTCTGGTAAGAAACGGGTAAAGTGCCGAACAGGGAAATAAGATGCCCTCAGATCTCACATTTCTAGACGGGCTGAGATTTAACACGATTTGCTGAATTGAAACCAAATGAGATTGAAATCCCAATAAGCGGCGAACATTTACACAGCTCGTTTCTTTTTTTCTGGCCTAAACGGAGCAGATGAGACGTCTGGTCCTCCAGGATATCAAGTGAATTAGCGTCTTCTTATGCAAACGCCAAAGCTGATGAAATAACAGCACACGTTGGCCATTAATAGCCTAGATAACGAACTGGAGGCTCTGACGTTCTATTAGTAACTGATGAGGATGAAGAGGACGTGCAGGAGCTGGGAGGTCTTTGCGTGTCATCGACTTTATTTAAACCTGCCTGCTGGCGGTAAATGGGTCAGCTGTCAGAGTTCTGGCTCATCAGAATGAAGACGGCTCGTACGTCCAGTAAAGCGACAACACACAGCGGAGCAGGTTTTCTATTTCTTTAAATCTCAAATCATTGGCTTACAAAAATGACGTTGACGAGACAACGGTTTGGATGCCAGCGCAGCCTGCTGATTGGAGGACACACACCAGGAAGGATAGGAGTCTGCGGCCAGATCAGCGGACGTGCGTGTTTCAGGGTGTGGGCGGAGGCTCTATTTTTATGTATGTTTGCAGCTTCCATCCGTGCACGTGGCTCTGGACGTGCCCGATGGCACAGCCGCCGTTTCAGTGTCTCTGCGATAAACCATCTGCGGCTTCGCTCGTTTTCCGTGCGTCATCGCCATGGTGACCCATGAAGCCTCGTCACATCTAAGCGTCTCCAGAGCTCCTGGCGACGGTCCATCTGCCTGTCCGTTCTACATTTGCTTTGGCCGGTGTCCCTGTAGGAGCTGCTTCTATTTCTCTGTCTGGGTTCCTATGGGCGTCCAGCGGGGGGTGGCGGGTGGGGGGCTGTTGCGGGTGGGGTGGGGTGGGGGGGTGGGGGGGGGGGGGGGGGGTGGGGGGGGGGGGTCATGGAGACCTGGTGTTCAGCACCTGAACAGTCTTGCGGCCGTAATGCCAGTAGCTGTATCCGGATGCTGCTGTGGTCACAGCTGTTACATACCTGCAACATCATAAACGGGACAGGTTTCAGTTCTACAGTTTCAATCCAGGTTGTGAATGTAGTGAGAATTCACTATTAAACAATTATCTAATTGATGGACTACTGCCCCTAGTGGTGGTGCCAAGCACACATCGTTACAGAAGCAAGGCATTAATATGTAAAGGTGGAAAAGTACATGTTTCTCTAAAGTTCTTTAATAAAAAAGGCAACCTTTCCAAGTCTAAATTTACTTTACTATTTAATTAACTGATTTTATTAGTGTTGAGGAGACATGTTTGTCTCTCTGATCCAAATTCAAGACGAATAACAAAACTGAAGCTACGGTCCTGGGAGTCTGCACGCTGCTGCAGACCTTAGCATGAAGGTGCAACATCCATTCCTGTAATCTTAGCACATGCTGTTATTTAACTGTTCAGAATAAAACTGAATAGATCACCAAACAGTATTATTACGTATCCTCGTAAAAAGAGGAACGTTAGGCTGTTTCTGCTTGCATATGATGAATGTTTCCCTGCAGGAAAACGTGGTTTGGGTTCTCGTCTCGTCCTGAACCCTAGGACTAAACCTACCTGCTGCTTTATCTACACTTTCTTTTTCCCTTGTGCGTGCTGTTTCTCACTGGGTTCAGTATTCAAACGTAGGTCACCAAGTAACGATAAAATGCTCGTCCTCAAATCTGATTTGGATTCCCGCTCCATCGGAGCTCCAAGTTAAGATGAGTGGACATTTAGGTGGCTGGGACCGGCGACGCGCGTTCTGCTCGCCTCTGGTCCGCGTTAGCCCTGCAGACGAGGGCCCGGCGGGCAGAGGGGGACAGCGGCGTGTGGTGCTTACCATAAGCACTGCAGCAGGACGCTGTCGGCGAACTGGAAGACCGGAGCAGCCAGAGAGGCGGCCACCAGGCACAGCTGGATGGCTGTGTTGACCTGAACAAACAAAGAAATAGGCTGAGAACTTCTGTTGTGTTCACCCGATCACCGTCTAAAACTAGCTTTATTGGTCTCTGCTTAGGAGATGACACATTCTCCTATTAACTAGTCTCAGGTTAATCAGGCAGGCACGTGAAACTTATCGGCATAAATGAATGTGGGGTTGTAGCAGTCATGACTGAATGGCTCTTTCTCTAACTTCGATGAGGTGAAAGCCAGAGGTGGCTGCAGATGTTACAGATGAGCGTTTCTACACACAGCCCCACAGAAAGGTGCTGCAATGCCTCAGCGAACAGCGGTAAAGCCCCCTGAAGTTGTGGGTTCTAAATCCACTCTACCCTACAAGAGGCCCAGAACGAACTTAGCATTCAACCTCAGAAACCTCTCAGCAACAAGCGGCACATTCAACTGACATCCGTTTGATCCATATTCCATCATGCGAAATGACATATTGATTCACTAAAGGGAATCTATGTTTTAAACGCAGGCGTACGCTGCCATTCTCTGCCGCTGTGTTCGTTCACACAACTTTCTACAGGAATGAGCGGCCCGCGCTACAGACGCCTGGACAGTTGGGGCACCGGCAGTTCTTTCCCTCTCACAGGATGGACGGAGAGCAGCTGCTGGAGGACCTACCCGGGCATAAAAAGAAGGCGCTAAAGGTTTTAGATTAAAGCCCTCAGATGGGTCACTGACACATTTTTTTGTCAAAGTCATCTTTGCTAAGGAGGGATGAACCGTTGGTGCCAGCTTCAGCAGCTCCACCAGGCTGCCTTTGGTAAGACGGAATAAAAACAGACGGCGAGTTAAGCGGAGTGATGGAACTGCGATGGAGGGCTCACCTTGCTGAAGAGGGTGGGTTTCAGCTGGGCTGTAGTGTAGCACGGGTTAAAGAACTTACTGAGGGTCACCTGAACGACAAGAAACACCACATGGTCAGGAGAAGGAGCTGAAGCCCAGCAGTCAGATAAATCTGCTGAGCTTCCACCTCAACATTACAAACACAATCCCTGCTGCACAAGACAAAGGACGTTGAAGTTTAGGGAATAAAAGCATGGCGTGCAGCTCTTTGCTCTAGAAGACGACAGGAAGGGCTGATCAAACAGACGCGCGTAGCCGGAGACGTCAGAAGCAGGTTTGGGCGGCACCAAATGACGGCAGAGCTCACCGGTGGAGGCACAGTCTTGTATCTGACCCAGAAGACGGCGGCTATCAAACCAACGTCTCGAAAGATCACCAGAGCCGTGAGCGGAGCTGCAACGAAAGGCGACACGTCAGCTCGGAGGCTGCTCCGCGGCCGTCAGGCTCGGGGAGCGTTAGTCAGAGAGAGCGGGAGGCGGGCGGGTCGTGTACCTGGGATTAGTTCGGCGTAGGTGAGACTCACGTATAAAACACTGATGAGGATCTTGTCGGCCAGCGGGTCGAGAGCGCTGCCCAGGGCGGACTTCTGGGTGGGCCACGTCCTCGCGATGAAACCGTCCAACTGAAACGGGAACAGAGACCCGGACGTGCGGGTGAATATTCAGCAGAAACTTCAGGCTGCGGACAGATCGGGTCACAGCTGCAGAGCTCTGACAGGCCGAACAACCAACGCACTTCATGTTGTCGGGCGGGTTCTAGCCCAGTGCTTTCTGTATCACACAGCTCCTGGTAGTAACCAGGGCCTGAAGTCAGCTTCCCCCCCCCAAAAAAAACACTCAATCCCCCTTAATCCAATGGTTCCTAAACCATTCTTAGTGCCCCCTGTGATTTAAAAAAAAAGTTTTCCCACCCCCTCCAACCAATCTGTCCTACAGCTGAACAGAGAAAAGCCAACTGCAGTAGAACCTATAACAATAAAACAAACTGCAATCTTCTTAAAATCACAAAACTACCACTTTTAAAGTGTAATTGTTTCACTTTTAACTGCCTATTTTACTGTGTAATTGAATTCAACATTGCCATCAATATATTTTTAAATAACCTCAAAATTGGTAATTGTTCAGAATCAGACATACTTCAATAATCCCAGAGGGAAATTGCTGTTTCAGTTCAATCGCCATAACATTCCAGTCCATTTCTACCATGCCACCCTGCAATTACACTAAACTCCCCCTAGGGGGCGTGCCTCCCACTTTGGGAACCACTGCCTTAATTCATAATTTACCAAGGGGGCAAATATGTGGACAGGCTGGTTAGAATCCCTGACTGGCAGAAACAAGGAACTGAAGACAAACTGGTTACCAGGTCGGTGGCTCCAGCCAGGGTGAACAGAGCCAGGCTGAGGTCAAAGTGCTGCTGGGTGACCAGGTAACCCAGGTATGGGGCCAGCAGAATGCGGCACACGCACAGCAGGTTGGGGACGGTCCACGGGTTCTCGTACTGCAGAGAGGAGAGGTTGCAAACGTGTCAGAGCTGGGAGGTCACGGAGGGAAACGCAAAACAAACAGCCGTCACCGCTGCAGCCTTTCCAGGAGGAACCCTCTGCACCCGCCAGTCAGCACCGGACCAACAAAGCTCAGTTTGGTCCAGTTCTATCAGCTGAAAGTTGTTTTTAATAACCAGGGAGTTCTGGTGACACAGGAGCAAAAAAGGGAAACATTGCAGCTGCACTGCTGGAGGAAACGGGGTTCATCAAAGTCCCGGCTGGAGATTCTCTGCTGTTAAAAAGAGTAAAAGTTAAATGGCTCCAAAAGCCCAGATCACCTGGAGGAGCCCAGCTCTTCCACACTCCTCCCTCAGACTTTACTGCTCAGCCGGATTTTCTCTAAAGTTTGATCCCTTTGGTTTCTTTGACTGCTGGTGGTCCTTCCCTACAGACACCTCTGAATAAATGAAATAAAAACTCTTCAGACAACTAAAGCTCTCTTACCTCAGACTGTTCTGACAAACCCTATGAAACATTAGTCATCCGCGACCTTTAACCCCACTTCTGTCACAGACACGAACTAAACATCTGCAAAAGCTAGCCGCGCTGATCAACAATAAACCCAAACGAGCCGGGGTCCTCCACTCGAGCACCTTGGGTCTGAAGAACTCGATGGGCAGCGCCGCTCTCCTCCTTCCCTTCTGCGAGGCCATGACCTTCTGATCTGGACCAGTTCCAGACGGATCCCGTCCAGGCCAAGCGTCCAGCGGAGGTGCCCTCTTGAGGTCTGCGTTGCCGTTGAGACGTGGCACAGGCGGGGGAGCGCTCTTATAGCCGACTCTCCTTTCAGCGATATCTTCAGCAAATTCAGGAGGGAGCGCGTCTCACGGATAGCTCTTAATCACGCCTTTCTGGAGCAGTTATTACAGCAGACGTCATCTGGGCTGAAAGGAGGTCGAGATAAACCACGAGCAAGGTCAAGTTTTCCAAAAACACATTCCGATTAGCCTCTAAATCAGCAGATTGAGTGGCATCGTGATAAACCACACAACGGACTTAGTCAACCTAGACCTGTAGATAAGGACCCTAACTCAGCGGAGGGGACTTCCAGTCCGATCTGGAAGATGTTTTCCACATCAACAACAGCGTCCCTTCTCTGAATGCTTATCCCCGATATGCAGATTAGATCAACTACCCTGCCGTGTGTCGCCCTGCTGGGAGAAAACACTGCTGGTTGGGACAATCAGACAGACGCCTAAACTTCCCCATCGTCTCTCCAGCACAACCTTGCTGCTCAAATACAAAACAAAAGGATATCATCTAAATGCATTACTTTTACAATAAAAATAAATAAAAACAAGAACAATATAAATTATTCAACAATGATAACGTTTATATACTGTTGCGTGGGCTTTTGTGTCTAATGAGGTTGTTACCGTACCAGCTCTCTGTGCACCTTGTTGGTGGCTTAGCTACGTCCCTGGCAGGAGCTCTCTGAGGAAGAGGGTTTGGCAGCTATGTTCACCTCCATTAGTTGGGACTCACCAGCTCTTTGAATTTGAACAGTCCCTCTCCCGGTACCGTGTCCTTGTCCGCTGCTGCGGGGCTGTCAGGCGCCTCCTCGGTCTTCTTGCTGCTGAGTCCTCTTCCTCCGGGCAGCGACAGGGGTCTCCAAGCGGCCGCTGACCTTCCAAGACCTCCTCGGTGCACGAGCGCGGATCCGCGCGCGAGTCCGGACCGTTTCCCTCCCTGGATGCTCCTGCTGAAGCACGCGCCCCTGCAGTCCGTCCATTTGAGCTTGAAGAGCCACGAGCCACTAAGCCGAGGCTGTGTGAGCCTCGCGCTTACTGTGGCAGGTGGTTGTCCGAGCCGCCATATTCCGGGCCCGAGCCGACACACGCCCGTCCAGCGCTCAGGAATGCTCGCCGCTTTGCGAAACAGCGGAGCAGAAATCCGACCCAGACACGTCGCAATCATCTTCCAGGGGCTCGCATTACTCACCTGCTGCCCGTGTGTCGTGTCCCCGCGCGCTCATAGTGGGTTACAGACTCCGACGGCAGCTTCGCGAGGGCAAGATGGGTAAGCAGGCTGCCATGTTACCGGAAACGGATCCGGCACACGATGTCTTAAAACATTTTTAGGTGGGCTTCAAAATAGTTCGGGTATTGCGTCTGTAGTTATTGTATATTTGCAAAGTAAAACTTTTAAAAATAGTTAAAGGTAAACATATTTCTTATAAAAATTATGCACAAACGGTATTTTTCAGACTCGCTGTTTACAAAAAGTATGTTAAAAACCCATTTCAAAATAAAGTGTCGCATAAATAAAATGATCGATACAGACAATATTAGTTTATAACTGAAATATCTTTATTTAGGTTATACTTTTCCATATGTTGAATTTATACAAACAGAGACATTAGTTGTACATTTTTACACATTTATCTACATAAAGACAAATTTCATTTTTGGAAATAGAGTAATCAAAGCTTCTAAGCAATAAAAACACTGTACAGATACAAGCGTTTATGCGGATTACCTTCTTATTAAAGTGAATGGTTTGTGCTGTAAAGTCAGCGGTGTGTGAACTATAATATACACAGCTCCCCAGTTAGGTTAGCCGTCTCATATTTGAGAACCTGGGTTTGTGACAAATAAACAAAATGATAAAGTGAATTAGGATCAGTCTCAGGCGAGTTGTTTTGAAATCTACTGATATATATGAAATATATTCATCCAGTTCCCCTGTGATATTTACCGATTTACCGTTTGCTTTTAGGTCTATTAACATTTGCAGCTACGCTGAGGCCAAAGACATGGATTCCTGTCAGATTCTGTAGTAGACTGGATTACCTCCCTCATTGCCGTCCTTAGAGACTGTTAAATTTTCCTGAGATCATCAGCCTTCCCTCTAGTTACAAGAGAATCTTGTCCCCATGGAGGCTTTACTCTTGGGTGTTTTTACAGATAGCTGACTGAACACTAAGTAAACCGTGTCTTCTGTAGTGTAGCAGTTAGATGGTCTGCAGTTGGTACAACTTGGGCCCTTTCTTCAGCAGGAAACCCTGTTCGTTGAGGGAATTCAACAGACCTTGAAAATCCATCACCTGGAAGGGATCAACAGCATAAAGTTTACAGCAAACAGATAAGAATGGGAACTGTAGAACAAGCTAGGATCAGATGTTACCAGATGTATCAGAAACTAATTTATCTCAGCCAGTTATAATTACATATATGGTGCGCATATAAATATGAAGTATTTATTTAACTTTTTTCAGGTCAGTTTTCACCTTTATGTTCATTTTGTCGGCTATAGATCGAAGCATCTGTAGGTCAAACTGCTTTTGATTGGTCCTCTGGGCGTGTGAGTGGAGGGCGTTGACTAGTCGCTTAGCGGCGCTGCGCTGACTCATGCCAGCGCCAAGCTGAGAGCGCTCAAAGTCCAGGTTTCCCAGGCCGTCTGAATATGTATCTGCCAGACTTCAAACAGAAGCAGAGACATTTATGTCAAAGCAAAATGCACAACAAGACAGGTCTGAACTCTAGAAACAATCCTGCTTTTACTTCAAACATAAAAGTGCAAAAATGGCCACATTTAACATTGCCTTTGTGAAAATATAGAGAGATTTGAGAACGAATGAATGAAATATTACACTGCAGTAATATTCATAGCCCTTAAACCTTTCAACATTTTCTCATGTTACAACCAGAGAATTGAAAATGGTACATGGTTCTCCAACTGTTTCACAAATAGAGAAATAAAAAGTGTGGAATGCATTTGCATCAACCCCCTTTACTCTCATACCTCTAAATAAAATCCTGTGCAAACAATTGTCTTTAAAAGTCCTCTAATAAGCAAACAGGGCCAAACCTGTGTGTAATTTAACCTCAGTGTAGATCCTGTGGTTCTGTGACACAAAACACTATGTAGGGCAAAAAACTAACTGCGCACATCACTCTGAACACAAGATCTCCGTGGTGACACATGGTGGTGGAAGCAGCATTCTGTGGGGATGCGTTTCTTCAGCTGGTACAGCAAAGCGGCTCAGAGTTGATGGAAGGAGGGTTTGAGCTAAACATAGGGAAGTCCAGGAAGAAGATCCAAAAAGGGTTGAGACGTGGGCAAAAGTTCACCTTCCAGCAGGACAACCACCCCAAACATTCAGCCAGAGCTACAATGGAAAGGTTCAAATTGAATGGCCCAGCTGCAGCCCAGCAGAAATGTCAGTCTCTACATGTACAGAGCTGCTAAAGGTTTGCCCAAAATGACTTGTTGCTTTAAGTTTAGCAAAACGTGGATTCACAAAGCCTTCTGTACACAGGCCGTCTAAAGACAAATACACATCACACTTTCCAGATTTTTCTTTGGTCACTTAAAATTTCAGGAAAAAAGTTCAAAGGGTATGAACACCTTTAGAAAGAGGTGTTTAGGATTGGTGAACTTCTTTAACTGGCTAACCAGTGAGACACAGAAGTAAAGCATTCGACTTTTTATAGTCCCCTTCTCTTCCTTTCCTGACGCAGATGCCGTTGCTGCAGTCACCTGTGTTTCATGATTTCCACCACATCCTCAGCATCGCTTTTTGTCGCCACTTCTCTGAGCTCCAACTTGGCTCTTGCCTGCATGAAGGCAAAGACCAGAACACAGGCCGGGACTTCAGCAGAAGATGGTTTCAGGTATACCATAATCATCATTATCTCAACCCAAAAGAAGCCCACCTCAGTCAGCCTTATTAAGGACTCCAGCTGTCGTGTGGTGATGGGCGTGGCGTCGGCGGAGTGGCCTTGGGATCTCAGCGACAGATAGAACTCCTGGAGGGTTTTGGCTGCTTCAGGAGACAGCGTGGGTCGGACGTACTGACGAGCATAGCTGATGTACTTCCTCAACAAACACGCTGGAATCACATCCACCGATTGGCTTGCAGGAACCTTGTAGGTCATGGAGCACAAAGTCAAAACCCAACAAAATGAACACTCGTACTAAGGAATGGTTAGGCTTCAGCCAACCTCTCTGCTCTAATGCACAGTGTTGGAATTTCTCAATAGAAGGCAAAGAGTAGAAATAAAATCAACATCCTTTGCAAAATGGAAGCCGCCTTTCAGTCCGACAGGATTCCTCCATTACAGTCAAGCTTACGCCCCGTTCTCGTGGATCAGAGCAAGTCTACAGAAGCTTCCTAAACATCCAGCTGGACCTACAGCAGCTGCTGAAACAAAAGCTTTTGCCCTGAAAGTAAAACAGGCTTTTCCAAACAATTAAAAACAAATCTAGCATATAGCATCTTATATTAGCAAGTAAAGGCTGGTTCACAAGCAGGATTTTAAAATAGCCGGCAGATTTTCAAAGCCTGAGACGCAACACACGTAACGATAAAGAATCTTAGCTAGAACAGGTTTATTCGTAGAGCGCGCGTTGTCCGGTCAACGTCAAGCTTAACACACCACACACAGATTTCACTCAGGATCAATCAGGCGTCAGACGGGAAATCTTGTGAAGCCTCTCGAGATCAAATGTGAGTTCAGAGAAAATAAACATGGACGACGAGGAAGAATAATGGGGATAGTTTGTGGACTGATTTTAACAGAGAAACAATCCTAACAAGAAGAAAAGACGTTGGTTAAAGCAGTGGAGACAGCGAGAACAGGGGCTCTACGTTTGCTGCACGTAGATGCGGAGGTGAGCTGGGTTTTTTTTCTCTCAGGGTTTACGTCACCGCGCTTTCTGGTTGGCTACACGTCACATTCAACAACTCGTTTATCCTCGGGGGACATCACACACGCTAGGATATCGAGCCAAGACAATCCAACATGTTGAATATCCCTGATTTGAGGTCGGAGCGGTCCGGATCACTCTTAACACACCACACAAGGAAGGGATATCTCGTAAGATTATCTTAAGAGCCACGGCGATGGTCAGAGCCTGTTGGAAGGGGAAGATCGGGGCAAAAATCCTGCCGTGTGAACCAGCCTTAAAACTGCTAGCATTATCAATTGACAGTACTCCCTAGAAAATATGAACATAGTTGCCAACATTTCAAATCCCAGTTTCCTGTTCAATAATAGCTTCGATGTTCTTTATCTGAAAAGCTGTGGTAGTTTTCTGGCAGATGGCGCGGGATACACACCTTTTAAAATGTTCCACATCTATTTCAAGTCCTCAGAATATTTTCCCAGAAATATAGAGGATCAGCAAAATGGGTTTTGTAACATGCGAGCTGTCTTTGTTAATTTTTTTTTTTTCTGATGATCTGAAACATGAAGTGTTACAAGGGCAAAAACTGCTGACTTTCTTAAGGGTGCACATCCATCCTCATGGCACTGTGTGTGTGTGTGAGTATCTGCCAGTTCTCAGCCAGTGAACAAAATCCTGATTCTGAATGGTCTTAACCTTCAGGCTCAGTCAGATATCCAAACTAAAAAGGTGGCACGATGTTTACTAGGAAAATGCAGAATCCCATTAACTCACTCCCAACAGACCAAACGGGCCTCTGAAATGTCACATCTGAACGTTTTCAGTGAGGGGAGGAACGTCTGGAGCGAGCTGATAAATCAAGGCGAGATGTTGGTGCCATGCGATCAAACTGCTGAACGATTTTACCTGCAGGCGCTCAGACAGCGGCATGGTCGAGTGTTGCAGCAGGATGGAGGTCTCCATGTCATCGCTGGTCCTGCAGACTGTAGCGCCGCTGGCTCTGCCTTTCCCCGCCCTGTTTGCCATCACATGCTCTGACAGCCGGCGGTCATGCGACTCATCCGGGATGTCCAGAAGGAGGAACACGACATCAAAGCGGGAGAGGAGGGCCGAGCCCATTCTAGGGACACACGCGCAGTGAATAACTGAGCTCGTCTACAAAGACATCCTCCTCAGACAGGACTGAAGTTTCTTGGTGGCTGCTGAGCAAACTCACTTTAGATTTTCGGAGACGGTCTTCCCTCTGTTGTAGTGCCCGCCGACGGGGTTAGCAGCAGCAACAACAGATGTTCTCGCAGGCAGAGAGGAGACGATCCCAGCTTTAGCCAGACTCACTGACTGCTGCTCCATGGCTTCCAACAGAGCCTGCTGCTGGTTCCCCAACTTATCAAACTCATCAATGCAACACAGGCCTAAAAGTAGAGAAAGCAGGAACCACAAAGTGCATCTGAGCTCCACGGTGCCCACTAGTGGTGGGCAATATATAGTCAAACACTTTGAAGTTATATTTTGCAGCATCTATTAAGAAAAAGTACTTACAAATTCAATACCAATATAATCTTTTTGTTTTTCGCAATACATTTATTTCTGCAGTCAAAAAACAAAAATACTATTCTAAAACAAGATTTACCTGTTATTGAATAGACTACTTAAGCACATAAGTAACATAAAGTGGTGAAATTGGAACCGCTAAACTGCACATGATAATTGCATTCAATTATATTTCTATATCCATACATTAAGAATATCACGATGGCTCAAGATGCACAAAACATGTGAATACATCGATTTTTACTACCTTGATCAGCCAACACCAAGGCGCCGGCCTCCAGAGCATAATCTCCTGTTCCTGCCTCTCTGGACAAACTCACTGTTAGGCCTACAGAAACAAACCCCCAAAATGTTACAGTTTGAACCAGACTATATTGTAACCAGAACCAACACAATATACAGTGTATAAAAAAAAGATATAGTCATGGGAAAAATAAAGTACATCCTCTTACTGGACATAAAAAACTGCCCCTTTCTTTACCAGGTTCTAAAGCTATTTGAGTCAATCTTCAAGTGGATAAAACACACAACAGATTTTACGCGGCGGCCATTTTTCATTACACAAAGATGAAGCCAGAGTGAACAAGGTGTGTGGGAGAAACAAAGTACAGGCTTGCTGCTTCCACAGGATGTAGGAGGGGAAGTAGCCGAGGCCACCGCTATCAACGCTCTTCTTTTGGGCTGTTTTCTGGAGCATGAAGGCGTTTTTTAATAAAATAAAGGGATCCGCTGTGACTCTGGGAAGCTTATTGTTGCTACTCCTCCATTCTGAAAGGGGTTCAATCATTCTGCTGAGAGGACGGTTATTCATAAGGAGAAAACATTTAAAGACACTTGCTAATCATCCCAGCAAGGTCAGACCATGCAAAGCTCAGAAATCGGGTAAATCAACTCCAAGAGCTCCGTTCCAGACTCTTCAGGCCTCAGAGTGTTAAACGTTGAAGGCAGCGATAGGATGATTAGAAAACAAACAAATGTGGCTATTCTAGAAGGGTTGCAATTGTTTTAGGAAATTCTCTGTCCAAGAACAAAATGGCAGCACAACTCTGGTTTTCAGAACTACTTCAGAATGAACCACAGGACCTCTGGAATGACGTCCTTCAGCCCGATGACACCAGAGCAGAGATGCTTGGCCAGAATGAACAGCACCGTGTTCAGAGAAATCCAAACACAACGGATCAGAACAAAGATCCCAGAACAGCCTTCAACGCATGGTGGTGGAATGCTGATGATGCAGGCTGATTTTTGCATCTGAGCTCCTTGCAGTGATCTAGTTGACCACGAGCGCTTCTGTTAAAGCGTTCTAGAGTTAAATGTGAGGCCGTGTGTCCAACAGCCAAACGGACAAGGATCCCAAACGCAGCAGCAGATCTACAACAGAACAGAATCAGGACCTTATCCTGAACACTGTGACGGGACGTTCAGAGAGCCCGGCAGAAACACAGGCCTGCAAAGCTCAAGGACCCGAAGCAACGTAGGACAAAATACCGACGTTCATCCGCAACAATGTGAAAGACTGATAAGACCTGAAAGATATCGCTGCCAAAGGTGGATCTACAAGCTATCAATGCATGCAAAGCACTTAGCAGTTCACACGTGGGTTTTCCATTTTGGCCTCATTTTTGTTCAGTAAATAAAGACAATCTAAAATCTGTTATTCGTTTTTGTACACTTGTGGTTAGATTCAAATCGTTTCATAATCTGGACAGGACAAAATAATTTTCTGTCCTTAAAAGTTAAGCCTGGAATTGTAAAGGCGTGTCCTTTTCTTTTATTGTGACAGTACAGTTTTTAAGCCATTTCACCTGTGGTGCTGGTGCTGTTGCCACATACATAGATTCCCCTGGGAGCCACGTTACACACCGCCTGAAAAAGGGAAAAACAAAACCAGAAAACACAGCAATTATACTAACACTTCAAGCATCTCAGTCACTGCTGGTATGAAAGGATCATTGAGTGTCGCCAAAGCCCTTCGTCCTCCGTACCTGTAACATCTGACTCTTCCCCAGTCCCGGATCTCCCACTATCAGGATGTGTGGATCTCCTCTCACTGGGACGCTGTTCTTGTCTGTGTGTTTCTGTCTGCCTCCAAACAACGCTAAAGCAAGGGCAGCTTTCACCAGCTGCCAACACACAGGAAAATAAATGAATTAGAAGGTGAGGGGGAAAAAGACTTTCTGAGAAGCTGATAGGTCAGACAAAACCCAAGATGAACTGAGTAAGAGCAGCACATCTGACATCCAGGACATCAGTGATGGTCTCTTTTCAGGCTCACCAGATGGCCGTAGATGGCAGGACACAAAGAGCTGAAAGAAGTAAAAAACAAAAACAAAAAAAAAAACAAGATCAACATTACTTTCCAACTGAAAGAGAAACGTCAGGAGTTTGCACCTGCTAGGGGACTAGTGGCAGTAAAATGCTGCATGCTGTCAGTCAAAAATGAAATCTGGAATTTACAGCTGATCAAGATTTAAAACAAGTGTACAACAGCCAACTGACTTTAAATATGTCTGTCTGTATGACTGGATTTAATTGAAATGGTTATGTGTTGTTATCTGGTGCTATTTTGATGGCGGATAGACAAAGAGATGGGCAGCAACAAAGAAAAACGGACCATGGGACAGAGAATCAAGTCTTGAAATTACAAATTCCCCCCCCCCCAAACCTATTCTACACTGATTTGCTTCTAGGAAACAGTTAAATTCAATTTTATTCTGAATGTTTGTCAGAGTGTCTATTAACTTTGAGTACAGATGAATCACATTTCCATAAGAGCCTCATTTGTAGGGGCACAGGTCAGTAGAACCAGAACAAGGAACAACACTGCAAAAAGGGAACTAAACGTACCATTTTCTTGAAATTAGTGTATTTGCCCTTAATTTGAGCAGGCAAATAAGATTATCTGCCAATGGAATGAGTATTTTGATCCCTACAATAAGATAATTCTATATATTGGACTTGAAATAAGACGATGCAGATGAGTTGTTCCTATTCTAAGCGCAAAAATCTTATTCCATTGGTAGATAATTTACCTGCTGCTCAAATCAAGGACAAATACACTAATTCCAAGAAAATATAACTTAATTTTGGTTCCCTTTTTACAGAAAGATGAAGAATACAAGCATTCCTTTTACTATTTTTTTTTTGCCACTGAAACAGAGACTGAGGAACAAACCGCTCCTAACGAGAACCTCTGAATTTTCCCCCTAATAACTTTACTTTAAAATGTATGACACGTTTAACATTTCATCTGGTTTAAACTCAACAGATCCATACAGGTCTTGCGTTATATTAAGTCCAAAACAGAAAAGTTTATCTGTTGTTATTAAAATACTATAAAATGAAAAAAAGTTACATCCTAAACTTGAAAAAAAAAACAAAAAACAAAAACGTGTCTCAGAACTGAGTATTTTACCCGATTAGAAAAAATAAATGTAAACACCATGAAGTGTGCTCACTCACATCTAATTAACCTGAAACTGGTGCCCTGTGTATGGCTGTATGTAATACAACATTAAGCTCTGCAAAATAAAGAATCTAATAAATCTATCCCCCACTCACCCACCACAGCAGTCACAGATCACTGTGTTTTCATTCTGCTGAGTGAGAACAAGCAGATAGCTCTATTAGCTCCTGTACGTCTTCATATCTTATCCAGCCATTGCTGCAGTGTTTTCAAGTGGAGCCGCTGTACTGGACACAGCAATGAAAACCCATTTGTACGTACTGTTTTGGGTTCGATTCCTGCTGACTATCATATTCTTCATCTGATTGTGTTGGATATTACATGGAGCTACAAGTTGTTAAAGCTGTTGAAAGCAGTTATTGGGAAAATAACAGATGATTCATCCAGGCACCATGTACGTCAGAGATGTGACATACATAGATATGGACAAAGGGATTATTATAGGGATGGGTCAGCTATCTCAAGGCAGCATGTACACTTGGACAGTCTTGGACACAGTCTAGCAGATAACACCCGAGTGGTGACCCGTTTTCACCACTTGGGTGGGAGGAGCGACAATGGCTTCCAGTGGTGGGCACCCCTAACCAAAAAGTTAGCCACGCAAACTCATATTCCATTAAACAAACATTGTTAAGCGAATTTGAGGAAGCTAACGCTAGCCACTAACAAACGGCTGCCACTCAGTCTGTGCCATAAGTCTTCAGACAACAGTTGCTGCACACACACACAGACACACACACACACATACACACACAGCACATGAGGAACATGCACAGAGCTGCCTGTTTGACGGGATAGCTGTTTTTGTTCAGGATGAATGACTTTTAAACTTTTACACAGCAGTGGAAGCTTATGAGAATAATATTCTATCCCTGTGCCCAGACAGCAGCATTTAAAATAAAAAAAACTTTGCATCAGGAAGCCACTCCGGCATTGCCAGTTTTTGCAGGAGAAACAGAGGACCAGCTCTATTAGCTCTACCTTGTAAACAGTATAGATGAACAAGCCCAAAGTTGCTGATAAGAAACGGACGTGGCAACACTGCTGGAAGCCTGGAACACAGTGCTGAGATGTTATAGAGATCACTTTTCTCCTCTATCATCATTCTTTGAGAAAATGAATAAATCATGACGTTTAGGGTTACTTATTGTTGTAACATCAGTGATATCAGGCAGTGTTGTATATTGTCTGCATAGGCAAACTCTCTGGTGAGGATGTGCTCAAATGAGGTAAAGATCAGTTTATGTAAAACTTACTGTACACCACAGCTCTGTTGTGGTGTAGATTTAAAAAGAGAAGCACGCAGAAGCTTAAGGTTGCCTATAATGACTCCTTGAGAATCCTGCTCAAGAAACCCAGGTTCAGTAGTGCAAGTGAAATGGTTTGTAATGTACGTCAGGACATTCTAGGTACTAATGAAAAACCTGATGTATACGTTTATGTTTGTGTAGCTCACAGAACAGTCTTATTTTAATGATGTCACACCCCTCAGTCAGTGTACTACACTATAAGTCGTTTTTGTGGAAGCACTGGTATGAAAGTCTTTTAAGATCTTTTTTGTGTTATTATTTGGTGTTTATTTTTTATTGTGTCTATGTGGAACTTGCGTCTGTTAAATAAATAAATGAATGAATATATTTAATGTGCACTATTTCTGACTAGAAAAGCATAAATAAAAGATTGTCTTCATCATTGCTGAGTAGAAAAAACATGTTTTCCTGTTTTACACATGCTGGTTAAATGTCCCTCAACGATTGCCATAGGGCAGTAAGCTGCCCGGTGTTTTGCACAGAAGTTTTGGAAAAAAACAGAGTAGCGCTGAGCCAGGCAGTGACCCAGAAGCCCTACTCCCAGTCCAGTCTCCTTCTACCTCATGTGGTGCCGGTGACAAACCCAGAAAGCTCCGTTACAATACAAATGAAAGGGATTAGAGTCACACAGCGGCGCACAAGAGGTAATCTGAAAACAGCCCCGCTTTTTACAATGTTTTTTTGTGGAGCCGTGACTCTTACTGCTGTAGAGAAGTCTGTGTGGATGTGTAGTGAAAGCCAGGACAGTGATGTAATTGGGAGATGAATATCTTGTTGTGAACGTTATCGTACTTACAGTTAGCGAAACCCAATAAAATGAATGATAACCAGTCCGCAAACAATTTCTAAACTTAGCTTGAATGATTAAAGCGATGAACAAAAAGTTAGCCCCGCAGTTATATATTTTCGTACTGTCGTGACTGTACCCACCATTGATGGTTTCTATAAAGACTAATGTAACCACGATTCGTGGCTCGCTCTTCCTCACCCTTCTACCCCTGTCGATACCTGTCAAGAGCCGCAGCGCTGATCTGTAACCATTTCTCTGGCTTGTTTAGCTTAACAGAGTTAAAGTATAGTTTCTGCTTTGAGAGTCGTTCCTCCAAAAGAAGTTATTCAACGTGCGATTGTTTCTTCGGGGTAAAGAACCGGAAAGTAAGCAGAGGCGTCTAACCGCCGACAGCTTTTACAATTCCATACACCAAACTACGAGGATTACATGTATTATTACAAAATTCCTTATGTTTGCCCATTCCATGATCGACACTTTGGAAAATACTTTGTTTGATGTGATCGTAACCAGTAAAATAATGCTACACAGCACAAGACAGTCAGAGGTCCTCGACAGAGCGAGCAACTTACTGTACGATAAGTCGAAGCAAGTTTGGCTGCGCCTGGATCTCCTGGATGGCATAGAGCTCCTTCAGACTGAACTCCTCTCCTCCAGTCCGGTCTTCTCTTGATCCCCCTGACCCCTCGCCTCCAGATTTAGACAGCTGACCTAAACAGTCGCTTGGAATTAAATCCGTGCTGAACTCTTAAGAGAGAAATCTTGCACAAATCAAGAAGGTGATTGACGGTACCTTTGGTGTTACTGACTGAAGTGGCTTCGATGTAGAGGAGAAACATGCATTGATCTTTATTTCCTCTGGAACTGCCTGCAGTCAGAAAGCAGATGGTTAATTTCTGGGTAGAACGCAGCCTTCCAACCCTGGGTGTTGTGACTGATTTGTGTTCATTATAATTTAGTAATATTTGGCACTATCCTGTACACGGGAGCAGAGACTGCCTTCCATCTATCAGGTGTAGCTATGATCAAATATTACCGTCATTGATAACTCGGACTATCCCTGTGACAGTGACTGTGTCTCCAGGGACGCAGCTGTCGCAGAGGTCGGAGGTCAGGTGACACTCTACGGTGCGAGGGATTCGTCCAGTCTCCCTCTGCTCACCGCCCATCAACTCCTGCACCCTGAGGCAAGAGAAACGTACGTCATTTCAAGAGCTCAACAAACCGATTGGGGATGGATTACATTTTGTTTGTGGGACTTAATAAAAGAAAACACAAAAGTTGATTTCTTCTACTTCATATGGAAATGAACCTTACACAATAACTTTCCTGAATTCACCATAAACATTAATTTTAATCCTCTCAAACGTTTCTGCTCTTTTTCTTGTATTTTTAGGCAGTTTTTGTCTTTTTACATCAACAAGTCTGTAGCAGCAGCACCTGTTAGATTCTCAGTGGGCCTAAACCAACAGCTTAAATCTCTGCTTTTTTCTGTTACAAATGACTTTTTTATTAAGAAAATGAGATCTGTCTCTAAAATGTTTGAAAAGAGTCAAGCCCAACATTTGTGTTGAAGATTTTCATTCTCATGCAGCCTCCGTATTTCTGTTCCCAAGTGGCCTTTCCACGTCCCATATGTCATTGTAACTGCACTGTTATATTATTTCTAGACAGATTTCTGGTTTGGAGTCAGCAGAGGGCTGTGTTTGCACAAAAAAAAACATTTTAAAGTTCCTAAAATTAATGTGCCTGATTTACATGCCGGCCTTTTTTTATATATTCAAAATTTAATCTTTGTATTTAGTGGGCAAACGCTCCAGAATACTTTATTTAAAAAAATAAATGTAAGCAGTGTGACCTGCGTTCAACATAACACATGAAATTAATCATACTGAGATTTCTGCAACAGTTTAACACATTTCAATCGGACAAGTGATCAGGAGCCACTTACTTTATGATTTGCCAGTCTACTGTTTTTGTGAAAGGAGAACTGCGAAGGGGGATGAAGGAACGAGCTCGACACCCAGGCTGGGTACACTGCGCGATAAAACACACACACAACTGTGTCACTAAAGGCTGATTCTGGAACCAAACAGAGAACAGAATTACATGCATGGAGTCCAGCTTGATTCAGGGAATCTTTTACAGTTTTATGTGGCTTAAATAGGTAAATACTTAGAGACTTGTGGACATATGGTGGAGAAAAAGAAAAGTTAGGAAACATGTCTTGTGCCTGTGTGCTATGTGTAATCTGAGTGCAATCTGAGCCAGTATCTTATTACGAATCTCATTATGGTAACAACATGACAGCAAAGATTCTTGATATGGGTGCCTCTTTAACGTTGCATGGAGGCCTGGGACCATGCTGGGGAGGTGCTCCCAATAGGCTGAGTGTGTTCCATCTATGGAGGGCTCACACTCCTCAGAAAGCTTACACCAAGGTGTTAAAAATGGAACGCCAGGCTGATTGTGAAAACTTGGTTTCACGTGGAGCAATGTGGCTTTTGTTCTGGCCTCGGATCAATGGATCAGATCTTTCCCTTGCACAGCTGCTGAGAGGAGTACAGGATATGTGGCTTTTAAGGGCTACGCAGTCCTTGTGAGCCCAGAGCAAGAGCTGTTTCAACATTCTTGTCACAAAGTCAAGCTTTTCCCCAGAGCAGGTTGGACCCTGCCAGGGCTGCCCCTCGTCACCGATCTGTGTTCTTGGACAGGATCTCTAGGCGTAGTCGTGGAGAGGAGGGTGTCTGTTTGGGAACCTCAGCGTCTTATCTATGTTTTTCGCAGATGATGTGGCCCTGTTGTCTTCTACAGGCCATGACCGTCGGCATGAACCGAAGCAGTGCCTTGCTGTGGGTCAAACAGCTGAAATAAGAGTCTGATCTTAAGGCTGCTACTCCACGGGAAACGAGACGTTTGTTCTCGCTCCCACAGCAAAGGACGTCATTTTGTTCTCTCAGCCCGGTCTTTGAGAGTCTCCCTGCACGTTCTCAACACCATGTCTAGAACGTTTTTATCAAGGGGTATTCAACTACTACGATTGGACAGGATTTAGATAGCCGTTGGACAAGCAGAAATGTCTCACACATCCGTATGGTTTAAGCGGTCGAACATGCCAATTCTCCTCACTTGTGGAGTTTACTCTAAATGAGCCTAGCGGGACCGTCCCGCCCTCGTAGAACCGCACGTCCCTGATGTTCGTAGTCTTTTCAAAGAGCCTCAGGTGGAGCAGTTTAGGGGTCTACGTGTGTTGTTCACAAGTGAAAGCAGGGTAGATGGATAGACGGACTGGGGCTGTATCCGCAGTACTGCCGGCCTTACTCTGTGGTGATGTGATGAAGGCACAGCCGAGCCAAGAGTTAAGCTCTTGATTTTGCAATTTGTCTAATCTCTGGTCCTCACCTATAAGCATGACATAAGGGTCAGGAAACTCTGTCCTGTTGCACAGAATGATGTTTGTAAGCAAACTTGTGAAACCAACCCTGGGTCCCTGGAGTGTGTGAGCATACCTTGGTGGGTGTTGCATATTTTCCATGCTGCAGCGGTAGGGTCAGTGTGCCTGCGCACGTCTGGCACCTAAACGCCATCCTGGTACACTGAGGTCTGATGCTGCTCACTCTCACCACGGTTCCCCTCACGCACACCAGCCGGCCGAACACGCTGGCGCGCAGCGTCCGCAGCGGAGTCAGCGGCTCATAGTTGTACAACCTGTGAGGGAAAGGAATTCTTCAGCGGGGGCAGGCGCCCGCGAAAGCCCTTCCTGCTCCTCGGTGTGGCCGTTACCTCACGCTGATATGAGGAATGTTGATGATTGGCGTAGCGACAGGAAGCTCCTCGTCTTGGAGCTCAGCGGCTTGTTTTTCCAAATCCGCGGTCAGCACCTGAGTCACACACAGACACACACTCGTAACGGCAGCCTCGCCAAGTGCATGACTCAAAATCTATTTCTATTCATCGCGTGAATGAAATCCAGCGATGGAACCACCTTTACGTCACACGCAATGGCGGCAAAAAAAAAAAACAAGCGCGTGTTTTGGCGCTCACCTGATGTATGGCCACGCCCAGGCAGTTCAGCATGACCTCCGGCTGCTCCTGCAGGTCTGTCACAACGTCAGGGAGCGCTTCACGCACACGTTGGTCCCCAGTCAGATCTGCGTGGTCCACCAGCACGCTGCCCTGACGCTCAATCTCATCCTGCGGACAAACGGCACCGTTCTCTTGACTCATCTGTTCACCCCGACGCCCCCTCCTTCATTCAACAGAACAACACGCGACTGACTTTGTCGTACAGGTCGATCTGAGATACGAAGTATTTCTCAAACACTTTGATCTTCTCCACGCTGGGCGAGCTCTCTATGAAACCTTAGCAGAAAAAACAAAACAAAAACAAAAAACACACATTGCAAACATTAGAAAAGCTCTATGCTCTTCATTCAGACTCACCAGTATTAAATGATGAAATCGGTGGTTCCCAAAGTGGGGGGCACGCCCCCTAGGGAGGACTTAGTGTAATTGCAGGGGGGCATGGTAGAAATGGACTGGAAAAATGACCAATTTTGAGGTTATTTATAGGTTATATATTGATGGCTAGGGCAGGACGATAGAGAAAAAAAGCATATCGATAAAATAGAAATCATATTGATCGATATCGATAATTATCAACAAATTCAAAACATATATTTTAAGTGCAGCCATTTTTATACTGCTGCTCAGCAACTTCTTTTTAGATACGCAACACACAGACACTGAACATTTTACCAAAACTGAATATTTAAAAAAAAGAATGCTTGCTCTCTGAACTCTTTGAAGGGGGCGGAGCTTTGTGACGGAGCATTTCTGGGTCTGTGGTTGTGATTGGTTGGGAGGATGTAAGGACTGTAATATTAACCTACATGGCTAAAATGCATAATGAAGGAAAACTTTTATTTTATTGAACTTTTTATTGACCCTTTTTTTTCTATCATCGATATATATGTCTATTGATCGATATTTATCGTTATTGATTTATCGTCCAGCCCTATTGATGGCAATGTTGAATTCAGTTACGCAGTAAAACAGGCAGTTAAACTTAAACACAATTACACTTTAAAAGTGGTAGTTTTGTGATTTAAAGAAGATTGCAGTTTATATTATTGTTGTAGGTTTTACTGCAGTTGGCTTTTCTCTGTTCAGCTGTAGGAAAGATTGGTGTGAGGGGGGGGTGGGAAAACTTTCTTTTAAATCACAGGGGGGCCCACCAAGAGAAGTGTGGGAACCACTGGATTAAATGTGGTCTCACCTACAAATGTAAACACATTTCAAAATCCATATCAGAGCAATGTTAGGATGCTTAAAGCTGGCAGAGACATACCCCACAACACACTGACTAGGGGAGGGGGTGTACCAATGCACAATAGCACTCTTTGGGTTTTTATTTGGAAAGATTTCCTTTTCCTTCTATTTGCCAACTATGCCCTGCTTTATGTTTGTGTATTGCATAAAAATCCAACCAGATCAACTGAGCTTTGTGTGTGTGGGAAAACTTGGGACGCCCAAAATGTGAAAAATTGCAAAGAACGCTAAGGCTTTACAAGGCACTGCTGGCAGCAAACCTATAAAAGTCACTTTGTTGCACAGCCCTCGGTTATATAATCCCACATCCAACATACCTTCTGTGAAGTACAGAGCCCATCCCTTGTATGGACACAGAGCATCGAGAGTAGTCTGGATGGGCGCTGAAACAGTACAGCAGTCTGCATGAGCTCATTCACTGTCACACTGGATAGAAACTCAAGGCTGAAAGGACATTTGATTTATTCTAACCTAACAAAAACGACGTCAGAAGGAGAAATGGCTGTTAAATACAGTGGCTCACCTCTCTGGGAGCTGAAGGCCGGGTTTCCTGACCCTCCTCCCCGGTTTCCTCCTCCTCCTCCTGCTGCTGAGCCCCCTCTCCACGATCTCCTCCACCCTCCCTGTCCTCTCCAGCTTCCACCCCCTCCTCCTCTCCATCCACTGCCTCCACTTCCACCTCCTCCTCCTCCTCCTCCTCCTCTCCATCCGCTACCGGATCCTCTCCATCCTCTGCTCCCACCTCTCCACGAGCCTCTCGAGGACCCCTCTGCACTCATTGTGTTGGAAGGCACTATAAAAACCTTTAAAAGAACACATCACACACACTGGGTTTGTCAATAGGTCACGTCAGGAAGGAGATGGCACATCTAGTAACTCCACAAGAGCTATCAGGCGGTTTCCCAAGCATCTGACAGTCCGTCAAAACGGCGGGTGAGGGTCAGGGACACGGAGAATGGCTCAAAGATGCACCAGCCGAGCCCGCCATCCCCTGATGGAGTTTGATCGGGTTGCATTAGTGGCATGGAGGAGACCTGCTGGTTGTCTCCTCCATGCCACAGAGGTCAGCATAATGCATGCGGATCCAAACGTATACCGTTCATAGATCATCGCTACTATTGGGTTAAATGTCTGAGAACTAGACACTTTATGAAGCCATCGGGGAAGTTAAACCATAATTCTGGCTGAATAGTTGCCAACTCTCGTTCTCAGCTACGCTACGATACATTGAAACGGATCCATTTTCTGGCACGGAGCTGCTTTTAAACATAGACCCAACATTTTTTATCAAAGACGAGATGAGAGCCACTCCACAGGCTCAAAGTCAGTCTCCGTTTCCCATTCCAGAAAGCCTCCTTTCTGAGCCCTCCGTTCATTTGGGGCTTTAACAAGCAGGGCGACGATACTTCCATGTAAGGCAGGTTAGTTTGGATGGCCTTTAGCCGCTGGTAATGAACTCATCATTTGAAAACGGCTGTTTGCGCTACATCAGCTTATCTGTCTGATAATGGATACGTTAGACGATTCACCAGAGGTATTCAGTCTCCCAGGCGAATCATAGAGCTCAGACGTTCCCATCACCTCCAACAGGCCTGAGCCGGCGCGCAGGCATCTGGACATCTTCTACAGACACTTCTGAAAGAACGGGGCTCCCAGGAGCCAAGCCACCCCCAGCACCCTGATCTGATCTGATGGGATATTCTGGCTAGTAAACATTCCACAGCCTGCAGGAGGACACCTAGTGAGCCTGAAGGCAGATCAGCTCTTGGCACTACAGCCTTTAAAACCTGAATAATTAGACCCTGTGTAGATGAGAGAAAACCACACTAAAACTGTCCCGCTATCGGTTGGACGAACACGCCACCTTAAATAAAGAACACTTCAAATGAATCATTAAATGTCCCCAATTAATATGACCTTCGTGCCCAGGCTAACCCTCCATCCCTCTATGTAATTCCCTTGTATGTATAAAGACAAATAAAGCACTTTACTTATCAGGAGTCTGAAGAGCACATCATCTCTGACCCTTTATCACTTTATCCATATTTTGAGTCGAGGCTCAACAGAAAAGAACACCCCATATAATGTCTTTTACGTTAGACTTTAGTTCAGCTTGGTGGATATTCTACAGTGCCCTATATATATATATATATATATATATATATATATATATATATATATATATATATATATATATATATATATATATGTCAAATGGTAAAGCAGTAATAAATGCTGGGACTTCTGGATAGTTGCTATAATAGTCTACCAGGTACAGAGTCAGTCTATAACGCTTGTTTTCAGTTAGAGGCTATCTGTCAAGAAACATCTGTTATTACCTTATTTTAACAAGTAAAACTGGAAGAAAATGAGAGGAGGACGTTTATCGCTTCCGGATAGTTTCAGTAAGCCTCTGTAATGTCTCTGACAGGCGAACAAAGTCCACCAGAAAGCGCTTCTTCCCAAACGCTGCGACTGTTTCTGTTAGCTAAACTGTCAAAGTTCCCTCCACTCTGACCACAAAGCTTCTGCTTCTTCTTCTCTAGGCTTATGGCTCCACTCCAAACAACAATGAGGTGCATACCGCCACCTACCGTCCACAAGATTCTAGTTGTGTCGCGTCCTATCCTGTATCTTCTTAAAAGTTGAGCTCTCACATTTGTCAGTATTCCTTTTCCCTATTCTAAATAAAGGGCTGTATAGCCCTGTATGGTCTATCCTCATTCTTGTTATGGTTGCTTCCTCCATTCCTTTTCCATCTCTTTGGTTCTTTAATATTACATATCTTTCATTATTTTTACACTCCCCGTCTTTCTGATCTTAATCCCATGTTTTTTGACAAATTTTTATTCCTTTTTTGCCAACCAAAGCTTTTCCTTCACCTTTGCCAGGTGGAACTTTAACAGATTTTTCTCTAATGCCCTTTTTGCTAATCTATCAGCGTGATCATCAATGTCAATCCCACCTTTATGTATTTTTAAAAGAGAGTTCAATAAGGATATTCTCTCTGTTATATTCTGTAGACTTGCTTTCCAGTACTGAATCAGTGCACACCACCACCCTATCTGGCTCCATATTCAGACCTCCGCGACCCAATAACAATAGCCACTGTTTCTGCTGTGTACTGAAAGCGGATCAGATATGTTGCAATCAAGGAACAAGCTTCTTCTATTTCTTCTCCTTCTTCACCTACAACATGTACATAATAATAACAACGGTAATATGTAATCCTGCATTCTTTGCACTCTGCTCATTGCACCGTTACATTATTGTCTCAGTCTGTCTGATTGTTTATAGCCTGTTTATATGTGTTCTCTATACTGCAGACTCTTTCATTTTTATTACTGCATATATTGTATTATTATATATGTGAGAACTTTGTGAGCATTGTACGGCCCAGAGTCAACTTCCTCATATGTGTAAACATACCTGGCAAATAAAGCTGACTCTGCTTCTTCTTTCAGTCCAACACTCCAGGTTGTTAGGTGCAATTACTTCTTCCAAAAAGACCAAGGAGGTACATCTGCAACAAGGGAAGGCGTCTAAAGATTTAATTTACTGTGTTTTCTCTGAGAAAGATTCATGATGTCATTATTCTTAAACTTAGTGGTTTACTTTGTAGAAATGAAAAAATAAAACATTTTAGCCCTGTAACACAAGCCTCAAAACAATTAAACATTAATGGTCACCAGTTTCATAACAAGGTGAGTAAAAAAAAGAAGAAAAAAAGTAGACCCCCTAAATTTCAAGTAAAAATCTGTATCCTGTAGTTTGCGTTTCAAAAAGCAAACATGCTGGTAGACTCACTGACAGAAAACACGGCAACAGAGCTGTCAGCTGAAGTGATGAAGAGGATTCTAAAACTCCTCCAAAAAGGCTAATTTGGAGTGAGTTCTATGAAAACTGAAATGTTATGAAAGGATTACATCCATGGTAGACCAAGGAAAGCATCAGCGTATCAGCAGGGAAACCGCAAAGAAACAGGCCTCAGAAATAGAAAATGGACAGTAAAAGAAATGAGAGCCAAATGGGTCAGAAACTAGAGTCAGAAAGCAATCTGTAGGAAATCTGAAGGAAATGGGATTCACACAGACAACCCAAAACATGTACCCAGGAATACAATTTACAAAGTCTAACATATCTTTTAAATGAGTCAAATTACATGAAGGTCTGAGTTTTGGGGCGTTTTGCAAAAGGGTTCATTAAACAGGAAGATTTACTTCAGTATCAGCTGAACAGCGTATTGCTAACTGTCAATTTGACATGTTTTCCTACACCTGCAGAAGCATGTTGTCTGATTATTCGATTTCTATTATTACAACAATACATTTTAATCATAAAAAACACATTAGAACTGAAGGGCTGTGGATAGGAAAAGAAATCCATATTTTATGAAGGCATCTGGCTCCATCTTCTGGACATTTTTATAATGACATTCTCAAAGTATTGCACTCTTCTGCTTTTGTGCACTGCGCAAAAAATCAACACAGATCATTATTCAGTGTGTGTAATATTGATCTGTAGTCGAGGTGGTTGTTAATCAGTGTGGGCTGTTTTGTTGTTAATGGAATTAACAACAGCTACAATAAGACGACCCTGTAAACAGGAAGGATTTTACAGATGGAGGCTACTCAGAGGAGACCTGGAAGGGCCGTTGGAGGTGCTAAAGCCTTCAGCAGGACTGGTACCTGCTCCTCTGAGCAAGGAGGAACAGGATGAGTACTGGTAGATCCCTACAAAGTAACCCCCCAGTGGGAAGCTGGCATGAATATTTCAACATTAGAAACTGACTTTATGAAGGATGCCTGAAGGCCAAATGTCCTCTAGGAGCCCCAGTGCTCACTGCTCAGCACCACGGAGTTTCACCAGCCTTTGAAAGAGAACACCAGAGTTTGGCACTGAAGCCCGGTTCTTTTCACAGATGAGAGCGGGTTTCGTCTGAGTTCATTTAACAGGCGTGAAAGGATCTGGAGAAGCTGTGGGGAACTTATGCTGCAGCATGACCGGATTAGTGGCAGTGTTGGTCTGGGCAGACATATCCATAGGGGGGTATACAGGAGAAATGATAGCACCCTGACCGCCATTAGGTATTGGGATGAGTTCCATGCAGTGAATGCTGGGTTCTTCCTAGCACATGACTTATGTATATATATATATATATATATATATATATATACATACATATACACACTGTATATATATATATATATAAGGCAAGTTTATTTGTATAGCACATTTCAGTACAAGGACAATGCAAAGTACTTTACTTGATTAAAACACAGGAAAGTAAAAACAAAATAAAAGCAAGTTGTTATGGAATGTAGAAGAATTGAAGCAAAATAGAACATGGGAAAATAGAAGCTAAAAGTAAATAATGATTTTAAAAGCAGTCGGACTATAAATAAACAGTTTAATTAAAATCAAAGGCAATTCTAAACAAATGTGCTTTTATTCTTGATTTAACATGACTTAAAACGTCAAAGTGGCTGGTCAATGTTAAGAAGGTGTTTAACTGTTGAAACAGTTTTTTCAATAATCTTACTGATAAAGGGGAGGTTTGAGATGGGCCTGTAGTTCTGCAGTAGTAATTTGTCTAAATTGTTCTTTTTGAACAGTGGTTTGATAATTGATGTTTTAAGGAACTGGGGGGAAACACCTGACAGAAGGGACGTGTTTATTATCTGAGTCAAATCAGACGCTATGACAGGCAAAACTTTCTTAAAGAAAGCTTTGGGTAGAACATCAAGGCAGCAGGAGGAGGAACTTAGCTGGTGAACGATTTCTTTTTGTATTTTATTTGACCGAATCCCAGAGAAGAAAGATTCTCTTGCATTTTTCAGTTTTAAGTTATATCTGTAAAGTCTCTCTTTATAGATGTCATAGTTAACCTGGAGTTTAGTCTTTCTCCACCTGCGTTCAGCTTTTCACCTCTAACTGCTGGAGCATTTCTCCACAGAGATTTTTTTCTTCCCAGAAACAACTTTCATTTTAATTGGAGAGATGCAGTCAATGATATCTGAGACATTAGACTGAAAATTATCTACTAGTTCATCTACTGAGTTGCAACATAAGATTGAAGAAGAAAAGTAAGCTTGGATAAAAGTTTACGTGGCATTGTTCTTAATGGTGCGTTTTCTTATGATGTCCCTTTGGCTAAAAGAGTCACTGGAAAAGATGCTTTCAAAGGTAACAGAAAAGTGATCAGATAGGGCAACATCACTTACACTGACATTGGCAATGTTTAGATCCTTAGTGATGAAGAAGTCTAAAATATGTCCCTGTTTGTGTGTTGGCTGTTTAACATGCTGAGTTAAACCAAAGTTTCTAAGTGTGTCACACAGTTCTTTTGTACCTCTGTCTTCAGTTTTGTCTATGTGAAAGTTGAAGTCTCCTACAATAACTAAACAGTCATTATCAACACATATAACAGGAGGTTGTTAAATTAATTTAAAAAGTTTGATTTGGACTTAGGAAGCCCGTAAACATTCAGAAACATAGTTCATACTGGGCTCTTTACCTGGAGAGCCAAATATTCAAAAGAATCTGATTTTCCCAGAAACACCTTTTTACACTTTAGTGAATCACTAAACAATGTTGCCACTCCTCCATCTAAATAACCAACAGTATTGTACTATAAATATAAATGATATATCTAAGGTTTTCACAAGTTAACATTTATTTTATTTGCTGAAGACACAAGCATCCTTTTTTCAGGAGACACTATACAACAGCTCTTGGAGGTCACCACATCTGAAATATTTTTTTTTTTTTTTTTGTTCAGTCTTTAACTCTGAACAAAAAAAAAACTTTGGGAATTGGAAAAGTGACATCCAAGTTCAAGTTAAGGTAGATAATACTGACAAAGAGAGAGTTAATCCAATCACATTTTTGGGTGTGTTGTTCGATCAAAAGATTTGTTGGAAATCTCACATAAACTATGCAAAATCTGAACTTGCAAAGAGCATTGTAGTTATCGGGGAGCATCATGCTCTGGGGGTGCTTCTCTTCAGCAGGTACAGGTCCGAGTTGATGGGAAGATTAATGGAGTCAAATACAGGGCAATCTTGGAAGAAAACATGTTGGAGTCCACAGTCACTGTAACTGTGACCATGACCATAACTGTAACAATTAATGTGCAATAACTAATGTGCAATAATCTATTTAATACACTGTCCTACAACCCGTGCAATAATCCTGATGTAGTGACTTCTGCTGCTATCAACACCTGAACATAAGTCAGTACACATGTATGTATGTATGTATGTACAAATGTATACAATGTATATGCACATATATACGCGTAGGTACGTATGTATGTAGGCGCATAGATATATGTATATATTGAAGTATATAGATATGTTTATATATATAGACCACCAAGAATGTAAATGAGACACCATATGCCCATTCCTATTTCCTTTTTTGTATTTTGTTTTTGGTATTCTTTTTGACCCATTGTATATATGAAGATCCACTGTATATAACTGAATGCACCTTTCCTACTCTGCACCTTCTTGTATGAGCCGATGTGACGAGTGAATTTCTCCATTGTGAGATCAATAAAGGCTATCTTATCTTATCTTATCTTAAAATACTTCAGACTGGGGCGGAAGTTCAATTTCCAGCAGGACAACACCCCTAAACATAAAGCCAGAGCTACAATGCAATGGTTTACTACATGTGTTACAATGGCCCAGTCAAAATCCAGACCTAAGCCCAATTGAGAATCTGTGGCGAGATCTGAAAAATGCTGTTCAAATGCTCTCCATCTAATCTGACTGAGCTTGAGTTGTTTTGCACACAGAATGGGCAAAAACTTCAATCGCTTGATCAGCAAAGCTGGTAGAGACATACCCTAAAAGACTTGCAGCTATAAATGCAGGAAAAGGTGGTTTAACAAAGTTTTGACTAAGGGAGGCTGAATAGTTTTGTACAATGCACTTTTCAGTTTTTTACTTGTAAAAAAAAAAACTTGTATAATTTTCTTTCCATTTTACAACTGTATACCCCTTTGTGTTGGTCTTTCACATAAAATACAAATAAAATATATCTTTTCCATGAACTATGAAAAAGTTCAAAACGTTTGAATACTTTTGCAAGCCACTGTATTACTGTGACTATATCTGCTGGTGGTAGCACCTACTCAGCACAATACTGCCACCACCATGCTTTCCTTGGAGGTGGTGTGCCCAGAGCAACGCATTTGTTTTCTTCTATATTATGAAAAAAAGTTCAGTTTTCGTCTCATCTGACCGCAGCATTTTTTTTAGCAAAATGTTAACAAGACCTCTTATGGCTTTCTTTGTGTTACTATTCCATGAAGACTAGAGTTGTGGAGCGCACCACTATTGATTCTAATGTTCACAGATCTCCCACCTGAGCTGATAATCTCTGTGGCTCCTACAGAGTCACCTTGGATAATTAATAGTAGTAAATAGTAGTTAACAGGGCAGCCATGTTGGGGTACTTTCTCCCTGACCGGTCAGCTGTGTTCCTTGGTTATCAGTGTATCAACCCCCCAGACCACTAAGGTCTTCTGGCTCCAGCCTTCTCTGCATACCTAGGACCAGAACCAAACATGGAGAAGTAGCATTTAGTTCCTATGCTCCACTTATCTGGAACAAACTTCCAGAAAACTGTAAAACCCTGAGTTCTTTTAAGTCAACATTTAAAACACATTTGTTTAGGATTGCCTTTGATTCTAGTTAGACTGTTAGCTAAACCATCATGAATTTAAGTTTTTAGTCCAGCTGTTTTTAAAATCATTAATATTTGGTTTTAGTTTCCATTTTCCCATGTTCTATTTTGTCTCAATTTTTCTACATTTTATTCCAACTTGCTTTTATTCTGTTTTTATTTTCCTATATTTTAATCATGTAAAGCACTCTGCATTGTCTTTGTACTGAAATGTGCTATACCAATACATTTGCCTTACTTGGCCCTCCTGAAGCTGTTTGTTGACTAATGTTCTCTAAAGAAGCTCTGAGGCCTTCACCAAACAGCTGAAATCATACTGAGTTGGTTGCCTGGGATTTCTTACTGGGCTATAAGAGTGAAGTGGACTGAACAAAACTCTCACCACAGTTTTAATATTTTCCTTCTATCACGTAACATCCCAGTCAAAACAAATTGGAGTCTGCGGCTATAAACACCAAGGGTATGAAGGCATTGATCATGTCTGCTTGTGACTAGGCGCTGTATGCGAGGATAAATTGGCAAATTAAGTTCCTGGGTGGCTGGGTGAATTCATCAAAGTGAAAAGATTCTCATGGATTGTCATGGATTCACAATGATTTTAGTGCTAGGGCTCAAAATGTTTGACACACAAAAAAGTAGCTTGACGTGTTGTTAAAAGTTAGCCCATTTCTAAACTAAAACCTGCTCTCACACAGAAAACCGAGAGATCTCAACATTTTTCCGAGCACAAGTTCTGATGGGATAGAGAGAGACACAATGAACAGAGAGGAAAAATCAATATTTGAACCAGTGTGGCCTGCAGTAGTTAGTAGTAATAGTCCAGGGTGCACACACAAGAAAACGGAGACAGATGATCAACTGTATTGCAGCAGGTTGCTGCAAAGGTCAGAAAGAACCTTTGTAGTGGAAGCAGGCAACTAAATGAAAAAAGTTTGACATGTTCCTTAATTTGTTTCTAGTGTTATCTTTGTGCAGAGACGAAAATAAGCACCATCCTGTGTGTAGGGGTCCTTCTCTCTTCAGTGTTTTCAGAGGAGTAATCGTGAAAGCGGAGTTGATGGCAGGAGCTCAGGGGCAAACAATCACAGCCGAGAGATGGATTTGGAGAACATGAAGAGGCGCAAACTCTCACCATGGCGTTTGATGGCGACATAATCAATCAGGAGCAGATCAATGGGATCCAAAAGAGTTAAGCAAACAAGAGGATTTCATTTTTCAGCTATTTGTTCTTGAGCTGGCGCTCAAGGCTTTAAAGTTCAATACGCGTGTCGCTTCTGCTGACACGACAGAACGATTGATGTGTCTTGAAAGAGTCAGTGTGTCAGAGGTGAAAGATGTCATTCAGTGTGTGTGCGTGTGTGTTATTTTACTTTCAGCTGAGGGAGAACATTTTTTTCCTCATTTTACTAACAAAGCGAGGACTTGTAGGTTGATTTGTTGGCAGAAAGTCAGACTGAGAACTTCACAGATCCTCCGGTTTAGATATACTTCTTTCTCTCACCTGGAACTTTCAGACAAATAAAGTTCTATTTTATCCAAAACTCCTTTTCCATTTTACAAATTGAAATGCCTCTGTGATGCATCTGGGGGTATTACAACATAAAACTAAAATCTTACTCTGAAGAGTTTTGCTTGCTGGCTGCGCATTCAAACTTTTAGTTTTTATGTATCCAGTTAGCTCCGGTGTTAGCAATTCATTGTAGCTCCGCTGCTCTCACTGTATATTTTGAAAATGGAGAGAGTCGCAAGAAGCAAACTTGCTTACAAGTTTATGAGAAGAAGAGGTAGGCTTCAGAAGAAACAAATAAGGCCGAATTGTATTTGGGAGAGTTTTTCACGCAATCGCCCTGAGGAGGAGTAGGTAAGATGGTCTTGCACTAGTGGTTATTCAAAAAGGGACTTGGGTGTTTCTTACGTACATTTCCAGAAAAATCCTCCACTGTACCTTTAAGTTTAATGAGCAGACCGTAAAACACAAACACTAACGTCCTATCAGTGTTTAAAACCCTAGTGGAAATAAAGTTTGTCATAACCTTAAAACACAACTCAGACACATTAAATTCAGGATTAAAGAGAGCTAGCAGGTAGCTTAGCTAGTTAGCTTCAGGTCTAAACCTCAGTTGAACCTCAAAGGGATTCATGATTAATTGAACATGTTGGTCTAAATATGTTGTAATATTCCTATTAACTTAAAAGCTGCTGTTTTTTCACCGATGGATGTCGCCATTTTTGTCACCTGTGCAATGCATGCAGGGTTAATGATGCGGTAAAGTCCTATAGATCTCCGGGAGATGACGTCACACAATCACCAGGCGCCATATTGGCAGGATAAGCTTGAGCACAAACTGTGACTTATCAACCGTTTTTCAGTTTTGCGACGATGGTTGACTCGTGTTGTGCCCCTGGATGCACAAACCACCGAGGGAAGCTAAAAGAAAGAGCATTTTATCGCATCCCTAAAGATCCTGTTAGGAGGGGAAAATTAAACGGGCTCAGAGCACGATGAAGAGAACCAAGCGCTGGATCCCATCACTCAATGGTTTGTGCTTGTACAGTGAACATTTCATATCAGGTAACTTCAGGCGAATGTAATTTAACATTATCGTTAACTTTTACAACAGTATTGCTAGCTACTGCATCACATTTTTGCATCTACAGTTTCATGGTAATGATTTGCCAATGCAGAAAAAAATGCTTTCTCCGCGGTTGTGCAACAGTACTGTAGCCAGAGCTATTTCCTAACGCTAGCAGGCAAACGTTTGGGTAAAAACATAAAGGCCTGTATAGTAAACAACCAAAATTTTAGTGATCATGACTTTTCCTGTAAATAAAATTGGCAAAATGTAAAATCAGCAGCCTGCATAGGCCTAATCCAACTTTTACACTATGTTTTTACACTATGTATAATCCAATAATCAATCCTTCCGCTTTTCATTTTACAGTGTGCGGAAATATTAGGCAAGTAAGTATTTTGATCATATTGTTATTTTAAGGCATATGTTAAGGCCATACTTGCCTAATAATTGTACACACATTGTATTTGTGCTGTAATCCAACTGATTTATTACTAATTATGTGTCATGTGTCCTAGGCAAGAAGAGCGACAATCCACTTTCACCTGACTATGCACCATCAGTTTTCAAGCATGCACCGTCACCAGAAAAGAAGAGGGGGAAGCTGCTAATGGACAAATTTAATCAGACAAGCAGCTAAAAAAAGAAGACTACAGCCAGAATCAACAGAAGCATCAATGAGATCACATACTCCTGCTGCTGCTGAACCATCCTCTGTCACAGACTACATACAACCAGAAAATGACTCCCAGTCTTTGGATGAAGGTGGTAACATTGGACCTACATGTGATAATGAAAACTGTAAAACACAAATTCATTCTCTCAAGTTGGAAGTTCAAGCCCTAAGGTCTGAAAATCAGATGTTAAAGGAGAGAATTTCTAAAACTGAACTAAATGAATCTAGTATTCAAAACAATGATAAACAAATTGTTATACTGACTGTTATACTGACACACATACACAATTTGTATACAATCTGTATAGATTCTGTAAATCTTATCTGCCATTATTTATCTTGTATTATAAACCCGCTAATACATATATAATCCTTCTCCTAACATTCCTGGATATTCTGTATAATCTGTGCATATAGCTCCCATATTTATATTTATACACAACATTTTATAGTCCCCTACTATTACTTTTAACTTATACATACACTTATAAATAATATTTATATCCTGTATAGCACTTCTGGATAGATGCAAACCACATTTCGTTGCTTTGTACTTGTGACAGTGCAATGACAATAAAGTTGAATTCTATTCTATCTACATTTTCTATTCTGATAACCATCCATCCATTATCTAACATGCCTAT
This sequence comes from Fundulus diaphanus, assembly GCA_037039145.1. Taxonomy (NCBI): domain Eukaryota; kingdom Metazoa; phylum Chordata; class Actinopteri; order Cyprinodontiformes; family Fundulidae; genus Fundulus; species Fundulus diaphanus. The sequence continues at coordinate 13,452,029 of CM073121.1, read as the reverse complement.
CCCTTATGGGGTCGCCAGGGGTGCTGGTGTCTTTCTTCAGCTGTCAATGGGCGAGAGGCGGGGTACACCCTGGACAGGTCGCCAGTCTATCGCAGGGCAACACAGAGACAAACAACCATTCTCGCACACACACACACACACACACCTAAGGAGAATTTAGAGAGGCCAATTAACCTAACAGTCTTGTTTTTGGACTGTGGGAGGAAGCCGGAGTACCCAGAGAGAACCCACTCATGCACAGGGAAAACATGCAAACTCCATGCAGAAAGACCCAGGGCAAGGGTAGAACTTGTACCCAGGTCCTTCTTGCTGCATGGCAACAGCGCTACTCACTGTGTTATTCAACATACAAATCACATAACACTATGAAATATTTGATAGCTATTAGCCCACAGGGATCTATTTGTTTTATTTCTAATGGGTGGGGAGGCCGCACAAGTGATAAGTTCATCACAGAGAATAGTACGTTTTTAATCACACTTGCTTCCATTAGACCTAGTTTTGGCAGATATGGGCTTTAATGTAAAGGAAGCGCTGCACAGCACTGAGGGCGTAAGACAGCAGAAGTTTAGGGAAAGTTAAACAAACATTTCTTTTACTATTTTTTTGTCAGTCAAGGTTACGGCTAGGTTTAGATAAATGATCCAGAATTGTTATTGTGTTGTTTATGTATGTGTTCGAACAGTTGCACAGAGGCTGTCCTGAGTTTTATGGCTTATTGTTTCCATGGTGGCTAAACTAGTTAGCAGCCACATGAGGTTTTCTTGTAGTTTTACTTGGTTTAATTACACTTTTGTCTGACATTCATTACAAACAATGTGAAGAACTAGTCAAACCTTTGCATCTTTCCTAAGTAACCACAGTGATCATTTGTAACCTAAGCATTTTGAAAAATTATTTTAACATTTCTGAAGCAGATTACAGGACTCTTTGTTTTTCCACTACTATTGTAGCACACACTTGTGCAACTCTTACTGTGTGAAAAACATCTCCTCGGTTGATACAAGCTGGTTACCCACAAGCACAAAGCCCTGTGATCAATTGTGTCTCCGGTAGAGCAGCATGTGTGTAGGTGGTTGGCTGTCGCCACTTTGCTGCAAAAGACAACTGAACTGCCAAACTGTTGTGGCATTTCTCTCCAGAAAGTAGTGAATGTTGACACTTAATGAGAGAATGTACACATAATGTTGTAAAACAATATTTTCCATTTTCAGATTTTTCTTCTGTTTTTGTTTCTTTGTCACACAAGTGTTTTAGATTTATAAAAATATTATTAAAGATAAAAAGTTAAAATTCAAAAGCCTGTTTTAAAATAATTATTTTATTTAATAAAGAGGACCTGTTATGCTCCCTTTTAAACAAGTTAGGATAGGTCTATGAGCTATCCAAAACATGTTCATTACATTGTTTGCACAAAATCATTCTCAGATAATGAGATTTCACCTCCCAAGTTTCACCTATTTTAGGGCTCCCGTTAATTCAAATAAACTGTAGCGGGCTCTGCCCCCAATTCAATATTTACACTCACACTTTATACACATGAAAATGGCTGAAAACCTATGCACAATGGGGTAACCATACATCTGTGACCCTGAGTCAGAAGCAGAAGAAGCGGAGCCTCCTGCTCAACCAGCAGAGATGCATCAAGAGGTTCTGGATGGTAGGTTTCTACACAGACACAGCGCGATCCGTAACCTATTGTTAGTGATAGCTTATGTTAAATGACAAATCCTGTTCATGTCGAGCAGTTATACAAAACACACAAGACACATTAAGTACTCACATCTCTGTCGTCTGGAACTTTGCAACGAACAGTAGGGACAGAATTTCCTTCGGTTGAAATCTTTTGGTAATCCTGCCATGTGCAGAGCTCGAGTTACAAAGTGAGGGGCAGGCCCCGCCGATTGTGATGTAATAATCTAGATGTTTTTGAAATTGCTCGTTTTTCAGACACTAACAAACCTTTTGGTTAATGCAAACACAACACTTGGACTGTTTCAAGTAGCAGTAAAGACCCAAATAGAAGTACAAAATTATGCAAAAAATTAATTTTGCATAATAAGTCCCCTTTAAGGGAAAAAAAAAAGCTGTCCAAACCATCCTGGCTCAATACTGATTGGGCCAACTCCTGGAGCAACAACAAGTTGTGAGAAGAAGTCCTTTTTTATTGCTGAGGATGAATTTTGTCCCACTAGGGAAACATTGGAGGATTGCCTAACATGAAACTTTTACTTTTGTTTTGACAGTGTGCAGAGAAAATTCCCCAAAGTCTTGGATCATCAAGACAGTGTTCTGGTAAATCAGAATCAAACTTTATTTATTTATTCTAAAGTTTGTAGGTACAAACAAGGAATTTTACTTCAGATTGCAACGTGTAAAGAAACAGGCAGACAAGTAGCAGTAAGCAGATGGCAAGTAAACTCTACACTGCAAAATTCAGTTATAGTTGGTAATCCTATTCAGGAACACTTTTTGTTATTCTGGGTAAAATGGTCCTTCCATCCTGAAAGTAGTCAATACATTGTGTATTCAGTAAAAGGAGGTTGAAAAAAAATCAATCTCTGTGAGAGCTACAAGTCTGTAAAAACTTGATGTTATAGAGCACAGGACTTTATAAGAAGTTGATTAATGTGAGCTGCTGATTGTTTGAGTCAAACATAAATGCTTTATTTACATAAGTAGTCCCAGTGTACTGAGTAAAAAGTCTTGTCAACTTACAAAATACATTTCACAGTGCACTATAAATTGGATTAAGTGGACCTTACTTAAAGGAACAATAAGTAATAAAAACAACTGTGCCCCATTTCAGAAAGAACGGCCGAGCTACCCTGAGTGGAAAGCAGCTACTCTCAAAGGTTCTACCTCACGTGTAATGATTTGCTGAGGTTGAACCCAATGTGAGCCAGACACGGAGCTGATGCTTGATGGATTTATTAAAGAGATGATGGGTTATCTGGGCAGGCAAAAAACAATCCACAGAGGTACAGGGCAGACATCCAGGAATAAACAAAAGCCGGGGCAAACTCAAAAACATGACAGATCAGGTCGGGCAACAGACAGGTAATGAAACAGAATAACTGAGGTTTGAGTGATCTTACCATGAACATGCGGGCAGAGATCAGAGGAGACGTTCTGGCACTGGAGACTGATCAGAACGGAGTTTAAATGGAGGTGAGAACAGGTGAAAACATTGGAAGTTAATTGCAGGCAGGGTGGAAACTGAACAGGTGTGCTGTTCAGTTTCCACCCTGAGAATTACATCACGCTGTCATTCTCAGTCATTCTTTTCAGTTTCAGAACATGTGATATCAATCAGGTAACTAAACTCAGCTTCCTATCAACCCTGAATTAAGCGTGAGCATGAGAATGAAAGAAGCCCTCAATGGAACGCAGATAGCACTGTTCACTATGGCAACGGCAGGAAATAAGCCTGGAAGTGCGCGTTTCTCACGAGTGGAATTAGAAATCTTTAATAGCGGCATAAGGAGAATATCAAGACATAATTGACAAAAAGAAACAATTCTGTTGCTGCTGAAAAAAGCAACAGTGAGCGGCAGAGAATTGCTGAATTGTATGATGTATTCTCACTCCACACTTATTGAACAGTCAAAAAAAAGGTGCGCGCATAGATTACGTGTCTAGGTGCAACCCGAAAGACACAATGTAAGCGGCAGCAAATCAAGATGAAATATAAAAATAAAGTTAATCCAGGTTAGGACCAGTCAAAAAAGATAGTTATGTTGAACCTTAACCAACTAAATTGGCAAATGCAATTAACCATGGGATGGTGTGAGCTATTGAAAAACCTAATACGTTCATTCATCTTTTTGCCAGAGTTTAGCTTTGTGACACCCATCCATCTAAAAAAGTAGTTTTCTTGTAAGGGTATAATTTGTGCTAATCTCACTTTTATATCAATATCTATCTATCTATCTATCTATCTATCTATCTATCTATCTATCTATCTATCTATCTATCTATCTATCTATCTATCTATCTATCTATCTATCTATTTTAAATTGAAGCAAAGGTGATGATATTCAAGTGAAGTGTGATGTGGCCCTAACAGTGTTGGCGGGACCCCTCAAACACATGCAAATTAATTTATATATATATGCACCGTATTTTTTGGATTATGAGGCACATTAAATATTCTTCCCAAGTGTGTAATATCACTCCACCCCTCCGTGTACACGGCACTCTCATGAGAACGAGAGCTATCCATCTCTTTCAGGTGGACAGAGTAGTTAGACTAAACTGCCCTGTTTGTAACATAAGGTCAAAATAAACGTAACTTTTATATTGAATTAACTTACTTGGTATATTGTTGCTAGCATGTACTCCGGGCGCGAGCTGCCTTACCTGAATGCTCTTCTAGTTTCAACATTATAGTCAGGCAGTCTTGATCAGGTAGTGACACAGTGTACCGTAATGCTCCGAATATCCATTGGGCTGAGCAGCTTTGTTGATTACCAAAGTAAGCAACAAAGCTTTGAGCCCATTGTACCACATAAAATCGGTCAGAAAGCACAAGTACAGTAATCATATATATACCACACCAGATTATAAGACGCATGGTGGGTGGCTCTCCATTTCTCAAGCTCAGGTCCTCTACCAGAGGCCTGGGAGCTTGAGGGTTCTTCTTAGGATCTTAGCTGTTCCTAAGATTGCGCTCTTCTGTACTGAGAAGTCTGATGTTTCTCCAGGTATCTGTTGAAGCCACTTCTCCAGAGCGGGGGTTACTGCTCAGAGTGCTCTGATGACCACAGGCACCACTGTTGTCTTCTCCTTTCAGGCTCTGTCTAGTTTTTCCCTGAGCCCTTGGTATTTTTCCAGTTTCTCGTGCTCGCTTTCCATCATTCAGGATGGCCACATTGATCACAACGACTGTCCTCTGCTGCTCATCAATGAACACATTATATATATATATACATACGTATGAGTAGAAACGCTGAATGCAATAACATTATCATATTTTTTGTAGCTTTATGTTGTCATAAAAATCAGAAAAGAGGGAAATAAACAAGCTTATGTGTGCCTTAGATACAGTTGAAGAAATAAGCACCCTTTTATATAGAATTATGTTGTATGGGATAAAGTTTCTCACAAGTAAAATAAAGAACAATAAAAATCTATTCTAACAAGGAACCCACAATTTTTCTGCTTGCCAACTAATAAATGACCAAGTCACTCTGAACTACCAACCATGAAAATGGAAAAAAATCTGTATTTATTCATAAATTTATTCAGCATTCATTAGTATTTTGTTTATTTTTTCTCCCTCTACAGCAGGTCAAAAGAAAAGACTACAGTGGCACAATAATATTCAAGGGAGGGGGCCGCGGCCCCCTCTGACGGTGCCACTGGTTTGCCTACAATGTGCAGAGCTTAAAAGATCATGGGTGGCTCAGGACTATAGCAGCTAATTTTACAGTTTTATCATGGGAAAAAAAGGGTTTCAAAGCTCAATCATCCAGGCCAAATAGGTGGGTTGATTGCACACTACCTTCAACCAACCCACACCGCCTTAAACACCCAAAATTAGATGTGATGTAACAACTAAACAAACACGATCACTAGAAGAAGACTGTGAAGCAGAAATCCAGCCCACACTCAGGGTCTGGGAGAAGCTGCTTTGGCAATCTGCTGTCAAGTCCAAATGACATTTCTGCCTTTAAAGTGGGCCAGCAGACTATAATTACAGAAGGGGGCTCTTCAATGGTTATCTGAGGGTAACATATGCATAAAGACACCAGAAGAAACTAAAACCTGCCGCTTTATGCCAGCAGCGAGCCTTTTCTTCAATCCAGTTTGATGGAAATGTCAAGGACCTTTTTTTTTCCTTTCCCTTGCAGCGCTTCTTCAGCTTGAACTCAAATTACACTGATGACAGCTTTGTTCCCTTCTTTTCTTTCAATTCTTGTATTAAAAAGTGTTTCACAGTCATCTCAGTCTCTTCACTAAGGACAGAGAAAAGAGCAATCAAGGACCTTGACACTCATCCCTTCTCTGTCTGACTGCTGTCTGTTATTTCCCACCGCAGTACTAAATTCCAAAGAAGATTAGTCCATTTTTTCCATCTACTCTTCTTTGAATTACTTTGTTCAACTCTTTCACAAATCACCCATCACTTTCCTAAGGCTTATGGAGGGCTGGAACATAGAGGCAGCAGTCTGGGCAGAAATCTCTCTCGCAAGTTAACTCTAAGCATATACTCTAGTATTTCAAAGTCACCCTTAAGGTATAGTATGTCAAGGAAGTGTTCGATCTGTTCAGTTTGCTTTGTAGAAAAACATCCAAAACAGTTTCCTTGAGAGCTATCAGGAAGGCATCCTTACCAAATTCTCAAACTGCCTCAACTGCTTCCTTTCAATGCAAATGTGTTAATGTGTCTTGAAAATAGCTGAGCTCTCCAGTTTATCATTTAGCAGCCCAATTATGTTTTTCAGGAATCTTGTTTTGCATTTTGTAATCTAATTCCATTCGTGATTATGGGGGTCATATCCCTTTTCAGGAGGGTTTAAAGGTATCAGAGCAAATTTGGTTGTAAATCAAAGCAGTTAATGCCCCAGTCTCTCTGTAAGACCCTTTTAGGGTCAGCGTTAGGGTCCAAAAAGCTCTTCCACTTGAGAACATGGTTTACTCCCAACTCGAAGTTAGCAGTTTAGCCATTTTCTGAACGAGAAGGATGATTTTGAGATATAGAAACACTAGATTCTCCTAGCTGTTTCACACTTAGCTGCACACTTCCCTTCCCCTGTACCTGGAGATCATTGCTTGGTACAACATTGAAAAGAAATCAATCAAACTTTCTTTAGTATGCTAGCTGAGCTCTTACACTGGTTGTAAAAATCCTAAATGGAAAGTAGAAAAACCCTGTGATCCAAACCTCCCCGCATGACAAGGACCTCTCCAATGGACCTAGTTGTAATCACAGCTGGCTCTACCTATTTTGGTGCCCTATTATGGTTTGGAGGGGTGAAGGCAGCAGCTGTATGAATTCAACCTTTTCAGTTGGAACTGTTTTAAATTGCTTATTACAGCTAAAATGGTCAAAGTACATCTAACTAGCTCCACTACCCCGAGGATGTATTTACTTTCCAACAAGTTTAAATTACATCTTTCTGTAAGGGAACAGAGTCAAGATTGACCAAAACTCCTAAACTCCTGTTTAACGAGATTGTGATATGAAGTTTGATGTGTAAACGTGTGCTATAATGAACATGTTGTGTTATATTTCCTTTACCCACCTTTGTACAGTGACTGGACATGCTTGTGCATTTCTTATTACATTACCTCAGAGGTGCAGTGAGTCTGTATTTTCATCCCAATTAATTTATGTTTTTAGTGCCTACAAATGGACCATTATTATACCGATACATTGCATGTGTGTGTGTGTATACTCGTACTTGCAGCTGAATGAGAACATATTTTCCATATTTTACCACCAAGGTGAGGACTTTGATGTAAAGTTTGGACCTTTTTTTCTGCCTTGCTTTTTTCTGGGCTAGGGGTTAAGGATTAGGACTGAGGTGTCAACTAGATTTAGGTTAGGGTTAGGTATGTACTGGTAAAGGTTAGGTTTAGGGTCTGGTTTTAAGCCATAGAAAGGGTTGATAATGGATGGAAGTCAAGGCCAGGGCCTCAGTAAGGATTTAAAACAAGGATGTGTGTGTGTGTGTGTGTGTGTGTGTGTGTGTGTGTGTGTGTGTGTGTGTGTGTGTTGCTCAGTTTGATCCAGCCCTTTGTTACCTTTGAAACACCCCGGGGGTATATGATTGCTCTAAAAATACACATTATTAGGTTTAATTGTCAACAAAGAAAACACTGTGTGAAAGCCAACAGCTCCCACCTGATAACCATCTGTTACTGCAAGTTTAGCAAGGCTAACAACACTCATAATTTATTATTCCAAACCCCTTTGAGGGCTGATTTCATTATACTTTTGTGCCAGAGAACTCAACACTAACAAACACCTATCAGATATGTTAATAATTAATCTGCAATCACTTTATTACTCATTCTTAAGTGTATATTATACATGAATTAAGGGTGAGCAAGAAACAAAACTGACCGGTTTATGCTTACAAAGTAGTCACTTAGTCAAAAATGTTTAATAAAACCAACTTTAGATGAAATATATAGTTGAACAGATTAGGCTTACTATTTGGCAAAAAAACTGGTCAGTTTTCCCTTGTCCGCCCTTAACTAATTCATAATGACAACTTATGAGTTATAAAGTGTTTAGAGATTAATTAATAACATATCAACAAACTATTTATTAGCCAAGGGGAGCCTTATTCTAAAGTGGTACCAATATGACAAAACAGGAACTTACCACTGAATGGAAACAAATAAGATGAATAGAATAAAATATGTGAAATGAAATCCCTCACCCCCAGCTGTGCTTTTGGCATAATTTATTTTTCTATTGTCACATTTTTTTGCGGAATACCCTCTGCGAATGCATCCAGCCATGCAGCACGACTGGATGGGAGTAATTTAGGTCATAACCTAAGGAGCTTGTTTAGCATGTTTACATTTTTACTTGTTAAGGACAGGTATATGATGTATTCTGTTCTATTTCTGGTCCGCTTCTCTTACTGGCTTCCATGTTTGCAGGCTGCTGCTCTTTTGCCAACATAAAACACTGCGCTCTGTTTTGGGAACACTGGGAATTCTCATATGATTGGCTCAGGAATCAGGAAGTAAACATGGGCTACTGAACTGAAGTAGTTTTAGACCGTACCTCTAGGTTTAAAAGGAGAAAAACGTGACTAAGTCATTGTTGATAGAGAGGACCCCATTGATTATAGGGAATGTTCCTTCCATCCCAGGTGACTAATGCAAATGATTTAGGTTGATTTTACAGTAAATATCTCATACTTATAGCTCATTTAAGTTTTATGCTTCAATATTTTAAGTTATCAAGCATTTTTAATCGAACAGTTAACAACACCGATTTAAAATGAGTATAAACAACAAGTTGATGAGAATTGAACGTTGCTTTTTACAGTGTGTAGGTTTAGAGTAGCCTCAGAGAGCAGGATAATTTCGCCTGCAACAAAGAAGAAATAGTTCAGGACTGGTTTGTGGAGCACAACGACCAGTTTAAGGTGTTAACTTGAGCTACCCGATTTTCCCCATACAATAAAGGCATTTCTTCAAATCCCCCAGATAATAGAATATGTGAAATGTGCTGCATAAACACCTTTGGTTCATCCAGGATCCACATCGCCACTTACATGTTGATTCCAGGTACAGCAGCACACCTTCAGAGGTCTAGTGGAAACCATTCGTTGATATGTCAGAATTTTTCTGGTAACAAATGGAGAACCACCACCTGCTATCAGGCTGGTATATAAATCACTGTCAGCCTCTCCAATGTTTTTCTGAGCAGAATAACGCTTTTCATACACAACTTGCAATGATATAGTATTTCTCAAATGTTGCAATAGTTTTAGTAGAAGAAGTTCTTTTTATTTTACTTTTTAATAGTTTTTAAAGCCTTCCCTGATTAATGGGTAATAACAGTGAACTCTGAAAAAATAGTTGACATCTGAATCAGTGCTCACACTTACAGCTGATCAGTTGATTAATTAGATTAGGCCAGCATGTTTGATTGTTTTATATCCTCTTATGTTCTCTGTAAGCAGGATATATGCTTAGATTTTATTTAATGCTGCATGTGCATTTTAGCTGAAGTTTTATTGAATAAACAGGGGTAATATGTTTTATTGTTTACTAGAGCTAATAGTTATTTTGTGATTCAGTAAAGAGAACTCTGACAAATAAATCAGCGCCTTGGGTTTTGCTTGATAGATTATCAAGAGGAAGGAATTTTCTGCCTGTAAAGGGATTTTTATTTCACCCTCATGCTTCTTCAGAATAAATTGGTTTCGACGCTAGAAGTAATAAAACTAGATTTCATTTGCAGTGAAATAAGGAATATAAACTGATTTTCAAAAGGTGATATAAATAAGTATAATAATGGTGAAAATAAAAAATAAACAAGGGAAGAAAATTAAACTGCTTGCGAAGCAGTAAAAAAAGTTACATTCTAATCCGAAGTTTAACTTAAATACAATTTACAAAAAGCCAATGGCTGGTTTATCCAGAGTTCATATCTAACTCATCATAGACCATAAGTCACTATGGTTTAGAAGGTTGAGTAGTCATGTTGCAGTCAGATCTGAGCTGGCCGTGTCAAATGTTGATTAGCCCCTGGGCATGTTGTCTACAGATCTGCATATGGGTGCTGTGTTGGTATGTACCATTGGGTGGATGTGGCTCTAGTGTAAAGTGCTTTAAGTGCTTAGTCTTAAGGTGTGTTCACATTAAATGTGAATGTGTCAGTCCGAGCGACAGATTTTACATGATATCCCTACGCACAGGTGCTACACAGGAGTGACATGACGCTAAGCGAGGCCACAGAGGCAATTCTAGCGAAGCAAAACGCATAATTTTGCCAAATAAAGTGATGCCAGAGCGACACGACAACTGCGATGGATGCGAAGCGACAGTTGGAATTCAAAAACCTGAACTTTTGTGTCTTGTCGTGTTGTGACAACCAATCAGGAACTAAATGTGGCTGTGACGTTGGGTGAAGGACTGCAGTGGAGACAAAGCTGTTTTCATTCATCATGGAAGAAAAACTGATAATGGCGGTCTCCGGTCGGCCTGAGTTGCAGGACACAACCAGTTGTTACTTCCGAGACAAGTCCAGAAAGGACCAAGCCTGGAGAAGAGTGAGTGAGGAGACTAAAGTGGCAGTTAAGTGAAAGTCACTAGATAGCGACGTTGTACTGCTGTATTTCTGCCGTCGGTAGTGTCAGGCGAGCCACTTTTGCAACAGCAAACAAAAGCAGCAACATCGTGGCGCCAATGTGAACGCATCTTTACTCGAAAACTGTTATATAAAATCAGTCCATTTAGCGTTAATCAAGCACCTCAGGATTTACTGTCACAATCCACATTGTTATGTTTTGGTTTTCATGTTGCCTTTGTTTCCATTTATTCTAGTTCATTCTTGTATTCCTGTACACTGAGATCTCTGTTAGATCCCTTCCTGTGTTGCTTCCTGTGTTCCCTGTTAATCATTCTCCCTCAGCTCTCTGTCCTCAGCTGCTCCTCAGTTCCTTTTGATTGTTTTGACCTGACTTCTTCTTCATTTCTCCACCCTGATTCTGTAAATATTCTCCCTGGTTCTTCTTGCTCTCCGCTGGTTTTGTGCTCCTGTAATCCCATTACGCTGCTTCATGCCATTCCTCTGTTGCTCTGCCACATGATTCATGGTTTTTGCTCCCTGAGACTCCAGTGATCTGCCTAGTTCTCTCCCTGCGTTTCATGCCCTGTTCCTGAGTTTTGTTTATTTTCCATAATAAATTAACTTTATCTGGCCACGACCACACTCTGCATCCTTTTATTTATTGAATAATTTTATTATAAAATATTGAGAAAACATTATCTTTTCATTCTTATACAGAAACAAATGCATTTACAAGTGTTTTTAATTTTTTAATATAGTTTTTATAAGCAGCAGGTTTGCATCCCTCAACCACATTATGCCATTTACAAAATGTCCCTTTCAGTCTTATCTCCTCCCACAGGATGGTGCTTATCTTTTGAGATCAGGCAGAATATATTGACTATACTCAGGACATATCTCACTATCACTATGCCTGTGTGAGAACTTTCTGGTACAGCTGCTCAGTTGTGTATTCCGACAACAAATCAGACAATCATATAGCAGCAATGCAGTGCATCTAGAGCTGGTGAGACAACTTGCTGAACTTCTAACCCAACATTAAAATTGGAAAGAAAGATGAGTCACTTTGAACAAGGTCTGATAGTTAGTACCAGACTGAGGATCTAACAAACTGCTGATCCACTGGGGTGTTTTTTTTTTCATGCAAAACCATCCTCTGTGTTTGTGGAGAATTGTTCATAAAAGAGAAAATATCTAAGGTAGGTAAAAATGCTTTTGCTGATGTCAGAGGTAAGACAAGAACAGGCAGACTGGTTTGAAATATGAGAAAGGTGACAGTAGCTGGAGAAAAACTTTGCTCAGTCAATTTTGCTCCACATAGTCCACCATGATTGATCAGATCTGTGCACAGGTGAGCTGAATTGACTAATTAGTGGCAACAGGTGGAGATGATCTAGAGCAGAGTGGTGGCTGGAGGGAGACTGAGCTGATTGGATGATGGCTGGTGGCTGAGAGGTGACAGGCTGATAAGAAAAGTCCAGAAAAGAAAAGAAAAACCCAAATCATGACAATTTGTTAAAAAAAACAGCATAAATAGTACTTTTTTTTTTTATAAATACATGCAATAATATTCCCTGTCAAATATATGAAAACTGTACTATTTGTTTTAGTTTACCAAATGATATTTATTGTGTTAATTATATTTCTTAGTGCGACTAACTATATGGGTATAAAGTTGGCTGTATGATAAATGTTGATGTTAAATACTACATAATGTTATCATGTTTATGTTTTATAGTAATGTCCATAAGAACATATTGTTAATACACAACATACTTAATTATTTCAGTCACCCTTTATATCTCTGTTACATGATGGTGCAGGAGGTACACAGTTAGCAGCCTTGCAGCAAGAACTCCGGGTTCGAACTGGGGTCTCTGCATGGAGTTTGCATGTTCTCTCTGTGGATGCACAGGTTCTCTCTGGGTACCCCAGCTTCCTCCCACCATCCAAAAAAAAAAAACATGTTAAGCTAATTCAGTGGTTCTCAAATGTTTTCTGTTGTCCCTGCCACCCTTTGAAGGATGAAAAAAATGTCTGACCAACCTCCCCCCATCCCAACAACTGGGGTCAAAAATATTACTTTTATTGAATTCTTTTTACACATTTTATAACGGTGAAATACATTTCGTGGCAACACTTGAAAAAAAACTAGAGTTTTTCAACATCACCACATTTTATAAACTATATAATACCAACCACATTATATATATATTTTTTTTAACGTAACACATTACTTCAGTCAAAACAAAAGGTAAACACAGCACATTCTCTCTGGAAAGACGGCACGTTACCTTTAGCGAGCCGTGAACCTCATCATCAAAAAAACACAGAGAGCTCAAATAGATTGGGCTGAAAATATGGCAAAAAAAATCAAGACATTAATATTACATTTACATTAAGTTTTATGCTCTCTCAGGAATTTATCCATATTATTTGTCCACAGACATTCATAGCTACATTCCCTCAATGCAGTGAAGCATGCATGAATGCTCTTTACAGGATTACAGAGAATCTCTTCCTACTCGTACTACTGACTGCAGGCACAGACCAAACAGCAGATGATGCTGTTGCCACATATCAGCTGCCACATTCACCTAACCACTTGGTCCACATGGTCAGTATTGCTGCTGACCATGTCCCTCTCTTTACTGTACCCAGCTTCGATTGCCTATTCCAAGAAAATGCACAATGCCACAAATACTAAAATCCTCTCACACTGGTTTCCTGAAAATGAAAAATGAGTTCACTGTACTCCAACGGTCTCCAGTCCAATAGAGCACCTTTGGAATATGGTGGAAAGAGAGCTTTCCGTCACGGACATTCAGGTGACAAATCTGCGGAAACCGTATGATGCTATCATCACCTTCAATCTCATGAGGAAAAACATACAACCAAACAAGTCTTTGCTGTTTAAAGAGATTCAGTGTTGGCTTTCCTATATATTATGCGGCTGCAATGATTTCAGCTGCAGTGAGACACAAGGGGTAACGTTTATATTAGTGTTTTCCAATTCAAGTCCTGTGGATCTACAGCACTACATTAGATGCTTTCAGATTAAACGTTTTTATAAAAAAAAAAAAATCCCGAGTTGAATGATTAGGTAATAGCATAGTTTCTTTTTTCACATCAATGAGCAAAGATACATTTAAATCATGCTAGAAAGGAGGATTTAGGGACCAGGCGACACAAGCATCACTCCGTTTACAGACGTCAGGGAAACTGTACACAACATTGGGTTGACAAGAACGCCACAAGACAAGATTTCTGTCAGGACGAGAACATTTTTATCATGGAAACAGATCTCACAAATCCCAAGCTGTTTCTGTGATCAGATGATTGAAACGTGACTGATTTCTCCTCAGTTTCTATTAGAGGAAAACTATGCGTATAAGCACTAAAGAAGGTGTAGTGTACTGCTTTATTTCCATGGCTTTGAGTGGAAAACACGAAGAATGCTAGTCATAGAAGAGGCCCTTGTCTTTTTGGGAGAGGAGCCATCTGTTCGTCCTTCTTACTGACTGTAAAGCATTTGCGTACTTGTGTTCTAAGGGCCCTCTACCCCCTCTTTCCCTGACGGTCCGACCTTGTCAGCTGCATCACTTTGCAGCTCTTGTTTGTTCCAACAAAGCATTTCATTGGCAAAGTGTAACTGCCTCTGGAAAGCAGGCTGCCTGTTAGCTGAAGGTAAACACATCGAACAAGTAACAGATTTCTCTGCTTATACTTTTTTTTATCTTGGTGACAGCAAAGCAGACACCTTCTTCCTTTTGCCTGTTTGGGAAAATAACAAGTACGAGCGCTTTCAGACTCTGACTGTTGCTGATAACCCCAGTTTCCATTAAAAAGCTCTAATAGTGGCTAACAGTCCCCATCTGCACCAGCTAACCAGACCGGGAAGCCCTCATGGATGCAGCAAGTGTGAAAATAGTTGCCTTTTCTTCTCTGCAGCCAGGGAATAACAGGACTACCACCTTGAGGGACCTTTTCCATTACTGCTAATAGGTCAGGATAGATGCTGGTTAATGAGCCTGTGGGTCGGCCTTCATCCGGAGAGTCCTTTGTTTTCATCTGCACCAACAGGTAGGCAGTGTTATAGTGGTGTTTACTTGCTCTAAATTGACTTCATTTAAAGGTAATATACTGTGGAAAGACAGAGATGCTGTGAAGTGATGATGCTCCTGTGCACTTTCATCTGAATTACTTTTTTTGTGTTTCAGGACAGACACTCTCATTCAAATGCATCTGAGAAAAGAACTTTATCTGTGGGGTCAGTTTTACCTAACAAGTCATAATAAAAGCACTAACAAAAAGTCCAAAAAGGTAAATGTTTAATATAAAGTGAAACACCTTTTTGCTGTAAAAAAGCAGGCGCGTGTAGTTTGTGTGCTGAAGCGTGGCACATGCTTGGTTCAGGAAAACTGCGAATGCAACAAAACAATCCAGATGGATGAAACTGTGCCTATGCATATCGCCAACCACAGTTCTGATAAACCTGGAAGAGACCCGGTGGATGTGATTTCAACCAAGGTAAACCTAGACCCTGTTCAAACATGAACCAATGAAACGTCTGTCGTTCGGACCGACACCTTTAAGATAAAGGGAAACTGCCTGATCTAAAACTGGAACTTGTTTAATTTTAAGTCCCCGTTTTAGATCAGGCAGATACACACAAAAATGAAAACATGTCAGGATGTATAACAAAGTGATTTAATCCTTTTTTCACTTGTGATGTAGGAATATATGGATGAAAAATTGAGACAATAGGTAAATATGAGGAGGAAAAATGACACTTGAATTATATATCCTCCTGTCGTTATGGCAACCCCCTGATGCTCAGTGAATGGGCCTGTGTGCCTCTGTGCTTTAGGACATTAATATTACGGCCAGCCCAACTGTGCTGTGTACTAAAATTATGGAGTCGTGAGATAATCCAGACAACCTGCTAAATTTCGGTTGGGTCTATTTTCACAACAAATAGAAATTGAACTTTGAATTTAAAAGCTCTACGTTAGCAAACATATTCAAACCGTGATGGTGCTTTTTCAGCAATGTGTGTTCAGTCGATAGCTCCAGCAGCATTCGGAAAACTGGCTCTTGCTGCAAATTGCTTTAACGTTGGCCCGTTTTGCTGCAGTGTATGGGAATTTGATCAGTCTTGCTGTCCATCCATGTGTGCCCGCTTATCCATGCAGGGTTATTGAGGGGGCTGGTGCCTATCTCCAGCTGTCACTGGGCGAAAGGCGGGGTAGGTCCTGGACGGGTCACCAGTCCATCACACAATTCTGGCTGACATTCTGATTGTTCCTCGTCCCACAGCTGTTATGACTCAGCTCATAGTTGACTGTCGTAATGTGTCTGTAAGCTCCCTTGGAGATGCCACATTTCTTTGGGATCCAACATTATTCAACAGCTGTGTGGGTATAGCAAGCACACAACTCCTAACCATCTCTAACTGACGACTTTACCATTTGCAATATCCTTTATCATTATGAATTCTAATACAGCCACTGTTGTCAACGTGTGATGCAAACACGTTGACAATAGATCTAAATGTTTCGACTTCCTGCTCTTGACTCAGGTTTTAATTTTCTTTAGTCCAAATAATTATACAGTAATCAGGTGACACTGGTACACTCCCAAAAGGCTAACCTCTCTGAAAATGTTGTTGTGTGATGAACTGAAGGCAAACATTTGTTGTGCAAATACATGTACACCCCTACTCAGTATGCCAAGACATTTTGGTAGAACCAAACCTTGTGGTTGAAGTTAGGGGATGGCCCCTTCTTGTTCCAAAATCTCTGCTTACAAAATCTACATGCCTACAAAGCAATATCACAAAAAAAGGAGAGAGTAAGTTTGGGTTTGGAAGAACTGGCTGGCCTGCAGAGTCCTTACATGACCCAGATAAACAAAACAACATTGGGGATGAATTAGAACAGAGAACACAAGCCAGGTCTACATTAATGCCTGATTTCTAAAATTTCTGGTCAAAAATTCTCATAAATACAGTCCTTGTGAGCTGACATGCTAGAAAACCCACTAGATTAGAATTTAAAGTTGATGCCTGTGTAAAGGAAGACAAGGGAATACCTTTTATAAAATACAGCGCCTTTCCTCGAGCAACACTACATTTTCACAAATAATAATCCCAAAAATTTTTGTAAGAAAATATATAACGTAATCAAAGACACATTATGTGTTTTTTTATTGATTTTAGCACGGTTCAATGAATCATTTGTTGATGTAGATAAAAAAGAGATGTGTGAGGGTCGTTCTTTGCATTAATTCTTTTTAATCATGTCTGCCACTTCTAGCGCTGTAAAAAATTATTTTTCCCAGATAGATTAATCTGATTTTTAAATGTTTCAGGTCATCAAACTAATTATAGCTTAAAAAAATAACCTGAGTAAATATAAAAAAAGCATTTTTCAAATAATGATTCCAATAGTTGTGGAAAAGGTTTTCTAAACCAACCGTATTCTATGAGAAAAAATAAATAAAAAAATATCCAACCCTTCATTAAACTGTGGATTAACTTTGATTCACAATGTTTGCTGCCCAGCTGCCAAATTACTCCAATAGAACCCAATCGAAAGACATTCAAGAACCAAAAAGAAACCAAATCAATGACATCTGTCACCCCTGGGACTCCAGCGAGCCAAACTGAAACCCATTATCCAGAAATGGAGAAAGCATGGAGCAGTGAGAAACTGTCCCAGGAGTGGCCAGCCTACAGAACTGTGCAAGACCACATCAAAGACTCAACCAGAAGGTCACAAAATAACCCATAACATCGGAAAACTGGAGCGGGGAATCTCAAGCCTTCAGTTTGTGACCTTAATTTCATGCACTCTTGGGTTTGTGCAGCAGGACGTCGATCTGAAGCACACAAAGCAAGTCCAACTCTGAATGGCCTATAAAAGGCCTAAGGTTTTTGGAACGGCTCAGCACAAGACTGAGCTTGTGTCGGGTTGGGATGCTGTGGCAGGAATTTAAACAGGCTGTTCCTGTACAATTCCTCTAAAGTGGCCAAATAAAAACTGCAAAGAAGGGCGAGTAAAGATTCCTCCATAGCAAAAGACTCGTTTCAAGTTATTGCAAACTTGTTGCCACAAGGAACGGGATTACTAGCGGTTAGGTTCAGGGAATGATTTCTGTTTTACAGTTTTTCAAAGTTAGGCTGGTTTGGATAGCTTTTTCCTTATGAAATGAAATCATTCTTCAAAAATTTCCTTTTGTATTCACTACTGTTGTCTGATATTGAGCTTTTGACCTCCAGAGGAAGTTATAGAAAGGTAGTCCTTAATTAGGTTTTAGTGTTTATTTTGTTCAGCAGAAGTAAATCACTAAAGCAAAATGAACTAAGGCTGAAACTAAACATACACTTCCTATGTTTTTTTTAATCCATTGTTATCATTCATTTTTAGAATGAATGAATCCCCAAAAAAGCCATGAACAGCTCTGTCTTTACATCAGGGTTTCAATCCACAGAAACCATACACCCCGTACCTCTCTTCTCTTCGTCTTCTGCGTGTTTCTGTGGCTCCTCTCAGGAAGCAGCAGAGAAGGTCCAGGAGCAGTTCATGAATGCCGGCTACGTCTCCTCTTGTTTTGAGTTTAGATTGTCAGATAAAGTCAAAGCGGTTTAAGTGCTGCCTCTGTCTGATCCAAATTGGCATGAAGCTGAAGAAGTGGAGCGAATGATCTGGAATAAGTTGTGTGGTTCCATTCTGTTTGTTTGTGGCTACGGCTTTGAACTGCGCCGGCGTCCCGCGGGTGCTTTCAGATACCACCAGTAATATATTGTTCATGGCGCAGGGCCTCGGGCAGACAGAATGATGGATTGAGCTGTTCTGTTTTCTTCTCGCAATCCGTCTTCAAAGAAACAAATCGATCTGGAACAGACGAGGAGGGGAATAGGTAAAAAAATTCACACAAATAGACTTTCTTTAGAGTGTTTTGAAGTGATGTATTATTTTGTTAGAGGCGTTTTCAAATCACAGTTTACCTTTTGGATCAGAGAACAGAAGGTGTGTGTGTGTGTGTGTGTGTGTGTGTGTGTGTGTGTGTGTGTGTGTGTGTGTGTGTGTGTGTGTGTGTGTGTGTGTGTGTGTTCAACATTAATGTTGGACAGGAGCAGCAGAGTGTACACTCACAACATTTTAAAGCTCTAAATCTACCAAGACAACAACTTGCAGATATTTAATTGCTATCCAGTTGCTAAAGATTAAGAGCATTAACATTTACCTTCATATCGAAATAGTTCTACTTCTCTTGTGCACGAGTCACACCACTTTGAGCCAATTGTTTTAGAACACACATTACTTTTAAGAGCTTAAAGGTAATTAATGTTTTTTTATGTTTAATGTTTTTAATTCCATCCTTTCCTCCATTGTCTATACCCCCTTATCTATGCAGGGTAAAATCATTAAAAAAAATATATATATATAGTTAATTCTAGAAATGTAGGATTTTATCTGATATTTTAAATAATTATTTAATGTATACATACTTACAAATGTATAATATGCTCATTATTATTATTATTATTATTATTATTATTATTATTATTAAAGACAGGACCAAGTGGGTATAGATGTATCAACAGACCAACAGCGTCAATTGACAATAGTTTGTTCACTTCAAGATTAATATTTTTTACTGCTAATATGAAATATATCTCTGATCGATTATTAGTCTAATTTTCCTGATCTTTAATGTCCCCACATTAAATGTTTTGAGTGTAAATGTAAGCTGGAGCCACATGCAGTGCATACATCAGGAAGCAGCAATATATTCTGGAGAGGTTTTAATAAAATCTCTGCTGTTAATTATTAAAATCCCATATCCCTCGTCTTCTGTGGCATTAGCAACCTGTAGCTGTCAGCGTAGCTTCGTCTGCTCAATAAGCACACAGTGGCATGTCTTATAGACAGCCCAGTTACCCTGTAAAACAGTTGTAGTAACATCTAACGCCTCTTGAGGGCAGAAGGACTCTGTGGTAAAAGAAAATCCAAAAATTGGATTTTATGGTTCTCCTTTGCTCTCATCCCCGTTTCATTTCTTTTTAATTTCCTGTCCTCGACACAAGGCCTTTCTTTCTTTCTTTCTTTCTTTCTTTCTTTCTTTCTTTCTTTCTTTCTTTCTTTCTTTCTTTCTTTCTTTCTTTCTTTCTTTCTTTCTTTCTTTCTAGTAATCAACATGTGTGATAAAACCCTTTTCTTGGAACTTGAATAATATTTAGATTGATGTTCTGACTTAAACTGAACTTTGTGTGCAGCATTGTCTTGAAAATCACAAGATTCTCGTGGCATACAGTTAGTTGCCCAATAAAGCTTTATGGAAAGCATTTTATATGGTCATCATTTCTTTTAGACCACTGCTTTAAATTTAACCACCAGTTTTACTTGAGCCCTTATTTTTCTAGACATTAGATAAAGGCACAATCCCCGCTGGCTTAAATGAAGCACTTTAATAAAGCTTTCTTTATGCTTTTCATTATCATCATATTGAAGATTATGAATGAAACTCCTGTGAAGTTTGGACACTGGTTTGATCAGCCAGAGCAGTTTTGCTCTTTTAGCCTCTTGAGAGTCGTATCACCCCAGACCAGGGAAGAGAAGGTCAGCAGGATCTCTGAAAGACAGATGAGAATGCTATGGAGGAGGGGATATGTCATATCCAGGTGACTTTTCCTCAGCTGGAGGTAAATCTGCTCCTGGCGCTTTTTGAACACGGCCTACATGATGTCCTTTAGCCTGCTGTCTACAGCGGTTAACAGAAGTCTCACAATAATAGATTTTTATTCCCACCAATACAGAGTGAGTTTTTAATCAGAATAAAAAAATATATTATTTCAAATATTACAGCCATTTCTATGCTATAGCTGGTCAGATAATGTGGATTAAAATGCCTAAGACTTTATTCACTTCTAATCTAGCTATTTAATGTTCCTCTAAAGGATACAGGTAAGAATGTTACCTGGACATGGAAGTAAGCAATAGAAAACTTGTTCAGGGCACAAATGCTCATGGTGGGTGTGCCATATTTCTGACTAATCAACATACCCCTCAAACCTTTGGCAAGGCTTACTGCTTCTCTCCTTTAAGGTGGTGAAGCTGTTGGAAGTGCCATGTGTAACACTTGATGATTATTTCCACTGCATACAGTGGGTACGGAAAGTATTCAGACCCCTTTAAATTTGTTTCACTCTTTGTTTGATTGCAGCCATTTGCTGAAATCCAAAAAGTTAATTTTATTTCTCATTAACGTACACTCAGCACCCCATCTTGACAGAAAAAACAGAAATGTAGAAATTTTTGCAAATTTATTAAAAAAGAAAATCTGAAATATCACATGGTCATAAGTATTCAGACCCTTTGCTGTGACACTCATATTTAACTCACATGCTGTCCATTTCTTCTGATCCTCCTTGAGATGGTTCGACTCCTTCATTGGAGTCCAGCTGTGTTTAATTAAACTGATTGGACTTGATTAGGACAGGCACACATCTGTCTATATAAGACCTTACAGCTCACAGTGCATGTCAGAGCAAATGAAAATCATGAAGGAACTGCCCGAGGGGCTCAGAGACAGAATCGTGGCGAGGCACAGATCTGGCAAAGGTTACAAACGAATTTCTGCAGCACTCAAGGTTCCTAAGAGCACAGTGGCCTCCATAATCCTTAAATGGAAGAAGTTTGAGACGACCGGAACTCTTCCTAGACCTGGCCGTCCAGCCAAACTGAGCAATCGTGGGAGAAGAGCCTTGGTGAGAGATGTAAAGAAGAACCCAAAGATCAATTGGCTGAGCTCCAGAGATGCAGTAGGGAGATGGGAGAAAGTTCCACAAAGTCAACTATCACTGCAGCCCTACACCAGTCGGGGCTTTATGGCAGAGTGGCCTGACGGATGCCTCAAGACATATGAAAGCCAGTATAGAGTTTGCCAAAAAACACATGAAGGACTCCCAGACTATGAGAAATGAGATTCACTGGTCTGATGAGACGAAGATCGAACTTTTTGGCATTAATTCTAAGCGGCGGTATGTGTGTAGAACACCAGGCACTGCTCATCATCTGCTCAATACAATCCCAACAGTGAAACATGGTGGTGGCAGCATCATGCTATGGGGGTGTTTTTCAGCTGCAGGGACAGGACGACTGGTTGCAATGGACCCATTCACGCGTGACGTCACGAGCTACATCCGCGCTACATCCGGGTCACGCTGGTAGGCAAAAACATTACTGTTCTCGCCTACCACCGTGACAAAACGGGTGAATTAGAGCGTACTTTTAGGTTATTTTTGGAATCTAAACAATGCCTACGACTTGTTGTGCTCCCGGTTGCACACAGAGGCATTCCAAATCGTCGGATGTACGTTTCTTTCGTTTACCGAAGGACAAAGAAAGAAGAAAGAAATGGATAATTTCAATGAAAAGGATGCAGGCAGACAATCCCAATCGACTGTGGGAGCCATCATACCACGACAGAATTTGCAGTCTACACTTCATCTCCGGTAAATACAACTTAATTTTGCACTAGTCATTGTTCTACTTAAATAATTGTCTAAATAAAAATTAGGAAATATACTTAAATCAAGACGTAAACGTTCGTTTCGTAATAATATACGTACATGTACAACGTATGCAAACCCTCTGGCATGAGTCTGTGAAAAGGATTAATAAGACAAAAACACCAACATAATCCTTTGTGAACAATGTTTTTTTTAACCTACCGGTGGCGGGTTTTCTTCTTTGCTGAGGCGCTGTCTGTGTCCGACTCCGCTTTATGTTACACAAACATATCTGGTCCCGATATGAAATAATTGTAGCCGTCCAGTGATTTCATGGCTTTCATGCTCTCGTGTGTACTGGCCTGCCGTGTTTATAAGGTAGCTGTATATGTCGCCGTACGGAACACTTGGCCAGCATTTCACAGACTCGCTCCATCCCTTCAGGCTTTTGGTGTATGAATCTGGCAATTGGATACCATCAACCATCAACTTACTCTTGATCTTGTGATACGTTATCTAAAGAAGAAAAATATGTCGAGAACTCCTCGTGTCCTTTGTTTTCGTCCGCTAGTGTGTTCGCGTTTTGCCTACCAGTCCGGCACGCATGCGCGAATAACCCGGATCAAAACAATAACAATGAACTGGTCTATTGAAGGAAAGATGAACGTGGCCCAGTACAGAGATATCCTGGAAGAAAACCTCATCCAGAGTGCTCAGGACCTCAGACTGGGCCGAAGGTTCACCTTCCAACAAGACAATGACCCTAAGCACACAGCTAAAATAACAAAAGAGTGGCTTCGGAACAACTGTGACCATTCTTGACTGGCCCAGCCATAGCCCTGACCTAAACCCAATTCAGCATCTCTGGAGAGACCTGAAAATGGCTGTCCACCAACATTCACCATCCAACCTGACGGAAATGGAGAGGATCTGCAAGGAAGAATGGCAGCGAATCTCCAAATCCAGGTGTGAAAAACTTGTTGCATCATTCCCAAGAAGAGTCATGGCTGTATTAGCTCAAAAGGGTGCTTCTACTCAATACTGAGCAAAGGGTCTGAATGCTTATGACCATGTGATATTTCAGTTTTTCTTTTTTAATAAATTTGCATAAAATTCAACATTTCTGTTTTTTTCTGTCAAGATGGGGTGCTGGGTGTACATTAATGAGAAATAAAATGAACTTTATTATTTCAGCAAATGGCTGCAATGAAACAAAGAGTGAAAAATTTAAAGGGGTCTGAATACTTTCCGTACCCACTGTATGTACTTAAGACCTTTGGCATGCAGCCAGAACCACTGTGGCATATTTGCTGGTTTCTGGAGCATGACACTGAACGTAAAAAATGCCAGGAGAGAAAAATCTGCTGATGATCTGCAAACCTCTTCAAAGAGAAAGTCTCGTATGGAGCGCTTCGCGTGGAGATCCATCTGGTTCATCTTCCAGGGTGCTGTAAATAGGACGACCAAGAGGTTGATCATCTCAGTCGTCGTTTCCTTTCGCAAAAATCTTTTGTTGTTTTAACATAACATGGGAACTTCTCCACCTTCATCCTTTAGTAACACATCTTGCATGTTTAGCTTGAAACAACCAAATAAATCTCTGATGTTTTTTTTTAACCCAGCTTCAGGGTTTATTTTGTGAGCAAACAGGTTGGGTCATGTTAACCAAATAGTGGTAATTAAAACAATACGGAATCAGTTTTTCATTTTTTGATCACAAAAGGGACTACAGGGAGCAATTATGTGTGTTTGGTGAAGGATGTGTCCAGATTCGTATCCTTTACAGCTGCTGACGTCATCAATGAGGGTTAGGGCCTGGCTGGTTCAAGTAATGGCCCAATTTCTGAAAAGATACACACCATAATGGACCAGCTTTGTTGGTTTATGTGCGACACGGGACCGCATTCTGACCTCGAGAAAGGAAAAAGTCCCCCCCCCCAGTTTGATCTTACCCAGGCTTTGTGCAGGGCCTTGAAAAGGTATTAAAAAGTCTCACATTTATTAATCCCTCTTTATGTTCTAGATAACCCCGAACCTCTCACACAAGGACCCAAATCACCTTTATTTAGATCCCAGATATCTAAATGCGCTCAGGAAAGTAAGCATCATTAGCCGTTGACAAAATTTTAAAGCCCTGGGGAGGAATTTAAAAATAGACACACAGCCTCATAATGAGCGCCTGAAAAAAATTATCACCAAATGTCAAATTCTAGTTTCTGAAAGGCAATAAAATTAAAATATCCTTGTTAGGTTTTTAATTTTTTTTCCAAACTCGTGGTTTAAAATCTGAGTTTCTAGTTGAGTAAAATCAATCAATAATAACAGTTATGAATGGTATACTGTGTTTCAAGGTGAAGGTAACCTATAGGTGAAAAAGCAAGGGAGTCACAAATAAAAACAACAATTTTCGTAAATAAGGTAAATAATATTGAACTTGCTTTAATTAAAGGGAAATCTAAGTTTGTAGGTAGGTAAGTTGTTAGGTTAACTTAAGTTGTTTTGTATAATCCACACAGGCCTAAAATGTTATTCATATTGGGCCTAAAAGGGTCCACAGGAGTCTTAATTTTAACATACTGAAAGCTGCAGAGAGCCTGTGATCTCATCCAGTAAAGAAATTACACTGAAATAATGAGTTTCACTTATTACGCCATTTTTTTAGTCTGGTTTGAAGTGTTTGTTGAGTGTGTGAGCAGGGATCTTAAACCCTGGTCCTCAGGACCCACTGTCCAGCATGTTTTAGGTCTTTCCCTCCTACGCACCTGAAATAAATTAATACGTGATTAACAGGCCTCTGCAGCCCTTGATGACTGCTGAGGAGGTGTTTCAATCATTTGATGAAGCTGTGGTGGAGCAGAGACATCTAAAACGTGCAGAATATTTTGTTTTCAAATAAAAGCAAATGTAATGCATAAATAAAGGTTATTAAAGCTTTGACATTTTTTTATTGATCAATTTTGAGGAGTAGTATTACATTCCACTGAATTGTTAAATTACACAATTGTTATAAACTGAAAATGTCAACACGAAATGCTTTTTTTTTAAAGAGGAATTTATTTGTTTTATTTGACATTCATCACTATGGCTGCAATGTTTCAGGACAGCCTCAAATGCGTTACTGGCGTCACTGGTCTGGTTGTTAAGCCAACTCTAACTAGCAGAGGGATTTGTGAACACACAAAAGCCTTGGGAAATGAATCCTTGCTCACATTGATTGTGGTGCGGGTTGCGGTCCTGATCCAGTTCCAGTTATCAAACCCCAACTCACATTTCTCCTAGGCCAGCTGCGAATCCGGTTGTGAAAACGGCACTAGCGAGAACAGAAGTTCATGTGGTCCTTTCTGTTGCTAACCCCCATAAATGATTAAAAACCAGCCATGGTTTTCATTTTGGAGGGCAAAACCCATTAAACGTGCACTTAAATATCCTATTTCATCCTCCAAAAACCCCTCTGTCTCCTCATGTTTCTGTGTCGCCGTTTTGTTTTTGTCTCCATCTTCCCCTCATTCGTGAACAAGACCCCAAGATACTTAAACTCCTCCACTAGGGGCAGCACATCCTCCCCAACCCGGAGAAGGCACTCTACCCTTTTCCGGCTCAAGACCGTGGTCTCGGATTTGGAGGCACTGATTCTCATCCCGGCCGCTTCACACTCGGCTGCGAACCGCTCCAGTGAGAGCTGTTGATCACGCCCTGATGAAGCCAATAGAACCACATCATCCGCAAATAGCAGAGACGCAATCCTAAGGCCACCAAAACGGATCCCCTCAACACCTTGGCTGCGCCTAGAAATTCTATCCATAAAAGTTACTAACAGATTCGGTGACAAGGGGCAACCTTGGCGGAGTCCAGCTCTCACTGGAAACAAGTCCGACTTACTACCAGCAATGTGGACCAGGCTCTGACACCGGTCATACAGAGACCTAACAACCCTTATCAAGACAATGGTTGAAAGGGATGAATTCGAGCACTAGCGATCTTTTAACAGCAAAACCTGCACACACATAGAATAAGGAGTGACAACTTCTTTTCAAGTCCAAGAATTTAATAACAGAAATAAAATGAACATCCAGAGACATCACTATATAATGCTGTTTATCTGAAATAACACAATATTTCGATTAACAAATCCTCTCTACTAGGCTAGTGAAACGTAACTAAACTACTAAGCAAAATGAAGATAAAAAGAAGCTAAGCTAAGGAACTATTTAAATGCAAAACAAACAAAAGACAAACAAAAGTGGTTGATCATAATCAGATTAATTCAGTGAATCCTTGTTCACTACAGATCTGATTTCAAAAGCATGGAATGGAGCTAAAAACATTTACCATGTGTTTCAATCCATTCACAATGCAAAGCCCAAGTTAAACAAAACATTATTCTGAGAAAATAACATTCTGAGGACCGGTTTGTCCTGTAAAATCATTTAATTCAGAATCGCTTGTCTTTGTTTATGCGATTCTACCTCCGGGCGCTAGGAGTCGCTGTAGCAACTCGGTGGCTAAGAGGTTACAACATAAAGTTACCAAAATTGCCTTGAAAACCGGAATTAATATACCATATTGATGCGGGAATAAGGCTCAGAACACCATCGGAGGATGGCGGAGCAGAACAGTTACGCTTTATGCTTTAAAACAAACTCCTTTTGAAATGTTTGAAACCGGATGTTAGCAAGGCTTATAGCATGTTGGCTAGCGGACGCTCGGCGCTAACAAATGAAAGCTTTTGCTTTATTTTTAGTCATAATGAGTGGCTGGATAACGTAAACATTAATGTCCCATCAATGTATGAAACCCTTGTGGAGGTAACCTTGTTATAACCATAGAAAGACACACTCAAATGATATTAGCAATACCATGAAACGAAGGCTAGCGTGAGCTATTTCATTACCCCTTTGTTCTAAAGCACCATGTGTACAAATGGCTTACAAAACATTTCCCAATAAACCTTTTACTTCACCCTCAGCCCAAACCTGTCCTTTCCTCGTGTCAGTTCTGTTCAGTTTGGTCATTCACGGAAGGAGGAAGTTGTTGGTTTGTTGTTGACGGGTTAGCGCTTAGCTCTCCAGCTTTGAGCTAACCAACAGCGTGTGGAGGGAATGCTTGGGGTTTCTGCGGCCTAGCAGAAACACGCATGTGTGGTCGGGACCAATGTCCATTCAATAGTCTGATCGCTCAGCTTGTCTGGTGAGGGGAGGCATCCACCGTCTCGCGTCTGCTCTCCTGCAACAGCTGACAAAATTGAACAAAGCTGTTTCGGCAATCTGTACTTTGCGGCTGGTTTGCTCAGCAGTCAGAGTGAAACTTAGCTCTGTTCCAGTATGTTGTTCATCCGGATTCAGTCGGGTCCTCTGCTTCCCCTTGGTCATTCCATTGAAACAGCAGATGAGTTCAGCAGACCCTGGGTCAAGCATGGCTTGTGTACCGGTCATGGGCCCGTGCAGGGCCCATAGTCTGAGCAGCTTGGAGAGGAGAGCGGGTCGCAGAAGAGAAGAGCTGAAGAGATCTGCAGAAGTGGGGACGCTTTGTCTGTGGGAGGAAAGTTTTATCATCAGCAGCAGGACCCCTGGTGAGAAGAAGGGCCGTCCAAGCCTTGAGGGTCTCATGTTGCAGCAGGAGTGAAATTCCTTTGTGACCCTTCCACTGTTCAGAATCCAATCCGACATCAATTATTTATCATGGCGTTATTATGGCATAACAGAGGTATGACTTTATCAGACAATATTAACTGAAAATGATTGTTTTTCTTTAAAAGTTAACAGCTGCCTTGTTCTGTCACACGTCTGTGCAGGGAACCGATTTCAGGACTTGCTCTCATTGTGACGACGAGCTGAATTCTCCAAAGTGCTTTTTTGTCCATATCCTTCTGGATATTATTTTCTGTCTGAGTCATGGTGAAATCTTGTAATTTCATCACGGTGGATGAGCTTTATGTCTTCAGCAGTGCAGGTCCTTGGGGAGGCTGGTTCTGTGTAAACTCGGTAAAACACTTGATTTCACATCCTGTTGCAAACGTGTCACGCATTTTCCAAGGCTTTACTTCAGTTTAGCCACAATATTTGTTCAGCAGGCAGCAGCTGTCTGTTGATCTCATTCTGAAGAATAAATGCGTGCAGGAATACTGAGAATTTGAATCTGACATACTTGATGCACTTGTGTCTTGATTCTTTTAACAGATTTATATTCTATATATACATTTGCAACAGACAGATGTACCACACAAAGAAAAAGTACCACTGGAAATAACGTTTAAGCTGGTACATACTTTTCATAAAGCCCAGGTTTAAGTATTAAAAATATTTTTTGGGCTCAGATGTAGTATTCAAATTTTAAACATCACATTTTCATTAGCTTTAAGTGGGAAATCGGCATAATTAACATAAATAAAGGCTTGAAAACATCAGTCTGTATGGAATTCATCTATGTCATGAAGCCTAGGCGCAAATTCAAGCTGGAAGACTTCCTCCTACCTGTTACTGCGTCATCTTCATCTCCGGACCTCGACCCGCTTTCTCCAATCTTCAATCAAGCTTCTGTTTAAAAGGCTCCACACCCACGCCGCCTGTCGCTTTCCAGCTGTGCTCGACCCACCTCCTCCCCTTCTCCACCAGCATTCCAAGACGTCATCTTTTCCAACCTCCACCACCAGTGTCGGGCCCCGGGGGAGCATCCCTATTCAGCGTTGATGGGCTCATCTGAATTCGTCGGAATTCACTGCTCAAATCTTCAGCCGGGGCCCGAGCGCCAAAGAACTGTTATTCATTTTGTCAAAATAAATTTGTTAATCGTTTTCTCTTTCTCCGTCTGAGTCTCTCCAGATTGAAATGTGTTTCACTCAGTTAATCAATCAGCGATATTTCACCACTAGGTGGTTCTTGAGCACTGTAGACCAAAACAAAACCCAGCCCCTCCTTTCCCTTCTCACGTGTCGCCTTCTATACGCATATTTGTAATGGACAAAAACAAAGCAAAACAGCATCATCTTTCAGAGGAACATTTCAAGTGAAGAAGTAAGTAACTCATAACTTTATAATGCTGTTAGTAAGAGAACATTTTGATCTGCTGGGGTGCTTTCCACCATGTTGCTCCAACACTGCGCTGCCCTGATGGTGAAATTTTAGGGCAGGGAGGAGCTAATAGTACGTTCAATTTGTGTTTGGTGGTTGGAATTCTCGACCTCCTGGGTTCGGAAAACTTTACTGGATCGGCCCCTAAAGTCGGGATCAGAAATTTGATGCAACAGGATGGTACCCGACTTCTGTATTCATGGTGGCTACTACTCACAGCAACATTGAGTAAAACATCATACTTTGATTGTTTGTAGCAGCTCTCTATTATTTATGTAACTTTTAGTCGTACAGGTGCTACCCTTCAGTCTTCATCAGACGGGATGTTTCAACTCTGTTTATTTGCACAAAATACCACCTAGAACAACAGTGATATTGTCATTGTTATGATTTTAACAACAGTGCTAGCATCCATGTTTTTTTCCTACTGATCGACAAGGGAAACTGGAATGCAAAAATGCAGAGATGAGGTAATTTGCGACTTTTGTCCTGACCTCCATATGCTCACATGCATGTACATGCATGTGTGCATATGTACATGCACGGTCCGGCCCGGCTATGTAAACAAGAGAGTGGAGAACAACGCAGAGAGCTGTGGTGTGATGTCATACCATAGTCCATCTGAAATATTATCTTTAGTTCTTCATGTCATTATTTTTTAGTTCTTTCTATCTAAAATATTGCCCTTTTGCTTATTGCTCCTTTAAGTTACTGAAACAAATGTTCTTTTCTACAATCAAATGTATTAAATGTTTGGATGTGCACTGTCAGCTTAGTAGTGTGATGCAACTAAACCTTAGATTTTTGTTCCTCATCTTAGCATATTAAGTTTTTTTGATATATGTAGCACATGTTTACTGTCCCTTTGGCATTAAAGCCCAGGGTCCTCCTAAGTTTTCCAGGGCCCTCAAGGTTGGTAATTACTGGTGCAGAGCGAAGGGTTGAGGTCCGCAACCTTTGGCTTTCTAGCTTTGGTGAGCTCATAAATATTGACCTTTAATAATGGCATTAGTCTGTTACAAACAACCACAGCTTTGTCTATGCAGCTGGTTCTGCTTTTTCCAAGACAAGGTTGATCTAAATAGAGCTGTACCAATGAATGTTACAGTAACCCCAGACAGCACCACCTCCACAGGACACATCTCACTCCATGCTCCAACCCAGTCAAAGGTCTTTGTACAATTTAAAGGTTCTCTATTCTATTCTGCTCAGACTTCACTAAAATTTTTCCACAGGATAAAATAAGAAATGGTACGGTGGTTAAATAATGCTAAACGATGCTAATATTGCTGGGTTGTGTTAATGAGTAGTTCACACAAGAAAATATGATGGTTTCCTTATGATACTATGGTCTTTTGCCTGCTTAGTAGTTGGGGCAAGCTAGTGCTAGCTATGCATAACATTAACACAGACTAGTGAAAGTCCATATAGAAGTAATATTTTAAACTATGCTAAATATTGAGTATGGAAGGTATTGCCAAAATTTATTTGTTAGTCTTAATCAACTCGGGAGTGGATTAGTCCATATTTAACCCCAGGCTGGGTTAGCAATTAACCCAAGTGAGGTTGTTTTTAACTCAGCAGCTTTTAGTGTATATGGAAAATTGGTTTATGCTCCAAAACTAACCAATCAATTTTTGCACATTAGCTTTATGGTTGTTTTTTCTCTTTAGCTTGTTAGTGGATTATAAACTAGTGTAGCAGAGTTTTTGTAATTTTACTGTAGTAGTTAGTTTGAGCCCCAGTGGGCCATAGGATTTCACTCTAAAAATTCCTTTGAAAAGGCATGGGGACATTAGTTTGCCTTCCATCTCAATATACGAATATGGCTGAAAGGACATGTATTCAAGGATTCAACGTGTAGAAGCTAAAGTTTGAAAACCAACCCTTTCCTTCCACTTTACAATTATGACAATTTACAATTGTTTGTAATTTTCTAATTTTCAATTCTTACAAAATACATTCATGTTTGTGGTCGTACTTTTGGAAGGAACTGTATATAAATCATTGAGTAGCTTTCTTGACCAGCTAGTTTTAGTAAGCATTCGCACATATTTAAGCAAAATCAACAATGCATCTCGTTTTCTGTATTTTTGTCTCAGATTTGGCCGTTGAATCAAAAAGCAAGAAGGAATCAGCCCACATGCAAAAATAAAATATGTTCTTCTTCAGGCTGTACTGTTCATGTTTTCTCACCCAGAACTGCCAAAGCTAATGCAGTCAGCCAGAGTCTCCTACTCAGTTTGCTTGGCAGAGCTCGACTCTCGGAGACATCAGTTTACGAACAAAAATAGGGTGAGATGCAACAAGTTTCCTAGTCTCTCCACTTTTTGTTCCAGCTGTACATAAAAAAAATATACAGCCCACAGATGACTCACCGAGCCTCTTGTTCACACTCAGTTCTGTATTCTGGTTCCAACTGTCCCCCTATTCTTGTTGTTTTGGGTGAAGTCCACATTAATCTTAAAGGGAATCCAATGGTTGGGGGGACTTTCAAGAAGCAGTCATTACTCAGTTGCTCTCTCCAGTGTGAACATTTTGCCAGGTAACACCACAACAAGCAAGATCTTTTCTTCAATCACAGCCAGAGGCAGCAGGTGATTTAGGGGCACCAGGGGCACAGGCTCTTCTGCTGGAAGTGGGGAAGACTGAGGAGACTGCAGAAATGAAGATGCATTCAGAATTTGAAAAAAAAAACAACAACAACTCAGTGTCTGCTTAAAATAATTTATTCAACCATTTAATACCAGAGCTGAGCTGGCATTGGACAAGGTTTTTTTTTTTTTTAAAAAGCACGGTTTCAAAACTGCTACAATCTTCCATCATATTGTTCTTTTTTTATTTGAAGTCTTTTAGGAAGGGTCAGTTTTTGTTTACGATCTAAATTAATTGTTAAAATTAACAAAAAAAGGTCAAATGTGGCATTGTTACAAAAAATAGAAACTCCCAGAGGCAGAGGGGGCATCCACTGTGACTGCAGCTTAGAGGGGCCCACGGCTGCACCTGCTGCTTAGTTAAAAGAAAAATGATGCATGGTTACATTTGTTGCTAGTCACTTGTTTGAAAAAGAGTCAGTAGAGGACTGGATTTTCCAAGAAACCCTCATTTGTAAGTCTTTAAAGGCCTGCAACAAACCTTTTGGTGTTTTGTTATTTAGCATTTGGTTTATGGCTAATATGCGAATACCCATAGTTTGTGGGTATTCGCATTTCAGCAGTTTGTTTTTAGAGCCTTTTTTCATACTTGCTGCTTTACTATCTTGTCGCAATCGGAAGTCAACTGTGGTGTAAGGGGAAGTTGATTGGCCGAGAAAGCTGATTGCTAACCCTGCTCAAACTCCCATTAAAGTAACCAAAAGAAACAATGTGCAGCAATGTGGACCAACAATGAAGTCAAGCGTACATTGAGTCTATCCACAACATAATATAATTTAGATAATTTTATCTATAAACAGAGCACACACACACAGAGCTGGTCTTGAGAGTTAATAGCAAAGGAGGAGTAGTGGAAGGTGAAAACCAGAGTCAGTTACCGGGCTGGAGTTGATGAGTTGCAAGAGCAGGCTGACTGGAGGAAACTGAGAACTGAGGCACTTGGGTAACAGGAGTTCCAACAGCAAGGCAGAGTACTGGACTAGACAGGTGTGGTGTGAGTGGAGGTTGCAGACGACCCGGCGACCAGGAGCAAACTGAGGTGAGTATTTAAAGCAGGGTGAGCAGGTGGAGCCAGTCACAGGTGATTGCAGCCTGACAGGTGATCCTGATCAGGCTACGCTGGGAAGGAGGAGGCAGGAACTGCTAAAAATGCAGCCACCAGGCTGCATCATGACACTACCCCCCCCCCCCCCCACCACCCCCTCAAGGTCGGCTCCCAGACGTCCCAGAACCTCCTACCCAGGGTGGGTGGAAGGGGGTCTCTGGATGGCGGGCAAGAGTCCAAAAACAGAACACAGGGGAACCAAAGAGCCTAGGAAACACAGGGGCACCAAAGAGCCTAGAGAACACTGGGGAACTACAGAGGCTAGAGAACACTGGGGAACCAGGAGGACAAGTTTGGCACCTTTTGGCTTCTGAAATCAGAAATAGAGATGCAACATGGCGCCTCCCAATGGGTGCATGACACCTGTGTATTTATAAACTTCTAATTTTAAGTTATGAGAACACTTTCATTTTTGATTTGATGTTATTAAACTTTGCCAGAATGTATATTTATAAAAGCAATACTTGATTTTTGCTAATTAAAAGCCAAAGTAGTGACACCACTGTCCCTTTAAATTTATGTTTTTCTCTGAAAACTTTATCCTGCAACTTCTTTCCATTGATTGCAGTTCTGAACCCTGGTTGAGACGACCAACACCTATAAAATATCTGAATACAAACCCTCATCAGATCAAAATACCTCTAAACAACTTCCAAATGGTAGATTACAACATTTCTTCACAGTAGATTGTGAGTCAAACGGACTTTAAATCACTGGTTGTCAAAGCTGCTGTGAATTTTTCCCAAAATGTTCTATGGCAACTTCTGCAGTAAAAGTAAATCACTGTAAAGAGCAAAACTAAGTGAACACTATTTTATTGGTTTTTACATTACCTTGCTTTTCTCTTTGTGTTTTAGCTTATAGACTATTGTAGCTTTACTGTGGGTTTCTAACATGCTCATAATGGCACAGACTGAGACGAGGCTGAGGTACGTGCCCAGTCTTCTTTACTGCCCTTCACATATCCTGCATAGTACATTACCTTTCTCTTGTGGTAGTCTGCATAACAGCATTTTCCGCCTGACATAATTCAGCACTGACTACTCGCACAAATATACAACATCTCTCTTTTCCAAGATTTGCTTAAAACATTTGACCTTGTTACAAAACTTATGTAATTGAAAACAAGCCTGTTTTCAATCTAAGTAAGTCCAATGAAGCATAATCAAAAGAAGAGTGACTTCTACTCCAAATCTCATCTGTGTATAGAGTGGTGTGAAAAAAACGTTTGCCCTCTTCCTTATTTTTTGCACGTTGGTCACGCTTAAGTGTTTCAGAACATAAAAGAAATTTAAATATTAGTCAAAGACAACACAATATAACACAGAATGCAGTTTTTAAACAATACTTTCTATAATTAAAAGAAAAACAAAACAAACCTAAATTGCCCTGTGTGAAAAAGTGATTGCCCCTAAACCTAATAATTGTTTGGGCCGCCCTTAGCAGCAATAACTGCAATCAAGAGTTTGCAATAACTTGTAATGAGTCTTTTCCAGTGGTGTGGAGGAATGTTGGGACACTCACCTTTGAAGGATTCTTGTAATTCAGCCACACTGGAGGGTATCAAGCATGAACAGCCTTTTTAAGGTCAGGCCACAGCATCTCAATAGGATTCAGGTCAGAACTTTGACTAGGCCACTCCAAAGTCTTCATGTTGTTTTTCTTCAGCCATTCAGAGGGGGATTTTGTGTTTTGGACCATTATCCTGCTGCAGAACCCAAGTTGGTTTCAGCTTGAGGTCACCAACAGATGGCAGGATGTTCTCCTTCAGGATATTTTAGTAGACACCAGAATTCATGGTTCTATCTATCACAGCAAGTCATCCAGTTCCTGCAGCAGCAAAACAGCCCGAGACCATCATACCACCACCATATTTTAGTGTTGGCATGATGTTCTTTTTGTGAAATGCAGTGTTACTTGTATGCCAGATGGAATGGGACACACACCAACTGAGGTTTTCCACTTTGTTTCATCAGTCCGCAGAATATTTTCCTGAAAGTCTTGGAGATCATCAAGGTGTGTTCCGAAAAAAACTGAGACAAGCCTTAATGTTGTTTTTACTCATCAGTGGTTTTCGTATTGGACCTCTTCCATGCAGCCCATTTTTCCTAGTCTCTTTCTTATGTTGGAGACATGAACTCTGACCTTAGCTGAAGCAAGTGAGGCCTGCAGTTCTTTGTATGTTGTGGGGTCTATTGTGACCTCTTGGATGAGTTGTTACTACGCTCTTGGGGTCATTTTGGTCTGCCAGCCACTCCTGAGAAGGTTCACCATTGTTCCCTGTTTTCACCATGTGTGGACGATGGCTCTCACTGTGGTTCCCTGGAGTTCCAAAGCTTTATAACCCTTTTCAGACTGATAGATCACAATTACTTTCTTTGTAATTTTTCCTTAATTTCTTTGGATCTCAGCATGATGTCTAGCTTTTGAGGATCTTTTGGTGTACTTCTCTTTGTCAGGCAGGTACTATTATACTGGTGTGGCATTAATCAGGCCTGGGCATGGCTAAGGAATGTTAACGCAGGTGTGATAAACCACAGTTATGTAGGTTTGGATTTTCCCCCCTGGATAAAAACTGCATTTTATGTTTTCTTGCGTTGTATTTGACTAACTTTTTTGTCTAAACCTTTTTTGAATCAAGAATCTTTATTGTCTCCATGTGTTACCACATGCCATGATCCCCATGAGTTTGATTACTTATTGTAGCTCCCTGGGGATCCTGCAGTCTGTTTATGGTTTACATAAACAGACTGCAGGAGTAGTGTTTAACCTGAGATCTTGCTTTTGTCATTAGTTTGGTTTTCTGTTCAGCATAAATTTTTATTATGCATTCTTGTGATGGTTGGCTTCGGTTCCTGTTTTAGTTAGTTCTGTTCTTTATTTTAGTAGTTTTGTTAGATCTGCTCTTCCTTAGTTTAGTTAGGTTTTTCTCCCCTCAGATCTGGCCATTATCATGCTTCTCTGTTAGATTCACTTCTCCCTCTCCTCCTGCCAGCTCACTGCCCTCTTTCCCCACTGTTTAATTGAATCTTACTCCTCTCACCTGTGTAGTTAGTGTCACCTGCTACTCCTCCCGTTTCCCCTCCTATATACACATAGGGTCTGTCTCATTCCGCCTACTTCTACACTTCGAACACTTAGTTTTAAGTAGGTAGTGTAGATAACACAAAAAGTCAGTGCACTGAAAGTACCCGGATGACCCCCTAAAAACGGTCACAAAATGCAGTGTGTAACGATGGACCCTACTCGCACTAAACGGACGCCATCTTGACTACAAAGCAGAAAGGGAGGGACTAGGGACGTCGGGAAGATGTTCCCATTTTGAAAATAATGGCGGACAATTCAGCCGAGACAGCCGGAGCTGCGACACCGCAATCATATAAATGTAAGTAATGGTGGTAATACGAGGCATTGTACTCTCGTCTAATGCATCACTTACATGTCCCTCACTGACAGAAGCTGATATAATCATTTGCCGAGTTAATTAGCGTAAGTTACATGTTAATGCTCACATGCTGTGAGTGTTAACGATTGGTTAAAGAACGTGTGTGTTCATAAACAAACGCCGGCATATATTTTTGGCGGGCTGAAAATTCGCGTTCACGTGTGTTGCGTTCGTCACGTCATCCCGTCATTTCCGGTAAGCGTTTTAACATAAGTGTTCCTTTTGGAACAATACTAACGATCGAAAGTGGGCACTACGGCAGTAAGTAGTCAGTGCACATTAGCAGTGCACTGACGGAAGTATTCGGAATGAGACAGACCCCCATTGTTGGCCCAGCCAGCACCAATTGCCAGGTCCTCTGTCATTCTTCCTCGTTCTGGTCTCATCTATTCCTGTTTTCCTGGCATCTTGTAAGCCTTCATTCCACATTATTAAAATGAATTACTCTTCCACTGTTCCTCTAGTACTCAAAACCTAACACCAAAGTGATTTTTTCTGAGTCAGACTCCAGCTCCGGATGTACACAGGTAGCCTCACAGAGACACAATAACACATAATATTTCCACGCATTTTTTTAAATAAATGCAATCAATTGATTGGACTGACCAACACATATCAGTTATAGTGCACTACACATTATAACAGATATAATCTTTGTCAACTGTATTTCTAACTTAGTTGAAGACTGAAGTGTGCAAAGGCAGACAGAGCGTCACATCAAAGACTGCACATTTTGAACACCTGCAGCCCTTCAGCCTAATAGACCCGGTGTAGCAGTGACTTGCAGTCAGGGGAGGCAAGTGAGGCCAGGCCTCACTTGTCATCATGGAAAGAAAGAAAATATATAATGATGATAACGTAATATAAATTGTGATTTACTCAGTCATTTGTAATAAAAGTTTTTTTAATCTAATTTCTTCATTTTTTTATCATATTCTCTTTAAAATCGCAGACTATTTTTCGCTATTTTTCATGTAAATCCTTGGTGGCGCTTCATAGCGAAGCCGGTGAGGCTGCAGCGAGCTTGGCCTCCCCTGGGATTGCGCAATCCCATGTTAACTGCGCTGACTTCCATTCTGTGAATGCATCTTCCTGTCTCTAGATCATAAATTCAATTGTTCAAACACTTATGAACTGATTTTCCACAATTTAATGCATGTGGATTACGAATTGTGTTTTGGTAATCAAACTGTGTGTTTTCGTGCTGCTGGGCGATCATAAACGGCAAATAACTGGTGTTAGGTGAGGCCGGCAGTTCCTTGGCCTCTAGGAAGGGGGCGCTCAAAGGGCACCGCTCGTGATCCCAAAACTGTAGAGTGACAGCAAGTTATGGATGTTTTCTTAGCGAGTTATGCTAAACAAGTAAAGCGCTAAAAAGACTCTAAAACATACAGCTAGAACAGGACTGATGAAGGAAGGCTTTCCTCCCTGGCAGTGAGCTCCATTGAGACTGAGAGACTTTTAAAACTGAAGAAGATAAAGAGAACTTTTACCGGAAAATGACCAATATTTTTGTGCAGAAAGAGCGCCGCATGGACTTTATTTATAAGTAGAGGTAGAAAGCGATAATTATTCATGTTTTGTTTTTGTAATGAAATGTGCGTAATGTGTGTTATATTTTTAGAATGTGTTACAAATGTAGAAATCCATCATAACTCATAAACTGTTACCAATCAAATGACAAATAATTTAGTATTATTTTTTTTCATCAAAGAATTAATATTTTTCCATGTATCTTGGTGAATTGATTTGGCTCAATCAGTGTCCTTCAGCACTTTGCAATGAGTCTACTCTGTAGAGTGTATATATTTGTAAATCTGACTCTGATGACGTCAGTGCCTCACCAGCTATGAACCCTACCGCACGTCACTGCGGTGTAGGTACCAGATCTGCACGGGGTCCTGGTACCTACACCGGACTTTAGAGAGCTGCTACCGAGTGAGTTTGGCGTCACTGGGTAGCAGTGACTGATCTCATTATTAACTAAAAAAAACAAATACTCAAAAATGCAGCAGCATTCACTATTAAGCTATGTGTGCTTCATTTGTTTATTCAACTTTTTAACAATTTGATTTAATTTCTTCTATACTATTGTCCAGATACTATCATTTAATAAAACCAGCATGCACAGTAAAACAGCCAGATGTTTGTTCGGCTCTGCTGTAAGACAGACCACTGCAGAAGATCCTTCCTGCCCACAGCCATCTACAACAACTCGAAGACCCCTGCTTTGCATGAGTTACAGTTTTCCCTCTGGAAACAAAGTATTTTTGAATCGAACTGAACTGAATTGTAAATCACTTGAAAATAGCTCAGGGTGTTATTCAGGAAGTGTTGAAGCAAACCCTAGTGACATTTGATGAAAACAAAATTTGACTGTATAATTTTAAGATTTGTTTCAATAAAACATCTATTGGTGTGCAACGTGTACTTGAATGCACCATGAGGTTGCCACCTGTGGCTATGAAACAGTGTAGAAGCACATTATTGTGTCAGCAGGACAGAACTAATGGGAAAATTCATCTCCAAAGTGGAGCACGGCTCGACACACCATGTGTCTGAAACGTCCTGATCGCTACAGTAGATGGATATCCTGCAGGATTCTACGCTCGGCATGACAGAAACTTCCAGGTCAGCTAAACCTTTCCAG
This sequence comes from Fundulus diaphanus, assembly GCA_037039145.1. Lineage (NCBI taxonomy): Eukaryota > Metazoa > Chordata > Actinopteri > Cyprinodontiformes > Fundulidae > Fundulus > Fundulus diaphanus. The sequence continues at coordinate 13,412,822 of CM073121.1, read as the reverse complement.
TTAGAATATAAAATCATATTCCTTCCTTTGGTCCATTTTTACATTCAGTATATTTGACCTGAGCCTGTGGTCTAAAGTGTGGTGAAAAGGATTTTTTTCAGTGACTTTTTTGTTTTTTTATGTATTGATTGTCAGTTAAAGATAGAAAAAGTGATATACAGATTCTCCTGCCTCCATTTCCTTTGTTAACTAATCATCAGCTTATGTGTATATAACTGGCCACTGCAAGAATGCCTTTGTGGTTTATGAGATTAGAGTTATTTTGAGATGATTGAAGTCCTCTTCGGTCTTGACCCTTCGTGGACCAACCATTAGCTGCATCCTATGTGGCTAATTAATCTGAATTTAAACTAAATGAAGATGCCAGGAGATTCACAGCAGCTTAGATATAAACTGCTTATTGCCTTTTAACAACATCTAACTTCCAAAGTCACCAAGGTATGCTGTTACTTACGATTCTTAGCCTCATGTAATGTCAGCATTAATTACAACACAAACACTAACATATGACAAATTAATGTTGTCAGTGCAAGGAAAGGTAATTTGGATCTGCTGATTTTTTTTCATCAGTAACATACCTTTGGCGTTTCATTCTGCCTTCGATGCTGACAGTACAGAATGATACAAGGTCGTAGTTCACATTTGATTCGACACTTCACACAAGGCCCATTTCACCATCTTTAAGCTTTTTTGCTAAACTTTGTAAATGTTAGCACACGGAAATGAAGTTTTAAATGTGTGAACGATCATGTGTCACCACTGTTTTCTTCTTTTATTGTCAGACATCAGAGCTCACTGAGACCATCTACTCGAGCCTCAGTTAGTGAGGATTGTATTGTCCCTATGTTCAGAACAACTTTTGGTCAGTCCAGTTCCTCCTATAAAGGACCCAAACTGTGGGACTCTCTAACCCCCTGGTCTTAAACAACAGACTGATACTAACATCTTTAACAGAGGATTAAAACAGTGGTTGAAGTCAGGACACATTTGTTCACACAATATTAATCAATGAAATGTCTCTTTTATTGCACTGTTGATGTAAATTCTATTTTTCCTTTTTCTAGATTTAGTGTAATTGTGATTTTGTCCTAAAAGTCCCCTACGGACTGGTGTTGAAAAACTAGCACTTGTGCTAACATCTAAGCAGTACATCTGGTTGTCCAATGTGTATGTGATGACCATATCAAATAAATGAATAAGTAAATAAATAATAAGGAACTTGCACCACCTTCGATGCAGAGATATTCAAAAGTCATTTTTTGAGAAGTCCAAGTCAAGTCTCAATTCCATCAATCTAATTCAGAGTCAAGTCTTGAGTCTCTAAAAACTGAAATAAACATTTTCTCATCAAATCCACAGCATCTAGTGCAGCTCTAATCCTGCATTACCATAGGCTAGGATTTAAAACCCGAGGCCAACTGTTTGTCCTAAGGCCTAAATGAACACAGGAATATTTAGTAGCTTTATTTCAGTCGTTCAATTTTTATGCTCTTTTTGTCTTTGTAATGACCAATGGATTATACACTTGATTATTTTAGACTAAGAACAGTTTACAGTTTTCTTTTCCTCACTCTGAGCAGGAGAATTTTGAGTAATATTGAGAAACAATTTCCTAAATCCTTTGTGTTACATCTGATCACTGCTGCACTTTATATTGTATTGTAATGCTGCCTTATTCCACCTGAAATCCCATTACACTGTCGTAAACTGCATGCAATGAAATTTCGTTCTGTATGCACTCTGTACATACAAAATGACAATAAAGTTGTCTAAGTCTAAGTTTTCAGTTGTAAAGAACAAAGATGCTCAGACCTAAAGTATAAATTATAGTATTGTAAGCAAATTATTGTGTTGAACATCTGTATGAACGGAAGAGGAATTGGTTTTAGTTCAATATTTTCAGATTAGCAGAACATATAAGGCTTTTATTTTGATATATTTTCAGAGGGAAGTGCCCTTGTATCAATTTGAGAAGGGTTATAGGTCCATTTTCATACATTCAGAAGCTCATCAACAAACCGGGATGGCGCTTATGTTCAAGTGCAAAAAGTTTTTAGTCAATCTTCCCAGGAATGGAGAAGAAGCAACTTTACAGCAAGGTCAGATTGTGCAGTTCTGAAGAACATGAAAACCCCACAATAGTTCTGCCTCAGACTCGATGCCTCAATGTGTTGAATAACTCCATGACAGGATAATTGGACAAAGACCTGACAAGTAGGGGCTTGTCTGGACGGGTTGCCAAGAGAAGTCTTTTCTCTCCAAAAACAATATGGTATAATGACTCAGGTTTGCAGAACACCATCTAAATAAAACACAAGACTTCTGGAACAATGTCCTTTGGATAGATGAGACCAAAATAGATAATGTTTGGCGGTAATAGCAACAGAACACAACCACATGATAATTGGGCTTATTTTTGAACTCACATGAACCTGACAGCTAAGACGCTGAGTTAACCAAATTCTGCATTCAAGGTTTGAGGTTAGCTGTTGTACAGCTGAAGCTTTTCATGAATTTGGGACAAAACTAGGACAACAATCTGAGTAAACAACAGCAAACCTGCTTGAAACAGAGCCCTTATGAGACCCGCCCATAAATAAATAGCCAAAAACACCTAATATGTTTCTGGTTTTAGTATCTCCTCATCCATAAAACCAACAAGAAAGAGATTGTACTTTCTTTTTCTCATGACTGTACATGTTTCATCTTTTCCTGTGGTTTGTTGACCTTAAATATTTTTGACTTGGTGCTGTGTGGTGTTGTGTGGTTGTCCTTGGATAGTAGCTCTCTTCACAGCGCTGCGATGGTCATCAGAGGATTGTGTTCAACAGGAGGCCAGAGATTGTGCTGAGACAAGGAGGAAATGTCAGGGACAGAGACAGCTGAAAACTAGCCGCTTTAATTCTACGTTCCTTTTGCTTCTTCCTGTTTATCTCTCTTTTCCTCCCCTACAACGCCGTCTTGAGCCAAGCAGCACTGGCAGTAATAGACATTGAGCTGCAATTAATCCTGCCTCACTCAATATGCCAATAGTCATCCTGCAGAAAGAGGGGGTGGGGGTTTAATGGTTAAAAGAAAAGCAACAGTAGATTCTTTCTGGGTAGTAATATCGACATGTTGTTTACCATGTTTGTGTCATGCTGTATAATTATTTGAATCTTCCAGAAAATAAAGAAACAAAGAAGCACAAGATTAGAATGGCAGAAAGGCGGAAAAGAAAGAAAATGAAACGGAACAGATCATTTTAGTCACAAAATACACAAACAGTGATTCAGTGGAATTAGATACAGAGGAGGTGTGTTGAAATGACAACTAGATGTAGAGATCCATGGCAATACAGATGTAACAGCTCTCTCCTCTAATCAAGCTGAACTCCACCTGCCAAGGTGATGCTGATAATTCCTAACCCCCCCGAACAACCAGCTGTGCACAGTCAGTGATCTGAAAACAAACCCAAAAATAAACAGAACGCTGACTGTTTTCAGAGAAAAAAAAAGACAACACTGAAGAAGTAAAACGTGATCTGTTTTGACAGCCAGAGAGCCTTGGGAGCACGTCTTCGGCCTTTTCCACTGAGCGAGCCGTTTCCTGTGGATAGAGGCTGTGAATGGAACTGGAAACAGAGCGCTGTACTTGGGGATGTCACATTTGCAGATTTAAACAGGTGCCACATTGCTGTTGGCATTCAGAGATCAGGGCTGTGGGGGGTACTTACATAGCCCCCTGCCTTTCTCTGCTAAAGGCAGACTTTCTAAGGATGTTGGTGGACTTTTTCACCCTTTTCTGTCACGCTTCCTCAGTTCCCCTTCCCTTTACTCCTGAAAGGAAACAAACTCCAGCAAATCTACAGAAAGACTTTTCAAATCTTTTATATTTGTCTTTTCCATCAAAAAGCAGGCTCTGGGGGTTCAGTACAGTGCCACGCAGAAGCATTAACGTCTTTTGATTAGTTTCACATCTATATTTTCATTGGTTTTTTATTTGACATACGTATGAACACAGAATGGCGTATGAGCTTCAAATTGAAGGAACAGGATATGTGGTTTGATTTTTTTCTCAAAAATGGGCCTGTTTTTATTCAACCTCCCTGAAGAAATGATTTGAGCACTGATGTTCTTTTAACAGCAAACTCTGCACACATATAGAATAAATGAGTGACAACTTCTCTTCAAGTTCAAGAATTTATTAACAGAAATAAAATTAACATTGAGAGAACATCACTACAAAATGCTGTTTGTCTGAATTAACACTATATTTCATTCAACAAATCCTCTCTACTAGGCAAGTGAAACTTAACTAAAACTACTAAGCAAAATGAAAATAAAAAGAAGCTAAGGAACTTGTACACACAAAAGAAACAAAAAAAAAACAAAATAAAATGGTTGATCATGATCATCATCAGAATAATTCAGTGAATCCTGGTTCACTGCAGATCTAAGTTAAATGCGATTATACCTCAACGGAAGGTAGGGGTCGCTATAGCGATTGGTCGCTGGTTAATCCTAAAGTTATACAAAACACCATTAAATCGACATTAATACTCTATTTTAATGCGGCAGTAACGCTCGTAGCACTATCGAATGATGGTGGAGCGAACATTATGTTTCAAACGAACCGTAGTTTATCCGGGAAGCTAATAGCATTTATGCTAGCGGACATTTGGCACTAATTTTAAAAATTTTCAGCTTTATTTAGGTCGTAATGAGCGGACCGGATAACACAAACATTAATCCCATCAATGTATAAAACCCTTGTGGAGATAACGTTTGTAACAACCATACTGGAATTACATCAGCATGGTATGGTTTCAAAATGCTAATGGGAGCTATGTCGGTTAGCTCCACGTGTTTAAGAACACAGTGAAAACGCAATAAGTAAACCTTTCTAAATAAACCATTTAACTTTCCCTATTTATTTCTCTGCCAAACCTGTCCGTGCATCTGTGTCAGTTCGATTCACTTTGGGCATCCAGTTGGAAGCAGTTGAAGCAGGGTGAAGGCTGATTCTGATCAGCGGCATGCGGCTAGTAGGCGGCTATGGGCTAGCCGAACGTGGCTGTTGGAGCAGGTGGCTTTCTGCTCCTTCATGCGGGTTCTTGACCAGGTTGCAGCGGCCGATTTCAGCTCAGCTTTTGCTCCCAGCTTGGGAAAATGGGTCCTATGCCGGCTGCAGGTGGGAGGCCGCTCCACGCCGTCTGAGGTCAGCTTCTGCAACAGCTGAGAAAAAAAAAACACAAGGCTGGTTTCGGCATAGACAGATTCTTTACTCCGGCGTCTGGTTACACAGAAGTGAGACTGCAGACTAAGCTTCGATCCAGCCGGCAGTGTGAAAAAAATATATCATAATAATGAGCTTTAAATTTGTTTTTATAAGCATTCAGTTATTTCACTATTTTATTGTCACTTTGGATATTTATATATTATTCATTCAAGTAGATCATTATTTCATAGTGTTTTATTTATTTATTTAATTTTGAACATGTTGGTGTCCCATAGAGTGCATGTGTGCCTGACAAGAAAAGAAAACAGTTGGGGCAGATAACAGATAACTGCGCATGTCAGAGTGGTTATATTGTGAATAAAGCCAGGTACATATGCATACACATTATGATCGGATTGATTGAACCATATAAACGATTCAGTCCGATTATTTTTTGTTTTTGATTCCAAATATATTTCAATCCAATTGTAAAATTTTGTGCATGTAAACAGCTAATTTAATTTTGTTGTTGCAGCCCTGGTTTGAATGGGAGCAAACATCTGTGTTCTTACAAAGTCTGTAGTTTCCTTGAAGGGGGCTGAATGAAAATGGAATGTGACAAAATGTAGAAACGTTCAACCAGAACAAAACTCAAGTCCCTGGAGGTAAATTAAAACATCACTGGGTTTGATTTTGGTTTAAATTAAAATCAGTGCCCATGTTTTTCACAGACACTTTTTTTGATTGTCTGCCTATATTTTCCTACACATATGGGAACATCAGAGCATGGTCAAATATGCATAAAAAACATTTTTGAACATTTCCATCATTTAATTTCCTCTCCAGGTTTTTACCGTCTATAATTCAACAGCTGAAACTTCTGTGTTTCAAGTACATAAAAGACATTTACAGAAAAACAAAGTGTGGGGTGGATCTGATGTTTTTTTTCCCTAGGCATTTGTATGATTCGTTTCCCACCTCTTGAACCCAATTTTTTCCCAGCTGTGAGACTAACTGATGAGTGGGGGAAAAAAACACTATGGGTAAAACTAAATTAGAAGTAACGTTAGGATAAATGGTGATGCAACTATAAATTGAAGATTCGTTTCCCACCTCTTGAACCCAATTTTTTCCCTGCTGTGAGACTAACTGATGAGGGGGAAAAACACTAAGGGTAAAACAAAATTAGAAGTAACTTTAGGATAAATGGTGATGCAACTAGAAATTGAAGATTTAAAATGCACTATCTGGCTGAAAGATGTTATGTTAGAGAAGTTGTTTTTAGTGATTCTCCGAACAACTCCCACTGTTATGCCTTTTTGTCAGAGGTTTCATTCATATATATATATGTTTTTTTTTTATAGATTGATGCATAATTCAGCTAATTTGTCTATGTGCTCTCAAAATGTGAGGTTTGGAATCCAAAGACAAATTCCTTGTTTGTACCCACAAACTTGCCAACTAAAGTTGATTCTGATAACTGCTCCTTTATCTTTTGCAGCTGTATGGAACCTGTCAGAAGCTAAGGGTAAGATGGCCTTGATGTTTTGCATATCATTGTGCTTCCACGGCCTGGATTGCTATCACAACTATGAGCCTTGACTAGCCCATCGGATCTATCTGCACATCTCATCTCCGACCATCTATGTCCTGGACTCTGACTTTGCCATCCTGTCTGTATACCTTTGCAGTGAGTGGCCAGCTCACAGCATCACCAGACAGTGTTGTCAGATCTGACTGACAGTTTCCAGGCCAAACACAGCGTAAAACCAGCCCAACTCAAAAGAACCCGCCCACATCATAACCTTTCTTGAACTCATGTTAAAACTTTAATATACCACATTCCATTAGCACACAGCTGCACTAAAGCAAAGAACAAACTTTGCATATAAAGGCTCCTTACAAAATGTGCAATCAGGCAATCAAATAACCTATACACAAAGATCCCTTTCCCAATCACGTAGCAACTGCAAACAAAAGGTATCTATAGCCTAGGAACACGAGCTGTAAATCTAACTAAATCTAACATCTATTTCTCTCTCTTACAGAGTATAGATCAATCTAATGTTTCTCTTTCACACAGCCATGAAACATTTTTTTAAGTTGATCAGTTCAACTCTTAACCCCATTTAAGGTGTTTGCAATAGACATTGACCAATACCAATTCATAGTGATACTTGATTAACCAAAAAAAGAAAGGAAAAAAAAAACATAGTGATCCTTGATTAACCAATGACCATTAATCATCGATGATGTCCGGTTTGACAGATTCTAGACATTTCAAAATAAATAAACTAATAAAATTAGTCCAAGGAAACAACATGTTATTGAAATATAGAAGTTTTTTGCTTTTCTGCCACCCAATGACTATTTTGATAGAATTTTCCAATGACTGCTCCTAAAAACCCACCAAATGTTGTGAAAAGTAACCTAAATTTTAATAAACCTCCCAAAGCTATTTTTTTCCAGCCCAACATGTTCAATTGAAGCCCAATTGGGTGGAAACCCGTCCAATCTGGTTACACTGTCCCCAGATCCAGGCTGCCCTGCAGAGGATTCCTGCCTTTGTTAACAAACCTTTTAAACACAACACCATGTCTGGCTTGATTATGGGCTTCCCTGCCTGTTTATTCTTGTACAGATTTGCCATTTCATTAGTGCTAAATAAGTGGCAACAATGAGCAAATCCCACTGTTGCAACTAGAACGTGCTCAGCTCGGCTGCAACGTCGTTCCCAGCTGCGAGCTCCAACTTTCGAGACAAATCCATCACAGTGCAAGTTTAAAACCTGCCACCGAGTGGGCTAGGTGAACTTTTTCTTATGAAGCTAATTTTAATAACCGTGTATGTTTCACGTGACATGTTGTCAGAGGATTATGGAGGCTTTCTTTACTTATTTAACCCCATGTTGGAGAAGCCCTTTAAAGCTGTCTTGCAGAAACGCTGGTTGGGACTAGAAACTATTTCACTGTGTAGAAAAAAGACAGAAAGTTTGATAGAATCACAATACTAGTGCAGACCATGTGACTCTGAAAAATATAGTGTTAATAAACTGCACTTTGAAACTACGTTTTCAAACATGTACTATTTTAATAACTTTAGTGAAGTATTGGGCTATGTTCACACTGCAGGTAAATGTGACCCAAATCTGATCTATTTGCCCATATGTGACTAACTAAATGGGTTTCTAACTAAATGTTAGAAACCATTTTCTACTTTTGCCATCTTATACTTTTGCAGCTTTCTTGCCTTAGAAAGTGATGCCCGACTTTCTGGGCTGTGAAATGGAGCTGTCTGCCATGGGGATGTTTCTACTTGGCCATGCAAGACATCTTGCTACCTCGGAAATATTTCTCAGCTGCGTTGACAGCCAATGATTTAATTTTCTATAATTATATTTCATGATCTATAACCTGTTATTTTGGATTTCTTAATTGCTATATTCTCTGAGCTAATTGTAGACTACTGTAAGGGAAATAACTTATGGGACTCAAGTAAATGATATCAATCAGCAGGAGGTTGCTCTGAGTTATTTTGGTTTGATCAGGGGTCATAATTGGTCATAATTCATAAGTGAACTGACCCATACCTGGATCACAAAACATATTCAATAGAATTGGGTATTGTATAAAATATTATGTATAGTAATACGTAATTAATTACATCAGATTAGATTTTTTTGCAATGAATATTTGCCAACATGAGCTATAAAAAAGGTATCTACTATGATGAAAAAACAGATTTTTTTATTGATATGTGCATGGATGGGATTTGTTTACAGACAGAGCTAGGGATAATCAAAATGACTATAAAAATGGGGTATGGACTGAGAAAATAATGGGTTTCTCAAGGTTGACATTTGTTACAACTTTCCTTCATTTGGTTTTGTATTTTTCTAGCTTTGTAACCTTACTTGGCATCACTGTTAAATTACCGTTTTCCAATTTTACACACAAAAAAGAAACAGACGAAAAGAGAAATGCCTTTCACTTTTACCAACTGCATCTGGGGAAATTTTACCTGTCCTCGCTGAGCTGTTTTTATGGGATTCTGGTCAGGGGGACATGCAGAACGGTCAACGAGAGAGCGTTATTCTCCTGGACTAAGTCCTTTCTCCGAGGCATTGTCCTGTCATCAGCGCACAGACCAGGTCCCTCTTTCAAGACAGACGCCTGCTACAACATCCAGGAGCTGTTTCATTACCTGAAGCCTCAGTGCAGTGAGCCTCCTTCACTGCACCTTGAGAATATCTCCTGTAATGTTGATAAGGCTAGAAGCCTTCTTCATTTTTTTTCCAAATCAGAGAATTAAAATTTTCTTTCACCTTTCCATGTCCCATGTCTGAGGCTCCCTTACAAAGTTAAAACTGACATGTTTGTGGTGTGGGAAGAGACATGGTGATTTAATATGCTTTTTGGTTTAAGTTCTCCTCTTGCATATGCTCTCTAATGATTATGAGCCTGTGGACCGGTCTACCTCTTGATGGACAGTCTCTACTGGATTCTCTAACTCGGCACAAGGGACATTATTCCCTTAACAACCATTTTCCCATAAGGTCTTTAAAAATATTTAAAATCACAGTCTTGGTGCTACCAACTTGGTAATGCATGAGCGCTGTGTAAGGCTTTAACAATTTAACACTTCTGGCAGTTTCAAAGACCTAAAGCCTTTTTCCTTTTTCTTTCAGTCCAAAAGCCTGAATTAAAATGTTATGAAAGCCTGACTCGTGCAAATTTGGACCTTTTTAAGACTGTGGTCTTAACATTTTTGACAATTCGACACCCTGGTTTAGTTTTGAGACAGGTTTCAAATTTTTCTACCTTTTTTAACCTGCTCTAATTTCTTCATTTTGATTTTTGAAGCAGCAATTTATATTTATAGTCTACTAATGATCAACCTGCATGAAATATAAATACTGCATGAAATATAATCTTAAAATCTGACCAGGTGTGTTCACTTTTGATGAAGCTCAGCATGCATTCGGATTAACAGAATGAACATAGTGGTTTGTCCGTGGTAGTGGTTAGCTCATTGAGGCGTAAATCTTAAAACCATCATCCTAACATTTATTTCCATACATACAAATGTGTTATAAGGACTTGACATTCTATTCCAGACGTAATCACGATTAAATCTGTGTTGTAAATGTTCTCACTCTAGAGAACGTCAGGGAAAAGTGAAATTACGCTCCACTTTTCTTTACAAAGCAAATGTTTTACTGTTTGACCTGAACAATGCTTATTTAGTTGTAAACCCACAGTTTCTGAGAAGTGCTTCACATCTGCTGCATGGCGTTGACCAACTTCTGGAACCTGTGAACTGGTTTTCTAGTCCAGGGCGACTAGATTAAATTCCACATTCCACACCTTCTTAAGGGAATAAACTCAACACGCTTTTTTTTCTATGTACACTGAACAAAAAACTGTCGCCTTAATGAAAACTTTGCTGTTTGTCATTTGTCGGAACATTTATGCCATTTATGGAGAACATTCTGCTGCATCTGCATTAGTAAAAATGTCAGAATCTTGCATTTCCTCCACTTAAAGGCCTCCTTTTATTTTCCTCTCTGTAGAAATGATTATAAAGCCAGGTTTCACCAAAAGACGCTTTAATTAGAGCCACAAGAGTCATGTCACGTAAGACTGAACAAAACAAAACAAAGCAGCTGGCACCAGTAATTGAACAATGGCCAGTGTAATTTTAGGTTTTCTGCCAATATTTTGCTTACAAAGACTGAAAAGCTACTTTATTTTCCTTTTCGCGTCGGCTGTGTTTTGCTCTTCTCCAATTACACTTAATTTGCTGTCTGTGGTAACTTCCACCATTAAAGAAAAACGCAAAAAGAGATGGATCACCCTGCCTTGGGGTTTACAGAAAATTGTCAACAGTAAATAAATGAATGCAGACAACATATATATTACCACAATAAAAAGTCAATTAGAGACTGATATAACAGTGCTATGAAAGCATTACAGTTATCAGTTTAGAATGTGTGTTTCACATAGCTGTGCATATTAAAAATCAGCAGTAAATAAACAATAAAGACAAAGACAGAGAGAATCATTTAGGTGCAGATTTTACTCAGTGGCTTCACAGTAAGCACTATAGATTATTTCAATGAGTCTTGTCTCATTAAAAACTATAATTAAACATTGCTCAAATTATTTATATCCATCTTTCCTGTATGGAGGACAGTTTTATAGTTGTTCAGTGTCTTCAAGGTCAATATATCTATTTGTTTGTGACAAAGTGACTGTTGACGAAGAAAACTGTGCATCTACGTAACTTTAGCTCTGCTTAGTGCAAGGAGGTGAAAAGGCAAGGCAAGGCAAATTTATTTGTATAGCACAATTCAGTACAGAGACGATGCAAAGTGCTTTACATGATTAAAATGCAGGAAAATAAAACAGAATAAAAGCAAGTAGGAATAAAATGTAGAAACAAAATAGAACATCAATAAACAGTTGGACTAAAAAAGTTGAACTAATGATGTTTCAGTAGAACAGTTTAACTAGAACAGTCAAAAACAGTCCTAAACAAATGTGTTTTTAATCTTGATTTAAAAGAACTCAGGTTTTCTGCACTTTTACAGTTTTCTCGAAGTTTGTTCCAGATAAGTGGAGCATAGGAACTAAATGATGCTTCTCCGTGTTTGGTTCTGGTTCTAGGTACGCAGAGAAGGCTGGAGCCAGAAGACCTTAGTGGTCTGGAGGGTTGATACACTGATAACAAGTCTGTGATGTATTTAGGTGCTAAGCCATTTAGGGATTTATAGACTAACAGAAGTATTTTAAAGTCTATTCTCTGAGGTACAGGGAGCCAGTGTAAGGACTTTAGAACTGGCGTTATGTGCTCTACTTTCTTAGTCTTAGTGAGGACACGGGCAGCAGCGTTCTGGATCAGCTGCAGCTGTCTGATCCACTTTTTAGGCAGACCTGTGAAAACACCGTTGCAGTAATCAATTCGACTAAAAATAAACGCATGGATTAGTTTTTCCAGATCCTTTGGAGACATTAGTCCTTTAATCCTGGAAATGTTCTTCAGGTGATAGAAAGCCGATCTTGTAATTGTCTTTAGATGCTTTTGGAGGTTCAGGTCTGAGTCCATCACTACACCCAGGTTTCGGGCCTGATCAGTGGTTTTTAGCTGAAGCGACTGAAGCTGTGTGCTAACCTTTGATCTCTCCTCTATTGGTCCAAATATTATTACTTCTGTCTTGTTTTTATTCAATTGAAGAAAATTTTGGCACATCCAGGCATTGATTTCTTCTAGGCATTTACTCAGTGCCTGAACTGGTTCATAGTCACCTGGTGACATGGTGATGTAGAGCTGTGTGTCGTCTGCGTAGTTATGGTAGCTGATGTTGTTGTTTTTTTATTATCTGAGCAAGAGGGAGCATGTAGATGTTGAACAGGAGGGGACCCAGAATAGACCCTTGGGGAACCCCACATATGATTTTTGTCATTTCTGATGTGAAGTCACCTACTGACACAAAAAATTCCCTGTCCTTTAAGTAGGATTTAAACCAGTTAAGACCTGTACTAGAGAGGCCGACCCAGTTCTCCAGGCGTTCTAACAGAATGGAGTGATCGACAGAATCAAATGCTGCACTGAGATCCAATAGAACCAGCACGGTGGTTCTTCCACAGTCTGTATTTATTTGGATGTCATTAAACACCTTGATAAGGGCGGTCTCTGTACTGTGGTGAGCACAGAAGCCAGATTGGAAAACGTCAAATCGGCTGGTCGTTGTTAAGAAGGTGTTTAATTGTTGAAACACAGCTTTTTCAATAATCTTACTGATAAAGGGGAGGTTTGAGATGGGCCTGTAGTTCTGGAGTAGTAGTTTGTCTAAATTGTTCTTTTTGAACAGTGGTTTGATAATTGCTGTTTTTAGGGACTGGGGGAAAACACCTGACAGAAGGGACGTGTTTATTATCTGAGTCAACTCAGACGCTATGACAGGCAAAACTTTCTTAAAGAAAGCTGTGGGTAGAACATCAAGGCAGCAGGAGGAGGAACTTAGCTGCTGAATGATCTGCTCTAAGCTTTTGTGGTTTATTTGGCTGAATTGGGACATTTTGTCAGGATAGGTTCCTGCTGGATACAGCTTTGGTTCTGGAGTTGATATGGATGTAAAAACTGATCCTCTAATCTTTAGGATTTTCTCAGTAAAGAAGTTTGCAAATTCATTGCAGGCCCTGGTGGAGTGGAGTTCGGAAGTCACGGACACAGGAGGATTTGTTAACCTGTCGACTGTGGCAAATAAGACACGAGCATTGTTAATATTTTTCTTAATGATCTCAGAGAAGAAAGATTCTCTTGTATTTTTCAATTGTAAGTTATATCTGTAAAGTCTCTCTTTATAGATGTCATAGTGAACCTGGAGTCTCGTCTTTCTCCATCTGCGTTCAGCTTGTAATATTCTAGGTTGTGTTTTGGTTTGTTTACTCTCCTGCCTTAGGTTCTCTGGCTGCTTTGAGTTTTGTCTTGTCTAGGTTCCTGTTTAGCTTGTTTACAGTTAGTTTATCCTGTTTTGGTAATCCGTGTTAGTCTTAGCTTTTTCTTCTGTTTTAGTTTTATACTTCGGGGTTGTTTTGTTATCAGGTCTGTAGTTTGTTTCTGTCCACTTGTCCTCTCAGCTTTTTAGGTTTGGTTTCTGATCTGTTCTTGTTTTGAGCCTCAGCACTGATGTCTGGTCTAATTATTTATTCTGCACACCTGCCTAACTCCACCCCTGCTGCAATCACCTCTCACCGGTTTCACCTGCCTCCACCTCCATATAAACTGTTGGGACCAGACATCAGTGCCAGGTCGTCTTGTTGGTCTTGTCATGTTTTTGGGTGAGTCAATCCTGATCTGATGTTTGTTTTTGGAATTTTGACCAAGTTTTTTCCTTCCAGAGAACCTGAGTTATTTTGTCATGTTACCAGTCAGTTTCTGTTCCTATGAAGGTCTGGATGTTTTTTATTAGTCCTTTTGATTATTCAGTCCTTTTTGCATTGCTCTGCTTTTTGTTAAATAAATCCCTTTTTTAAGAACCTCTGCCGGTCTGGCTGAATTCTGGGTCCGCTGCCGTGATTCATTACACAGCTTTTCGACACTCCCTGTTTTCACCTCTAACTGCTGGAGCATTTCTCCAAGGAAATTTTTTCTTCCCGGAAAGAACTTTCACTTTAACTGGAGCAATGCAGTCAATGATGTCTGAGACTTTAGAATGAAAGTTATCTACTAGCTCATCTACTGAGTTGCAGCCCAAGGTTGAAGTATCAGAGTAAGCTTGAATAAAAGTTTCTGTGGCATTGTCCTTAAAGGTGCGTTTTCCTACGATGTCCCTTTGGCTAAATGAGTCACTGGAAATTATGCTTTCAGAGGCAACACCAGTTACATTGACCTTAGAAATCTTTAGACCTTTAGTGATGATCAAGTCTAAAATATGTCCCTGTTTGTGTGTTGGCTGTTTAACATGCTGAGTTAAACCAAAGTTTCTAAGTGTGTCACACAGTTCTTTTGCACTTCTGTCTTCAGGGTTGTCAACGTGAAAGTTGAAGTCTCCCACAATAATTAAACAGTCATAATCAACACATATCACAGACAGGAGGTCACTAAAATCATTAAAAAAGTTTGATGTGGACTTAGGAGGCCTGTAAACATTCAGAAACATAGTTCGTACCGGGCTCTTTACCTGGAGAGCCAAATGTTCAAGAGTCGAATTTTCCCAAAAACACCTTTTTACACTTTAGTGAATCATTAAACAATGTTGCCACTCCTCCACCTTTCCTTTGCTGTCTGCTCTCACAAAGAAAATTGTAGTTTGGAGGAGTCGACTCCAACATAATATGTACTTCATTAAGACAGAGATATAATGTTTAATAAACCCAGTTTATATGACTTAGTGGTTGATGATGTCTCTATGACAGGTTTCATCTGACAGTTTATGACTTTTAAGTATTTGTTCCTGTTTATCCTTATGTTTTTCTTTTTTCTGCCACGTATCATCTTAGACTTAGACTTAGACTTAGACTTTCTTTATTGTCATTTTGTATACACAGAGTGGATACAGAACGAAATTTCGCTTTCACACAGCTCAGAAAGATTGCAGTAACTCTACAGGATACCTTGCGGTGAATTACAGTACAGGATAAAGTGCAGTGATAAATCGCAGTCACTTACAGGATAAGTTTCAATTGACTTCCGGATAAAGTGCAGCAGTGAGCAGTAGGCAGTTGAAATGTAAACAGTGTAAAACAAATGTAAACAAATACGCAGTAAGGTGCAGCAATGATTTAAAAGTAGACAGTTGCATTGTACACAGTTTTGCAGTACGTTTCCCGGTAAGGTGCAGCAGCAATTTTGCAGGATACGATACAATGTGCAAATGTGCAGATGTGCAAATCAGCGAATCGAATGTGGTACACAGTCCGTTTTTATACTTTAGCAGTTCAGCAGTTCAACAGTCTGATGGCAGCAGGGAAAAAGCTTTTGCAGAACCTAGTGGACCTGCAGCGGATGCTGCGAAACCTCTTTCCAGAGGGCAGCAGGGAGAATAGTCTGTGGTGGGGGTGTGAGGGGTCCCTGATGATGTTACGGGCTCGAGACACACAGCGCTGCGATGAAATGTCTTTTATGGAGGGAAGAGGAGCCCCGATGATCCCTTCTGCTGTCCTCACCACTCTCCTCACGTTCTTCCAGTCGGAGGCACTGCAGCCTCCACACCACACAGAGAGACAGCTGGTCAGAATACTCTCTATGGTGCTTCTATAGAAGGTCGTGAGGATGGGCGGGGACAGGCGGGCTCTCCTCATCCTCCGCAGAAAGTACAGTCGTTTCTGTGCCCTCTTCACCAGCGACGCGGTGTTCACAGTCCAGGTGAGGTTGT
The DNA here is from genome assembly GCA_037039145.1 of Fundulus diaphanus. Classification (NCBI taxonomy): domain Eukaryota; kingdom Metazoa; phylum Chordata; class Actinopteri; order Cyprinodontiformes; family Fundulidae; genus Fundulus; species Fundulus diaphanus. Next base: position 13,396,744 of record CM073121.1, on the reverse strand, counting down.
CCGTGATGTGCACCCCCAGGAACTTGGTGCTGCTGACCACCTCCACCGCTGAGTTGTTGATGAGCAGTGGAGCATGGTGAGGCCGGTTTTTCCTGAAGTCGACGATGATCTCCTTCGTCTTCTCCACGTTCAGGATCAGGCTGTTGTCTCTGCACCAGCCCACCAGCTGCTCCACCTCCTCTCTGTAGTCCTGGTCGTTGTCGTCTCTGATCAGGCCCACCACCGTTGTGTCGTCTGCAAACTTCACGATGTGATTGGTGGTGAACCTGGGGACGCAGTCGTGTGTCATCAGGGTGAACAGCAGGGGGCTCAGGGCGCAGCCCTGAGGGGAGCCCGTGCTGAGGGTGATGACATCAGAGGTGTTCTGTCCGACCCGGACTGACTGAGGTCTGTTGGTGAGGAAGTCTAGCAGCCAGTTTCGTAGGGGTGTGTTGAAGCCCAGATGCTCCAGTTTTGCCACCAGATGTTGTGGGATGATGGTGTTGAACGCTGAACTGAAGTCCAGGAACAGCATCCGCACGTGCGTGTTCTTCTCCTCCAGGTGTGCCAGGCTCAGGTGAAGAGAAGAGGAGATGGCGTCCTCAGTGGAGCGGTTCCGTCGGTAGGCAAACTGGAACGGGTCGAGTGTTGGGGGGAGACTGGAGACGATGTGTTCCTTTACCAGCCTTTCAAAGCACTTCATCATGATGGGAGTCAGTGCAACAGGCCGGTAGTCGTTGAAGCAGGTGACTTGAGGTTTCTTTGGCACCGGAATGATGGAGGCAGACTTGAAGCATGCTGGCACTATGGCTTGGTCCAGCGAGGTGTTAAAAATGTCTGTGAGGACACCAGCCAGCTGACCTGCACACTCCTTGAGCACCTGCCCAGGTATGTTGTCGGGGCCTGGGGCCTTCCGCGGGTTGACTCTCCTCAGAGTCTTCCACACGTCGGCGGTGTCAAGGCAGAGGACCTCCTCTTCCTGATGGGGAACAGCTTTCACTGCTGGAGTGCTGTTTAGTGCCTCAAACCTCCCAAAGAAGTTATTTAGTCCATTGAGGAAGTCAGCATCAACTTCACCCACCGGGGGGGAGGGGGTGTTGTATTCAGTGATCGCCCGGATGCCTTTCCACATGCTCCTGGTGTTGCTGGCATCATGGAAAAGCTCCTGGATTTTCTGACTGTGGTTCCGCTTTGCTAGCCTGATGGCACGGTTCAAGTTGGCTCTCGCTGTCCTCAGTGCCTCCTTGTCACCAGACTTGAAGGCTGAGTTCCGTGCTTTTAGCGCTTGACGGACCTCCGCAGTAATCCAGGGTCGTTGGTTGGCTCGGGTGATGATGGTCTTGGTGGTGCTGACGTCCTCAATGCATTTGTTGATGTAGGCTGACACAGTCATGGCGTACTCATCAATGTTGATCTTGTCCTCATAAGTTGCAGCAGCTTTGAACATGTTCCAGTCAGAGCACTCAAAACAGTCCTGGAGCGCCTCCATTGCTCCCTCAGTCCACACCCTCACCTGCCTCGCTGTTGGTTTTGCTCTGATCAGCAGGGGCCTGTATGCTGGGAATAGCATCACGGAACGGTGATCTGAAGAGCCCAGGTGGGGGCGGGGGGCTGCTCTGAATGCTCCTTTTATATTTGTGTAGACTAAGTCTAGAGTGTTCTCTCCCCGAGTTGCAAAATCCACGTGTTGGTAAAAATGAGGGAGAACAGTTTTCATATTTGCCTGGTTAAAATCCCCCAGCAATGATGAAAACCCCCTCTGTGTGTGCAGATTGCAGCTCAGAGATAGTCCGATAGAGAACATATCATCTCATCACAGATATTCCATAATCTCCGGCAAAAGGCCCAAGCTGATGCTGGAAACTGTCATGTCTGATAAACGTGCTGCCAGGGCCCGATATGTATCACAGCGAAGTAATCTGGAGGTCCTGAGCACCAGAATGTTCTGTGATACGTAGAGGAGGAGGATCTGGGCCTCTGAGGCCTTTGGAAAATGCTGGTTTAGTCACAGCAGGATGGCTATGTGGAGAGGATGTCAGTTGTAGGCCAATCTTAAATACTTTGTTCATGTTGTGAGAAGATTCCAGAAAAGGAACTTCTGGGCTTTGTGGAGAAGAAGGGGAGGCGGGTGCCTTGACTGGTGTTCGTGACGATGGAGGTTTTTGGTCCTCTCTCTGTCCTGCTGAGATCTGGGATGAATCCTCCTGCAGCTCTGACAAAGCCTCTTTCTGTGTCATCTTTCTGGCCATCTTTATCTTGGCTTGTTCGGGCTGTACTGGGCTTATCATTTGTTTTGGCACTGGTTGAGCTTTGTTTTGGAACAAAGCTGATGGTGCATGGTTCACAGAATAGAAGATGTTTGAAATCAGCCGTTTTGCACCTGACCTTTTTAGATGGAAACCATTGTCGCTGACCAGATGTCTCCTCTCCTAAAAGATGTTAAAGTTGTCTACGAAGGTTACAGTTGTTTGTTTGCATGTTTTTTCCAGCCATTTGTTTAGCATCAGAACTCTGGAAAAACCTCGTCTCCACAATTAATGGGTACATGAGGGCCGCTGAGAAACATCTTGACATTAAGGCCATCAACTAGATTTAGCAGACGAATGTAATCCTCTTTCAATACTTCTGATTTTCTTATCCGGGTGACGTCGCCCAGGGCTACAGCTTGTATTGAGTTTTTCCAAGGTCGGGCGTTCTTTCGAGATCCTTGGAAGGATGTCTGATATATCAGACACCAGGCCACAGCTCAAAGGGTTGTAAATCAGCACCTGTGTTTTTCTTGTTACAGAAATGTTTAATCCCGCTTACAGGTCGATTGGCATGTCTTTTCTCTGGTAGCTTAGTGTTGACATACCTCTGAATGTGGTTATGATTCTCCTGGGTCACATTTTGGAGCGGAGCAAATCTGTTTCGTAACGGAATTCCAACATTTCCAGCAGGCTTACTCCTATCATTTGTTGTGAGAACAGCCCGCTGTTGTTTCACTTGTCCTGGGACAGTTCTTTGTAGTATCGGCCAGTTTCCTTTGTCTAGTTGTGGGGTTCGTTGCTTTGGTCTTGCACCCAGAGTGGTCCAGGGATTCTCATTTTCCTCAGGGAACTGTTTGTTCAATGAGTTTCTGGGCTGGTGGTCGCCGTTCGGGGGCACAGGCGGGGTTGTTTCATTTCCATACGCGCCGTTTACATCATAATTCAGTTCAAGTCGGCAGATCTTCTGTTCTATAACAGCCATCTTCTGTAGAAGCGTGTCAAAGTCCACTGTGGTGAGGGTAGGCATCTTTCCAAAATCAAAAATAAATAAAAGAAAATAACTAAATCCAACTTTCTGTGGTTTTGGCTAAGAGATAAAAAGGAGATATAAAGTAAAAGGCAGGAAAATGCAAGCAAGCAGGGAGCAGAGAAAAAAGCGTCCGACTCCTATCAGAGCACTTCACAAAAGGACATCTTACTCCCCGTTTCCTGTCATTCAAGTCTGAAGAGGTAGCGATGCTTCTGTACTGAGAATAGCGGACACTCTCGACCTTATGGGTGTCAGATGCAACAGTCACTAACCAGCCGCTTGTTCTGTTTTAGGCAATTGTGGACTGCTGTGTATATGCATACTGTGACTTGGTGGGGAGAGCAATTCTTTGTTCCTCCTCACACAAGATAGTAAACCTGAAAGTAAAGTAAACCATTGATTGAATGGACCTACATTTGATAGATTTCGTTCATTAAAGTGAGTTTTCCATGATGCCCATCATTATTTAAATCTGGAGCAGAGGGAACGTCCCACTGTGTCCGTGACAGAAGGTTGCAGTAAAACCTGGTTTAACTAGTTCAACTTATATAGTTTAAAACTGAGGGAATTACTTGAAGTGTACTTTTAACACTGTCTTTAGCATATTTTTTGTTGTTAGCACGATAAGCATAGCTATCATTACAAATTGTGAAGAGTATTTCCTACAGGGTGTAAACATTCAACCCTGAGATTTCCAAAAGAAAAAACTAGACTTCCTTGAGTTAATTGTGCCCTCTTTACCAGTTTGCTAAGCTCTTTGACAAAGGCAGATGGGATTTGGAACCCTACACAGCACTGCAAAAAGGGAACTAAAAGTAAGTAAATTTTTCTTAAAATTAGTATAGTTTGCCTTGATTTGAGCAGCTAAATAAGACTATTTGCCAATGGAATGAGAATGTTTACACCTAAAATAAGATAATTAGACATCCTGCAGTTGAAATAAGATGGAGATGAATTGTTATTTTAAGTGCAAAATCTTACTCCATTGGCAAATAGTCTGATTTACCAGCTCAAATCAATGAAAATTACCAGGAGAAATAAGAGGATTTTACCTACATTTAGTTCCCTTTTTGCAGTAAGTATACTCAGCTGCTGAACATGCACATGCATTTTTCTTACAAATAAAGCTCAACTTAGGGAGAAATGAATATGCTTTCCAAGAATACGAAGTGTGGCCAAGTTACAACCACTTATTACAACCATCATCAACCACTACCTTGGTTTTTCTGCTGTTTCTTGCTACATTTAAAAAATAATTTCACATGTTTTTCCATTCTCCTTCTCTTGAAGTGAAAGTTGAAAATATAACAAACCATGCTGTTGATGTCCTCTGACCAGTGAACTTGCCCTTCTGCCTAATGTTAAACATTATGTAGGCAAAGTAAAAGTCGGATTCAGCCTCAGTGTAACAACAGCATTTCAAATTGTAATTCAACTGTTTATGCATTTTCAAAAATCCATAGGATAATATGATATGCAGAGGCAACACAGACCTGTGGCTGCACTGCGATGTGAGTGAAAAAAGCAGCCTTGAGTAGCCAGCCACCTGCAGCACCACAAGAGAATTATGTTCAGTTATTTCTGCAAAACTATGCTTCAGTCGAGGGTTTCCATGGTGCTTTAAAGTGGTTAAATCACTCTAATGTGTCCAAAATGAAGTAATAAACATTCAACAAGGGTAGGCTGCACATGCTCTGCCTATCCCGACTGTATGTCTCTAATGACTGCAGTGGGTGTAATCTATCGGTGTAATCAGTCACACTGCTATGTTGACACTATGAGCTGTTTCCTCAATTTAGCAGTGCAGGGCTACATGTGACATCAGTATATATGTTTTTTTTGTTAAAATAGCAACTTAGACATGTATCTGTTGAGTAAAATATGTAAGGCAAAAATGCTTTGAAAACTCATCAGCAGATGTCAGCGACTGAAGAGAAGAGGGAAGCAGCAGGAGCTAAACCAAAGAGAGTCAAAAAGCCTCTAATGCTACAGAGACAGAAGGCTTCACAGAAAAAAACCAAGCAAAAGCAACACTGACTGTATAAAGCGAAAAGAGAGTGTTTGAAGAGCTCACAGTTAGGCAAAGCAATACAATAATCAGACATCAGTCACAGCAGCCGTTACACTGCATGGTTTTCCGACAAAATTTCAGACGCTGCTTGATTTTTGTGGGTCATCTTTGGAGTTCCCTTTGAGAAACCACAGACAGATTCAAGCTCAAAACAGGAAGATTTTGTGAAAGACAAAACGGCACAGAGTTCCCCGGCTTAAAATTGTCATGAAACGGGGACAGATGGACCCAGTATTCAGCCAGACAAACAGGAGGTATGATTAAAGAAGGTTTATTGGAGGCGATCTTGACAATGCCGGGACAGACAGGCTCAGTGGTCAGAATGACAGTCCAAAAATGGTACACAAAATGGCAGTCCAAAACAGGCAGGAATACAGACAGGGATCAGGCAAGCTCAGATAATCCAATGGCAGAAACAGGTCGGCAAAACGAGTAAGCAGTCAGACAGGGCAGGAAAAACAGGTTCAGGATTCAGGCTGGCTCAGGATTCAAAAAAGGCAATTGTGTTAAATCAACAGACAATAGGGATGCTGGACAAAACTCACCAAAGGCCTGTTAGACAATGATCTGGCAGAGTGCAGGAGACAGAGGCAGGTATAAGTAGAGGAGTGAGCAGGTGAACAGAGTGAAACTAATTACCAGAATGGGTGGAGCTGATCAGGAGGGAAAAAGTGGCTGGAAGTAAACTGAAGCTGATTGGATGGTGACCGGTGAAGGGGAGTGACAGGCAAGCAGATTTACTAGTTTACTGAGATGTGAACTGAATGACTGGCAGGTGAAAAACAGATAAACTAAAACAGTTTCAGGACAAATCAAGACAAACCCAAACTAAAACAGAAACTAAACCTATGACATAACCGGTTAAATGAAGATAATCACTAAACCAAAACAGAAACTTAAACTAGACTAATCCAGAACCAAAATAACCATAAAGACCAAACCCAAGCTAGAAAACCAAACTAAGACTAAACAGAAAAAAACAGAAGCAGAGCAGAGCTAATACTAAGACAGGAGAGAGAACTAATTAATCAAATAACAAAACATAAACCATAACAAAACCCAAATCATGACAAAAATAAAGGGTTTTGAGCAGTATGAGGACACAGCAACTCACGCATGCACAAGTGTAACATGCAACCAGCTCTCAGAAGGGCCCTGGCTGCGATTGGAACCTAGGTCTATCTAACTGCAAGGCAACAGTGCTAACATGACGACTGTACAGCCCTATGGCAACCCACTGTTAAATTCAAAATAGGTATCTGTGTTTTCACTCACAAATCCATCGGCCAATTTACCAAGCAAAAAACGTTTACAAGTGAAATAAATCACATTTACATTTAAAAAGGTTCCTTTTCCAATATCTGTTCGCATTTCAACACTGGACATATGTCCCTGCAGAGCAGGACTCATAACAGTTTCACATCATCTGCAGGCCTTATCTCAACATCCGATGCTCTGCAGAGTGCCCCGGTGCAATTTCCTACCGTTTAGGTTAGTTTCCACTCTGCTCATCTGAAGCTGCAGGTTTCCAGTGAACCTGAGAACTGCAAAAGTTATAACCTTTCTGGACTTTTAATTATGTACTTGTTTTTTTTGTCTGTTTTTTTAATGTCTGGGAAAAGAACAACTGTCATTTGATTTACCATCTTTCATTTTCTCTTCCTTCCTTTCGCTCATTTTATGGATACACCCAGGATTTCTCCATGTAAGCTGGGAAATTAACTTTTGTGCCCACCCCATTTACTATAATTTCCAGAAAAGAAGCGGAAAATAAATAAATAAATTCATCTTTTAATTATTTTTTTCAGACTCACAGTCCAAGTTCTAGTTTAGTAATTTAAAAAACAAAACAGTATAAGAAGTAATTGTTTTGAACAAAATCCCCAGTGGCAACACTATCTGCGCCCCTGCTGTCAGTACATTGTGCCACCCCCTTTTTGCTAGTAGGATAGCACTTAGTCATCATCTACTTTATCGCATTTGACAATGCTGAAGCATGCATTCCCGGGGTGCTTGACAGAAACACATGCCCACAGCATCCCCAGTCCTTTTCCAAACTTGTGCATGAAGTGCTTTTCCAGACTTTCATTCTGTGTTTCACATCAGAAGCACCTGAAATGTTTGTTTCTGTGAGCTCAATCAGTCACATCTGATCAAAACACTTATTTTCTAGTTAAGGCCCCAAACTCCAGACTCCAACTGTTAACATTTTTCATGGTAGGCCGGTTCCAGGCATCACCCACAAACAACTGGCATATAAATGGCATCTATCGGTTGTTGTAGAGATGTAGTGACTTCAACTTGATACTCTTTGTTGCAGATCTTTAACAGTGAGCTTTGGAGATGGTTTCTGTACCTCCTTTGAGTTTGTCAGTAGATACGGGAAACTGCAGACTTAGAGCTATTTCAAAGGGCTTTTTGAAGTGAGTTTTTTTTTTTTTTTTTGAGTTAGAATTGGTATTGGTTCCCTCTCTGCAGTAGAAACCATGAGGTTGTTGAAAATGAAATGTCACTAGAGTGGAGGAGACTAGCTGCTAGTCAGAGGTACATGGTCTGTGTCAGGTGACTGTAACCGTTTAAAACAACTCAAAATGTAAATGCTCATATCAGTGGAGGACAGCGCTCTGTTAGAGGATGTTAACAGCGTACATTTTCACAACAGGCTCTTGTTCGGCTGTGTGCTATTTTGTTCAGCCGAACAACGTATAGTTTTCTATGTAAAGTTATTCTAGTAGCCTGCTGGCTGTGTCGGTCCACTCTAACCCTGCCACAGAAGAGAAAATGCTTGGATCCTGTGACGATTGTGCTGCAGCACCAGAGATGGTGTGTTATTGTGCTTTCTGGAGGCTGGACACACCATCTGTTGATACCCCAGATAAGTGGATTACCCGGCTCAGCTGGTGATACAGGTTACATATGCTTAGCTTGTTAACCTTTGAGCACATTGAGGATGCACTTGCTTTTCCAACATGCTCACAGTTATAAGGCATCTTTCTAGCACAGGTAAGGTGCTATTACTAATAACTTCACAGAACCACAATTCGGAAAAATCCAAAGTAACCCTTTAAAGTATTTTAAATATGTGGCCTCAAGGGATGTCATTGCAATATTGCTTTCTTTCTCTTGCTTAGTTGATATATACTAATATGATTTAAGATTCAAGTTGTGTCTAAAGCAAAGGGCCTTTGTTTGCTGGAGGGCCCTGGCCATGTACCACCTGAGCCTGTTCAGTAATGCTTGAATACTTATAATAGCGTAGCATAAGAGACTACATGATAAGACATATTTCCTGTATTAGGACCCCTATTATGTAACTTGTCGCCTCCAGTATCTAGTGTTTTTTCAACAGAATAACTGGTTTGTCTACAGACTCAGAAGGAAGAGACAGAGTCCTGGTTCCTCCTCACTGACATATTCAAAATGTGGAATCATTGCTTTTAGGACAAATTACCTTTTATGCACACTGTAAATAATGCTGAACATGTGTGAAAATGTCTCTCCTTTGATAAGGATAGATGAGGTTGTTTTGCTCGCCCTGATGTAATTTGGACTTCTGGGGGTAAAGGCACCTTTTTCTAGCTGACAAGTGAAAGACATGCCAGGTATCAGAGCTCCAGATTTCAACAAGACATGAGCCATCTGTGTGACTTCCTGATCAGTTGCTACGCGTGATGTTCTGGAGAAACTCTGTTTGTTTATTTATTTTATTTAACCTTTATTTTACCAGGAAGTCCCTTGAGATAAAATCTCTTTTTCAAGGGAGACCTGGCCAAGAGGGTTTGTGTGTCTCAGTCCTGTCTGTTTTCTATTCCTGCCATACTATTCCTTGTTGTGTTTTTCATTTCCATATAAGAAGACTGCTTCACAACGACCTCTCCCTTAACTGATAGCAGCAATGGACCCCCTGCACTGACAGACAAATAAACTGTGGCTGGTGCTTGGAGCAGTGGTCCTTCAAGACTGACTCCTGGGACGTCGTACCAATATTTCAATTCAATTCAATTCAATTTTATTTATACAGCGCCAATTCATGAAACATGTCATCTCAAGGCACTTTACAAAGTCAAGTTCAATCATATTATACAGATTGGGTCAGATTATACAGATTGGAAAAACTTCCTATATAAGGGAACCAGTTGATTGCATCAAAGTCCCGACAAGCAGCATTCACTCCTGGAGAAGCGTAGAGCCACAGGGAGAGTCGTCTGCATTGTCCATGGCTTTGCAGTAATCCCTCATACTGAGCATGTATCAAGCGACAGTGGAAAAGAAAAACTCCCCATTAGCGGGAAGGAAAAACCTCCAGCAGAACCGGGCTCAGTATGAACGGTCATCTGCCTCGACCGACTGGGGGTTACAGAAGACAGAGCAGAGACACAACAAGACAGACAAACAAGCACAGAAGCACACATTGATCTAGTAATCTGTTCTACATTAGATGGTAATAGCCTCAAGAGACAGCGGTCTTGTTCTGGGGCACATTGGCAGCCTGTGGCCCCTGGACAGAGGAGAGATTGACATCTTCTGCCACACTGGTGGGGATATTTATGTTATTGGCCAATTAGATTCAATAGTGCAGAAGTCCAATAGGATGGGCCAGCACCCCTCTTCCCCCCCACCCCCCATTCTTTAGAGAGAATGCAAAGAATGTGTAAGATGAGGAGATTTTCCCTCACAGGCTCTGGAGAAAAGTCAGGAAAAAAGTATTTTTGCCTTAAGAGTTTGTAGGTTGTCAGAGGTTCATTCATTATTCCAGCTAAAGCTCTTTAAACTGTGATCAATAGAAGTAGGTTGTTTGTTCTTCTTCTTTTGCGTTTCAATTTTGTTACTTATGGTTCTCATGAATAAATCCCAGTAATTATAAATTAGAATGCTTAAATTTACACTTTGATTCAAGTAATAACTGCTTCTGATTTTGAGGCTTAGGCTTTTGCTGATGTTTTTTTTTTGTATCTCTTGGAGAAGAGAAATAGGTTTAACTCCTGTTTTCTGTGTGCATAATAATTAATTGATCAAAGGGAAAGGAAAATAATTCAAGTAATTATATTGATTTAAATATAAATAATGGTGAATTACATGAGAATTATCACTTCAAATGGTAGTGTGAAGAGAAAGATAGCTTTCAGGTTGAAGTGAAACATAGATGTTTTAGTACATTTCAACTGAAAGGCAGTTATGTGTCTGCAGGTTAGAGACATGAACTTTTACAGTTATTTTTTGCATTTTGATACATTTCAGATGTAAGAAGTTTACAGAGGCTTCATAGAGAGCTACGGTTTTGTAACAAAAACACAGTAAGCCATCAAAAATGACATCAAGTGAAGCCTTCTCTCAGGATTTGCAGTCTATGTTGTCCGCCTGATTGGCAAGGTTCTGTCTGCTTTTTCCATACTCTGCTGAAAATGATTTTTATTCTATGGGTGGGTAAACAAAATGGGTTGTGGGTCAATAAATACTTGCCACATGGCAGAAATGGTACAAACTTTCCACAAATTACTCTGGGTTTCAGAGGAACAAAAGCTTACACTTCTTATTTACTTCCAGGGTTTTAAAACTACTGATGATAAAGTAAAAATTAGGTTGGGAATGTTGGTAACTTTTTGTTTCAGAAGCTGTATTTTTTTAAAAACTCACAACAATATAAACTCAACACAACAGCAAGTAATTTCCATTTAATCCAAACCATGACCCGAGTAAAAGCCTCAACAATCTTCTTTCTTAACTTCTCCTGAAACTTATGTCATGGAGTCAAACAAACAGACAAATAATAAAAAAAAAAACTCTTCTTTGGTGCATTTTGGAAAGCATATACGATATACTGATTTTACAACAGAACAGGTTTTATGATCATACTTGTTTTGGCATCAGCTGAAAAAGTGTGGCATTTTGTGTTTATAACTTTTGTCTTCCCTCACACTTCCAGGCCATCTGAGCAACATATACCAAATTAACATATAAGCTCTGAGCCAGAAGTTATTCGTCATTTTCAATTGTTTTTTTCTAGGAGAGAGCCAGATATTGCAAAAGGCTTTATGGTTGTTATTATTGCAATTGCAATATAGCTAATTTTACTGCTCAATAGTAATCTACTTTTGTAAATCTTTGTTTGGTTAAACAAACAACCAGAAATTTGTGAATATGTAATTAAAAGTTTGCTCAAAAGTTCTAGGTTCACACTTGTTCAGCAGTTGTTCTGAGGGTGAAGGTGGTACCAACTGTTCCCAGAAAAGAAAGAGTGTACAATTCGTTTTTTTTTTGTTTATTACCTTAATATAATAAGAATTTGCTGATGGTGAATGAAACAGAGATGGTTCTTTTTCATTCTGACAAATTGATGCAGCACATATTGATATATATCACAAATTCAATCAATACTTTTGCTTTTCAAGTAAATCCTACCAGTGTTATTTATAATCTTTAGCCATGCAATAAAAACATCCACATCAATTTCAAACTTAGAAATATCACACCAAAAGAATGAACACTGAATCTGTTAGATGAGGGAACAACCATTTAATCCACATAAGATTGCAGGTTTGCCCGTCCATCACAGGGACACATGGAGACACATGTCAGACAACTTTGGCAACACTCACACCTGAGCACAATTTAGAACATTCCGTAAACCTGACATTGATGTTTTGTGAGGAAACTGGAGTACCAAACTTCAAACAGGAAAGTGCCTGCCGGGGTTTGAACCCAGGACCCGGGACTTGCTCCAAGGTTACTGTGCTGACACATAAAATCCTGAGTTATATTTACTTTAAATTTGATGATGCTGTTGTTGTGCAATTTTACCAATTTGATTATGAATAGTATTCATAATCAAATTCTAATCAGATATTATAATTGATAATGCGTTATTCTAATCAAAGGTAAGCAACAACAAAAAATGTTTCAAATGGTTGTGATTAAGGGCTACTAGCCTTCAATGGTTATAACTAGCGACTGGGCTAATTAATTAACAATTATTAACCTTAATTTACAATTGTAATTGGAATTATCAATCACTAATCATTAACCTCAAGGAAAGGAAAATGTCTCTATGTATATCCTTGTTGTTAACTCAAAAGAGAAGATTCGGTAACTCTGAGAGACAATAATAACCACAGACAACCGTATTTAAGCTAGTTAAAATTTATTAAACCAACTGTCAGGATTCGGCAGGCTGTGCTGCATGTACTGCCTGTTTTTCTCTCTTTCAGGTGATCAGAGTTGACAGGTGGGTGTGGCGCGCACCTGCAGCTCTTTACGACCACTCAGCGTGGAGTTAAAAGCAGGTTGCAGTCAGCTGAAGGACGCCGGAGTGTTAAACCGTTGTGGTACACTTAGTGGCCACTGTCTCTCGACAGTTCCTTGTTCCTGCGTGATTCATGTTCTTGTTCTCGGTTCTAACTCATTTTTCCTATCTCCTCGTAGTTCGCTCTGTGTTTTGGATTACTCACCGACTGCTCTGCTGAATCGCCAAAGTCTCAACCAAGCTCCTGAATCCCTGTGCTCAGATTTTGCTCTGGCGTTCCCCTCGAGCCCCCTTGGCTAGTACCAAGATGGACAAGAGAACCCCCCTTCCTGGATTCACCCTGGTTCCTTCCGGTGCTGTCTGCTTCCTGCCTCCGCTGTGGTGCCGCCTCCGTTCCACCTGCTAGTCCTCCTGTCACTCAGTCACCTAGTTCCACCAAGAGAAAGAATCCGTCTTCCACTCCGCTCCCCCCGGATAGGTTGCTCATACCTGGCGGTGTGAGAATGATAAAACGTCCTCTGTCTGCTCCATCAAAAAGAGACGCAAAAAGAACAGCACAACCAATGGACATAAAGCAACAGATACAATCAAGTAACACCTTGATACCATTGCTAAATGTATTATTATTTAAGCTGACATGTGTAATGTGATACCTTAAAAAAAGAAAGTGAAAGAAAATAAATAAACAAATTATAGGCTTTCTGTATATAAGTGAACATTTAATACCTGGGATCCAGCACCTGTGGGAGTTTGTGAGAGTGCACTAGTTTAGGTGAAAATTATACAGAAGGAAATAGCTCGATAGTGGTTGTGGAGAACCAAAGACCCGCCTTCCCCGAGCACAGAGGCAGGGGTCAGGGGACCCATAACCCCGGACTCCCAAAGGGGCCCCCAAAGCAGTGCGCCCGAGAGGGGCCACCACAGGAAATCTGCAACCCCCCCCCCCCCCCCCCCCCAAGGAAAGAGGAGAGACGACCCCGAGGAAATCCCCCAGCCACTGCAATGCCGACGCCCCCAAGAGCCACGGGGACGAGCCCGTGGGCTCCGTCGGCAGCCAGCCGCGCTGAAGTGTTCCCGGCCATGGGCCATGCGCCCCGCCCCTGCGGCAAGGGCCCCGGCCGCCCCCCGAGGGGCCAGGCCCCGCGAAGCCGCCCCCGGGAATGGGCCGGCGCCCACCCGGGAACCCGCCCCAAACCCGAGGACAGTCAACGCGCCAGAGTACCAAGGCGCCCGCCAGCGCAGCGGAGGAGGGCAGGACGTGGGGGGATGGGCTCCGCACCTAGCGGAGACTTGAGATGTTCTTGGGAGAGGGAGCAGACCACACCCATACATGGAAAAAAAAAAAAAAAAAGGAAAACTCATTCACACCATCCCTCCCTTGTGCCCCACTCACCACACACAGATTAAAAAAAAAAAACACACATTCCCACATAACACTCGCATCCAACACTGACCAGAGGGGGGGTCACCCCAAATCTACTATACAACTGCTTGAGCCCGACCCCTGGCCCCGCCCCCAGACCAGACGCCCCCCGGACCGGGCCCCCCAAAGAGGGCGGGCCAACATGACCCGTACGAGCCACCCAGCCAGAACCCCCCCTCACCCCCTAAATACCTAATAAACCCCATCCCTCCCCCACCTTACCCTAGCCACCCCTGCCCCCCGCCCCTCCTGGGGGGAGCGGAGGCGTCAGCCCCAGACCTGGCAAGCCGCTGACTACCCGTTGCAGCCCCCCGCCAAGACCCCGGACACAGTGGCCCGCACCTCCTCCAGGCCCCAGACTCCTTGCCGCCATCGGAGAACGGGGGTGTGCAGAAGACCCCGATCCTCCCTACGTCCGCTCAGATGTTGTGTTGTTGCATGTTGTTCTCAAGTGCGTTTAAAAACTGGGAGCGCCGAAGGGGGTGCACGGCACACCCCCCCTCCGGAAGGAAGCTGGTGCCAGCGCCCCCCCTCCAAGCAACTACCCAGAACCCTCAATGTCTTAATGCGAGAGGGGGTGAAGGGAGCCGTCCGAAGAGAGGCTCACACAACATAAGCCCCCCCCCAGACGTCTTCCCCCCACCCCCCCATATCTTGGCCTACATGAATGTGCGTTGTGAAAATGTTTGAAGTGAAAGTGTCTAAAATGCATGATAAAATTGGGGAGAGGGACGTCACCAGAAAGTGGCAACCTCCAGTAACGCCCCCTCCCCAAGGACCTACATGTGTGGCGGCGTGATGGAGCAGGCAGAGGGAGGAGTCCGGGGATGGGGAGCAAATGACTGGGGAGCCAACCCAGGGAGCCAGCTCCCCTACTGACTCCAATAGGCACCCCCGCTCCCCGAAAGCCCCACCCGGAGAAAGGGGCCCCTCCAGCGGCACCACCGTAGCCCGGGGGCCGGGGAGAGGCCGCAGGGCCCGCCAGCCAACCACCCACCAGGACCAACACCTCCACCTCCCCCAGCCCACCACCAAGCCTACTGGCTTTAACCCCCCCCCCCCAAAAAAAATAATAATAGTAGTAATAATAATAATAATAATAAATAAATATATATATATATATATATAAATGAAAAATAAATAAACAAATAAATTAATAAGATGGGGGGACCCTGGCCAGCCAGCCCGCACGAGCCATCCCAAACCCCACCCCCCAGGCGAAACCCGCACCGGGAGACCACACGGACCAGGACCGGGACAGGGGGCCGGACACAAGCCCACCAGAACGTCCACCGCCCCCCCCCCCCACCCGTAGACTTAACCCCTCCCCAACACTAACATTCAAACATCACACCATACATTCGACAGTAGACATCCAGGCTGGGTAAGTCACTACTCCCCCTCCCTCCACTCCCCCCACTAGCAAAGTGCCAACCCAAAGAAAGGGAAGAGCATCTGCCCTGAGATGTTAATGACCATGCCCCCCTACCAGCTCAATAGGCCCCGAGGCCCCCCAGCGCACCAGAGGCCCCGTGCAGGGGCAGACACCCGGGCGGCACACCCACGGAACCGGAACCTCCGAGGCCCCGCCGGGGCCCCCGCCCGAGGGCGGCGCGCCCCAGGGACCCCAGGCCCCCAGACCCACCCAGGACCCACCCAGCGACAGCACAGCTACCAGGTCAGTAACCCACGTCCGTCACCGCGTAGCTCCCCAAGAGCGACGCAAGCGGCGCTGTAGGCCACCCGTAGGCCTCCCAAGCTCCTTCCAAATGGGGGCAACAGACCCTGGAGTCAGACCCACCAAGCGCCCCACTTCGAGTGCCCCCAGAGTTCCAGGAACCCCTCCACCCAGCCACTGCGCCCTGCAGGATGCAACCCACCGCCCCCCATTCCACTAAGTGATGGTGCTAATCAAAGGAGCCCAAAGAGATCGATCAGATGTGGAAGCAGATGCTGTCTCAAGATTAATATGATCCAATAAAAGATCTCTATAGACCACTTCACGCGTGACGTCAGCGCTACATCCGGATCTCGGTGGTTGGCAAAAACAGCGCTGTTCTCGTCTACTACTGTGACAAAACGGGTGATTTAGAGCGTATTTTTAGTTAGTTTATTTTTGGAATCTAAACAATGCCTACGACTTGTTGTGCTCCCGGTTGCACACAGAGGCATTCCAAATCGTCGGATGTACGTTTCTGTCGTTTACCGAAGGAGGAAAGACGAATAAGGAAATGTATATTTTCAATGAAAAGAGCGCAGGCAGACACTCACAATGGACTGGGGAATCCATCATACTGCGACAGAATATGCAGTCTACACTTCATCTCCGGTAAATACAACTTAATTCTGCTCTAGTCATTGTTGTACTTAAATAGCGGCGGAGGGGAGGTGGCGATCGCTACACGGGCCGGAGAAGCGGTAGCAGCAGCCGCTGACTATTCCGGCCCGTGTAGCGATCGCCACCTCCCCTCCCCTCCGCCCGTTCACGGGCGCTAGTACTTCTGTGTTTACGCTGCAATGTCGCCGACACCCCCACCCATTTTAACAAGACAAAAACACCAAAATAATCCGTAGTGAACTATGTTTTTTTTTAACCTACTGGGCGGGTCTTCCTGTCCGACTCCGCGTTCGTATGTTACACATGTCTGAACATCCATCCATCCATCCATGTTCTGACCCGCTTAATCCCTCATGGCGTCGCGGGCGTTGCTGGAGCCTATGTCCAGATATAATATAATTGCAGCCGTCCAGTGGTTTCATGCTTCCATGCTCTCTCGTGTGTACTGGCCTGCGTGTTTATAAGGTAGCTGTATATGTCGCGGTACTGAACGCTTGGCAGCATTTCACAGACTCGCTCCGTCCCTTCAGGCTTTTGCTGTGTGGATCTGGCAATCTGATACCATCAACCATCAACTTAGTCTTAAAACGATCTTGTGATACGTTATCTAAAGAAGAAAAATACGTGGAGAACTCGTCAGTTTCTCTGTTTGCGTCCGCCATTGTGTTCGTCTTTTGCCAACCAGTCCGGCGCGCATGCGCGAAAAACCCGAATCAAAACAATAACAATGAACTGGTCTATACTGATTGATACTGAGATTCTCCTTACTTTTCCAATTCATGAGGATAGTTTTCTTTGCGATACATAGTGCAGTGAAAACCATGTAAACTATTTTATTCCCCAGAGGGATTTCCTCAAAATTACCAAGCAAGCAAACTGATAGGATAGGTGAAATTTTACAGCTCAAGCACTTTCATAAGTCCCTACATATCTGTGTCCAGAATCTCTGGACTGGTGTGCATAACCATAACGCATGAATATAATTATCAGGATGATTGCCTATGCAGTGTGGACAGATATTAGATTGTGCCAAACCCATCTTGAATAATCTTTGTCCTGTGTAGTGTACTCTGTGAAGGATTTTGTAGTGTATTAGTTGTAAGTTGGTGTTTCTAGTCAATTTGAAAGTTCTTAGACATATCTGAGCCCAGACGTTTTGTTCAAAGCTAACTGATAAATCCTCTTCCCATTTCATAATAGGAAGACATACTGAATCATCTATTTTAGTCAGTGTCCTGTATGATTTAGACAGTAGTTTGGGGGGGTTTAAATCTAGGAACTCTAATATATTACTTGGAATTTGTAAACCACCTTCAATATGCTTAAATTTTTTTCTAATTATAGATTTAAGTTGTTCATATTCCAAAAATGTATTTTTACTAATGCCATATTGCATATTTAGTTTGGAAAAATCGATGAACTCGATCAAGTAAATGTTCCAGATATTCAATACCTTTATTCTTCCAGTATGTAAAGTTTATCATATTATTATTTTGTAGGATGTCAGGGTTGTTCCAGATGGGTGTACGACTGCATGAGATAAGTGATGACTTTGTCATTTTAAGAAACTCCCACCATGCTGTCAGAGTAGAGCTGATATTGATATTTTTAAAGCATGTATGCCGTTTTATATTTGAGCTAATAAACGGCAAATCTGAAATCGTGATATTATTGCATATTTTCTGTTCTATATCTATCCAGGGCTCGTCTAAAGGATTATGCTTTATCCATTTAGTGATATATTGTATTCTATTTGCCAAGTAGTACTTATGGAAGTTAGGCAGATCTAGTCCAACCCCTGTCTTTAGTTTTCTGTAGCGTCTTTAAGCTGATACGGGGTGGTTTATCTTTCCACAGAAATTTAGAGATTGAAGAGTCTAGAGATTTAAACCAGTCAGATGATGGTTTATTGGGGATCATTGAAAATAAGTAATTAATTCTAGGTAAGACCATCATTTTAATCGAAGCTACCCTACCCATGAGTGAAATTGGAAGCGATTTCCATCTATCCAGGTCATCTTCTATCTTTTTTAAAAGTGGGATGTGATTAGATTTTACTAAATCCGCAAGTTTAGACGACACAGTGATACCCAAATATGTGATATTTCCTGAGCGCAAATGTAAATCTAGGGGGTTTTGGAAAGAGCAATTAATTGGGAGTACCGTAGATTTAGACCAGTTTATAGAGTAATCAGAAACCTTTGAGAAGGATTCTAGTAATCTAATTACTTGAGTAAGGGAAGAGTTTGAGTGCTGAAGATAGAGTAATACATCATCAGCATAAAGACTAATCTTATGCTCTATATTCATGCATTTTATCCCTTTAATAACCTTTGTTTGTCTAATTGTTGCTGCTAGAGGTTCAATAAAAATGGCAAAAAGTGAGGGGGAAAGTGGGCATCCTTGCCTAGTGCCCCTCTGGAGACAAAAGCTGGAAGATGTTTGATTATTTGTCCTGACACAGGCTGTAGGAGAGCTGTAAAAAAATTTTAACCAATTTATAAAAAAATTGCCAAAACCAAATTTATGCAGAGTAGCGAATAAAAATTCCAATTTACTCTATCAAATGCTTTTTCTGCATCTAAAGACATTATAATAGTTTTATTATTTGTACTATAGGAATAATCTATTAAATTAAGTAAGCTGCGTGTGTTTGTGGATGACTGCCTTCCTCTGATAAAACCAGTTTGGTCTGGGTGGATTATGAAAGGAGTGACTTTATCTAATCGTTTTGCAAAAGCTTTACATATTATTTTAATATCCACGTTGATTAAGGATATGGGACGATAACTGGTGGGCAACATAGGATCTTTGCCTGGCTTAAGCAGAAGACTGATGGTTGCAGAGTTCATATTAGCTGGAAATCTGCCGTTTTCCTGAATTTCTTGCAACATTCTGTGAAACGTTGGTGCCAGGATACTCCAGAACTCCTTAAAAACCTTAAAAAATCCTGTCGGTTTTTGTCTGGCGCTGTTTTTCCCGGGCTTGGGGTAGACGTGATGACGTCGTGTTGCAACCAGGAAGTGCTCCAAAGGTTAGACCGTCCCATTCACAGACATGAATACGTAGACGCCGCGTCCTCGGTTGAGAGGCGTGCCGACAGAGCGGCCATCTTAGGTCAGACCAAGCTGCAGTCAGACAGAAAACAAGTCAATACAGGAAAATGTACTTTATGTTTTCAGACACTCTGAATCCGGTGAATTCTCACCCGATTTCCAGATAAATCAACTGACTGAAAACGTCACCCCTTTAGGGGCTACATGGGACCAATTGATTGAATTAAATTATTGTCTAACTTAATAAATAATTTCGATTTTGTATTGAAAGTAAGCAAACTTCCAGAGCTACGTCCCAGGAAGCCAGACTTTTACTCCGCTTATGGGTGCGCAAATAAAAGGACACTAGGAACCAGATCCTGGGGAATTACCTTCCATAAGTAAGATTTTATGATAGATCATCCTCATGCGTTACAGTTACAGTTTTCCGGCATAAACACAATATGTGCTAATGGGTAGCAGGGATGGAAGTAGAGAAAAGTACATTAAACACCAAAAAAAAAACAAAATGGTCCTAAATTACTGGACAGACATGATTTGTGGGGGGGGGGGGGTAAAATATTGTACAGTTTTTACTATGATTTTGTAATATATTTGATTCTAAGATGCGTTATTAGGTTTTTTTGTTGTTGTTTTTTTTCCCAGATTGCGGTTTGTATTATATAATTTTTAAATGCTGTTATGGGCACCTCTGCTCTCACTTATCTGTATATAGTTTTGCTCCTATTTAGATCAGTGCTGCTGTCTGTAGATCAGTGTCTGTGTATATAGCCTATATATACAGTATATATATATAAATATATATATATATATATATATATATATATATATATATATATATATATATATATATATATATTGGAAGAAAGAGAGAGAAATTTATGTGTGTATAATCTGTGTGTATATTAGATTAATATGTAACTGCAAAATATGTAAGTGCGTGTACATTTTTCATCCAGTTTGACTTCAGTTTAAATAGTTTTGGTTCTGAATAAATATGTGTAATCTGTCTGAAAGGTCACGAGCATTGTGAACATATGAATAAAATGAGATCTGAGCTGCCTCCTATTCATTTTGACAGCAGCTGTCTGATCTGTGGTCTGACCCAAGATGGCCGCCCTGTAGGCACGTCGGCCTAGCGGCCGGCAGCATACAATGGGGCGTCTACGTATATGATGTCTATGGTCCCATTTACCAACGACTGAGGATCCTCCGGAGCATCCTCCGAAGGCTGGGTCCTCCTAAGGCTGTGTAGGCTGGGTCCTTTGAAGGACGCAGCCTGCGAATGCGGTACCGCGCACGTGACGTCACGGCCTTAAGAGTAACGCCCCTTTTGCCGCACCGGTAGGGCAAACAGTCGTAGAACGCACATACAAACCAGCAGTGTTGGGCAAGCTACTTGTCCAGTGTAGTGAGCTAAGCTATCAGTTACTCAACAATAAATTAAGCTTCACTACACCAAAGCTACCACCTATAGAAATATAGCAAGCTAAGTTACACAAATGTGTTAAAAGTAGCTTAACTACATCAGAAGCTACTTAACGTTGTACCAACCTAATGTCAGATCAATTCAAAATGAGTCTGATACACTGGTTAAAACATTTATTAAAGATCAGCCAATGACCTAACACAGTGTAGACATTGCTTTATGAGCAGCATAATAAAATACAAACTGAAGTAATTACTGCTAGAAATAAAACAACAAGGTTATTGGCCTAGTACGTGCGGTGGCGTTAATAACGTTTGGTGGCGTTTT
Organism: Fundulus diaphanus; assembly: GCA_037039145.1. Taxonomy (NCBI): domain Eukaryota; kingdom Metazoa; phylum Chordata; class Actinopteri; order Cyprinodontiformes; family Fundulidae; genus Fundulus; species Fundulus diaphanus. The sequence continues at coordinate 13,375,602 of CM073121.1, read as the reverse complement.
TTGCATATTATATTATCAGGAGGTTGTCTTTTATGTGCTCAGCCCCTAGATTTAAAGGTGTTTTACCCAATAAGAACACTGCAGCACCAGACACAACCAGGAGGTCCCTGATCGTTGGGGAAAGGCAGAAAGAAGATGCACCATAAGCTTTTTCATATTTCTTTTGTCATTTTAAACATGAAACTACCAAAGCACAAGCCAAGTAGTAGAACTAAATGTTGAAAAGAAATTAAAAGCTAAATAAAATAAACCAGGTCACTTAATAAAGCTGCATTTTCTGTATGCTTTGTATTTATATTCACATGATAATATTTTCAGAATTAATAATCACATTTCTGTTAAAGATTTCATTTATCTTCTGCAACAGGGGCATAAGGAGGGAGAACAAGCAGAGTGAGTTTTGTGTAATATCAGACTTTATTATTGAACTAAGCAGGATTTAGACAGGATCAGAAAGGAAGGTGCATCTTCTTTCTGCCTTTCCCCAACGATCAGGGACCTCCTGGTTGTGTCTGGTGCTGCAGTGTTCTTATTGGGTAAAACACCTTTAAATCTAGTGGCTGAGCACATAAAAGACAACCTCCTGATAATATAATATGCAAAAAACGGCACCAAACGTTATTAACGCCACCGCACGTATTTTACGCGAGCGCGCGTTTTTTACGTTACCGCGCGTTCTGGCTGGAAACGCGCGGTGACGTAAAAAACGCGCGCTCGCGTAAAATACGGGTTGGAACTGCACGTTATTGTAAGGGCGAGTATTTGCCTAATCGGCTTGCCATAAGTTCCACTGCCGTATGCATGCGCATGTTTCGATAGATACAGACAGGAGAGGCAAAGTAGAAGCTCGCGCATGAACATGTCCAACCAACAACTCAGAAGGATTGTTCACTCTGAATGTTGTTTCAAAATAGCAAACCTGGTTTCATTTCTTAGTTATGTCCTGGATTTTGTAGCGTTTGTGGACGCTACGTCGCTACTTGATCAAAAAAATAACGTCACTACAGGAAAGTTACTTGATTCATAAAGCAGCGACGCTACGGTCAAGCTACTGGAAAATGTAGTTTAACTAATAGCTTCGCTACATGTAGCGGCGCTACTGCCCATCACTGCAAACCAGCCATTACAAGCGCAACAGAACCAGCGATATGACCGACTTTGCAGCCATTAAACTTACCCAAGACGATGTCCCAGGCGCACGGTTTACTGGTCGCACTGTGGAAGAACACACCAACCTCTCAAATTTCTAGATCTATGAGAAAAGAAATTAATAGTTTCTTCCCTTCAGTTGCTGCTCCCCAGATTGGTCGGCTCGATCCTCACAGAGAACACGGCCTGGCTGGGACGTGAGGCTGGTGGCTCCTGGCCGCATCTCGCCAGCTTCAGCAGCAGGTGGAAGTGCGTGGCTTGTCTTGTCTGTCCAGAATGGTGGTAGTGGTCCGTGTGATTTGCTTGGCCAAAGTAAAAAGGGACGTCGCATCATCAATCGGAGAGGCGGAGAACTTAACCATTCTCCTTATGGTTACGTTTTTAAATCCAGACCTCCTCTGTCAATCCTTTGACAGAGGGTAAAAGGAAGACCTCACAGATTTAGTCAGTTTGGTTCGAACCTTAAAGCTCTTCAGCTCTCCTTTGGAGGGTAAGAGGTGATGTGCGGCTTTTGTTCAGCAAAAAACGCTTGATCACTGGGTCTATTATGTGTTCAAACTCTGAGCTCTCAGTTGAGAAGGTAGCACGTCTTTTCAATGTGGCAGTTCTGAAATGACGTCACATTTTTCCCGATACAGCCGGTTTCCCGGCTGGTTGGAAGAGTGCAAATTACATTGGCAACAACCACAATACTAATCATTTTGGAAGATGACAATGTCCCAAGAGCTTCATTTCAATCTGATTCAATCGAGAAACCCAGCGTAGAACATCTTAGACGTTGGTTGAAATATAGAGGCCTCAAAATGAGCAGAAAGAACGCAGTATTAGTAGAAAGGTAGGAGAGGCCTCTCCTCTCTCACAAAGGATCAAACTAAAATCCACAACCATCTCTTTCTTCAAAGTGTTGAGTTCCAGACTGTTCTGGCTGCACCAGGTCACCAGATGTCACACCTTTAGGCAGAGTCATGGCCCCCACAGATGAGCCCAACAACGGTTGTGTCATTCACAATTTTCAGGAGCTTGACGGACTGGCGATTGGAGGTGCAGCTGTTGTTGTACAGGGAGAAGAGCAGAGGTGAATCGTTGTTGATGGTTCTGGAATAAGAGACATGTTTTCCAAGCTTCATGTGCTGCTTCCTGTCCATCAGGAAATTAGTGATTCACCTGGAGGTGGAGTCAGGCACACTCAACCGGGAAAGCTTGTCCTGCAGGATGGAGGATGCAGTTATGGGACATTTTTACTGCATCATCTACAGAACTGTTTGTTGGCTCAATTGGCTAACTGCAGGGGGCTAAAGAGTGGGTCTGTGATGGATTTTAAGTGGATCAATGCAAGATGCTCAAAGGACTTTATTACTACAGAGGTCAGGGCTATGGGTCTGAATAATTTTAATCCTGTGGTCCTTGTTTTTTTGCAGACAAGGGTGATGTTAGAGACTTTGAAGCAGGCTGGCACATGGCATGTCTCCAGATGTTAAAAATGTCAGACAGCTGACCTGCACAGTGCTTCAGGGTGTATGGGGAGACACAGTCCAGCCAGCTTTACGGGTTTTTCTACCTCTTAAACAGTCTGTTGACCTCCCTCTCTGAATTGCAGAAGGTTTGGCAGGGTCGAGGCTTTTCCAGTGTACTTGTACGAGTCAAATAGTGACCAGATCTGTCCTGAATATCACTTTAACAGACATACAAAGATAATAGTGTGACAGAGTGACTCGTGATATGGGGACTGTGACCATATGAAGAAGTTTTTGTTCCTTTCCTTTTCCTAAACCTTGAAGGAATGTCGGGAAATGTCAGCCTTAAATATGAACTTGTAAGCGAAAGGGCTTTACTGTGGAAATTCTGACCCGTCTGTGCAGGTACTTTTATTTGGCTTTTTCTCAGCAGACCGACAACGTAATCATACAATCCAAGTCATCCCTCATCATCGTGATTGTAAAGACACCACCCACTGCACACTGCACGCTGAAAAAGTCTATGAAATGGCCTAGTGGTATATTTGATTTTCAGCAGGGGTGTTTGTGTGTGTATGTAATCTTGTTTCTGTGTGACTGAGGAGGGGTGTTTGGGATGCAAGTGTCTGATTACTGTCTGACTGATGATTGACTTTACACCCTTAGAAAAAAAGCTGGGATAAACCCTATTATAATTTGAGACATAGGCCTGTAATATCTATCTATCTATCTATCTATCTATCTATCTATCTATCTATCTATCTATCTATCTATCTATCTATCTATCTATCTATCTATCTATCTATCTATCTATCTATCTATCTATTTATTTGTATTAGCTGTAATTCTACGTGGATTTAACAGGTTTCTTCCTTGTGTTTGAGACGTTGTGAGAGAGGAGAGGAAACCTCTCCTGCCTTTCTATTAATACTGCTTTCTTTTTGCTCATTTTGAGGCCGCTACCTTTTAGCCAACATTTAAGCTGTTCTCCACTGTGTTTATTGACTGAAACATTGTAAGGTGAAATGGGCTGCACAGTAGAGCAGTGGGTAGCGCTGTTCAGGGATGGGCACAAATACATCAAAATGTATTTCCAAATAAAATACAAAATACCCACCTTAAAAATGTATCAAAATAAACTACAAAATACAGCAGCCAAAACATTTATCAAAATAAAATACTGTATTTTTGTATTTTCAAAATACTACAAAATACTTCATTCTAAGCGCCTTTTTCTTCTATCCCTTCACTTGTACACTATCTGGAAAAACATCTGCTGACCCCTCATGTTAGACACCCCAATATAAACCTCTGCCCTGAGAAATGTTCAGTAACTCAAGAAGCCCTTCCTTAAGTATACTTATTTACTCTATTGGTGGAATAGATTGCCCACTATGAATCAGTGACAATAACTCAAAGACAAACAATCCAAATAGGCCGTGGGCCAGAATCTGTAGGGTGACTTTTCGTATGAACTGTCAGGGGGCAACTTTCTTTCACTTGGATAAGTTGCTACACATAGCAATGATCTCAAAACACCAATGTTCCCACGTTTTCACTTGCACATTAATAAGTTTAAGCCGATAAAAAAATTTAAACTGTAGCGCTCCAGTCCAAGAGTTCACTGAAGTATTTTGATACAAAATACAAAGGCATTTTCATCATCTCAATAAAATACAAATTACAAAATAGTGTTTTGTATTAGAAATACTGCCCATCCCTGGCGCTGTGTCCATGCAGCAAGAAGGTCCTGGGTTCAAGTCCTACCCTTGCCCTTTCTGCATGGAGTTTGCAGGTTCTCCCTGTGCATGCTTGGGTTCTCTCAGGGTACTCTGGCTTCCTCCCACTCTAAATTCTCCTTAGGTGTGAGTGTGTGTTGTTTGTCCTTTGTCTCTGTGTTGCCAGGGTGTACCCCGCCTCTCACCCATTGACAGCTGGAGATAAGAACCAGCACCCCTCGTGACCCCACAAGGCCTAGGAGTGTTAGATGATGGATGGATGTTAAGGTGAAGCTTAAGGGACGTCATCATCTCCCAAAACTATTGGTATTGCAGATGTTGCCATTCTAAATTTGTACTTTGCTTGTCCGAACATCCGGGCAACTTGAGCTATCTCCAGGTGCTTAAGCAAATCTGACCTTATTTCGCATTCCCTGTTGGTCCTTTAGCATCTGCATCTAAACCAACATCGGAGAAAAACCAACAGCGGAGAAAATAGCAAAAATAACAATCCTGACAATATTGGCTGTTTTGGGGGGTTTCAGACACCACTGGTTGGATTTTATGGTTGTCAAGATAAATCTAAATTCTTATTACAATAAAATAACGATAAAACGAGACAATATAGGCCCAACCCTATTTCAGAATGTGGTTTAGTGTCAGAAGCAGAGCCTGTAGTGATAAGGGGATTGCTCCTGTTAGTGTGGAAGAAATAGGTGAGCTAATGTAACAATGTGCACAAACAAGCAATAGTGCTAATATAACTGCTTTCTTTACCCAAACAATGTCAGTGACCCGTTACATATTTTTCTAATGAATACACAAAATCCACAAGTGAAAGGGAATAACACAAAATATGAAATAAATCTGTATTTAAAAAAAAAAAAGGTCATTATCTTAAGTGGGCTGGTCTAGACATGAAACTCCAGGGCTGAAAATGAGTCCCGCTCCGGCCCTGAGCCACTGTGCTACAAATTCTCAATTTGAAAAATCATCCAAAATCAGTCAGTTTTCTGCCGACACAGGAGTTTTTTTCCTGCAGATGTTTAAAGCAGAGCTTGAACATAGCAGAGAAGAAGGCAGAGGAGCCTACTATCCCAGTCTAATCTTCATTTAAAATGCAATGCTAGAATAGAGCAAAACATGTTTTCTGAATTTAAACATATATTCAATATAAATGGTAAAAAAACGGAAAAGGTTATTCTTAAAATAAATACTCCCTGCCTTAAATTTGTTCTGTTAACCTCAAAAGACAAACACCCTGAACAATGCCTTTACTGATCTGATTGGCATCATCAAAGAACAAATTAGCAGAAATCTTGAAGAGGTGAATTATTACATTCTCCCTGCTTATTACCAAGAACATGCTGTATATGTGAACATTATGTGTGGCTGTAACCTAGTGGAGGCTGTAGACTTGATTTATCAGGTCTGAAGAAAGTAGTCCTCAGGAAGGGGGGCCGCAGTACACGGCTAAACCTGCTACTGTTCAGTCGGATGTACGGAGAAAAAATATGCATTGCTTGACCTAAAAAAAGCACAGCCTATGACCAGATTTATGTTGGCTCAATCAAACTGTGATAAATTGTTAAGTGTTACATTCCTTGTTGTAATCAATGTGTGAATTTGCAACCCAGCCCCTGAAGGAAGTATATTAATGAAATAATGATGTTTTCTGGCTGCCTGGTCACAGGGCGGCTCTGGAGAAAAGACCCACACAAGGTGAACAAATGCCTGAGTGATACTTGATGTAATTAGAAAACAGGCACCTGGCAGTTTTGCTAGACATAATGAAAAATCTGTCAAAGCTTGTCTCAAAGGAGCAGCTTTTGATTGAATGTGTTTGTAGGAGCTTATAAATAATGTGTCTAAAGAAACAGAAAAGAAAAGGAATTGTTGCACAGTTCAAGTATTTATGGTGCCTTGCAAAAATATTCACACCCAATGAGCTTTCCCACCATTTCTTCATGTTACAGTTTCAAACATCCACAGTCTTCATTGGGATTTCTTGAGTTGATAACTACACATAATTTATGTGAAGATGATTGGTTTTGAAAAGGTGGAGACACTTGAAACAGGTTGGATTATTAAATCATATTCCAAGCTTTGAACAAATGCCAGAACATGCTCAATCCACCATCGAAAAAATTAAGAGTGTAACACAACTGGAAACTTACCAGGACATGGCTGTCCCCTAAACCTTCAGGCATGGCAAAGAGACCATTAATCATAGTAGCAGCCATGAGGTCCATGGCAGGGACATGTGCTGAGGTTTATGGCCAGTGAGGCGCTCCTCTAGAGTCAGATGTGCAAATATATAAAACTAAAATGGAAGCTTTTAATTCAATTTTGACCGTAATTAAAACATTTAGCTTTTAGTTATGCTTTAATCAATTCCATACTGTTCAACAATACGACATCAAGACTGAAGAATATTTAATATAATGTCAAATTAGATTTTTTCCTTTTTTTCTTTTCTTTTTTCTTTTGGCTTATCTGTCTTTTTGATTAAAATTTTAAATTGTGTGGGATCTTACCATTATTTATATATGAAGTCCATGGAAAGAGGTTGTATTAATCAAGTCTTCAAATCTCCTGGTTCTCCCTCACCTTTGCGTTATGGATGCTGATGTTTAGCCTGTGCGGCTCATTCAATGCCAAACCAATCTGTGAATGTGAGTAGCCAATCCTTTATGTTTTCTGAGACTCCTTGGTAAATTATGTCACAATATCCTTTGTCACATTTTTCAAACAAAAGGCATGGAAAGCAGAGCCCCCCTCTGCAGAGACCATGCAACAACATGCACATGTTACCCTTTACTCCATTATTCCCTCCTCAACACTACCCCCTATCAGCGCAGAATGGTTCTTCCTGTGTTCATTCTCACTATATATTTATGACCAATTAGAAAGACTAAACATGTCACAGACGTTTATTCTTCGACAGACAGTGGAATGTCAGCATGTGTACTACATGTGTAATCAAACGTATGTATTGGTGATATAAAGAGAAAAGGCAGCTGCAAACTGCTTGCAACAGTCAGTGTGTGTGACACAGCAATATCAACGCACTGCATCACCTCGCCCTTCTCCTATATTTTTAGACAGGCAATGCATAAATTCAGAGATTTTGACCCAAACAATGTCAAAATCATACAGGAAACAAATGTATAAAATAGTCAAGTGGACAAATTGATTGTTTCTTATCATTGTTAGTATTTTACTTGTCATGATGCCATGTGAGGCACTGTCTCATCTGCCTCCCCGTCTGCACTTCACTGAGCCATGGTCATTCACAAGGAGCTGCATAGATTGACTGCTCAGGACAACCATTAGTCATGAAGTCTAACTTTTTTGGAAGAATGGGGAGAAGAAATCCATTGTTGAAAGAAAGTCACAAGCAGTCTAGTTCGTGGTCTGCTACTAACCACGTTGAAGACAGCAAACATGTGGAAGAAGATGCTCTGGCGGATGAGACCACAACTAAATTCCTCGGCTTACATAACAAATGCTGTAAAGCAGGTTTCTCAGAAATATTTCTAATACTTATTTCTTGTCTTTTTTTTAAACCAATAACTTTCACTTCAATTCAGTTACATTTTTATTTATATAGCGCCAATTTAAAATACATGTCATCTCAAGGCAGTTTATGTCATAATCCTGGCACTAGTGCTGGTCTGATTCACCATTTGGCACACCTGTGCAGCTCCGCCCCTTTCTCATCAGCCTTCACCAGATCCACCTGCACCTCTAACTATTTAACCAGCTCTCAGACCAGTCACTAGTGCTAGATCATTACAAGCCATCAGTGAGTTTAATCCAGCATTCTGAATCCTGTCTGCCTGCCTGTCTGCCTGCCTGCCTGCCTGCCTGTCTGCCTGCCTGCCTGCCTGCCTGCCTGCCTGCCTGTTTCTGACCTGTTTCTGCCTCCTGATTCTCTGAGTCTGCCTAACCCCTGTCGGACCTGATTGTTGTGCTGTCTGGATCTCTGACCTGTTTTCTGTGCCCTGACTCTGTCCCCGGATTCTGCTTTGGATTTTCCCTGGATCTGCTCTCGGACTCTAGTTATTCCCCCTGACCATCCTGCCTGTCTCTGCCTTCATGGTTCTGATCCTGTGCCTGTCCCAGACGCTGGTGATTCATCTGCAGCAGTATACGTCACAATAACCCTTTTAAATGCAACTCTGTGTCCGGTTGAATATCGGGTTCACCTGCAGTATTCATTACACTTTACAAAGTCAAATTCAATCAAATTATACACATTGGTCAAAAAGTTTCTTATATAAGGAAACCCAGCAGATTGCATCAAGTCTTAACAAGCAACATTCACTCCTCCTGAAAGAGCATAGAGCAACAGAGGTCATCCATCCATCCATTTTCTGACCCGCTTAATCCCTCATGGGGTCGTGGGGGTTGCTGGTGCCTATCTCCAGCATTCACTGGGCGAGAGGCGGGGCAACAGAGGACAGTCATCCGCATTTTTCAACCGTTTTGCAGCAATCCCTCATACTGAGCATGCATGATGTGACAGTGGAGAGGAAGACTCCCCTTTAACAGGGAGGAAAACCTCCAGCAGAACCAGCCTCAGTGTGAACGGTCATCTGCCTCGACCGACTTGGGGATAGAGAAGACAGAGCAGAGACAAAAGCACAGAAGCAGACACTGATCCAGGAATCCTTTCTACGTTATATGGTAGTAGCAGATGATCTGTCACCCCTGGATGATGTCACAGCTAACAGAATGCCAGACCAGGTGTACCTACTATGAAGAAAAAAAAACGACAGAGAACAAAAAGTTTAAATTACAAACAATGCAAACTGGAGAACTGTAGGAGAACTCAGCAGAGTGAGAAAAATAGCCCCTGATGTCCTCCAGCAGCCTAAGCCTATAGCAGCATAATTACAGAGATAGCTCAGGGTAACATGAGCCACTCTAACTATAAGCTTTGTCAAAAAGGAAAGTTTTAAGATTAGTCTTAAAAATAGACAGGGTGTCTGCCTCACGGACCAAAACTGGGAGTTGGTTCCACGGGAGAGGAGCCTGATAGCTAAAGGATCTGCCGGCTTTATACGTGAGAAGGAGAATTTTAAATTCTAATCTTGATTTAACAGGAAGCCAATGAAGGGAAGCTAAAATAGGAAAAATATGATCTCTCTTGTTGATTTTCATCAGAATCAGATTCATCAGATTGGTAATGGTCAGGTACTGACTGACCATTGTGTTAAGAGTGATCTTAACACAACGGTCCACTCAGTAGAACGTCAGGACAGCTCTGACCTCAAATCGGCGATATTCAACATGTTGGATTGTCTAGGCCCGATATCCTCGCGTGTGTGGTGTTCCCCAAGGACAAATGAGCACACAGCCCATTGAATGTAACGTGTAGCCAAACAGAAAGCGAGGTGAGAGATTCCCTGAGAGAAAAAACCCCCAACTCGCCTCCATTTCATAGTGGCGCCCGGTCACGTTGTCTCCATTTCTTTAACCAGCACCTTTTTTTTGTTATGTCTTTTTCTCTGTTAAGATTAGTCCAAACTATCACCATTATTCTTCCTGGTTGCCCATGTTCATTTACTCTGTGAACTCACATTTTGATCTTGAGAGGTTTCACAAGATTTCCCATCTGACACCTGAATGATCCTGAGTGAAATCTGTTGGTGTGTGGTGTGTTGTGTTCGCCGTCTAACCGGACAACACACACTGTACGAGCCAACCTGTTTTATAAAAGTTTTTTTATTGTTACATGTGGTGTCTCTCAGGCTTTGAAAATTGGCCGGCTATTTTAAAATCCTGCCATGTGACCCAGCCATAAGTACTGGTTAACTACCCATTAGTTCCTGATTAGTTACTCTTTGTTTCCCATGTAATTAACCACTGGTCCCCTAATAAGTCTGACTGTGTGTTCCACAGTAAGTACTGGTTAATTCCCCATTAGTACATGATTAGTTCCCAGGGTGTTCCCTAGTAGTTACTCAATTGTTGTGTACCTTATTGTAAAGTGTTACTGAAATAGTTAAATAACTGAGAAGATGTAAAGCTATTACATCTGTTATATGTAGCAGAAAACTAACACTGTTATGTCCACAGATCTGAGTGCTGGATGGTCCCGTGCTGTCTTGTTGTGTCTCACCTTTTTCCTGCAGGTTGTTATTAGCAGGCTGTCATGCAGGTGATCCTCATTGTGTGCTGATTAGGAGAGGCACTGAAGATCGGGCAGGAGAGGGAGTAGGGCACAGAGAGCCGAGCACGGAGCAGGCGGAGAGCTGAAAGTTGAGGAGCAGACACATATAATAGCTCATGGTGTGCTATGGAGCTATTTGGAAACACTGCAAACACCGTGGGTGTGCGGTGCTACTGGGGTGGGTCTGCCCCACTAGGATAATTTAACCGCTGCAAGTGAGCGGAATTGGCATGTTCGACCGCTTAAACCACCAGAGTTGAACTGAACCGCGGGACAGCAGTTCGACAGATTTGTGACACATCTCCGCTTTTCCAACCTAAACATGCCCGTCTAAATCCTGTCCGATCAACAGTACAGCTGTCGGACACCCCGTGAGAACAAAGTTCTGCCCAGACGTGGCGAGACCAAGCAGGGAGACCCTCCAAGACAGGGCTGAGAGATCAAAATCACGTCATTCGCTGCGGACACGAGAAATTTTCTCAGCTTTTTGGAGTATGTTGCAGCCTTTATTCTCCAAATTACAATATACTGTAGGGGACTGCACAGACAGACGAAGGGTTTGCCATGTGTAGGTTTAGCATAGTGTAGCTAGGGTAATCACAGCAGATGCGTATTAAATAATGAACAGAATAGTTACCGGAATAAAAGGGATCGGAGCAGATTCTAACCGTTTTAGATGGCTTATTGTTGAGGTTGGTGTTTCTAAATGATTTTACCTACCAACATGGTGCCCGGATATGTGAATCACACGAGAACTATGTATTAAACGATTGTATTAGACAAACATTCCAGATGATGATGTAATATTTAAAAAGTCTGTAATCGGACAGACAAAAATATAATGTTAAGAATAACACAATTGCAAAATAAAAAAACATCAAGCAGAAAAAACTTTTCTAAATAATTTTTTCAACATTAAACCATCCACCAACCGCCATCTGTCACACTTACGCTTGATTTGTTTCTGACGGACAACGGAAGAGGGTTCTCTGTCATGCCGTAGCGCCACCATACTGCAGGGAAAGGCCCATTGATAGGATGGCTTTTATTTGTGACGTAATGGAGAATGTACAGATGAAGGAGAATGTGTGAATGAGAGGTAACACTAACAACAAAATGATAGCAATAAAAACAAAATCAAAACATAACAGTGGATTGTGTACTAAGATAATTATCGACTGCAAGTAAGACAATCACTCGTCATAACTTTGGGCTCTCCTTTATCTCTTCTTTATGTGTCCATCTCAATTTCTTCTCATTAATTAAGACCATTCTGATGAAAGGTTTTGTCAAAGATGCCAAAAACCTAAAATTTATGGTAAAAGTTAAAAGACACATAACAGTGGCGAGTCCTCACCTTATGGCGCTTGCCACTCAGGCAAAAATAAAAGTTAAATACAATTTTCCCTCAAATCCACAATTATTAATCACTTTTTGTTGGTCTGTCTCAGTCAAATTCATTCAAGTTTGTGGTTCTAACTTGAGAATATTTTGGGAAAGGTTCAAGGTTAAAGGTATAGTCACATCGTCATAAAATAACTAAATATGTATTGTGTTCCATTAAATTCAGAACATAAACTTCAAAGCTGTGCACCCCTTCCTCGTGCAGCATGGTCATACCACATTGGAATAGGAAATATTCAAATTCATCATAAAAAAAATCCCAAATCCTTTCTCATCAATTTCTGACACCTCCATCAAAAATGTTTCCTTAATTACAAAATATGGTGAGAAGAGGTAATTCTCATTTCAGTCATCAATGCTGTCAGAGTGCAGTTACAATGTGTTGTTTGTGATTAGATTTACAAAAGAACACAAAAACATCCTTGACCACTGATTATAATTACTAATTCTGAAGGAGAGGCCTGCAGACCTAACCTGACTTCCGCCAGATGCATATCGCTCCGCCTAGCTTCACTCACATACATCTGGGACACCGCCGGTAGAGAATGATTTCTCCAACCAAATTTATGGTCTGGCCAATCAGGACGCAGGGCTGGAGTTTCATAGATGTGACGTAGTGGAGACGCGACCATGACGTGAGACTGTTTTGATAGCAATGGCGGCTCGTCGAGGAAGCAAGCGTTAACATCGATGCTGCTATTTCTTCCGTGTTGTCCAATCTACCTAATATTGTTTCATTAAAAGAACATCAGAGAACACCTCTGAAGGCTTTGTTGGTGGAAACGATGTTTTCGCCCTTCTCCCGACCGGATTTGGCAAGTTTTGTTTTCCGGGGCAAGTCCGCGGCGGACGCGGAAGCGCCCCGGAGCGGTTAGCGGTTAGCGCTAACCATAGGAGGCCTTTAGTCCTCAACGCTGTCGCCCCGGAATCGACTCTGACCCGCGGCGCTTTGCCGCCTGTCTTCCCCCCTCTTCCTGTCAGCTCACTGTCAATAAAACGCATGCCACTAGAGCCGCAAACACATTATTATTATTTATTTTATTTTTTTTCTGCGTCGCTATCATCAGCGTCACGGGTTAGCTTCGGTGTGAGTGGTTGAAATAGCACGTCAATAAAGATGACAGACAAGTGGCTTATCCAATCATATGCAAGAATTTTTAATAAGGCCCAGCCTTCTGTAAAGGCAATCCCTATGGAGGTGTCCCAGATGTATGTGAGTGAAGCTAGGCGGAGCGACATGCATCTGGCGGAAGTCAGGTTACTGCAGACCAGGACATTTTCTGAATAGATTTGGATCTCGGGACAGAAAAAAAGATTTATTTATTGTGTTAAACTTAAACACAACAAAAAGAAGGGGATGTTTTTGTGTGGCTCTGTATTTTACCCACCCAGCATCTGCTGCACGCTACATGCACTAACAGGCTTTATATGCTGTTCTTGCCCTAAATTGATATAACTGTTGTACTGGTACATTCTTTGAGTCACATGGGGGCAGGTGAAATAAGAAGAGTTCAAATAAAAGTTTCTCTTCTTTTTTCTTTGGTCTAGTTCTGCTGCAGCGAGTACACTTTGCAGATGCTTCTAGCAGAGTTAGTGAAGTCGACTGACACTATTAAGCAGGGAAGAAATGTTGCAGATTGATAAAAAAAAGGGAAAACCAGGTTCCGCCTTCACAAGAACTAGTTCCAATTTCAGCTCAGAGAATGAAACTCAGTTATTGATGTTCATAGTTCACTTCCGTCTGTCCATTGTCTATAGCCACTTTTCCGTGCAGGCTCACAGGGATAAGCAGCTGACAAATCAATGTAATTGTTAAGAGCAGCTCATTCAGTGCAGGTTTCCAGACCTTTTATTTCTACTTTTAGAATGGTGTTGCAGAATGCATCCTGCAAGCCAAAGGAGTCCCACAGAATGCTGGGAGCAGCGTTGCTGAGCAACAGTTAATATGTTCACTGCTTTGGTGGCTTGTTGAGTCCAAATAAATATTTGTTCTCTGTAGTTGGGTCAGATGGAGGCCATTTAATTTTCACATCAGAAGCAAACTGCACCAGAGTCCTTCTGGAAGCGGGACCACCACAAAAAGTAAGTCTTAGTCCAGTTGCTGGGTCTAGACCAGGGGTCCGTTCTTCGTACGTTGCTTAAAACATCTGAGATCAAATGAGACATCCAAGATGATTTCATCCGGCTAATCATGATCCGGCTAATTGGGTTCTTCGAACACACCTGTTGTTTATGATTAGTATCGCTGGATTGAGTTATCCGAGATAACTGCGCGTTCATGCGTCGCTCTAAAAGGGGAAATGTATCGATAGTAGAAACAATGATCAGCAACGCTGCTATTGGCTGTTCAGCATGGCCAAAGAACGCCCACAGTTTTTCTCCCTAGCAGAACAAGAGCTTTTAATGAAAGGCTATGCCGAATTTGAGTCATTAATTAAAACAACAGGTAACACCTCAAAGTCTGCTAAAGCCAGGAGAGAGGCTGGCAAAAAGCAGCAGACAAATTACATGCATATGTGCTGTCCATGTTTTTATCACTTTCTACAGTATGTATTTTTGCTTTTTAATAATTTCATATTTACTTTGTTCTTTTTTGTCAGAGCCTCCACGGGACCCACTAGAACATGGGTAAAAAAGTGAAGTACAAGAATATTCTACAAAATGGTAGCCTTTAACTATTATACTGTATTTTAAAAAGGCAGTTGTTACAGGGTTCTTGCACCATTTTAAAAGTAAAATTTAATGCTTTTTAAGACCTTTTTCAGACCTCAACAAATATAATTTAAGACCCAAAAATTTCATAATTTCTTTGGAATAGGCTACTCAATTTATTTCCTCCTATGGAAATCAAAACTTTTCCATTTGGTATCAATTGTGTGCAATGTGTAAACTCGGTAAGTAAAAAAAGTAAAAATTCTTTTCTTTTAGACCTTTTTATTTTATTTTGGTCCTTTGTGATGTAGAACAGAGCCAACGTAACATAAATTAGATTACACTAAACAACACAATGCTTTGTATGTAGGAACCATATAGAATACTGAAAATAAGCTCACTCACTAATGTCCTCAAAACAGCCTTTCACAAGTCAAAATGTTGACAAATAATCTACATAACTGTTAGAAAACACAAATGTTATTACATGACTTTTAATGAGAGAAACCCTGTTTCGTAACCTCCCAAATTCACCTTAAGACATGTGGCGCAGCTCTGCTGCTCTCTTCTCAATTTCATGGTCTAGGTCCACCAACTCCTGCCTACAATTTATTTTTTTATTTTATTTTTCCGAATCGGACCCTGTGAAATGCGGAGCACTGTTTCACATTCCGACCCTTCTTCTTGAAAAAAAAAAAAACGCGTCATGCTAAATTAGCTGAGCTAGCGCGTTACTTTTCTTTGAATTTTCAACAAAACATAACAGCGAATCATGAGGAAATCCCTGGTTAGTCGCTGCGTTTATCAGCTAAATTACTGGAAGCGAGGGAATAAACGCTGACAGGTGACGTGGCCACGGGTGAAAGCAACTCAATTAACTGCACGCTTACCGAGGGAAGTTGTTCATTCCACTGAACTTTCTGAGTTGATAGTTCATAAATCCAAACAAAACCTTCAACCAGCGCTACTTTCATTCATGCATCTGTGGCCATTTTGGTACGCTCTTCTAAAAAATGAAAATGATTGAACACCGATAAACCTCAGTGGCAGATCTCCGCTTTGCAAAGACCCGCCCTACTCTCTTTCTGATTGGCTAATGTCCTGGCTCTGCCAGATTTCATTGGTTTAGAGGTCCACACGGACCCTTAGAGCAGTTTCTTTTTGAAAAAGTCTAGGCGGAACTTTTTGCTCTAATTTTCCAAATGATGGAAATCCGTCGCAGCGACGGAGAACTTTAACCCCGGCATTAAGCAGACCGGCTGAAAATGTAATACCTACAGCAACTTTACGGTAAATTTAAGACAATTTAAGACCTTAATTTCCCGGATTTTAATTTAAGACTTTTTAAGGACCCGCGGGAACCCTGTGTTATGTCAAGAGATCCAAATTTCGGTGTCGTTCCTTAGACACTGGAAGTAAAGGACGCGTGCAAACTGGGAATTTTAACAAAAAAATTCTTTATCTATAAAAAATGAAGTTCTTCTTTTTCCAAGTCATACACAGTTTACATGGTAAAATTGTATTGCTCCGTGTCTAGATAATCCATCCATAGTTTTTTCTAATACAAAATAGGGCTCGACGGTGTCATGATTTGTCTTTGGATGAACCCGGACACAGCACGCACACACAGAGCTTGTTCTTGGAGTGAGTTTTATTGTACAGAATGGATGGTTAATGATGAGAGGAACCAGAGTCTTTATGGACGGAGAGGAAGGGTGCGGAAGCTGGCTGACAGGAGGAGCGTGGGGAGACTGACCGGAGGTGATACTGCAGCAGATGACTTGAGACCAGGACGGAACACAGGAGCTGAAGACTTGAAACCAGAACATCTGAGCCGGGAGCTTGAGACCGTGAAACAGCTGCTGGAACCGTGGAACAGAACTTGAGACCGTAGAAGTTAACTTGTGACCGTGGAACTGCTGGTGAACGTGAGAGCGTGGAACTTAACTTGTGACCGATGAACTGCTGCAGAGCGTGAGAGCGTGGAACTGAACTTGAGACCGATGAACTGCTGCAGGGCGTGAGAACGTGGAACTGAACTGCAGGATTTGAGAGCGAGGACCAGAGTTGTGAAACTGGAGAGCGTGGAACTGGAGAGCGTGGAACTGAGCTGCAGGACTTGAGAGCGAGGACCAGAGTTGTGAAACTGGAGAGCGTGGAACTGGAGAGCGGGGAATTGAGCTGCAGGACTTGAGACTGACCGAGACTGAGCTGGAGTGAACACTACGGGCCGGCGACGAGAGCAGAAAGAGGTAAGTTTAAATAAGGGTGAAACCAGGTGGAAGCAGTTGCGGGTTAATTGCAGCCTGCCAGGTGAAACCGATCAGGCTGCGCAGGAACGAGAGAGAGGGAGAGAGGCTCAGCATGCAGCCATAAGCTGCATCCTGACAGTACCCCCCCCCCCCAAGGCCGGACACCGGACGGCCCAGAATCTCCACGCTGGGCGGGTGGAGGGGGCCCAGGAAGGCGGGCAAGAGTCGAAAACGAACACTGAGGGACCAAAGAGCCAGCAAACACAGAAAACCAAAGGGGCCAGAGAACACGGGGAACCAAAGGGGCCAGAGAACACGGGGAACCAAGGAACTAGAGAACACTGGGGAATCAAGGAACTAGAGAACACTGGGGAATCAAGGAACTAGAGAACACTGGGGAATCAAGGAACTAGAGAACACTGGGGAATCAAGGAACTAGAGAACACTGGGGAACCAAGGAACTAGAGAACACTGACGTGCCAGAGCACAAAGAGTGCGCGGCACATCAGGAAGAGGCACGAGCGCTTGACAGCGCCGGGGGAAAGAGCGAGCGCTAGACAGCGCCGGGGGAAAGAGCGAGCGCTAGACAGCGCCGGGGGAAAGAGCGAGCGCTTGACAGCGCCGGGGGAAAGAGCGAGCGCTTGACAGCGCCGGGGGAAAGAGCGAGCGCTTGACAGCGCCGGGGGAAAGAACGGGCGCACGACAGCGCCAAAGGGAAGGAACGGGCGCACGACAGCGCCAAAGGGAAGGAACGGGCGTATGGAAACGCCAAAAGGGAAGGAAAGGGTGTATGGAAACGCCAAAGGGGAGGAACGGGCGTATGGAAACGCCAAAGGGAAGGAACGGGCGTATGGAAACGCCAAGGGAAGGAACGGGCGTATGGAAACGCCAAAGGGGAGGAACGGGCGTATGGAAACGCCAAAGGAGAGGAACGGGCGTATGGAAACGCCAAATGGGAGGAACGGGCGTATGGAAACGCCAAAGGGGAGGAACGGGCGTATGGAAACGCCAAGGGGAAGGGACGGGCGTATGGAAACGCCATAGGGGAGGAACGGGCGTATGGAAACGCCAAAGGGAAGGAACGGGCGTATGGAAACGCCAAGGGAAGGAACGGGCGTATGGAAACGCCAAAGGGGAGGAACGGGCGTATGGAAACGCCAAAGGGGAGGAACGGGCGTATGGAAACGCCAAAGGAGAGGAACGGGTGTATGGAAACGCCAAAGGGGAGGAACGGGCGTATGGAAACGCCAAAGGAGAGGAACGGGCGTATGGAAACGCCAAAGGGAAGGAACGGGCGTATGGAAACGCCAAAGGAGAGGAACGGGCGTATGGAAACGCCAAAGGGAAGGAACGGGCGTATGGAAACGCCAAAGGGGAGGAACGGGCGTATGGAAACGCCAAAGGGGAGGAACGGGCGTATGGAAACGCCAAAGGAGAGGAACGGGCGTATGGAAATGCCAAAGGGAAGGAACGGGCGTATGGAAACGCCAAGGGGAAGGGACGAGCGTATGGAAACGCCAAAGGGAAGGAAAGGGCGTATGGAAACGCCAAAGGGGAGGAACGGGCATATGGAAACGCCAAAGGAGAGGAACGGGCGTATGGAAACGCCAAATGGGAGGAACGGGCGTATGGAAACGCCAAAGGAGAGGAACGGGCGTATGGAAACGCCAAAGGGAAGGAATGGGCGTATGGAAACGCCAAGGGGAAGGGACGGGCGTATGGAAACGCCATAGGGGAGGAACGGGCGTATGGAAACGCCAAAGGGAAGGAACGGGCGTATGGAAACGCCAAGGGAAGGAACTCGCCGGGGCATGAGGGAAACGCCGGGGCGCTAGGGAAAGATCGCCAGGGCGTGAGGGAAACACCGGGGCGCAAGGGAAGAAACTCGCCGGGGCGTGAGGGATACGCCGGGGCGCAAGGGAAGAAACTCGCCGGGGCGTGAGGGAAACGCCGGGGCGCTAGAGAAAGATCGCCAGGGCGTGAGGGAAACGCCGGGGCGCTAGGGAAGTAACCTGCCGGGGCGTGAGGGAAACGCCGGGGCGCTAGGGAAAGATCGCCAGGGCGTGAGGGAAACGCCGGGGCGCAAGGGAAGTAATTCGCAGGAACGGGCGTATGGAAACGCCAAAGGGGAGGAACGGGCATATGGAAACGCCAAAGGGAAGGAACGGGCGTATGGAAACGCCAAGGGAAGGAACGGGCGTATGGAAACGCCAAAGGGGAGGAACGGGCGTATGGAAACGCCAAAGGGGAGGAACGGGCGTATGGAAACGCCAAAGGAGAGGAACGGGCGTATGGAAACGCCAAAGGGGAGGAACGGGCGTATGGAAACGCCAAGGGGAAGGGACGGGCGTATGGAAACGCCATAGGGGAGGAACGGGCGTATGGAAACGCCAAAGGGAAGGAACGGGCGTATGGAAACGCCAAGGGGAGGAACGGGCGTATGGAAACGCCAAAGGGGAGGAACGGGCGTATGGAAACGCCAAAGGGGAGGAACGGGCGTATGGAAACGCCAAAGGAGAGGAACGGGTGTATGGAAACGCCAAAGGGGAGGAACGGGCGTATGGAAACGCCAAAGGAGAGGAACGGGCGTATGGAAACGCCAAAGGGAAGGAACGGGCGTATGGAAACGCCAAAGGGGAGGAACGGGCGTATGGAAACGCCAAAGGAGAGGAACGGGCGTATGGAAACGCCAAAGGGAAGGAACGGGCGTATGGAAACGCCAAGGGGAAGGGACGAGCGTATGGAAACGCCAAAGGGAAGGAAAGGGCTTATGGAAACGCCAAAGGGGAGGAACGGGCGTATGGAAACGCCAAAGGGAAGGAACGGGCGTATGGAAACGCCAAAGGGGAGGAACGGGCGTATGGAAACGCCAAAGGAGAGGAACGGGCGTATGGAAACGCCAAAGGGGAGGAACGGGTGTATGGAAACGCCAAAGGAGAGGAACGGGCGTATGGAAACGCCAAGGGGAAGGGACGGGCGTATGGAAACGCCAAAGGGAAGGAACGGGCGTATGGGAACGCCAAAGGGGAGGAAGGGCGTATGGAAACGCCAAAGGAGAGGAACGGGCGTATGGAAACGCCAAAGGGGAGGAACGGGCGTATGGAAACGCCAAAGGGGAGGAACGGGCGTATGGAAACGCCAAAGGAGAGGAACGGGCGTATGGAAACGCCAAAGGAGAGGAACGGGCATATGGAAACGCCAAAGGGGAGGAACGGGCGTATGGAAACGCCAAAGGAGAGGAACGGGCGTATGAAAACGCCAAAGGGAAGGAACGGGCGTATGGAAACGCCAAAGGGAAGGAACGGGCGTATGGAAACGCCAAAGGGGAGGAACGGGCGTATGGAAACGCCAAGGGGAAGGGACGGGCGTATGGAAACGCCAAAGGGAAGGAACGGGCGTATGGAAACGCCAAGGGAAGGAACAGGCGTATGGAAACGCCAAGGGGAAGGGACGAGCGTATGGAAACGCCAAAGGGAAGGAAAGGGCGTATGGAAACGCCAAAGGGGAGGAACGGGCGTATGGAAACGCCAAAGGGAAGGAACGGGCGTATGGAAACGCCAAAGGGGAGGAAGGGCGTATGGAAACGCCAAAGGAGAGGAACGGGCATATGGAAACGCCAAAGGGGAGGAACGGGCGTATGGAAACGCCAAAGGAGAGGAACAGGCGTATGGAAACGCCAAGGGGAAGGGACGGGCGTATGGAAACGCCAAAGGGAAGGAACGGGCGTATGGGAACGCCAAAGGGGAGGAAGGGCGTATGGAAACGCCAACGGAGAGGAACGGGCGTATGGAAACGCCAAAGGGGAGGAACGGGCGTATGGAAACGCCAAATGAGAGGAACGGGCGTATGGAAACGCCAAGGGAAGGAACTCGCCGGGGCATGAGGGAAACGCCGGGGCGCTAGGGAAAGATCGCCAGGGCGTGAGGGAAACACCGGGGCGCAAGGGAAGAAACTCGCCGGGGCGTGAGGGAAACGCCGGGGCGCTAGAGAAAGATCGCCAGGGCGTGAGGGAAACGCCGGGGCGCTAGGGAAGTAACCTGCCGGGGCGTGAGGGAAACGCCGGGGCGCTAGGGAAAGATCGCCAGGGCGTGAGGGAAACGCCGGGGCGCAAGGGAAGTAACTCGCAGGAACGGGCGTATGGAAACGCCAAAGGGGAGGAACGGGCGTATGGAAACGCCAAAGGAGAGGAACGGGCGTATGGAAACGCCAAAGGGAAGGAACGGGCGTATGGAAACGCCAAAGGGGAGGAACGGGCGTATGGAAACGCCAAAGGGGAGGAACGGGCGTATGGAAACGCCAAAGGAGAGGAACGGGCGTATGGAAACGCCAAGGGGAAGGAACGGGCGTATGGAAACGCCAAGGGGAAGGGACGGGCGTATGGAAACGCCAAGGGGAAGGAACGGGCGTATGGAAACGCCAAAGGGGAGGAACGGGCGTATGGAAACGCCAAAGGAGAGGAACGGGCGTATGGAAACGCCAAAGGGGAGGAACGGGCGTATGGAAACGCCAAAGGGGAGGAACGGGCGTATGGAAACGCCAAAGGGGAGGAAGGGCGTATGGAAACGCCAAAGGAGAGGAACAGGCATATGGAAACGCCAAAGGGGAGGAACGGGCGTATGGAAACGCCAAAGGAGAGGAACGGGCGTATGGAAACGCCAAAGGGAAGGAACGGGCGTATGGAAACGCCAAGGGGAAGGGACAGGCGTATGGGAACGCCAAAGGGAAGGAACGGGCGTATGGAAACGCCAAAGGGAAGGAACGGGCGTATGGAAACGCCAAAGGGGAGGAACGGGCATATGGAAACGCCAAAGGGGAGGAACGGGCGTATGGAAACGCCAAAGGAGAGGAACGGGCGTATGGAAACGCCAAAGGGAAGGAACGGGCGTATGGAAACGCCAAGGGGAAGGGACAGGCGTATGGGAACGCCAAAGGGAAGGAACGGGCGTATGGAAACGCCAAAGGGAAGGAACGGGCGTATGGAAACGCCAAAGGGGAGGAACGGGCATATGGAAACGCCAAAGGGGAGGAACGGGCGTATGGAAACGCCAAAGGAGAGGAACGGGTGTATGGAAACGCCAAAGGGGAGGAACGGGCGTATGGAAACGCCAAAGGGAAGGAACGGGCGTATGGAAACGCCAAAGGGGAGGAACGGGCGTATGGAAACGCCAAAGGAGAGGAACGGGCGTATGGAAACGCCAAAGGGGAGGAACGGGTGTATGGAAACGCCAAAGGAGAGGAACGGGCGTATGGAAACGCCAAGGGGAAGGGACGGGCGTATGGAAACGCCAAAGGGAAGGAACGGGCGTATGGGAACGCCAAAGGGGAGGAAGGGCGTATGGAAACGCCAAAGGAGAGGAACGGGCGTATGGAAACGCCAAAGGGGAGGAACGGGCGTATGGAAACGCCAAAGGGGAGGAACGGGCGTATGGAAACGCCAAAGGAGAGGAACGGGCGTATGGAAACGCCAAAGGAGAGGAACGGGCATATGGAAACGCCAAAGGGGAGGAACGGGCGTATGGAAACGCCAAAGGAGAGGAACGGGCGTATGAAAACGCCAAAGGGAAGGAACGGGCGTATGGAAACGCCAAAGGGAAGGAACGGGCGTATGGAAACGCCAAAGGGGAGGAACGGGCGTATGGAAACGCCAAGGGGAAGGGACGGGCGTATGGAAACGCCAAAGGGAAGGAACGGGCGTATGGAAACGCCAAGGGAAGGAACAGGCGTATGGAAACGCCAAGGGGAAGGGACGAGCGTATGGAAACGCCAAAGGGAAGGAAAGGGCGTATGGAAACGCCAAAGGGGAGGAACGGGCGTATGGAAACGCCAAAGGGAAGGAACGGGCGTATGGAAACGCCAAAGGGGAGGAAGGGCGTATGGAAACGCCAAAGGAGAGGAACGGGCATATGGAAACGCCAAAGGGGAGGAACGGGCGTATGGAAACGCCAAAGGAGAGGAACAGGCGTATGGAAACGCCAAGGGGAAGGGACGGGCGTATGGAAACGCCAAAGGGAAGGAACGGGCGTATGGGAACGCCAAAGGGGAGGAAGGGCGTATGGAAACGCCAACGGAGAGGAACGGGCGTATGGAAACGCCAAAGGGGAGGAACGGGCGTATGGAAACGCCAAATGAGAGGAACGGGCGTATGGAAACGCCAAGGGAAGGAACTCGCCGGGGCATGAGGGAAACGCCGGGGCGCTAGGGAAAGATCGCCAGGGCGTGAGGGAAACACCGGGGCGCAAGGGAAGAAACTCGCCGGGGCGTGAGGGAAACGCCGGGGCGCTAGAGAAAGATCGCCAGGGCGTGAGGGAAACGCCGGGGCGCTAGGGAAGTAACCTGCCGGGGCGTGAGGGAAACGCCGGGGCGCTAGGGAAAGATCGCCAGGGCGTGAGGGAAACGCCGGGGCGCAAGGGAAGTAACTCGCAGGAACGGGCGTATGGAAACGCCAAAGGGGAGGAACGGGCGTATGGAAACGCCAAAGGAGAGGAACGGGCGTATGGAAACGCCAAAGGGAAGGAACGGGCGTATGGAAACGCCAAAGGGGAGGAACGGGCGTATGGAAACGCCAAAGGGGAGGAACGGGCGTATGGAAACGCCAAAGGAGAGGAACGGGCGTATGGAAACGCCAAGGGGAAGGAACGGGCGTATGGAAACGCCAAGGGGAAGGGACGGGCGTATGGAAACGCCAAGGGGAAGGAACGGGCGTATGGAAACGCCAAAGGGGAGGAACGGGCGTATGGAAACGCCAAAGGAGAGGAACGGGCGTATGGAAACGCCAAAGGGGAGGAACGGGCGTATGGAAACGCCAAAGGGGAGGAACGGGCGTATGGAAACGCCAAAGGGGAGGAAGGGCGTATGGAAACGCCAAAGGAGAGGAACAGGCATATGGAAACGCCAAAGGGGAGGAACGGGCGTATGGAAACGCCAAAGGAGAGGAACGGGCGTATGGAAACGCCAAAGGGAAGGAACGGGCGTATGGAAACGCCAAGGGGAAGGGACAGGCGTATGGGAACGCCAAAGGGAAGGAACGGGCGTATGGAAACGCCAAAGGGAAGGAACGGGCGTATGGAAACGCCAAAGGGGAGGAACGGGCATATGGAAACGCCAAAGGGGAGGAACGGGCGTATGGAAACGCCAAAGGAGAGGAACGGGTGTATGGAAACGCCAAAGGGGAGGAACGGGCGTATGGAAACGCCAAAGGGGAGGAACGGGCGTATGGAAACGCCAAAGGAGAGGAACGGGCGTATGGAAACGCCAAAGGGAAGGAACGGGCGTATGGAAACGCCAAAGGGAAGGAACGGGCGTATGGAAACGCCAAAGGGGAGGAACGGGCGTATGGAAACGCCAAGGGGAAGGGACGGGCGTATGGAAACGCCAAAGGGAAGGAACGGGCGTATGGAAACGCCAAGGGGAAGGGACGGGCGTATGGAGACGCCAAAGGGAAGGAACGGGCGTATGGAAACGCCAAAGGGGAGGAAGGGCGTATGGAAACGCCAAAGGAGAGGAACGGGCGTATGGAAACGCCAAAGGGGAGGAACGGGCGTATGGAAATGCCAAAGGAGAGGAACGGTCGTATGGAAACGCCAAAGGGAAGGAACGGGCGTATGGAAACGCCAAGGGGAAGGGACGGGCGTATGGGAACGCCAAAGGGAAGGAACGGGCGTATGGAAACGCCAAAGGGGAGGAACGGGCGTATGGAAATGCCAAAGGGGAGGAACGGGCGTATGGAAACGCCAGAGGGGAGGAAGGGCGTATGGAAACGCCAAAGGAGAGGAACGGGCGTATGGAAACGCCAAAGGGGAGGAACGGGCGTATGGAAACGCCAAAGGAGAGGAACGGGCGTATGGAAACGCCAAGGGGAAGGGACGGGCGTATGGAAACGCCAAAGGGAAGGAACGGGCGTATGGGAACGCCAAAGGGGAGGAAGGGCGTATGGAAACGCCAAAGGAGAGGAACGGGCGTATGGAAACGCCAAAGGGGAGGAACGGGCGTATGGAAACGCCGAAGGGGAGGAACGGGCGTATGGAAACGCCAAAGGAGAGGAACGGGCGTATGGAAACGCCAAAGGAGAGGAACGGGCGTATGGAAACGCCAAAGGGGAGGAACGGGCGTATGGAAACGCCAAATGAGAGGAACGGGCGTATGGAAACGCCAAAGGGAAGGAACGGACGTATGGAAACGCCAAAGGGAAGGAACGGGCGTATGGAAACGCCAAAGGGGAGGAACGGGCGTATGGAAACGCCAAGGGGAAGGGACGGGCGTATGGAAACGCCAAAGGGAAGGAACGGGCGTATGGAAACGCCAAGGGAAGGAACAGGCGTATGGAAACGCCAAGGGAAGGAACAGGCGTATGTAAACGCCAAGGGGAAGGGACGGGCGTATGGAAACGCCATAGGGGAGGAACGGGCGTATGGAAACGCCAAAGGGAAGGAACGGGCGTATGGAAACGCCAAGGGAAGGAACTCGCCGGGGCATGAGGGAAACGCCGGGGCGCTAGGGAAAGATCGCCAGGGCGTGAGGGAAACGCCGGGGCGCTAGAGAAAGATCGCCAGGGCGTGAGGGAAACGCCGGGGCGCTAGGGAAGTAACCTGCCGGGGCGTGAGGGAAACGCCGGGGCGCTAGGGAAAGATCGCCAGGGCGTGAGGGAAACGCCGGGGCGCAAGGGAAGTAACTCGCAGGAACGGGCGTATGGAAACGCCAAAGGGGAGGAACGGGCGTATGGAAACGCCAAAGGAGAGGAACGGGCGTATGGAAACGCCAAAGGGAAGGAACGGGCGTATGGAAACGCCAAAGGGGAGGAACGGGCGTATGGAAACGCCAAAGGGGAGGAACGGGCGTATGGAAACGCCAAAGGAGAGGAACGGGCGTATGGAAACGCCAAAGGGAAGGAACGGGCGTATGGAAACGCCAAGGGGAAGGGACGGGCGTATGGAAACGCCAAGGGGAAGGAACGGGCGTATGGAAACGCCAAAGGGGAGGAACGGGCGTATGGAAACGCCAAAGGAGAGGAACGGGCGTATGGAAACGCCAAAGGGGAGGAACGGGTGTATGGAAACGCCAAAGGGGAGGAACGGGCATATGGAAACGCCAAAGGAGAGGAACGGGCGTATGGAAACGCCAAAGGGAAGGAACGGGCGTATGGAAACGCCAAGGGGAAGGGACGGGCGTATGGAAACGCCAAGGGGAAGGAACGGGCGTATGGAAACGCCAAAGGGGAGGAACGGGCGTATGGAAACGCCAAAGGGGAGGAACGGGCGTATGGAAACGCTAAAGGGGAGGAAGGGCGTATGGAAACGCCAAAGGAGAGGAACAGGCATATGGAAACGCCAAAGGGGAGGAACGGGCGTATGGAAACGCCAAAGGAGAGGAACGGGCGTATGGAAACGCCAAAGGGAAGGAACGGGCGTATGGAAACGCCAAGGGGAAGGGACAGGCGTATGGGAACGCCAAAGGGAAGGAACGGGCGTATGGAAACGCCAAAGGGAAGGAACGGGCGTATGGAAACGCCAAAGGGGAGGAACGGGCATATGGAAACGCCAAAGGGGAGGAACGGGCGTATGGAAACGCCAAAGGAGAGGAACGGGCGTATGGAAACGCCAAAGGGGAGGAACGGGCGTATGGAAACGCCAAAGGGGAGGAACGGGCGTATGGAAACGCCAAAGGAGAGGAACGGGCGTATGGAAACGCCAAAGGGAAGGAACGGGCGTATGGAAACGCCAAAGGGAAGGAACGGGCGTATGGAAACGCCAAAGGGGAGGAACGGGCGTATGGAAACGCCAAGGGGAAGGGACGGGCGTATGGAAACGCCAAAGGGAAGGGACGGGCGTATGGAAACGCCAAGGGGAAGGGACGGGCGTATGGAGACGCCAAAGGGAAGGAACGGGCGTATGGAAACGCCAAAGGGGAGGAAGGGCGTATGGAAACGCCAAAGGAGAGGAACGGGCGTATGGAAACGCCAAAGGGGAGGAACGGGCGTATGGAAATGCCAAAGGAGAGGAACGGTCGTATGGAAACGCCAAAGGGAAGGAACGGGCGTATGGAAACGCCAAGGGGAAGGGACGGGCGTATGGGAACGCCAAAGGGAAGGAACGGGCGTATGGAAACGCCAAAGGGAAGGAACGGGCGTATGGAAACGCCAAAGGGGAGGAACGGGCGTATGGAAACGCCAAAGGGGAGGAACGGGCGTATGGAAACGCCAAAGGAGAGGAACGGGCGTATGGAAACGCCAAAGGGGAGGAACGGGCGTATGGAAACGCCAAAGGAGAGGAACGGGCGTATGGAAACGCCAAAGGGAAGGAACGGGCGTATGGAAACGCCAAAGGGAAGGAACGGGCGTATGGAAACGCCAAAGGGGAGGAACGGGCGTATGGAAACGCCAAGGGGAAGGGACGGGCGTATGGAAACGCCAAAGGGAAGGAACGGGCGTATGGAAACGCCAAGGGAAGGAACAGGCGTATGGAAACGCCAAGGGGAAGGGACGGGCGAAATAAATTCTAGTCTGTTTAAAGAGGATCAGATGTGGCAGGTGTGAATACTCCCTTAACTTCCTTAAGAGTATTAATACTCTTAATAATAGCTCCTACCTCCTGCTCCTAGCTCCTGGACCTTGACCTTTCATGGGGTCAACAGTAAGAACTCTATTGTGTGGAAGAAGAGAGCTTCGGACTGCTGTGCCGATTTCGGACAGCCTTTAACTCCAACGTCATTATGTGACAGAAACGCACATGGATGATGCGAGTCAAATCTGGGCCTACAGCCTTCCGAAATTGAAAAACAGAGTGTGCGCTCTCTTCTCTCCGACCATTTTCGTTAATTTCCGTGTGGTGGGCTGTGCTTATACATCATGTCACGGAAAGGATTGTGGTATTTCTTATAGCTCTTTAGTGCTGGTAAGCAACTTGGCAATGATACATTTAGAATGGTATCTCAAAACACTTTCTCTTCTAACACATATTACAACATAAGCTCACCTCTTCTTCAATACTTCAGACAATATTCTGAACAGAGTATCTAACGCAGCTTTGCTCACCCATCAAATTGAGGGAATTTAATGGGATACAGAGGATACAGAGAAGTCAGTCGTTAGAAATCAAAAAGGCGAAAGGAATAATGCTGAAAAAATTCACGATCACATTACTAAGAAGAATACTTATTACTTGATGTTTGGTATGTCCTATTAACCTGCTGGATGCAGGCGCTCGAGCAGGGTCAAAGTATGACTGACAAAGCAGCCCACAGCCTGGGAGTAAGCCCGAAATCAAACCTATAAAAACAATAGTTCTCCTATTGTTCCCCAATTTTGCATTGTTTGTTGTTATTTCAAATTTTAAGTTTATGTTCTCTCCTTTTTCTTTTCACAGTAGGTACACCTGGTCTGGCGTTCTGTTAGCTGTGACACTCCCAGGGGCCAGATAATCTTCCATTACCATATAACATAGAAAGGATTCCTGGATCAATCTGTAATTCTGCACTCTTTTGGTGTCTCTGCTCTGTCTTCTCTAACCTCCAGTCAGTTGGGGACAGATGAGGTTCACACTGAGCCTGGTTCTGCTGCCGATTTTACTCCCTGTTAAAGGGGAGTTTTCCTCTCCACTGCCACTTCATGCATGTTCAGTATGAGGGATTGCTGCAAAGCCATCAACAATGCAGACAACTGTCCATTGTGGCTCTACGCTCTTTCAGGAGGAGTGAATGCTGCTTGTCAAGACTTGATGCAATCTGCTGGGTTTCCTTAGATAGGAAACTTTTTAAACAATCTCTCTGTATGATTTGATTGAATTTGACTTTGTAAAGTGCCTTGAGATGACATGTTGTGAATTAACACTATATAAATAAAATTTAATTTAATTAATTGGTTATCAGACTTCAGCGATATGAGACTAAATGCTGTATGGAGCAGACAACTAACACTGCTCTTCACTTTGAGTGTTGATGGGAACATGGATGGAGTTAAAAACAGGGTAATCCTGGGAAAGAGCCTGCGAAAGATCAAAAACCAGGGCAGAAGTTAACCTTCTAGCAGGACTACAATCCTAAACATTCACCCGAATCCCAATAAAATAAACGGAAGCTTATGGTTGCAATGTTACAAAATGTGCAAAGGTTTAGGATGCATGAATACTTTACAAAGTATTGTAAAAGTTGTATTCTGAGTTGGGCTGAACCACCAATATTTCATGAGCCTAATACCCCTCTTATTTGAATAAAACGCATGGCATGAACACTTGTGAGTGATACAAATGCCACTAAACTAAAATAGGAACAGGAAGTAAGCCTATGACAAATCTGAAATGACATTTTCCTTGTTGTTTAACAGGCTTGCTTATTTCTGAGAATTCAGAGTGGTTCCCACAGTTAAGCTGTAGTTAACAGCTTTAAGTGGAAGGAAATCTTTTTCACCTCAAAAGCTGGATTTATAACAGCTGTCAGGCACTTGCTGCTGTCTCAAGGGCTAGGTTTGTTTATGTAGTGATTTACTGCACACAAGATGCTGCGATGTGTACAATATCAAGTTCCATTGTACAGTTTTGTATACAGTCTTATTTATCTTTCTGTATCCTGAAGTCATTCTCTTTACAGTCTTTTCCCTCACTCTCATCCCTCTCTTATGCCTTCCTTCCACATCTCTCTACCCCTCCCTTCTCCCTTTTCCCCATCTCTTCCTGGTTCCCTGCCATCCGTCTGCTTTTGTGCCGAAGGTGCCGGTTGCTATTTGGATGATTTAGTCCGTGAGGGAGAGAGGGATTTCATTAGCTGTTTACCGGAGGGCCTCTGGTACCCGTGGTGCTTTAAGGCTGCTTTATTAAAAAAGAAATCCTGCATTCAGCTGTAAAGGAGCGCAGGGAAACAGAGGGTTAAGGTTCATTCATGCATCAGGCGATTGGTTTGAGTCCTCAGAATGGATATGCACCTATGGGCCTGTGATAGCGGTGCTGCTATGCCAATGCTTTATTTATCGTTTTATGAGCTGATGGTGAGTAACATAGGGACTCATCGGAATAGGGTGCACTTCATGCTGTCGGTGTGAGCCCTCTGAGTGGGTGTTTGCTCAAGGGACTCTTCTACAACAGTTTTATTAAAAAACAAGAACACAATCCTGGACCAGAGTTCACTTTTTCTTCAGAGTCTGAGATTTGACATCAATGTTTCAATCCCATTCAACTCTTTTAAGCAGTTATGAATGTTAATTAAGAGAAACAGAAGTTAGTAAATGTCACTTTATTAAAGAAAATGTAATGTTTTTGGATTGTTTTTTCTTAATTTTGCAAGAAAGTGGTGAAGTGGAGATTTCAATATTAACTGGTTGGACAACATTGGTAAACTATGGATCCCCTAAAGGGACATGGAGGAAAAAAAACCTTTTGCGAGATCTCGCAATACTTTTTGCGGGATCCCGCAAAAGGTTTTCCTATGTCAGCGAACCGGACGTAAAACAGACAGTTTGACAGTTTATTGGAAATTTATTGATTTCTATTTTGGTATTGGCTTGACATGTAAAGACATTAAATCCGTACTTGGCTGATTTGACATGAGAGACATTTGAAAAGAATACTCAGGGCGAGAGGACTTTCTTGTCGTAAAGGGTACTGTGATCTTGCAGTCTTGGTAGAATTCATCAGCAACGAGCTACAGTACTCTGGTCAGCTTCACGGGTACCGGTGGATGTATCCAAAGTGCAAGGCAAGGCAAGGCAAATTTATTCGTATAGCACAATTCAGTACAGAGACAATGCAAAGTGCTTTACATGATTAAAATATAGGAAAATAAAACAGAATATAAGCAAGTGGGAATAAAATGTAGAGACAAAATAGAACATCAATAAACAGTTGGACTAAAAAAGTTGAACTAATGCTGCTTCAGTAGAACAGTTTAACTAGAACAGTCAAAAACAGTCCTAAGTCCTCATTCTGTCTGTCTCTCTTTTCTCTCCTCTGCAGCTTTTGAAACTTTTACATTTGGATTAAGGATACTTGGATCTCTACTTATTGGTTTTTGTGGATTTTTGAAGTATCAGCAAATACAGTGGATGTCGGTAGCCATTTGGCCTTGATCAGGCTGCTGGCTGCAAACAACGCGCTCACTATGGCTGTGAACGGACAAACCTGGAAGGTGAAAGAGCAGAGCCGAGGTATGGCTGTGCTGGAACGCAGACTGGCTTTGGTGGTTGAACTCAAAGGGAGATGGGATAAAATCTGGAAGTGTAGCGCGGAAAAGCCCAACAATTCGGAAAATTGGATTTACCATTTGAGCCAGCAAAAGACTAAAAGCTGACAGTAAAGGCAGTGCAGCTTGCCTACATAACAAATAACATATTTGGATTTTGCCCTCCCTATCTCTACTCGAGAGATAGGGATGGCGAGAATGCTAAGAAAAGCCCCCGGCTACCACCCTCCCCTGCGGACACCTGTGGATGCTTTTTCTGAACTGTGGGATGGCTGATAACATCAAAGACAATGGCCTCTGGAGAGTGTTCATGGAAATATAAATACTTTCATCCAAACACACTCACATAACTGATACTCATAAAACTGATTAACTTACGTACACGCGACTGGGCCTCAGATGTTTACCTTTCTGCATATTTGTGTTATTGTGCTTTTCGTGCTATGAGGGTTTTTTTTGTCAGTTGTTTGACTCTTTATGTGTGAGAGCGTAAATTGTCAAGCATCTGTCTTTTTTTTCTCCCTCCCTTTCCCCGATGTTGTTGTTATCTTCCTTCAACAGATAAGGGCAGCGCCTTGTGGACAGTTTTTGTCCTTGGCTGCACGGCCCCAGTGAACCGTCTCCCCCCTGAAATGTTTGTGATGTTATGTTATGGTGATGGCACTGAAACAGCAATTTCCCTCTGGGATTATTAAAGTATGTCTGATTCTGATTTTGATTAAACAAATGTGTTTTTAATCTTGATTTAAAAGAACTCAGGTTTTCCGCACTTTTACAGTTTTCTGGAAGTTTGTTCCAGATAAGTGGAGCATAGGAACTAAATGCTGCTTCTCCTTGTTTAGTTCTGGTTCTAGGTACGCAGAGAAGGCTGGAGCCAGACGACCTGAGTGGTCTGGAGGGTTGATACACTGATAACAAGTCTCTGATGTATTTAGGTGCTAAGCCATTTAGGGATTTATAGACTAACAGAAGGATTTTAAAGTCTATTCTCTGAGATACTGGGAGCCAGTGTAAGGACTTTAGAACTGGCGTTATGTGCTCTACTTTCTTAGTCTTAGTGAGGACGCGGGCAGCAGCGTTCTGGATCAGCTGCAGCTGTCTGATCCACTTTTTAGGAAGACCTGTGAAAACACCGTTGCAGTAATCAATTTGACTAAAAATAAACACATGGATTAGTTTTTCCAGATCCTTTGGAGACATTAGTCCTTTAATCCTGTAAATGTTCCTCAGGTGATAGAAAGCTACCTTGTAACTGTCTTTAGATGCTTTTGGAGGTTCAGGTCTGAGTCCATCACTACACCCAGGTTTCGGGCCTGATCAGTGATTTTCAGCTGAAGCGACTGAAGCTGTGTGCTAACCTTTGATCTCTCCTCTATTGGTCCAAATATTATTACTTCTGTTTTGTTTTTATTCAATTGAAGAAAATTGTGGCACATCCAGGCATTGATTTCTTCTAGGCATTTACTCAGTGCCTGAACTGGTTTATAGTCACCTGGTGACATGGTGATGTAAAGCTGTGTCGTCTGCATAGTTATGGTAGCTGATGTTGTTGTTTTTTATTATCTGAGCTAGGAGCAGCATGGAGATGTTGAACAGGAGGGGACCCCACATGTGATTTTTGTCATTTCTGATGTGAAGTCACCTACTGATACAAAAAAGTCCCTGTCCTTTAAGTAGGATTTAAACCAGTTAAGACCTGTACTAGAGAGGCCGACCCAGTTCTCCAGGCGTTCTAACAGGATGGAGTGATCGACAGTATCAAATGCTGCACTGAGATCCAATAGAACCAGCACGGTGGTT
Organism: Fundulus diaphanus; assembly: GCA_037039145.1. Lineage (NCBI taxonomy): Eukaryota > Metazoa > Chordata > Actinopteri > Cyprinodontiformes > Fundulidae > Fundulus > Fundulus diaphanus. Next base: position 13,342,832 of record CM073121.1, on the reverse strand, counting down.
CTTCCACAGTCTGTATTTATATGGATGTCATTAAACACCTTGATAAGGGCGGTCTCTGTACTGCGGTGAGCACGGAAGCCAGACTGGAATACGTAAAAGCGGCTGGTCGTTGTTAAGAAGGTGTTCAGACGCTATGACAGGCAAAACTTTCTTAAAGAAAGCTGTGGGTAGAACATCAAGACAGCAGGAGGAGGAACTTAGCTGCTGAATGATCTGCTCTAAGCTTTTGTGGTTTATTTGGCTGAATTGGGACATTTTGTCAGGATAAGTCCCTGCTGGATACAGCTTTGGTTCTGGAGTTGATATGGATGTACAAACTGATCCTCTAATCTTTAGGATTTTCTCAGTAAAGAAGTTTGCAAATTCATTGCAGGCCCTGGTGGAGTGGAGTTCAGAAGTCACGGACACAGGAGGATTTGTTAGCCTGTCGACTGTGGCAAATAAGACACGAGCATTGTTAATATTTTTCTTAATGATTTCAGAGAAGAAAGATTCTCTTGCATTTTTCAACTGTAAGTTATATCTGTAAAGTCTCTCTTTATAGATGTCATAGTGAACCTGAAGTCTGTTCTTTCTCCATCTGCGTTCAGCTTTTCGACACTCCCTTTTTTCACCTCTAACTGCTGGAGCATTTCTCCAAGGAGATTTCTTCTTTCCGGAGAGAACTTTCACTTTAACTGGAGCAATGCAGTCAATGATGTCTGAGACTTTAGAATGAAAGTTAGCTACTAGCTCATCTACTGAGTTGCAGCCCAAGGTTGAAGTATCAGAGTAAGCTTGAATAAAAGTTTCTGTGGCATTGTCGTTAATGGTACATTTTCTTACGATGTCCCTTTGGCTAAATGAGTCACTGGAAATTATGCTTTCAAAGGCAACATCAGTTACATTGACCTTAGAAATCTTTAGACCTTTAGTGATGATCAAGTCTAAAATATGTCCCTGCTTGTGTGTTGGCTGTTTGACATGCTGAGTTAAACCAAAGTTTCTAAGTGTGTCACACAGTTCTTTTGCACTTCTGTCTTCAGGGTTGTCAACGTCAAAGTTGAAGTCTCCCACAATAATTAAACAGTCATAATCAACACATATCACAGACAGGAGGTCACTAAAATCATTAAAAAAGTTTGATGTGGACTTAGGAGGCCTGTAAACATTCAGAAACATAGTTCGTACCGGGCTCTTTACCTGGAGAGCCAAATGTTCAAAAGAGTCAAATTTTCCCAAAAACACCTTTTTACACTTTAGTGAATCATTGAACAATGTTTCCACTCCTCCACCTTTCCTTTGCTGTCTGCTCTCACAAAGAAAATTGTAGTTTCGAGGAGTTGACTCTAACAGAATAGCTTCTTCTGTCAAAATCTGGGTTTTGTTTTGGTTTATGTTTATTATTTGATCAGTTGTTCCTCTCTTCCACCTCAGGTTTTGTTTCTGTTCTGTCTTGTTTTGGATTCTTGTTTAGCTTGTGTACTGTTTAAGTTTATCCGGTCTTTGTATTAGTTCTGATCTCCCTTATGTGCTCTGTTTAGTCTTAGTTTTATCTTCTGTCTTAGGTTTGTTCTTCATGGTTATTTATGTTCTAGGATTGGTTTAGTGTCTGTTCTTTTCCACGTGTTTTCTGTCAGCTTGTTTCCTCCTGCAGCCACTTCCCTCCCTCTGATTACCTCCACCTGTTTCTGGTTAATTGGCTCACTCTCTCTCCTTTGTTCTCCTGCCTTTTTAAGTCTGTCTCCTCTGCCACTTCCCTGCCAGTTCATTGTCATCTCTTGTCTCGTCGCGTGCTATCGTGTCTTTCCACGTCTAGCCTCCGGTGAGTTTAAGTTCCACGTTTTCTGCCATATCCCTGTGTGAGTTTTTGGACTGCCTTTTTGTGTATGATTTTTGGATTATGATTTTGACCACTGTTTTGCCAAGATCTCATTAAATCCTGCATTTTCATTAACCTCGGTTGTCTGGTCGATTCTGGGTCCTCCTGTCTCTGAGCTTCATGACATCTTCATTAGATTCATGTAACCATGTTTCTGTTAAAAACATTACATCAAGAGTATTGTCAATAATGAAGTCATTAATTAAAAGGGATTTTCCTGACAGAGATCTAATGTTTAATAAACCCAGTTTATATGACTTAGTGGTTGATGATGTCTCTATGACAGGTTTCATCTGACAGTTTATGACTTTTAAGTATTTGTTCCTGTTTATCCTTATGTTTTCCTTTTTTCTGCCACGTATCATCACAGATATTCCATAATCTCCGGCAAAAGGCCCAAGCTGATGCTGGAAACTGTCATGTCTGATAAACGTGCGGCCAGGGCCCGATATGTATCACAGCGAAGTAATCTGGAGGTCCTGAGCACCAGAATGTTCTGTGATACGTAGAGGAGGAGGATCTGGGCCTCTGAGGCCTTTGGAAAATGCTGGTTTAGTCACAGCAGAATGGCTTTGTGGAGAAGAAGGGGAGGCGGGTGCAGTCTGGACCGGTGTTCCTGACGATGGAGGTTTTTGGTCCTCTCTTTGTCCTGCTGAGATCTGGGGTGAATCCTCCTATAGTTCTGACAAAGCCTCTTTCGGTGTCATCTTTCTGGCCATCTTTATCTTGGCTTGTTCGGGCTGTACTGGGCTTATCATTTGTTTTTGCACTGGTTGAGCTTTGTTTTGGGACAAAGCTGATGTTGCATGGTTCACAGAATAGAAGATGTTTGAAATCAGCCGTTTTGCACCTGACCTATTTAGATGGAAACCATTGTCGCTGAACAGATGTCTCCTCTCCCAAAAGATGTTAAAGTTGTCTACGAAGGTTACAGTTGTTTGTTTGCATGTTTTTTCCAGCAATTTGTTTAGCATCAGAACTCTGGAAAAAAATCTCGTCTCCACAATTAATGGGTACATGAGAGCCGCTGAGAAACATCTTGACATTAAGGCCATCAACTAGATTTAGCAGACGAATGTATTCCTCTTTCAATACTTCTGATTTTCTTATCCGGGTGACGTCGCCCAGGGCTTCAGCTTGTATTATGAGTTTTTCCAAGGTCGGGCGTTCTTTCAAGATCCTTGGAAGGATGTCTGATATATCAGACACCAGGCAACAGCTCAAAGGGTTGTAAATCAGCACCTCTGTGTGTTTCTTGTTACAGAAATGTTTAATCCCGCTTACAGATCGATTGCCTAATATCAGGGTCCTTGGCCCTGTGGCATGTCTTTTCTCTGGTAGCTTAGTGTTGACATACCTCTGAATGTTGTCATGATTCTCCTGGGTCACATTTTGGAGCGGAGCAAATCTGTTTCGTAACGGAATTCCAACATTTCCAGCAGGCTTACTCCCATAATTTGTTGTGAGAACAGCCCGCTGTTGTTTCACTTGTCTTGGGACAGTTCTCTGTAGTATCGGCCAGTTTCCTTTGTCTAGGTGTGGGGTTCGTTGCTTTGGTCTTGCACCCAGAGTGGTCCAGGGATTCTCATTTTCCTCAGGGAGCTGTTTGTTCAATGAGTTTCTGGGCTGGTGGTCGCCGTTTGGGGGCACAGGCGGGGTTGTTTCATTTCCATACGCGCCGTTTACATCATAATTCAGTTCAAGGCGACAGATCTTCTGTTCCATAACAGCCATCTTCTGTAGAAGCGTGTCAAAGTCCACTGTGGTGAGGGTAGGCATCTTTCCAAAATCAAAAATAAATAAAAGAAAATAAATAAAATAACTAAATCCAACTTTCTGTGGTTTTGGCTAAGAGATAAAAAGGAGATAAAAAGTAAAAGGCAGGAAAATGCAAGCAAGCAGGGAGCAGAGAAAAAAGCGTCCGACTCCTATAAGAGCACTTCATTTCATGCAGAGAGCATGGACTACGCGTTAAGAAGGAGGATGTGCGGTTGGGAGAGAGCGAGCCAGAGAGAGAGAGAGAGAGAACTGGTAGAGCGGCACAGAGTAACAATAACAGAACGCTCGATAAAGCTGTTATTTATCAGAGAAATAAAACATTATATTCTGGTTGTTTCACAAAGGTTACATTAAGCAGGTAAACACGCCCATAGCAACACACCTCAGCTCCCCGCAGCCCCACCGGCAGACCGGAACTCTCCCTGCTCCGGTCTGAATATGCGCCAAAACAGTACTGATGTGGAATGCCAACTGTTTTCTGATAATACTGTTGTTTTGTCCCAGCAAAAACTCCAGAGAAAGCTGCAGAGCTGTTAAACAAGGAGATGGTCAAGGTTTCTCAGACGATGGAGGATAACTGTTTATCTTTGAACTGTTCTAAAAAAGTCGCCACATGTTTTTCATTGAGACAATAGTCGATGGGCCATTTTCAGATAAAAATCTATCAAAATACAGTGCAACAAGTAAGTGAATTCAAATATTTGGGACTTGTCCTGGACTCCCATCTCAAATTTGAAGGTCATATAAAGAAATTATGAAAGACTGTACAGACTAATTTGAATTGTGTTTGTCTCATAAGATCTTGTTTGTCGATTAATGCAACCAAGTTGTTCTTTCATGCAATGATCCTGTCCCATTTTTCATGCTGTAAGACTGCCTGGGGTCAGGCGAAACAGTCCACCATAAAAGGTTTGAATCCTCTTTACAAACAGAGCCTAAAAATGCTTGACCAAAAATGCCAAGCAGAAGCCACATCAAGAAAAGCGTAACATTAATTTTCAAAAATGGTTTAAGTTATTCTTTTGTGAAATTGGTTTTAATGATCCTGTCCCTGACATTGTTAAATGTATAGATAGATAAGCTTTATTGATCTCACAGTGGAGAAATTCACTTGTCCCATCGGCTCAATAGTCAAAAAGTCAGAAGAAGGTGTCAAAGTAGGTAAGTAGAATCAGTTAGATACAGTTATACAGCTATATACAATATACAATTCTGTACACTCCTATGTATAAATATGTTATTGCACATATGTTATTATACAGTTTATACAGGACTATTGCACAGGCTTATTGCACAGTTTATACAGTTTATACAGGATTATTGCACAGGCTTAATGCACGGATTGTAGCACCTTGTTTAAATAGCTTATTGCACATAAGTTATTACAGTTATTGTTGCAGCTATGGTGCGTGGTTGCAGTCGTTACTCTAATAGTAGGTAGCAGCAGGAATGAGTGACCTTTATAACATAATAATATAACACCATAATAATAATAATAATAATAATAATAATAATAATAATAATAATAATAAACACAGCACATTATTGCACGTAGTTACTGCAAAACACTTGTTACAGTAATTGTAACTGTTATACAGTTATATGTATAGTCCAGAGATTAAATTTACATGAGTTGCATATTATTGTACATTAGTTATTGCATATTACTAATAACGGTTATGGTCACAGTTACAGTGCAGCATTGTATAATCTGGTTGCAGCAGGGATGAATGACCTGCGGTAGCGCTCCTTTTTACAGACAGGGTGTTTTAGTCTGGCACTAAAGGAGCTGCTCAGCTCCTCTACAGTCTGGTGCAGGGGGTGGAAGGTGTTGTCCATGATGGATGTAAGCTTGGACAACACCCTCCTCTCAGCCACTTCCTCCACAGAGTCCAGAGTGCAGCCCAGGACAGAAGTGGCCTTCCTCACCAGCTTGTTCAGTCTCTTTCTGTCCCTCTCTGTGCTGCCAGGAGCCCAGCAGACGACAGCATAGAGGAGGGCTGAGGCCACCACAGAGTCATAGAAAGTTTTTAGCAGAGGCCTGCTCACTCCAAAGGACCTCAGCCTCCTCAGGAGGTGGAGGCGGCTCTGGCCCTTCTTATACAGGGCGTCAGTGTTATGTGTCCAGTCCAGCTTATTGTTGATGTGAACACCCAGGTATTTGAAACTCTCCACAGTTTCTATGTCCTGCCCCTGGATGTTCACAGGTGAGTGAGGTGGGGGTCTTCTCCTGAAGTCGATCACCATCTCCTTGGTCTTGCTGGTGTTTAAACACAAATAGTTCTTCTCACACCAGTCCACAAAGTCCATGATGACCGACCGGTACTCCAGCTCGTTCCCTTCAGACACACAGCCCACAATGGCCGAGTCATCAGAGAACTTCTGAAGGTGGCAGCTGTTCGTGTTGTAGGTGAAGTCCGAGGTGTAAAGGGTGAAAAGAAACGGAGACAGAACGGTGCCCTGGGGGGCCCCGGTGCTGCAGAGTGCCACCTCTGACTGACAGCCGTGCAGCCGCACGTACTGAGGGCGGTCAGTGAGGTAGTCCATGGTCCAGTCAGCTAGGTGTTTGTCCACCCCAGCGTCCTCCAGCTTCCCCCTCAGCAGCACCGGTCTGATGGTGTTGAAAGCGCTGGAGAAGTCGAAGAACATGACTCTCACAGCGCTCCCGGTGGTCTCCAGGTGGGTTAGATGGTTCAGAAATGTCACAATCTTGGTTCAACTACAAGGGGAGCAGTAAATGGAAACTGCAGACCAGCCCGATGCTTTTAGACAGAGCAAGTTTGCTGTAAATGGACCACAGAATTGGAATATCATACCTGCTGAACTGAAATCTCTTCCGGAGCTGAACAAATTTGATGGTAAAATCAAAAACAGTGGCTCAAATCAAATCCTGTGAACATTAATCTAGTGTTTTATTGTTGTTATTGCTTTGTGGTGTTTATATTTTCTATGAGTGGTAAATGTTTTTTCATGTACTATCAACATGGCATTTGTTATTGTAACAATGCTTCTTGTTATTTCCCTATTAAATAAACTTGCAAAGTTACAGATGTATAAATGACCTCATGGAGACAATATGGGAGTTTTGAAGTGACGTTCTGTTAAGTAGTACTAAGCAGTGACTATCTGACCTACTGTAGGTAACTCTTTTCACCTCTTCATATAGTATGCCCCTGAGGCCTAAAAAAGCACTTTTGCCAAATCTGAGTTGCAGTAGGGCTGAAACAAAAATACTCAAACCAAGATCTTTAATTCAGTGGGTTATTTATTCATTTAACTGCATACTGTTCAGCAGTTCCATGTTCCATGGGGGACCGTTTATTGTGGTCATACAACATGCTTCGGTTTATGTTTAAAAGGAAGATGGTATATTACAAGAGGAAAACCTGCCAGAGAAGGCATAGTTTAGTCCCATAGATGGGACTAAATCAAACAAAAGAGTAAACTGTGTTTGCTAAGAACAAAAGCACAACATCAAAAATCACTTTACAGTCTGACCTGCTGCTCAATTACTCAGTGTAAATAAGCCCCTGATGCAAATGTGACAAGTGTTTAAAAGGTTCATAAAACAGGGTGAATCAACTGTGATGGTTTTTTTCCAGATTAGAGTTATTTTAGATATGTAGGAGTCTGCTTTGGCTTTATCATCTCTCACATGAGCTGTTATCTTGAGCCTCCAGTTCATCTGGATCTTGAGTGAATGAAAATGCTAAGCATGTTATTTACATAAGTTGATATTAATTGAATAACATAACCTCAGGGAAAACCTTTTGAACCATGCCTTTAAGATTTGAAGTAGAGTGCTCTTTTTATATATAGATAGCTTCAATAACCATGCAGTCATCACAAAATCTCTTGAAAGGTATTTAATTTCATGCATACCTGTCATCTTGTCTATTCTAAGAGCTTTTAGGCAGCAAAACATTTCCATTTGGGGCATTTTGTATGCTGTTTTTCTGATTTGCCAGAAGTTTTGAGTCTAATGATCCCATGGATCATGTCCAAAACTTCAGGGAGGCTGTTTAAGGTCCCATGTCATAAAACTGTACAGATCATCATTGTTCTTTTGCCAACTCACCTGAAGGGTTGCCACTGTGGGTAAGTTTCCCCCATGTCACCTATTCCATTACATCTTCAGTCACTCTAACCCTCAGCAGAGCCTCCTTGACTTCAATCCAATCCAATAACCTTTATTACTTTAATCTATTTTTTTTCTCCACTCTGGCAGCTCCATATACAACATCAATTGTTCTATGTATCAATTTTCCCCTTAACTGCACGTGTCTAAATCATGTTTTGCCTCTCCTCTTCACCTTTTGAGGTATAAGCACAGGTGGTGGTACCTACTTGTCATTTCTTCCTGATGCATCTCCGATGAGGCTTCTGTGCAGGCAGCAGCGTCATCAGTCACTGGCTACACATCATCAATGTTTTGCTCTATTATCCCCTGAACATTTCAAGGTGGAGATGTCCCACGGTAGAGACGTCTCCCTACCGCACCCTACAGCCTGTCTAAGATCCCCCTTTTCGCCTTGCCTTTCTTCAGAGCCACAGCCAGAAGCCCCCTTGCTCAGCCTCTTCAGCAAGGTTGTGGAGAGTTCACTTCTTGCTGGGGCCTGAGATTCCAAGGGTTCTTATGAGCCGATGTACAGATGACCTTGTAAAGGCCCAACGGGGCCCACCGCCGGGTGAGCCTAGTCGGATGGCCCGTGCTAGACCTCCTGCTTTTCGGCAGAGGCCTCAGTTTTCACACCCAACCTCCACTGGGAAGTGAATGCTCTCAGTCTCCACCCAGTTTGCAAAGATGCTGCTGATTGATCTGCATACTTGTCCTTCCACTTCTATGTGGCCTCTAGCTGTTCTTCCCATGCGATGGTCAGTTCTACCATGATGATTACTCTGGCAGATACTGACTAGAGGACAACAGTTCTGTCATAGTGATCTCTGTGGGGGACTTTAGATGGCAGTCGAGATCAATTGTCAACTGCCAGTTATGTCCTTGCAAGAGGAGGGATCATTGAGCATTTGTGATGCGCTTCACTTTGGCCCCTGACCTGGTAAACTGAATCCATGTCTGGGCTGCGGGTGGGTTGTTCATGTTGGCTTCCTGTTTTCGGGCCCCCAGCACCTCCGCTAACTTGTGTAGAATTCCATCATACCATCATCTGAACCTGCGCTGTGACAGTGCTGTGTTGGAGCCAGAGAGGATGTGCTTCAAATTAGGATTTGGGGAGTTACACACATGGCAAACTTCTTCTGTGCCATACCAGGTGTATAGGATCCAGGGGCTAAGCAATGTGTTGTAAATCGCCCTAATCCAGAAGCTCAATCTTGTGTCTGTAACAGCCTCCCTTGTGGTCCATCTGCCTTGCTCTTGCTGACTCAACGCTGTGATCTTGAAACTTTCCTCATCTATTTTTGCAACTTCAGAGATTGCGAGATCTTTCCTCTGCCTTTTAGAGCCTTTGAACCATCTCTTCGATGGCACTCCCCATCCAAGGCCAACTCTGCTTGATTGACTGAGCGTAAAGATCTGTGAGTGCAGATTGGCAGATTGGATAGCCAAGTCTGCTGGGTCTCCCAACTCAAAGAGAAGTTTCACCATCTCCTTTTAAAGGAGAAGTCCGGTCAAAATCAGAATTCAAACTGCTGAAAGTACTTTAAATATAAAACTACTACATACTGTGCAAAAAATTATAAGTTTTTTTAATTAATAATAATTCTCATTTAATCATGTTTATGTGGAGGAATCCATCTTGGTCAAGAATAGTACTGTCACCTCCCATTTTTTTACGTCACTCGGCGGACCCGCTGTTGAGCAAGTTTCAACGCTCTGTTTGTCACGGCGCACTATTTTCCAAGATCAAACTCAGTCGGGTCCTACAGTATATATCTATACACGCGTGTGTGTGTGTGTGTGTGTGTGTGTGTGTGCGCGCGCTCCGCGCAGCACGGCTTTGCATCTAACAGACGGGGTTTCAGTTTCAGTTTGCAGCAGAGCGCGCGCACACACACACAGACACACAGCGGAGGAGAGATCGCTGAAGTGACTGTGTTGAAATAAGCAATGTTTTTTCCTCTTTTACCAGTTGTGTTGGAACATCCGATGGCCATGCACGTGGGCATTGTTGCTTCAGCAATAGCTCTTGGGAATGTCAGCGGTGAAGTCCTCTGGAAATCCGAAATAATTATTGATGATCGCAGCTGTGTAGAACGGCTCCTATTGACTTTGCATGGAAAGCGGAGAGAAATACTGTCGCCGCTTCCGCTCTTCCACGTCGCAGGATGTGATGTCAAACGCCCCTTACTGCCCATATTTGGGCAGTCATGTCAGCCCCCATACACAGTGATTCAGACGACAATTTATGTTTTTATTTTCTTATTGATTAAAGATAAGTTCATTAAATAACCACAAATGTATTAGTTTTAGTTATAGCTAATGATACCCTGATTTTTCCTTGTTGACCGGACTTCCCCTTTAAAACCCCAGGCTGATGGACTGAATCAGAAGCTTTTGGATGTTTCTCCCAGAGTGCCAGAGCTGAAAGGGATTGAGGGAGACTGAGTCGTTTCTTGATACAATTTTTGGCCTTTGCCACCAGCTTCAATACCATCATCATTGTGATGTTTCTCAATTTCAAGGGCCAAATAATGCAGTGGTACATTGTGAATTGGTACCATTAGACTTTGAATTCTCCTGGTTGGGCGCAAAGATCTATCTCATGCAGGCCATCGTGAAATTGAGTTTTGAGATCTGAGGCAGTATTTTTATTGAAGAGGTTGGCTGTGTACATCTCCTTGAGCTTTGTCATTGGTTTTTCCACCAAAAGGGAAATTCTTTCACCACTCACAATGAAAGGAATGGTATCACTTCTGGCCCCTTTCCTGTCATAATCCTGGGTTTTTGTGTTTGTGTTTTGATTTTGTTATGCTCCTGGAATTATCTTTTTAACTTCTTTAGTTAATTTTCCTTCAGGATCTGTTTATCAGTTGTTAGTTTTGTGGACTGTTTGTATACCCTGGTCACTTTCTTACTTAATTGGTTAGATTTCCTTATGCCATCCCCTGCTCAGTAATCTCTCTTTCACCCTAGCTGTTTGGTATTTTGTTAATAACTACTCACCTGATTCTCATGCAATAGATTATTTTGCAGTTGTATTTAAGTTCCTGGTTTCTGTTTCTTCCCTGCCGAATTCTTTGTTTATTTCCGTTGGTTACCCTGTGAATTTCTGTTGTTCCTGGCTCCTGTGTTCCCCTTTCTTGTAAATTTCTGTTTCATCATTAGATCTTTCATCATCATCGTCACACCATAGCTTTGCATCGTCCCTGCTGCATTTTGGCCCGCAAAAACATCATACCCTGACAGAAGAATCCGGCCAACCTGAGGACTCAGCAACAGGTTATTATTACGGTCGGATGATGTGGTGAAGCAGCGATTACCTTTCTGGGGCTTGAGGCTGGTAATCCCTCCTCCAGGTACCGGCTCCTGGTGAAATCTCACTTCGCTGCATCCTCAAGGTAAACCACCATCTGTCTCAGCGACCCAGGTTGTTTCCTCCTCTGACCACCACAGATAGCGTCACTCATAGATATCCATAATAAAGGCTAGATGTCTCGTCCGCGCTGCTGGCCAATGGGGGTCGACGTCCGCACGTGGCGGCCATCTTGCCACAGGCAGCTCGCTCATTCGTAACATTGTGTTTCAATGGCGCATGTACTTAAATAACCATAACTTCCTCAATTGTCTAACGATTCTCAAACTGTTTGGTTTGTTAAACAAAAGTCAGACATGTAGTTATGACACTGCACACGTATGAATAATAACCATGGAATTTCATATGAAAAGGACATTGAATAGAACATACAGGTGCAATAAATATACACATGCACAAGGTATTTATGTTAAATCAATATATGCTATTAAAACTCAGTGTACAGAATGGCAACATGATGTATATATATATATATATATATATATATAAACACTTTTATTTGGGTGTGATTAATTATTTCACAGTCCTAATTTATTTATATTTACATACATCCTTTTATAATATGAATATTACTGTTATAATAAAATATGAAATACTGACAAAAAAGGCTTATTGTGTGGCAACCTCTTGGTGTAGAAGCATAATCCAGGTTTCAAATTAAAGGTAACACTTTGAAGTTTCATGTAGACTATTCGGATTATATATCAGGAGTAATTACACAAAGGTTCCTATTTTTAATCCATTATAAAAGTGACATTTATTTGCTATTAAAATTGGTACAATAGTCCCCTTCACAAGTATATATAGATGTAGCATGTTGAAATCCCCATCTACACTACTGTGATGGTATACACATGGAAGACAGAGATTTAAAAAATGACCCAAAAAACATAGCTTGGCTAATGCCCTTTGAAAAGGATGGTTTTATTGAGCTTCTGTTGCATGTTTTTGCTCTGTAAGCTAAGGTTAGTTATTTTGGCAATGTGGTGCAGCCTTAACTTAAAAAACAAGGACACAACCAACGTTAACAGCGTATGGTGGTGGCTGTCTATGCCATACTGTGTTTCTCCGATGTGCTCTCTGAGCACAAACACATTCTCTGACCCTATCCTCTTCCTTACAATGTACACGACCTCTAGCACTTTGATGGGCTGTGATCGTCTGGTACATGAGGTCTGACGAATGACCCACTCTGCTGCCCTGACTACCATCACTGTGCCTTCTGATGGAATCACCAGACCTCCATTGTTTTTTTAACTTCAGCAGGTGGTAGCTCTGGTCCTTGATGGCAGATGCATCTGTTACCAAGCTGGCACGGCAGACATCACAGGACAGCTTTTTCAGAGCCCGTCGCACAACAAATCCTGAAATAAGAGTTGGTATATTAAAATAATTTATAATAACCATGGGGAAATTAAGGGAACATTTATCTTTTTGGACCATTGTGAGATTGATTTCCCTCAAATTTACACCAAAGATTAATTGTCATACAATCGTTATTGGTGTCAGTAAAACCTATATAATCGACCAGTGGTCTCAGGCTTGATAACTTGCGCAAGTAGCCGTGATGCACAACTATGCTGCATGATTAAGTAATTTTTCGACAAGAAAATCTGCAATTTCTACATGTTCAAGCATCAAGAATTATAGCCACGTTCATAACGTTTGTAAGAAACCAAACTGTTTGTAAATCCGTCAAGAATTCAATGAGATAATAGTATTTGTGTTCGTGCTGATCACTCACCTTACATTAGGTACCACAGAGCACGCCAGAAAGCTTGCCTGAGGCAAGATGGCCGCCGGTGATGACGTTTGAGACTCCGCCGTAAGACATCTAGCCTTTATTATGGATATCTATGGCGTCACTGATTGATCGTCTTCTCTCGCATCTCCATGACTCAATCCAAAGCCTCAGCAATCAGACCAGAGGCTCCCTGTGTCATGAACGGGGACAGATGGACCCAGTATTCAGCCGGACAAGAGGTACGTTTAAGAAGGTTTATTTCCAAAAACATAGGTGTGAGCAGGAACCAAGAAAAACAGGCAGGCAAAAATGAAGGGCAGGACAAAAACAAGGCTTGTGGTAAATAAACAGTCCAAGGCAAAAAAAGGCACGCAGTCAGATCAGGCAGGAGAAACATATAACAGGGAACAGGAAATGCTGGACAAAACTCACCCATAAGCATGGAAAAAACAATGATGTGGCATATTGCAGGGGGCAGAGGCAGGTATAAGTAAGGGAGTGAGCAGGTGAATGGAGTGAAATTAATAACTGGCATGGGTGGAGCTAATCAGGGAAAGGGAAGTGACTGGAAGTAAACTGAAGCTGATAGGATGGTGACTGGAAAAGGGGAGTGACAGGGTGGTGACTAAGAGGTGAAAGAATGCTGGCAGGTGAACTGAATTAAGACTGGTGACAGAAGTGATCGGAGCAGGCCAGAAAAACTGATAACATAAAACAAGATCAAACCACAATGAAACCCGCACTATTCCAAAACTGATACAGAACCTAAACCTAGGACTAAACAGAACACAAGCTATAATAGAAACCAAACAAGAAAAAACCCAAAACAGAAACTGAACTTAAGGCAGGAGAGTGAACTAATTAATCAAATAACAAACATAAGCCATAACAAAACCCAAATCATGACACCCTGCATGCATCGCATGCGTCAGCAGTCGTGGTGGAACCTTGCACGCCCATCAAAGAAATTGAGCTTCCCATGGCTAACAGGCTCCAAGGTTCCTCCAGGGATGACATTTTCAAACTGAGAGGCTTTGAGATTTGGGAGGTTTGATCTTAATGCTGGCCCAAGCCAGAAGCTCCTCCATGTGTTTTAGTCTAGCTGTGCAGGCTGTTGTTTGCAGGACGTTAGTGACATCATCCATGTAGCACCGTATCACTGGTAGTCCTTTGAGATTCAACCCCTTTCACTAACTGCCTTCTCCCTATCAGGACATCCTCTGTGGCTACAACACAGCATTCAAAAGCTGACATTAGGAGGACAATCCCACTTTAAGTCAATTTGTTAGTCCTGCCACAAACCTCACCACTGTCTCACTGTCCTTTTATATGTTTTACATCCTCATATATTTCTTTGTCATACCCAACTTCCTCTTGTATTTTCTCAATCCATAAAGACAGCCCAACTCTTTCTGACCTATAATTCTTTATCAACACTAAAATCAAATATCCCATCTGCATGAGGCCATACTACTGGTAACAGATTTAAAGTTAACTTTTTAAACTTGCTTTGACAACTCTTTCCCTATATTTTCGTGGAATGGCCAATCAATTCTACCCCCGCTTTAGTTCTGCACAACACCCTTGTTCTTGAAAATCAGTACTTGTACACATCTTCTTTCCTCGGGCATCTTCTCACTGTCAAGTATTATGTTAAACAATCCGATTTAAAAAGTTCACTGCCCTCTCTCCCACACATCTCCATTTCTCCTCTATCAGTTTTCAAAGAATAATACATTGAATTATCTGTTTCTTTCTATATGCAGAGGATTTTCCAAGTAATGAGTTAGGAGTAAAGATTGTGCTTATCCTCTTTATTTATATAGTCTTACCCTAGAATAATAGCTATGCTGGATAAAAGCAGTAGTTTCAAAACTAAAGCATGTGAATTTAAAGGTGAAAACATCATCTGGCAAGTATTTTTAAATGCCAGCATGGTATAGCTTTGCAAACTATTAAAAATATTTTCATTCTCTAAAATAATTTAAACAAGCAATAAATAAATAATTTTATTTATGTCAGTGTTTCTCATTGTAAATAATAAGCTTCACATTTAGCATTATTTAATAAGAGATCTAAAGTTGAGTAATTTTTTTTCATCTGGTTTGATGGCAGTTTTATGTTGTCCATTTATATGGCTCAAATGTTATTTATGCTTTACCAGGAGACTGAAATTCTACTTAAATAGTAATCAAATATAAATTAGGTATTCTCAATCACAGCATTTTTAAAACCAGTTTCAGAGTCTTAATCGTTGTATGTACTTAACATGGAATCTGTCTGTATGACTTAATTGAGTTGACTTTTTTTGTACCCTGGTACTTAAGTTCTAACCTGACTCTCGCCAGATGGATGTAGTTCTGCAGAGCTCTACACATCCATCTGGGATTGCTCCATTGGAGATGTATTTCAGAAGGCAAAAATCCTTGCTTATGACTGGATACTCCACTTGTCCGTCATCTTTATTGACAGGCTACAAGCTCTTGCCAAACCCGGTCGGGAGTAGGGCGAAAACATTGTTTCCACTAACAAAAGCCTTCACAACTGTTGTCTGGTGTTCTTTTAAATCATTTATATTCTGTAGATTGGACAACACTGATGAAATAGCAGCATCAATTTCACCGCTTGCTTCCTCGCTGCGAGCCGCCATTGTTGTCTGAATCCAATCAGTCGCTTCTCTGAAACGTAACATCTAGGAAAATCCCGCCCCCAATCCTGATTGGCTCGTCCATTTTATGTGGTATTGAAATCCCTTCCAATGGCAGTGAGTCCAGATGGATGTGTGGAGACGCGTGGAGCTCGGCGGAATGACATTCATCTAGCAAGAGTCAGGTTACTTAAGCTCTTGTGACTTGAAATGACATGTTGTGAATTTGTGCAGTAAGAATCAACTGAACTTAATTGAAAATGAACTGAATGGAGTCATTGCCTGAACCCAAGTCCAAATATCTGTTTCTTAGACTTAGACTTAGACTTAGACTTAGACTTTCTTTATTGTCATTTTGTATACACAGAGTGGATACAGAACGAAATTTCGCAGGGGTGTGTTGAAGCCCAGATGCTCCAGTTTTGCCACCAGATGTTGTGGGATGATGGTGTTGAACGCTGAACTGAAGTCCAGGAACAGCATCCGCACGTGCGTGTTCTTCTCCTCCAGGTGTGCCAGGCTCAGGTGAAGAGAAGAGGAGATGGCGTCCTCAGTGGAGCGGTTCCGTCGGTAGGCAAACTGGAACGGGTCGAGTGTTGGGGGGAGACTGGAGACGATGTGTTCCTTTACCAGCCTTTCAAAGCACTTCATCATGATGGGAGTCAGTGCAACAGGCCGGTAGTCGTTGAAGCAGGTGACTTGAGGTTTCTTTGGCACCGGAATGATGGAGGCAGACTTGAAGCATGCTGGCACTATGGCTTGGTCCAGCGAGGTGTTAAAAATGTCTGTGAGGACACCAGCCAGCTGACCTGCACACTCCTTGAGCACCTGCCCAGGTATGTTGTCGGGGCCTGGGGCCTTCCGCGGGTTGACTCTCCTCAGAGTCTTCCACACGTCGGCGGTGTCAAGGCAGAGGACCTCCTCTTCCTGATGGGGAACAGCTTTCACTGCTGGAGTGCTGTTTAGTGCCTCAAACCTCCCAAAGAAGTTATTTAGTCCATTGAGGAAGTCAGCATCAACTTCACCCACCGGGGGGGAGGGGGTGTTGTATTCAGTGATCGCCCGGATGCCTTTCCACATGCTCCTGGTGTTGCTGGCATCATGGAAAAGCTCCTGGATTTTCTGACTGTGGTTCCGCTTTGCTAGCCTGATGGCACGGTTCAAGTTGGCTCTCGCTGTCCTCAGTGCCTCCTTGTCACCAGACTTGAAGGCTGAGTTCCGTGCTTTTAGCGCTTGACGGACCTCCGCAGTAATCCAGGGTCGTTGGTTGGCTCGGGTGATGATGGTCTTGGTGGTGCTGACGTCCTCAATGCATTTGTTGATGTAGGCTGACACAGTCATGGCGTACTCATCAATGTTGATCTTGTCCTCATAAGTTGCAGCAGCTTTGAACATGTTCCAGTCAGAGCACTCAAAACAGTCCTGGAGCGCCTCCATTGCTCCCTCAGTCCACACCCTCACCTGCCTCGCTGTTGGTTTTGCTCTGATCAGCAGGGGCCTGTATGCTGGGAATAGCATCACGGAACGGTGATCTGAAGAGCCCAGGTGGGGGCGGGGGGCTGCTCTGAATGCTCCTTTTATATTTGTGTAGACTAAGTCTAGAGTGTTCTCTCCCCGAGTTGCAAAATCCACGTGTTGGTAAAAATGAGGGAGAACAGTTTTCATATTTGCCTGGTTAAAATCCCCAGCAATGATGAAAACCCCCTCTGTGTGTGCAGATTGCAGCTCAGAGATAGTCCGATAGAGAACACCCATAGCATCTTTAGTATTAGCGCTGGGAGGGACGTAAACCGCTGCGATGATAACAACAGTAAACTCTGTTGTTATCAACAGTTTCTGGAATGCTGCCAGTGATTTATTGCAATGTCTACTACCTGTTGCTGTTTTCCAAATTACAGCCTGTTTATGTGGCCTTACATGACTATAGACAATATTCTTGATCTAAAAAAAATCTGTTTTTTCCATAACTATCACCTCATTACTTTCTCCATTGTACTGTTCCTATAAAAAAATACAACACCTATTTAACATTAAAGAATATCAGAATCTGATTCTGATCTTTACTATCAGGAAGTCCACAAAATACAGTTCAAAGTCTTCAGCTGATCCAAAATTCTGCAGCAAGAGTTCTGATGAAAATCAACAAAAGGGATCATATTTCTCCAATTTTAGCTTCCCTTCATTGGCTTCCTGTTAAATCAAGAATAGAATTTAAAATTCTTCTTCTAACGTATAAAGCCCTTAATAATCAAGCTCCATCATATATCAGAGCTCTGATTACCCCGTATGTTCCTAACAGAGCACTTCGCTCTCAGACTGCAGGTCTGCTGGTGGTTCCTAGAGTCTCTAAAAGTAGAATGGGAGGCAGATCCTTTAGTTATCAGGCTCCTCTCCTGTGGAACCAACTCCCAGTTTTGGTCCGTGAGGCAGACACCCTGTCTACTTTTAAGACTAATCTTAAAACTTTCCTTTTCGACAAAGCTTATAACTAGAGTGGCTTATGTTGCCCTGACCTTCCTATGGGGATGTGCTTCTATGGGCTTAGACTACTGGAGGATATCAGGATCTATTTTTCTCACTCTATTGCGTTCTACTGTTCTTCAATTATGCATTGCTTGTCATAATTTCTGCTTATAACTTTTTGTTCTCTCTCTTTTTTCTTCATAGTAGGTACACCTGGTCTGGCGTTCTGTTATCTGAGACATCATCCAGAGAAGACAGCTCACCTGCTATTACCATCTAATGTAGAACAGATTACTGGATCAATGTTTGCTTCTGTGCTTGTTTGTCTCTCTTGTTGTGTCTCTGCTCTGTCTTCTGTAACCCCCAGTCGGCCGAGGCAGATGACCGTTCATACTGAGCCCGGTTCTGCTGGAGGTTTTTCCTTCCCGCTAATGGGTGGTTTTTCTTTCCACTGTCGCTTTATGCTTGCTCAGTATGAGGGATTGCTGCAAAGCCATGGACAATGCAGACGACTCTCCCTGTAGCTCTACGCTTCTCCAGGAGTGAATGCTGCTTGTCGGGACTTTGATGCAATCAACTGGTTCCCTTATATAGGACATTTTTGACCAATCTGTATAATATGATCGATTTTGACTTTGTAAAGTGCCTCGAGATGACATGTTTCATGAATTGGCGCTATATAAATAAATAAAATTGAATCTTGTCTCGTAACAAAACGTTCTAATCCAGAACAACCTGTTATAATGACGTTATGCTCCAGGTGATATTTTATGGGTAATATTTTAGAAAAAAAGATAGGAAGAGTACCACATAAAAAAATAACTTTCTGTGCTACATTTGCTTGTTGTTTGCTCCAGAGTCTGGGACGATAAGCTAATCTGTAGATGTCCTGCGTTTCTTTGATGCAGCTACAGAAAGCAAAAAGAAAATACATGCTTCAAAAGAGGCATGCATCGCAGCATAAAACATCTTCCCTCTTTCTTTAAGTCTTCCTTTTAGAGTTGGTTAAGAGAGATAACGTTGACTGACAGGCCGCCCGGTGGAGGCTGGTTTGGGGATCTGTCACTCAAGGGAGAGGCCTGTGAGCGGTGCTCTGCTTGAAAAGCAGCACTGATACAATAGGGCAGGCATCATGGGAGGCCTTCCCTCCTCACTGTTGCTCCTTGCCTGCTCCCCAACTCACACACAAAAGAACACATACAAGCGTACCAGGTAGCTGAGGGAGAAAAGGAAATCACCCAGGGTGAGCAATGTCGCAGCTGGAGCTGGAACATCCCTCATCTGCTTCCTTTTTCCCTTCCATCTTTTTTAGCATTATCGCTTCCATTTTCTCTCCCCTTTCTCCCCTTGACCTTTTTCTGTAACCTTTCCTCCTGCCTGCCTGCTAATTTTCCACCTGCAATTCTTTTGTTGTCTGGCTCCTTGCCTTTAACTTGTTCTCATATGCCTTCATCTTGTAGCTATACACTACCTCCTGTCATTTTCTCCCTTGTAGAACCTTATACCCTCTTGTCACCCTAAAACTATTCCCGCCACCTTTCAGTCTCCTCTGCCTCCCCATGCTTTCACCCCTCAAGCTATTTTCCATCAACCTCTCCCCTTCCCTCCTATAACCTTTCTCGAGGAGACATATAAACCCCTGTATGTCACTTATAACCCTTACTTTCGTTCTCATTTTTCACAACTATCTCTTTACTTTGACCCCCTCCTATCTGGCAGTGCTGTTACATGACCCACTTCTGGCAAATCCTGGAAACCTTCCTTCTCTCACCACCTCTAATCTTTCCTCTTCCCTATCTCTTTTTTTCAGCTGGCTGGTCAGTCAGCATATATTGTCACTCTCCATGTGCTACACAAACACACACACCCGACCCTCTTTCACTTTTTCCCGCTCAAAGTAAGTGGTTAGTTTAATTTCTTGTTTGTTGAGTTGAAACTTGATTATTGATTATTTGAATCTAGACAATAATGAATAAAGACAGGAACACAATACAGTGCTGTGATAAAGCCTTCACCTTCTTATCAATTTCCTCCGCTTTTGTGTTTTTGTCACACTTGAGTGTTTCAGATCAAACAAGATATCAGGAGAACTGCTGAGTGTACAATTTCCAGATGCATGAAGTTGCCACTTTTATCTGTGCAAGGTATAAACATCATTAGAATGTTCAGCAGCCATACTGTTGTAAAAGGAGATGGGTTCTGTGTTACAGAGATACACTAAAACATGTTTCGGTGTAAAATGTGTAAATTAACTTCAGAACAACATTAACATGTGGAGGCTGGCTGAAGCTGCTGTAAAAGGATCAGTAACCACAGTGAAACATATCCTGTGACAATATTAACCCAAAAGACACTCAGAAAAGAAGGATACATCAGTCTAAAACCATCAGAAAAAGCTGGATTGCAGTTTATGAATGCAATTGGGGAAAAAAAAACATTGATTTTTTGAGGTATGTCCTGTGGTCTGATGAAGTTTATAAGCCTGTGAATACTATCCCCACTATGAAGTACAGTGGTGGTAGCACGATGTTGCGTGGCTGCTTTGCTTCAGAGAATAGATGGCATCATGAGAAAATAATATCATGCAGAAATATTCAAGTTAAATTTCAAGATATCAGCCACGAACTAAAACGATGGCCGCAGATGGGTTTTCCAAGTGGAAAATGACCCAACCATACTGCAAAATTAGTAACAAAGTGACTTAATGACAACAAAATTAATGTTTTGGAGTGGCCATCACAAAGCCTTGATTTCAGTCTCACGGCTTAGCACCTTCCAAAAATACCCAGGCTCAACATTTTTGCTTTGCCAGATCTTCTGATTCTTGGCCTCTAAGTTTGCAAAAAGTATTTCAAGCATTTTCTGATTAATTCAATTAAATTAAATTAAATTTTATTTATATAGCGCCAATTCATGAAACATGTCATCTCAAGGCACTTTACAAAGTCAAGTTCAATCATATTATACAGATTGGGTCAGATTATATAACCTGACTCTCGCCAGATGTATGTCGCTCCGCCTAGCTTCACTCACATACATCTGGGACATCTCCATAGGAATTGCCTTTATTGAAGGCTGGGCCTTATCAAAAATCCTTGCATATGATTGGTTAAGCCACTTGTCTGTCATCTTTATTGACGTGCTATTTCAACCACTCACACCGAAGCTAACCCGTGACGCTGTGAGAGCGACGCAGGAAAAAACAAAACTTTTTTTTTTTAATGTGTTTGCGGCTCTAGTGGCACGCGTTTTATTGACAGTGAGCTGACAGGAAGAGGGGGGAAGACAGGCGGCAAAGCACCGCGGGTCGGAGTCGATCCCGGGCCGACCGCGTTGAGGACTAAAGGCCTCCTAATATGGTTCGCGCTAACCGCTCCGGGGCGCGTCTGCCACGGACGCGCCCCGGAAAACAAAACTTGCCAAATCCGGTTGGGAGAAGGGCGAAAACATCGTTTCCACCAACAAAAGCCTTCAGAGCCGTTCTCTGATGTTCTTTTAATGAAACAATACTAGGTAGATTGGACAACACGGAAGATATAGCAGCATCAATGCTAACGCTTGCTTCCTCGATGCGAGCCGCCATTGTTGTTCGAATCTCACGGTCGCTTCTCCACTACGTCACATCCATGAAACTCCCGCCCAGCGTCCTGATTGGCCAGACCATAAAATTGGTTGGAGAAATCACTCTCTATGGGAGAGGTCCCAGATGTATGCGAGTGAAGCTAGGCGGAGCGACATACATCTGGCAAGAGTCAGGATACAGATTATACAGATTGGTCAAAAAATTCCTATATAAGGGAACCAGTTGATTGCATCAAAGTCCCGACAAGCAGCATTCACTCCTGGAGAAGCGTAGAGCCACAGGGAGAGTCGTCTGCATTGTCCATGACTTTGCAGCAATCCCTCATACTGAGCAAGCATGAAGCGACAGTGGAAAGAAAAACCACCCATTAACGAGAAGGAAAAATCTCCAGCAGAACCGGGCTCAGTATGAACGGTCATCTGCCTTGACCGACTGGGGGTTACAGAAGACAGAGCAGAGACACAACAAGAGAGACAAACAAGCACAGAAGCACACATTGATCCAGTAATCTGTTCTACATTAGATGGTAAGCGCGGGTGATCTGTCTTCTCTGGATGATGTCACAGTTAACAGAACGTCACACCAGTTGTACCTACTATGAAGAAAAAAGAGAGAGAACAAAAAGTTATAAGCAGAAATGATGACAAGCAATGCTTAATTGAAGAACAGTAGAACTCCATAGAGTGAGAAAAATAGATCCTGATGTCCTCCAGTAGCCTAAGCCTATAGAAGCATAACTATAGATGTAGCTCAGGGTAACATAAGCCACTCTAGCTTTAAGCTTTGTCAAAAAGGAAAGTTTTAAGATTAGTCTTAAAAGTAGACGGGGTGTCTGCCTCACGGACCAAAACTGGGAGTTGGTTCCACAGGAGAGGAGCCTGATAGCTAAAGGATCTGCCTCCCATTCTACTTTTAGAGACTCTAGGAACCACCAGCAGACCTGCAGTCTGAGAGCAAAGTGCTCTGTTAGGAACATACGGAGTAATCAGAGCTCTGATATGTGATGGAGCTTGATTATTAAGGGATTTATACGTTAGAAGAAGAATTTTAAATTCTATTCTTGATTTAACAGGAAGCCAATGAAGGAAAGCTAAAATTGGAGAAATATGATCCCTCTTGTTGATTTTCATCAGAACTCTTGCTGCAGCATTTTGGATCAGCTGAAGACTTTGAACTGTATTTTGTGGATTTCCTGATAGCAAAGAATAGACCCCTTGCAACCACGTGACTCCGTTACCCAGAACCCTTTGCGTGGCGGCCATATTGATTGGCGTGCCATTTTCTACACAACGCGCGATATTCAAGAGCCGGGCGTACACTGTACGAGTTTTTCCCCTTTTCGGGCCGATTCTTCAGCCGTGCGAGCATTTTTTGAATCGGGACGAATTTCAGCTTGATCGTACAGGGGGGGAGGAGGGGGGACTGGCTTTTCACGACTACCTCCCGATCAGGAATCGGACGGTCGGTGAAAATCAAACATGTTTGAAATTCAGTCGGCTGTCGTGAGGTTTTCGTGAGCGCATCCTGCTGTTCAAGCAGAGCTACGAGGGGGCGCCCTCCCCTCCTTTCCGTCCCCGCCAGGGGAGGGAGGTGAGTGGGCGTCCCTGAAGCAACCTCTTCAGGGACGCCTCTTAAAAACCTTTTATTTTATTTTTAAAATAAAATTTAGTGCAGGAGAACTTCATAATATGCAGCCTGTTTTGCTTCAGCTTAAAGCTAGGGTCAACAATTTTTCCGGAGGTTTCCCCAAGTCCCTTTTTTAAATAACTGCACATGCGCAAGACCGTCTTACCTTGCTCTTCCGCTTTTCAGGGGAATCGCATGAAAATATCTTGCAAATCCACTCCGGTCTTATTTCTTTCTACTGAGGCCTTCCTCTTCTTCTCATAAACATGAACACGGTTCGCTTCTTGTGACTCTCAGCCATGTTCAAAGTATATGGTGAGAGCAGCAGAGCTAAAATGAACAGCTAACCAGTAAGCTAGCCGCTAAGCTAACCAGATACATAAACACAAGAAGTGAGCATGCACAACCAGTAGGCGGAAACTCAGAAGGAATGACCACACACACTGGCGACGTGAGTGCATCAGAATGATTGGCATGTGGGACAAGCAATAGATAAGGCGATTCTCCCGGAACTTGAGGGATGAAGAGGGGTGAATATATAATGGCTATGAGTGAGAGCAGGAACAAAACTCTGACAAATCCATGCCCTGCAGACCGAACAGCAAAGATTGGTTAGAGTTTTTACAGGGCTGCAGCTCCCACAGGGAATGATTTTTTAACCTCCTTTTTTGTGAATATACAACATATTAATTACTGTAAGGATGGAAGTGTAACCCAGAGGTAACTAGAGTTACTCTTTGGTGCGTTCAGGGTGCATCGTTTTTTTTTGCACTGTTGCGACAGTTTGTTGATTTGCGACAGTTTTGCGACAGTTTGTTGATTTGCTGTCCCGAGTGAAAATCGCGGGCTTTAAGCAACGTATGAGACACCAGAGCAACGCATCTGTGCTCCTCCAGTTCACAACTGTGACTTTTCATTGTTAGGTGAGCAATAACATGTACTGGGTAACGTTATTAATGTTAATAAGGCTGAGTTTAATGGCCGAATTAAAGATATGTATTTGTTGATGGGATGTAATGTTTTATATGTCTGTTAAATGTGGCAAAAAGGTAACAGAATGCTAATCCCAGCCATGTTGTGGAACAGTATAATTTCATTTTATAAATGTTGATTTCTTTATGCAGTTCCGTTGTTATATATATATTTTTTTTAATGGACGGGTCCTTATCCATAATATTATTTTATTATTGTGTATTAATAAATGTTAAAGGATACTGAGGTGTGGTGTATTTCTGTTCCAGAAATATATTAATAAATTCTGGTTGATAGTAAACTGCTATCAGGACTCTGAGTATATTGGTTTGGTTACAGAAGGACGATTTTACCCAGTATAACAAAAAGTGTTTCTGAACAGGATTACCAACTATAGCTTTAAACAAGTATACACATACACTGTCTGAATGTAAATGATCAAAACAAAACACTTGGCATGAAAAATTGATTGGATTTAATTAACTGGTATGTCAGCAAAGGGAAACCAGGTTGTGACAGC
Organism: Fundulus diaphanus; assembly: GCA_037039145.1. Lineage (NCBI taxonomy): Eukaryota > Metazoa > Chordata > Actinopteri > Cyprinodontiformes > Fundulidae > Fundulus > Fundulus diaphanus. The sequence continues at coordinate 13,318,144 of CM073121.1, read as the reverse complement.
GTTAACAGAGAAATCAAAGCAACAGACGGCTTACCGCTTGTGTTCCAGCTGTAAACCCTAACTCCTGGGTAATATTACTGCTGGAATGTCGAATGTTTATTTAATTGTATGACAAATGCATCTACCAAGCTATAAACCACAACCCATGCCTTTTCTTTTCCAGACAATTTGTATGCAGACTCATGTTCCTCCACAGTCTGACCTGCTTCCTGCTGCTCAGTCACTCAGTCTTTCTGTAGATTTATCAACCATCCAGCATATAAAAGCCCATTCCCATGCTGTGCCTCAGTCTGCCTCAACATGTCTCCTTTCATGCATACAAAAATGTATTTGTGTTCATCTGTGTAGACAAACAGCTCATGGAGGTAACACTGCCCCCCTCCCCCACCCCATCTTTAGTTTACTACCTACCTTCTCTGTATGAATTCAGCTCTCTCTTTAAAACTCACCTCATTTCTTCATTCATATAGATCCTTCCATCCAAATTTTAAATTATCTTCTACGCTTCTTTTCAACAAAAACAGAAGTGCCCAAAACCATCAGACAAATTCCATGTCAACAGTCACTTTAACGTTAGAAATTTTAATCAAATGGCAATGGCATTTTCCGACTGAAAAAAGTAAAAGACGTTATTCAAGTTTAACAATGTAACTAATCAATTTGAAAGGACAAAATGTTTTAAAAGACACCTAAGGTGAAATGAAGGTGAAAATCAATGTTGCTTTCATACCACCTGTTTACAGGTTTTATTAAGGTATGGGTTGTTGCCATGTAGCCAAGTGGTTTAACAGGAAGAGTTCTTGATAGCAGAGTTGTAGTTTATTTGCCGTAATGGACTCAACAGTAAACTTCTACTCTTTAGTAAATGTGGGAGAAGAAAAAAAGCCCCCTTTTTGGGTGGAGGTGTTTCGAATAACAAAAGCAATTAATGAAAAAAGCTGCCCTTATTGTTTTTTAATACATTTTAATAACGTTTTTACAGGTGGGATAGAGAGGTGTTTTCAGAGAGTTACGAGGTTCTGTAAAAGCAACCAGAAAACAATACAGGAATGGACTAATATTAGAAAATATTATTTGTACTTTTAAATATTCATAGAGTTTAAGCCTGGAAAAAGGTTTTAAATTTCCAGGTCATTCCAGTCTTACACTTTGCTTGCAACTGGGCCAGGAGCTTAATACCCTTGAAAGAGACTGTTTAGGAACTGATTAGTAACTCCAAAAAAAAGCACTAATATGTGCTGTCAGTTAAACGCGTTATTAACGGCGTTAACGTAAACCCATTTAATCGCGCGTCAAAACACACACACCGTTCCCTAATGTTTCTCCCCCCCCCCCGCCGCGCTCTCCGGACTGTGTTTCTTTTACCCTCGGCGCTTTCCGTAGTTTCAAGAGTGCTAGCAGAAAACTGTAGCAAAACAGACCCGCGCTTTTGCCAAAGACTGTTTATTTCATGCGACTTTGGGCTTCGTTTTTCTAAAAGCGCTTCTAAATTTCATGAGTCACGGGTTGCGTTTTTTTTTGGGCAGGTTTCTGAAAGTGAAATCGCTTATTTGGGCTCTAAAATAAGTGAAGAAATAGGGGTTATTATGAGACCTGCCTGCACTACATTTGAGTGTATCCAGCTAAAATATCCCTCCGCCATAGGAGCCGTCAGTAGTAAAGGCAGACAGAGCAACTCTGCTCGTATTTTCTGCAGTTTACGGTGCAATAGGGCTTGGTCGTCATGACATATTACTTTGTGTGGCCGCCATATTGAATGCCTCCGCGGCTCCGCCCCCGCTACTCAGACTACTGCCTATGACTACCGCATACTGTACTCCCTCTCTCAGCCGTGTTTTAATTTGATTAATTTTACCGTAACTTCATTTCAACCATGGTAAACCGTTGCTGTGTTGTGGGCTGTAACAGCGCAACACATGATCGCCATGGGAAAAACATAGAAAATGGGTTAACTTTCCACCGCTTTCCTGCCTGGAGGCGCAACCACGGGAGAGACAGCAAGCGCAATGGAGTTGTCGGCTCGCTTGGATCGCGGCTGTAAGACTACCGATCATAACTACCCACAGTATCCCGATGTCAATGAGAGTTTGTTCCCTGTATTTTCATTCTGGTGAGTTAAAGATGCACGGTTTTATTTTATAGCCTACAGTTTCTTTCCTTCAGCCGCGACACCACATACATGCACATAAATACTAAAACGGCAGCGGGAAAAGGCTCAAATGCGTGAGAAACCCGGAGGGTTTAGGGAGGGTTGGCAGTTAACGTTACTAAAAAGTACATTACATGCGTGAGTGGTTGTTAGCACTAAGGGTTAGCAGGTGCCAGGTGCACAGCTTACCTTTGTACGAGTTACTGTGTTCCCACTGTTTGCTGGCTTTATGATCTGCCGCTCCTGAACCCATCCATTCGTAAACTGCACATGAGACTCCAAGGACTTGTAGCTTTGGAACTTTTATAAAGTATAGGCGCTCACACCACAAACAAGGCAGCCGAAGACGTCTGATATGCAAAACAGTGGCAACAAGTGGTCGTCGGCGCTCCATAATAATGCTGATTTTGTCAGCATACCGGTCCCTGGCTTCTCTATTTAATGTGTCCCGGTAAATTTCAGATCCTTTTCGGGATTTTAACATATTTTTTCTATCTATTCTTTCTCAACTCTACTTCTACGTCTCTTCGTTCAACAACGTTATGTCAGAGGTATTTTAACGTTGCGTTGCCATCAATATGGCCGCCACGTCCCACAATGCAACGCGGATCCCGAGCCCTATAACCGGTGATAACTGCTGAAAGTAGATTACATGGTGCAGATCACCATTTTAAGCAGAAATTGGTTCTGAAGATGAGTTTTTACACGTTGATAACAGAAACCCCAACCCATAAACCGTACTTTAATGCTTATTAATTTGTTGTCTCTGTATTTGACAAACTAAGGATGAATCACGTTGCCAAACGAAGTACCTGGAGTTACTAATCAGTTCCTAAACAGTCTCTTTCAAGGGTATTAAGCTCCTGGCCCAGTTGCAAGCAAAGTGTAAGACTGGAATGACCTGGAAATTTAAAACCTTTTTCCAGGCTTAAACTCTATGAATATGGATAGAAACAGCAAGCAAAAATATTCAAAGAAATTATTGTTGTTGGTGTGAAAGCTCAGAATTAGATGTGTGAGAGAGATTGAAGAAATGAACAAAACTTATGACTTTATTGAAATGTACAATTTTTATTAATTTATATGTTTATGCATAATACCATGTCTATCTTTGTTTAAGAGGCAAAAAAATATATATCGGCATGAAAACAGGTATTTATTTACACATTTGTTTACACACTGTGTAAACATCAGGGCGTCATGATTAGTCATTTAGCCATTATAGTCCAGAGTTTAACATTTGGCACCAGGATGTTTTCATTCCAATTCTGAAAAGTGCTTGAAAAATAACAAAAATATTTTTTGTACAAGCATGTATTTTATTAGTGTCATTTATTGCAAAATTGCATATTAAAATGCCCAAATAGGCTATTACACTTTCAGAAATAAAAGGATAAAATATGCGATTAATTTGCGATTAATCTCGAGTTAACTATCGACATTATGCGATTAATCGCAATTAAAATGTTTAATCGTTTGACAGCCCTAATATATATATATATATATATTTTTTTTAAATTTATTTATTTATTTATTTTAATTTCTAAACACTCCTAAAAGTTCCCCAAATTTGCCAAGCCTCCTCCCATCTTTCCCCTTTCTCCACTGCTCTCAGGTGTGTTATTTATGAGTCAGCCTGCTGGCCTGTAAATGTCTCCCTCCATGTTACGTGTAACTCCTTCAGAACCTGTTAGAGTGTGAAGGAGAATCTACCCACCTCTGAAAGACAAGGAAAGTGCCAGTTTTTCTCTCTGCTTTTTGTGCCTTACGTTTGTAACAAATGGACATCTGTTTTTGTGTGTGTGTGTGTCTCTGGTTGCTTTTATAGAAGGTGAGAAAAGGTATCTGGGACAACATCAATTCAGAATACATTGCTGAGTTTCATAAGAATCAAATGTGAAAAGAAAACACTGTTTGGAAAGTGGTTTGCTCCTTCCAAACAACCTTCTTTCAGCCCTTCAAAAAACTCTTCTTTTTTACTTTTTTGTTTGAGATACTACATTGCAACTACATACCACACCATACAGCTTTACTCTACAGTCACAAATCCATAAATTAGAATAGGCATTTTTAAGAGGCTCCTTTGTCAGATTAAAAGTGCCTTTTTGAAATAAAAAGATTTTTGCATGAAACATGTTGCATTTTTTATTGGTCTGATGCAAAATTCAAATCTTAAATTCTGTGTTTTTATTATTTGGAGGTTAACAAAATCATAATTAACAGAAATAAGGTATTTAAAACATTATCAGTCTGTGTTAATCTAAATAATGTGTTTCCCTTAGTGAACTGAGTTACTGAAATACTTTTTAATAATATTCTAATTTATTGAATATGATTGTATAGGCATGCTATGATCTTTTCTCGTATCTCATAATGTCTGACATAACCGACAGAAGGAGACCCTTCACTAACATTTCATTCATTGTAAATGGGAATGATGGAAAAAGTCACATTGAGGTTTGTTAATTTAAAAAATTAAAATGCTCCACCACAGAACTGTCATGGTTCAGTTTTGGCCTGGCTGTCTCCCCCTGTTATTTTCCAGCTCTTCCACCTCTCATGCAGCCCAGCTCTCACTCCACCTCATTAGTTCCACCTGCCATTGCTTAATTAAGTCTGGATTCAGTGCACCTGCCAACACCTCTACAAAAACCACCCTCAGTCAGTTCATTCTAAGGACTCTCTCTTGGCTGCGCTCCTGGTCTTACTGCAGCCCCTGTGTCTGCAGTAAAGAGCTTTCTCTGCCGTGCTGCTGGACCACTGCTCCACCACAGCTTCAGGTCTCGTCTTAGCTGAGCAGCTGGTTCTTGGCGCAGCACCCGCAGCCCTCCAGCTCTCTCCAGTCCTCCAGCTCCTGCTCCCATCTACAACCTCCAGTTCCGGTCCGGTACAACCTCCCTGGTTTCCTTCTTCCACAACTCATCCTTATTTCAATAAAACTCTCAGAACTAGCTCCGTGTGTGTGGTGTGCATTCTGGGTTCATCTAAGACAAATTATGACAAGAACTACATTTGGATATTCAGCATTTTTCATTAAAGTAAGCATTTTTTTGGAATACCATGGCCAACCACATAAAACTGATAATACATTTTTAAACATTTACCTCTGAAGTCAAGAACTGGCTAAAATGAAAAATATTTCACAATCCTTTTCATATTTTGTCTATTATGACAAAGTTAGAGTTTATGGTTTGTGTAAATCAGTGGTGTCCAAAGTCAGTCCTCAAAGGCCAGAGTCCCACAGGTTTTAGGTGTTGTCCTGGTTAAATACAGCTGAACCTAATAAGTGCTTAATCACTAGGCCTTTGCAGACCTTGATGACAGACTGAGAAGGTAAATCATTCATTTGAATCAGATGTAGGAGACCGGCCCTCACAGACTGGAGCTGGACATGCCTGGTGTAAATGAATTCCACATCATATTATTTCCATATATGTCAGATTTTTTTTCCTTAATAAATGCAATCAACATTTTAAAAATGCTCCTTTCATTTACTCAGAGTATGTTCCATTAAAGAGAGATATGTGATCTAAAACATTTAAACATGAGAAAAAAACCTGAAGACTATTTCACTGTACTGAATAATAGACACCTATGTGACCTGTAAAAGTATTCTTGATAGGCTTTAAATGTTTTTTTTTAAAAAAACTTTTCCTTGCATTTTTAAGTTTCATATTCATACACAGGTGTGTGCGTTTATGGACATTTTCATGCCAGCCATGTTGAATCAAAGTCTAGCTTGCTATTGAGAAAGTCCAGTTTGCTTGGGGAAGAGGGAATTTACAATCAAACTCTGGTGTGCATAAAAGAAGCAAACTTTAGTTTGTCTAAAATTATGGGTAAACACAATCTAATCAAGATAAGGAAAGGACCTGTGACCATATTCACAATGATCCTCAGAGTCCTCTAACAGAGCTCCTACCTTAGCCTAAAAATTTCTCCCAATGAGTCTTCGCTTAAGAACAATTAAGATACCTGCTGAGAGCGACCCTGAGTAAGGAGATGACAGAAATTTTTATCTTAGTGAGGAGGTGTGGTTGACCCGTTGCTAGGTGTGACACTGTCTTCTAAGAGCGGTGATTGGTTGATACAAAAACCCAACGAAAGAAAAACACAGCATCAACATGTTTGAATGTACCTTATTTACGTCCTCATCATTATTTTGCTTTTGTGTACCTTATTGTAAAGTGTTACCTATTATTATGTTTATACGCCATACTGGTCATTTTACTGCATCATCTAGTTAATATTAATGTGCTCTCACCTGTCAGCATTTTACTGTAATTACCTACTTGTATAAAGCGGTCGTATTAGGCAAGACTCCCGACATCAAATGAAGATAATAAGGTGGAGAAAACCAGTGGCGGCTGGCCTATAGGGGGCGCTCGGGCGCTGCCCTCCCTAGATGTGGAGGGGAAAAGTCAAAATATATATAGATTTTAAAAGTATTATTAATGTCAGTTTTTACTTAATAGTACGTGGCTACATGTAATAAGAATTATTAAAACACTTCTACTAATTGACTACCAATTGACTCTCATTTAACAGTGCATTTCCACCAACAGAACGTATAATTTCTCTTCTTACTCTACGCTTGTGGGGCTGCCGCTCAAGGAGCCCCACAAGTGTAGCGAAATAACCAATCATTATTTGTTATATGCTAGGGAAGATTTATAAATATTTGGCCAATCAGCATCGCCAAAATGAATGGCTTTGGGGCTCCTGGAGTCGTAGCCCTAGCTGCACAGGGATAGGTGCACTTCACGCATGACGTCACGAGCTACATCCGCACTACATCCGGGTCACGGTGGTCGGCAAAAACAGTACTGTTTTCGCTTACCAGCGTGACAAAACGGGTGAATTAGAGCGTACTTTTAGTTTATTTTTGGAATCTAAACAATGCCTACGACTTGTTGTGCTCCCGGTTGCACACAGAGGCATTCCAAATCATCGGATGTACGTTTCTTTCGTTTACCGAAGGACGAAGAAAGAAGAAAGAAATGGATAATTTCAATGAAAAGGATGCAGGGAGACAATCCCAATCGCCATCATACCATGACAGAATTTGCAGTCTACACTTCATCTCCGGTAAATACAACTTAATTTTGCACTAGTCGTTGTTCAACTTAAATCATTATATAAATAAAAAATTAGGATATATAGTTAAGTCAAGACGTAAACATTCGTTTCGTAATAATATACGTACATGTACAATGTATGCAAACCCTCTGGCATGAGTCTGTGAAAAGGATTAATAAGACAAAAACACCAAAATAATCTTTTGTGAACAATGTTTTTTCATTAATTAAATGCTTATTGTGGAATCGTAGTAATTTTCCGACTTTTAATTTAAATGCATGTACTGGGTTAGGCAGGGAAATCTATTGGCCAGCCCCACCAAGATTTTTTTTCACCAGTCGCCACTGGAGAAAACCGAACTGGATAGCAGAGCAGCACCTCTGTCCGCACAGCTCTGGGAGGAGACTAGAGGAGTGTTCAAAGGTAAATTGGTCCCAGTATCACTGTGCGAAGAGACATTGTCCAGCAGAACAATGCGTGTTACGCTCTGCGCATCTTTTTTGCTGCTTGCACCAGCCTGGAAAGTGAGAAGAACTCCATGCAGCAATCAAAAGCCAGAGAGAACGCACATGCAAACTTCTAGATGACCATTTAGGCTATGGATGCTGACATCGTCACGTACAGTAGAGAAAATACTTTCTCACCACTTTTACATCTTCCCTCTATGTATATAGAGTGTATATAATTGTTTTTTGCCTTGTCTAAAGTGTAGTTATGTATATATTTTTCTGTGACTTTTGCCAATTCTTTGAAAATGTTCATTGAGAGCATTTTACAGTCTGTAATATTAAAATTCTACTGTACTAGATTGTAAATTTTTCCACTTTTTATTCATGATCCAATATTTTTTCTTTTATTTATTTATCCTTTAAAAAATAAATGACTAGAGGTAAAAATCGAAGAAAAGACTTTTTCCTAAGATTTTTCCTAAGTTGACATCACTCAAAGCTACTTTCAGGACCTGAATGAATTTGCACCTTTTACATGCAGTCATATTCTAAAGCCAGAAATCCTAAAAATCTTGAAAGTTTGAAATCTAAATAATTCACTATCAACCTTTTTCATTGTTTTTAAAGTGGATGGGTAATTTTTAGAGCAGTCAAAGATAACAGTAAAGAGAAAAGAATTCTCCTTACTGACAAACAACCTCCAATTGAACCCCTTTTTTGTCCTGGGAGTGTAAAACATTTGAAATAATCAACTTAAGGGGAGTAACTCTACCAACCCAAAGCAGTGGGAAGAGGACACAACACAGAGGATGCTATGGCTGCTATAGATAACTTGAGGAAGGAGCTATTAGCATAAAGTGTCTCACATAAGAAAATATTTTCTCTTACAAGCAATTTTAAATATGTATTTGCCCTCTTTCAATACTTGAATTCCTGCTGATGTCCTTTAATCAAAATGTTTTTCTTCTCCTAATTCTCGGGGCCATCTGTCTCGACTGACTGGGGGTCAGAAAAGACAGAGCAGAGACACAAAAAGCACACACTAACACACTAATCCAGGAATCCTTTCTATGTAAGAGGGCAACAGGTGGGTCATTGATTTACATCTGACATAGAATGTGCTTAGGAGGATGGGCCTCCATGCCCTTTAAAAATAGCAGTGCACCAACTGCACGTTGCTCAAGTGCGAGCCACCAGAATTGACAAAGACTCCTGGATAGGTGTCGAAATGTTTTCAGAAAGAACTTAATGAAAGTCCAATTGCTTCCGATTTAAGCCTGTTTGCTGTTGCGATGACCCGGATAACTCAGAATTTGCACAGGCATAAGCCTGAGAAAAAATTCAAGTCAAGTACAGTAAAAAGAGCTAAATAAAAGTTAAAGCTTGAAAAGTAGGTTGGAGACCAACACCAAAGACCTCATATTGGGATCCTTAGAAATCAACAGTAGTTTATATGGCGAGGTATAAAAAATTGTTGATCAAAATAATTTTATGCAGCTCATTATGAGTCTTTTAATTACAAACCAGATAATTTCCTACTAAATATAAAAAGATACAATACTTTATGGCTGTAACATCACAACAAAAAGTGTGGTTTGAATGTGTTTGCAAGGCTCTGTATTTAAAGGCATCCTTCGCCAATGCGAGGCGTGCTGTTGTTGAAGATGGTGGTGCATTGTTCAATTGACCCAATAGATAGTGGCTTAATCTTTTCATATTGTTGTTTATTTGTGCTTCATTTCTATCCCCTCACAAGATACATTTCTTATCTCAATAGCTGACTTCTTTAACATTCTTAATATTCCTTACTTCTCCATCTCACATTTATTGTTCAGTCTTCTTCCCTCTTCCACCTCCTACATCTGCCTTCTATTTTTCTTTGTTTTCTTTCCTCGTCTCTCCAGCAATTGTCGTTTAATGATATAATAACTATATATATATATATATATATATATATATATATATATATATATATATAAAAAGATAGATAGATATATACACACTCACATACACACGTATTTCCCTCTAATCTTCTGTCACGGAGAAAAACAGCCATTTGGGGTCCTGCCGACACCAATTTCCACCACCAGACAATTTCTTCTGGTGTATAGCCAGCCACCCTGCTCTAATATAGCTCTCAACACAGGCTCACAGCATCTTCTCATCCCTCCCTCCCTCTATCATCCTCTGATCCCACCTGCAACTCCTACACTCCTGTCTTGTTAACTTCCCTCTTGCCTTTCTATTAACAAACTCATAGCTTCCTTTTCGTTTTTCTTCACCTCCCTATCCTCTGGGTTTTTGGTTCTTAACCCCCATCAGTTTTTATACATCCATCTATACATCTGTCCTTTTATACATCTATCTTTCATCCGAAATGGGAATTCAGGGACTGCCAAGCTGGCCTTTGTGTGTTTCTGTTTATAGGACAACTGATATTAGACAGATCCATTTTCCTCCTGTCTTGCCCTGTTTCCCATCAATTCTTGTGTCTTTACCAGTCTCACCATCTCCATGGTGATCTCTAATGTCACACATCTTTTTTTTCTTTCATCCAATCACTCTCTGTCAGGGTATATGTATGCAGGCATTTCCTTTAGGGTTACCTGACAGACATCTAACAGCTTTCTCTATGTGTTGGACTGGGACTGATCAGGTGATACAAATTGCGTCCGTGTGTACGTACATGGCTTTAGACCTGCCAACAGTCCTCTAATGAATCAGTGTGTTTGTGTGTCCAAGCAACTGTGGTCATGTTTGCCAGATTGAGTCTGTGGTCATCAGTATCTCTTGTTAGCTCCCTTGTGTGTTAGAGGGTCAGAAGAGTATTGCATGAACTTTTCAACCTTATGCCACATGGCAGCTTCCAACCAGATGCCACCTGTGTGTGTGTTTTTAGAGGTTTGTGTTTCTTTGTTGTTGCAGCAAGCAGTGTTATTATCTGCATCCTTTAAGTTTTCCCTTCAACCTAAGCGGACAGGAAGTTGCTGATGGTAGTTGTTTATTCATGTGCAATTCACAATGCTCTTGTGCATTTGCCAGTTAAAGTTCTGACAGTGAAACTCCACTTAAACCTCATTATTAAAATTATTGTAATTTTCTGCTGTCTTATGGAGTATCTCTAAATAGCAGTTAGACAATTAATCACTCACTTTTTGTTCATTGCTCACAATCACATGTGTCATGCATCCTGCCTCTTTTGTGGGTTTTTTTGCGCTGGGTGGCTGACTGTTTTCCTCCTCCTGCTCTGCTCCACCCATGAATACAAGCTGTAACACCTGTCACAGCTCTAATTACCAGAGACTCATTGCACCTGGGACTCTGCTATCATATACCTGCCTCTCAGAGCCAGCCAGCACCATATCCTCTCCTTGCCATGTGTGAGCTGTGTTCCAGCGTTGTGCGCACCGCCTGCCTGCCCTAACCTGTTGTTCCTGTGTTGATTCTCTGCTCACCCTGCCTTCGCTGGAAACCTCATCGGCTTTTTGTTCTGGACATGACCTCAGACTGTTTCTTGTTTTGGTTCCCGTCTCACTCCTTTGGACTGTTTATTCTGGATCAGTTGTACTTCTGTGCATAACTCCTGCGTGGTTCTCTTCTCCACTATCTGTTGTCATCTGCCTGTTCAGTCTGTCTCCAACCTATTCAGCCATTACCATCTCTTCAGCCTGCTATGTCCCCATCTCTGATTTATTTTAAATAAACCTTTTATGTACAACACCACGTCCAGCTGAATTATCGGGTTCTCTGGTGCTTTACAGAATGGCTACAAGTTGCTTATGTGATTTGAGATGTGATCTGGGGTAACTACTAGAACTTTTCAACCAATCACTTGGACAGAGAGTAGAAAAAAATATAGTCAAGAAAGATGCAATTGTCCAAACGGCTGAAACTAAATCTTTCACAAGAACTCCAATGAATCATGATGATTCCAGTGTAGTAAAAAAAATGATGTCTTATGTTCCTCCTGTTTGAAATTGATTGACAGAGAAAAAGGGGATGACAGATCAGTACATGGCCATAAATAAATAGCCTCAATCTTTAGTCTGCCGTGCCGACCCATCAAGCTTTTAGTAAGGAACAAACTGTAACCTATGTTATCAGGTATGAAAGTAGCTATGCATAAACCGTAAATCTTAACTCCGACAGATGATGTGGAGATTCTTATAGCTGTGCATGATTTATTAGCCAGTTCACAGACTTTAGGCAAATAATAACTTAGAACAAGCTCATGTATTTCCTCTGTATGTTTTCTTTTCTTATGTTCTGTTTATGTACAGCACTTTGAATTGTCTTGTTACTGAAATGTGCTTTACATATAAACTTGCCTTGCCTTACATAAGCTATAGCTTATCTTAGCTGTAGCTTTATAATATTGATCACAGCAGATGTCCCTAAACAATAACTTTAGGTCTTTTAAAAGCAAAATAAAAAAACGTATGTCCCGTATCATGACCTCTTGCTATTAAGCTAGTAGCATCATTACAAACAAAGAAACCTTTGGGTCTTTCAAATAAAGCCCCTTCCTTTCCCACTTTCTCTTATATTTTGTTATTTATAGTATACCGTGAGAAATGCTAATGTTTTAGACTTGAAAACTGAATGCAAGTTGTTAGACCTCTCCCAATTCATACTATTTTTGATCCAAGTAAACCAAAGAAATGCAATTTATAATACAATCTCATACGTTGCAATATTGAGCTGATTTGTACATTTGTACATTTTCTATTCAGATGTATGTTTTATAATGCTCAGGCCACTGTGCCCCAAAAAGCCACCATCAACCTCTGGTGGCAAGGGCGGTAAAAAAATCCTCCATCTCAAAGGACCGATCCATGAGGAAACAACCAGTATCGACCTACTCACTCATGTTTCAACATAGTACTTTCCCTCGTCCTGACCACAGCCCAGCGTGACCCCCACTACTCATCCTCACACTGCCCCTCATGGTCTCTTGGCGCTGCCCACCTTGGTGTTATTTAAAAAAAAATTCTGAGGGTGGAGTTATAATTTTTCATCGGGATCAGTTACACTTTAAACTTCTGATCAGGGGACATCACAAAACTATACAGGCTTCTTTGTGAAACAGAAGACAGTAAAGAAAATCGGGTAGCGTGAAATTACCTTATAGATCCTCAGACTCCGTGTGAAGGAAAGAAAAACCTCCAAACCCTATGTTACTCATGTACACTGTTAAGTACATGAGTAAAGGAGTGGATGTGTTTAAACATCTGGGTGTTAACAAATGTTTACTACATCTCTAAAAATACATTATTTTTTAAAGTAAAAATACTTAACCTTTGATTTATTCAGAAATTTAACAAGTGATTAGAGCATCATTTAGCATGTTAAATGAAATGTTCTGAAACTGATAACTGTTAAATGTTTGCGTTTCATATAAGGCTTAAAGTAGCACCATGCAAGTTTTGACCCAAGCGTGAGCTTAATTTGAGGTATATTAAATTATATTTCAAGTCAGTTTACAGCACTTGCTGCATATTGATGCTCCGTGCCAGCTACCCTTCTCAAAAACTCGCCTATGTAACTTGAGAGAGTCAGAGCCGTCGCTGAAGAGGTTATGTGACCTAGAGGTCACATGACTTAGAGTGCCGCTTTATGGCAATCTGAGCTCCCCCTAAACATGGGAGCTAACCTTAGGTCCTTTTACTATTTTATTCTTCAACTCAAATTTTGTCATGGCTGAGGGACGCAAAAAGAGGAAAACTATGCCTGAGGAGGCCAAAAAGAGAAAGCAAGACAGAATTGTTCCAGAGGAAAAACAAGAGTGGATCCTGAAAAAGAATTTGCTTGTTGGTGCTTGATGAAAGAGCAATCAAGATGCAAGACTCATTCTATTTTTCAACTGTTATTATTAGACTGGCAAGTTAGCATTTTGCCTGTTGTATACAGAATATGTCCAAGTCTATGTTTTTCAGTTTTGCAGGAGCTAAATGCTGAGCTTCCAGGCTAAAAGTAGCTGTTATGCAACAAAACATATATGAGACTTGATCAGACATATTTTTGGTTCTCTGATGCAGTATTCAGTATAGTGGGGTGAATGAGGTCTTGTCTTTACAAGTAACTTGATGACTTCTCAATCTGCTGGTCCAAAGTGGTCTGCTATCAGATTCCAAAACATGGAGAAAGACAGTGCATTTTGTGACAGTGCATTGTTGCCAGTGGCCTTCAGGGAAGCTAAACCTGGAATTTACTGGGCTAGCATCCCTATTGGCTAAAAGTTACACGGTGTGATTTAAAGTTAAACAAGTATGCTTTGAATTCATATCTGATAGTAATGCGGTGTTATGGCTAGATGGCTTGATTTTGATGAGAGAACAGCCACTTTTTACAAAATACTTCAAGGTAGGTATAATGAACATTTTTGCCACTGCAGGTTTTGTGGAGAAATCAACACAATAAAGTGGGATACAAGTCAGCCCACCTTTGTTATGGCCCTGACTTGCCAAGCAAGTTAGTCACTGCCCAGCATCAGTTGATCAGTGAAAGGGCATGCCTGGCTTGATTGGTCAAGGTAAAGATGTGGTGATCACAGATTTTATGAGTAGTGCTGTCATCAATGCATGCCACATCTCCTGTCACCCCATGCTGCTGGTTTCATTTCTGAAAGCTCACTGCTGTGCAGGGTCTGGTCTACTTAGAATTTATAAATGGCCAGAGGCAGCTTGCTTGAAGGCAGTTTGGCTTTCTTGATTTGTAAAAGGAAATGTTTTGTAACAGACTCGGACTAAAGTTTATTTAAAGTGTTTCTACCCCAATGTAAAAGCACAACCCCACCCCCAGAATAATTCGGAAAAATGTCACCAAAGTGGGCAGTGCTAAGAGACCAGAGCATTATCACTTTGAGCTGCTACTACTGAAACAGTGGAGGACAGAATGGGTGCAGTTTATCTGAAAAAAAGTAGATTTTGGGGTAAGTTACACTTTAGGTCATTTGAGACTACGTCTTGGAAAAAAATACTTAACCTTTCTGCCTGTTACCAATCTTACCAACCCAAGGTGGGCATTCTTGTGACATATCATAGGCTGTTTCCCTATGTAGGGGGTCACCCCCCTGTTTGCACTCTTGCAATTAACAACAGATATGCAATCAGTCACAGAAACACACACAGACCTTTAGCCACACATTGAAGTTTAAATATGATTCACATTATTGATTTTAGGAGATATTGCTCTCAAAAGAGCAATATCTAAAAATTGACAGTGTTGCATCTGTTCATGAGCCCTTGAGATAGTCAATATTGCATTATTTGATAGAAATTATTATAAAAATTTAAAATGTCTCTAATCTAATTTATTTCCCTATAACAGCAATTCAGTCTTAAACAGCAGATAAATTTAATGAAAACAATTGGAAGCACAGCATGTTAGTCCTAATGCATACAAATGTTTGGTTTTACATTTCCATTTATATCAGTGAAATGCACTCACCAAGCAGTTTATCAGTTTCATCATACGGCTGATTATTCATGCAGCTATCCAATCATGTGGCAGCTGTGTGGTGCATTTATTCATGCAGATACAGGTCAGAAGCTCCAGTTCACATCAGAATGGAGAAAAAAGTCTGACCTCAATGACTTTGAGCGTGGCATGATTGTTAAAGCCAGATGGGGTGAGTTGAGTGTTTTTCTGAAAAAGTGCTTCTCCAGGGATTTCCAACAACAACAGTTTACTCAGACTGGTGAAGAAAAAAAAAGCATACACAAGGCTGTAATGTTTGATTGATGAGAGAGGTCAGAGGAAAATGGCCAGACTGACTCTTGCTGGCACAGAGGCTAGACTGAGTCAGATAAGCAGTCTTTAGAATTGTGGAGACTAGAAAAAGCATCTTAGAAAGAATTCCAAGTCCAACCTTGGGGTAGGTCAGCAGCAGCCACACGCACATCAGCCATGCCAGATATCTGGGAGGGTGCAGGCTTACAAAAACTAAGGGGAGGTAAAAAGGAAGTTTGATCTTCTCAGTTTCTGATATGTCATACAGATGAGTCAAAAGGAAATACCTAAAACCTTAATACTCAAACTTATTGTTTGGGTGGTTTTGTGGGGTGGCTGTGGCTCAGTGGATAGAGTAGTTGTCTTGCAATCAGAGGATTGTGGGTTGGTTCCAGCTTCATGTCCATGTGCCTCTTGGAAAGGCCTCACAAGCCATGTATTAGTGTATGAATGTGTGTGTGATTGAGTAAATATAGCTTTTGTGTAATAATGCTATACAAAATTCAGTCCATAGTCCTAATGGGCTTGCGTCAGTGCAGCATGGTACTTTTTGCCTTACCCTGTGAATTTTCACAGTGTGGTTATGGCAGATTAGAAAGACTAACATGTCACAGACACTCATGAAATATACTAGACTGTGGAACTTCAGCATGTTTAGTTTACAGCAAATCAAACAAGAAGATAAAGTGAGACAGCAATGGGGAAGTGCCCACATGCTGCATCGGTCAGTGTGCAACGCAGCACACACTGAGGGGCATGCCTCCCCATTGCCTTCCCCCATGCATTTGAAGAGGCCATGCAAAAATTCAGAGATTTGACAACAAAACTGTTAGTAGACGAGTCAAGTGGACACACTGATTTTCTCTTCTCGTTATTTGTATTTTACTTGTCATGATGACAAGTCTTGCCGCCCCTGACTGCACCTCACTGACTTGAACAAAAATATTTTACACTTAATTTATGTAAGTAAAAAAGTCTTATTTTTCCCAAAAGTGTTGCTAAAATATCATCTAATCTTGTAAACTGGGTGTATCATCATCCCTAGGCAAAATCCCCAAACTGAAAGAAAAACTGTGTGTAGCATACTTCATAGAATCATTTGATTCCTGCAGTCCGGTTCCAATTAAAAACAAGTCTCCCACTAAAATCATCAAAATGGTTAATTCATGCCAGTCAATTGGTTGTGGAAATTGCCAGAGGGAAAAACTAATATGGCTTTCTATTTTTGCTTAACAGTAACCAACAGCAAAGGCCTAAATGGCTGATCAAATCCAAAATGAAAGTTGTGTGCTGAATCTCTTCTCTCAGATTTGTGGTAATCCATCACATTTCCAAGTATTTCTTTGATGAACTTAGATCTTGTGTCTGCTAACATTCTTGAATGTGAAAGAGTTTGCTGAAAGAAACTGCTAACTCTTGCATGTTTACTCATTTCAGGTGTTAAAGGCATACTATGCAACATTTTTCAGTTAATTAATATGTTCCATATTGTTTTGGATGATTAAATGAGTTATTTCAGGTTGAATAAAGGTTTTCTCGGCCGCCCTGGTGGTCTGTGGGGGAAATACCGCACTTGCAATTGCAGGAGCCCTCGGCCCGCGCCCACAGGCTCAGAATCTCGTGCAAGATCGCGAGAGTCGGTATTGCTTTACGGCGAGAACTGCTACACGCCCCCAGTGAAAGGCATGTTTGTTGCTAGCGCAGTGGTGATATCTGTGCAGTTATCATGGCGGAACCAGCGATAAAACAGCGAAAGCCCATGTCGGAGCAGGCAAGAAAGAGGAAAAGGGCTCTGGACAGAAAGAGGAGTCGTACACGGGTGAACATCGGTCAAGTTTTTACCGAATGGCGAGAGCTAAAAGAAAGAGAAGGCTGCAAGGCTGACGCGGACCTCGCGTTTCTGCTGATGCGATTGTAAGTAACATTGTAGGGTTTCCCTCACGCTACCGCCTCCCAACATTCCAAAAAAAAAAAAAAAAAAAACTAACTTGATATGCGCGCAAAGCTTGTCTCCCCCCGCTCCGCCGGTCGCGCAAAGCTTGTCCCCCCCCCCCCCCCCCCCCCCCCCTCTCCGCCGGTCATCGGCGTAAAGCTTGTCTCTCTCCCCTCCGCTCCGCCGGTCGTCCGGTAAGCAAATTCCTAGGGGAAACACTGCATTGGAATGGTTTCTCTCTCTCTGTGTGCATGTTCATACTTTCACTGTTAGTCATTGTTTGTACTGCCGTTTTTTCGACTTTTGTATTCGTTGCGTTCGCCTGTCTGCTAAGCTCAAAACAACCGCGCCTGGCTTGACGGAGAAACCAGTAGAACAGCTGAGCATATTTACGACAGTGCACTTTTACTTTCGTCCTCTGGGGGGAGCCTCGCTGGAAAATCAACCCCGGTTGCATAGTATACCTTTAATGTTTCAGTTATGTTATAGTGAATGAGCATTCTGGGATTGTTTGGGGCCTACTGTCAGCTCCACTTAGTATAAGTCTAAAACCAAAATATAAATAAAAAATAAAAAAAAGACTATGAAGTGAAAACACAAAGAAGTACAATTACACTTTTTGTAAGAGAGGCTATGACCCATGATCATGACAAAATGAAGCTTTGATCAATACGAGCTTCTGGAAAATTATTCATCCAATTTTATTTCCACAGATATGTCAAATGTAAATACAGCTATTTGTTATGGTCTGTGTTTTTCAGCTCTGCTCACAGAGCATGTTTAGCAGCAGATCAGAACTCAAAGCAAGTACTTTACATAGCTCATGGATGTTTTATACATTAATTTGTCTTATTTAACATTTTGTGGAGTTTCAGATACCTCCCAGACATAGTGTGGCTAAAGCTAAGGTACTGATAATAATTCTGGTGATGTAATGTAATTTACTGATCATCCCATTGAAGCACAGGGTGATAGGTATCCGGGCAGCTAGTAACGTGGCCCTGTTGTGAATGCAAGTAATAAACTCCCCACATCTATTTTAAAATGAGCTATCATCTGTGTTTAATTTACGTTGCTGGCATTTAAATGACAATATGCTGTGATTTTAACATAAATTCAAGATAAACAAAACACTTAGCTCATAGTACCACAGTAATTTAGACACCAACATGGTTTTTCACTGTAGTGTGACATCACAATGCCATTCCTTAATCCCTACTAATATTTTACCTAACATACCAATGTCAATACTATCCAGCCATGCCTTTTGGCTGATAAGCTAACCAATTAACTTGATTTAATGGTGGGGGTTGGATTTCGGATGTTTTTAACTGAAACATGTGGAAGTGGTAAAGTTAGTCAACTGGTTCACCACAGGGTTGTTGTCTGTCACTTTTACTTTATATAGCATATGCCAATGACTGTCATAGTATGTAAATGTAACTGGCCTTGTCTTCACTCTGCGTTGCGTTTCTTTTAAATGAAGGACGGACGTTTACCAGTCAGACAGGATTTAATTTCCTGCATGCACAAACACAATCAGTCAGTACAGCTCTTGATTCTCACTATCACGGCCCATAACCTCTCATCAGCTTTGCTTCCCACGTCTCAGAAGTAACAAAATACATTGTACAAATCATAAAACATAAAATACATTTTGTTGCTTTTTGAGCACATAGCTTCAAATAACTTTTCCCCACCTGCCAGAGGCAACTTTTAATTCCAAAATACACACGAATATACATGTATAAAATACATATCTAACATAATAAAACATCATTAAACCAAAAACTATTACATAACTGCATGCACAAACACAAACGGCCAGTACAGCGCTTGATTCTCACTATCACAGCCCATAACGTATACAAAAGGGATAGAAAATGTCGGACACGTGAGAAAACCCTGGCTTGCAGCCTAAAAATGGCGCCAAGAATGCTGTACAAGAGTAAAGATATCTTGCTTCCAAAAAATGTACAGAAGAACGCACCAAACTACATGCCTTCACTGAATAAAGTGTAACAATTTGTTTAACATTTCCTAAATGTTTTTATGCTAATTTAAAGGAGAACACTCCACAACATGACACATCAGTTTGCGTCTGAGAAGAGATGGCGCCAAGCAGAAAGTGACATACGCGAACCATGGAAGTTCAAAATAAAAGCTTCCAAAAATAAAATAAACAGTAAGTATTACAAAATGTTGACCAAAAATGAGATTTTGGTGAAGTATAAAATAGTGCAAACTCCACCCTGTTACACAAGCCAACAAGTATCTCTTTAAATATGTGGATGACACAGTCACAGCCCTGATGTCAGTTAGTTTATTTCTTGGTGTGATTACCCTTTTTAAAGGATCAACAGCCTCAAATGTAAGGATATGACAAAGACATCCACTCATCCTGTACTGACAGTAGTAAATGCTGCCTTGATTGAACTGCTGGAAAGCTATGTGTGGGTTGTTTTTAATATAATGCTTTATTTTTTGGGTAACATTTTGCTACTAACACAAAAAAGGTCCAACAACGTTTTCAGGAAGTTAGTTTTTGATATCTCATCTGACAAAATAATCATTTTAAATAAATGATGTATAGAATCTGCTATAATGTTTTTCAACATTGCCTGGTACAGTAATTTGTCAAACCAAACAAATTTCTGGAACCAAATTATCAAACTATCCTGCCTTTGGAAATGTTCAACCTTTGTCCCTTAGGCCATCAGCATAACTTTCCTACAGTGAAGACCAAGAGACGGAGAGTCTCTTTTCTTCCTACTGTTATACATAACATAATACCATAAGCGCTGGACTTGTAGTGTTCTGTTTCATTCTATTTTAGTACAATATATCGTGAGTCGTTTTGTGTCTGATGTGATCTTTTGAATGTTAACCTCACAGCAAAGCGATGTGTTGCCTGCTGACACAATGGTGTCAATATCAAATGACTCAATCTGCCTGATTGAATGGTGGTTTTGGACACATGCACTATTTTGTCAAAAGTATTTGCTTACCCATCCAAATAATATAAGAATCAACAGAATTGTCAGGTATGCGGTTCTGTGCAGTGTGTTGTCGTTCTTACCTTTCTCCAGAAGGGTGCGACAGGTAGACACCAGCCACAGGTGTTTTCCATCTATGCCAGCTAGTGAGGAACATTTATGGTGACTGGAGATGAACAGAAGGCATCAGAGCATTGGATCTCCCAGAGTGATACCTGACCAGTTCTTCCATGGTTCCAAGTTCTCATAGTCTTATTCTCTGTGTTCTCCGCTCATGTACCACCTCGTTGAAATCCAGTTGCCAGAAGCTCCTCTTGAAAACCATCAACTCCATTGTCAGTTTCGGATCCCAAGAGCCTTCCTGGCACTCCAGTCGACCGCTGTTCCTCCAAACCTGCTGGCGTCCTCAGCTATAGCTCCACCAGGCCTGTCCACCCTCCAACACGGAGGAACCCTCTGTCACCAGCTGCACTTCCACCAGCACCAACCGCTACCTGCCTGTCACCTCCAACCCCACCGGTAACCACCAGCCCCTGAGTCAGCCTCTGCCACTACATCCTGCCTTCCTACTTGTTGTCAGTGCTCATCCTCTCCTCTTGCTTCCCACAGTCTGCGACCAGAGCCTCCCAGTCAGTCAGTCCCAGTTCCATCCATCTATTATTCATTCTTTCAATAAACCTTTATCACTACAACTGTCATTCCTGTGTTTGCTGCTTCTGATTTGATCATGGAAAGTAAACATGACAAAATTTAGGTCTACTAATCACTTCCATGGCCACAGGTATGTAAAATCAAACATCTACTCATGCAGACTGCTTCTACAAACATTTGTGAAAGAATGGGTCTCTCTCAGGAGCTCAGTGAATAACAGTGTGGTTCTCTGATACAATGCCACTTACGCAACAAGTCCATCCATCCATCCATCCATCCATTCATCATCTAACACGTCTATCCCTTGTGGGGTCGCGAGGGGCAGGGGTGGACTGGGACAAAAAATCGGCCCTGGCATTTTGGATTAGACTGACCCACCACATTTTTTTTTTGTGTACTGAATGTATATACCAACTGTGCAATACCTTGAGGCCAGGTTAATGGAAATTAATGAGAGTGGACACTTAAAATACTTCCAAAATCTTAATTTATTAACACTGTAAAATGTAAACTCCACCACAGCACAGCAACAATTCTTAGATCAGAGAGAGAGAGAGACAGAGAGAGAGAGAAAAGTCACGGTCAATCACACATATTATCACGTTACATCATCATAAGAAGTTATTGTAAGTTGCTCATCAGATCTATTCAGTCTTCCAGATACTGTAGGGTAACATTGGACTACTGTGCACTCACTGTGTAAAAAAGGATGCCAATGACAAAATGAACCATTTGAAACGTGTAGAAATCCTGTCAGAGAGGATGAGAAGGAATAAAGATTAGACAAATGTTGCACAGAATAGTATTATTATTATTCATAATAAATTTAAGAAGTTCCTTTCACCTTACTAATTTGCATCTTCCTGTCTCTAGATCATAAATCCAATTGTTCAAACGGTTATGAACTGATTTTCCACAATTTAATATACGTGGATTACGAATCGTGTTTTGGTCATCAAACTGTGTGCAGGTAACATGTTTTCGTGCTGCTGGGCGATCATAAACAGCAAAGAACTGGTTGTAGGTGAGGCTGGCAGTTCCTTGGCTTCTAGGCAGGGGGCGCTCAAGGAGCACCGCTCCTGATCCCAAAACAGTGACAGCAAGTTATGGATGTTGTATTATTAGCGAGTTTTGCTAAACAAGTAAAGAACTAAAAAGACTCTAAACATACAGCTGGAACAGGACTGATCAAGGAAGGCTTTCCTCCCTGGCAGTGATCTCCACTGAGACTAAGAGAGTTTTAAAACTGAAGAAGATAAAGAGAACTTTTACCGGAAAGTGATGATATTTTTGTTCAGAAAGAGCGCCGCAGGGACTTAAATTATAAGTAGAGGTAAGACAGTGATACTTATTCATGTTTTGTTTTTGTGATAAAATGTGCGTAATGTGGGTTATATTTTTTGAATGTGTTACAAATGCAGAAATCCATCATAACTCAAACTGTTACCAATCAAATGACAAATAGTTTTATTTTTTCATCAAAGAATCAATATTTTTTTCCATGTATCTTGGTGAATTTATTTGGCTCAATCAGTCTCCTTCAGCACTTTGCAACGAGTCTACTCTGTAGAGTGTATATATTTGTAAATCTGACTCTGATGACGTCAGTGCATCACCAGCTATGAACTCTACCGCACGTCACTGACAACAACCACCACCACCATATTTTACATCAGACACCGGAGCAGATGAAGGGCCTGCTGTTGGGAACATGTCAGTCAGTTTGACACATTTCGCAGCCTCCGTTTGAAGAACTCGTTTTTTTTTTCGCGCAGTTTCTCTGCGCCTCCCTTGCGTTTCTTATCCATTACTACTGTGAACACCGCTGCACAAAGTTCCACATGGAGCGTGAAGGTGTTTTTCTACTTTATGATTGGCCTAGACCTTTAGACTGTCAGGGATAATAACCAATGGGCTGCAGTAGCCTGTGGTAAGGGCCGGATGATCGCAACAGACTCTTGCGCTGCTGATTTTATTTTTCTTCATGCATTATGCAAATATAACGAGGCCGATATCTATAATAATAATAATAATAATAATAATAATAATAATAATAATACATATCATTAATATACATGTCGGGTCTGCCGGCCCAAACAGCACGTCGGCCCACTGGGAAAATGCCCGGTACGCCCGATTACCAGTCCATGCCTGGCGAGGGGTAAACCCTGGACAGGTCGCCAGTCTATCTCAGAAGCAACAAGTCAAGTCATGAAATTTCCTTGCTCGTAAATATTCCAAAGTCAGTTTTCAGTGGTATTATAACCAAGTGGAAGTGTTTGGGAATGAGAACAACTCACTCTCAAAGTGGTAGGTCACCTAAACTGAAGGAGTGGGGGTTGCATCTCCAAACTTAATGTGGCCTTCAGATTAGGTTAAGAACAGTGTGTAGAGTGCTTCATAAAATGGATTTCCAAAGCTGAGCAGCCTTATCAGTGTTGGATGACCAGATAAAATGTTCCTAAGTGTTCTAAGTTTATTTTAAAGAAATTGGTACTTATCTATGTATCATAGTGCAAACTGAATTCAAATTCACCAGAATTTCTTATTAACTTTCCTTATAATGTGTCATACATGTGTTTAAGTTATACTGTTTTTTTTTGCCTGCATCACAGCAGTTAACAAGAGGGAAGGCAGACTTCTTGTCATGGTTTAGGTTTTGTCTGGTTTCTTTTCTTGCTCCCTTTATAAGCTCACCTTGTTTGTTTGTTTGTCGCTGGCTCGTAGTGTTTGTTCCTGACCATCATGCCTGTCTGCTCCTGTTTCCCCGCCTTGGTTCCTGTCTCGTCAGGTTTGGTTTTTGTTTGGCTGCGCTGCTAATTTTTGGTCACTTCGTCTTGGTCTCGTTCCTCGTTCCGCAGCAGCCCAGCTCCACTTTGGCTTTGGATTATTGCTCATGTTTTTTGGACTCTGTACCTGCCAGCCAGCTCCTGCATCCTTCACTTTCGTCTGGTAACAAACTCTGGTTCTCCTTGTCACCACCATTCACCTGCAATAAACTGTCTTAAAGAACTACTCTGTGTGTGCGTGCTGTGTCCGAGTTCATCCACAACAAAATCGTGACACTTCTGAGAAACTGGACAAGACAATTATAGCTCTAAATATTGCAATGATTCCTTCCCACTCAGGGTTAAATAATGAAATACAATTATCCACAAAGTTGGTGTCAAGTTTATAGGTGTGAACCCGAAATCCAGTCAACACAGTACGTTTTAAAAAGTTTATTGAAACGTAGAATACTGGCAGACAAGGCAGGCAGGCAGGAATGGGAAGGAGACCCCAGAAGGTTTAGACAGACAGGAGGTGCAGGCAGTGATAAACTTGAGCTGATGGTGAAGGCAGGGGTTGACTTGAGCAGATAATGCAGGCCAAAGGCTCACCAGAGTGGGCAGAGCAAGCAGCAGGACCTCAAGGAAACAGAGCAGACTAGCAGACACTGGCACACCCTTCTTCAGTGAGGTCTGAACACAGGCAGAGTTTACACACACACACACACACACACACACACACACACACACACACACACACACACACACACACACACACACACACACACACACACACACACACCAGACTGGGAGCGTTACAACGGCAGAGCACATGAGAGGAGATGAGACGACCTGGCAGCGAGTGAGGCAGGTATATGAAGGCTGGGACCAGGTGAGCAGAGTTGGGACCGATTAGTGGCAGCAGGTGGAACTGGTCTGGGCTGATGACTATTGCTGGTGACTGAGGAATGGACTGAGCTGATAGGATGGTGACAGATGGCAGAAGGCTGAGGGGAGTGGTACTAAATAGGTGACTGTTGGCTGGGAGGAGTGGAGCATGTTCTTAGCTTCTAACGACCCAGGACAGTGGCGGGTGCTGAGCAGAAGCAGCACAGGATGGCCAAATGACTGAGAATGCACCTAGGAAAAATCAACAGTGCACCAACTACAAGTGTGAGCCATCAGAACTGACAAAGACTCCTGGATAGGTGTCGAAACGTTTTCATAAAGAACTGAACGAAAGTCCAGTTGCCTGTTTGCTGTTGTGATGACCCGGATAACTGAGAATTTGCACAGGCATCCCATGTCAACATTAATTTACTATCTCCCATTTTGATAAAAAAAAAGCTTTGTCACAACAACAAACAGTCCCTGATTGGTTGCCGTGACGTGACTTGACAAAAAGGTTCAGGTTTTTGAACTCCAGCGAAAGTCACCGTTGGGCCGAAGTCACACCGCCGGCCTCTTCGGCCCTCCTGACTGCGCCTTTTGGATAGGGATAATAGGTAAATTCCCCGCTCACACAGCCTCAACTGCGCTCGGTGTGAACGCACCATAAGACAACCATGTTAACAGTGTATTATTGGCAAAAAAAAATTTGATTTAGGGCTGAGTTACCCTTTAAGTAAACACATTATTTCCCAGTGTTTAATAAAAGGAAATAAAAGCATATAAAATTTGTCATTGTCCACATTTGGTGTCATACACTCTAAAAAATCAAGCATGGGGGTAGTAAATTCAGCTTAAATAAATACACAATTTTAATATAAACATTTAAGTTTGCAGCATTTATTTGTTAAACTAAGTAACCAGCTTGATTAATCTAGGTAAACCAACTTGATAAATATGAAAATAGCCATACTCATTTTCCTGTGTAATTTGAATGCATGACAATGCAACAGCTCAACTTGTCTCAAATTTTAAGTTGTTTCAGCTCAAATAATATTTTGAAACCTGGGTGAGGCCACTCAAGCAGCAGACGAGACTCCACGTGCAGCCTGTTTGGAAAGTCGACGCACTCGTGTCTTCTTCTTTGCACAGAGCTACTATCTGCTTTGGAATTTCATCGTTTGTGCTTTGGAACATCTGACAAGTTCTCTGTCGGTATCAGAATTATTGCTGGAGGACCATTAACCGACTACGTGGTTGCCCGGGTAAGCCTTCCGGTAGCCATTTCAGTAGCTCGCTAGCTACTGCTATTGATTGGAGATTGATTCCTTTTTTACTGGTTTATTGTTTAGCAGTGTTTAGAGCGTTTTCACCGATTCATGTTCACAATGAACTGGTGCTGTAAAATGTGTAAATATGAAACTCCCAGAAAGACAGAGCTTTTAAAACACTACAGGCCATGACATGTGCATTGTGGGCAATTTCTGCCTTGTCTCTATTGGGAATGCTATTGTGTTGAACTTTCCTTTCATACTGTCTTTGTGAATCTCTCACTAGTATCTGTCTCTACCTATCCTGTCCTTGTTTCTTTTCGCTGCTGCTTGTTCAGCATTAGTGATCAAAAGGGATAAACTAACTTTTAGTACCTAACTTTTCTTTGCACGTCCTGAATAAAAAATATTCATGTTTCCAGGGAACTTTTGCAACATTTGTAAGGAAAAGTATTACAGCTACTGGAAATATAAAAACTGAGAGTACAGACATGTTTTAATTCATTACAGAAAAATGTCAGAATTTTTTCCCAGTGGCCCTAATACTCTTCCATACATTTGCCTTTCACCATGTTAAAACAAGGAACAAGTGCAAAACCAGAATCTGTTATTCATGGCTGTGGTGGCGGGCACCATCAACAGGACATTGTTTGTACATATAGGTTAAATCTCAGAAATTCTGACTGGCAGTCAATAGATAACAGGACATCACAGGACATTTTATGTTAATAATTATGTAGAGAATTGAGTGTGCCAGCTTAATGATATCCTGATACTGATATTTATTTCTGATATTCTTGCTTTCAGGATCCTGAGAGCCAAACTGGAGATCTTGATAGTCGGGTGATGAAGATCCTCGTCACCAAAGGTACTACAGCATCTGATCCAGCAAGCACAACCATCTTCTTAGAGGGCACAGAAATCCTGCAAGGGTTAGATGTGCCAAGGGCCTGTGCTTTGCTGATGGGCCTCATCTATGCCCTCAATCTAAGCTACCCACGAGAGCTGAAGTACACTTGTGAGGTATTTCAGAAGATGTTCCTTAGATTAGATAGTCAGAAATGCAGCCCAAAAGTCACATCTCTAAGGCAAAAGCTGCAAGGAAACCCCTTAGAGCCCCATAGCTGAAAATCAAAAATGGTAACCTCATTTGTGCTATGATGGACTTGCTGTTCAAGTTGCTTTTCCAAGTTTATTCAGTGTAATGTCTTTCAACCCACATCTGATTGCTGTTCATGTTATTCAAGTCATGTCTGAGAGCTGGAATATTGTTTTCAGCTGATCCAGAAAGTTAATTGTTTTTTGTGGTGCTATATTTGCCTTTATGGTTATCCATCCAAATTAGGGGCATAGTTCATCAGTTTTGCCACAATGCAGAAATGTCCTTCTACCTCAGTAAGACAGTCGATTAAAGTCACTGACTCAACTTGTTTAGAGCTGCTAACACTACAATGTAAACACATACTAACACTAAATACACACATAACATACTGTACATACTGCTTACTGTGACACACTACATACACACTACACACACAGCAAAGAACTACACACTAACACATAAAATATTGACCAAAATTGCAACAGAAAGATCAATAACAAATGGAAATGAATGTTAAAAAGCTCAGAAATGAGAGAATTATCAATGGCAAGTTTTTGAAGGTGCTGTTAAGATATTTGCACTTTATTTGTACAAAATGTTCATAAAATAAACTGTTTTAATTGTGAAATATGGTTCTTGTTTATTATTTCCCCCAACTTGAGCAAAATGAGTTGCATATACTATAATTAATATGTTTACTTTTTGCATGGACATTTTTGAGTAAAAAATGTTTACGTATACATTTACAACAACTTAAAAAAGAATAATGAGATAACAAAATTATAAGGAATATTGATTAAAAAACACATGGTCATTGTACTTAATTTTTTGTTGTACCATGAACATAAATCACATACAATCAAAGTGACAATTCAGTAATATATACAAAAAAACAAGTAGATTCAACTTGAGATAGCTTTGTATTTATGTGGCTATTTAAGTTGGTGTTGTTATGCTGGACTAGTAGCGATTACTCAATAAACAATGAAGTTGGGACAACTTAAAAAGATCTATGCAAAAAGTACCTTTTTAAGTAAACCCATTACATTGTTTTTTAGAGTGTAGGTCAGCAGTGACTTTCCTTAACCTTTCTCATAATTATGAGATTCTGATTTTGTAATTACGTCATCTTTTCTGGTAATTATATCTTATCTCATAATTATGACATCCTATCTTGTAATTATGACATCTTTTCTCATAATTACGAGATCATGATCTTATAATCAGACTAAAGGTTGCAAAAATGTCAAAAAAACATAAACTGAAAGTCAAAGACAGTTTCATTTGACTTAGGCTGTGTTTTATGAAATTTTTATTCAGGATCGGGAGAGATCGGCAAACACAAATAAGGACTCAAACACTGTTTCTGTTAGAATATAAGGCACACATTTATTATTATTCCCCACAGAATACAGCACATTAAAACAACTAGCTCTTCACACACGCAAAGTAGCAAGCATTAAAGCAACAAGCTTTCAAACAGACGTGACGCTCAACAGATTCTCAGAATCAGCCCTTACCATTGACACGAACTGGGAGCCCTCAGTCCTAGGTTAAGATCAGCGTTCACGATGCCGGTATCCACACACGAACTCACGGCAGACTCACCGGGCTAAGGGCAGTCTCCTCTTTATATACTTGTAAACAAAGAGTCAGGTGTGGAGCGAGAATGGCCATCTCTCCCTCCACAGCCGCCCTCCTTTCCAAAACATGTTCCCAAACAGAACCCGTTCCCAGCATTTCAGCAGTGTGTGAAGCAAAATAATATGAGTGCACTCAGAATACAGCAAATATAAACAAAATAAGGAATACAGAATCAGTCTTTCCCACAACACATTGTCATAAGTTCCCACCACAAGTTAAAACAAATTATAACACAATAACACATGTGGTTCTTAGTTTCACGTGAACTCAGGTGCGAACACCACAACAGCAATAATCAATGTGTGAACTGGCCAGTCCTCTCTCTTATTTAACTGACCAGTCTTCTCATTTATATATCAAAAGTTAAAACAAGTTATAAAACTGAGCAGGTTTTCCCATAATACATTGTTAAAGAGCAAAAATAATTCTTTAATATATCAGGCTGTTATAAACTAATTCCATTCTGCAGTTGTGATATTGAGCTAATGATATCAATGTGTGGGAAACAAAATGCTGATAAATATGACAATATTTACATATTTACACTGTATTGATGGATGTGACAATGCATTTTCATCTAAGTCTTTGATGATAGCCATAAGATACTTTATGGGTATCATGTGAGACCAAGTTTAGTTTTTTGTCCTAAGAAAAATGTAAATTGTGCAAGTATCATTATTACCAAGCAAAACTATATACAGTGAGGATGCATTGTCACATGATTCTCACAGAGGAAGATGACAAATGATGTTTAGATTAAAAAACAAAATATTATGTCAGGGCAACAATGATAAAACACTACATGTTGCAAGATCCTTATCTTATGTATCTAATTCTTCTTTCCACACAGACAAATTCATGTTTATGCTAAAATTACCCCACTTTTTTTTTTTTACCATATTTCAGTTGCAAAACCTCAGAGCATCAACATTTTGGATTTCATTTAACTCCAAAACATTACTGTGTGTAACCTGGCAACACAGTACGGTTTGTTGTTAAATTTACTATCCAGTTGTGGTTTCATGTTTTAAACAATATACTTTGAATTATACACCGTGGTATTTTTTTTTCTAGAAAACGCAGTAGGAACTCTACAAAATTCATCCTATATGCAGTAGCTTTGTTACTTTATATTGATGTATATTTGTAAAAATTGTTTATTCATAAATATCCAAGTATGAATCTCTAAACTGCTCAAAAGTAAACTTAAACTTGCTTAGTTACAAGGGAGCTTTTACCTATTCATGGAAACAAATAGTTGAGTTGTATTTAGAATTAAAGCCAAAACTTGATAGGATATTTGGAAATATAAATGCATTTAGAATACCTCATACCTTTGTCAGTTTAAAATAAGCTGTAGACTCTAACTAATTCGGCTTTATCAAAAAAATAAAAATAACATAATGACTGAACCGCTGCAATTCAATTATTTGATGCCAGTTATCAAGTTTTGTACATATGGTTTGTTAAGGAGCAGACTTGTTCATGTCTTTTGTTTGTACTTGTTTAATGAGACCACTGACATGAACACATTAGTTGTAAAATGTATTTGAAATACACGGTCCAGCCACCCTTCAAGCCTAATAGAGGAATCAAAACGTAACCCAAAACTGGGAGGGCCGGGGGTCAGAAACCAAAATAACGACTAAATGATAAGGAAGATACATGCTGGGTGGGTCAACTGGAACCCAGAAGACGGACAAGAGACAAAACATTTTAAAGGAGGGCCTGAAACAAGAAGCAAAACAATAAAATAATTCAGCCTGGCCAACCTTAAGTTTACATAAGGAGCTCTGAGTGTCATGATCCCCAGGTCTTTGGTTATTTTTAGGTTCTTGGGGATCTTGCTGTTCTGAATATGTTTTGCATAATCTGCTCGTGTCAGTCGGCTTTGTGTTCATTATTATTTACGTAGTTTATTCTGGTTCCTGTTAGATTCTTATTTTCCTGGCTGTCTGGTCTCAGTTCTGTTAGTGAGTTAATTTAGTCTTATCTTGTCAGTTGTTGTCAGAAAACTGTAAAAGTGCTGAAAGCCTGAGTTCTTCAAGGTTAAAAGCCAGTTTGTTTAGAGTTGCTTTTAAATGTTAATGCTGCAGTTTGTAGACCAACTTGCTGCTACTATTCCAGTGCAGTGTGCTTTCTTCTGTAATGTTTCTTTTCTATGTTCTGTTTATGAACAGTACTTTGAATTATCTGGTTGCCGAAATGTACCATACAAATAAACTTGGCTTGCCATATTTTAATTCACCATGTTCCTGTTCTGTTTTCCTCCTGTCTCTGTCAGATCATTGCTCCTCTCTCTCCTTCAGCTTATTTACTTCGGCTTTCCCACTGCGCTAATTGCTCCACACGTTTTCCCTTCTGTCTCCTATCTATTCAGCCAGTTCATTTGTCAGGTCCTCTGTTATGCTACCCCTGTTCTGATTCTGTCCTTTTGTTCACGGTGTTTTGCCTACCTGCCTGTAAGCTTGTTATTTATTTATTAATAAATCATCCTTTTCACTGCAACATGTCACTCACATGCTCTTCCCTGCACTTTGGTCCATTGTCTAAAACTGAAAACCTAAGATGAGGACTGATATTGTAGCATCTTTTAATACTGGCGTTTGAGGAACTCATGAAGCCAGGTTCTGGAAGTTCTGGAGCCTGGCAAAGCCCATTATGGAGTTCAACAGGTCATGCTCAGATCCCACAGTGAATTTTGCTGCTCAAGGTGGCTGCATGTTGCATGTGGATCTGTTGTTTTCATTCTGCTATATTCCTTTTAAAGAACGTCAACTCCTCCATTTGTGGATCACAGTTGCTTTTTTTGATGTTTTCTCCTCTGGTGTTGGAAGCTGTGCAGCTTGAAAGAGTTTTCCTGATGCCTTTTCATTTTGGGACATTTGCTATGATGCATAACTATAGCAACCAGTTTTTTTTTACAACGAGGAGCATCTGATTAAAAGCTGATCTCAAAAGCTGAAATATTTCAGTTACCTCCCCAAATCACAGATCAGGATGCAGAGGAGTAGTAAGGAGAATAGAGAGGAGGACATTTCAGCCTTCTCTTCCATCAATTTTTATAGACAATGGTATTACACCTGTTCAAAATCTGAGTTTATAACAAGTTACATGGCTTACTAAAAGAATAAAATTACAGCAATACTTTCTTTTAGGTTAGTTTAGATACAACTGATTTAACCAGATTACATCGAAAAGACAAAAACGTTGGATTTTTTTATGAGCTGTTTAGTATGTTTTATGTCAGAGTAGGGTCCTGCTAAGGAAGACCTGAGAGACGTACCTTTTTCAGAGTTAAAATTTGACTGCAATTAAATAATTTACATTTTGTGCAATAGGATTTAGCACAAGCGTGGTACTGTGCAGCCTCGTTTCCATCAGTCTGCTCCAGGGCATCTGTGGCTACAATGTAGCTCCCCAACATCAGGGTGTGAATGACTGACCAGTCTGAAGTGCTTTCGGGTTGTCAGACTTGATAAAGCCTTATACATGTTAAGCCGTTAATATACTGTATATTACTATAGTCCTCAGGCACGCACTCATAAAATAACAAACATAGCTGCTTTTCAAAAACAGAGGTAGAACAAGAAGGCTGGTCAGAAACCAGCAGAAGCCGTGCACCGCAAAGGACTCCAACTGCAGCTGATAACGCCAGCACTCCAGAAACACTCAGCCGGTGTAGCATTCAAAGACCAACCATATTGGTTGAAAAGCAGCAGTTACGATAAGCAGATCCCAAAAACACAGCCACACAAACAGCTGAAATGCAACAGATTTATGCAAATGTGAAGAACTCATACATCTCTAAATTCAGACCTCCTCTGAAGGTCAGATCACCATTTTGTTTTTCCTCTGCTCAGAATATAAGCCCCTTTTTCAGAGGCAACCTGCAATAAAGTGAACTGTGAGGAGATATTCACAGGAAGCTGAAGAAGCCTTTCAGGGATGTTTTGAGGGAGCAGACTGGGATGTTCTGCAGCAGCCACATGGAGAGGACATCAATGCCACGACTGAGTGTGTAACTGCCTATATAAGCTTCTGTGTAGATAATACCCTGTCTGGGCAAACCCAACACATCTCATCAGCCCAAGAAACATGGTGGTGGCAGCATCATGTTGTTGCAATGTTTTTCCACAGCAGAGTCTGAGAAACTGCTCCACATTGAGGAAAAATGGATAGTGCTAAAAACAGGGATATTCTTGAGTAAAACCTGTTGCAGTCTGCCTCTGATTTGAGACTGGGACAGAGGTTCACCATCCTGCAGGACAATGACCTGAATCATACTGCTAAAGAAACTCTCAACTGGTTTAAGAAGAAACATTTAAATATGTTGGAATGGCCTTGTCAAAGTCCATATTACAATCCAATTGAGAATGTGTGGTTAAACTTGAAAATTTATGTTCACAAGTGAAAAAAACAACAACAACACTATATTCTTTTCACTAAACCAGTTATCAATAAATAACGAAACATAATTGTAATATTCTGGGTTCTGTAATGTTCTGTTTTGGTTTATTTTTATTTGGTTAGGGTCTAGTATTGTCTGTTTGTGTTCCAGACTGGTAGTAGAACTGTGTTAGTTTAACCTGTTCAGCCACTCTTCCAGCTTGTTCTCTTTCCTTTAATCAGTTCCGCCCACTCTAGTAATTTGCTTCATTCAGCTCACCTGTTTGTTAGCCTATTTATACCTGGTTCTGCCATGCCATCTTTGCCAGAAGCTCATCTTTCCCTGCCTGTGTGTCCCTGGACTCTGCTTTCCGTCATACCTGCCTGCCTCGTATCAGTTTCTTCAGTAAGATTTTCTGTTTGCCTGTTCGTTTGTTTCATTATTCACCCTAGCAATAAATCCTTTTGAACGTTAACATTTTGTGTCTGGTTGTATACCGGGTTCACCTTCAGAAATCATTACAGTAGCTTCTGGCCAGCTCTGAACCCGTCCCAGATACAAGTGTTACGTTCAGGAAGAGCTATTCCTTGCCACACCTTCCAGCATGCCCGATCACGGCAGTAACTCACCGGAGATCTCCAGATTGTGTTCTCTGCAGCGGCTCCAACCAGACCGCAACCTTTTTGTGGAGGTAGACGTGGAGGTGATCCAGCAGCTCCGTCCAGATCTTTTTCTAGAGCCACCACGGGTCTCCCTTCCCCACAAAGAAGTGCCCGCTTCACGGCAGACTCTGGCGGTTCCATCCCGTCTTGCTGGACCTGTTTCCTTGCGGGGTTCGCTGCCCCATCGTCGGAGGAGAGGACGACAGGCCGTTTGTGACTCCTCCAGCTTCTCCGAGCGGCAGTTGGACGAGTTTGTCCGGCAGCCGTCTACCTCTCCGTCTCGTTCCCTGCCCGCTGTCTCCGGCGCTCCTGTTACTACTTCCTGTTTGGCAGACCGATGTCCTCCACTTGCCGGTGTTCTGTCAGGTCAGCATACCCCGTCAGACCAGCATACCCATTGTCAATGCGCGTGACGTCAGATTTTCGTACGGGGTATGTTAGGCTGACATGTAAGTGTCAGATCAGCACCTCAATGCGCGAGTATCCCTTTAGTTTTGTACGAAAAATACACTGTAAACTACCTCAACAGGCGTGTAATTCTTTTGTTATGTACAAAAAAATAATTTAATTACTTAGTTTTTGGGGCTTTTTTAGTGGTATTGCGATCTGACGGCTTCTCCAACTGTTCGCAACTTTGTGCAGTAATACGCATGCGCAACCATGTTCGCGCGTGCGTAACACTATGGGTATGCTGGTCTGACGGGGTATGCTGACCTGACAGAACACCGGCTCCGTGACGCCCACAGCTCCTCCTGGTGGCACCCCTGACACTGAACATAACTTGTTGGAGGAGAATTTAAGAGCTTATGCCCCCATCATTAAACGTCTCAGGGAGGCACTATTCATCCAGTATTCAGAGGAGTTGGAGATTAAATTAAAGGAGGTAGAGGGACACTATGGGTCAGCCCTCCAGGCTTTCTATAGCCGACCCAAACCTGTCCCCGAGGGTCTGGCTGACGCCTCGACTCCGGTACTAGTTCCTGAGGGGGCCCTGGAGGGTCCGCCTCTGCCCAAGTCTCCAGAGGGGGTCCTGGAGGGTCCGCCTCCGTTGGTCAGCAACAAGTCGACCCAGGAGGGTTGGTCGCCGTCCGGCGAGGACGTGACCCAGGAGGGTCGGTCGCCGTCCGGCGAGGACGTGTCGACACAGTAGGGTCGGTCGCCGTCCGGCAAGGACGTGTCGACACAGGAGGGTCGGTCACCGTCCGGCGTGGACGTGTCGACCCAGGAGGGTCCGCCGCCATCTGGCGACGAGGAGGCCCAGGAGGGTCCGCCGCCAGCGGGTGACGAAGAGGCAGATCTGGAGGGTCTGCCTCCGCTTGAGTCCCGTGAGGGGGTCCAGGAGGACCCGCCCTCAATATCAGCTCCAGTGCCTGCTCCCCGCAGCTCAAAGGCTCAGTGTCCAGTGCCTGCTCCCCGCAGCTCAAAGACTCAGTGTCCAGTGCCAGCTCCTCGCAGCTTTAACGCACTGTCTCCAGTGCCAGCTCCTCGCAGCTTTAACGCACTGTCTCCAGTGCCAGCTCCTCGCAGCTTTAACGCACTGTCTCCAGTGCCAGCTCCTCGCAGCTTTAACGGACTGTCTCCAGTGCCAGCTCCTCGCAGCTTTAAAGCACTGTCGCCCGAAGCCTGTAGTCAGGCCCTGCCCGAAGCCTGTAGTGAGGCCCCCGCACCAGTCGCCTGTAGTCAGGCCCCCGCACCGTGCTCCGGGACGTCCGCCAGAGAACCTGACACAGCCTGTAACCCCTTCCGCCCACCCGGTCAAGGCTATGGTGGTTGTTTGAAGAACGTCTGGAATCCGCCCTTGAGGGGGGGGATCTGTAATATTCTGGGTTCTGTAATGTTCTGTTTTGGTTTATGTTTATTTGGTTAGGGTCTAGTATTGTCTGTTTGTGTTCCAGACTGGTAGTAGAACTGTGTTAGTTTAACCTGTTTTCTCCTGCCTCTTGTCCTATTTAGTTCAGTCACTCTTCCAGCTTGTTCTCTTTCCTTTAATCAATTCCGCCCACTCTAGTAATTTGCTTCATTCAGCTCACCTGTTTGTTAGCCTTTTTCTACCTGGTTCTGCCAAGCCATCTTTGCCAGAAGCTCATCGTTCTTTCCCTGCCTGTGTGTCCCTGGACTCTGCTTTCCGTCATACCTGCCTGCCTCTTACCAGTTCCTTCAGTAAGATTTTCTGTTTGCCTGTTCGTTTGTTTCATTATTCACCCTAGCAATAAATCCTTTTGAACGTTAACATTTTGTGTCTGGTTGAATACCGGGTTCACCTTCAGAAATCATTACAATAATATTATAACTTGAACCACAAGTACTCTTTCTTAAAATGTTTATAAGATTATACTGCTCTTTTTCCTGTTCAAGTCTCCTTATCAATTGTGTTCTTTGTGTCTGATATTTCCTACAGGTATACGTTACATGTTCTGTTGTTTCAGTTTCCCCACAGACGTCACATCTTCCTGTTTCATATTTTCCCATTAACTGTAATGTTGAATTAAATGAAGCTGAAGCGCAAGTTCAATCGAAGAAACTCATCGCCTGCCTCCATTCAATCAGAGTCCGATACGCCTCTGATGTGAGCCAATCAGCTACGAACCGCACCTCCATGAAGCCAATCAGCATCCCGCGCTCATCTTAAAAGCAACTTCAAATCCACGTCTCAGCCTGCTAACCAGCAAGCGCAAACGGATTGCATGTCGGATTTCGAATCAGATGTCCGATTCAACCCACCCCCAACCCCTTCTCCACCATCATAGCTGAGTTCATCTAGCTTCCAAGACGTTCCTCCATCCTCAACCCATCAGAGTGTTTTCTCCCTTCAGTCTTCAGCACTCCCTATCACCTCGTTATTGGTCCGGCAGTAGACCACCATGTTGGGCCCGGTTCTGCCAGAGGTTTCTTCTCAAAGGGGAGTTTTTCCTCTCCACAGTCGCTTCAAGCTTGCTCATCATGGACAGTTCATGCAAACCTGTGTTTATCAAGTTGGACATCTATCTTAAACAGATCATATGGACTGAACAAACTTCTTCTATCTCCACTCCACCACCAGTTTCAGACCTGGGGGGGAACATCCCTGTTCTCATACATCTACTTATGCATATTAAAGTATAATTCAGCATTAATGTTCCTGCCGAGGTCTGAGCGCCAAAGACTTAAAATATTGTATCAATAAAATCCTTCTATTTGCCATTTCTTTCTCTGTGAGTTTTTCAGATTGAAGTCCTGTATGTCCAAACCGTGGTCTAGTTATTATTCTTTCCTGTATTCTGTTCCTTCCAATTTTTCCTCGAACTACCCCAACCTTCCTTTGTATTCTATAAAGCCATCTTCCTTTTATATATTCTTTCCATTGTTTTTGCCATTTTTCTTGGATCTTTCTTTTAATAACACTTTTAACCTCTGATTTTCTCCCGTTAATTCTTATATCATTCTCACTACGGTTTGTCGACTCTTTAGCCTTCTTATGAGCCATTTCATTACCTTTCACCCCTATATGCACTGGAACCCAAAGAAACTACTGTTAACCCCGCCATCTGAATATGATATAATATTTGTAGAATTTCTAATAAAATATCTGGATGTCTTTCTGATTGATTTCTTTGTAAACTGATCAATGGTGATCTTGAATCTGAACATATAACAGCTCTTAGTGATCTAATTTATTCAATCCATTCTACTGAAAGCAGCAATGTGATCATTTCTGCAGTATAAACAGATAATCCTTCATTTAATTTCCTCCCTATACGAATTTTAAACTCTGGGATAATTACAGCTAATCCTGTTTGTCCTAATTGTTTTTGTGATGCATCTGTATAAATTTTAACATAATTGTAAAACTGTTCTATAAATTCCTGCACTGTTATGGAATTACATACATACATTGTATCTCTATTTTTCCTTTCTAATATTGTTAAATCCAAAGTTGCATCAGGTAAAATCTATGGTGGTATTATTGATAATGGCACTGTTGGACTAATGCTTAAATGATTTAATTTAATGATTGTCCAACCAAATGACTTTTTATCAGCTCTTTCTTTCTCACTGCAGGGATGTAAAGTTACCTGTGTAGGATGGCTTTGATTGTGTCCTTGCAAATGAACCCAGTAATTTAATGACAGTTGAATCCTTCTCAGTGCTAACGGCATTTCCTCCACCTGTAAAGCTGATGTTGAAGTTGTCCTAATTGCTCCCATTATCAAACGCAAAGCCTGATATTGGATGGTCTCCAGTTTCGTGAGAACTGTCTCCGATGCTGATCCCTACACTATACTACCATAATCAATTATAGACCTAATTAGATTTATATAAATTAATTTTATAGCTTGTCTATCTGCTCCCCATTCATACTCAACTAAACATCTCATTATATTAAGTATCTTTTTACGTTTGTCAATAACCTTTCCTATGTGCACTTTCAAGGATAGGTTTCCATTGAACCACACTCCTAAGAATTTAAATTGCTTTACTCTCTAGTTCCTGATTATAACTATAATAACTTCAGTTTTACTTATTGATTTCTTTTCTGAGTAAAAAGCAATACTTTTGTTATCAACTGAAAATTTAAAACTCCATTTATAAGACCATTGTTCAATCTTATAATTTGCTTTCTGGACTTTCCCAACAATACATTTTATATTCCTTCCACGCTTCCTAATAGCTCCATCATCAGCAAACAAGGAACATTCTAATTAATTTACAATTTTTTTAAATGCATCATTTATCATGATTGAAAAATAATAAAGGACTTATAATACTGCCTTGTGGAGTTTCATTTTCTATTTAATTTTTCCTTGAAAGACTCTTACCAACGCTAACCTGTATTATTCATTCTGTTAAAATGTTTTCTATTCAATGATATTCTTCCACAAATGCCCATTTTTCTAAACTTGATCATTAATCCCTCTTTCCACATCATATCATAAGCCTTTTCCATATCTAAAAAGACCGTCAAAACACTTTATTTACTTTTGCTTTTATTACCTCATGTTGCAAACATAGAATTGTATCCATATTGTTCCTTCCTCTTCTGAAACCACTTTGATGTTTGGACAAGTATCGCTTGGATTTAACAAAAAAAAAGAATCTTTCATTTACCATTTTCTCCATAATTTTACTCAAACATGATGTTAATGCAAAAGGTCTATAGTTTTCTGGTTTTGAGCTCTCTTTACCCGGTTTTGGTATTGGAACCACTATAGCCTCTTTCCAACAACAGTTTTCCATTATTTGATCACTCCCTGGGGTTGACATCTTAACTTTCCTCAGGGCTCATCTTAACTACGCTATTGAAAAAACTGATATTAGAACACCATTTCTTTCTTCTCAGTTTATTATATGTTGTCTTTTTCCACTCTTCGCTAATATTACTTGAACTATGTATTTGTACAATTTTTTGTGCCAACATTGTTGCTTTTTCTTCATTGGTAACTGCTGTTGTTCTATCATTAACTAAAACTGGATAACTATAATCCCTTCTTATACCATTCATTTGTTTAATCATTTTCCTTACTTTTCCTATATCTGTGTCTCTTCCAAATGAATTACAATACTTATCCAATATTCTCTTTTTTTATTTCTTTTAACCCTTCGTACTACAGCTTGCATATTCTTGTATTCAATAAAATTTTGAAAATTCTGATTTCTTTTTAAAAATTTTAAAGCTTTATTTTGAGATTTAACAACCTGGTCACATTCTGTTGTCCACCATGGAACAATATTCTTTTTGTTTGTCCCTCCTTTCTTTGGAACTGACTGTTGAACAGCTTCTATAATTGAATTACAAAACATTTTATTTAATTAATCAATATCAACACTCATGTCTATTTCCTTAATTCTATCTTCACTTATTTTTTATATTTCTCCCAATCTGCTCTGCTAAATGACCAATTACACAACCTTTCAGAATCATCTTCTTGTATATTAAAGTGAACTTTATTCATTATAGGAAAATGATCACTTCCTATAGTTGTATTTTTATTAACATTCCAAAAACAAAATCCTGCCAGCGAATCAAACTAATGTCAGATCAATAGTAGATTCTGTACCAGTTCTGATGTTTAATCTTGTTCCTTCTCCATTATTAATGTGCACAAGATTTTTAGATTCCATTAATTCCTCAATAACTATTCAATTTTCATCAGTCTTATAATCCCATATTGAACTATGGGCATTGAAATTTCCACATCTTATTACTCTTTCATCTAAATGCTTTATTATTTCCTCCAATAAGTTGTAAGATAGTTTTTTACAAGAATTATTAAAATTAATCACTTTAATTTTCACCTGTTATGTCCAGATTTCTACCACAATAACGTTTTTTCTTTATCTAAGAGTCAAAGTTGTATCCCTTGTTTTAGAAAAATCACACATCCACCTCCATTACCCTCCTCTCTATCTCTACGGATACTATTATAACCATTGATGACAAAGTGTAAGGCAGGTTTTAACCATGTTTCTTGAACACACAAAATTTCAGGTTTTATTTTGAGCTTTTGTGTGAATCCTTTTAATTCTTGACCATTTGCTACTAAACTTCTAGCATTCCATTGTAGCATTAGCATGCTACTTAATCTCCTGTTCCTGCCTGTTTGCCATCTGCCTCAAGTTTTTGTTTAATTTGTTCCCAAGAAATATTCCTCATCCCTAAGAATTTTTCAGCTCCTTTAACAATGATTTAGATTTTTGGGTCCGTGCAGTTAATAACAAATACTATTAACAAAACCAGTTTGTCAAATTCAACAGAGATACATACCCTGCCATGCTGCTCTGGTTCTCGTCTCAATACTCGGATGTTAGCCACAGTTTTCTTTTGTTTCTCCTGAACCTTCTTTAATGCCTCAGCATAACTTAGGTTGTTTGTTGTTTTCACTTTTTGAACCTCAACCGCTTTCTTCCTGAATTCACAGCCTCCATATGTTGCCCTGTGTTGCCCACCACCATTACAGCATTTATCCTGAATATTTTCACCACATTCTTGTATTTTGTGCCTCCCTCCGCATTTTAACAATGTATCTATTGTATCCCAATGTATCCCACTGTAGCAATGTGACCATACCTCTGACACTTATAACACCGAAGTGGAGGTGAAACATAAGGCCTGACTGGATAACACAGAAAACCAGCCTTGACTCTATCTGGAACTTCTGGAGTAGAAAACTCCAGAAGCACAGATAAGGTGTCAACTCTTTCATTGTTAAAGGAGAAGTCCGGTCAAAATCAGAATTAAAACTGCTGAAAGTACTTTAAAGTCTAACTCTTGGACTGAAAAAAAAATCCTGCAAACCGTTGAATAACTTCCAGAACAAGGTAAACTTTGAATATTCATGTGTCAAAAGTGTTCGAATTAAGTTTAAATATGAAATATTGCGCATTTTATAGACCGATTTTGGTATTCCGAATTTGGTGCTTTCTTAGTTTACGATCGGCCATTTCCGACGTGTGACGTCAGTTCAAGAACACCGAGAATGCGCGCAGCAAACTTGCATAGAAACACACAGGCGTTTGTACAACCGGTATGGCGAACAAGGATATATGCATGTTTTCCAGTATCTTCTTTCACACACCAAATCTGCTGATCCACGTCTACTTTGAGCACGCGCTTTTAAAAAAAAATCGTCAAACTAAGTCCACAACAAAATGCCTTTTAGTGTCGCTTATAGACCAGTTCACTGCTATTGTTTTCATCCGGGTTTTCGCGCATGCGCGCCGGACTGGAAGGAAACTGACGAGTTCTTGTTGTATTTTTCTTCTTTAGATAATGTATCACAAGATCGTTTTAAGAGTAAGTTGATGGTTGATGGTATCATATTGCCAGATTTATACAGCAAAAGCCTGAAGGGACGGAGCGAGTCTGTGAAATGCTGGCCAAGGGTTCCGTACCGCGACATATACAGCTGCCTTATAAACACGGCAGGCCAGTACAGACGAGAGAGCATGGAAGCCATTTATATCGGCTTCAGCAACCCCCGGGACCCCATGAGGGATTAAGCGGGTCAGAAAATGGATGGATGGACGTTCAGGCATGTTTGTTTAACATCAGAAAGCGGAGACACAGCGGACACACAGCGGGCACACAACGCTTCAGCAGAGAGGACGACCGCCCGGTTTGTTCACTAAGGATTATTTCGGTGTTTTTGTCCTATTAATCCTTTTCACAGACTCATGCCAGAGGGTTTGCATACATTGTACATGTACGTATATAAAAAAAAAAAAAAAAAAAAAAAATCGCCGTAGTTAGTGGCTGTAGCGCAGACCGCGGTGAAGTTGGTTTGACATTGGACATTCAAACTCCACGGAGTCAGCGGGATCTAGCTCACGGTTGATCTGGTTGAAGGACTCCGATTTCGGCCAGCGTCTCTCAGCTGCTCCCTTCTCCCATACGCGGTGGGACCGTCAACAAATCTAAATTTGATTTTTGTTTCTCAAGAGTGCTCCGCTGACTCCGCGGAGGTTGAATGTCCATGTCAAACCAACTTCACCGCGGTATAGTGCGGGACAGAAAATAGCGCTACGTACTTGGCCGGTGGATCAAAAGGTCCGAAAGAAATGGGATAAATTCGTAAAAGAAACGCGAAAGGACTGGATTGCCGGCAGTGACAAAAGTGTTTTATGCAATTCACACTTCACGAGCGAGGATTGTGAGGGCTACTTACAATGGAGCATGGGCTCTATGTCTTGGGCAGCGTTAGATATAGTCTCCTCAGGTTCACCTTGTTCAAACTCCGTTTCTTCGTATATATATTCGGTATCGGAGTCGCCGATGCTTGAGGGGGAGTTTGAAGATGTATCAGACATTTTTTTAATTTATTTTTTTGTACGTAGAGTAAGAGTTATTAATAAAATTGAACAAATCGGTAGCGAAAGACGTAGTATTAACAGCTTGATGCACGGTACTAGTTCTGTTTGTGACGTCGCATTCCTGAACTGCCCGAATGCAAAATGTTCGGGCACTTTCGCTTATACAGCAAGTTTTATCGAAATTACTTCCAAACGGCGCACATAATTCACATATAATATACATTTCTTTACTCTGGTGACTATTTGAATGCATCTGGCAAAAAATACATTCAGTCCAAGAGTTGGACTTTAAATATAAAATTATTACATACTGTTCAATAAATGATAAGCTTTTTTAATTAAGAGTAATTTTCATTTGAAGGTCCTTTTATGGGGGCCGCCATCTTGGT
The DNA here is from genome assembly GCA_037039145.1 of Fundulus diaphanus. Taxonomy (NCBI): domain Eukaryota; kingdom Metazoa; phylum Chordata; class Actinopteri; order Cyprinodontiformes; family Fundulidae; genus Fundulus; species Fundulus diaphanus. Next base: position 13,275,255 of record CM073121.1, on the reverse strand, counting down.
GAAGAACAGTACTGCCACCTCCCAGTTTGTGACGTAACGGTGCGGTATCGGCTGTAGAGCAAGTCCCGATGCCCTATCTGTCCCCTTGTAAATAAATACCCGTTTTCATGCCGAAATATTTTTTTTAACCTCTTAAACAAAGATAGACATGGTATTAAGCATTTAAATTTAAAGTAATACTAATTTTACATTTAGTATTAGAGACATAAAAAGACAACAAATAAGCATTAAAGTATGGTTTATGGGTTGGGTTCTGCAATGTTAAAAGATGAGTATAAAACTCATCTTTAGAACCAATCTCTGCTCAAAATGGTGATCTGCACCACCTAATCTACTTTCAGCAGTTATCATCAGTTATTGCAACCGTAAACTGCAGAAAATACGGGCAGAGTGGCTCCTTCTGATTTTACTCTCTGCTGCTGTGAGGAGGAGCTGCAGCGCGTTATGAGGCGCAGGGATATTTCAGCGTCACTTAGTTTAGACCCCAAACAATCGACTTCACTTTCAGAAACAAGCCCAAAAAAACTGCAACCCCACAACTCATGAAATATACAAGTGACTTTAGAAACAATAAGACCAAAGTTGCATAAAATAAGTGGGCTTCACAACAGTGAGCATGCTTTCTAAGTGTGTCGTATCCCTCCGCCGCAACAGTGAGCATTATGCTCACTGTTGTGGCGGAGGGATATGACACATAAGTGTGTCGTATCCCTCCGCCTCTCTGGTCGGTACAGAAATGTTCCGGCAAATTCTACATTATGAAAAAGAAAAACATACTCGCTCTCATGTCATCTTGAAGACATTCTTCTTCCAAATGTTGGCTGCATATGACGTTTCTCTCTGGCCAGAAGCACGATGGAAAATCCTCTCTCTTCAAGTAGGTAATCCAACAAAACAGCCCATGGTGGTCATGAATCGGAAAGGTGAAAAAACTAATGTTTCTTCCACTTTTACCTGATGTATTGGAACATCCAACTGCCATGCACGTGAGCATTGTTGCTTTAACAATAGCTCCCCCGAATTTCAATGGTTAAGTCCTCTGGAAATCCAAAAAATTGTTGATGATCGCAGCTGTGTAAACGGCTCCTATTGACTTTGCTTGGAAAGTGCGGAGAAATGCTGTCGGCTCTCCGCTTTTCCACGTCACAGGATGTGATGTCAGGCGGCCCTTACTGCCCATATTTGGGCAGTAATGGCCGCCCCCAGACACAGTGATCCAGACGACAATTTATGTTTTTATTTTCTTATTGATTAAAGCTAAATTCATTAAATAACGAAGAACGTATTAGTTTTAGTTATAGCTAATGATCCCCTGATTTTTCCTTGTTGACCGGACTTCTCCTTTAAACGTTTTCTGCAATCTCTTTATGTCCGTAACGTCAACATTATGGATGTTATGCTTTCATTTCTCAAGATCTTCATTAATTGGAATTCCATACATAACTCCTCGGGATACTTTCTTTTCTCCCAACACTTTTACTTTCCACTCTTTTCTTTCTGATACTTTCAACAATCATTGCATTCCTTTTTTGTTCTTCTGATTTGCAAACGATTAGCAAGTTTCCATCTCTGAGTTTTTTGCCATTTCAACTTCCCCTACTTTCTTTTTTAGTTCCTTATAAACTATTACTGGGCTCAGAGCAATATTTTCATCTTCCTTTTTGAATTTTAATATTATCTTCACCTCTTTCATGATTTTTTTTTTACACACACCCTTGCTTCCATCATCTGTGCTATCTTCTTCGCCAAGTTTCCTTCTGAATTCTTCAGACAATGAGTTCTCTGTCGATCACTGTCTCCGCAGATTCCCTGGCCTCCAAGCTTCCTGGGACGGGCTGGGTGCCTTCTTCAAGCCCTGTCAACTAGTCAGAGGCCTGATTAAGAAGGCTGGGAAACAGGTGGGAGGAATGAGTGGTGATTAGGCTGAGCAAAAGCAGCACAGGAGTTCGCAATGAACAATCAGAGCAGGAGGGAGAGAGGAATGTAATCACAAACACTAGTTGACAGGCCAGAAACACAAGTTATTTCTGTCAAATAAAGAAATAACTAGTTTCAAAGAAAATTAACCCAAACTTCTTAACTCAAACTTTACATTGAATTACAAATTTTTATTATCTCTTAATTTTATTTCCTCACAAATATCCACAGTGTTTTACTGTGTTAACTAATTAGTGCCACACTTTCAAACAATATTCTAAGATGAAGGAATCTGACTTCTCTGAAACCATGAAAAATGACAGAAATAGTGGGTACAAAACTTTAACTTTAGAGTTGTCAGTAATTTAGAATTTAATCATCAGCACATGCAAACTACTGGTTTCATTCATCCAAAATTGCTTTTGCACCATTTTAAAAAACCAACAGTTTTGTTGGGCTGAAACCTTTCTGCTACATATCATTCATTCTGCCGTGCATTAATTCTGCCTTGCCTGACATTCTGAATAAAATGAAATGTCTGATGTTTGAAAAAGCTTAATTCAGAACAGCGGCTGAGCAATGAAATTGCTGATGGTGAGTGATGTTTCTTTTAGAGGTTGGCATCTTGTTGAGTGACATAATCCATTGGTAGTTCATAGTGCACAAAAATTGGATGTAAAACTCATGCAAGCAAAAACATTTGAATTTCAGGTATATTTTTTCTCACACTGAGCTTAACATATAAGCAAGAAATCATGGAGTTTTTTCCATGCACCTACCTTTAATCAATCAACAATAACTGTCTTGAAGTAAAATACTGGTTGTGAACAAAACACAATAATCCCAGGCTCAGGTGAAGTTTTATGTTCAGAGACAGCTGTTACAAAGTATGGTTTGATTAAAAACAAATAAAAACAGTTCTCAGTGCAGGTAATGTATTATTAGTCTTAAATGGGCTTAAAATTACAAATGTATATACTTACAAATTTAAGGATAAATTAATAAGAAGTAAAGCTAAAGTGAGAGACAAAACAATATTAAATTGTATAGAATTATAAAGGGTTGTCAATCTACCAAAGCAGACAGATTGTAGGACCATTCATAGGGCCAGTTTTATGCATTGCAGTTCTATGCTCTGGTTAAGACCCATCAGTTTAGTTTTTAAAATTTCTTTCAGCCACATACACTAACTTTTATGTAGAAGGGATAAGACAGTTACTGTTTTAATGAAAACACTGCTAAAAACATTGTGATAATTGTCATGGTTTAGTTTTGATTCGGCTTTGGTTTACTGTTATTCTCAGTTTTTTCCACCTTGTTTGGGTTTTAGTTAGTTTTGACTTCTTCTTTTCCTTTTATTGGCGGATTGCAAACAAGGTTTTGACTTTATTCATTGTTAATTTTTAGTTTCCTCCTTCCCTTCCACTCAGCCTTCACTCTCCTTGCAGTTAGTCACACCTGCCAACCACTAATTAGCCAGACTCACTTCACCTGCCAGCCTCCCTACTTAAGCCTCACTCTGCTGTCACTCCTTTGCCGGTCCGTCATCATTCAACACCCTCTCCATGCCAGTCATCTGTGTGCCTTTGGAACCCTGCTTTCTGTTTTCTCATTTAAGGTTAGTCCTGCCAGCTAACTCTCGAAACTCTGAAGTCTGCCTGTCGTCTCAGAGAAGCTGTGGACATTACTGCCTGTCGTGGACCTTTTAGACTCTCACTCCGGGCCGTCAGCTCCTGCCTTCATCTGCACCCCTGTTCCTGTGTATTCCTGGATCACTGGTTACATCACCCACCATCCCATCAAACCTGTCAATAAAACTCCTCAACTTTAGTCCTGTGTGTGTGGTTCTGGGTTCATCAAAGACAAATCCTGACAATAATAGATACATTAAATGTATTTGTCTAACACTGCACTTTATAATCTCTATTTTCCTCTTCTCAGACACATTAACAGCACTTAAAGTAAAGCAGAGATATTTCGACAACTAAAGAAGTATTAAATATAGCTGTTCTTTGGGACTTCCGGTTGAACTCATGGAGTAGTCGGTCGCGTTGAAACCTCTCCCACTTTAATCTCGAAAATCTGTTTAAACTCGATATTCTGTTCTTTATCTTCGATAACATAAATATATGAGAGGGAGAAAAAGCACACTAGGCCACAAAGGATCACTAAAAATGCCCAAAGCTCAGAATAAAAGTGCCTCAGCCGCAAAAGCTAATGTCCAGCCACACCAAGCTAGCAACATCACTGCTGTCACAGGAACGGAGAGCCCCAGGACTGGCGTGGACATTGCTGGAGTACCTAAGGCAATAGAGGACTTCTGATCTAAAAGGAGACAATACAAAGCTCAAACTGGATATTGACCAGCAGGGACAAGAAATCAATGGTAAACTGGACAATATTGCAACCGATGTACAAGGTCTATCACAGCGGGTGGATGAGGCGGAGGCCCGGGTGAACCAGGTGGAGGGCAGGGCAGAGGAGGCGACGGAGGTGCTGTGCACCTGCCTCGACCAGCAGAGGAAACTTCTGCTCAAGGTGCTTGACTTTGAATTATGTTTCCAGAAGAAATAACATACTTGTCTTTGGGGTGCCAGAAGGACAAGAGGGTGACTCTGTAAAACAGTTTACAAGCTTTTGCAGAGCCAGCTGCAACTACAGAAGGGCTTTAATCTTAAAATGCAATGCACACGTTGGGCTCTTACAAGTAAACCCCGGTCTGGAGGCGGGGGAGGTTGTTTACTTGGGAACAGGCACAAGGATGGAGGACTTCAGGCAGGCATGGACCATGGAGAGCTGCAGGGAGAGGTTGAAGATGTCCAGAACTTCTGCAATTTGGTTAGCACATGATTTCAGCGTCCAATCTGACACATGTCGAGACTTGCAGCCTTGTTGGTGTTGACCTTCTTTAAGGAGGAGGTCATTTGGTGCAACGGCAGGACAGGGGCTGATGCTGCACCTCCGGCTGAGGAAGATTTTCAGACTTCATGCTGCTTGGAAAGTCAAAGCATGCGAAGATGCTATTTAAGTTGTCAGGGAGAGCTGGGTCACTGCTGAACCTCCTGTCGCTGTGCTTGTAGTTCATGACGGTCCTGACACCGCGCCACATGTTACGTGGGTTTTTGCTGCTGAAGTGGTCCTATGAGCTGCTTGTATGTGTGCTTTATCTTCTGGATGCCTTTTTAAGTTTGCTTCTAGCCCTGCTTTAGGCCAGTCTGTCTTGTGATCTGAATGCTGCATCCTGGGCCTTTAGCAGGCACTGCACCAAGCTGTCTACCCATGGTTTCTGGTTAGGAAACACTCTGATTGTCTTTGTGAGTAGGACATTGTCAGTGTAGAAGCGAATATAAGACAGCACAGAGAATGTTTAATCCTCTAGATCAGCACCCTCCTTAAACACCCCCTAGTCTCTGTGTTCGAAGCAGTCCTGTGAAGCTGAGCAGTCCTCTTCAGTCCAAACCTGAACAGTTCTGACAGTGGATCTGGTTCTGCAAATAATCGGTTTGTACACAGGGATCAGGTCCACAAAGATGCAATTTGATAATCCAAAGTGAGGAGCTGCTACAGCCTTATGTGCTCTGGGGATGTTACAAGTTTTTTGAAAGTTACCTTACTGTAGTGCAGTTTACAACTCCCGAATAATACACTGACTGTGTGGAAAAGTGAGACTTTTAGCTGCTTCTATTCATCGTGGCTACGTTTTACACAACCTTTGCTCTGCTAATTAACATTAAATAAACTATTCAGCTTTTTTATTGATAGATCTTTTTCATATAGCAGCAGGTACAGCCACATCTTTATGGTATCTTTATGGCTCATCAACTTTATCCCTCTGTGTTCAGTTCTGCATATCACCCTTCCTAGACATCCCAACCAGAGTATTTCTTCCACAGGAATAATCTCAAACAATCATAGGTATGAATGTAATCTTGAACAACTGCTTTTCCAATTATCCAGGAAGTTTTTACTTAGGGGTTGTTCACAATTCTGAACATTTTGCCATATGGGACTATTGTTTGACAAAATTGGTGTATTGTATTGTTACAAAAGGTTTTTTGTCATTCCACGATTTCAATATAGACTATATGTATATATCGAGCAGAAAATGTTATATCTATACTGTCCCTCTGTCCAAACAGAGGGATAAATATTATTATTATTTATTATTAGCACCATCATCTGTGGTAGTTTATAATTTAGCTTGTTCCAGCGCATGTGGTGTTTTTTGACATCTGTGGAGTAGTCATATAAAACTAACCTTGCCGGGAAGCTGAATTCTCGTGGTATTTGCATTCACAAACACACGACAATCCATCTTGTGCTAGTCCCATCTCAATCGTTTGGGCACAAATCAAAAACGGTTCAGGCCAATCACATTGTAGTTTTAGGGTTTAGGGCAGGACATACCAGCTATGACGAAATCAAGAGCTGCCGAGCCCACAGCCAAACCAAAATCAACATGGCAGTGCAGGAGGGCACACGCTTAGCTGCTGCTGCCACATCTGTTTTGTCACAATCCACGACTTCTGTTTTGAAAGAAGAACAACAGGAAGTGCCTTGACCAGTGTAAACTTGTGGTTTGTAATGGCGCCTTCTGCTTACATTTTCATTTGATACCGTGATTGGCTAAAACCAACATTTGGTAGGCAGGCACTAGGTGTTGCTTTGCCCAATAAGCTTGGAAAGTTCTGATGAATGTCCCTATGGAGCAGTCCCAGATTGATATTGTGCCGAACAGGGACTGCTACACATTATCAGTCTGGCTTCCCAGATTAGTATAAAACGTCCCATATCATTAAACGCACCAATCGCCTAGCAACTGCTGTTTTTCGGAAGTCATGCACACTCGTTTCCTAAGGGAACTCCAGTCGCTCAAGCAATTTTCCCAAGCTATTATGTGTTGTTAAAATGTATCAAAATAACATGGCACAACTACTCTTCTATGGAATTTATTTGGGACCTTTTGCAACATGCAGGAAGACAATTAAATGCAGGGATACATGTTCTGAAAGTTAGCCAGTGGCAACAGCCACAGGTTCTGCGGGGAGGGGAGAGAAGCAGGGCAAAGAGAACTGAATCTCAAAAACACAGCACAGATGGACAGTTCAGAAACACATCTAGGTGAAGCATGTGTGTGTGTGTGTGTGCGTGTGTGTGTGTGTGTGCGTGTGTGTGTGTGTGTGTGTGTGTGTGTGTCTGTGTGTGTATGCGGACAGCGATTTTAGTCGGCTCATGCCGTCTTTAACGCAGTAGCATCACGTATCTTTTAATATCCTTTGTTGTGCGATAGCTAGGAAAAGGGGATTGGTTGGAAAAATAAACAACCACCAAGCTCGAATAAGCAACTTCACGTTCAAAAACAGCTGCAACCCGTGACTCTCGACATTTTCAAGCAACTTTAGAAAACAACAAGCGCTAAGTTTCTTATAATAAGCAGATTTGGCTGAATATGCTTCCCATGTTGTTGTTGCAGGGGAAAAGCAAAATGTGTTAAAATACTGGCCATATTACAACAAGTAATCCTTTAAGCATACACAAGCATACAGCCATCAACCCTCCCCGACAGCGTGCGGTTCTTACACTTGTGAACAGGCTGAAACTTGTGACTGTATTCCACTCATATATTTAAATGAGCAATAAGCGATAGTTTACCACTAGGTGGTGCTGGAGCACTGTCTGTAGACCAAAACAAGCTGCAGCCTGGCCCCTCCTTTCCCTTCTCAACCGTCGCCTCCTATGCACGTATTTGTAAAGGACAAAAACAGAAAACAGCATCACCCTTCAGAGGAACATTTCAAGTGAAGGAGTAAGTAACTCATAACTTTATTCAATTCAATTCAATTCAATTTTATTTATATAGCGCCAAATCATGAAACATGTCATCTCAAGGCACTTTACAAAATCAAGTTCAATCATATTATACAGATTGGGTCAGATTATACAGATTGGTCAAAATGTCCTATATAAGGAAACCAGTTGATTGCATCAAAGTCCCGACAAGCAGCATTCACTCCTGGGGAACCGTAGAGCCACAGGGAGAGTCGTCTGCATTGTACATGGCTTTGCTGCAATCCCTCATACTGAGCAAGCATGAAGCGATATAATGCTGTTAGCAAGAGAACATTTTAAACTGCTGGTGGCGCTCTTCACCATGTTGCTCCAATGCTGCGCTGCTCTGACAGTGGTATTTTAGGGCAGGGAGGGGCTAGGCCCTGAGTGGCAGCTGTTCATGTGCACGTGCAGCTGGCCCGACTATGTAAAAAGAGACTGGAGAACAACATCGGGAGATGTGGTGTGACGTAATACCATAGTCCATCTGAAATATTACCTTTAGTTCTTCACATCACTATTTTTTAATTCTGAAAATTTGCTTATTGCTCCTTTAAAGTAGTTTTTTTCCTGTGGAGTACAATGTACTTGGTTCTATGACAAAACCACCTATATATTTAAATAAGTTACAGACAGATATGGAAACCTCTGTGAACATCTTAACACATACACTGAAAGAAAGCAGTAGATAGTTAGAGATGGTGATGATGTATTGCTACATCATCTTTCATTACTTCTATAAATGAGCACTAATTGGTGTCTCGCTCTTTCTCAAAGCACAGAGTCAGCATTTCGCTCTTGCATCACCTTTCCATGCAGAACCAGTGCACGATCAATCGTCTCTGACAGACTGAGCAGGTAGCATAGCGCTCGATCAAACATGGCCCACAGTAGTCATTAAGTCCACAGAGCATTAGTGCAAGCACAATGAAAGTCTGAGAAAAGCAGAGTGAATAAGAGCAGCAGGTTTTTGATCAAAGTCTGACAATACTATACAACAGGGAGATTACTATCGCCAAGGGAGGTGGGAGGGTTTGAGAAAAAGAGGGGAGGGGAGGCGGGGGGCAGAAAAGGGATAAATTAAATCAGCAAGTGTAAAACAGGAGAGGAACAGAGTGGAGAGAAGGAGATACCGGAAAAGATGAATGTTGTTAATAGAAAGAGAGGCCCAGGCTTTTGATCATGTACAATGAATAGCTGGGCATGGTGGACTATTGTTGCATCAGTTTTTGCTCCATAAAGGGAGTGGATGAAAGACACTGACACATGACAAATTACAAGTTGTTCCCCATCATGCTTGGAAAACCGACACCCAAGCTTAAGATCAACTCTTTTACTTCTTTTATTACATTCCAAACCGTGATCTTAACTAACTATCACTATCCATATTCTAGAATTTTTTTCTTATTGTTTCTCATTCAATTCAATTAAAACATGCTTAAAAACAAATTTATGGCCAGAACAAAACTCTTCCTATAACATATTGTCTAAACGTCTTATATTTGAGACTAAAGGACTATGAACTCATCCAACAGATGATGGGTGTCATTACAGCACGTGGAGCCGGCCAGTCACTGGAACTGTTAGGTTAATTGTGACTCTAGTCCCACAAAAGGCTCCCCAATCAGCCTGCCTGCGCATTGTACCAGCTGGTTGAATTAGTTCCTCTCCTATACAGCTCAATTTCCAAACCATGACAAGAAAGAAAAGAAAAATGTTAAAAATGACTTAACAAAAGCTAAAATATCCCTTCCTGCACACATACAGACTGTTTTTTAAAACTTGCTTTATTCAAGTAACTGCAAATAATTACATTTTCCCAAAATGTTACCCAGAAAAGTTGATCCACATTATTATCTCATTTTCAACAATATATATTAAGTTATCAAAAGTAACAAGCAATTTAGGTTTTCTTCCTACTTTAGTTATACCAATCAAATATAAACCTTACAATATTTATATGCACACACATACATACATGAATGCCTGAATAATGGAAGAAGTGGAGCAAATGTTCCATTTTTAAAAGTGGAAGTGGGGGTACTTATGTTTTAGCTTCCCCATTTTTTACTCAAAAACATCTGACCATCCCTTCCCGGATGACAGATACAATGAAGCCCTTATCTGTAGAGACAACATCCAACAGCAAACAGGCTTGAATCGGAGGCAACCGGACTTTCGCTCAGTTCTTTCTGAAAACGTTTCGACACCTATCCAGGAGTCTGCCAATTCTGGTAACTCGCTCAACAAAACCCAGCCCCTCCTTTTCATTCTCACGCGTCGCCTTCAATTCGCATATTTGTAAAGGACAAAAACAAAGAAAAACAGCATCACCTCCCGGAGGAACATTTCTAGTGAAGTAACTCATAACTTTATAATGCAGTTAGCAAGAGAACATTTTGATCTGCACTTATGTACATGCACAGTCCCGCTCAGCTATGTAAACAAGAGACTGGAGAACAACACAGAGAGCTGTGGTGTGACATCATACCATAGTCTATCTGAAATATTACCTTTAGTTCTTCACATCATTATTTTTTAGTTTTTAGTTCTAAAAAATAATGAAATTCTGCTTATTGCTCCTTTAAACTTAATTGCACATTTTATTCTGGTCATGGGCATTTCGCTGAATTATTTAGTTTTATTCTCATAGTCATATTTTAGTTTTAGTCTACTTTTAGTCAACTAAATAGTTGCATTACTTACTAGCATTTAGATTTCTTGTGATGTCATGAGTAGTGTTTGTTTACACTCTGCCTCCTGTCACGTCCACCTGCTCTGCTGTTATCAAATTCATGCCTTACACCTGTAATCTGCTCTATTGAAACATCTTCCTGCCTACAGATCTTTGCCAGGTCAAAAGCTGCTGTTCATAGATGTCCAATCTTCTTGTAATGAACTTGTGTCTGTCTCCTAGATTTTTCTGCCTCACCTTGCCCATCTATAATTTCTACAAAGCTTCTGATTTCGGGACAAAGACCCTGTTTCTGCCCTGACCTATACGAGCCTTGCCTAATGTCTGCATCAAGTTTATGATTCTTGCCTGTCCCTTGTATTCTGGACTGCTCTTTGCTCATCTGTCAAGGGACAGTTAATTAAGTCTGCTGTCTCCACTGCCAAGCTGCTACCTGCTTGTTCCTGCAGACGTACCCTTTCACCAGCTTTTCTTATTTTGCATAAACCTTTTAAAACCTTCTCAGTGTCTGGCTGAAATTTCAGGTCCATAGTATGTTTCTTGACTCAGGAATGCATGTTTCTATCCTCTTTCTGTCATACTCTGAGGTCTAGGTGCAGGTCTGGTTTTCTATCTCTCTCCTCTGCAGGGTTGGACGGGCAGCTGCACTTCATCAGAGCTAATTACCGCCCTTTATAAGGAGCTGGAACCAGGAGGAGGGCGTCAGTTCATTAACGCTTCAGCATGGTACAGACCTACTCCTTGTTAGAGCCTAGTTTTCCTTGTGAACCTGAACCTAACTGTAGTGATGTTACGTGATGTGCCGAGGCTTCGAGGCGTGTGTCGAGTAATGGAGGGGGCGTTTCCGTAAAGTGCGTATCGAGGCTTGCTTCATTTAGGGGAGGAGCCAAAAACGATGACGTCCGAAGCCTCGCTGCCCGGCTGTACCACGTGACTGCTTCGGGAAGTGGTTTAGATTTTGCCAGATGACCGGTTCATTCAGAACCAGTCATGACTGCACGCTGGATCATAAAACAGTTCTGCTAACCAGATGCAGTTTAAAACGCCACTTGGTCTGTTTATAAGTTTCGTTTTTATTAATTCTGCATTTTTTAACTACATGCACCGTATTTCTGTGCCTCAGCGCTTGCTCCTCCCCCCTCCTTTCCCTCGGAGCAGGCGCTTTTATCACCGTTCACCATTCAAAACGTGAATCACTACGTTTAATGTCCTCACATCGGTAGCAACGTGTGCCAGTTAAAGTCAATAGGAGAGTTAGTAGCTGTGTTCATGCTCTGATTCTCATAAGGCCCGTTTACACTACACCTAAAAAACCGAGCCATGCCGAGACCAGTCCGAGCTTGGTCCAGTTACCAGGCCGAGCCTCGTTTCTGACGACCGTTTACACACAACGCTATCTCGGTTCCTTGGTTGCTCCTCGCCCCCTAGTGGCGATCTGCGGTACTACCGCTCTCTGGGATTGAAGGCGGAAGCAGCGAAAAGCACACAGCTGCGCCCGTAACATTCTGGAAGTTATGCTTGATATTGTGATATTTCGGTGTTTGCAGAGAGTCAGGGGAAGAAGGCAACCATTGGTGAATTTACTTGAGAAAGTTGGCTTTTTGGGAAGTGGATGAGACAAACGAACGTCTAATAAGGATTTATAGATGCAGGAAACAACGACAGACGCTGAGGTTCATTGCGCTGCTAAGCAGAATCATCACTGGAAACCGTGTGGCGCGGTAAGGAAGCTAGTATTATTATGAATGTCTGAAATTTGTCTGAATGGAGTGTGAATCGGGACGTGCAGCCAGACACGCCGGAAAACCCGCTGACAGTCAGCTGACTGTAAGGAGATGACGCGATCTGCTCATGCGCTCTTCGTTATCAGAAACCGGGATAAAATAGAACCAGGCCGAGACCTACCCAAGAGCTGGTCTGCAGTTAGCGCGGTCCGGTTATGGTTAGCGCGGTCTGGTTCAGTCTGCTGACCGTTTACACACAAGAGTTATCTCGGTTACCGAGCTCGGACTGGTCTCGGCTCGGTTAAAAAAGTGTAGTGTAAACGGGCCTATAGAATCAGTGGCACTTCGGTGGGCTGCTGCCTCGCGCTTTAATTCAGGTGCGCACTTTTAAGGGTAATTGTAAAGAACTTGTAACATCAGGGGCTTCATCTCAGATCTGTCAGTACCCCTGTTCCCTTTATAGGAGCCCTTTACAGTATTTAGTTATGCATTTTCCCCGCAGCGCACCAAAGGGGGTTAAAATACGCCCACCTCACCACCGCACTGATGAGAGCAATAGAAATTTGTCTGGTCAGCGCGGCGACTGACTGAGAAACCTGTCGCTCTGAAAGGTGATGAGAATGTTATAAACTGTAACAGTCTAGAAGTGCATTGAGCTGAAAAGAGGGAGACATCAGCTGCAGGATCGTGCGTAAAGACGCAGCGTGAACCTGTGTGCTTCAGTGTTGCTGCTGAGGGGAAATTGTTGACCATAATCCCCCCCCCCCCCCCCGCCCCAAAATTAGCATAATCTCAGTCTTAACTTTTGATCAAAATTGAGAGGTCTGATTATTAAACACCATGCCATATCACATGACACTACTATTTTGGGAATAATTACACAGAGAATACATTCAAACAATATTTTATTATACACATATGTGTATACATAATTTATGTAGACAAATTATTTCGTCCTACACCTTTTGTGAAGTCATTCCCAAGAGCCATAATAGACAAAAAATCAATGCATCACACGTGTTAAGATACAGCTGGCTGTGATTATACACCTGGCCAGTAGGTGGTGTCGTGTGCACATGAAGCTCCAAGAAATGAACCCTTTCTCGAACCAGTTGACTCAAGTGGTTCAATGCCTCATGAGGCTTCATCTCACCATCACTACCTAACTGAGTTCTTGTGTTTTTATTCCTCCTAGCACCTTGGATCCTATCCGAGAGAACACCTTGCCTAGAACCACCGCCTCTGGACCCATGTCAGAGAGACTCCCAGCAACCAGTCAAGAACCCGAGAAGAACCATGGACCATTCATCTGCTCAGCCCTCCTGCCTGCGCTCGCCTGCCTGTCCACCCTCCAACAAACCAACTGAGAGAGAGCTAACCGGATCTGCATCCACAACCCGGACCACTGGACAGCACTTTCCCCCAGACCAGACCCAGGCCTCCTCCTCAGTGAGTTCTTCTTCCCTACGTTATTTCCACCATTCCTACCCAAGATATTCACCAGCCTCTTCATCTTTCCCAGCAGAACCCGGAAGACCCCCAACTCGCCGACACCCTGTTCTTGTTTAAATCTACAACCTGACAATAAACACTTTAACTAAACTACCTGCCTCAGTAATGCGGTACCGCGCACGTGACGTCACGGCCTTAAGAGTAACGCCCCTTTTGCCGCACCGGTAGGGCAAACAGTCGTAGAACGCACATACAAACCAGCCATTACAAGCGCAACAGAACCAGCGATATTACCGACTTTGCAGCCATTAAACTTACCCAAGACGATGTCCCAGGCGCACGGTTTACTGGTCGCACTGTGGAAGAGCACACCAACCTTCAGCTGAAACGGTGGCTTGAGTGTCGAGGGCTCAAAAAAAACGGAAGACGGGCCGAGTTGATTCAACGGTAAGCTTTGTTTTTTTCCCTGCTCGGCGTTCATGCCTTTGTTATGATTTCCACCGTGCTCCGTTCACGTCGGCCTTTTTTGTTTGTTTGCAATCAACGTCCAGGAATCTGTATATCTTGCCAATAGGTAGCTACAAAACGATTGTTCACATCTCAGAATCTTTCGCTCAAGAGATTCAGGGCGTTTGTTTTTGAGTAAGCTATCCCGGTAGCAGGGTATCATGTTAGCGCCTGCTAACATGCTAGCCTATATGCTATCATCACCCTTTCCACCTACAAAATGCTTGCTACATATGTAGGTGAATTTGGTAACTTTTTCCGGGTTGAAATGTTGTGTAGGCCGCCCGCACAAGTGTACCCAACGCACACACCTCTCCTTGGCACTCTTGAGTTTCGGGAAATTAATGAAGAAAACATCCTTCATATGCGGCCAATCAGCGTACCTCGAGTCGCTGTTGCACGTCCCATAGCAACAATGTTTATAAACCATGGTCTTAGATGTTGGAAAAAGCAGTCGTTTACCGAGTAAAACCTAGGCTAACGCACGTCTCTTCCACAGCAAAACAGCGGCGGTTTGGGAGTTTGCCCTACTGCGTACCACGTGATGTGACGTCATCGTGACGTTGTGTTTCTAAAAATAGCTCGCGCGCGGTACCGCATTGCTCTCATTCAGTCTTTCGTTCTTAACTATAACACTTTCAACTCCAAGTTAATTCCTTACCCTAAACGTGTGACATATTCATCTTAGAAATTTATGTAGGAATGTTTTGTAATACATAGGCAAAAGTTTTATACTTGAGACAGCTATATTTTGATTGCTTTTTGAATAAAGTTTCTTACATTTGCCAGCATATCACGCTGTAATTTTATTTTTCAGAAATTTACGAATCTATGAGGGGTCTCCCCAAGTGATGAAATAACTGTTAGGTCAATCAAAAAGTCAATTAGTTTCAAATCAAGGTGAGAGAATCTTCATCCATGTACAAAGCATGGCATATAGGAGATTATATTTTAAACATTTGACAACCTGGGTTAATCTGTGATCAACTTTTGTATGCGAAAGGCTTAAATGCATAAAAAGGTGATGCAAGAGCTTTATTTTCCTATGAAAACACATCTTCTCACACCATTAAATGCAGCTATGGAACGGTTCGTAAGATAAGTTATCAGTTCACTAATGTGTTTATGCAAGAAACATATATTTTCATATTGTAAATCTTTATTTTTCAGCTTTATGCACTAACTTTTTTAGCATGTACAGTTATTGAGCCTGATAATCAAGTTTACGCTCAATTAAATGCTGCCATTCATTTCTGACTGAGTTTGAGGAAAGCTTGAACAATAACTGTGCAAGCCATCAGTTTAATTATCACAGTTTTAAAGATCTTCCCACAACAACTGTGAAGTTTTAATTCCCAGGCAGATGGGCTATTCATCTCACTTGTAGCCACCCACTTTTTCTTTCACCATAAAATTGTCCCTTTTTTAATGTAACCTCCCAACCGGATAATCTCAGGTCATTATACAACCATTCATCAATGCCCAGACAAAGATGAGTGCAAGGTCTCCTCTTGTGCTGGCCTCACTCTCTCCTCTTCAGATTTCTGTCTTTCTCCTCTTTTTTGCCTTTGCTCTGCTTACTAGGCAGGCATCTAGCCCCAAAACTCACCTCTTATCTTCCCCTCTCTTCTTTTCCCCAAAGTATAAATGGCATGAAAACTAAAAGTTATGCCTGAAGGAAGGGACGACAAAGCCAGACAGGAAAATACAAGAAGTGAAGATGGGTAGAACATGAAAGGTTCATGAAAAAAACATGAAAGGTGTAGGGACAGACAACAGGTGATGTTAGGGAGAACAAATGAGAGTATCAGACTTTTCATAATATGTACAAATAAACCAGGGAAGAAACTTTTAGTTACTTTTTGTTTGTGCTGTTTATCTATGTCCATGATAAATGGTAAGCTGGTAATCTTTTTACACCAAGCCCATGGTTGAGTGTTGAAATTGTATAAAAGCAATATTATAGGTGTGCATGTATTCCATTTACCTCCAAAGTTAGAAATTAGATCTCAGAAGGATGTCAAACAATCACTTTTAACTCCACCCTGCTGTTACAGAATTTATAAATGCTTCAGCTCAGTGTTGCAGAAACATTTTCAACCATTTACATGTTTATGTTTTTGCTGTTGTTGTTACACTTAAATGTTTGAAACATTCAAATAAATTTTAATATTAGGCGATGATAATGTGAATAAATATAAGATTTAGTGTATACATCATCCACCCATCCATTGTCTTCCACTTATCCAAGATCGGGTTGTGGGGCCAACAGACCCAGGAAATAAACCCAGATATTCCTTTCCCCTGCAACATCCTCCAGCTCTTTCTGGGGGATCAGGTCAGATGGGATATATGGTCCCTCCAAAGATTTTTGGGTCTTCCCCAGGATCCCCTCCCAGCGGGATGTGTTTGGAAAACCCCCAGAGGGAGGCGGCCAGAGGCATCCTGATTAGATGCCCAAAACACCTCAACTGACGGCTTTTGATGTGGAGAAGCAGCGACTCTACTTTGAGCTTCCCTTGAAAAACAGAGCTCCTCACCTTATTTCTAAGGCTGAGCCACCCGCCACATGGAGCTCTTTTCGGCTGCTTCTATCCAGGATCTTGTTCTTTCAGTCATTATCCATACCTCATGACCATAGGTGAGGGTTAGAACATAGACGGACAAGTAAATCGAGAGCTTTGCTTTTTGGTTCAGCTCTTTCTTCACCATAACAGACGGGAGCAGTGCCTATCCCTTTAAATCCATCCTACCATCACTCATGAACAAGAGACCAAGGGCCTGATCTTCAAAGATTCAAAATAAGGAGTGTTAAATTGCGCGGGCAAAAAATGTTGTATGTGCAATAAGTGGCCGTGTTGCAGGGGATCTACAAGGGTTGTGTTTCCTAATGGATTAGCCATGCCAAACCTACTCAGTCTGCACTATTGAAATGACTACATTACGTGTACTATTGGCAGTTTAAGAGGGCCTGTAAAAGAAAGTTGAAGTTCTAAGCAATAGAATTGGAGGTAAAATTGATCATGTTTTTTTTAAATAACTGATAATAATGATGAATATTATTTATAGTGCATTTTATGTATCTCAATGTGTTACAAACAAAAGTGAAAAATTTAAAAGAGAAAATGAAAAGTTAAATTTAAAGGATTAAATATCAATCAAAAAAATTCTGTCAGCTCCCCCCCGACCCCCACGGGAAACAGCAAATGTGGAAGAAGGTGCTTTGGTCAGACGAGACCAAAATATAACTTTTTGGCAAAAATGCAAAACGCCATGTGTGGTGCAGAACTAACACTGCACGTCACTCTGTACACACCTTCCCCACTGTCAGTCAATTGTTCCCCCGAAATGTTTGTGATGTATGTGATGGATGGTTGTACTGGAACTGTAATTTCGCTCTGGGATTATTAAAGTATTTCTGATTCTGATTCAGACATGGTGGTGGCAGCATCATGCTCTGGGGGTGCTTCTCTTCAACAGGTACAGAGAAGATGGTCAGAGTTGATGGGAAGATTAATGGAGCCAAACACAGTGCAATCTTGGAAGAAAACATGTTGGAGTCCACAAAAGACTTGAGACTGGGGCAGAGGTTCAATCTCCAGCAGGACAACACCCCTAAACATAAAGCCAGGGCTACAATGGAATGGTGTAATACAAAATATATTCATGTCTTACAATGGCCCAGTCAATGTCTAGACCTAAACCTAATCTAGAATCTGTGGTGAGATCAGAAAAATGCTGTTCAAACGCTGCTGTTCAAATGCTCTCCATCTAATCTGACTGATCTTGAGTTGTTTTGCACACAGAATGGGCAAAAGCTTCAATCGCTTGATCAGCAAAGCTGGTAGAGGCGTACCCTAAAAGACTTGCAGCTATAAATGCAGGAAAAGGTGGTTTAACACATTTTTGACTAAGGGGGGCTGAATACTTTTTGCACAATGCACTTTTCAGTTTTTTATTTTTATTTTGTAAGTCCATTCTCACTACATCTTTGTCCTTATCACTGCAAACATATGAAAATCAGATGATCTGGTCCATAGATGACTATCTTTCTTGTCTCATTTTAAAATCAGGAAATTAAAAATCCTGCTTTTATATCTTTAAGTCATGCTTGTTGTATGGATTAGATTAATACATTTTATAATAAATACGGTTATATGGATAAGTACTGCTCAGAAATGCATACCTTGCAGTCTAATAATATTAAAAAATGGAAGCATAAAGTAATTATTATGGAGACTCCTGTGTGAAGACTACATTGAAGCTACAGCCACAGTGTCCAGCAGCCATTTTCACCATGGGGTTCTGACACCTCCTCGATTTAGCTCTACTAGTTGGATTAATTCTTTTGTCCGTGATCCAAAAACCTGTCTTCCAATGTAGATTTACCATTACCCAAATCCAAACTATCTGATCTTATTACATTTAGAAATATTAAGAAGATTGATCTACCATCACCCACTTGTGGAACTAAAGATTTCTCCCAAAAAAACTACTTTGCCTTTATTTATGACCAGGTATATAGATACCATCTTGGATACCCTAAAATCATTAGAAATTGGGACTGCGTCGTTCACTCTGCCCCCTGATATACACAGGAACTATTTACACAGAGATGTACTGCAAAAATCTACTTATGTAAATATAAAGCTCCCATTTTTAATGCCAAGTCGAACAGAAATGCGACGATATGGGCAAAGGTGAATGGGTCATTCTATATCAGTTATGACACAAATGAGTATCTTTGACTAATTCCTTTTTTTAGTATCGATTATATTGTGAAATCAAATATTTTGATACCCCTAAAAATGGATTACAATGACAGGGACACTATTTCCAGGTCCTAAATAATGTAAGTACTATTTTTTCTGAAGGAAGCCTATTTTTTGGCAACTGAAACAGCATGTCATCTATTGACATAGTTTATCCTTTTGATATTTTCCGAAGATGGCTTTTAGGAATGAAACACTTGAATGTGGTTAGTTGTAAGAAATAAAATCTGATTTGGGTTTAGTTCAGGGCCATATGTTCGACCAGAAAACAAACAGTTACTCTTTAATTTGTTTAGCTAAGAAGCTTTCTGTGTTCCTTATAGTTTTAACTTAGTAAACCAATGGCATAATCTCACACTCCTTTGTTTTTTTATTTGTCCAGTTACAAATTTCCTTTACTGCTGTTCTGTCCATTTTCCTCTCCTTTCCTTTTACCATCAATTCTTATCCCCTTACTTTGTTCTCCTTGCCCTAACCTACCTCTGAATTCTCATATCCTTAAATCTTACTTACAAGTGTTATCCTCCTCCAGTTATTCTCCTTCTTGGTGTTTTCTTAATGCCTACCCAAGTAATAAATTCTTGATTAACTGTCTAATAAATTATTCAATTAAAGGACTTCTGTTTGGGCTGAGCCAAAGAGAGAAAGGGATGAGAGAATAATATAGTCAGAGGTACAGAGGTGAATGCAATGAGGTGAAATAACATGAGGAATATAAAACATTCTAAAAAAACATCAATGGCAATGAAATGTAAGATGAAGCTTCTAAAGACAAAAAATGCTATCAACAAAAAAACTGTTTCTGCTGTTAAGAAGAAATACTCACAGAAAGTCTCATGGGAATGTCTTGTCACAAGTCTCGCGAGATTAACAACTTAGTGTATGTACGGAGAGGAATAGAAAGGGGAAAATGGAGAGGGAGAAGCCTAAAACGGCTGGATTACACCCATATTTCCAAAAATGTGTGAACACAAACTTTGAAATGACAACATGGCATAAATATTACATTTTATTTAGAAAAGCAGTCATAGATCAAGACAGCCAGCAACTTGTCCCTGAGCAGCAGGTGTGGGTGATATGGCGACAAATATTGTTTGTGATAAGAGGGTTTGTAGAACTATAGGGCAACTCTGGAGACAAAGCAAGAACAGGCTGAAGTGGCAATACATCATTCAAGTAGATGCAGGTATCTGTAAACATACTTGACTGCTTTTTGACTGACATAACAACATTGTGCATGGAAGAACAGTGTCCATGAGGTAACAAGGGAAACAGTGTGTGTTTGGGTGACCTAAGTGTGACTCTGGTTCACTTGACTTGGGTTTGGTTCACTTTGGTCCCTTGGGATGCCTGCTTGTCACTTTGGTGCATAACAAAGCCATTTCTTGACAGTTTCACTGTAGTCCTCTTCAGTCAGCTTTGAGCAGCAGCTGAACGACACAAAAATAAGAGTATGGTAGATAGAGTGTATATCGGACACAATTTCTTATTTACATTTTGAACTTGTTCACTGGAATTTGTACTCAAGTAGCTGAGCTAAACACATTTTCCCCTGAGGAAAAACAAGCAAAGACCACACTGAAATGATCTACATTTGATAAATTAATGCAGTTCAGTCCATCAAATAAATTGCCATCTTTTGATGGACTGATTATTCCAATGACTCTGCTTCACAGAAGTTTCAAAACACATGCAAATATTGAAAAATGTACTGCTTATAGGTCTGAGAACAGACACAGAAACCGCACGGTTCCACTTTTACACTCAGAAATAAATTAATAAGGACATGCCAATGAATATTCATGAATATTCATCTTGATGTTAGTTGACATATATCACATTTACCTATCAAGTTACAGCATAAACACAAAACAATGCAGTTATATTTCAATAAATACGGTTAAAATTAAAATAATAGTGCCAAACCTACCGCAAAAGTACTCAAAGTAGAATTAAATTCTGGGGAACAGTCAGAAGCAGGTTGCAAACAAGCCAGAAAGCAAAAGTTGATTCAAAATTGATTAGACGTTGGGATTTCAATCATTAGAATTCGGCCACAAAACAACATTGATTCAATTACATTTTTGAACATTAGTTAATTGGCTAGAATTGGATAATTGTTTCATGCCAAAAATCCACCTTTTTGACCATAATTCAACATTTTATTAACATATTTTGCCATCTGGGTGCTTTCATCTGCCTAATTGCTTAGCCACCGAGTCACCTTAATTGTTCTGCTGTGGGACAATAAAGGATATTTCTATTTATTTTTGAAATATTTCTATTCTAAACATCAGCTCTCAGTTCTCTCAGGTTGTAAAGACAATAAATAATCAGCCAAGAGCCACTGTTAAATGCAGGCTGCCCTTTTTGGAACAATAGAACCACTTGCTATCAGTTCATTTCAAAGAATATTAGGGTCCATGTAATGAAATTGTATCAGTGTATTGACTTTGGTTTTCTCTAAACAGAGGCAGGTAATTCATCTGCACAAAGTAAAAAAGACTGTACAGAGATTAGTTCCAACCATTTGCATTTCCAGCTTCACAGCATCAAGAGGGACTAATGTTAAAATCACCAGTTGAAGTAAAAAAGACGAAGGAAAAGTTTTTACTTTCTGAAGCTTTTCTGAAGCACCTCTGCTACTTAGGCCACAGTTAAGTTCCCACAACTCCCCAAGGCTTAAAACAGATTTATTCAATGGGTTTATTGTGAACAACCCCACAATCCCACAAGGTAAACTGTGGGGTTGCGCTGGGTTGCGTCACTCTGACCGTTGTTCTCTTTAATGGACCAGTAATCACCCTTCATTCTCTTCATCTTCAGCCAACAGCAATGATGGTATAAAATTTGGTACCCCTCAGGAGCAATCAGTTTGGAGCTCCTTTAATATCTTCTAATTTCTTTGGGCACCATCAAGCAAATCTGAATTTTATCGTCGGCCACAAAGCACCAAAGATGTCCAACTCTGCACTGGGCCACAGTATTGATTTGAGGGCTTCTATCTCCATTCAGTATCTAATGACATACTTGGTATCTACTGCAGCTGTTGTGTTTTTTTTTTAAATAATTTCTCAAATGAAACCGATTTGCTCCACCCCCTGGAAATCAACTCCAATTCCCCAGATGGTCGGACAAGCAAATTACAAACTAAGAAATGGCAACGTTTGCAACACCAATAATTTTGGAAGATAAGGATGTCCCAGGAGCTTCATTTCAACATGCTTCAATCGAGAAGCACAGTGTCGAACAACTGAGACATTGGTTGACATGTAGAGACCTGAAAGTTGGTGGAAAGAAAACTGTATTAGTGGAAAGGTAAGGTTTTCTTTTGCTAGAAGTTATGATTTCGGTTTTTGTTTGTTTTGCCTTTGGACTTTTCTTCAGCCTGTCACCTATCAGCCACCAGCCACTATCCTGTCAGCTCTGCCCCAGTCAATTAGCCCACATCAACTCTACCTGCTGCCAGTAATTAGATTCAACTCTAGTCACCTGTTCACCAGCCTACATATACCTGTCTCAGCCAACTCATCCCTGCCAGAATGTCACTTCTTGTGTTGTCTCGTCCAGTTTGATGTGACCTTCCTCTAACCAGTTCATGTGTGCTCTGTCAGCAGGACTCTTCAGTTAAAGGTCACCTCTGTCTGCATGCTGCAGTTCTGCCTGTTTCTGGTCTGATCTGGAGAGACGGCATCCATCCCACTTTGGAAGGTGCAGCTCTTGTTTCTAGGAATCTGGCTGGATTTATTAGTTCTCCAAAATGCTGACAACCAAGGGTCCAGACCAAGAAGCAGAGCCCTAGTTTAACACACCTCTCTGCAGCTTCTATACTGTTACCCACCCATTACCCCACTGAGTTAGTGTCTTTCCCATGGCCAAAACTAAACAGATTAAAAACGGATGTAAAAGGGGCA
Source organism: Fundulus diaphanus (assembly GCA_037039145.1). NCBI lineage: Eukaryota > Metazoa > Chordata > Actinopteri > Cyprinodontiformes > Fundulidae > Fundulus > Fundulus diaphanus. Next base: position 13,252,445 of record CM073121.1, on the reverse strand, counting down.
AATCATAAAAATCAATATGACTCAACTATAACCAAAAAATGTAACAATTAAATGTGGTTTATTAAATATAAGGTTTCTCCCTCCAAAGACTCTGTTAGTTAACAAATTGGTTTCTGATAATCTGATTTATTTTGTCTCACAGAAATCTGGCTGCAAGAGGACTACGTTAAGATAAATGAGTGAACTCTCTCTAATTATTTAAACTTCCATATTCCCAGAATTACAAGACAAGGAGGAGAAGTAGCAACCATATTCAGTCTGATTTATTAATTAGTCCTGGGTAGTAATGGGTAGATGAGGCGTCATGAAGCGTTTCGACACGTTGCCAAACTATCTTGATACTGTGTCGATACTGTGTCACTGAATACTGACACCTGCTGGACCCTAAAAATCCCTACAGGCAACCTAGTTGACAGAGTTAACTAACACTGTATATGTCACACAGTGGAAATTTGTTTTATTGTGATGGTGTGATTATGTAAATATGTGTGCATGATTTCTCTTTTACTGCATGTTTTTATTGTTGTGGTGTTTTCATCCACTGTGAACTCTGAGGACAAATTGCCTGATGATGGCCACCTGTGGAGTTGTGGGTGTGCCTGGAAGCAGCCTATCAGCTGTTTCACAGACTTGCCAAAGGAAGCTGGCAGAACATTTAAAGGGTGAAGAACTCACTACAGGAGGAGAGGGGAGAAGCAGGCCATAACAGCCAGGCGTGGTGGGAGGAGAGACTAAGTAACCACCAAGTATAAGTATAAGTATAAGTAGTGATGGCGAGATGAAGCCTCATGAGGCATTGAACCACTCAGCCAACTGGTTCGAGAAAAGGTTCATTTCTTGACGGTTCATGTGCACACAGCACCACCTACTGGCAAGTTGTATAATCACAGCCAGCTGTATCTTAACACGTGTGATGCATATCATTTTTGTCTATTATGGCTCTTGGGAATGACTTCACAGAAGGTGTAGGACGAAATCATTTGTCTACATAAATTTTGTAAACACATGTGTACAATAAAATATTGTTTGAATGTATTCTCTGTGTGTAATTATTCCCAAAATAGGACTGTCATGTGATATGGCATGTTGTGTAATAATGTTTTTCTGTGACTCTACAAAAATGGCATAGCCTTAATCAGGCAGAGGACAGTGAAAGTGCTTATGGAACTAGGGAGGGGTAATGAATAGGCTAATGCTTGTGTAACTTGGATGATTTCATGCATTTTTATTAAGAAACAACAATTTCTCCACAGTTTTTGGTTTCAAACGATTTCTCTTTTTTGATACTACTTCTCCAGCCTTTGAAAAGACACGCTCACATGGCACAGATGATGCTGGGGTGCATAAATAAATAAGTGCAAGTATGTACAGATTGGGGTACTGTGACCAATGATTAGCCCAGCACTATACGGTCCCACAGTTTCCCCTCAGCAGCAACACTGAAGCACACAGAGGTTCCCGCTGCGTCTTTACGCACGATCCAGCTGCTGATGTCTCCTCTCTTTTCAGCTCAATGCAATTCTAGACAGTAACAGTTTATAACCTATATCACCTTTCACAGCAACAGGTTTCTCATCTCAGGCGACCAGACAAATCTCTATTGCTCTCCTCAGTGCGCTCTGGGCGGTGAGGTGGGAGGATTTTACCCGATGGTGCGCTGCGTGCGAGGGTTAGGGGGGAAATGCATAAATAAAAACTGTAAATGGCTCCTATACAGTGATCATAGGAGCTGACCGGTCTGAGATCAACCTCCTGATGTTACAAGTTCTTTAAAATGAAAGCGCGCACCCAAATTACAAGTAACGTAATTTTGCGCACCTGAAAAAAGCGCACGGCAGAAGCGCATCGAAGCACTGAGGCACAGAAATACGGTGCATGTAGTTAAAAAATGCAGAATTAATAAAAACAACTTATAAACAGACGTAGCGTTTTAAACTGCATCTGGTTAGCAGAACTGTTTTATGAGTGCAGTCATCACTGGTTCTGAATGAAGGCAATATCTGGCAGCAGCTCTCTTCCCCCGCCCCCCTCCCCTCCTGCGTACGTAGTACAGGACCTTACCGGCTCACTTTCAACCCCTGGTTAAGACTAAAATTATTCATAACTCTGATCGCTCTTCCTGCTGCTCTGTTAACATGAACTGCAGCAGGAATTACTGATGGCCACAAGCTGTGAAAGAAGCTGAAACATCTCAGCAGAAGGCGGAGTTTTTATCGTCCGCTGCCCAGATGGGCGTTGGGATTTTTATGCGTGAAAAATGCCATGTTTGCATGTGACCGTGTGAAGTCAGTGACGGTCAATGCGTGATAGTTGAGAGCACTGATCTATCTATCTATCTCTCTCCTAAACTCTCCAAACACCAAACTAACTGTCTCAAACTAAATAACCACTATCCAAACTCTGCTATCCAAACTATCAAAACTCTATCCACTCTCTCAACTGACCGCAACTCGCCTACAACAACCCACATTTTGAATGGAGCCTGTGGGGTTTCTAAAGCTGTCGAAGCCGCGCCAACATCTGAACCACTTCCCGAAGCAGTCACGTGGTACAGCCGGGCAGCGAGGCTTCGGACGTCATCGTTTTCGGCTCCTCCCCTAAATGAAGCAAGCCTCGATACGCGCTTCACGGAAACGCCCCCTCCATTACTCGACACACGCCTCGAAGCCTCGGCACATAACGTAACATCACTAAGTATAAGTATAAGCGGACTGATCGGCACGACGTGGGGACCATCTCTGCAGCAGGAACAGAGTGCAGTGGAAAACAAAGTGTTGGATTGGCAGCGGGGCAGAGGTAAAACTCTGCCTGCATCCGTGAGTAAACGTTTTCCACTGACATCTGCAGGGTTTTGCCACGTTGGAAGGGCTGCAGCAAAGATCAGTTGGCTCCACAAACAACGCTTCTGGCCAGCGTGTGTTTGTGTTTGCAGGAGTCCAGTGGCGAGTGAGAGGCGCTTGGGGGCGGACCACAGCAAGGACGCGGTGCAACTGGACCAATCCTGAGACGGCTGCGGGGTGGAACTAAGAACTCACTTCCTTTGTGGACTCTGCTGCTGGACAATTATCCTGGACTGGAAGCCTCCCGTTTTTAGTTGTTTTACTGATTTTAGATTATTTAAAGAAAACGTTTTATTGTGTTTTTTTTAAGAGACTGGTTTTTATGAGAAATAAAAACCCTCCACTTCAATCTGATCTGTTCTCTGTTCCCTGGGTTCTGACTCGCTAGCTCCCTCTAATTGTGAAAGGACCTACTGTAACACTGAGCTGTCCAACTTGGTGTTGACATATACACAATACAATTTAAGTCATTGTATGTTGCATTGTATTATTTAATATTTTCATATAAATTTAAGATATCTGATTTTTTTAAGATAAAGTCAAATAATGTGAACCTGTATCATAACGTAATAACCTCCAAGTAAACATATTGTGAATGAGGATGCTTGTGGACTGGCATTTTTTTTCTTCTTCAAATTTTTAGAAAATAATATAAGTTGTTCCAACGTTTTGAAATTGAGTATGTAACACTTTTTTGATATCACAGCTCCAGCTTTAGAAAACACCCGCTCACACGGCACAGATGATACTGGAGTACTGAGAAATTGTAATGAAAGGCGGAAGAGGTTTGGATAGACTGTCTTTTGGTTTTTCCAGTATATCATACGATCCTGGGACCTAGCAATATTGCTCTCTGCCAAGTATCTGTGCACCTCCTGGATGGCTTCAGCTGTGGACTTTTGATCTGCCTGCCCACTTTGATGTCAAGATGTTGCCAAAAGGTTATCTAAAAAGAACAAATTGGCATTTTAGTACATGATTTACAAGCAACAAACAAATAATGCTCAATAACATGCCTGAAGAAGGGGCAGACAGCTATTGTGAAGATGGTCCTGGCTAGGGCTTCCGATTACAAATGCATATTCTGACTGTAGTCTGCTGATGGCCTCATTTAAATCACTCAGGTCCACTGCGGAACCCGAGTGATTTAAATCTGGGGTCTAGAAGTGTTGCCAGGGTCAACACACTTAATGACACCAGATTGGAAGTGCCGAATTTCAAGCTGTCGAGCGCATGCAATCACGTTTGGTGCTGCGTCGGTCACAAGACAGTTTACTTGATGGCCCTTTTTACTTGGGTCAAATTGTCAGTAGTGTGACTTTGTGGAAAGTATTGCACACCCAGCACAGATGTACACAGCTGCAAATTTTAAGCCTCCATGTGTACAGATGTCCACATGTCAGCGGTTATAGTCACTGCCACAGCCTGCTGTCCTTCCATTTTCACTCATTCCCGTTCCTCCTTGTATTTTTTGGCCAACATTTGTTTGATGGTCTGAAAACCACACCAAGTCAAACCTACTGATAATCAATATATTTCAATTAAAGATGAAACAAATTGGAACCCTGGGTCTTTCTGCATGGAGTTTGCATGTTCTCCCTGTGCATGCGTGGGTTCTCTCCAGGTACTCCAGCTTCCTCCCACAGTCCAAAAACATGACTGTTAGGTTAATTGGCCTCTAAATTGTCCTTAGGTGTAAGTGTGTGTGAGAATGGTTGTTTGTCTATGTGTTGCCCTGCGACAGACTGGCGACCTGTCCAGGGTGTACCCCGCCTCTCGCCCAGTGAACGCTGGAGATAGGCACCAGCAACCCCCGCGACCCCATGAGGGATTAAGCGGGTCAGAAAATGGATGAATGGATGAAACAAATTGGATAAATAAACTACTACTTTAGATCATTTCCACACAAACCTTTCTGAGAAGCAAAACATGAGGGGTGAAGGACCTGAACCAGTTCCCTGAACCCTTCATTCTCCACAATGCTGAGGGGCTGGCAGTCCTTCAGGGTGAAATCCAGCAGAGCCTCATCCAGCACCTGCTTCCTGGAAGCTTGATGGTTGAAAGTGAGATAAAGAATAAATTAGAAGGAATTATCAATAAAGCAACTGTGAGTAAGTTGTAAAATGGTTGCATACCTGAGTTTACCATGGTGTATCTGGGACTTCATTCTCATGCTTGGCCCTATAATGTCTCAGTATTGAGGAGGTGCTTTTGTTTAAACAAGAAAGTTCTGTTGAACAAATGTGACATTTAACCCGCAGAAATTAATATGACTGTAAACTAAGAGTCACTTGAAATGAATTCAGATATATCTAGTGAAACTCTGAGAGCTACAGGATGAAACAATAAGGAAATTAAAACAAATACCTTATTTTCCGATATGAGATCAAAACGGTCCCACACAGGCCACTGGAACCTTTTGTATGGCCTGAAGCCAAGCTCCATAATTCTTGATGAATTTGATGAACCGCTAAAGATCAAAGATACTTTTTGCAGATGCATCCCGTTGACAGAAATCCTTCCTTTTAAACACAGTTTGCCGCATCAGAGTCAGTTCGAAACAGTTCCTGTATCGGTCACATGACTTTCTGATAATGATACGCGCATCGACGCGGGTTTTGCCCTATGAGCCCGACGCATGCGCCGACGCGTCAGTGTTGCCGGACCCATCACTAGTCCTGGGCAAATTAATTAAATACTACAATTCTTTTGAACATTTAACCCTTTGTTTCCCTCATCCAAACTGCTAAGCAATAAAATATCTTTTGTTTGTTGTTTTGTATCATTCACCAGGCCCTTACTCTCAGTTTTTAGATCAGTTCTCAGACTTCTTATCTGATTTAGTGTTAAACACTGACAAGGTTATTATAGTGGGGGATTTTAACATTCATGTTGACACTGAATGTGATAACCTTAGTACAGCCTTTAAAACTATCCTAGACTCAAAATGTGGATAGGCCGACGCATTCTTACCCTCATACTTTGGACCTTGTGCTGGCATATGGCATTGATTGTGAAGAATAAACAGTATTTTCTCCCAACCCTGTCCTATCTGACCATTTTTATTAACCTTTGAGTTAAATTTAACTGAGTTCTCCACCCCCAAAGGAGCATTTAATTATAGTAGATCTTTATCAGATAATGCTGTATCAAACTTTAAACAGTCTGTCCCTCTTTTAATTTCCTCAGTATCACAGATATGCCCAGCACATGGCAGCAATGTTGCTTCTTCCCATTCACAAATTGACACTTTTGTTTATGGTGTCACTTCCTCATTGTGTTTTGCATTAAACAACGTGGCCTCCTCGAAATAGAAGGTAATTATTCTTAGGAAGCTAGCTCACCAGTTTAATTTAGAGCTGCGTCCTTTCAAGCACAACTTTAGGAAATTTGAGAGAAAATGGTGCTCTACCAATCTAGAGAAATCCTTCCTAATCTGGAAAAATGGTCTACTGTTGTATAAAAAGACCCTTCGCACAGTTAGAGCAGCATATTTTTCATCATTAATAGAGGACAATAACAGTAATCCTAGGTTTGTCTTTAGTACAGTTGCCAAACTTACCCAGAGTCATCACTCTATTGATCCATCCATTCCCTTAGCTTTCAGCAGTAATGATTTTATGGGATTCTTCATAAATAAAATTGATTCTATTAAAAATTAAATCATGGGGATCTTCCCAAACATGATTACCTCGTCCTCAGTAAGTGAGGCAGGGTTAGAGGAACCTGATCGGTGTTTGAACGGTTTAGACGAAGTAGAGCTTTCTGAGTTATCTAAAATTTTTGCTTCATCTAAACCTTCAACTTGTATGTTAGACCCAATCCCAACCAAGTTATTTAAGGAAGTATTCCCTTTGATTGATGCCTCCATTTTAGACATGATTAATCTATCCTTAATAAATGGATATGTACCACAGGCTTTTAAAATAGCTGTTATTAAACCTTTACTTAAGAAAGCATCTCTTAAGATGACTTAATTAATTACAGACCTATATCTAATCTTTTCCTATTTAAAATTCTTGATAAAGTAGGTATAGCTCCCATATTTATATTTATACACAACATTTTATAGTCCCCTACTATTACTTTTTACTTATACATACACTTATAAATAATATTTATATCCTGTATAGCACTTCTAGATAGATCATGGGTTAAAGCAATAAATTGTCATCTGGCTGAAAATTTTTTCTAGCAAACATCATTGTCCGTAAGTACCAAAAATACACTGTAGTTGGGGCATACTCTTTTCCCTAGTTAAATACAATAAACAGACGGTATTTAAATATAAATAGCCTGTCTAAGGAATGAGGGAAAATATAGAGACAAAAAATGCAAGACTTAAGTATATGGGGGGATAAAAGTTTGGTTAGGGGAGTTTGCTTTGATTATGGGGGGTTTGGGGGGCCTCCCCCATGAAAAGATCAAGTCAAATTTTGTGCATTCTGGTGAATTTAAATAGGAATGAAGCCATCTGAAACAAAGAAAATGAACTTCAAACTGTAAAGTAAAAACACTTTAATTTAAATATTAGGAACACAAATAACAGAACATCAAAGGAACATGACCTGCTGTAATAAAGTGCATATAAAACAAACATTTCTGGTAATTTTACTTCTTCTGCTTTTTTAGCAGTGAAGCCAAAAGCTTCAAGCATGGTCCCCCCAGGACCACGCTTTTTCCCTGAGACACCTACAAATTTTGTTGTCTCTTTTGCACTGGAGTCAGGCACTCTGGCAGGAGCTATGGCTGTGGAGGTCGAGGCTCTGGCAGCAGCTGTGGAGGCTCTGACAAGATCTGTGTAGCCTTTGGCAGGAGCTGTGGAGGCTCTGGCAGGAGCTGCGGAGGCTCTGGCAAGATCTGTGTAGCCTTTGGTAGGAGCTGTGGAGGCTCTGGCAGGAGCTGCGGAGGCTCTGGCAAGATCTGTGTAGCCTTTGGCAGGAGCTGTGGAGGCTCTGGCAAGATCTGTGTAGCCTTTGGCAGGAGCTGTGGAGGCTCTGGCAAGATCTGTGTAGCCTTTGGCAGGAGCTGTGGAAGCTCTGGCTGGAGCTGCGGAGGCTCTGGCAAGATCTGTGTAGCCTTTGGCAGGAGCTGTGGAGGCTCTGGCAGGAGCTGCGGAGGCTCTGGCGAGATCTGCGTAGCCTTTGGCAGGAGCTGCGGAGGCTCTGGCAGGAGATGTGGAGGCTTTGTTTAGCAGCTGAGATAATCTTTGACGCTTCTCGAAGTTTCCGCTCTCTTTGTTTGACCAATTTCTCCTTTCTTTGTATGAAGTACATCTTGTATATGGCATAAGCAGAAAGACACATTCTTCTCATACATGCACTGATTTCAATGTGAGGAGAGGTTTTGCCTGAGGACTTGATGTGTGATTTGATGATGGCTAAAGCCTCATATGTCTCAATGTTTAGACTTGTTCTATCCTTTTCAATGATGTCATCCATAATATTGAATGTGCCTTCAATAAGAGGACCAGAAAACAGAGACAGGAGAGCTTTGACCAATTTCCCCATAGTGGGAAATCTCACCACTCCAGCTGGTGTTTGTTTGGAGAGTATTGGACCCCACCAGTCGACATCTATCCGAGCAGTTGCCTCGAGTAATAGATCAGCATCAATTTGGTACGCTCGTACCTCTTCGACTAGCTGACCTATTTCTAATGGCTCAACACATTGGGTAAAGCCTGGGCTAAGGTAGAGAAGGCATCCAGCAGAGATTCTTGTGAAATGAGGGATGGTGTCAAAGCTGACAATGCCACAATGACTTTGTTGTTGAGGGGCAGGTTTTTAAACAGAAACAGACCAGCCTTGATGTAGCCTGCTCGTAGACAGTTGTAAACATCAGAAATCCACAGTTTCTTCTCAATCCTTGCCTTATTAACGGCATACACGCAAAATTTCCCCACACTCAGCTTTTTGTCTGGGTACTGGAGAGATCTGTCTGTAACGTCAACTTTCACTAAGTCTTTGACAGTCAGAGGAATGAAGGACGACTTTATGAACTTTGAAAGCAGCTCCCTTACAAGTACTACCATCTCCGCATGCAGAATATGCAAGACTGGTTTCTCATGTTGCAGCATTTTGATGAAGCCCTGGAAAGTTGGAAGCACTCCTGAAACAAACAAAGCAAAAGTGAATATGTATTATTGTGACATTCACATTATTTTATTTGTGCAGTTTGCCATTAAATCTTAGAGGTCAGTTATACATGTGTTACATTTGATTGTATAGCATTGCAACAAATCAAAATGAGAGACTAGCAATGGCTTGCATTGTTATCCTTTCATTTTGCCACACAGAACAGATTGTTGAGCACTCTATTTGTAGATGGGAAAACATTTATGAAACAAGCTTTCATAAACACTACTGAAAAGCTTTCATATACACTACTGAAAAGGTTTCATATACACTACTGAAAAGCTTTCATACACACTACTGAAAAGCTTTCATAAACACTACTGAAAAGCTTTCATAAACACTACTGAAAGTCAGTCTAATGTGTTAACCAGGTGCAGAATCAATTTTAATCAACTATAACTCGTTTAATGTTGAACTAATTTTCACATTTGTTTTGCTTAAAACTTTAAAACTATAGCTATTATAAAAATGGTCCAGTGCGTTTAAATAATCTTAGTGGGGTTAAAAGCAGTGGTGTCAAAAGTACACACATTTGTTACTTAAGTAGAAGTATAGATACTGCAGTTTAAAAACACTATGGTAAAAGTTGAAGTATCAACTTGACCTCTTTACTCAAGTAAAAGTGAAAAAGTATGTGCTCCAAAAACTACTCAAAGTTTAAAAGTATAAAGTAACGTTTAAAAAAATGCCACTATATGAACTGAAAGCTTAATTTAAACACTGATTAGTTCTACATGTGGCCCAAGACACAACATAATCATTAACCCATTAGTCAAAGACAAAGTCACTCAAGGAGCATGTTCTCTCTCAAACTTTATAGGAATTCAATTCCAAACAGAGGTAGTATTCAAGCCTGCAGAACTGCCAGAACATAAATGTGTGAGTTCCATCAAATACCTAAGGTAAAATATACCCTTTGGTGCAAAAACATTCTAGGTAGTTTGTGTGTGGAGAGAGAAAGAGAGGGAAGAGAGAAGAGAGAAAAAGATAGATAGATAGATAGATAGATAGATAGATAGATAGATAGATAGATAGATAGATAGATAGATAGATAGATAGATAGATAGATAGATAGATAGATAGATAGATAGATAGATAGATAAAGAAAGAAAGAAAGAAAGAGAGATAAAAAGAGAATAGACCAGTTCATTGTTATTGTTTTGATGCGGGTTTTTCGCGCATGCGCGCCGGACTGGTTGGCAAAAGGCGAACACAATGGCGGACGCAAACAGCGAAACTGACGAGTTCTCCGCGTATTTTTCTTCTTTAGATAACGTATCACAAGATCGTTTTAAGAGTAAGTTGATAGTTGATGGTATCAGATTGCCAGATCCACACAGCAAAAGCCTGAAGGGACGGAGCGAGTCTGTGAAATGCTGGCCAAGTGCTCCGTACCGCGACATATGCAGCTGCCTTATAAACACGGCAGGCCAGTACAGACAGAGAGCACGAAAGCCATGCAACCACTGGACGGCTACAATTATTTTATATCGGGAAAAAGGCTCCAGCAACGACCGCGACGCCATGAGGGTTTAAGCGGTCAGAAAATGGATGGATGGATGTTGTTCACACGTTTGTGCAACAGCAGAAAGCGGCGTCGGACACAGACCGCGTCTCAGCAGAGGAAGACCCGCCCGGTAGGATTAAAAAAACATTGTTTACTACGGATTATTTTGGTGTTTTTGTCTTGTTAAAATGGGTGGAGGTGTCGGCGACATTGTAGCGTAAACACAGAAGTACTAGCGCCCGTGAACGGGGCGTAATGGAGCAGCAGCAGCCGCCGCCGCTGTCTGCTGCTTCAGACAGCGGCGGCTGCTGTAGCGATCGCTACACGGGCCGCTTCTCCGGCCCGTGTAGCGATCGCCACCTCCCCTCCGCCGCTATTTAAGTAGAACAATGACTAGAGCAGAATTAAGTTGTATTTAACGGAGATGAAGTGTAGACTGCAAATTCTGTCGTAGTATGATGCCTCTCCCAGTCCATTGTGAGTGTCTGCCTGCGCTCTTTTCATTGAAAATATCCATTTCTTTCTGCGTCCTTCCTCCTTCGGTAAACGACAGAAACGTACATCCAACGATTTGGAATGCCTCTCTGTGCAACCGGGAGCACAACAAGTCGTAGGCATTGCTTAGATTCCAAAAATAAACGAACTAAAAGTACGCTCTAAATCTACCCGTTTTGTCATGTAGTAGACGAGAGCAGCTCTGTTTTTTGCCAACCACCATGCCCGGATGTAGCGCTGACGTCACGCGTGAACTACTAACCAATGAGTGTTTGCGTTATATGACTCATCCAATTACATTAGTTCTCACTAGGTGTGGATGGCGCCAATGATCTGCATTGGATGGCGCACATTACGTGAAATAAATATTTATAAATTTTAAACTGAAGCCAAGAGTAACGAGTAACATTTGTTTTAAAAATGTAAGGAATAGAAAGTACAGATACTTGTGTGAAAATGTAATGAGTAGAAGTAAGAAGTAGGAAGAAAAATAAGTAATGGAGTAAATTATAGATACCTAAAAAGTGTACTTAAGTACAGTAACAAAGTATTTGTACTGTTACTTGACACCTCTGGTTAAAAGTAATAGAATATTCTGACATGATGTATGTATGTTTCAAAACACAGCTACTCACACATTTTTATAAGTTTTTTATTACTATATAAACAAACACATTTGTACATGTACACATATATAGGTACATGTATATATATACACGTTCCAAAAAAGAACCCGTGATAGGCGAAATCCGTGAAGTAGTAACCTTTATTTTTTTTTTACAATTATAATACAATGAAATATTCCATAGTACATTGAAACCAAAGAACAAAATCTTTTTACAGGCCCAAGCATTTGTTTAACAAATAAAAGTACTGTATAAACGTTTTTTTTATTATTATTGACAAATAACTGTGCTGTAAAATAATAATTTTAATCATCAATACGAACTGAAGGCTTCCAATTGCGGAGATCAGTACCGCCCCACCGCGTCATTGGATTAGAACGGGAGAAAATGAAAAATGATTCTGAAAAAAATACGAAGTACAGTAGGACAAATAGTGACTCACGTGTATTTCACTGCTCTTCTGACTGAGCCGCTGCATCCTGATTGCGCTCTGTAGCGTTTTTTTCTTCTAAAGCACACGGTGCAGGTGTGTTTTTGTCGGCAGAAGAACATAGTTATCGGTAGTTTTTGTCGCTCTTCTTACTTCTGGGCAAAAAGATTGTTATAAACCTAACATAACCAGACATAACAAGAGATAATCTTTCCTTTTTTTAATAAAAAGACGATCACACTGTCCAACAGCAACACTCCCTGAGGGGCTTAAGCATGTATATAGTCCTTAGCAGCTAATGTAGTGATTTCCAAGTCAGATAGCAGTCTACAATTCTGTGCAATAATTTAGGTACAGAATTGTACAATTTGCATGGATGTCTAACAAGACAGTCTCTGAGAGATTGAAGTGTGTGGATACACATTTGCAAGTTAGAGACAGTATAAATGATTTTCAAATGTCCTTGTACCTTTCAAATAAACAGAATTTAAAAACTGTAAGGAGGCCAATAACCTTTCACTACATTGGATGTGATCCTTGTGTATGTGTTTGAAACATGCTGGTCAGTAGTTCGATCACTCCTGTAGGGTCTGTGGTTGTTAGTGTGTCCATTTGTGGACAAAGGTGTTACTTGGAAGTTTGTTGTACAACAAAGAATCAGTAAGAGATTCATTAAGGCTGACATATTGAGCTGTTATGAGTTTTTGCTCTGACACGGCATCCAACCTCAATTTCCACTCTGTTTGTGAGTGTTTGTTCGAGCTCAGGTGGTTATTCTGTAGGGTGCGTGTGTGAAATATTTGGGAGCCTGCCTGTGATTGTCAGTGTGGCATGAGGGCAGTGAAGAGCAGAGGATAAGGAATTGACAGCTGCTTGACGGAGGAGAAATGCATCTGAAGGTGTCAGACTACAAAGCTCAAAAGTCATTTTTTGAAATGACCAGTGCAGTCATGTGGACAACTATCACAGGTTGTTATTTCTCTGTGACCATTTATGCCTCAACTATTTTGTTTAATTCCCCTCAACAGTACACAGTAGACTTAGCACAAATGCATTAATTTAAAAGGCATCGGCTGAGTCGATTTTTATCAACATGTGGTTTAAGTTTTTATGAGATTAGAACATCATTGGATCAGATCACACTAGTACAATGCACCCTTTGTAATTAGTCAGTAATGACAATAAAGGTGTCCCTACATACACATAGCCACAGTTGGTAGCAAACATTTAATCACTGACTGGAACTGATGACTGTTTATTGGTTTAAGAATTGGCCAAAGGTCTCAATGAAGTTAAGATCCAGGCAGTTTTCCTGGTAAAAATGTCCAAATGCTAATGTTAATGCTCTTATTATTTTTCTTCTGAAACCAGACAATACACATCGTCAACATGTACTTCCTGGATTATTGGAGTGGCTACCCCTGGAGGATGCGTTTTTCCCCACCTTTTATTGTTGGCAGTATACTTCGGCACAATTGTGATCAAGACCACTCCCTGGGATGAGAACCAACCCCACGTGACTTGGATAAGAATGCTTTACTGTTGGAACGTCACAAAACTAAAAGCAGCATTCACCTTAGATTCTGGACAAACGGTTTTCCAAATATACCAAACAATTGGGAAAAGGATTCATCAGAGACTATAACTTTCTCTGTTTTTTTTATTTTGTCTCTTTGCAAGTGTTGTGGTTGTCTTTCCTTGTTCTAAGTCCTAAAATGTGGAAAGCTGCTCTTTGAAGTGCCAAATTCCTTCCAGTTGCTTTATTGCTGGTTGTCTAGGTGGTGTCCTGAAAACGATGTGGGCTACATTGATAACTGGCGAACTTTCTGGGGAAAACCTGGTCTGATCTGGAGAGACGGCATCCATCCCACTTTGGATGGTGCAGCTCTTCTTTCTAGGAATCTGGACGGATTTATTAGTTCTCCTAAATGCTGACAACCTAGGGTCCAGGCTAAGAAGCAGAGCCGTAGTTTAACACACCTCTCTGCAGCTTCTGTACTTTTACCCACCCATTACCCTATTGAGACGGTGTCTTTCCCACAGCCAAAACTGAATAGATCAAAAACTGATCTAAAAGGAACAAATCATAAAAATCTAATAAAAATCAATACGGCTCACCTTGAAACAAAAAATAAAACAATTAAATGTGGTCTATTAAATATAAGGTATCTCCCTCCAAAGACTTTGTTAGTTAATTAATTGATTTCTGATAATCAGATTGATTTATTTTGTCTCTCAGAAACCTGGCTACAAGAGGACTATGTTAGTATAAATGAGTCAACTCCCTCCACTTATTCAAATTTCCACATTTCCAGATCTACGGGAAGAGGAGGAGGAGTAGTAACTATCTTTCAGTCTGATTTATTAATTAGTCCCAGGCCAATTAATAACTAAAGTTGTTTTGAACATTTAACCCTCAGTTTCCCTCATCCAAACTGCAAAGCAATAAAACCTCTTCTGTTTGTTGTTTTGTATCGTCCACCAGGCCCTTACACTCAGTTTTTGGATCGGTTGTCAGAGTTATTATCTGATTTGGTGTTAAACACTGACATGGTTATTATAGTGGGGGATTTTACCATTCATGTTGACACAGAATATGATAACCTTAGTGTAGCCTTTAAAACTACCCTAGATTCAATTGGTTTTGCTCAAAATGTGCATAAACCGATGTACTCTTGGCTTCATACTTTAGACCTTGTGCTGACATATGACATTGATTGTGAAGAATTAACAGTATTTCCTCACAACCCTGTCCTATCTGAACATTTTTAATAACATTTGAGTTTAATCTGAGTTCTCCATCCCCAAAAGAAGGTTCCATTATAGTAGATCTTTATCGGATAATGCTGTATCAAACTTTAAAGAGTATGTCCCCCTTTTAATATCTTCAGTATTACAGAAATGCCCTGCAGATAGCAGCAATGTTGTTTCTTCCCATTCACAAATAGATGTCTTTGTTAACGGTGTGACTTCCTCATTGTGTTCTGCATTAGACAATGTAGCTCCCTTGAAAAAGAAGGTTATTATTCACAGGAAGCTGGCTCCCTGGTTTAATTCAGAGCTGCGTTCATTGAAGCACAATGTTAGGAAATTGGAGAGAAAATGGCGCTCTACACACCAAGAGGAATCCTACCTAATCTGGAAAGACAGTCTACTGTTGTATAAAAAGACTCTTCGCAGAGTTAGAACAGCATATTTTTCATCATTAATTGAGGAGAATAAAAATAATCCTAGATTTCTCTTCAGTACAGTTGCCAAACTTACTCAGAGTCACAGTGACTTTATGGGATTCTTCATAAATAAAATTGATGCCATTAAAAATAAAATAATTGCCATCCTCCCAAACATGATTACCTCGTCCTCAGTAAATGAGGCAGCGTTGGAGGAATCTTTAGAACCTGCGCGGTGTTTGAACTGTTTAGAAGCAGTAGAGCTTTCTGAGCTATCTAACATTTTAGCTTCATCTAAACCTTCTACCTGTATGTTAGACCCAATCCCAACCAAGTTGTTTAAGGAGGTATTCCCTTTGATCAGTGGCTCTATTTTAGACATGATTAATCTATCCTTAGTAAATGGATATGTACCACAGGCTTTTAAAGTAGCTGTTATTAAACCTTTACTTAAGAAACCATCTCTTGATCAAGATGAGTTAATAAATTACACACCTATATCTAATCTTCTTTTCCTATCTAAATTCTTGAGAAAGTAGTTGCTAATCAACTTTGTGAACATTTTCAAAGTAATGACCTACTTGAGGAGTTTCAGTCAGGTTTCAGAGTTGCTCATTGCACTGAAACAGCTCTGGTGAAGGTCACTAATGATATTCTCATGGCCTCAGATAATGGACTTGTGTCTATATTTGTCCTGTTAGATCTCAGTGCTGCATTTGATAGTTGATCACAATATTCTCCTACAAAGACTTGAGCATACTGTAGGGATTAAGGGGAAAACTTTAGGCTGGTTTAAATCTTATCTGATTCCAGTTTGTTCATGTTAATAATAAATCTTCTTCAAACTCTAGGGTCACCTGTGGAGTACCACAGGGTTCATTCCTTGGACCAATTCTCTTTACTATATATATGCTTCCGATCGGCAAAATTATCAGTATGGGATTAATTTCCACTGTTATGCTGATGACACTCAGTTATATTTATCCATAAATCCTGATGAATCCAATCAATTACTTCGACTGCAGTCATGTCTTGATGACATCAAAAGCTGGATAACTTTAAATTTCCTGCATTTATGTAATGATTCTGGCACTGGAGCTGATTCTACTCACTATTCACACCCCTGTCCAGTCTCCATCCCTCTGCAATCAACTTCTACTGGCTTCACCTGTCTCCACCTGCATAAAGGTTCCGTCCAAGTCAGTCTCCAGTGCCAGATCGTTTTCGAGCCTTGTGTGAGTAACTTTCCAGCGTTGTATCTACCTGTCTGTCCTAGTACTTGACCCGGACCTGTAACCAGTGTTTTTGAGCCTGCCTGTTCCTAGCCTGTGTCTGCCTGCCTGGTCCCCTGTCTCCTGGAACCCCTACCCTTGGACTGCCTCCTAGTGAACCGGATTTTGGATTTGGACCTGGACCCCCCGCTTGGATTTCCCCCGTGTACTTCGCTTGGTTTGCTGGATTCCCCGATACTGGACCTGGATTGCCTTGTGACAAACGACCCCTTGGAAAGCCCCAAATCTGACTGACTTCCTCCTCAGCCGCTCAACGGCTTTAGTCTCCCCAGCGGACGGATTCAGCTCGTCTGCACTGCCCCGCTCTTCTGATTACAAGGTCAGTTCCTTACAGAGTCTTTCCACTCACCTCATGACTGAGACTAACCCTGTACCTTCGCCTTCAGGAGTTTCCAGCAACTGAGCGCGAGTCGAGAGAGAGCCGAAGCGCGCTGCCCAGGATTAAAATAAACCTTGATAAAACGTACTGACCTGTTGTGGTGAATCTTGGATCCAGTTTTCGGTTCATTACAATTTAAATTCTGACAAGACAGAAGTTGTAATCTTTGGACCAGAGTCCTCAAAAAATAAACTTCTTAATCAACCACTTAATCTGTATGGCATTGACTTGGCCTCTGGTAATAACGTAAAAAAACTTGGTGTTATTTTTGACCAAGACATGTCATTTAAATCCCATATTAAACAGGTTTCCAGAGTTTCCTTTTTTCACCTCCGGAATATCGCCACAATTAGAAACATTCTGTCCAGGGGTGATGCTGAAAAACTAGTCCATGCATTTGTTACTTCAAGGCTGGACTATTGTAATTCTTTACAATCAGGAAGTCCACAAAATGCAGTTCAAAGTCTTCAGCTGATCCAAAATGCTGCAGCAAGAGTTCTGATGAAAATCAACAAGAGGTATCATATTTCTCCAATTTTAGCTTCCCTTCATTGGCTTCCTGTTAAATCAAGAATAGAATTTAAAATTCTTCTTCTAACGTATAAAGCCCTTAATAATCAAGCTCCATCATATATCAGAGCTCTGATTACCCCGTATGTTCCTAACAGAGCACTTCGCTCTCAGACTGCAGGTCTGCTGGTGGTTCCTAGAGTCTCTAAAAGTAGAATGGGAGGCAGATCCTTTAGTTATCAGGCTCCTCTCCTGTGGAACCAACTCCCAGTTTTGGTCCATGAGGCAGACACCGTGTCTACTTTTAAGACTAATCTTAAAACTATCCTTTTTGACAAAGCTTATAGTTAGAGTGGCTCATGTTACCCTGAGCTACCTCTATAGTTATGCTGCTATAGGCTTAGGCTACTGGAGGACATCAGGGCCCATTTTTCTCACTCTACTGAGTTCTACTGTTCTCCAGTTTTGCATTGCTTGTCGTCATTTCAGCTTTTAACTTTTTGTTCTCTCTCTTTTTTTTCTTCATAGTAGGTACACCTGGTCTGGCGTTCTGTTAGCTGTGACAGCATCCAGGGAAGACAGATCACAGACTATTATCATCTAATGTAGAACAGATTACTGGATCAATGTGTGCTTCTGTGCTTTTTTGTCTCTCCTTTTCCTTTTGTGTCTCTGCTCTGTCTTCTCTAACCCCCAGTCGGTTGAGGCAGATGAGCCTCATACTGAGTCCACATACTGAGCCTGGTTCTGATGGAGGTTTTACCTTCCCGTTAATGGGGAATTTTTCTTTCCGCTGTTGCTTCATGTTTGCTCAGTATGAGGGATTGCTTCAAAGCCATGGACAATGCAGACAACTCTCCCTGAAACTCTACGCCTCTCCAAGAGTGAATGCTGCTTGCCGGGACTTTGATGCAATCAACTGTGTTCCCTTATATAGTAAATTTTTTACCAATCTGTATAATCTGACCCAATCTGTATAATCTGATTGAATTTGACTTTGTAAAGTGCCTTGAGATGACATGCATGAATTGGCGCTATATAAATAAAATTGAATTGAATTGAATTATTACTCATGAGGTAAATAGTTGATAGCAATCAGTTTGCTTATTACATTTCAGTTATTTCAACTGGACTGTTTCACAGTTTGTACCAAAGAAATGTTGATCATGGCAAAATAGGGTATTTAAAAAGTACTCACACATCTTAAACCTTTTCACATTCTGTCTAACTATAAGCACTGTGGCAAGTACGTGACAACCTGTGAAAAATTTCAAGGTGTGTGAATACTTTTACAAAGTACTAAACAGATAAAGTGGGGTTTTAATATTAAAGTTCATTCTATAAGCTCATAAATCAATTTGCACTGAATAATGGCATATCTGATGATATTCCTCACCAATAATAATGTCAGCTGTGTACTTTCACTTGGAAAGCAACACATACCAACTCAAATTCATTTACATTTTTTGACTCATAAACCATCCGGAACCATGTATTTGTGGTATAATCTGTTTTTTTTTTTTGTTTTTGTTTTTTTGCATTCTCTTAAATGTGCTGTGCATATGTATGTATGAATTTACCATTTTTGAACGAGCTCATACATAGATTTGCTTGAGTTTTGTATGTGAAGCTCCAGTTTCATGTCGTGAGTGAGGTCATTTATGTGGCGCTTGACGGTTGCTTCCACAAACATGCTATCTGACTTTCAGGATAAAAAATGCTCAACTTTGGAAATCAATGTGCAGGACTTCCTGTAACAAAATGTAATACTGGAGAAGGGGAGTGCACTGAACTAGAAATCTTTTCAGATTTTGCAACTGCTTGTTGCATTGTGAGAGTTCAAGCTTCTTTGTCAGATCTTGATAAAAACTACACATGCTGCTATGACTACAATACGTTTATATTAATAGTCAATATTCTGTGTTACATTTTGGGTTTATTTAAAACAAGCTTAAATCCATGGAGCTAGTGTCCCACACAGGAATCTAGGACTTGATCAGATCTTCAGCACCTGCACTTTATACTAGATACCAGCCACATCAGCAGTGTTATAGACAAGTCACACACATGCAGACCTGCCACATTTCCATTGTAAGGGGTGTTAAAGGGGAGCAGGTAAGCCCCTTGAATTTTAGGCCTGAGCTCTGAAAATGGATTGGTTTGCAAATGTGTGTCTGTGTGCGCGCGCGTGTGTGTGTAGACCAAAAGAATACAAAACCACAGAAGTCATGGAGGGTGACTGCTGCTTTAATGTCACAGGTTTGTTTCCCACAGCTGACAGTGTTTCCACCAACAGCTATAAATCCTGACAAAGTACCACTGAGCTGGACAGTGAACTTACTAAAGTTTAGAGCATAAAAATAAACCCACAATAATATCACAGGTCAAATGTTCACAGTTTGGATCTGCGGGCCTCTCATTGATGCATTGTGACTCTCTGCTGTATTAATAATTGAAGGTAAAGCTTTCACATTTATGGTTTTCATTTCATGGGCTGCACCTACTCTCAGCACTGTCAATAAGTCTTTGTGCTGCAGTGGAGCCCTCAGCGCTGTGTGCAGCCGACCTATTATTTGTGGCATAAAGGTTCCTGCAGGTGGCCAGAAGCCACTGACAAAGGCGGTCAGGCTACCTGACTGTACACTGAAAAAGCATCAAAAGCACAGAGAATAAACAAACATTCATAAATCAGTCTCTGAGGCTTTTTCCTATACATCCAGGCCACAGAAATAAAAAATGTGCATGCAAAAATAAAAGCCTGTATTTCAAAGGGTGGGAGTGCTGAGTTGATTTTTAAACTTCTTGTAGTACCACCTCACATATGTGTGCCTGCTGGCTTGTTTAAAACCTATCGATCATTCAGAGCCAGAAGAATAAATAATGGACAGAAGACTAGTTTGCAAAACAGTTTAAAAGAAAAGTTGCCTAAAAAAATATACTTTTAAAATATTGAGACAATCATTAGTTGTGATAAAGAAGATGTAAGTCAAACAGTGGCTTCAGGTGAAACAAGTTGAAAGCCTTCACAGTGTGACCAGAGGTGGTGTTAGGATCTTAAAACAAAGAAACCCATATACGTGTTTAGCTATATATTATTGTTGTTTGGAGCAGTAATCATAACAGATAGGTTTTTACAACACAAGGGGTCCGTTCTTCGTACGTTGCTTAAAACATCCGAGATCAAATGACACATCCGAGATGATTTCATCCGGCTAATCATGATCCGGCTAATTGGGTTCTTCGAACACACCTGTTGTTTAGGATTAGTATGGCTGGATTGAGTTATCTGAGACAACTGCACGTTCATGCGTTTGTTTAAAAGGGGAAATGTATCGATAGTAGAAACATTGATCAGCAACGCTGCTATTGGCTGTTCAGCATGGCCAAAGAACGCCCACAGTTTTTCTCCCAAGCAGAACAAGAGCTTTTAATGGAAGGTTATGCCGAATTTGAGTCATTTATTAAAACACCTCAAAATCTTTTTAAAGCCAGGAGAGAGGGCTGGCAAAAAGCAGCAGACAAATTAATGCGTAAATACTGTCCATGGTAGATGTTTCTATCACTTTCTACAGTATGAATTTTTGCATTTTAATAATCTCATATTTACTTTGTTCTTTTATGTCAGAGCCTCCACAGGACCCGCTAAGAACATGGGGACAAGTAAAAGTGAAATACAAGAATATTCTACAAAATGGTAGCCTTTAATTATTATACTTTATTTTAAAAAGGCACTTGTTATGTCAAGAGATCCAAATTTCAGTGTCATTCCTTAGACACGGGAAGTAAAGGACATGTGCAAACTGGGAATTTTAACAAAAAAAAATCTTTATCCATAAAAAATGAAAATTTTCCTTTTCCAAGTCATCCACAGTTTACACGGTAAAACTGTATTGCTCCGTGGCTAGATAATCCATCTGTAGTTTTTTCTAATACAATATACGGCTCGACAGGAAGCAAGCCTTTCAAAGTAAGCTAAACTTCACAATAAAATGGCCCGAACAAATCTTCTTACTGAATAAGATAAAAATAAAAAGCAAACCATCATACAAATAACTTAAATATTTTAGATTTATGGCTCCAACACCACTTTTTCCTCTTTAAAAGCCACTGTTAAATGATGTGTTTGTCTGTTTATAACAGCCACCAAGAAAATCTCTCTACAATTACACTGTTGCGCTGCGCTAAAGGATACTGTCTATTGCGCAATACGCGATTAATTCGAAAAACTCTGCAAATTATTCTTGCTTGCACCTTCCGCAACAGGTTGCAGTCGTAAAAATGGACATGGCTACGGCAGACTTCCCTATCTCCTCCGCTTATACAGCCGTGATCTAATCTTGTTTACATAAAATACGCCTGCTCTGGAGCAGGCTTAAGCTGGAGCACATGTTGCTATGACAACAAGTGCAGGATGTCTTTCGAAGAACCAAACGATCCAAGATCATGCCAAATCGTCAACAATGAAATCCTGCTAACTGAGTTAGCGACGTACAAAGAACGGACCCAAGGTCAAACTTAACACATTATGACGTCTCATTTAACCACTGAAAGGTAAAACTTAATTTGTTTCTCTAAATTTCTGTTTTTTCTTTTTTTTCCCACATCGTGTGATTGCATTTCATGCATACCATATAGAGAAGGTCAGTGCCTACATGTGCCAGAACAGCTATGCTCTTCAAAAAGAATATCTGGAGATGGTCTCCTAATAGCTTGAATGAGTTACCCTGTTAAGCCCAGTGGGGTTTGGGAGCAATTTCCTCCTAAAATTACAGTACATACTTGATATAAATCAAGTCAACTCCACGGCTATGAAGCATACATGCAAACCTTTGGTATCTGTGTGAAGGTAAGGCATTAAAGAATATTTCTTTCCAGTGGAATCACCATTCCAAATATGACTATGACTATATGATATTTTTTAGCCTTGCCTAAATTCTATAAACAAACATCGGAAAACACCATGAAAATCCTTTTGAAAATAAAGGAGAAGCATCAGACTTTATATATCCACATCCTGACTACAGCTGCAGCAAATCTGGACTGAATCAGCTAAAGCATATTTGTTCCACAAAGGCTTTAATGGGCAGTGAGCCAGGCGGACCTGTTATTTGGGCACAATTTAGCCAAATATACCAAAGCAAGATCGCCTCCGGCACAGAAATGTGTGTGTGTTTTCTTATTTATTTATTTATTTTGGCCAGAGACACTAGGGGGAGATGACTGACCTCTCAATTGTCTCATCAACACTTAGATTACCATCACAGGGACTTAAACGAGGATCTATTAAGGTAAAATTGTTAATGGCGCTTTAAATGCGTTGGTTGTTTGTACCTGTGATACTTTATTTTTTATTTTTTTATATCTGAAGGTGTAGAAGCAGACTCTGAGGATGTTGTCTTGTACCCACCTTTTCCTCTGCTCTATTTTTGTCACCTTTTTTCTTTTTTAACGTGTTGCCTCCATATTTTTCCCTTCCTTTCTTTCTGCTTTACCTTTTCAGTTTCTGTGTCCACTGAAGTTGAAATAATACCAAAATAATATCCAATGAAGTGTTTTGCATATACATCAAGTGGAGCACTATAGCAAAGCAGTAATGCTTCACTTGTGAAAGAAAATATGGGGCTCTCTTTGGTATTAAGACAGCAATTCTTAGTGCTACACAGCCAGACAAGACACGTAAAAAAATAAATAAAGTTTATAGTAATTTTCAAAAGCATTATTTACTTCCTGCTGATCGATAATACCACCTCCCTGAGAAGTTACCCTGGAGACCGTTTACCTTGCGCGTGCACGATTTCTGGATGCTGTTTTGATGCGATTCATCAGACCTCTTTCATAATCTGCTTGAAAAGAAGCACAACTATACTGTGAGATTTCTTTTTCTTCTTCTTGGATTTACAGGTGGTTGGCAACAAACCTTTAGTAGCATTACCGTCACTTACTGGTATGGAGTGTGGTTCGTGATGGTCCATCTATCTATATATTTATATATATCTTTGTATTCTACCCATCTATATCATACACACATTCATAAACACACCTTCTATAATCAATATGAAATAATTTAGTTTTCTTTAAAAATCAAATAACTATTTGTATATGTTTACTCCCCAAATTCTTCCTCAAAATATCTCATAAATTAACCTTTTCCTTAATACATTCTAACTCTCTCCTCATATATCTTTTCTTTCTTTCATGTTTATGACATTCTAATATAACATCTATTGTTTCATATTTTCCACAGTAATCACATTTGCCAGTAGTATGCTTTTGAATTTTAAAAAGTGTACAATTAAGTCCTGTATGCCCAAATTTTAACCTTGTTATCACTCTCTCCTCCTTTCTATTTCGACTTCCATTTCTTCTTTCTCCTACTATCTTCTGAATTTTATAAAACCATCTTCCTGTTTTTTCTTCATTCCACCTTTTTTGCCATTTTAAATCAGTTTCTTTAAAAATACTCTTTCCCACTATAAAACTAATAGGATTTTGAATTGCCCTCTTTGCCATTTTATCTGCCCTCTCGTTTCCTTCTACTCCCATATGTGCTGGAACCCACACAAATATAACTATCAAACCCATATTTTGTATTCTGAATAATGCATGAAATATTTCTAATAAAATGTCCATTCTACTATCTGATTGATTATATTTCAAACTTCATAATGCAGAGCTTGCATCTGAACAAATTACTGTTTTTAATAGTTTTATGTCTTCTACCCATTGTAAAGCTAATAATATTGCCAACATTTATCCTGTGTATACTGATAATCCGTCTGTAATTCGTTTTCCTATTTTTATATTGAATTCTGGTACTACAAAAGCTATTCCTATTTTTCCAGTTTTTTTCATGCATCTGTATAAATTTGAATATATTGATAATAATTGTTTCAATGTAACTGTACTGAATAACTATCTACGATGTAAGATTTATCTTACATTGTAAGATGTAAGATAAATCTTACATCTTTCTTTTCCATTATTGACATATCTACTGTTGTTTCTGGTAGAATCCATGGTGGTATAATTGATACCTCTCTAGCTCACGCACTAGCTCAGGCTCCTTCCTCACCAGAGAGGTGACATTCCACGTCCCAAGAGCCAGCTTCTGCAGCCGAGGATCGGAACGTCAAGGTCCCCGCCCTCGACTGCCACCCATTTCGCAGCGCACCCGACCCCTTTGGCCCCTCCTATAGGTGGTGAGCCCATTGGAAGGGGGACCCATGTTTCCTCTTCGAGCTGAGCCCGGCCGGGCTCCATGGGCAAAAGCCTGGCCACCAGGCGCTCGCCAACGTGCCCCACCTCCAGGCCTGGCTCCAGAGAGGGGCCCCGGTGACCCGCGTCCGGGAGAGGGAACATGACGTCCATTTATGGAATTCATCATAAGGGGGTTTTGGGCTGCTCTTTGTCTGGACCCTCACCTAGGACCTGTCTGCCTTAGGTGACCCTACTAGGGGCATAAAGCCCCTGACAGCAGAGCTCCTAGGGTCATTGGGACACTCAAACCCCTCCACCACGGTAAGGTGGCAGCCCAGGTAGGAGGTCATTGGGACACTCAAACCCCTGCCTGATATTGGTGTTGTTTGAGTAATTTCTAAATCAGTCATTTTAAATTCTTTTCTTTTGAATTGTCCATCCAAAACTCCTCATTTCAGTTGGATGATCAAAGTTATTACCTTGTAAATTTAACTAATAATTTATTTCTAGTTTTGTTCTTCTTAAATCTAACAGCATTTCTCCCATTTCTACTTCTATTGCTGCTGTTGATGTGGTTTTAAATGCTCCAGTACATAACCTTAATGCCTGATGTTGGATAATGTCTAATTTAACCAGATGTATTTTAGCTGCTGAACCGTAAACTATACAACCAAAGTCTATGTTAGATCTTTTCATACCTGTGTAAATCTGTTTTAGTGATTGCCTATCTGCTCCCCAGTCACTGTCAGCCAAGCATCTCAAAATATTTAAGATTTTCTTACATTTATCAACAACTTTTTGAATATGTTTATTCCATTTTAGTTTTTCATCAAACCATAGTCCTAAAGATTTTATACACTTTACTTGCACTAATTCTTGGTTATATAATTTTAATTTTATTTCCTTGTTTATTTTTTTCTGATTAAATATCATTACTTTTGTTTTTTCAACTGAAAACTGTTGTGCCATATTATCGCCATGATGAATAATTGATGTCAGATTCAATTCTGAACAGTAGTATGGAGAAGGTAACAAAAGGAATTCCACCCTGCTGCAAACATGAGACCCTCACAGGCACAAAGGACGGCCCCTCTCTCTCAGCAGGATGCTTTTGTAAACACCCCCACAGATAAAAGGTCAGAGTGCTTCTGACCACCCCCTCTTCAGACTCTTCACTTCAGACTCCAAGCTGCAGACCACGTCTCTAGGACAAAGCTACCAGCCGTCACCTCCTCCCTCATTTAGACAAAAGGAGGAGAGGGAGGCTGGCCGAACCATGAGGCCACATGGTCTCCTCTGCCTGGGACATCTGAAGGACTGTGCCTGGACCAGCCACGCTTGATCCAGGGTCTGCTAAACTCGTCTGCCTGCTTCGATGGAGGACCCCCCTGGCATCAGAGGAACTGCTGGGACAGACCTAAGTTGCACTCTGACTTCTGCGCAAACCAGCCGCAAAGTAAGGGATGCCGAAACAGCTTTGTTAATTTTTGTCAGCTGTTGCAAGAAAGCAGACGCGAGATGGTGGATGCCTTCCCTCACCAGACAAGCTGAGCGATCAGAACATGGCAGAGACCAGGCCTCCGATCCCTCCACATGTTGCTGCAGAGCTAAACGCTAGCCCGCCAAGAAGAGCCAATAACTTTCCTGCTTTTCAGTGCTCCTTCCTCGGATGGCCAAAGTGGACAGAACTCACACGAGGCAAAAGACAGGTTTGGGCAGAGAGCTGAGGGAGAAGTTAAAATGTTTATTGGGAAATGTTTTGTAAATCGTTTGGACACATGGTTGCTTTAAAACAAAGGGCTAACTGGATAGCTCATTGCTAACATTTGGTACCGTGTCATTGTCGAGTGTGTTTTTATGGTTATAACAAAGGTTATCTCCACAAGGGTTTCATACATTGATGGGACATTGATGTTTACGTTATCCGGCCCACTCACTATGACTAAAGATAAACCTAAAGTCTTTAAAATAAATGCCGAAAACCCGCTAGCCAAAATGCTATTAGCTTCTGTTAACATCCGGTTAACACATTCAAAGGAGCTTGTTTTAAAGCATAAGGCTTGTCTTTTCTGCTCCGTCGTTAGATAGAGCTATGAGCCTTATTCCCGCATTAATATGGAATATTAATGCCGGTTTAAAGGCAATTTTGGTAACTTTAAAGCCGATTTTAGCGACCGATCGCCGCAGCGCCCCTAGCGCCCGGAGGTAGAATCGCATAAACAAAGGCAAGCGATCCTAAGGTAATCATTTTACTGAGCAAATCATTCCTCAAAATATTATTCCCTCAAATAATGTTTTGTGTAACTCAGGATTTGCATTGTGAATGGATTGAAACACATGCCAAATGTTTTTTTACTCCATTCCATGCTTTTGGAATCAGATCTGCAGTGAACAAGGATTCACTGAATTTTTCTGATTATGATCAACCACTTTTGTTTTGTCTTTTGTTTGTTTTTGCATGTAAATAGTTCCTTAGCTTAGCTTCTTTTTATCTTCATTTTGCTTAGTAGTTTAGTTAAGTTTCACTAGCCTAGTAGAGAGGATTTACTGATTGAAATATTGTGTTAATTCAGATAAACAGCATTACATAGTGATGTTCTCTGGATGTTCATTTTATTTCTGTTATTAAATTCTTGAACTTGAAAAGAAGTTGTCACTCCTTTATTCTATGTGTGTGCAGGGTTTGCTGTTAAAAGATTGCTAGTGCTCGAATTCATCCCTTTTTCTTGATATCAGCTTAACAGCTGATTATCACCAGACCATACTTAACAGAGGGTTATTTAAAAAACATTAAATAACTTTAAACAGTGTATAATTGCACAACAAAACTTAAATTCTCATTGCAATGCCCATTTCTCTATTTCAATAATAGCCTCTTGTCATTTCTTTACAATGAAATCGCCATTTTCCCTCTTTTTCAAACAGCTCCATCATCTGCAAAAAGTGAACATCCCATTTATTTTCCAATATCTTTATATACATAATTTATCATAATTGAGAACAGTAATGGACTTATAATACTCCCCTGCGGAGTTCCATTTTCTACTATATATTTTCCTGAGATCACTTCACCAATACTAACTTGTATATTCCTATTTGTTAAGTCTTTAATCTATTTAAATCTTTTCTCTTTAATACCTAACGTGTATAATTTAATTAATAATCCCTCAACCCACATCATATCATATGCTTTTTCTATATCAAAAAATACTGCCTGTCATGACCTACCTGCCTCTGGAGGTTTCCAGCACCTTCCTCGTCACCCCAGCTCGGTCTCCACTCAGCCTGATCATCTACACCTGTCTAGCTCTAATCATCTCGGACTCAATCCACCTGCCAGCCTCTCCATATAAACCCTCCTCAGTCTCCTCTTCACCGCCGGTCCGTCTCGTCGTCTGACACAAGCGTCTCTCATCCTCCCTCAAGATAAGAGACTTTGTTTCCTGACCGCACTCCTCCCTTGGCTCCTTGGATTCCGCTCCAAGCCCTGCTCGGGTCCCGTCCCGAACTCTCCAGCCAAGCTCCGCTCAGGTCCCGTCCCGAAGCTCACCTGCCAGCCTCGGGTTCCGCCCCAGGGCTCACTCGCGGTCCTCCAGCCACCTCCCGTCTGTCTGCTCCTGCCATCACAACCATCTGCTCCATTCCGGTTCGGACTCTGGTCCTCGTCATCCACAAATCATCTGTCTTCAATAAACCTCACAAGTTAAGCTCCGTGTCTGGTGTGTGTGTTCGGGTTCATCGTGACAAATCCTGACACTGCCACTACACTTTCTTATTTACTTGTGCTCTTCTAATTTCATGCTCTTGACATAGCGTTGGATCATTAGTACTCGTCCCTTTTTGAAAACCACTTTGATATTTTGAAATATATCCTTTATTATTTAAATAAAATACTACTCTATTATTAATCATTTTTTCCAGTATTTTACATATATTTGATGTTAAAGCTATTGGTCTGTAATTTTCTGGGTTTGAGTTATCTTTTCCTGGTTTAGCTATTGGTACTATAATTGATTCCTTCCAGATCAACGATATTTTTCCCTCCTCCCAAATTTTAATATATATTTGCAATATTACATTCTTCGATTTTTGACTGAGTTGTCTTGTCTTATCATTGTATACCTGGTGCTGTATTTTTTGTCTTCCTAAGTGCATAATTATATTCGGTTTTTGTAACCTCAACATTCAACAAATTATTTGTTTCTTCAACACTCTCTAATAAATCTTTATATTTAAGTTTTGTATTTTCTCTTCCTTTTCTTCCCTCTTCAATAATATTATTTGAACTGTGAATTTTACGAAATGTTCTTGCCAATATTTCAATTTTATCTACATCTTAATATAGGATATTCAAACTCTCTCTTTATGCCATTCATTCTTTTAATCATTTTCCAAATTTTTCCAATTTTGTTTCTTTCCCTGTTGTGCTACAAAAATTTCTCCAATATTCTCTTTTTGCATTCCTAATAGTTCTCCTTACCATTGCTTGCTTTCTTTTACAATCAATTAAATTCTTATAAATTGGATTACCTTTTAGTACCTTAAATGCTTTATTTCTTAACTTTATTGCTTCTTTACATTCATCTGTCCACCATGGTACCATTTTCTTATCATTTTTACACATTATCTACTACTTCCATGATTATCTTACAAATTTTTCAATTTACATAATTTATATCCATTCTCATATCTACTTTTCCTAAGTTTATTTGACTCAAGTATCTAAATTTAATCCAGTCTGCCTTATTGAAATTCAGTTTTTTATTGACCTTTAAATTCTTATTATTTAAATATAATCCTACTCTTATTGCTATGGGATAATGATGACTACCTATTGTTGAATTTTTATCAACGAACCACTCACATATACCAGCTAAAATATTTGACACAATTGTTAAATCAATAACTGATTCCATCCCTGTTCTTACATTGATTCTTGTTCCCCTCCCATTATTAATACATACAAGATTTTTCCTTTCCATTAATTCTTCTATAACTTGTCCATTTTTATCATTACATTTACTCTTACATTTCTCCCTTTTTAATTTTCTATTGATGCGGTTTAGTCTGGGGGTGTTAAAATTAATCTGCTTTAATAATTCATTTAAAATTGCTCCTAAGTTTACTTCATAAGTGTCATGGTTTTCAGGTGACGAGCCCACATGCAGATACGATCGGGAAGCAAAGCACAGTTTTAAGATGTTTATTTTGGAAACAAGCAGATCTACGGACGGAAGTTGCTGTCCAAAACGGGCTTGATCTGGGAAACATGGAAGGTAGGGTGTACTCGGGAGTGAGGGGGCAAACATAGACGGACGGTGGTCGGGTTAATAATTGTCTCTATCTCATAGGGACCAGTGAACCGGGGAGCAAGCTTCTTAGCGGACGGGTTGGACAAAACGTCTCTGGAAGATAACCAAACCTTCTGACCGGGGCGATAATGGGGAGCTGGTCTGCGGTGCTGTTCGGCAAACCTCTTGCTCCGCTCTGCGGTGCTAGTGAGTGCTGTAATAGTAGTT
Organism: Fundulus diaphanus; assembly: GCA_037039145.1. Lineage (NCBI taxonomy): Eukaryota > Metazoa > Chordata > Actinopteri > Cyprinodontiformes > Fundulidae > Fundulus > Fundulus diaphanus. The sequence continues at coordinate 13,222,346 of CM073121.1, read as the reverse complement.
CTCCAGATGTCCTGGCAGCGAGCAATGTAGTCGTTGACGGAGGTGAAGGGAATCCTGAGTTCATCTGAGGGTAGGAGTGGAGGTTGATATCCTAAAGCAACTTCAAATGGTGAACGTCCAGTAGCTGAGGTGATGTGTGAGTTAAGGGCATACTCTACCCAGGGCAAAAACTTATTCCAGTCAGAAGGTGAAGATGACGTGAGGCAGCGGAGGGTGGTCTCTAGTTGTTGATTCATGCGTTCAGTTTGGCCATTGGTCTGAGGATGATATCCGGAGGTGAGTGTGTAACGGGCAGCCAGAGCAGAGCAAAAGTGCCGCCAGACCTGGGAGATAAACTGAGGGCCCCGGTCAGAGAGGATGTCAACTGGGATGCCGTGAAGTCTGAAAACATGTTTGATGAGGAGCTGGGCTGTCTGGAGGGCGTTGGGTAATTTACGGATGGGAATAAGATGACAAGATTTAGAAAACCGATCAACTACTGTCAAAATAGTTGACATACCTTGGGACAAAGGGAGACCAGTAACGAAGTCAATAGCAATGTGGGACCATGGACGTTTGGGGATGGGGAGAGGATTCAACAAACCGGAAGGTGGCTGGGTAGAGGACTTATTCTGGGCGCAGACAGGACAGGCTAGAACATACTCTCTAACATCCTTGGTCCATGATGGCCACCAGAAGCGCCGGGACACCTGAGACTGGGTTCTAAAAATACCCGGATGGGCGGAAAACTTAGCATCATGACTCCAGCGTAGAACCTCAGGACGAACAGACTGGGGAACATACTTAAGTCCAGGTGGCCCTGTACCTGGGTCCGGGTCTAATAGTTGGGCCTGTCTGATCCTGTCCTCCAGATCCCAATGCAGGGCTCCAATAGTACAAGTAGGGGGAAGAATCGGTTCCGGCTCCCTTTCCTGTTCAAAAGTGGCAAACTGACGAGAAAGTGCATCGAGTTTGACATTTCTGGAGCCAGGTCTGTAGGTGATGGTGAGGTTAAATCGAGAGAAAAACAAAGACCAGCGGGCTTGTCTGGAGTTGAGTCGACGGGCTGACTGCAGGTAGGAGAGGTTCTTATGATCTGTCCATATTATGATGGGCTGCTCGGACCCCTCTAGTCAGTGCCGCCACTCCTCCAAAGCTAGTTTAATGGCTAGTAGCTCACGATCACCCACGTCATAGTTCTGCTCTGCCGGGGACAACCGACGGGAGAAAAACGCACAGGGATGTAATTTACTGTCAACCTCAGACTGTTGGGACAAAACCGCTCCCACCCCGGTATTAGAGGCATCGATCTCTAGAATAAACTGTTTGGCTGGATCGGGGTGAACGAGTATAGGAGCCTGGGAAAAACAAGATTTGAGTCTGTTAAAGGCCTCCTGAGCCTCAGGACTCCAGATGTAAGGGACCTTGGTGGAGGTGAGAGCATGCAATGGGGAGGCTACATGACTATAGTTCCTGATAAAGCGCCTATAAAAGTTAGCGAAACCTAGAAAGCGTTGGAGCTGTTTGCGCGACTCAGGAACGGGCCATTCCACTACTGCTTTTATTTTCTCCGGGTCTGACTTCACCTGTCCGCTTTCTAAAACTAGTCCAAGAAAAGAAATAGAAGTCTGGTGAAAATCACACTTCTCGGCTTTAACGAATAAGCGATTTTCTAAAAGTCGCTGGAGAACAAGACGAACATGCTGTTTGTGTTGTTCCAGATCACGAGAGTAAATCAGGATGTCGTCCAGATAGACGAAAACAAAAACATTCAAAAAATCCCGAAGGACATCATTCACCAGTGCCTGAAAAACTGCCGGAGCATTGCACAAACCAAAAGGCATGACTAAGTACTCGAAGTGACCTAACGGGGTCTTAAAGGCCGTCTTCCACTCATCCCCCTGTCTCACCCGAACCAAATGATAAGCGTTGCGCAGATCAAGTTTAGTAAAGATCTTGGCATTCTGGACTGGCTCGAGAGCTGAAGATAATAGAGGAAGAGGGTACTTATTTTTAACAGTTATTTGGTTGAGCCCTCGATAATCGATACAGGGTCGAAGGGACCCGTCCTTCTTGCCGACAAAAAAGAAGCCGGCGCCTAATGGAGAGGATGAAGGACGAATTAACCCTGTAGCTAGAGACTCCCCTATATACTTCTCGAGCGCTTGACGTTCTGACCTGGAAATGTTGTAAAGTCGACTCACCGGTAGTGGAGCCCCAGGCAATAAGTCAATGGCGCAATCGTAAGGGCGATGTGGGGGAAGTGAACAAGCCTGAGCCTTACTGAATACCTTCCGTAAATCGTGGTATTCCTCCGGAACGCGAGAGAGGTCAATAACGTCTCCGGAATCTGTCAAGGTGGTAGGGGAAACAGATACGGGGCGAGCGGACTGTAAACAACGGGAATGACAAGCTGGGGACCATGATTCCAGTCGGGACTCAGCCCAGTTGAACTGTGGGCTGTGGATGGTTAACCAGGCTAAACCCAAAACCACGGGTGAACGCTTGACTTGGAAAACAAAAAATGAAAGTTGTTCCCGGTGGTTACCAGAGACTATCACCACTAGTGGTCGGGTGCGATGGGTGATCAAAGTTAACCTCTGCCCATCTAAAGACGAGACTTGAAGAGGTTCGGGTAATGGCTCGACAGGCACACGGAGCTGGTCCACTATGGCTTGGTCCATAAGATTAAAATCTGAACCAGAGTCTACTAGAGCCGAAACATCAAAACTATCCTGGTCAAACATTAAACTGACTGGCAAACATAAGCGAGAAAAAGACGGCGCCTTAGTGGCTACCCGGGGAATTGTTCCGTCACCGTCCACTGTTCTCCCCGTTACGAACGGTGGACTCGGTCTTTTGGCCGAACAGGACAGTCTCTTAGGAAATGACCCTCACCTCCACAATAAAGGCATAAATTTCCTGAGATTCGCTGCCGACGCTCCTTATTAGTTAAACCGACCTGCCCCAACTGCATGGGTTCTGGAGGTGGAGTACTAGACCGGGGTTCCCTATGGGTAAACGTAGAAAAAGTGGATGATCGCCAGGCTTGGTCCGGTCTAACCCGGTTCCGACTGCGTAACCGGGAATCCAAACGGATAGCTAACGCTACAAAATCCTCAAAATCCTCAGGTTCCTCAACCCGGGCTAACTCGTCCTTTAGAGTCTCATCTAGAGCCTGAAAAAATACTGCCTTTAACGGCCTCGGCTGCCAACCCGCAGCAGCTGCAACCGTGCGAAACTCCACAGAGAAGTCTGATACGCGTCGACCGCGCTGCTTCAAAGAAAGGAGATGACGAGAATGTTGAGCCGACTCTAACTCAGGTGAAAAAATTGTCTTAAACTCGGTAACGAAGTCCTGAAAGGTACACCCGAATGTCTGGCAATCAGGGAATCGAGCCTCAGCCCATCTAAGAGCCTTTCCCGTTAATAGTCGTAAGACATAAGATATCTTAACCTGATCTGAGGCGAATGTCTGAGGAGAACGGTTAAACACGAGTTTTCACTGGAATAGGAACCCGCCGCAACTCCCACTGTCACCAGAGAACTTCTCCGGACAAGGTGACGCACCCTCAGGTGGCGGAGTCCGATTCTGATTCTCAGTACTCTGAGCGGCGGGAGGCGGGGTGCTGAGGTCTTGAGTGACAGGCGACGTCATCGCGGAAGTGACTGTGTCCGTTAGCTGGCTAAACTGAGCGGCTAATCTCTGAAGCTGTTCCTGTGTAATATTTACGGCTAGCCCTAGCGACTGTATCTGTTCCTGCTGTGCGACTATCTGCCGCCCGAACGTATCCGCTGGACTTTGGTGGCCAGAGCCTTCTTCTGTCATGGTTTTCAGGTGACGAGCCCACATGCAGATACGATCGGGAAGCAAAGCACAGTTTTAAGATGTTTATTTTGGAAACAAGCAGATCTACCGACGGAATCTACAGGCGACTCGGCAGGGTCAGAACGTCACGGCTGGAGAGTCTGCAAGAGAGAGGGAGTAAGTGACTCTGAAAGGAGAACCAGGAGAACTGCTAGAAGCTACGCTGCTTACCATTGGGCTGGGCGGACCTAACCGGGAAGGAGTAGCGCCGAGGGATCTCTGTGGATACTACTCTGCTGATGATAGGCGGCTAGTGGCTGAGGGCGGCAGATGTTACTGGCGAGGGATCCTGAGCGAGCCTCGTCGGCAATGGTGACAGATGGATTGACCAGAGTGAGAGCAGAACCAGCAGAATCTGGGAGAGGGGATCTCAGGCCTCGCTGGGTAACATCCAGGAAGTATGAGGGGAGCGCCAGAGCAAAATCTGAGCAGACGGATTCTGCCGGTCTGTTTCTTCGGACTAGACGTCAAGACAGGTGAGTGCTTCCAAGCACCAAAAATCACGACTGGTTAAGGCTCTGGCGTCTTCCATCTGTCAGCGCTCTGCTTAAGAAGCCAGAGGAAGCCGCCTGCAACGAGCTGCAGGTGTGGGCCACGCCTCCTCAGCCAACTAGACACACCTGAGGAGTAGAGTTAGAGCAGAGCAGCACAGAGAACCCTGACAATAAGATTTTACTGGCCCTAAGTAAATACCCAGAAAGTAAACAAAGTTTGGTATTCTTCAGATAATAATCTACAACCCCTTGAAACTAATGATTCTTCCGCATCTGGGGATCAACCATGGAGATCCCCAGGTCCTTGTTGCCTAAGGATGGGAATCGAAAACCGGTTCCTGTTCAGAACCGGTTCCGTGTTTTCCAATTCCACGGAACCGTTTGGCAGCGCTCTTAACGATTCTCTTTTCGATTCCGTCGTGCTCCGGCTCTGAGCAGCACGACGGTAGCAAGTTACGCAAGTTACACAAGTTACGTCACGTTTTTACGCAAGTTACGTCACGTTTTTTACGCAAGTAACGCACACGGCATTCAGTAAGTAAGTAAGTGCGGCGTGACCAGGCTAAAAGCAAAACAAAACAAATGGCGCGGTCGAAAGTTTGGCTTCATTTTAAGGAAGAGAAAGATGGCAACGAGGCGCTTTACAATCATTGCAAAGTGGCATTTACATCCGCGGGAGAAAATACATCCAACAGGCAGAAACACCTGCGCACACAATATGGCATACATTTTAACGAATCCCGTGTTTTTGATTCTTACCGGATAGAAGCTAAAGTTACGACCAGCATGGAAGGCAGCTCTGGTGGTAAGTACCTAGTTTTACATCACTGGCTGGTTCCTAGTAAATCATATGCCATTTCTGGAAATAAACCAATTTCCTACCTCTCTTTGGGGTTATTAAGGGAGTGTGCCTTTCTCGTTAATCCAGCCCTTCATTGGTAGCATGTTTAATTAGAACTACTGGTAGCTGGAATTCTTACATGATTCTAGCTATTGCAATGCATGTAATGAAACATGCTACAAAGTTGCTCCGCAGTTCAGGGACCGAGAGAAAGGTGACGCTCGTTTATTTAAATCAGGGGGAGATGAGTTTATTTCCCAAAATTGTACAGTAATGCTTTTTCATTAAACAGATGCCTGAGAGATGACTCAGGTTATCTAAAGAGAGATTAATAAGCAACTGTCACAACAAACTTACATTTTCTTGTATTCTAAACAACTCATCTACTGTATTTAAGTTTGTTCTTATATTCCTTTTTTATTTAAACAAATATAAATGTTACTCCAGTTGCACATTTGCTGTGGACATCTTGACCTTGTTAGTTTGTAAGGTCGTGTGATAGTTAAGTATAAAAAATTGATGCTCATCATCAAACTGTTTGTTCTCCTTTTCCCCCAAATTGGAATCGAAAAGAGAATCGAAAAGGAATCGAATCGTTTCACAGAATCGATAAGGGAATCGGAATCGTGAAAATCTTTTCAATTCCCAACCCTATTGTTGCCTTTTCCAGTCTGGTTATGGTCTTGGAGAGCGTCTTGGGTGAGACTGGCATGGTGTTTTAGTTCAGTGAGCCGCACACCTAACCTCATCCCTACACATGCAATGCGGGTCTAAGCAGCCACATCTGGTCTCAGTCTGTCCATGATGTACAGTGGGGGAAATAAGTAGTTGACCCCTTGCTGATTTTGCAGGTTTGCCCACTTACAAAGAATGCAACAATCTATAATTTTAATCATATGTACATTCTAACAGTGAAGACAGAATCCCAAAGAAAATTCCAGAAATTCACATAATATGAATTTATAAAAATTGATAACCATCTGATGAGGAAAAACAAGTATATGACCCCCTACCAAACAGCAAGTATTCTGGCTCCTACAAGCCAGTTAGTCTGTCTTTAAGACACAGCCCCAATCCCAACCAATTATCTACATCAAATACACCTGCCTCACCTCGTTACCTGTATAAAAGACACCTGTCTACACCCAAACAACCAGCATCCAACATCACCACCATGGGCAAGACCAAAGAGCTTTCTACGGACATCAGGGACAAGATTGTTGATCTGCACAAGGCTGGGATGGGCTACAAGAGAATCAGAAAGCAACTTGGAGAGAAAAGATCAACTGTCGGTGCAGTTATCAGGAAATGGAAGAAGCACCACACCACCGCCAACCTCTCTTGGTCTGGACCTCCACACAAGATCTGACCTAGTGGGGTGTCCCTGATCATGCGAACGGTGAGGAATCATCCCAAAACCACAAGGGGGGGGGGGGGGGAACTGGTGAATCAACTGAAGGCAGCTGGGACCACAGTTACAAAAGAAACGGTTGGTAACACACTACGCCGTCATGGATTGAAATCCTGCAGCGCACGCAAGGTCCCCCTGCTCAAGAAGAAACATGTACAGGCCCGCATGAAGCTCGCCATTCACCACCTGGACGACTCAGAAGAGGCCTGGAAGAAGGTGATGTGGTCAGATGAGACCAAAATAGAACTTTTTGGCCTCAACTCAACTCGTTGTATTTGGAGGGCAAAGAACACCGAGTACAACCCAAAGAACACCATCCCCACCGTCAAGCATGGTGGTGGCAACATCATGCTTTGGGGGTGCTTTTTAGCCAAGGGGACGGAACAACTCCATCGTATTGAGGGGAGGATGGACAGGGCCATGTATCGTGGAATTCTGGACCAACATCTCCTTCCCTCAGTGAGAGAGCTGAAGATGGGTCTACAGTGGCCTAGCCAGTCTCCAGACCTGAATCCAATTGAAAATCTTTGGAGGCAGCTTAAAATTCGAGTTGCCAGGCGACAACCTCGGAACCTGAATGATTTGGAGGCTGTCTGCAGGGAGGAGGGGGCCAACATCCCTGCCGAAATGTGCACAAAACTTGTCACCAAATATAAAAAACGTTTGACATCTGTGCTGGCCAATAATGGCTTTTCTACAAAATATTAACATGCTGTTTGTCCAGGGGGTCAAATACTTGTTTTTCCTCATCAGATGGTTATCAATTTGAATAAATTCATATGATGTGAATGTCTGGAATTTTCTTTGGGATTCTGTCTTTCACTGTTAGAATGTACATATGATTAAAATTATAGATCGTTGCATTCTTTGTAAGTGGGCAAACCTGCAAAATCAGCAAGGGGTCAACTACTTAGTTCCCCCACTGTAACTGCACAGGAGACGCTCCCAGGGACCTGCTTCCTCATCCAAGTCATTAGGGCATTTGAGGTCTGAGTGTGTTGAAGACCTCTTCTATGCAATGAAGAAAGTCAGGACCCTGTACAACAGTTTTCAAAGCCCTGCTGTCCATTCTGGTGGGAAACTTGTTTCCTACTTGGAAACAAGTTCAACCTGTTTTCCTAATTTGGTGATTTTGTCAATTTATAACGCATGCAAGACACCCTGGTCCATGTTTCCTTAACATGTCCCTACAAATGGGACTTTCAGGAGGGGGATCAAGGCACTTTCTGGATCCATATTCCATTATAAAGTTAGGACGTCTCCCAACCGGCCTTCCTTCCTTAATTAGGTGTAGAAGTGCGGAGAAACCTTTAACTCCTGGCACAACTTGTGCCTTTACAAGAAGAGGGGACTCAAACCCATCTGCGTTACTCCAGGGACTTCAACCCCAGTATATCCATCTCCTTCTCCTGACAGGACCAACTAATACTGCGGATTGATATTTATTATTTTATTATTGTATTATTTGAGGGATCAATTGAAAGTATCTCATCCGGTTTATTCTGGGTTTCCCCTTCAATGGATTCAGGCATCCGTTAGTACAGGAGGCAAGATGCAGGCTCCCCTATGTTTCAAAAGTCCGGTTGGCTGAAGATGTGAGTCTTCAGGCTGGCCAAGCCACCTATTTCCCATCTTCTTGCAGATCAGGGCACTGAATCCTGTTTGTGACAGCAAATTGTCATGGAAAAAATTATCATGAAGCAAGATACTCTTTTAATACAGAGACCCGTCTTTATTGAAGGCAAACAGCGTTCAAGGTGCATTCTTCCCCAAAGGCAAATACAGTAAGACAAACCCTGTGTCTTTATAGGGAAGAGACCTACACAAACAGGAGGAGCCTGTCATGGAGAAACAAACAAAGAGCCTCATGTGATGTATAACAGCCCCATCCTGTCTCCTGACCTTTAACCCCTCCTGAAGGTCTGGAGAGGACTACATATTAGTTAATCTCTAAATAATGTTGCCAATCCTCCACCTTTCCTTTGCTGCCTGCTCTGACAAAGAAAATTGTAGTTTGGAGGCATTGACTCTACCAGAATTGGTGTTTCATTAAATTCATGTAACCATGTTTCTCTTAAAAACATAACATCAAGATTATGGTCAGTAATGAAGTCATTGATTAAAAATGATTTTCCTAATGGAGATCTAATGTTTAATAAAGCCAGTTTATATGACTTAGTGGTTGATATTATCTTTCTAATGTAATGAATCGTGGAGATAGAACCCAAATGTGAGCCAGACACGGAGCGCAAGCTGACGGGAGGGAACTACACAAGACACTCTGGCACAGACAAATAACTAAGGTGGGCTTAAATAGGTGACGGAACAGGGGAGCAGGGCGGGACTAATTAACAAAAACAGGTGGAAGTGATAAAAGGAGCACACTGACTGATGGACAAAAACCCTAAGGTAGAAAATAAGACCAAATAGACACCAACAAAACGAGGATCCAAACAAGACAGAATCTCAAAACAACCAGACAATCAAAAACAGGAGAGAGGAGGAAAACTAAAAATTATAACATAAGCCAGAACTAAAACCGGAATATTACAAAGCCCCCCCCCCTCAAGGGCGGATTCCAGACGCCCTTAAACGTGTACGAAAGACCGCAACCGAATAATAATAAAAAAATCAACACGGGCGGGAGGAGGGGGTTCCAGGACGGAGGGTCAGGGTCTGAAAAAGAAAAACTGTTAATAAAGTCCAAAAAGTCAAAACAGAAAACAACCCACAGAGGGCGGATCATAACTAACAGTCTCTCAGCAAAAAACAAGAGTCTGATGGACTTTCCGGAGGACGGCCCCGGCGTGACAGGTTCTCCGGCGGTCGTCCCAGCGGACGGCCCAGACGTGATAGGTTCTCCGGCGGTCGTCCCGGCGGACGGCCCAGACGTGACAGGTTCTCCGGCGGTCGTCCCGGCGGACGGCCCAGACGTGACAGGTTCTCCGGCGGGCGCCGGACTACAGGCTGAGGAGGGCGCCGGACTACAGGCTGAGGAGGGCGCCGGACTACAGGCTGAGGAGGGCGCCGGACTACAGGCTGAGGAGGGCGCCGGACTACAGGCTGAGGAGGGCGCCGGGCTACAGGCTAAAGGGGGCGCCGGACTACAGGCTAAGGGAAGCGGTGCCTGGTTAATGGCTACAGGTAGCGGCACCTTGTTAATGGCTACAGGCGGCGGCGCCTGGTTGACGGCTACAGGCAGCGGCGCCTGGTTACAGGCGACTGAGGAGGGAGCCTGGCTACAGGCGACTAAAGAAGGAGCCTGGCTACAGGCGACTAAAGAAGGAGCCTGGCTACAGGCGACTAAAGAAGGAGCCTGGCTACAGGCGACTAAAGAAGGAGCCTGGCTACAGGCGACTAAAGGAGCCTGGCTACAGGCGACAAAAGAAGGAGCCTGGCTACAGGTAACTGACAAGGGAGCCTGGCAACAGGCGACTGAAGGGGAAGCCTGGCTACAGGCAGCTAAGGTGGGAGCCTGGCAACAGGCTGCTAAGGTGGGAGCCTGGCTACAGGCCGCTAAGGTGGGAGCCTGGCTACAGGCTGCTGAGGCCACAAGACTACAGACTACAGAGGCCACAGGGCTACAGACTACAGAGGCCACAGGGCTACAGACTACAGAGGCCACAGGGCTACAGACTACAGAGGCCACAGGGCTACAGACTACAGAGGCCACAGGGCTACAGACTACAGAGGCCACAGGGCTACAGAGGCCACAGGGCTACAGACTACAGGGACCACAGGGCTACAGGCTTCAGGAGGCCCCGGGCTACAGGCTTCAGGAGGCCCCGGGCTACAGGCTTCAGGAGGCCCCGGGCTGCAGGCTTCAGGAGGCCCCGGGCTGCAGGCTTCAGGAGCCAAAGTCAGACCCTTTGCCACCAGGAGTCTCAGGATCAACTCCTGGAGGGTCTCAGAAAGAGACATCCAATAAAGTCTCTCCCAGAGTTGGCTGTCCATGAGGGCAAAAAGGGGTCTGGGCTTAAACACAACATCGAGAGGATCAAAGTCTCCAGGGGGCCACAGTTGTTGCATCCTCTTCGGAGGCCCAGGGTGTCCGAAGAACGAAGGATCCACCTGAGTCCCCGCATCACAGTTCAGCGACGAACCCCACTGTGTTGCCACATCACACATCTGCGACGGACCCTTCTGGGTTCCCACGTCGGACGTCTGCGACGGACCCCTCTGGGTTCCCACGTCGGACGTCTGCGACGGACCCCTCTGGGTTCCCACGTCGGACGTCTGCGACGGACCCCTCTGGGTTCCCACGTCGGACGTCTGCGACGGACCCCCCTGGGTTCCCACGTCGCACGTCAGTGACGGACCCCCCTGGGTTCCCACGTCGCACGTCAGTGACGGACCCCTCTGAATTCCCACGTCGCACGTCAGTGACGGACCCCTCTGGGTTCCCACGTCACAGGTCAGAAGAGGCAGGTCCTCCTGGACCACCTCTCTGGACTTGGGCAGAGGCAGATCCTTCTGGACCCCCTCGTTGGGCTTCACGGGAGCCGAGGCGTCGGCCGGATCCTCAGGGACAGACTCAGGAGGCGAGGTATCGGCCGGACCCTCGGAGACAGACTCGGGAGCCAAGGCATCGGCCGGACCCTCTGGGACTGGTTTAGGTCAGCTGTAGAAAGCCTGGAGGGCTGACCGATAATGTCCCTCTACCTCTCTTAATTTCTCCTCCAGTCCCTCTGAATATTGACAGAGGAGAGCCTCTCTGAGGCGTTTAATAATGGGGGCAAACGTCCTTATTTTATTCTCCAGGGCTTTATGGTCGGCTTCTACAGCGTCACTAGAGGGAGCTGTGGGCAGATCAGGATAGGGAAGTGGAGGACTCCGGTCCGCTGGACAGGAAGCGGCTGAAGAAGCCAGAGGGACGGTCGGCAGAGGCTGGGGCTGAACTGGCCCGGCTGACCGCTCCTCAGAACAGCTGGAGGCCTGGTCAATAAGCCGCCGTCTCCTCCTCCGGCGACGGGACGGCGGACCCAGCGGGGATGCCGATTCCTCTTGAGGAGACGGGAGTGCCAACGCCAGTGGTGATTCCTGCGCCTCAACGCCAGGAGAAGGAAACGGGACCGACACCGGGAACAAGTCGGGACGGAGCTCCCAAATCACCTCCGCATCGACTTCCAACAAAAAATCCGGATCCGGGATGAATGGCGGCGAGGTGGACTGACAGGGGAAGTCCGGCGAACAGCTGCTTTGAGCGTGGGAGGTGAGTGAAGCGCCGGTTTGAGTGAGCACAGCTGCTCCAGAACGGAGAAAACGTGTCGGCTCTGGGTTCATGGTTTGGCCAGAATGTAATGTAATGAATCGTGGAGATAGAACCCAAATGTGAGCCAGACACGGAGCGCAAGCTGACGGGAGGGAACTACACAAGACATTCTGGCAACAGACAAATAACTAAGGTGGGCTTAAATAGGTGACGGAACAGGGGAGCAGGGCGGGACTAATTAACAAAAACAGGTGGAAGTGATAAAAGGAGCACACTGACTGATGGACAAAAACCCTAAGGTAGAAAATAAGACCAAATAGACACCAACAAAACGAGGATCCAAACAAGACAGAATCTCAAAACAACCAGACAATCAAAAACAGGAGAGAGGAGGAAAACTAAAAATTATAACATAAGCCAGAACTAAAACCGGAATATTACATCTGATTGATTGTATCTGGCAATTTATGACTTCTAAGTAGGATTGTTTATTTCAATTTTTTATCCTTTTAGCTTTGTTTTTTCTGCCATGTATCATCACAGATATATTGCAGTTATCTCCCATCAGGGGCCCAAGCTTGTGCTGGAGATCATTGTGTCTGATAAATGCACCACTCGGGCCCACTGTACATCACAGTAAAGGGATCTGAAGGTTCTGAGCACAGGCATGTTCATCATCCTAGATATGTGTAGATGGTAGGTTAGGAGGTCGCTTATCACGGTGTCTCTACGGAGAACATATCACTTGCAAACCAATCTTGAATTTTTTTTCGATATTGTTGGTAAAGTCAAGAAAAGGCACTTCTGGGCTTAATGGGGATGGAGGGCAGGTGGGTGCAGTCTGGGAGGTGGTAGGTTTTGATTTTCTTCCTGGGGTTAGTTGATGGTCCTTTAGGCCTGTTGAGGTCTGGGGTGACTCCTGCTGGGATGGATGGATGGATGGATGGATGGATGGATGGATGGATGGATGGATGGATGGATGGATGGATCAATCAATCAATCAGCTTTATTTCTAAAGCACATTTTTAAAACTGCATGGGTGACCAAAGTGCTGTACATTAAAAGAAAGAAAGGTTAACAAAAAACAAGTTAAAAACATACAAAACATACACACACAACATCAAAAGCTAAAAACCAGGTTCACGGCAAGAGCATTTTAAAATGCCATACACAACAAGATCACAGTGTATTAAAAGCCAGGAAAAATAAGTGTGTTTTTAAAAGAGATATAAAAACAGGAAAAGGGGAGGCCTGTCTTATACTCAATGGTAAGTTATTCCATAACTTAGGAGCAGCAACAGCAAATGCTCTGTAAGCTCTGAGCTTTAGCCTAGTTTTTGGGACTCTCAGCAGCAGCTGATCAGCTGATCTAAGGGGTCGGGGTGGGCAGTAAGGCTAAATCAGCTGATGTAACCTTAGCTATTTGACAAAGTTGGTAAAAACTTTTGTGAACAACACTGCTGATCTGTTTCTTAAATTTAAAATGAGAGTAAAACTTCACCCCCAGATTGATGACACAGTCTCTGAGATAAAGTGACAGTGAGCCAAGATCTATGTTTGTGGAGGGACAGCAACTCAGTCCAAACAACTTAACTCCTGTCTTGTTTTTATTTAAACTAAGGAACAGTCGGGTGCACTTTCATGATCTCTAGAAGGTCCTTTGGAATGTCAAACACTAAGTTACAGTCATAAATCATCACTTCTGTGTTCTTCTTATTCCAAAAGTGTCCAATCCCCTTTACAGCTGTGTTGCATAATATTAATGTTTGCTGACCAGTGGCTCGCTTGTTCTCTGGAGGCTTAGGAGAAGACAGTTTAGAATGAAGATTGTCGTCATACCTTTGATTGTTGTCAGGAGAAGAATAAGTTTCCTGGATGCAAGGTTGAAGCGGAATTCCAACATTTCTGGCTGGTTCACTCCTGATAATGGCACGTTGTTTCCTTTTCCCTGGGACAACAGTAGCATTTCTCTGTAATATTGGCCAGTTCTCTTTGTCTAGTTGTGGGGTTCTCCCTTGATCCTGCGGCCTTTTGCCCAGGGTGTTCCAAGGTGGTCTGCAGGTGGGTTTAATCCCATTTCCATTGGTGGACTGTAAATTGCAGTTGCTGGGCTATTTGTCACTGTTCGGAATCATGGGGAGAGTTGTGTCACTCCCAAATCCGTTTACCTCCAAATTTATTTCAAGTTGATGAATTTTTGTTTCCATTACAGCAATTGTTTGTATAACCTTGTCAAAGTCCTCTGGGGTGAAGTCCAAACAAGTAAAAATAAAAATAAAATGCATAAATCCTTCAGTCAGAGATCTAAACTAGTTTTGTCCAACTTTTGGCTAGGAGATAAGACTTAAAGGTAGCGAAAAATACAAGCAAGCAAGCATGGAGAAGAGGAGAAAAACATCCATGTAGGCAAAGAGAAAGAAGGTGTTCCAAGGAACTAAACTGTAAGACCTGTTCCCAACTGTTTTTTACAACAAGAATCCCTCCTCCTCTCCCTTCTGGTCTCCTCCCAGTCGACATGCACAAGACTAAACACATACCTTATAGTTATGCACAATCCTCCGGACTAAACAAAGCTTCATCGACGGACTTTTCTTTGACATAAATGGCTATGTCTCTGGTAAATGATAGTTTTGTCAGGTGATTGGTCAACACTTAAATGCATGCCATACCTTTCTGTTTGCATACCCTCTCATGCACACGCTGGAGGATGTTGGATTTATTATAGTTATTCTACTTTTAATCTATATTCTAGTTTTATTATGTTTCACTTATAATATCTCATTGCCTATACAACATTGTATTATACTTATTACTGAAGTGTTATTTCTCCTTGTATACTGATGATTCAGATCACAGGCATGCAAGCAGTTGCAATTGCACCCAATTGTATCTTACAGCTGCCTGTGGAAGATAAAGAAGAAGTTACTCCATGACCCTGAATGATGTTGTTGTGTATTGTTTTTCTGCCTAACGGATTTCAACTGGTTTGTTTCCCTACCCCCAGCAGTTGGAATCCTGTGTAACTAGGGCGTTCCAATTTTCAATAAAAAGCCTGGCGAGCGGAGACTGCTTCAGAGTGGTTTGGAGGATTGTAACTGAGCAGTCTCCGAACCCTCTCCTTGCAAGATAAACTTAACTGATTCTCTGTGTCTTCTTTGTGCAGGTTGCTGAATAAGATGTTTGGTGTTTAAACCTAACAGAGGAGCTGCTGCTTCACAAACGCTCAGCACCTCATTGCACCATTGTCAGACAAACGTCGTTCCGGGTTGTCCCCAGTCTGCTGCTTATTCCGACTAAAAATAGCCTTGACTTGCTCGATTGCACAATCAATTAGTCAATTATTAATATCAAATCACGTCTTTTAAGTCATAATACATTGCATAAAAAGCATTTTTCATGAATCTTTTTTAAGAATCTGAACAGCTGTAACTTTTTTTGTAATTGTGAAAGGAAGAAAATATATAATTATGAAAGTTCTATAGCTTCTCTCTCTGTGCTTTCAAATCCACAGTTATGTTGCACAAATTCTTTTGACTCAAATGTACCTTCACAATAGTTCCATATAAGATAGATAGCAGTAAAGTGCTTCTAAGATGATTCTTGGTGTTTAATTAGAAGAATTAGGAAGTAGATCGACACAAAATTATAACAATAGTTTACAAGATTTCAAATGGTATGAACACTTTTTCAAGGGTATGTAACTCATATGTTGTCATGATGCAGCCTGTCTACTGCAACATGCACATTTTGTTTTGTAACTTTTCGCCCTCCATACATTCCAGTCTCCTCTCCACTTCAGTAATAATCCACACCTGTCAGTCATCATCAGCCAGCATTCAGCACACCTGTCAGCCTCACTATATAAGCTCCCAGTATTCAGTCCTTCATTGTCGATCCGTCTGTTTTTCCTGCTTACCTCTGTTCTGCCGCTCACCTCATCCAGTCTCGTCCAGCCCGAAGTTCCTCCATTCTGTCGTGCTGTGGGTCAAACCTGGTTCCAAGTCTCCATTCTGCTGTGCACCTGGTTCTGCTGCCTCCGTGCTCTGATTCCGACCTGCTTGCCAGTTCCTGCCTTCACCATCCTCCTGCTTCAGCTCAGTATTGACTCTTGGTTCCTTCCTCCACTATCCACAAGCTTCAATAAACTGTTAAAACTTACTCTGTTGTGGTTGTGTTCGGGTTCAGAAAGCAAAACATGACATATGTATTTTTTAGGGCTGTCAATCGATTAAAAAAATTAATCTAATTAATTACATACTCTGTAATTAATTAATCTAAATTAATCACATATAATTTTTGCTGTGAAAGTATTTTAAAGTTTTAAATTCAAATGATTCAATGAATAATCAGCATTAAATACATTAAAGTATCGGCTGTATCTAATGCATTATCCGTTGAATACTGATAATGCATTTGGCCACCGGGCCGGACTAAATCGTTTGGCCAGCATTCACAGACTCGCTATCTGGACGGTATCTGGATGGTATCTGGCAATCTGATACCATCAACTTACTCTTAAAACGATCTTGTGATACATTATCTAAAGAAGAAAAATACGTCGAGAACTCGTCGTTTGCTCTGTTTGCGTCTGCCACTGTGCTCGCCTTCTGCCTTCCAGTCCGGCGCGCAGGCGCGAAAAACCCGGATGAAAACAATAGCAGTGAACTACCCTATACCAGGGATTTTCAAATTCATTGAATGTGAGCCTCCCCTTGGAATAGGTAAAGATAACCACGCCCCCTCCAACCACAAACCTACCCCACACAGGTCCCTGCAGTAAATGCATCTTTCTTTTGTGTTCCTGGAATGCTGTGTTTCAAAAACAACTGATAGCCCAAAACATGTTTTTTTATTGTATTTCTTTTAACAAAGTACATTCATAAAAAAGGCCTATTCATAAAATATCCATCCAAATATTTCCATCTTACATGCTACTTTTACTGAAACATCACGGACAGAGGGCTTAGTTTTAAAATTGAGCTGTCTTTAGATCAAATTCATAAACAATTGCTTTCAACAGCAGACAAACTGAACTAAACAGATGCCAATGTCAAACTGAACTCACGTCAACAGGAGACATTAACTGAAATAATAATAAAAAAAGATAACATGAATTTAACAGACGTCAACATATTCCAATCTACTTTTTAGGCTAATTATACACAATTTAGACCTATTGCTATTTTATTAGCTGTTATCTCTTTTCTGATGTATTTCTGATGTTTGGCACTTTGTTTTACCTCGTGTTAAAGTGCTCTTTAAATAATGATAACATTCAAGATGATTATGATCAGAATAAACTTTTCCATCACCTCCCAGAAGCTGGAAAGAAAAGAGACAAAAACATTTTGTCTCTTTTTCACACCTCACTTACTAACTCTAATATTTTAGTCTAAATACTTTAGCCTAAATATTTTAGGCTAAAATATGACACTTTTTATTTGTTCTTCTTCAATCCCTCGGTGATGTTTAGTAATTTCTGCCAAAGGCTGCAGCATTTTGATTTAATTCATCTGAATGCAGTATTTGCAAGCCATAAGTTTGGATGAAAAAAAAAAACTGTCTGTAATTGGCTTTAACTGCCGAGTGAGCGCACAGCTGGTGTTGAGCTTCGAATGAGCAGGTGCGCGCGAGCAAGGCAGCGCGCGAGCAGAGATGGAACTCACCGCGAGGACAGTGCGTTGAGAAGAGTTTATCAGACCGTGCCAGACCGGTTTTGAGCGTTGAGAGTTGTTTCACTGCGCGCTTGTATTGGTTCCTGCGCGCTCAAACAGAAGGCACGAATATCGCTACACTGTTTCACAGAGTTGAGCGGCAGCGCTGTCTTCTTCTCTGTCTTCTCGCGCCTCCCCTGTGACTCTTTGGCGCCCCCCCAGGGGAGGCGCGCCTCACCGATTAATCTGCGTTATTTTTTTTAATCCATTATTATTTTTCAAATTAATTAATCGAAATTAACGCATTATTTTGACAGCCCTAGTATTTTTTATTGAAATCTTTGTGTTTACTTAAGAGTCAATGTCCATTGAAATACATGCTTTTCCAAAATTATTTTGTGGCTTTAAAGCCATAATTTTTACATATGCATGAGCAACAGAGCCAGCTATTGTCATTCATGGTTGAAAACATTCACACCTCTGCACCTATCCCCTAAACAAGCAGCACCCACTTTTCCAAAGAACAAGTGCTCCTGAGAGCCACCTTTCAACAAAGTAACTACCTTCCTTTTCTGATGTTGCAGGTGACAAGTGCCTCGGGGTGGCAGTTAGAAAAGGAATTAAGCTCAGCTCAGATGGATCTGCTTGTAAAAGCCATGGAGCCAAACAGAATAAAATGTATCCCTTAGCAGTATGTGTAAATCAGGGGGCCCTCAATGATGATTGTGCAGAACAATAAACACTCAGCTGTTCCTGTCTTAAAATGAGACCTCCCGGCAGGAAACCAATCCACCTCAGTTGGCATTGCACAAGTGCACCGTTTCTTTTTTTTTTGTCAATGTATCAAGCACTCCCAAAGTAACACCTGTCCAAAGATTACAGTAATATTTCACTGTAATACTGCACTATGTTTGGCCCATGCCTCCCAACATGAATTCAGACAAAATTATTCCTCGAAGTCAAATATGACTTATGGGATCCACTGTCATAGCTGACTGTTAGGATTTCCCTCCACTGAATGATATAATGGCCACTGTTATTTTTGCCATATGTAAACACAGGTTATAACTCCTTATGGCAATACTGGCTGTTCTATCTGCACTGGTCGTAATGGTGAAAACAACCAGACAGCTCTGAGGTACTTTATGACATATGCAGTCCCTACAGCATGTTTAAGATATAATACAAAAGTTGAAAAACCTTGGCATCCCCCCCCCCCCCCCCATCAACCTCATTTAGTTACTTTGAACTGAGCTTTAACTTTTGATAAAGACCAAAATTTAAAGGGCCCAGATTGGGAAAGTTATTTCAACAGATTCTAGGGCACAATGCCATTTCAAACCGGCAATCCATCACCATTGAAGAAATTGTATATTTGTTGTTATGCAAAGCATTGTGCAAAGCCTATTTTAAACATTTATGTATTTTGGTGAGAATTACAAAATAACAGTTGTTTAGCGGTACAAGCATCACTATAATGAACTCAGGTTATGGTAAATGGACTGAAAAAGACAATTAGAAGAATTTTATTGATACAATTATTTTAAGACTTTGGAAACATTAGCGCTGAATTTTACTTTTGTCATGATTTGTCTACGTGAACCCGGAAAGAGCACGTACACACAGAGTTTGTTCTATTGCACTTTTTTGAAAGTAATGATTAGGATGATGATGACCAGAGTTAGTAACCGGACTGGATATGATGGGTGCAGGAGCAGGCTGACTGGAAGAGACTGGAGAGAGTGCTAGGAGATGTCAGACCAGAGGTGCAGAGCGAGACAGTTCTTGGGGTGTAGGACTGCTGGAGCACAGGGTAGCAGGCAATCCAGTGACAGCGCAGAGAGCAAACCTGGAGCACAGGGGTAGCAGTAAATCCAGCAGGGCAGCAGGGACAGTTCTTGAGATCCGGGGGCTGCAGTAAATCCAGCAGCTAGCAGAGGCTTACTTGAGGCACAGAGAAGGTAGGAAACCCAGCAGCTAGCAGAGGCCTTACTTGAAGCACAGAGGTGGCAAGAAATCCAACAGCTAGCAGAGGCTTTACTCGAGGCACAGAGGAGGCAGGAAATCCAGCAACAAAACAGGGAACAAACCAGGCTGACAGACGTGGAGTGAGTGGAAACTGATGAGAACAGGACTAGACAGGCGTGGTGTTGGTAGAGACTGAAGACGAGCCGGCTGGGAAGAGAAGACTGACGGAGGCTTTTGTAGGGAGGCTGACAGGTGGAGTGAGCTCTGACTAATCAGTGCCTAACAGGTGTGACTGATTGCTGAGGGAGTGGAGGGTGAGCTGAATGAGAGGATGAAGAACTGAAAAATAACAGGGAAAAAGGCCAGGCCAAAACTGAATCATGACAACTTTAATATGCATAAGCAGGTGTATGAGAACAGGGATGTTTCCCCCAGGCCTGAAACTGGTGGTGGAGTGGAGATAGGCGAAGTTGGTTCAGTCTATAGACTGCTGGTTGGCGAGACGATCTGCTTGAGCTGTATTGGTGAGAGCCAGTAGACTGCGAGAGCTGATACTAGTGCTTCACTCAGGGACCCGGAAAGATAGATGTCCAGCTTGGAGAAACACAGGTTTGCATGAACCTGTCCATGATGAGCAAGCATGAAGCGACAGTGGAGAGGAAAAACTCCCCTTTGGGAAGAAACCTCTGGCAGAACCAGGCTCAACATGGCGGTCTTCTGCCGGACCGATTGAGATGTGACAGGGAATACAGTAAGAGTCCGGGAGGAATTACACTCTGATAGGGACGAGGTTGAAGGAGCACCATGGAAAAGCCAGATGGAGCTTGGCTACGATGGTGGAGAAGGGGATGGGGGTGGGTTGAATCAGGGTCATCTGAGCCCAAGTCAGACATTGCGCAACCACTGCTTGCGCTTTGGCTGGGTAGCAGGCTGAGTCGTGAATTTGAAGACCTTTTAAGATGAACTCTGGATGCTGATTGGGCTTCGTGGAGGTGTGGTTCAAAGCTGATTGGCTTGCGTCGAAGGTGGATGAGCCTCTGATTGGATGAATGTAAGTAATTCAGTTTCATCAGTTGAATTTCCGCCTAGGCTTCATTTCAATCTGAAAAACTCACATGGGAAAAAAAAAGACAATTAGAAGAATTTTATTGATACAATCATTTTAAGACTTTGGCGCTCAGACCTCGGCAGGAAACATTAGCGCTGGATTTTACTTTAATATGCATAAGCAGGTGTATGAGAACAGGGATGTTTCCCCCAAAAAATTGCCGAGGTTCAGGCCAGTGGGTCAGAATGCTCAGAAGGCAGAGAAACTTGAATCACAAGCTAAGAAACATAGAACAGCAGGATGAGGAATAGAGGAGATGTGCCGTGAAGGCTTACCAAAAGGGGGCCATTGCTGCAAAGGCTTACCAAAAGGGGGCCATTGCCGCAAAGGCTTACCAAAAGGTTCATAGAAATGAATGATGAGATGAATGATCAGGATGAACGATAGGATGATGAATGGAGCCTGGAATATCAACCATCTAGGGTGAGGAGTTACAGGAGTGTGATGGGTGATGTGAGGATGGGTTATAAAACACTAATTTGAAAGAGTCAAGCATACAGGGTCTGGCGAGAGATATGAATGAGTTTCAAATCCACCACCAGTATTTGCAGTTAGCTTACCCTAAAGGCTGAGAGAGCGTTGAACGGCTAGGATCGATGAATGCTCAGGACGGATATATGAGGCATAGGCTGATGATGACCATCGGCCCAGTTCTTGGAGAGAAGCCACAGAGACTCCACGAACAGGTGCTGTTGTGGCTGCTCCTATCCTGAATGAATAGCTGGAATAACAGCTAGATGGAAGGCCACATGATTCTAACAGTTCTCTAAGATGTTTTTCAAACCAGTGCGCTGACATGGGAAAACCATCTTGTGTAATGAAAAGAGCTTTGCAATGCAAGGACATTTTGTGTGTTTTGAACTAATTTAAACATAGCAAGAAAAGGGCAGAAGGGGTCATCGTGAATAGTTTGCGAAGAGGCTAGGAGAGTTGGAGTTGTAGCATTTTGAAAAGAATGGTATTCAAAATGCTACAACCCTAACGACTCCTCGTTACAGAGGAGTGGACCAGTTTCGGTTCAATCTGCTGGCTTAATGACTTTAACAACTGCCCATTACTAAGGGGGTGGACCTGTTTCTGTTGAATTTGCATGTTATCTAAGCCATTACAAGGCCTTTGTTGGGCAGTAGTATAAAGCTTGATGCTCCACATTACTCCAGACTTTTTGAATTGAGAAAGCTTCCTGGATAGGAAGCGAAACGTCTTCAAACTACGGAAAACAAGTCCAGTTGCTTTGTTTTTTACTTTTTTTGGAAAGATGATACCTGCTAATAAGCTGCGAATGTAAGGAAGTTAAAATGGCGACTGTCGAAGTGGTAAGAAATGAATGCCAAAACAGAAGTAATGAGTACTGACTATAAAGTATATATATAATTGCCATGCAAAATTATAGGATCTGAGAGTCGAAGGAGCTAAACCTGACTTAATGTAAAACTGGAGGAAAGTAAGTATGACTGGAGAGAGTGGGTTAATTGAGAATAAGTTCCTCCAAAGGAGGAACAGGGGTCGGATGGGAGTCGACTCTTATGGAAAGAATTCACCATGAAGTGGATATGGAGAAGAGCCACCCGATTCAAAGGATACCCACCTTCAGCAAAGACGACTTTGACACGCTTCTACAGAAAATAGCTGTTATGGAGCTGAAAATCCGCCGACTCGAAGTGAATTATGATGTAAACGCCACGTATGGAAACGAAACAACCCTTCCTGTGATTCTGAACGGTGACCACCAGCCCAGCGACTCAGCGAACAAACAGTTCCCTGAGGAAAATGAGAATCCCTGGACCACTCTGGGTGCAAGACCAAAGGATCAGCGAACCCCACACCTAGACAAAGAAAACTGGCCGAGACTACAGAGAGGTATCTGTGACAAAGTGGGTGAGAACACCATTTGTCTGTTTATATATATATATATATATATATATATATATATATATATATATATATATATATATATATATATATTCTAGTAACATTCTTATTTGTTTGATTTAGCCATATTGTATTTAGTCTTTAGTTTGCAAATATATATACTATCCCGGGTTTGTTTATGTTTTGCATTTCTACTGATTATTTACTATAACATCTTGGTTTAAATCAATTCAGTTTCTGTTATTTGTTTATCATTAAACTTCTGTATTTTATTTTGGTGATCTTAACTGATGTGTTGTGGAAATTAGGCCTTCCTGTTCGAGGAATGGCACAGGAAGATACCAACTGACAAGGGGGAAGTAATAGCTACTTCAGTGTTAGGTCATTGAGTTTTGGCATTGTGTAGTTTCATTCTGTTTGTATTTAATTTTGCATTGTTTTCATATTCAGAAATATAGCTGAATTGTATTGACTTAAAGAATGAAAAGGTAAGAGTATAAACTGTTTGGGGAGCCTGTTTGGAAGAGTCCATTGGAGGCCATTTTGTCTACCTTGGGGAAAGGGTATTTAAGACAAGCAGTTTGAGAGGGAGAGAGGGGGAGAACCAGGTCAGTGTAGTTGTGTGCACGTGACATTAATTTTGGTTGCTTTATGTTCAGTTTTGATCTGTTGAGCCATGTTAAACCTTATAGTTCTTTTTTGAGGTTTTTTTTGTAAATATTTTTTCAACAATTTTTTTGTGAATAAACCACCTGCTGCACTGGACATCTTTTGCCTGACTGTAGTGATGGCGAGATGAAGCCTCATGAGGCATTGAACCACTTGAGCCAACTGGTTCGAGAAAGGGTTCATTTCTTGGAGCTTCATGTGCACACGAAACCACCTACTGGCCAGGTGTATAATCACAGCCAGCTGTATCTTAACACGTGTGATGCATTGATTTTTTGTCTATTATGACTCTTGGGAATGACTTCACAAAAGGTGTAGGACGAAATCATTTGTCTACATAAATTATGTGTACACATATGTGTATAATAAAATATTGTTTCAATGTATTCTCTGTGTGTAATTATTCCCAAAATAGTAGTGTCATGTGATATGGCATGGTGTGTAATAATCAGACCTCTCAACTTTGATCAAAAGTTAAGAGTGAGATTATGCTAATTTTGGGGGCGGGGGGGGGGGGGGATTATGGTCAACAATTTCCCCTCAGCAGCAACACTGAAGCACACAGAGGTTCCCGC
The DNA here is from genome assembly GCA_037039145.1 of Fundulus diaphanus. NCBI lineage: Eukaryota > Metazoa > Chordata > Actinopteri > Cyprinodontiformes > Fundulidae > Fundulus > Fundulus diaphanus. Next base: position 13,198,695 of record CM073121.1, on the reverse strand, counting down.
TGCGTCTTTACGCACGATCCAGCTGCTGATGTCTCCCTCTTTTCAGCTCAATGCACTTCTAGACTGTTACAGTTTATAACATTCTCATCACCTTTCACAGCGACAGGTTTCTCAGTCAGTCGCCGCGCTGACCAGACAAATCTCTATTGCTCTCGTCAGTGCGCTCTGGGCGGTGCGGTGGGCAGATTTTACCCCCGTTGGTGCGCTGCGTGCGACGGATAAACAGTGGGGGAAATGCATAACTAAATACTGTAAAGGGCTCCTATAAAGGGAACAGGGGTACTGACAGCTCTGAGATGAAGCCCCTGATGTTACAAGTTCTTTAAAATGACCCTTAAAAGTGCGCACCTGAATTAATGCGCGAGGCAGCAGCCCACCGAAGCGCCACTGATTCTATGTTGTTAAACACAAAATAGCATGAAACACAGCTACTAACTCTCCTATTGACTTTAACTGGCACACATTGCTACCGATGTGAGGACATTAAACGTAGTGATTCACGTTTTGAATGGTGAACAGTGATAAAAGCACCTGCTCCGAGGGAAAGGAGGGGGAGAGGAGCAAGCGCTGAGGCACAGAAATACGGTGCATGTAGTAAAAAAATGCAGAATTAATAAAAACGAAACTTATAAACAGACTAAGTGGCGTTTTAAACTGCATCTTGTTAGCAGAACTGTTTTATGATCCAGCGTGCAGCCATGCCTGGTTCTGAATGAACCGGTCATCTGGCAAAATCTGAGCCACTTCCCGAAGAAGTCACGTGGTACAGCCGGGCAGCGAGGCTTCGGACGTCATCGTTTTCGGCTCCTCCCCTAAATGAAGCAAGCGTCGATACGCGCTTTACGGAAACGCCCCCTCCATTACTCGACACATGCCTCGAAGCCTCGGCACATCACGTAACATCACTACCTGACTGCCTTCTTTAGCCACTTTGGCCAGGCTAACTCACAGTATCCCAAGACAAGTGAAACAACAACGGGCTGTTCTCACAACAAATGATAGGAGTAAACCTGCTGGAAATGTTGGAATTCCATTACTAAACAGATTTGCTCCGCTCCGAGATGTGACCCAGGAGGATCACGACAACAATCAAAGGTATGTCAACAATCTTCACTCTAAGCTACCAGAGAAAAAACACGCCACAGGGCCAAGGACCCTGATATTATGCAATGGATCTGTAAGTGGGATTAAACATTTCTGTAACAAGAAAAACACAGAGGTGTTGATTTATAACCCTTTGAACTATGGCCTGGTGTCTAATGTATCAGACATCCTTCCAAAGATCATGAAAAAACGCCCGACCCTGGAAAAACTCATCATACAAGCTGAAGCCCTGGGCGATGCCACCCGGAGAAAATCAGAAGATTACATTCGTCTGCTAAATCTAGTTGATGGACTTAATGTCAAAGTGTTTCTCAGCGGCCCTCACGTGCCCATTAAGTGTGGAGATGAGATTTTTTCCAGAGTTCTGACGCTAAACAAATGGCTGAAAAAAACATGCAAACAAACATCTGTAACAACTTTAACATATTTTGGGAGAGGAGACATCTGTTCAACAGGGATGGTTTCTCTCTAAATAGGTCAGGTGCAAAACGGCTGATTTCAAACATCTTCCATTCTGTGAACCATGCACCATCAGCTTTGTCCCCTAAAAAAAAGCTCAACCAGTGCCAAAACAAATAAGCCCAGTACAGCCCGAACAAGCCAAGATAAAGATAGCCAGAAAGATGACACAGAAAGAGGCTTCGTCAGAATTACAGGAGGATTCCCAGATCTCAAAAGGAGGACAAAAAGAGGACTCCACTTTATCCTCCAAAGAGAACCAAAAACCTCCATCCCCACGAACACCGATCCAGACTGCACCCACCTCCCCCTCTTCTCCACAAAGCCCAGATGTTCCTTTTCTGGAATTTTCTCACAACATGAACAAAGTTTTTAAGATTGGCCTACAGCTGACATCCTCTCCACATAGCCATTCTGACAACCGCAGCTCTGTGACTAAACCAGCATCTTCTAAAAGCCTCAGAGCCCCAGATCCTCCCCCTCAACATATCACGCAACATTCCTGTGTTCAGGACCTTCAGATAACTTCTCTGTGATACAGACCGGGCACTGGTAGCACGTTTATCAGACATGACAGTTTCCAGCATCAGCCTGGGCCTCTTGTCAGAGAATATGGAATATCTGTGATGATACGTGGCAAAAATAAGAAAAACAAAAGCTTAACAAAAAGGACCAAACACTTAAAAGTCATAAACTGTCAAACGCAACCTGCCACAGAGACATCATCAACCACTAAGTCTTATAAACTGGGTTTATTAAACATTAGATCTCTGTCAGGAAAATCCCTTTTAATTAATGACTTCATTATTGACAATCTTGATGTTATGTTTCTAACAGAAACATGGTTACATGAATTTAATGAAGCAGCTATTCTGTTGGAGTCGACTCCTCCTAACTACAATTTTCTTTGTGAGAGCAGACACTAAAGTGTAAAAGGGTGTACACAAGTGTAAAAGGGTGTTTTTGGGAAAATTTGACTCTTTTGAACATTTGGCTCTTTGACGTTTTCCAGTCTGGCTTCCGTGCTCACCACAGTACAGAGACCGCCCTTATCAAGGTGTTTAATGACATCCATATAAATACAGACTGTGGAAGAACCACAGTGCTGGTACTATTGGACCTCAGGGCAGCATTTGATACTGTTGATCACTCCATTCTGTTAGAACGCCTGGAGAACTTGGTCGGCCTCTCTGGTACAGCTCTCAACTGGTTCAAATCCTACTTAAAGGACAGGGAATTTTTGTATCAGTAGGTCAGAGACATCAGAGAGGACAAAAATCACATGTGGGGTTCCCCAAGGGTCCATCCTGGGTACACTCCTCTTCAATATCTACATGCTCCCTCTTGCTCAGATAACAAAAAACAACAACATCAGCTACCATAACTATGCAGACGACACACAGCTTTACATCACCATGTCACCAGGTGACTATGAACCCATTCAAGCACTGAGGAAATGTTTAGAAGAAATCAATGCCTGGATGTGCCAAAATTTTCTTCAATTGAATAAAAACAAAACTGAAGTAATAATTTTTGGACCAATAGAGGAGAGATCAAAAGTTAGCACACAGCTTCAGTCGCTTCAGCTAGGAACCACTGATTAGGCCCGAAATCTGGGTGTAGTGATGGACTCAGACCTGAACCTCCAAAACCATCTAAAGACAATTACAAGGTCGGCTTTCTATCACCTGAAGAACATTTCCAGGATTAAAGGACTAATGTCTCAGCATGATCTGGAAAAACGAATCCATGCGTTTATTTTTAGTAGAATTGATTACTGCAACGGTGTTTTCACAGGTCTGCCTAAAAAGTGGATCAGACAGCTGCAGCTGATCCAGAACGCTGCTGACCGCGTCCTCACTAAGACTAAGAAAGTAGAGCACATCACCCCAGTTCTAAAGTCATTACACTGGCTCCCTGTATCTCAGAGAATAGACTTTAAAATACTTCTGTTAGTCTATAAATCCCTGAATGGCTTAGCACCTAAATACATCACAGACTTGTTATCAGTGTATCAACCCTCCAGACCACTCAGGTCTTCTGGCTCCAGCCTACTCTGCATACCTAGAACCAGAACCAAACACGGAGAAGCAGCATTTAGTTCCTATGCTCCACTTATCTGGAACAAATTCCAGAAAACTGTAAAAGTGCGGAAAGCCTGAGTTCCTTTAAATCAAAATAAAAGCACAACTCTGGGGGATGATGCGCATGCGAAATTGCGGTGACCAAGCAAGGAGAGTAACTGACGCTTGGAAATAACTGATACGGAATGTAAGACTGTGATATCTCGTGAATTCGAGAGAGCTTGTCTGCGGGCAGGGAAGCCATCATGGCCACTGAATACCTACGTCAATACCTAAAAACTGAATTTTAGTTGAAGGGCCGACAGTTTTTTCGTCGGACAGGGGAACACCAAGACGGGAAAAGAGCCTTTTCAGTTTGTGAAGGGACAAACTGGGAATAGTGGAGGTAAGATCTATAAGAAGAAATCGACCAGAAGATGAAGAACGGATGGAAGATGGGTAACGCTTCTTTAAGGTGTTATTTTATCAAATATGGTTTTGCTTAACTCGGGATTTGCATTGTGAATGGGTTGAAACACTTACCAAATGCTGCTCTGAATCAATTACGTTAATTTAAGCTCATTCCATGTTCTTTAAAATGAAATTTGGTTCTTTAACTCAGATCTGCAGTGAACCAGGATTCACTGAATTATTCTAATGAAGCTGATGATGAAGCTGGCAGAGTTGGGACGGCCTCTGGGGCACTTCGCGGGGAGGGGGGGGGGGATTTGCAGGTTTGTTTGCGGCCAGGAATTGAAGCTGACGTTAAAAGAGCAGAGGGTGGGGTGATGGAGATGAGTCGCCACAAGGCAGGAGGAAGGCCAGCTGAGACAGCCGAGCGGAGTCCAGGTCGGAGCTGGGCAAGATACCCTGAAGCGTAATGCAGAGATCGGAGAGGATGGATGTGCGGCTAGTCGTCTTGACGAAGGAACAGGGACCCGGCAGGGTCATCAGAGTCCAAATCAGACATTGCGCTGCTTGCACTTTTGCTGGGTAGCAGGCTGAGTCATGGATTTGAAGACCTTTTAAGATGAACTCTGGATGCTGATTGGGCTTCGTGGAGGTGTGGTTCAGAGCTGATTGGCTTGTGTCGAAGGCGGATGAGCCTCTGATTGGATGAATGTAAGTAATTCAGTTTCTTCAGTTGAATTTCTGCCTAGGCTTCATTATCACTAAAAATACATCGTATTATTTAATACAAGATGTATTTAGTGACAGCTCAAGCTAACTTTAAGGTTTGTCTGTATAAACGTGTATTTGTAAGAACCTGGAACCAAGCACCTGTGGGTGTTTGTGAGAGGGTACGTGCATATGTAAGGTTTGTCCATGCTCAATGCTCAAGAACAATGCTCAATAGTAGTTGTGAGGAGACAAAGATCCACACCCTAAGGCACCAAGGCAGATACCAGGGTGACTAGAGCCCAGAAACCAGATAGCTGCATCCCCCATCTCAGAACAAAATGAAAAACCACCAGCTGTCACAATGCAGAAGCCTTTGTGGGCCATAGCAACAAGCCCACCAGAGCAGATCTAGCCATAGGCCAAGAGAGCCGAAGCCCAAGGGCACACTGCCCACAGCAGAGCCGTGGAGCTCAGGCCCCACAGATCAGCCACCAAGAGTGAGCCAGCACACCTGAGCACCTAGCCCTAGATACCAAGAACCACCAATACACCAGCAGGTCAATTATCAAGTCCAGGAAGGCCACCATAAGTGACCAATGAGACTGTGGGTCCCAGTCTTTATATAGTCTTTTCCCATGTTGTGACCTCTTTGATTGTATAGCAGATTCTTAAAATAGTTTTTTTTTTGTAGCACTAGTGGCTCATTTTTACTAAGTGTGCTGACAGAAAAGAGGGTCTGAGAGAGGACATGTAAGAAAGTACCACAGGCCGGAATCAAACCCAGGTCAGCCACATGGAGAACTAAAGCCTCCGTACATGAGTCATGCTCACTACCCCTGTGCCATCAGACACGCCAATTGTACAGCAGCTTTTAACTGCACTCAAGCTCATCACCTTTTAATTACCTGCATAAGAAATGTGACATGGAGAGTGGATGAACACATAGAAGTGTGTTTCTGAAACCAGTGTGGTGTAAAAATAAAAAAGCACTAGGATTTGATGTCACACCACATCGCTCTGTGTCATTCTCCAGTCTCTTGTTTACATAGGCAGGCCGGCCGCACTTGCATGTAAGTGCATGTGAACAGCTGCCATTCAGGGCTTGGCCCCTCCCTGCCCTAAAATGTCACGGTCAGAGCAGCGCAGAATTGCAGCAACATGGCGGAGAGCACCGCCAGAAGAGCAAAATGTTCTCTTGCTAACAGCATTATAAATGTATTAGTTACTTATATCTTCACCAGACGCAGGCCATACTATTAGGCCCCATCCCCAATAGGGGCCCCAAATTGCCTTTGATGTACATATTTTGTCCCCATATACCATCATTTCAGTCAAAATCTGTTCACAGTAGTAGCATTGTCTAATTTAATGAATTCCTTCTGTTTTGAAGGCCTTTCCACCAGCCATACACCCCTCCATAACATGGCCTATTCCATGTGATGTTTCACGCTGATGTTGTACAGGCGCGTAAGAGTCCACAACAAACAGAGAGATCAAAATGAAGCGAATATAAGAAAGTGGGTAACAAAAAAGGAAAAAGCGAGAACAAAGACCGGAATTGATCGCAAAGCTGCAAAAGCTATCCAGCTTTTTTACTTGAACCGTGGTAATGGCATGAGTCTTCAGGGGCGTCGGAAAAAGAGAGGTCTGCTACATCGGTAGCAGTAGCATTAGCCTCTACCACTAAAGCTCACCCTATGACTGATGACAGTTCTCGTGTCAGTTTAACTGGCTGTGACCCTGACAGCAGCAGTGGCTTGATGGGGATGGGTAAGACGATTGTGCATGAGCGGTTACGGTGAGTGACAACACTTCTCCCTCTCCCTCCCTACCCAGTGACTTCGATACACATAATGTGAATGACCCAGCTCTCTGGCCCAAGCTGCTAACTAATACAGAGCGCTGCTCAATTGTGAAAATAGGACCAGTTCGAGTTAAAGAAAGAGCAAGCTTTTCCAGAAAATAAAAGGGGCTGCAACAAAGCACAAAGGCAAACTATTACAAATTCATGAAAAATGGCGATAGGGTTGTTAGTTTACAGTGAAAAGTGCAGATCATGTTTTTTGCTTTAGTTGTCGCCTTTTTGGAAAACAAAAAGTACAACTGAGTCAAGAAGGATTTAACGATTGGAAAAACCTTGCAATGCAATAAACCATGAAAGGTCTGAAGAGCACAGAAAAAATGTAATTTGCTGGCAGCAGTTCTCACATTGGGTTGAGACAAAAACAACAGTTGACTATCAGAATCAGGACATAATTAAGGTTGAAGTAAAATACTAGAATGGGATCTTATCCAGGTTAGTGGCAATTATGTGTTACCTGTCAGAGAGAAATCTTCCTCTGTGTGGCCACTCTGAAAAACTACATGCATCAGGCAATGGAAATTTCTTGGGTGAAGTTCAGTTGATGTCTCAGTTTGACCCAGTGATGCATGAGCATTTGAGACAAATACAAGTTAAAGAAGCCTCAGACGCATACCTAAGTAGTCGGATCCAAAATGAAGTCATCTAATTTGTGGCCAAGTGCACAATAAACGCCATTGTTGACAGTAAATAAAGAGGGTTTGATTTCAGCTTCCTCCTGCCACTTGATGTGAAAGTTGCTAACAGATCTGTGTATCGGTGTGTGTGTATAAGCATGAGTATTGGTGTGTGTGTATAAGCATGAGTGAGTGTGAGTGGGTGAATAAAGCACTTTGAGCAGTATGTATGAGTATAAAAGGGCGATATAAATTCAATCCATTTACAATAACCTCCAAGCTGAACATATTCATCAGCCAGAGGAGCACCATCAGCCTCTTGTCTTCAGCTCTAAGTGACCTCTTACCTGAAAAAGGTCAACACCAACAAGGCTGCAAGTCCAGACATGGTGTGCTGACCAGCTAGCAGGGGTCTTTCTGGACATCTTCAACCTCTCCCTGCAGCTCCTCACGGTTCCTGCCTGTCTGAAATCCTCTGTTATTATGCCCGTCCCCAACAAACCAATCATCACCTGTCTCAATGATTATTGTCCTGTTGCTCTGACTCCCGTCATCATGAAGCGCTTCGAGAGGATCCTCCTAAAGTACATCAAGGAAACCATCCCTGCTGGCCTGGACAGCCTACAATTTGCCTACAGGGTGAATCGCTCCACTGTCTCGTTAGCACTGCACTCAGCTCTGACTCATCTGCAGCATCCCAACACCTATGTTAGGATGCTCTTCATGGACTTCAGCTCAGCATTAAACACCATACTCCCAGACATGCTGAAGCTCCACAACATGGGACTATCCACACCTCTCTGCTCCTGGATCAGTGACTTCCTCACCACCCAGGTGGTGAGGATAAGGAAACGCAAATCTGCTCCACTGATACTCAACACAGGGACGCCGCAAGGTGAAGTTTACGGATGACATCACTGTAGTGGGTCTCATCTCCAACAATGATGAATCCCACTACAGGAATGAGGTCAGCAATCTCACACAGTGGTGCTCCAGGAACAACCTGATCCTGAACACCAGTGAGACCAATTAGGTAATAATAGACTACAGGAGGTCCAGGAGGACTGAACACGCTCCTCTCTACATACAGGGGGAGGTGGTGGAGCGTGGGGACATCATTAGATTCCTGGGCATTCCCATCTCCTCCGACCTCTCCTGGACTGTGAACACCTCCCATCTGGTGAAGAAGGGCCAACAACGGCTCTTCCTCCTCAGGAAACTGAAAAGGACTGGACATTCCACTAAGCTACTAAGGAACTTCTATAGAGCTAACATAGAGAGTGTGTTATGTATCTGTATAACTGTATGGTATGGGAGCTGCACAGTTCAGGAGAGGAAGGACTGAGAAACTATCTCATAATTCTGATTTAGCTACCTCATAATTTTGAGATACAATCTCATAATTATGAGATAGCTAAATCAGAATTATGACATGAAACTTTTTTTTCATCAGAGTGGTGAAAATGGGCTTCCATAGATTCCATAGCAAACCATATTAAAACAAACGCCGCAAAGAGGCGAGACGACAAGAAGAGGATAGGAGAGCAGACTTGTGGTTTATCTGATCCTGAAAAGCCAGAATGACACTTCAGTTCAGAGCCGTTGACCTGCCTCGTTTATTAGTCGAAACGGGCTACGATAGCAGACCCGGCTTATTTCCAAGTCCTCATGTAGACAAGGAGAGGTTGCACTGACTGCTGCAGAAAAGTGTGGAGCGGCATACCCAGGTTGAAGTTAGCTGTAAAACCTGAATGCTGACTCAGAATGGGCGGCTTGTTAGCTGACTGTAATCACTTATATTCACCCAGCAAAACGTGAGGTGGAGGTTTACTCTAATGAGCATCACCAGCGTCATTATAAGGAACAGAGAGCAGGACTTTCACCTGAGCTACAGGTAAACTTAAGAGCTCTGGCTATGACAGAAAACAGTAGGAACCCTCTCCGGGAGCTTCCAGCTGGATTTTCATCATGATGTGACAATATCTGGTCTGATCAACAGTATAGAGCTAAACTGGGCCCTAGAATTTGTTCAGTTTAGCTCCATAATGCTTAGTTCAGTTAAAATCAAAGCATTTATTCCTAAAGTAGCTAAACACATTAAAAACTCCTTCAGATCAGCACATTGCTTCTCATTCACAGTCAGAAAAAAAGTGTTGCTTAATAAACCAGTAAAATATAACAGTAGCCTCGTAGATTTCCTCGTATCGGCTCCTCTCTCGCTCAATGGTGTCAAAAAACTCCTTTACCCTTGCCAGACAAAACTGTACATCCAGTTTTTTGTTCTGTAGTATTGAAAAGAGCACATCTAAGTACTCAAAAATGCCATTAAATGTGTGAAGCAAAAAACAAAACTCAAAATCATCCAGACGTGCTTTAAATCCATCAGCACAGTGCACAGAGTCTTCATCATACTCGTCATGATGCTCCAGAATGTGATGAAACAGTTCCTTTAGAGCATCTCTCTTCTCAAAGACTGTATTGACCACTCTGAATGTGTACTGCCACTGTGTTGGTGCCACACGAGGGAGACATCGCTGGCAGATTTCGTCCAGTAGTTGCGTGCGCCGAGGCGATCTAGAAAAAAATGTAGCAAGGCCATTGAGGTGGGCGAAAAAGATCTTGCATTCTTTAAGCTTTGAGGCCTCCTGAGTCAATACTAAATTGAGCCGATGTGCATAGCAGTGTATGAATAAAGCCAAAGGTGCTCTCTCCTTAACTTTAGCCTGCACCCCATTTAATCCAGAAGACATGACCGCTGTGCCGTCAAAACACTGTGCCACAACTTTACCCAGACATTCATTTTCCACCAAAAATCAGATGATAAAACCTGCAATGTCATCGGCTCGCTTCCCACTGGTAACATCTTCAAATCTGACAAACCGCTCCTTGACACCTGTGTCCGTTACATAACGCAGAACCAGTGCAAGCTGCGCTGCGTTACTCGCGTCTATTGTCTCATCCACCATAACAGAGACAAACAGTGCTTTATTAACTTCCCTTCTGATCTCTTCCCCCATCACTTCAGCAATAGCAGTGATCAGGTCGTTTTGCATTTTGCCCGACGTTCCACTAAAGACTTTATTAGTGGACAGGTGGTAATGTAAATCCGTGTTGCTTTCAGCAATGAGAGAAAGAAGCTCCACATAGTTTCCTCTGTTTTTGGATCCAGCACTTTCATCGTGCCACCGAAATGAAAGTTCCTGCTTGCCCAAAAAAATTAAAGTCTATATGTCTTTTTAAGATTTCGATCAGTGGCAAATAACAAGCACTCCCAGCAATACAATTTGCAGCGTTCCTCAGAGCCTGTGAGCCAGAAGTACCGCTCGTAGTTAGTAGACTGAAAGTGGCGGACAAATCCTTTTCCCGGTTGTGACAGGCTTGCTAGCTTCGGAGTTGCCCGACCTTGCTTAACAATGTCCAGCTTTTCTTGAAAAGTCCGTCTTGAAAATGGCTTTGACAGTAAATCTCCAACCAACATTTATTTTATGCTACAGGGCCTGCATAACTGATTGTGAAGGCCTCCAGGCAGATTTCTTTGACACTGGCAACAAATAGTGGCTGAAATGTGATTGGTTAAATGCTTAAATATGAAAATACACGTCTGGAAGCAGCGCAACCAGGGGGCTAGCAATCAAAGGAAGCGGACAGACCATTTGGAATTATTTAATAAGTATTCATGGACAAAATATAATTAACATCAGTCTGTGATTCAGATATTTTTAGGCCAGCAGAGAAGGCCTTGCAGGCCCTGACGCCCCACCACTGCATTACACTGAGGAGTGAAATGGATGGACAGATGTGATTTGGGATGGATAATGCAGTCATTTATGTAATGGAATTTTTTTCCTGGGGTAATCTGGAATTATATATATATTTTTAGAAGTGATAGATTTTTGATCCAGAAGTTTTATTCAGCTTTTTATTTTTCTCTATTTCCCAAAAATTCTGGTGTGGACAAGTGTGGATTTGAAATATGACTGCCTGCAGATGGGTCCCCTCTCTTGCGGTGAAGTACTGTGCTGCTTTGCTTTTTCTTAAAGCAATACATGCACCGATCCGGGGTTTTGCTCTATGAGCTCAACACATGCGCCGACACATCGGTGTTGCTGGACCCATTACTAGTAACTATTGACTTTTGAATTATTTGTGTTTTTTAAGTAAATCTCTTGGTTTCAATGGAGGAAAGGACTTAGTTATTTTTATTTTATTTTTAATTTATTTGGTACAAAGATTTACTCGCCATGTGGCAGCTAGCCCTCTGAAATTCACTCGCCAAACAGGAAATTTACTCGCATTTGGCGAGTGGCGAGTGTTAATTTCGGACCCTGTCTCTTGGTTTCATTGGAGGAAAGGACCCAAGAGCTGTTCTCCTCAGCATTTTACCAAAAATCTTCTCAAACCAGCTAGCAGACCAGTTTAGCAAGCAGAGACCTCTTCAGCAGCCATCAAGGGCTGCAGAGGCCTGTTCATCACACATTTAATTCAGGTATGTAGTGGCCAGGAAACACCTAAAACATGCAGGTCAGCGGGTCCTAGAGATCTGGGTGAACACCCCTGGTACACATTCTTTTTCATTGTCCACCTGAAGAAAATGCTATCCAGAGTTATTTTAGATTGCTGGGATTTTTTATTATTCTTTACAGATTATAATTTTCTGTTTATGACATTCAAAGCATTTGAGGGGACCAAGAAGAAGCCACCACTAATTCTGTGGAAGAAGTGGACACACTGGGTGAAATCGTCATTCCAGCATCCAGGGCAGAGGAATTGGACACCCTGGACAACAACCTGGAGTCAGGAGCTGTTCGTAAAAAAAATGGCATGTACATTAAAAATGTAGCCTTTATTTTCCAATCTGTCAGGAGCATTATTTGAATATTGTTTTGTTACCTTATTAGTCAATGTCCTGGCTGTCATTGGAGGGAAGGACCTGAAAGCTGCGGTATGCAAGACTTGCCGACCAGTACAGCTACAATGGGCGGAAGGGCAAACAGTCTGTTTACAATAACTTGGTGGATGTGATAATTGGTAAGTTAAATATCCTGTACCATTCCACCTTTATTTTTTTAAAAGCATGACACCTTTGTTTCATTATACTGCTGTTTTCTCTATAGCTTGGGGGAAACAGTTATGCTGGTTTGGCAACAGTTATATATTTCTTATGTGAATGGGAAAGATGAAATTCTGTCTCAAATAAATTGATGGTGTAAAACAGGAGACGTCCACTGTCCAAAACAGGTTTGATCTGGGAGACATGAAAAGTGGGGTGAACTCGGGAGTGAGGAGGCAGGCGCAGACGAACGGAGGTAGGGCTGATGATGGACTCGATCTCATAAGGTCCCGTGAATCGAAGGGCCAGCTTCTTAGCCGCTGGGTTAGACAAAACGTCCCTGGATAATAACCAAACCTTCTGACCGGGGCAGGTACACGGTGCTGGTCGGCGAACCTCTTGTTCTGCTCTGCGGTGTGTGTGAGGGCAGTGACGGTGGATCTCCAGGTCTCTTGACAACGACGGACGTATTCATGGACGGACGAAAAGGGTATTTGGAGCTCATCAGTGGGTAGGAACGGTGAAAGTCCAGTGGAAGATGAAACGTGAGAATTAAGTGCGTATTCAACCCAGGGCAAAAACTTATTCCAGTCGGCGGGTGATGATGAGGTGAGGCAACAAAGGATGGTTTCCAGCTGTTGGTTCATTCTCTCGGTTTGGCCGTTGGTTTGTGGGTGTTATCCTGAGGTGAGAGTGTAACGGGCACCGAGAGCAGAACAAAAGTGCCGCCAGACCTGTGAGATGAACTGGGGGCCTCGGTCAGAGAGGATGTCCGTGGGAATTCCATGAAGCCTGAAAACATGCTTAATGAGGAGTTGTGCAGTCTGAAGGGCGTTAGGCAGTTTTCGAATGGGGATTAAGTGGCAGGCTTTGGAGAATCGGTCGACCACTGTAAGTATGGTGGACATACCCTGGGATGGGGGAAGTCCGGTGACAAAGTCTAGCACGATGTGAGACCAAGGACGTTTAGGAATAGGGAGAGGGTTGAGAAGACCAGAAGGTGGCCGATTAGAGGGCTTATTCTGTGCACAGACAGGGCAGGCTAGTACATACTCGCGCACATCTTTGATCCAAGCCGGCCACCAAAACCGACGGGATACCTGCAATTGCGTCCTATAAATTTCAGGATGGGCAGAGAACTTAGAATCGTGGCTCCAACGCAGAACATCGGGACGAACAGATCTCGGGACATACTTTAGTCCCGCGGGGCCGGTGCCTGGGTCAGGATCGAGTCTTAAAGCTTGATTAATACGGTCCTCTAGCTCCCAACGTGAAGCCCCCACCATGGATGAGGGGGGAAGAATAGGCGCCGGTTCCTTTTCCTGTTCCTGGGGTGCGAATTGTCGAGACAGAGCATCAGGCTAGATATTTCTTGAGCCAGGTCGATAGGTTATGGTGAGGTTGAATCGGGAAAAGAATAGGGACCAGCGGGCTTGACGAGGGTTCAGGCGTCGGGCTGACTGCAGGTAAGCGAGGTTCTTGTGGTCGGTCCAGATGATCATGGGCTGCTCGGATCCCTCTAACCAATGTCGCCACTTCTCTAATGCCAACTTGATGGCAAGCAGTTCACAGACCCCATTGTCATAATTGCGCTCGGCTGGAGACAGCCGGCGAGAAAAAAAAACCCACATGGGTGCAGTTTACTGTCAGAGTCTGAATGTTGGGATAACACTGCACCAACACCTGTATCTGACGCATCTATTTCGAGGGTAAATTGTTTAGCGGGATCGGGGTGAACCAGAATGGGAGCCTGTGAATACCTGGTCTTAAGCTTATTAAAGGCGGCCTCAGCCTCAGGACTCCAGACAAACGGAACTTTAGTGGATGTTAACGTGTGCAGAGGGGAAGCTATCTGACTGTAGTTATTGATGAAGCGCCTGTATAAATTGGCAAACCCCAGAAACCTCTGGAGTTGCTTCCTGGAATCCGGGGTTGGCCATTCTACAACTGCTCTTATCTTTTCAGGATCAGATCGCACACGACCACCCTCTAAAATCAGGCCGAGAAAGGAAACTGTGCTACGATGGAACTCGCACTTTCCAGCCTTAACAAATAAGCGGTTCTCTAAAAGGCGTTGGAGAACTAAACGGACATGTTGTTGGTGCTGATCGGGGTTGCTAGAGTAGATCAAGATGTCGTCTAAATAGAAAAACACAAACTCATTCAAAAAGTCCCTTAGGACGTCATTAACCAAGGCCTGAAAAACGGACGGAGCATTACATAAGCCAAAAGGCATCACAAGATATTCAAAATGACCCAGTGGGGTCTTAAAAGCTGTTTTCCATTCAACTCCCTGTCTCACCCGCACCAAATGATAAGCATTACGCAAGTCAAGTTTTGTAAACACGATGGCATTCTGGACTGGTTCTAAAGCAGAAGACAAAAGGGGAAGCGGGTATTCATCTTAACTGTAATCTGATTTAGCCCTCGGTAATCAATACAAGGCCGGAGGGATCCATCTTTCTTTCCAACAAAAAAGAAACCCGCACCTAAGGGAGAGGAGGAAGGGCGAATTTGGAGGACATCTGGGCCTATTTTTCTCACTCTACGGATTTCTACTGTTCTCCAGTTTTGCATTGTATTACATTGAAATGACTGTTGTCATTTCAGCTTTTAACTTTTTGCTCTCTCTCTTTTTTCTTCATAGTAGGTACACCTGGTCTGACGTTCTGTTAACTGTGACATCATCCAGGGAAGACAGATCACCACTATTACCATCTAATGTAGAACAGATTACTGGATCAATGTGTGCTTCTGTGCTTTTTTGTCTGTCTTGCTGTGTCTCTGCTCTGTCTTCCGTAACCCCCAGTCGGTCGAGGCAGATGACCGTTCATACTGAGCCCGGTTCTGCTGGAGGTTTTTCCTTCCCGCTAATGGGTGGTTTTTCACATTAGGGGAATGTGAGACTGGACGAGCGGAGAGTTAACACCGAGAGTGGCAAGCAAGTGACCAAGACTCGAGCCGAGACTCGGCCCAATTTAATTGTGGGTTGTGGACAGTTAACCAGGCCAAACCTAAGACCACAGGGGAGTGATTGACTGGAAAAATAAAAAAACGTAAGCTGTTCTCGGTGGTTACCAGACACGATAAGTTCTAGAGGTTCCGTTTGATGAGTAATAAGGGTTAATCTTTCCCCATCTAGAGCTGAAACCTGGAGCTCCGTATTCGCAGCGGCATGCTCCGAATACGGAGCTGATTAACCAAACCTTGGTCGATCAAATTAAAGTCGGACCCCGAATCGACAAGAGCAGAGACATTAAAACTGTCCTGACCAAAAATCAAAGTAACCGGTAGGCAAAAACGAGACGGAGACGGATTAACACAAGCCTTGGGGGACGAAATAACGTACCGGTCCATCGTCCTACCCTCTACAGACGCCGGACCCGGTCTTTTGGTCGCACCGGACAAGACTTCACAAAATGGCCTTCATCGCCACAATAAAGGCACTGATTGTCGGAAACCCGTTGTTGACGTACTTCACTGGTTAAGTGAAAACGACCTATCTGCATGGGTTCAGGGGGCGAAGGCGGCGTAACTAATGGCCGCTGAGAGGTGGTTCCCTGTACCTGTGGGCCCGCATACCGTACGGGTTACTCAGACCGGCCTCGGTTCCGGCTACGTAACCTAGCGTCCAACTGGATGGCTAACGCGACCAGACCCTCAAAAGTGTCGGGTTCCTCGAGTCGAGCTAGTTCGTCTTTTAAGTTCTCATCCAGGGCCTGGAAAAAGACTGCCTTTAACGACTTGGCCTCTCAGCCAGTGGCTGCGGCGAAGGTGCGAAAATCCACAGAAAAATCAGATACGCGTCGCCCACGCTGCTCTGAGAGCAGAGAGCGAGACAACTGTACCGGATCTAACTCGGCAGAGAACACTGTCTTAAATTCAGTGGTGAATTCCTGGAACGTGCACCCGAACGATTGACGGTCCGAAAAACGAGCCTCTGCCCATCTAAGAGCTCTACCGGTTAAAAGTCATTGGACAAATTAAATCTTAGTTTGGTCAGAGGGGAAGGTTCGGGGGGAACGATTGAAAACGAGATTACACTGGAAAAGGAATCCCCCACAATCTCCACTCTCTCATGAGAACTTCTCAGGAGCAGGAGACGAGCTCTCGAGGAGTGGAGTTTGACCGGTGTTTTCAGCTGTCGGAGCAGCGGGGGGCGGAGTGTCAGAAGCCTGAGTGACAGGCTGAGCAGACGCGGAAAAGATAGACGCCGTCAGCTGGCTGAGCTGAGCGGCGACTAGCTGGAGTTGTTCGTGCGTCGAATTAACTGCTAAACCAAGCGTCTGTAATTGTTCCTGTTGTGCGGCTAACTGCCGACCGAAAGAATCTGATGGGCTTTGTTGGCCAGAGCCTTCTTTTGTCATGGTTTTTAAGTGTTTAGCCCACATGCAGATTCAGACGGAAAGCAGGTAATATTTTAAGATGTTTATTAAGGGTTCAGGCTACAGAGATCAACACTGCTTGTGGGATCAGTCGAGGTCTGAACGTCAGTGCAGGAGTACTGCGGAAAGAAAGAGGAGAAGCGTTACGAGTGATCGAACCAGAGGGAAATTCCAGAAGCTGCGCCGCTTACCATTTAGTCGGGCTAACCTATCCGGGGAGAGTAATGACGAGGGGACTCTGTGACCGCAACTCTCGGTAGATGGTAGGTGGCTAGCAGCTGGAGGGCGGACAGATGGTAAGCTGGCGAGAGATCCCGGAGACGGGATGACCAGAGTACAGGTGAACCAGCAGAATCCAGGGAAGGGGTCTCAGGCCCGGCTTGGCAACACCAAGGGAGTCTGAGGGGAATGCCAGAGCAACATCTGAGCATCTGGGATTCTTAGGGTGCTGGTTCTTCGAGCAAGACGTCAAGGCGGGTGAGTAAATCCAAGCACAAAACTACGAAAAAACAGGAGACTCAATATTAGTCAAAAATCGGGATACGAAAAAAGACTCACAGGCACAGGTTTCAGGATCAGGTCAGAGGCCACGGCGTACCACGACTGGGTTAAGGCTGTCTGAGCTCTCCTTAAGTATCCAGTGGAAGCCGCTCCCAACGAGCCGCAGGTGTGGGCCACGCTAAATGATCATCATGCTAAATGATCATTATCTCCTCCAGCGAAATGCGCTTAAACTTTGTGTTTCTTCCTCCTTTAATTCAACTACTTTTATAAAATGGAAACCAAGTAAAATTATTGTAAATATTTTTTGCTTAGTTCAAAATAATTTACAGCCAAGTGTTTAAGGCTGTAACAAAATGTAGTACTATCAATAGTTTTTTCTATATCAAAATATTAAAGGTATAGTCCTTATGTTTTCTTAAATGAGGAGAGACGGTGGCATATTTAACCCCCTTAGCTACCCATACCTTCTTGAAGGAGCAGAAAGCCATGCCTCATAGACAGTGCAGCAGTGTTGCTGATTTAGGAACATCAAACATTTTGTATTCTGCATGCTGGTGCACCTGCTTGTTAATTGACAGCTCCCTCCAGATGAATATACAAATTTATTATTGAATGCTATAGGCTTATATCTCTGATTCTTTAGAGGCCAGGGGATGATTGCAGCTGTGCGTTCCTTATATTTCTGAAAAGTGCCTGTTGAATAATTTTTTTACTTTTCCAAATTTGACTCAGTCAAATGCAGAACATTGTTTTAGTTTGTGGGACAGTGGGAGGGTGGGAAAAATGCGGCACCCTCCCACACAAATTGGGATATCTGGTCACTTTAGTTATGAACTGATCTTGAACTTTCAACAGAACATCACATCAAAAATCCCAACAATCCCCTTAAAGTGGAGTTAAATTAAACAAAAAAAAATCATTTTTGGCTATCTCAACACTAGCTGTTTTTTGTTTTTGTTCATTAGCCATTCCATGACGACATTTAAATGACCTGCTGAAGCTAGGTTAAGATAGCTGGTTCACAGCTCTTCATAGGAAAACAGTGGTAAAATTGTGCTAGGTTTGTCCCCTGATAATTGACACTATTATTCAGTTGTTTCTGGTACATAAAAAAGAAAGCAGTGCTTTGTAAAACAAGTGTTCAACCGCAGTGCCTGTCGCCCAAAACAAGCAGATTATAGATGACAAGTGCACCTCAGGTATGGCTGTCTGAGAATCAGGTGTTTCTCAGTGGTGGGCCGGTTACTGCCTTTGTCTGTAATTGCTTTGAGCCGTTAGCTCAGCGGTAAACTGAAAGGACCCAATTAAATCCCACAGACTGCAGTGTGTGTGTGTGTGTGTGTGTGTGTGCAGGAGATATGTTGACATGGTGGAGCTCTCATATTACACACAGGGGACTGTAAATAGATTTCTAGAGGTTTCACCTGGATCCTCTGTGTTTGTTCATCTGTGTCTTTGTGTATGTGTGTTAGTGGTAATGACTATTCACATGTGTTTTTCACCTCCTACCTTGGCAACAGCAGAACAGCACCACTGTTTTCCTTTCTGTAATGTCTTGTAGTTTGTCATCTTTTCTCATCCTGCTTCACAGTAATGGCACGTTGAATCAGTTGGCGTCAACCAGCATGTGATCTGCATCTTGAATACGTTATCCAACTAACCAAGCATCAGTATGCAACTACCATGCTTTGGACCTTTTATATGTGTGTGTCACGTTCATCAGCCGCTGCCAGAAACAGTGGCTGTTCAGGGTGTTACTTAAAAACAATCCAACTGTAGAAAACGGCTGTAGTGGTGCTTATGTAAGCCAGCTGTGCATGACTTCTTGGGTTAGAAGATATAGAGTGGTTTCTCTGCCTTTTTGGTAGGCTCTGAGAGGCTATGTTAATCTTGTCTGGTTCAGTTTCACTTTTCATGTCAGTATACTAATGAGTTTATGGGAATAAACAGGAACTGTGCAACACTTCCTCACCAACAGGCCCCAGGTGGTGAGGATAGGGAAATGCACATCTGCTCCGCTCAACACCGGGACACTGCAGGTCTGTGTCCTCAGCCCTGCTCTCTTCACCCTTTTCGCCCAGGACTGTTCTGCTGTCCACCCCACAAACACAGTGGTGAAGTTCCTGGACAACACCACTGTAGTGGGTCTCATCTCCAACAATGATGAGTCCCACTACAGGGATGAGGTCAGCAATCTCATACAGGGGTGCCTGCACATTCACATCTCCTCTGACCTCTCCTGGATTGTGAACACTCCCACCTGGTGAAGAAGGCCCAACAACGGCTCTTCTTACTCAAGAAACTGAAAAGTTCTGGACTTTCCACTAAACTGCTAAAGAACATCTATAGAGCTACCACAGAGAGTGTGTTATGTATCAGCATAACTGTATGGTATGGGAGCTGCACAGTTCAGGAGAGGAAGGACTTAGCACGGGTGGTAAGAACAGCACAGGGGATTGTGGGATGCCATCTGCAGGATCTAGACTTATGCAGAACAAGTCCAAAGAAGGGCCAGACACATCTCAACTGGTCCCACCCACCCAGGTAATGCACTGTTTGCCCCTCTCCCATCAGGTTAACGCTTCAGAAGCATCAAAGCCAAAATAAATAAACTTAGAAACAGCTTCTTTCCAAGAGCTGTGAGGGTAATCGCCCCCTGATGGGAGACTGCAGTCAAACACTTTAAAAATCACCCCACTGTTTTATACTGAGATAATCCAAAAACAGAACCAGGTCAGGCAAAACAGGCAGGCAGTCAGATCGGGCAGGAAAAATAGGTACAGGGGTTAGGCTGGTTCAAAATCCGGAGGTAATATCAACAGGTCAATCAAATAAGAGAACGCTGGACAAAACTCACCAAAGGGAAGGGAAGTGGCTGGAGGTGGAACTGAGATGACTGAATAAGTGACAGGTGATTGATGTCTGGGAGGGTAAACAGATCTGACTGGTGACTGAGCTGATCATAACTGGCAGATGAACTGAGAAACCAAAGCAAAGTGAGAAACAGAACCAAAACAAAACCCAAACTAAGACAGATCCTAAACAGAAAACATGACAGCTTGTTTGTCAGTTTGCCGTCATTATGTGTAATGTGAACCAGAGTAGCCAAAGTGAGATTTCACCATGGTAACACATGGTGACAATAAAAACACTCTTGACTTTTCTCATTAGCTGTGTGTAAGGGGGAAAGAATTACCACGTTTGACAAACTAGGTTGGCTCCTCCTCTTTGGAATATTTGCCTGCGATCTGAGCTGAGGATGCATTTAGGCTCCACCTCCTCTTATCATAGGAGACAACAGCTCTTGCTTACACTTGACAACTACTGTTGGTAATGTGGAGGATAAGGATTTATCTTGCTTCATTGTTATTATGCAGCTTGATCTGTACAGTGTCCCTGAGTGCTGTGAAAGATGCTTTTTTAACTACAATGTATTATTATCCATCCATCCATTCATTATCCAACACGTCTATCCCTTGTGGGGTCGCGAGGGGTGCTGGTCCCTATCTCCAGCTGTCATTGGGCAAAAGGCCCTGGACAGGTCACCAGTCTATTGCAGATTATTATTATTATAATTATTATTGATGGTCTTCATGTAGGAAATATGCTTTGTTTGGTTAAACTATGAGTTAATTTAGTCTAAATCATAAATGTTAGCTGGCTAACTGAAGTGGGGAGAAGAGTGAATAGTCTGGTTAGAAAATTAAGGCTTTGTGACTGTGATGATCCAAGAAGCAACCCTGACTAAGAGGTAGACAAATAAAGACAGTGTGCAAAGAGCTCAAATAATCTCTGCATTTCAAGCATAAAAAATGTCAAAAGTGTTGATGAAAAAATATGGGAGACATACAAACATAAGGCCAACAAGGACAAAAGTAACAAAAACAAACTCAGGATGGCATCACTAGCTAGCTTTTTTCACCATTTTCCTTCAGCCTTGTTTCAGCTCAGTAAATAAACTATCCATCATTGTTAGCAATCTGGCATCTCAGCCTATGAGAAGCCTGGGAAAGCTGTTACCGGGTGCCATAAGATGTGGCGGCTTGCCGGATAGGGCCAATTGCCTCTGAAAGATTGCTCCTTAAAACAAGGCAGTACATGTGTATTATGGGGGCTGAGCGTGCACTGAATGAGCACTCATGACACTGACGCTTGAAAGGGGAAAACCACCTGAAGCAGCTGCAACAAATTAAACTGTAAAATCTCATATTCAAGTTTGGATTGATATCTTATTTCCCAAGAGGTGAAAATGAGACGTTTGCTTACTGTGTTGGAGAAACTGTTTTAGGTGCATGTGTCTGTGTGGTCGGTCCCCAATTCTCCAGCGTCATGGTTATGCAAACTAAAAAGATTGAGCAAGTGTTTTTCTTTGTTGTGAGAGAAAGAAATATAGATCTTCATTGATGCTGTCAGGGATAGTATGTTACATTGTGTTTGGCCTTGCTTGGATGTACACATTGTTTAGCATGCATGATAACAGATAAAAAATATGAAGAGGAATTTAAAACATTAATCAAAAATTTGATTTTGTTATGCGTTTCAGAACATTCACTGTTTATCTTTACTGGAGAATGACTGTTCTGAAATTATGATTATGAGAGCAATATGGTCGTGTAAGGAGTCCACTTTATATTCTGTATTGATTTTGGCTGTTGTGGAAATATCCTCCAGCTCAAATACATTTTTCTCTCTGGGTACATATCCTTGTGTGACAAAATTACATTTCTGATCTGTACGGACTTTAAATGAAACCCAAGACTGATGCTTTTGTCATAAAACCCTCCAACCTCATTAATGTAACGTTTCATGTTCAAATCTGTAACAAAAACCAAGAACTATGTACTTTCCCTGACTGTATGACGAAGCAGAGCATACCATATGGCTCATCTGTGTTCAGACCCACCTGTGTTAAAACCCACCTTAAAAGTCAAGGGGGAATGGGTAACATGAGAGTCTAATTGTCTCACATGCAAAAACGGTCTACAATTTAGTCAAATTCAAAAACTACACACACACACACACACACACACACACACACACACACACACACACACACACACACACACACACACACACACACACACACACACTTTGAGGGTCTTCAAAATAATTAGGGGGGGAAAACTCAAGTTTTTAAACAGTTTCTTCACTGACATGTTTAGTTTCCTCTGCGGATGGCTCTGTGACCCTTTGAGTGCTTCAGCCAACCTAAGATGAGAGCCTGGAGTTTTAAGTTGATACAGAATCTGAACCCTGTTTTTTTCATTCAGCCCCTGTGTTCATGGTTATCATAACAGTGTCAGGGTTCTCTGTTTTGGTCCGTGCTCTAACTCTGCTCCACAGGTGGCTCTAGTATGCTGGGGGGCGTGGCCCACACCTGCGGCTCGTATGGAGCCATAACCCAGTCGTGGTACGCCGTGGCCTCTGACCTGATCCTGAAACCTGTGCGTCTTTTTTCGTATCCCGATTTTTGACTAATATAGAGTCTCCTGCTTTTTCGTAGTTTTGTGCTTGGATTTACTCACCCGCCTTGAAGTCTTGCTCGAAGAACCAGCACCCTAAGAATCCCCGACGCTCAGATGTTGCTCTGGCATTCCCCTCAGACTCCCTTGGTTTTACCAAGCCGGGCCTGAGACCCCTTCCCTGGATTCTGCTGGTTAACCTGTACTCTGGTCATCCCGTCTGTCCCTCCTGTCCATTGTGGTGCGCTCCGGATCTCTCGCCAGCTTACCATCTGTCCGCCCTCCAGCTGCTAGCCACCTACCATCTACCAAGAGTTGCGGTCACAGAGTCCCCTCGTCATTACTCTCCCCGGATAGGTTTGGCTGACTAAATGGTAAGCGGTGCAGCTTCTTGAATTTCCCTCTGGTTCGATCACTCGTAACACTTCTCCTCTTTCTTTCCGCAGTACTCCTGCACTGACGTTCAGACCTCGACTGATCCCACAAGCAGTGTCGATCTCTGTAGCCTGAACCCTTAATAAACATCTTAAAATATTACCTGCTTTCCGTCTGAATCTGCATGTGGGCTAAACACTTAAAAACCATGACAAACAGAAGAACTGGCATTATCGAAAAAATTTACTACATTAAGCATGTTCCATAGCCTTGAAAACCAAACATGTGGCACAGATATAGATCTTATGGCCTAATACACCATCAATTTATTTGAGACAGAATTTCATCTTTTCCATTCACATAAGAAATATAGAACTGTTGCCAAACCAGCATAACTGTTTCCCCCAAGCTATAGAGAAAACAGCAGTATAACGAAACAAAGGTGTCATGCTTTAAAAAAAATAAAATAAATAAAGGTGGAATGGTACAGGATATTTAACTTACCAATTATCACACCCACCAAGTTATTGTAAACAGACTGTTTGCCCTTCCGCCCATGGTAGCTGTACTGGTCGGCAAGGCGATTTTGACAAAGTCTTGCATACCGCAGCTTTCAGGTCCTTCCCTCCAATGACAGCCAGGACATTGACTAAAAAGGTAACAAAACAATATTCAAATAATGCTCCTGACAGATTTGGGGGGGGGGGGGGGAGAAGGCTACATTTTTTAATGTACCGTCATGTTTTGTTATTGAACCCGAACACAACCACAACAGAGTTAAGTTTAACAGTTTATTGAAATTTGTGGATAGTGGAGGAAGGAACCAAGAGTCTGTACTGAGCTGAAGCAGGAGGATGGTGAAGGCAGGAACTGGCAAGCAGGTTGGAACCAGAGCATGGAGGCAGCAGAACCAGAAGCACAGCAGAATGGAGACTTGGAACCAGGCTGGACCAGCAGCACGACAGAAAGGAGACTTGGAACCAGGACTACAGCAGGCTGGCGGAGAATGGAGGAACTTCTGACTGGACGAGACTGGATGAGGTGAGCAGCAGAAACAGAGGTAAGCAGGAAAATAGAACGAACCGACGAGGAATGACAGACTGCAGTGAGCTTAAGTAGATAGGCTGACAGGTGTGCTGAATGCTGGCTGATTAGTAGCTGACAGGTGTGGATGATTACTGAACTGGAGACTGGAGCTGTATGGAAGGTGGCAAGTGTCTATAGAGTCTGTGCATGATGCAGCAGACAGGCTGAATCATGACATGTACATGCCATTTTTTTTTTTACAAACAGATCCTGACTCCAGGTTGTTGTCCAGGGTGTCCAATTCCTCTGCCCTGAATGCCGATTTCACCCAGTGTGTCCACTTCTTCCACAGAATTAGTGGCTTCTTCTTGGTCCCCTCAAATGCTTTGAATGTCATAAACAAAATTATAATCTGGAAAGAATAATAAAAAATCCCAGCAATCTAAAATAACTCTGGATGGCATTTTCTTCAGGTGGACAATGAAAAAGAATGTGTACCAGGGGTGTTCACCCAGATCTCTAGGACCCGCTGACCTGCATGTTTTAGGTGTTTCCTGGCCACTACATACCTGAATTAAATGTGTGATGAACAGGCCTCTGCAGCCCTTGATGGCTGCTGAAGAGGTCTCTGCTTGCTAAACTGGTCTGCTAGCTGGTTTGAGAAGATTTTTGGTAAAATGCTGAGGAGAACAGCTCTTGGGTCCTTTCCTCCAATGAAACCAAGAGACAGGGTCCGAAATTAACACTCGCCACTCGCCAAATGCGAGTAAATTTCCTGTTTGGCGAGTGAATTTCAGAGGGCTAGCTGCCACATGGCGAGTAAATCTTTGTACCAAATAAATTAAAAATAAAATAAAAATAACTAAGTCCATCTGGGCTGCGTATGATCCGTTCACAGAGCTCAGTCTAGACCTGCCTTCTGCGGAGCTGGTTCAGCTTCTTTCACATCTTATTTCTGAGGAGAGCGGCTCCCAGATAAAGCCTTCATTCAAAACCAGTCATGGCTGCACGCTGGATCAGAAAACAGATCTGCTAACCAGATACAGTCTAATACGCACATTAGTCTGTTTATAAGTTTCGTTTTTATTAATTCTGCATTTAACTACGTGCGCTCCGAGGGAAGGGAGGAGAGAGGCGCAGTTACGTAACTGCGCCTCTCTCCTCCCTTCCCTCGGAGCCAGGTGCTTTTGTCAGCGACCAGCCTTCAAAACGTGAATCACTGCGTTTAATGTCCTTCGACTCGTACCAAAATGTCCCAATTAAAATCAATAGGAGAGTCAGTAGCTATATTTAATGCTCTTTTGTATTTAACGACAGAGCCAGTGGTGCTTCGGTGGGCTGCTGCCTTGCGCTTGAATTCAGGTGCGCAAAATTACGTTACATGTGATATAGGTGCGGACTTTTTAAGGAACTTGTAAAATCAGGGGCTTCAGCTCAGACCCATTATTCATTCTCTTTCCTCTAAAGGAGCCCATTACAGTCTTCATTTATGCATTTTCCCCACTGTTTATCCCTCGCGCGCAGCGCACGAGGTTAAAATCCAGCAGCTGGATCAGCGTAAAGACGCAGCGTGAACCCCTGCATGCTTTAAGTGTTGCAGTTGAGAGAAAAATGTTGAACCGTATAGGCTTGATGAAACTCTGCCTCATTCACAAATGAGACCAACACGGATATAATAATGATAATCTGTAGTGTTTTTTATTGCCTGGATGTAAATGTGATAATTCTTATTGTGTCTTTTATAATCAACTACAATATTTTCTTATTAAAGTCAGGAAACAATGATTTCTCTTCCAGAGTCCAGACAGCCACGCCCCCAACCATGCCCCCCGAAAATTAACATAATCTCACTCTTAATTTTTGATAAAAATTGAGGTCTGGTCAGGATTAATATTTTGGCCGGTAATAAATATGCCTGGCCGGTTGATTTTTACATCTACAGGCCAACTTGGCCGGTGAATCAGGAAGTTAATTTCGGACACTGCCAAGAGATTTACTTAAACAACACAAATAATTCAAAAGTCAATAGTTACTAGTGATGGGTCTAGCAACACCGATGTGTCGGCGCATGTGTTGAGCTCATAGAGCAAAACCCCGGATCGGTGCATGTATTGCTTTAAGAAAAATCATAGCAGCACAGTACTTCTTTTTTTTTTTTTTTTCCAGTGTCCTGTCTAGCAATGTGGCAATAGGAATTGATGTCTCAATGCCAGATAGAGCTCGACAGATTTTGCTTTTACAAGTGGAGCAAACAGCTTTCGCCATAGTGCTCCACTTGATTTATGCTTGTAAATAGCTTTATTATGATTCCTGCAAGGAGAATTTCAAATTATATGGACATGACAATGGGAGAGTAAAGGAAGAAGAAAAAGTGAAAGAAAAGAAAAAAAAGAGTAGAGGTGAAAGAAAGAGGAGATAAAAGGGAGAGAGTGATAAAACCTTCTTTGTCTGCTCCATCACCTGGAAAGAGACACAAAAAGAACAGCACAACCAACAGACATAAAGCAACAGCTACACTCGAATAACACCTAGATGCCATTGCTAAATCATATATATTATTATGTAAGCTGACATGTGTAATGTGATATTTGAAAAAAGAAAGTGAAAGAACATAAATAAATAAATAAACAAATTATAAGATTACTGTATATAAGTGAACACTTAATACCTGGGACCCAGCACCTGTGGGAGATGTGAAAGTGCACTAGTTTAGGTGAAGATTATCCAGAAATAGCTTGATAGTGATTGTGGAGAACCGAAGACCCACCTTCCCCGAGCACAGAGGCAGGCGTCAGGGGACCCGTAACCCCGGACTCCCAAAGGGGCCCCTAAAGCAGGTCGCCCAGGAGGGGCCGACACAGGATATCTGCAACACCCCCCCCAAGGAAGGAGCAGAGACGACCCCGAGGAAATCCCCCAGCCACCGCAATGCCGACGCCCTCAAGAGCCGCGGAGACGAGCCCGTGGGCTCCGCCGGCAGCTAGCCCCGCTGAAGTGGTCCCGGCCATGGGCCCTGAGGGCCAGAGGCCCCAGGGGCGCCCCGCCCCCGCGACAAGGGCCCCGGCCGCCCCCCGGGGGGCCAGGCCCCGCGAAGAGGCCGCCGGGAGTGGGCCGGCGCACGCCCGGGAACCCGCCCCAAACCCGAAGCCAACCAACGCGCCAGGGGGCCAAGGCGCCCGCCAACGAAGTGGAGGAGGGCAGGACGTGGGGGGATGGGCTCCGCACCTAGCGGAGACTTGAGATGTTCTTGGGAGAGGGAGCGGACCACACCCATACCTGGGAAAAAAAAAAAAAAAAAAAAAAAAAAAATCATTCACCCCATCCCTCCCTTGTGCCCCACTCACCACACACAGAGAGAAAAAAAAAAAAAAAGACGCTGTACACACATTCCCACATAACACTCACATCCAACACTGACCAAAGGGGGGGGGGTCATCCCAAATCGACTATACGACTGCTTGTGCCCGACCCCCGGCCCCGGCCCCAGACCAGACGCCCCCCGGACCGGGCCCCCCCAAGAGGGCGGGCCAACACGACCCGCACGAGCCACCCGGCCAGAGCCCCCCCTCCCCCTAAATACCTAATAAACCCCCTCCCTCCCCCCACCTTACCCTTGCCATCCCTGCCCCCCGCCCCCTGGGGGGAGCAGAGGTATCAGCCCCAGACCTGGCAAGCCGCTGACTGCACACCGCAGCCCCCCACCAAGACCCCGGACACAGTGGCCCGCACCTCCTCCAGGCCCCAGACTCCTTGCCGCCATCGGAGAACGGGGGTGTGCAGAAGACCCCGACCCTCCCTACGCCTGCTCAAATGTTGTGTTGTTGCATGTTGTTCTCAAGTGCGTTTAAAAATTGGGAGCGCCGAAGGGGATGCACGGCACAGCCCACCCCCCTTCCGGAAGGTAGCTGTTGCCAGCGCACCCCCTCCGTGTGACTGCCCAGAACCCTCAATGTCTAAGTGGGAGAGGAGGTGAAGGGAGCCGTCCGAGGTGAGGCCCACACAACATAAGCCCCCCCCCAGACGTCTTCCCCCCACCCCCCCTA
Source organism: Fundulus diaphanus (assembly GCA_037039145.1). NCBI lineage: Eukaryota > Metazoa > Chordata > Actinopteri > Cyprinodontiformes > Fundulidae > Fundulus > Fundulus diaphanus. Next base: position 13,170,624 of record CM073121.1, on the reverse strand, counting down.
CCATGGCCTATATGAGTGTGCGATGTGAAAAATGTTTGAAGTGAAAGTGTCTAAGATGCATGATAAAATTGGGGAGAGGGGCGTCACCAGAAAGTGGCAACCTCCAGTAACGCCCCCTCCCACATGACCTACATGTGTGGCGGCGTGATGGAGCAGGCAGAGGGAGGAGTCCGGGGATGGGGAGCAAATGACTGGGAAGCCAACCCAGGGAGCCAGCTCCCCTACTGACTCCAATAGGCACCCCCGCTCCCCAAAAGCCCCACCCAGAGAAGGGGGCCCCGCCAGCGGCACCACCGTAGCCCGGGGGACAGGGAGAGGCCGCAGGGCCCGCCAGCCAAACAGCACAGTACTTCACCGCAAGAGAGGGGACCCATCTGCCGGCAGTCATATTTCAAATCCACATTTGTCCACACCAGAATTTTTGGGAAATAGGCAAAAATACATAGCTGAATAAAACTTCTGGATCAAAGATCGATCACTTCTAAAAAAATATACAGTATATAATTCCAGATTACCCCAGGAAAAAAATTCCATTACATAAATGGCTGCATTATCCATCCCAAATCACATCTGGCCATCCATTTCAGTCCTCAGTGTAATGCAGTGGTGGGGCGTCAGGGCCTGCAAGGCCTTCTCTGCTGGCCTAAAAATATCTGAATCACAGACTGATGTTAATTATATTTTGTCCATGAATACTTATTAAATAATTCCAAATGGTCTGTCCGCTTCCTTTGATTGCTAGCCCCCTGGTTGCGCTGCTTCCAGACGTGTATTTTCATATTTAAGCATTTAACCAATCACATTTCAGCCACTATTTGTTGCCAGGGTCAAAGAAATCTGCCTGGAGGCCTTCACAATCAGTTCTGCGGGCCCTGTAGCATAAAATAAATGTCGATCAAACTGTTGCTTCAACCAATCAGATTTTGAGTTGGCGACACCAAGGCCTTCTAGCAGGCGTACCGAAACGTCAGCGTATTCATACGCTTTGATTGTATAGTCAAAGAGTGTGCTAGCCAGAGCTAGCAAACTGCATCTGTAGCGAGCTGCACAAGCAAAGATATTGTTGTGTTGATTTAATAGCTGTTTTGTCAACCCACAATGGGTGAAGGAGGAGAAGAAATGGATTTGGTTGGAGATTTACTGTCAAAGCCAGTTTCAAGACGGACTTTTCAAGAAAAGATGGACATTGTTAAGCAAGGTCGGGCAACTCCGAAGCTAGCAAGCCTGTCACAACCGGGAAAAGGATTTGTCCGCCACTTTCAGTCTACTAACTACGAGCGGTACTTCTGGCTCACAGGCTCTGAGGAACGCTGCAAATTGTATTGCTGGGAGTGCTTGTTATTTGCCACTGATCGAAATCTTAAAAAGACTGATAGACTGTAATTTTTTTGGGCAAGCAGGAACTTTGGATCCAAAAACAGAGGAAACTATGTGGAGCTTCTTTCTCTCATTGCTGAAAGCAACACGGATTTACATTACCACCTGTCCACTAATAAAGTCTTTAGTGGGACGTCGGGCAAAATGCAAAACGACCTGATCACTGCTATTGCTGAAGTGATGGGGGAAGAGATCAGAAGGGAAGTTAATAAAGCACCGTTTGTCTCTGTTATGGTGGATGAGACGATAGACGCGAGTAACGCAGCGCAGCTTGCACTGGTTCTGCGTTATGTAACGGACACAGGTGTCAAGGAGCGGTTTGTCAGATTTGAAGATGTTACCAGTGGGAAGTGAGCCGATGACATTGCAGGTTTTATCATCCGATTTTTGGTGGAAAATGAATGTCTGGGTAAAGTTGTGGCACAGTGTTTTGACGGCACAGCGGTCATGTCTTCTGGATTAAATGGGGTGCAGGCTAAAGTTAAGGAGAGAGCACCTTTGGCTTTATTCATACACTGCTATGCACATCGGCTCAATTTAGTATCGACTCAAAGCTTAAAGAATGCAAGATCTTTTTCGCCCACCTCTATGGCCTTGCTACATTTTTTTCTAGATCGCCTCGGCGCACGCAACTACTGGACGAAATCTGCCAGCGATGTCTCCTTCATGTGGCACCAACACAGTGGCAGTACACATCCAGAGTGGTCAATACAGTCTTTGAGAAGAGAGATGCTCTAAAGGAACTGTTTCATCACATTCTGGAGCATCATGACGAGTAAGATGAAGACTCTGTGCGCTGTGCTGATGGATTTAAAGCACGTCTGGATGATTTTGAGTTTTGTTTTTTGTTTCACACATTTAATGGCATTTTTGAGTACTCAGATGTGCTCTTTTCAATACTACAGAACAAAAAACTGGATGTACAGTTTTGTCTGGCAAGGGTAAAGGAGTTTTGTGACACCGTTGAGCGAGAGAGGAGCCGATACGAGGAAATCTACGAGGCTACTGAGCGCACCGCGGGCGCACCGAGCGCACAAAGAGGTCCAGCGCAAGATCCTCGCGCGCACTACCGCCAACTCCACGGCAGGATTCTGGACAATATTATTTGCCAGACACAGACCAGATTTCAAGACCACGAAAAACTAATCTTTGTCACCCTCCTCGACCCCCGGAAGTTTTGGGAATACCAGAAAAATTTCCCGCATGCAGCCTTTTCCAGCTTAGCACAGAGCCACGGAACACTTTTGGATCTGCCTCAGCTAAGAACAGAACTAACTGTAATGTATGCCATGGATGATTTTGCAGGAAAATCTCCCACTGATCTCCTTGGCTGCCTTCCGCCTCTCTATCTGCTCGGACGCTTTTTTCTCTGCTCCCTGCTTGCTTGCATTTTCCTGCCTTTTACTTTTTATCTCCTTTTTATCTCTTAGCCAAAACTTCAGAACATTGGATTTAGTTATTTTATTTATTTTATTTTATTTATTTTTAATTTTGATTTTCAAAAGATGCCTACCTTCACCACAGAGGACTTTGACACGCTTCTACAGAAGATAGCTGTTATGGAACAGAAAATCTGCCGACTCGAACTGAATTATGATGTAAACGCCGCGTATGGAAATGAAACAACCCTGCCTGTGATTCCGAACGGTGACCACCAGCCCAGCAACTCATTGAACAAACAGTTCCCTGAGGAAAATGAGAATCCCTGGACCACTCTGGGTGCAAGACCAAAGGATCAAGTAAACCCCCACTTAGACAAAGGAAACTGGCCGATACTACAGAGAAGTGTCCCAAGACAAGTGAAACAACAACGGGCCGTTTTCAAAACAAATGATAGGAGTAAACCTGCTGGAAATGTTGAAATTCCGTTACTAAACAGATTCGCTCCACTCCAAAATGTGAACCAGGAGGATCATGACAACAATCAAAGGTATGTCAACCGCTCTAAGCTACCAGAGAAAAAACATGCCACAGGGCCAAGGACCCTGATTTTATGCAATGGATCTGTAAGCGGGATTAAACATTTCTGTAACAAGAAAAACACAAAGGTGCTGATTTATAACGACTCGAACTTTGGCCTGGTGTCTGATGTATCAGACAACCTTCCAAGGATCCTGAAAGAACACCCGACCTTGGAAAAACTCATAATACAAGCTGAAGCCCTGGGCGATGCCACCCGGAGAAAATCAGAAGTATTGAAAGAGGATTACATTCGTCTGCTAAATCTAGTTGATGGCCTTAATGTCAAGGTGTTTCTCAGTGGCCCTCATGTGCCCATTAAGTGTGGAGATGAGATTTTTTCCAGAGTTCTGATGCTAAACAAATGGCTGGAAAAAAACATGCAAACAAACAACTGTAACCTTCATAGACAACTTTATTATCTTTTGGGAGAGAAGACATCTGTTCAACAAAGATGGTTTCTCTCTAAATAGGTTAGGTGCAGAACGGCTGATTTCTAACATCTTCTAGTCTGTGAACCATGCACCATCAGCTTTGTCCCAAAACAAAGCTCAACCAGTGCCAAAACAAACGATAAGCCCAGTACAGCCCTGATATATTAAAGAATTATTTTTGTTCTTTGACAATGTATTTTGGGAAAAACTGGTTAGTTTTAAACTAAGAGCAACATATATGCTCGTGCTCTGTTATTATGTTTCTCACATAAAACTGAGAACCACGTGTTATTTTGTTATAACTTGTTTTAACTTGTGGTGGGAACTTATGAGAATGTGTTGTGGGAAAGACTGATTCTATATTCCTTATTTTGCTTATATTTGCTGTATTTCGCAATGTTATTTTGCTTCACACACTGCTGAGATGCTGGGAACGGTTTTTGTTTTGGAAACATGTTTTTGAAACGGGACGAACAGCTCACATGGGAGAGAGAACTGGCCACTCTCGCTTCCATCTGACACTTTGTTTATGGGTATAAAAAGGAGGGAACTGTCCTCAGTCGATGAAGTCTGCCGCAGGAGGATGCCCGGCCGCGTTGATGTTGCTCTAACCGGACTGACCGACTTCCCAGGTCTGTGCCATGGTAAGAGACCTGTTGAACATCACGCCTGTTTGAAAGCTTGTCGGCTTTGATGCTTGCTACTTTGCTATATTATGTGGGGAATAATGAAGGACATAGTTATTCTAGCAGAAATAGTGTTTAAGAAGTGCTTGCTGTTTTATGTTGCTATATTCTGTGGGGAATAATGAAGGACATAGTTATTCTAGAAGAAATAGTGTTTGTTAATGCTTCCTACTTTGCTATATTCTGTGGGGAATAATGAAGGACATAGTTATTCTAGCAGAAATAGTGTTTGTTAATGCTTCCTACTTTGCTATATTCTGTGGGGAATAATAAATATGGGCACTATTATCCTAACAGAAACAGTGTTTGTGTTTTTATTTGTGTGTTGCCGATCTCTTCTGAACCTGAATAAAGATTTCATAAAACAAGCCCGAACAAGCCAAGATAAAGATGGCCAGAAAGATGACAAAGAAAGAGGCTACATCAGTACTACAGGAGGATTCATCCCAGGTCTCAGCAGGACAAAGAGAGGACTCCCCTTTAACTCCACGAACACCGGTCCAGACTGCACCCACCTCCCCTTCTTCTCCACAAAGCCCAGATGTTCCTTTTCTGGAATTTTCTCACAACATGAACAAAGTATTCAAGATTGGCCTACAGTTGACATCCTCTCCGCATAGCCATTCAGCCAACCGCAGCTCTGTGACTAAATCAGCATCTTCTAAAAGCCTCAGAGCCCCAGAGCCTCCCTCTCAACGTATCACGCAATATTCCTGCGTTCAGGACCTTCAGATAACTTCTCTGTGATACAGATCGGGCCCTGGCAGCACGTTTATCAGACATGACAGTTTCCAGCATCAGCTTGGGCCTTTTGTCGGAGATTATGGAATATCTGTGATGATACGTGGCAGAAATAAGAAAACCAGAAGGAAAACAAACAGGAACAAAAACTTAAAAGTCATAAACTGTCCGATGCAACCTGTCACAGAGACATCAACCACCAAGTCATATAAACTGGGTTTACTAAACATTACATCTCTGTCAGGAAAATCCCTTTTAATTAATAACTTCATTATTGACAATAATCTTGATGTTATGTTTTTAACAGAAACATGGTTACATGAATTTAATGAAGCAGCTATTCTATTGGAGGCGACTCCTCCAAACTACAATTTGCTTTGTGAGAGCAGACAGCAAAGGAAAGGTGGAGGAGTGGAAACATTGTTTAATGATTCACTAAAGTGTAAACAGGTGTTTTTGGGAAAATTCGACTCTTTTGAACATTTGGCTCTCCGGGTAAAGAGCTCGGTACGATCTATGGTCCTAAATGTTTACAGGCCTCCTAAGTCCACATCAAACTTTTTTAATTATTTTAGTGACCTCCTGTCTGTGATATGTGTTGACTATGACTGTTTAATTATTGTGGGAGACTTCAACTTTCACGTGGACAACCCTGAAGACAGAAGTGCAAAAGAACTGTGTGACACGCTTAGAAACTTTGATTTAACTCAACATGTTAAACAGCCAACACACAAACAGGGACATATTTTAGACTTGATCATCACTAAAGGGCTAAAGATTTCTAAAGTCAATGTAACTGATGTTGCCCTATCTGATCACTTTTCCGTTACCTTTGAAAGCATAATTTCCAGTGACTCATTTAGCCAAAGGGACATCGTAAGAAAACGCACCTTTAAGGACAATGCCACGGAAACTTTTATTCAAGCTTACTCTGCTACTTCAACCTTGGGCTGCAACTCAGTAGATGAACTAGTAGATAACTTTCAGTCCAAAGTCTCAGATATTATTGACTGCATTGCTACAGTTAAAGTGAAGGTTTTTTCCGGGAAGAAAAAACCTCAGTGGAGATTAATAATGCTTGTGTCTTATTTGCCACAGTCGACAGGTTAACAAATCCTCCTGTGTCCATGGTTTCCGAACTCCACTCCACCAGGGCCTGCAATGAATTTGCTAACTTCTTTACTGAGAAAATCTTAAATATTAGAGGATCAGTTTGTACATCCATACCAACTCCAGAACCAAAGCCGTATTCAGCTGGATCTTATCCTGACAAAATGTCCCAATTCAGCCAAATAAACTACACAATCTTAGAGGAGATCATTCAGCAGCTAAGTTCCTCCTCCTGCTGCCTTGATGTTCTACCCACAGTTTTCTTTAAGAATGTTTTGCCTGTCATAGCGTCTGATTTGACTCAGATAATAAACACGTCCCTTCTGTCAGGTGTTTTCCCCCAGTCCCTAAAAACAGCAAATATCAAACCATTGCTGAAAAAGAACAATTTAGACAAACTACTACTCCAGAACTACAGGCCCATCTCAAACCTCCCCTTTATCAGTAAGATTGTTGAAAAAGCTGTGTTTCAACAATTAAACACCTTCTTAACAACAACCAGCCGCCTTGACGTTTTCCAGTTTGGCTTCCGTGCCCACCACAGTACAGAGACCGCCCTTATGAAGGTGTTTAATGACATCCATATAAATACAGACTGTGGAAAAACCACAGGGCTGGTTCTGTTGGACCTCAGTGCAGCATTCGATACTGTTGATCACTCCATTCTGTTAGAACGCCTGGAGCACTGGGTCGGCCTCTCTGGTACAGCTCTCAACTGGTTTAAATCCTACTTAAAGGACAGGGACTTTTTTGTATCAGTAGGTAACTTTACATCAGAGATGACACATGTGGGGTTCCCCAAGGGTCCATTCTGGGTCCCCTCCTCTTCAATATCTACATGCTCCCTCTTGCTCAGATAATAAAAAACAATAACATCAGCTACCATAACTATGCAGATGACACACAGCTCTACATCACCATGTCACCAGGTGACTATGAACCAGTTCAAGCACTGGGTAAATGCCTAGAAGAATTCAATGCATGGATGTGCCAAAATGTTCTTCAATTGAATAAAAACAAAACTGAAGTAATAATCTTTGGACCAATAGAGGAGAGATCAAAAGTTAGCACACAGCTTCAGTCGGTTCAGCAACCACTGATCAGGCCCGAAATCTGGGAGTAGTGATGGACTCAGACCTGAACCTCCAAAAGCATCTAAAGACAATTACAAGGTCAGCTTTCTATCACCTGAAGAACATTTCCAGGGTTAAAGGACTAATGTCTCAGCAGGATATGGAAAAATTAATCCATGAGTTTATTTTTAGTCGAATTGATTACTGCAACGGTGTTTTCACAGGTCTGCCTAAAAAGTGGATCAGACAGCTGCAGCTGATCCAGAACGCTGCTGCCCGTGTCCTCACTAAGACTAAGAAAGTAGAGCACATCACCCCAGTTCTAAAGTCCTTACACTGGCCCCCTCTATCTCAGAGAATAGACTTTAAAATCCTTCTGTTAGTCTATAAATCCCTGAATGGCTTAGCACCTAAATACATCACAGACTTGTTATCAGTGTATCAACCCTCAAGACCACAAATGTCGTCTAGCCTCAGCCTTCTCTGCATACCTAGAACCAGAACCAAACATGGAGAAGCAGCATTTAGTTCATATGCTCCACAAACTGTAAAAGTGCTGAAAGCCTGAGTTCCTTTAAATCAAGATTAAAAACACATCTGTTTAGGATTGCCTTCGACTGTTCTAATTGAACTGTATTACTGAAATATAATTAGTTTACTTTGTATTCCAACTGTTTTTACTTGTTTGCTTTTAATTTTTATTTTCCCATGTTCTATTTTGCTTCTGCATTTTATTCCTGCTTGCTTTTATTCTGTTTTATTCTCCTATATTTTAATCATGTAAAGCACTTTGCATTGTCTCTGTATTGAAATGTGCTATATCAGGGGTTTTCAAATTCATTGCAAGTGAGCCTCCCCTTGGAATAGGTAAGGATAACCAAGCCCCCCCCACCCCCCCAAAACACAAATCTACCCCACCCAGGTCCCTGCAGTAAATGCATCTTTCTTTTGTGTTCCTGGAATGCTGTGTTTCAAAAACAACTGATAGCCCAATACATGTTTTTTTATTGTATTTCTTTTGACAAAGTACATTCATAAAAAAGGCCTATTCATAAAATATCCATCCAAATATTTCCATTTTACAGGCTACTTTTACTGAAACATCACAAACAGAGGGCTTACTATTAAAATTGAACCGTCATTAGAGCAAATTCATAAACGATTGTTTTCAACAGCAGACCAACTGAACTAAACAAGCGCCAATGTCCAACTGAACTCACGTCAACAGGAGACGTCAACTGAAATAATAATAAATAAGATAACCTGAATTTAACAGACGTCAACACGTTCCATATTCCGATTTACTTTTTTAGGCTAATTATACACAGTGTAAACCTATTGCTATTTTAACAACCAAGCATTTTATTAGATCAGGGGTTAAAGCAAAAATAATCAATTTGACTGAAAATTTTTTCTAGTCAGCCCATATACTCCTGGGGCTGTGGAGGTCACGCCACCTTAGTAACCTCATTTGCTTATTATGCAAAGTCCACTTTAACCAAATCTGGTAGTTCCATTGACAATTCTTGTATCTCTCCCACCTTCCAGCTTCAGAGCCTTGGCACCACCCTGGACAGCCCTCTCCATAATCTCCTTCACTTTCCACATCCATAACATCACCTGGTTAACTTTCATATTTGCAGCATCAAGCAAGTTCTTCCTTCGCACTTTTGCCAAACTGGTCCACAGTCCACTCACCTTTCCACTTTACAATTTCAAAACCCTCCATAAACAGCAGCTAATTCAAAAGACAGCAGTTCGCATCATTACATCATCTTCTTCACACCTGTACATTAACACTCCACTGTCAAATTCAATATAAATCAATATTATGCTCATACAAGGCCAACAACAGCCATGGACAGCTCACCAATTAATTATCACAACTCATGAGTTTATAAAAAGGCATTAACTTTTTTGAAGTTTATAAAAACTGTTATATTTTAGCCCAGTGACCTGTCCAGGATGGACTCTGTGTCCCCACCCCTCACTCATGACTGCTGGAGATGGTCAACAGCCCCTCCACGACCCCGTGTTACGTCAAGCCGCGTTTCCCCATCAGATACGGCATGGCGTAACACCTGTACGGAAAAGCAGGTATAGAAAATCCATGGATGGGAGGTTAAATGTTTAAAAAGTTTAATAAAATTGCTTAACGTTTATCAGAAAAAAACGAAACTTGCTTTTAAAGGTGAACATTTTTAATCAGAAAAATGTTATTAAACTTCTGCGTTAAGTTAAACATTGTTGAAGGTAATCTTGGCTGGTGTAGCTTGTCTGTCTGGCAGATGTTTTTGGGTTGGAGTAAAATGAGTCCATAGACCCACAGGAGGCTTTTTCACATGTTTCTGGTGCGACTCGCTTCTACAGTGTCGCTTCACATCGCACTCCACTCCTTGTAAAAATAACAAATAACTACAAAAACTCGCCTTTCTCTGGCCTCACACAGTTAGAACCCGTTCTCCAGTCCATGTTGTAGACAGAGTCGAGTGAGCACAGAAACAGCCGAGCGAGCGCACAGCTGGTGTTGAGCGTTGAATGAGCAGGTCGAGCGCGCGCGAGCAGAGATGGAACTGAGCGCGAGGACAGTGAGTTGAGAAGAGTTTTTCAGAGTTGAGCGTGCGCCAGACCGATTTTGAGCGAGCGCATGTTGTCTCACTGCGCGCTTGGATTGGTTCCTGTGCGCTCAAACAAAAGGCAAAAATATCTTCTTCTCCAGCACATTCTTCACGCCTACCCTGTGACTCATTGGCGCCCCCCAGGGGAGGCACGCCTCACCTATTGAAAACCACTGTGCTATATAAATAAATTTGCCTTGCCTTCAGCAGAAAAATCTGAATGAGAGAATGAGGCAGCTATACACATTTGTGTGTTTGGCGGTGACCATCCCCGTGTCTACTGCTTCTGTTGAATGGACATTCTCAGCCCTTAAGCGAATTAAAACTTATGCAAGAAATACGACAGGGTAGGCTCGACTTTCAGCATTAGCCTCGATGGCGATAGAAAAGGACTTCCTCATGGAACTGAAATGCACGGATCTGCACAACAGAGTAGTTGAAATCTTCTTGAGGAAAGAAAGGAGGATGGATTTTGTGTACAAAAAAATCAGAATTTTTGGTGAGAAAAATGTTGCTATATTCCTAAATAATATTGCAATTTTATCAGGTTATTTTTTATGCTTATTTTATGTGTGTCGCAGGTGTACCTGCAGTAAAGGTTTTATAGCCATAAAATAGTTATTGAGGGTTGGATTGATTCAGACGTAGCACTACTGAAGACCTAGGTGTGAAATGCACGGCCCGCCACTGGTGTAATGTGAGAGTCAGTGAACCAGCTCCACTCTCAGTAAGATTCCTGTACTGCACGAATCAGGGGATCACTCATTCGGGGAGTACACGGTTCACTGGCTGAGTCATGTTCATGCTGAACAAATCAGTGATTTGTACTGATTTGTCAGAACAGCAGCAGCACAGCGTTTCAGTAGGTTTGCAAATCTCGACTCATTGACAGAGGGAGGGAGACAAACTGATTCATGCAATACAGTGAGTGACTCGACTCACTGAGTGATTCGGTCTCCTGCTACATTCAGCAGTACACCAGAATCACCTGTTCACCAGAATTGCGAATCAGTGCTGTACTAAGTGTGTCCAGGAGAGTCGTGAATCTCAGGAAGAGCGAGAATGAAACATGTACAGATTCATGCAGAATAGGGGTGAGTGAAATGAAAGGAAACATTTCTGTGCAGCAAAGCATTTTTCTGAGTGAGTCAGCAATGTTTGATAGACAGTTAAATGGCACCTTGTCTTTGAAGAGCTGTGAAACTAAAAGTATTGATGAAAAAATAAGGACTTGTTTTAGAAACATTAAAGCTTCCTGCTGGGAGAACAACTCACCAGGGAGGCGTCCAGGAGGCATCCTAACCAGATGCCCGAGCCACCTCAACTGGCTCCTCTCGACGTGAAGGAGCAGTGGCTCTACTCGGAGTCCTCTCTGGATGACTGATCTCCTCACCCTATCTCTAAGGGAGAGCCCAGACACACCCCGGTGACCCGCGTCCGGGCGAGGGAACAATTTGTCCATTTATGTAACTCATCTTAAGGGGGTCTTTGGGCTGCTCTTTGTCTGGTCCGTCACCTAGGACCTGTCTGCCTTAGTTGACCCTACTAGGGGTATGAAGCCCCTGACAGCATAGCTCCTGGGGTCATTGGGACACTCAAACCCCTCCACCACAATAAGGTGGCAGCCCAGGGAATGGAGCTTCCTGCTTGGAGGTATTTATGAAAAAAAGCAACTGTTTCTGACCTACTTTTAAAGTCTAACTCTTGGACTGAAAAAAAATCCTGAAAACCGTTGAATAACTTCCAGAACAAGGTAAACTTTGAATATTCATGTGTCAAAAGTGTTCAAATTAAGTTTAAATATGAAATATTGCCCATTTTATACACCGATTTTGGTATTCCGAATTTGGTGCTGTCTTTGTTTACGATCGGCCATTTCCGACGTGTGACGTCAGTTCAAGAACACCGAGAATGCGCGCAGCGAACTTGCATAGAAACACACAGGCGTTTACGTTGTACAACCGGTACGGCGAACAAGGATATATGCATGTTTTCCAGTATCTTCTTTCACACACCAAATCTGCTGATCCACGTCTACTTTGAGCAAGCGCTTTTAAAAAAAATCACCGAACTAAGTCCACAATAAAATGCCTTCTAGTGTCGCTTATAGACCAGTTCACTGCTATTGTTTTCATCCGGGTTTTCGCGCATGCGCGCCGGACTGGAAGGAAACTGAAGAGTTCTCGGCGTATTTTTCTTCTTTAGATAACGTATGACAAGATCGTTTTAAGAGTAAGTTGATGGTATCATATTGCCAGATTTATACAGCAAAAGCCTGAAGGGACGGAGCGAGTCTGTGAAATGCTGGCCAAGGGTTCCGTGCGGCGACATACACAACTACCTTATAAACACGGCAGGCAGCACACATGAGAGAGCACGGAAGCATGAAACCACTGGACGGCTACAATTATTTTATATCGGCTCCAGCAACCCCCGCGACCCCATGAGGGATTAAGCGGGTCAGAAAATGGATGGATGGACGTTCAGGCATGTTTGCTTAACATCAGAAAGCGGAGACACAGCGGACACACACAGCGCTTGAGCAGAGAGGACGACCCGACCGGTAGGTTAAACAAACATTGTTCACTAAGGATTATTTCGGTGTTTTTGTCCTATTAATCCTTTTCACAGACTCATGCCAGAGGGTTTGCATACATTGTACATGTACGTATATTTAAAAAAAAATCGCCGTAGTTGCTGGCTGTAGTGCAGACCGCGGTGAAGTTGGCTTGACATTGGACATTCAACCTCCGCGGAGTCAACGGGATCTAGCTCACGGTTGATCCGGTTGAAGGACTCTGAGTTCGGCCAGCGTCTCTCAGCTGCTCCCTTCTCCCATACGCGGTGGGACCGTCAACAAATCTGATTTGATTTTTGTTTCTCAAGAGTGCTCCGCTGACTCCGCGGAGGTTGAATGTCCATGTCAAACCAACTTCACAGCGGTATAGTGCAGGACAGAAAGTAGCGCTACATACTTGGCCGGTGGATCAAAAGGTCCGAAAGAAATGGGATAAATTCGTAAAAGAAACGCGAAAGGACTGGATTGCCGGCAGTGACAAAAGTGTTTTATGTAATTCACACTTCACGAGCGAGGATTGTGAGGTCTACTTACAATGGAGCATGGGCTCTATGTCTTGGGCAGGTTAGATATAGTCTCCTCAGGTTCACCTTGTTCAAACTCCGTTTCTTCGTATATATATTCGGTATCGGAGTCGCCGATGCTTGAGGGGGAGTTTGAAGATGTATCAGACATTTTTTTTTTAATAATTTTTTTGTACGTATAGTACGAGTTATTAATAAAATTTAACAAATCGGTAGCGAAAGACGTAGTATTAACAGCTTGATGCACGGTACTAGTTCTGTTTGTGACGTCGCATTCCGGAACTGCCCGAATGCAGAATGCAGTTTTATCGAAATTACTTCCAAATGGCGCACATAATTCACATATAATATACATTTCTTTACTCTGGTGACTATTTGAATGCATCTGGCAAAAAATACATTCAGTCCAAGAGTTAGACTTTAAAGCGTGATAACATGGGCGTGGCTTTTAAATTGGGGCAGCTGCTTTCTGCCTGTTCCCTTCTACATAGTGGTTGTAAAACAGGAGGACTACAAAGCTGAATCCCCGGAGCAAGAATATCCAACCTGAAACCAACTTCACCAGGTATGACTCCTGATTCCTCATAATCAGAATCCAAAACTGAAGAGTCTTCACTTCATTCCAGAGATCCAGTTGTAGGTTCAGGTTCATACTGGTATGGTTGAATACCCATGAAATCTCCCTGCTTTTTTCATGTTGAAAGAATGCTTCTTCTTCCATGGCTTCAAGTGAACAACTGGAATTTAATGTTCTTGGTTCTTCTATTGTAGCTGGCCGTCGGTCACTACACATCAGAAAATACCCACCAAAATAAGCCCACTTTGGCAACTATTAATAAGAAAGCTAAAAACAAATTATTCAAGTTTGAGGTTAGAAAAATAATTCCCTTGAATGTTTTGTGGAAGTGTCTCACTACATGATATTTGAACTATGTTGAACATATTTGCAGATTAGATTTCAGTTCACCTTTAAGACAACAGATAAGAGGGAAGGTGAAATGCTTCCCACTGAGTGCCATATCCTTTTAAATAATTTCAAACTTGGAAACAGTGTAAAAGGAACAAAATTATCTTCCAAAAACCTAAGCAGAGTCTCACATCATTATCGTACTTAAAAAGTCCACATGAATGAAAAGTTAAAGTAATAAAACTTTTAGCTGTTTGGGCATCAAGAGGATGCAAACTATAAATAATAATGGGCCTGATATGGAGCAATAAGATATTTATAAGCTTTTTAAAACAATGATTCATTTATTTTCAACCTGTATGACCTCTCCTTGTCCTATTCGCGGGGGAAATGCTGTCCAGTAGTCATTCAGTTCCTAAACTTCTATAAGGCTGTTCTAAAAATCATTGCTAACGACATCTACTAACAAACATATAATATAAATATAATTATACAAAGGTAAAGAAAACACGAACATGTTTAAATTTACACCTTCTTAATGATTCATAGTGTATCATGAATCAAAAGGTCTTAAATAATCTACACTATATGAGTGCTGTTACTTGGTTCTTCTAAATATATGAGGCAAATTAGCAGATTCACTGAAAGATACCTGAGTCAGACAGCGGACTCAGTTCATTAAGACAAATTGGTTTACGTTTTCAAATTAGTAGACTCACCACAAGCACTGTTGATGGAGGATTTGATTAACTGATGAACTGAACAGATGATGGCAACATTCTACCAAAGATTGCATTAGACACACTTTGCTGCTGCCTAGTGGTCAAAGTAATGTGGTCATAATTGGACAAAAATCTGACTGCTAAAAAAAATGTCTGTCCAATAGTCTTTCAATGGTTTGTCTAGAAAGCATCCACAGGCACTACTGGGATAAATATGCCAACTTAGCAGCATTAAAAGTGGAAGCAGTTTGAGGTCAATTTGCCTCGGGTACATTGCTCACCAAAGCTTTTAAATATTATTTATTTTTTATTGTTAATGAATATACCTTAATAGATAATCTAAAAATAATAAAGCCACAAAACTTTATCAATGCAAACAAAATTTTATAAAGAAAAAAGCTTGAAAATAAGAAAGACAGGGTTGCACTATACTGAAACAAAACAATACCCTGGGGTTTCCTGTAATTGTTACAGTTATAATACTTGTAACTTTAGAAAATATTCCAGCTGTCCTGGCTCGGACCCAGCATCATTAAATGTTTTCACACTTGCCACTGTAATGCCAGAACAACAGCACATTTTCTGCAGGGCACTGATAACTTGTAAGTCTATTAAGAAGCCCATCATGTCAGGAGATTGCTCCTACTTGCAGGAGGCGGAACAGCTGAGCAGTGAGAGCGGCTACTCTGTCAACAAAAGGTCAGTGGCTCGAGCGCATTAACAGCCATGTATCCTGCCTCTGATTAAAAGGGCAAGCATCTCGCCAAAGTGCAATGTCAGCCAAATTTGTTTAGTATCGAATTATGTAAATTGAAATTACCTGTCAGAATGCTCCCAGGACAAGGATATAATTTTCGTGGTGAATGTTTTGTTATTGAGGTGAAATTACAAAAACGATGTGCTTAGTAAAACACAATATAAGCAATTTATGCAAATTCTTAGATGTAAATAAACAACAAAATTAATTTTTTATTGAGTAAATATGAACTACGGTGAATTGTCAGTGACTTTAGCTGATTGATACAGCCTGAGGTAGGGAGTCCACATACGTGCTCACGCATGCGTACACACACACACACACACACACACACACACACACACACACACACACACACACACACACACACACACACACACACACACACACACACACACACACACAGAGTGGAGGGAAAGGGAGGGGAATGTATAACATTTATTAGACAAGGAATACAATACAGATATTACAGAGATGTATTCAGTTTGAATATATAGTAGTTGATATTTGGACTGAAGATGGAAAAATTATGAATTTTCGAAAAAAAAAAGTTGTAATGTGATTTTTTGGCTTTATAATTTCTTTCCTCCGTTTTTTTCAACTCAGTTCCCTGCTTTGTAAAATAAAAGGCCTTGTATAATAAAATGTTTGGTTATTTGTTTTTGCACAACTGACATGCCTTTTTAACTGTTTTTATATTTTCCTCCAAGTCATTTCAAACTTCTTTAAAATTCAGATCAGTTCTACCATTTGGCTCATTCAACTCATACCATCTGATACCAGACAAAACAAAAGGACTAAATAACATCTGCTACATATGGTTTATTTTGGAAATATAGGACTAAGTCCTAAAAACAGTGAACTGAAGGTAAGCTGGAACAGGACAAAGTTGGAGGACAAGGTCTAGCATTCTCACATTAGCATGCAGAGAACAACTGAAGAGCTTTAACACTGGTAAGATTACTCCTGTTTGGTTTATTTACATGAAAAAAGCAAACCATTGTAGACATATTAAAATGGTCAGTGTATAGCATAAACACCTATTTTTTTATCAAATATGATATGTAGCCCCAACGTATTATACAATTTTGTGGGGAATAATATTTCCTCTCTAATATTTAGAACACAGATAAATGTCCCTGCCGCGCTGACTGCAGTCTGAGGTCTGTAGACCCATATTAATTGGTTGGTGGTCTACTACCCCTAGTGCTCTGGAGTACTTCCGTTATCCGGACCTAGTTTGCAGCTTTTTTTTTAACTTGCAGCAGTTTTTGTTACTTGCAGCATTTTGCCTTTGTAGATGTGTTTTGTGTGTTATGCGTCAACATCCTTTATGTTTGCAGCATGTTTGCACTTTGTGTGTCTAATTTCTGTGATTGCAGCATTTCTCTTTTGCTCCATTTTTTCATTGCATGTGTTTGTGTGTTGGCCTTTATTTTGTGTTTGGAGTATGTTTTGTGTTTCCAGCATATCCATGTACTTCCAGTGCGTTTGCACCTCTCGGCTACCATACAAGGCACTTTCAAAGTGAAATTCAATCTAATCATACAGATTGGTCGAGACGTTTCCTATCTAAGGAAATCCAGCAGATTGCATCGAGTCTTGACAAGCAGCATTCACTCCTCATGAAAGAGCGCAGAGCCATAGTGGACAGTAGTCTGCATTTTCGATGGCTTTGCAGCAATCCCTCCTATTGAGCATGCATGAAGCGACAGCAGAGAGGAAATACTCCCCTACAACAGGAAGGAAAACCTCCAGCAGAATCAGGCTTAGTGTGAACAGTCATCTACCTCGACCGACTGGGGGTTAAAGAAGACAGAGCAGAGACACAAAAACGTACACATTGATCCAGGCATACTTTCTATGTTATACTGTAATGGCAGATGATAATAATTATCTCCTTGTCATTGCAACAACTGCCTCCCCTGGATGGTGTCACAGCTAACAAAATGCCAGATCAGGTGTACCTACAATGAAGAGAAAAAATAGATGATGGCCTCCAGCAGCCTAGGCCTATAGCAGCATAACTACAGAGCTAGTACAGGGTAATCTAAGGTACTATAGCTATAAGCTTTGTCAAAAAGGAATGTTTTTCAGTCCAGTCTTAAAGGTAGACAGGGTGTCTGCCTCACGGACCAAAACTGGGAGTTGGTTCCACAGGAGAGGAGCCTGATAGCTAAAGGATCTGCCTCCCATTCTACTTTAGAGACTCTAGGAACCACCAGTAGACCTGCAGTCTGAGAGTGAAGTGCTCTGTTAGCAGCATACGGGGTAATCAGAGCTCTGATATATGATGGATCTTGATTATTAAGGGCTTTATACGTGAGGAGAATTGTACATTCTGTTCTTGATTTAACATGAACCCAATTAAGGGAATCTAAAATTGGAGAAATATGATCTCTCTTGGTAATTTTCATCAGAACTCTTGCTGCAGAATTTTGCATCAGCTGAAGGCTTCAAACTGCATTTTGTGTACTTTCTGATAGGTAAGAATTGCAATAGTCTAGCCCTGAAGTAACAAATGCATGGACTAGTTTTTCATCATCACTCCTGGACAGAATATTTCTAATTTTGGTAATATTCCAGAGGTGAAAAAAGGAGACCCTGGAAACCTGTTTAATATGGGATTTAAATGTCAAAAATCACACCAAGGTTTTTTACTTTATTACCAGAGGCCAATTTAATGCCATCCAGATTAAGTGATTGATTAAGAATTTTATTTTTTAAGGACTGGTCTGGACTGGACTGGTCAAAATTTAAAAACAGAACATCCAGGTTTTGATGTCATCAAAATATGCCTGTAGTCGAAGTAATACATTGGATTTGTCAGGATTTATGAATAAATATAGCTGAGTGTCATCAAGCATAAAAGTCAAAATTAATCCCATGCTGTCTGATAATTTTACCAATCGGGAGCATATATATGGTAAAGAGAATTGGCCCAAGGACTGAACTCTGTGGTACTCCACAAGTGACCCTATAGTTTGAAGAAGATTTATTATTAACAAGAACAAACTGGAATCTGTCAGACAGATAATATTTAAACCAGCCTAATACTTTCCCCTTAATCTTTACAGTATGTTCAAGTCTTTCTAGGAGAATATTGTGATCAACTGTATAAAATGCAGCATCGAGATCTAACAGGACAAGCACTGACACAAGTCCATTATCTGAGGCCATGAGAATATTATTAGTGACCTTCACCAGAGTTGTTTCAGTGATATGATGAGCTCTGAAGCCTGACTGAAACTCTTCAAATAGGTTATTACTTTGTAAATGTTCACATAGTTGAGTAGCAACTACTTTCTCAAGAATTTTAGATGAGAAAAGAAGATTAGATATACGTCTGCAATTTATTAAGTCATCTTGATCAAGAGGGTTTCTTAAGTAAAGGCTTAATAACAGCTACTTTAAAAGGCTGCGGTACATATCCATTTACTAAGGATATATTAATCATGTCTAAGATGGGGGCATTAATCAAAAGAAACATCTCCTTAAATAACTTGGCTGGGATTAGATCTAACATGCGAGTTGAAGGTTTAGATGAAAGCAAAATCTTTAGATAGCTCAAAAAACTCTACTGTGTCTAAACAGTCCAGATACTGATCAAGTTCTAAAGATTCTTCCAATGCTGCCTCACTTACTGAGGACAAGGTAATCATGATTGGCAGGATGCCAATAATTTTATTTCTAATAGAATTAATTTTATTTATGAAGAACCCCATAAGGTCATTACTACTGAGAGCTAAGGGAATAGATGGCAACTCTACCTAAGAGAAACCTAGGATTATTTTTGTTTTGTCCTCTATTAATGATAAAAAATATGCTGCTCTAACTTTTTGAAGACTGTTTTTCCAAATTAGGTAGGATTCCTCTAGATGTGTAGAGCCCAATTTCCTCTTCAATTTGCTAACATTGTTACAACATTAGGGGATAATTTTCTGTTACAGGCCATCCGAAGATAAAAATCGGTTGAAGGCTGAAAAAGTTGAGATCAGGGCACAGGTTCACCTGCCAGCAGAACGAGGACCCTAAGCATACATCCAAAGCTGCAGTGGAATGCTACAGATCAAAGCATTTTCATGTTTTATAATGGCCCAATAAAATAAAATCAACAATCTTTGCCGTGATTTGAAAATTGCCATTTTTTTATCCAACCTGGCTGAGCTTTCAAGACATTCTCACTCCCTATTCGTCATTAATTGATGCTTGGTCAGGTTCCCTCAGCATCACAAGTTGATGCACTGGGTACCCCCCTCTGTTATTCTTTGACATGCAGGGTACCCTCATAGAGTATTATAGCAACACAGTCTACATTAAACACTTAAGCAAAACAACTGCATTTACATGCATTTTAAAGACATTTCTACCGAGATGTATATTATTTTCAGAATCTTCAGTCAGGGAAGGTAGACAATTTTTCATTCATTAGTTTAGCCAAATATTTGAATGCATTCTGTCTCAGAAAGACGAGAGGAAGTGATGTTTCTTACCTATGTCACAGAGTTGCTCGGAGATTCCCCCAACAACTTTTAAGCGAAACATCTGCAGTTATATGAATTTTGATGACATCTATAGCAAAAAGTATGTATGACATATTTATAATCTTCGTTCAGGGAAGGGACATAACCTTTCCTTTATTAGTTTTGGCGGGAACTTTTCAGTGCGTTCTCAGAAAGACGTCAGACAGCTACATTGCCATTGCCAACTACGCAGCCATATACATCACCGACGTGCACTGACTTCTGCGTTCATAAAAAACAATATTTAAGGTTCAGTGCCACATGTTCTCCCACGTGTTCCAATTACTCTCAACCCATCTGCCATATTTATAGAGGAAAAGGCAACATTTAAACAGAGGATCTGCAATTAGTTATATTTTGATGAAATTTCTAGCAAAAGAATGCAAGCTATTTTCATATTGTTCTTTCTGAAAGTGTAGATACTATATCTTTTGTGGTTTTCCTAACCCCTAACCCATTTGATATTTCAAAGGAGGCTGCTGCTTTTTTGTCTTCAAAGCTTTTATTGAAAATTATAAGAATTTTGTAGAAACAGTCTGCATACCTGGTGATTGATTTTATACACCTGTGGCCATGAAAATGATTAGAACATCTGATTTCCATTATTTAGATGGATGGGGGAAGCTTTTGTCTAGTCGTGTGTGTGTGTGTGTTCTTGTTCCTACATCAGAGTGAGGACCATAACTAGTTTTTAACCAACAAAGTGAGGTCTTTTTTGGGAAGTGAGGACATTTTCCTGGTCCTCACTTTGCTTCATATAGTAATGAGCTCTACTAGCCATATAGATGTTACTCTTTTTTTATGAAGGTCCTCATTTTCAATGAGAAATTAGTTTGAAAGTTCACAATGATCTACTCACTAGGTCCCTCTACTGTATAGTTCTGCAACTGCACTCAGGTTTCCACCAAACTGGTTCTCTATTGCTCCCCCTATTGGTATTCTTTTGGCAATGCACCCAAATTGGACACCTTTTACCAGATTGAATGCCTTTTTCAATCTTGAGATCAGTTTATTATTTAATATATGGGCAGTAAGATTTTTACAGTATAGGCAAAACATAGATTGAATAAGTATCAACCAAATATGTATTTTTCTGCTGTATGCATAAATAAAAATAGTTTTATGTCGTCAGTCTTATGTAATGCTCAGACAGGGAACATGATGTTGCAATTTATTGTAATATAATTAAACAACAACATGTAGATGACAGAAGAGTCCTGGAGGAGCAGGTAACAGGTAGATCTGAAGACAGGCTGCTCACAGCGGGGATGATGGACTTAACAGGCTGGTGGCAGGCTGAAAGCAGAGCTCAGCTCCTTAAGGCAGCTGAACTCTTGGGAGGACCGGAACAAACTGCGTGATTTTGAAACTTGTACTGAGAAACGGTAGAAGTAAGAACAGGGTTGTATTCCGGATTACCAGGAGATGCTCCACTGTGAGATTGATCATAATCCTCCATTCACAAGTGCCTCAAAAATGGGAAAATCCTTAAAGGTCACAAAAAGTCATCAGTCAGATTGGCCCCCAACTGGGTCCTGGCAGGTTCAGAGGCCAGATGGCAGATGTCTCTCTCTGACTTTGAGGGAACCCCTATTCAACCTTCTGTGCATGCTCCTATAGTTCACTTGCTGCACCCCACTCATCCCCAGAAAAAGATAGCTTTTAACCTTTTGATGAAAGAGAGTCTTTGATTCAAGCCAATACCTAATAGAAAGCCTTAAAGGCCTCACTCGTCATTTTAGGGTTGAGTTCTGGCACTTGTCAACAGGTTATAGAGAAAGGCGAGGTCTTCTTTTAATCGTCTAATCAGGCTTTTCACAACAGTAACACGCACATCCAGATCGGATCTTCCTAGCCCTAGCAGCAGGGTCAAACACACTCCCATTTCTGGTGTGTCAGTGGAGCACAGCGATGGACCATTGTGTGAGCTGTAGGATATAATTAAAAGGTCATGCATGTCCCAGTCTCTGTCAGCTCTTCCCCTTTCAATGGTGCCATGCATTCATACAAAAAACGCTGCTACCTGCAGCAGAAAGGCAAAACAAGTGTTTCACAAAATGGTGGATTTTCCCTCATGACTCCATTCAAAGTTCCTGCTGGTACCAGTTTATGCCCTATTTCAAACGACCTTGGGGACCAATAATGCTTATTGTGGGAGGATATTTAAGGACTCAGAGGATGGCGCATAACAAATGACAGACCCCAAAGCACAATTGTTATTTTGGGGTCTCTGTGGCACCCTAGGGTCTAATGTTCTGGGGCCATTTACAACTAGCAGAATGAAATAACAAAGTCATGAATGTCCTCATGTTCTTCGTATCATTTAGGCCTTTCTAATGGTACCAAGCATGTCCAGATCAGACGCTGCAGTGTGAAGCAATGGGTTCACACACATTCATTCTGAGAGGCCTTAAGTTCCCTTTGAATACATTCAAATATATTGAAGAGCCATTTTATGGCCTAATTGAAATGAACTTGGTGATGTATTCAGGCTGCTTGCGGGATATAGGAGTGGCCAATCAGGACATGGTTGGTGTCGTTTTGATCTTCTGACAAGGCTTGTTACAACAGTAATAACTTTAATTTTAGATTCTTGAGTTTTAACTTTTTGGCAATAGATTTCTTTGCTGTTTAAAATGTGTGCAAAGAAGAATTGCTGTTATGAAGAAATATATGACAGCCTCAGTGAAATTAATAAACCATTTTTAAATAAATTAATCAAAATGAGCTTTTTAGGACAGTACAGCATGTCTATTCTATATAAAAAAAATGTATGCCAATGATAACTAAATTAAAAATACTTATACAGAAAAAATAAAAAGGATCCTAAACAATATGCCCCTAGAGTAAAACTGAATGCAAAGTCATGTCAATTTATACAGAAACATGTCAGACTTAAGTCTCGGCCAGCAACCACTGATTCACCCCTCCTCCACCCTCAATTTTGCAACATTCCCAACCAGCAGATGGCCCATCAAGCTATTATCCAATCATGCATGTGCATTCTGCAATGTGCAAGGGGAATTCATGCTGCAGATTAGGAACGGCTGCGCAGCACCACACATGGAGCGACTTTCACGTCAGATGGACGCTTTACGGGCTCACCACAACAAATGTGAGGAGACTTAACAAAATGGAGGTAGGATATTAAAACTTGTTTATTTCTACCAGTTAGCTATAAATAGTTAAGGCTTTCAAGTAATTTGGATTCATAGCAACAAAATGGTTGGTGGAAAACTCACTGGATGACAGGCTAGGGACTTTGCCTCCCAAAAATACTTGTTAATGATGTTAAATGTCAGTTTTTTCAGGCTTACATGTCAGAACTCATTAGCAAATTATTGAAAGTACATGTACATCTAAAGAAATTTGAGTATTGCATATAAGTGCAATATTTTTTGTTAGTTGTCAGAAAGTCAAACTCATTTACTAGATGGAATTAGCACACCTTGTTATGCATCTTAGGAGCCGGACCCGGACAATAATAAGCAGTGTTCCCTCTAAACTGCGTGCGTGTGCATTCGCGCACAGCATCTGGATTCAGCGCGCACAGCAAAGCTAAGCTGCACAGTAAATAAAATCCAAGTTGAACATTAAACAAAATAATAATAAACCAAGTTATTTTTTTTAACCATTTGACAACTCTGGTGAGATGGTGTTCCACAGTCTCGCTCTGTGAGCACCAGGTGCTGATCGGACCGCACCACTGATTGATGGGTTGGGGAGACGCCTTTATGGTTGGGCAGGTTGCGCTGTACGTCATTGTTCTGAGCGTCATTTCAGAAAAAACGGCTGATCTACACTGAGTAGAAAGCTGCTACTCTGAGTAGTTCTACATCACTCTGTAATACTCAGCGTCTTCAGTTTCAGAACAGGTGATATCAGCCAGGTAACTAAACACAGTGTCCGATCAACCAGGAGTTGAACGTGAGCACGAGCATGAAAAAAAGCCCGATCAATGGAACGCAAATAACGATTGATGATTCACCATGGCGACGACAGGAAATAAACTTGGAAGTGCATATGTCCTGCCAGTAGAATTAGAAATCTTTAAAGAAGGCATATGGACAATAATAAACCGTAAGAAATAATGCCATTGCTGCTGAAAACCGCAAGAGAGAATTGTTGAAAAAGTCAATGCATGCCCAATATGAAAGTTATGTGATGGAGAATAAAAGCTTTTTTCTCACACGTCACCCGTTCAACACAAAAGGGGGAGTATGTGGGGGGTGCATTGATTACTAAAAGCATTGAAAGGACATGGCAGAAAATCATGATGAAGTACAGTTTAACCAGGTTAAGTTAGTTAGAAGTTTTCTTATGTTTAACTGTACTCAACTAAAGCATTAATTGGCTATATTCAACAAATGCAATTAATGATGGGATGGTGTGTGTTATTGAAATAACTGATATGTTGATCTTTTTGCCATTGTTCACCAATCCTTCTAAAAATGAGTTGACATCGATTGTCTTGTAGGTGTTTAATTTGTGCCAACCTCACTTTATATTAACCACATAGGCTATACGGAGTGGAAAATTAGAGCTGGAAGTGCCAAAATTTGATACAGAATAAATTATTGCTTTCATTCTGCGTAGTTATTTTATTAATCTTGTGGGTGTCTGACCATGGCCTGCCCGGTCAGACCGGGCAGGCCAAACGTATTGTGAGAGTTTGCTGGGAACGTCTGGCAGAGTCCCCTGTGAGACGGAGCTTTAACTCCCACCTCCGGGAGAGCTTTGAACACATCCCGAGGGAGGCGGGGGACATTGAGTCTGAATGGACCATGTTCCGCGCCTCTATTGTTGAGGCGGCTAGTCGGAGCTGTGGCCGCAAGGTTGTCGGTGCATGTCGCGGCGGCAACCTCGAACACGCTGGTGGACACCAGCGGTGAGGGAAGCCGTCAAGCTGAAGAAGGATTCCTACCGGGCTTTTTTGGCCTGTGGGACTCCGGAAGCAGCTGATGTGTACCGGCAGTCGAAGCGGCAGGCGGCTCGGCTGGTCGCCGAGGCATAAACTCAGGTGTGGGAAGAGTTTGGAGAGGCCATGGAGAAAGACTTCCGTACGGCTTCGAAGTGATTCTGGTCCACTATCCGGCGTCTCAGGAGGGGGAAGCAGTGCAGTACCAACACTGTTTATAATGGGGGTGGTGTGCTGCTGACCTCGACTCGGGACGTCGTGCTTCGGTGGGCGGAATACTTCGAAGACCTCCTTAATCCCACCAACACGTCTTCCATTGCGGAAGCAGAGCCTAAGGACTCTGGGTCGGGTTCTCCCATCTTTGGTGCTGAGGTTGCCGAGGTTGTTAAAAAGCTCCTCGGTGGCAAGGCCCCGGGGGGTGGATGAGATTCGCCCTGAGTACCTTAAGGCTCTGGATGTTGTGGGGCTGTGTTGGTTAACGTGGCTCTGCAGCATTGCGTGGACATCGGGGGCAGTTCCCCTGGATTGGCAGACTGGGGTGGTGGTCCCCCTATTTAAAAAGGGGGACCAGAGGGTGTGTTCCAACTACAGAGGAATCACACTCTTAAGCCTCCCTGGTAAGGTCTATTCAGGGGTTCTGGAAAGTAGGGTCAGTCGGATAGTCGAATCTCGGATTCAGGAAGAGCAGTGTGGTTTTTGTCCTGGCCGTGGAACACTGGACCAGCTCTAAACCCTCAGCAGGATCCTGGAGGGGGCATGGGAGTTTGCCCAACCAGTCTACATGTGCTTTGTGTATCTGGAGAAGGCATTCGACCGTGTCCCCTGAGGGATCCTGTGGGGGGTACTCCGGGAGTATGGAGTACCGGGCCCTTTAATAAGGGCTGTCAGGTCTCTGTACGACCGGTGTCAGAGTCTGGTCCGTATAGCCGGCAGTAAGTCGGACTCGTTTCCGGTGAGAGTTGGACTCTCAAGGTTGCCCTTTGTCACCGATTCTGTTCATAACTTTTATGGACAGAATTTCTAGGCGCAGCCAAGGTGTTGAGGGGATCCATTTTGGTGGCCTTAGGATTGCGTCTCTGCTATTTGCGGATGACATGGTCCTATTGGCTTCATCAGGGTGTGATCTACAGCTCTCACTGGAGCGGTTCGCAGCAGAGTGCGAAGCGACCGGGATGAAAATCAGTGCCTCCAAATCCGAGACCATGGTCTTGAACCGGAAAAGGGTAGAGTGCCTCCTCCGGGTTGGGGAGGATGTACTGACCCTAGTGGAGGAGTTCAAGTATCTTGGGGTCTTGTTCACGAATGAGGGGAAGATGGAGCGGGAGATCGACAGGCGGATTGGTCTGGTGTCTGCTGTGAAGCGGGCGCTGTACCGATCCGTTGTGGTGAAGAGAGAGCTGAGCCAAAAGGCGAAGCTCTCGATTTACCGGTCGATCTACGTTCCTACCCTCATCTATGGTCACGGGTTTTGGGTCGTGACCGAAAGAACGAGATCCCGGATACAAGCGGCCGAAATGAGTTTTCTCCGTGTGTCTGGGCTCTCCCTTAGAGATAGGGTGAGGAGCTCAGTCATCCAGGGAGGACTCAGAGTAGAGCCACTGCTCCTCCACGTCGAGAGGAGCCAGTTGAGGTGGCTCGGGCATCTGGTTAGGATGCCTCCTGGACGCCTCCCTGGAGAGGTGTTCCGGGCACGTCCCACCAGGAGGAGGCCCAGGGGAAGACCCAGGACACGCTGGAGGGACTATGTCTCTCGGCTGGCCTGGGAACGCCTTGGGATTCCCCCGGAGGAGCTGGCCCAAGTGGCTCGGGAGAGGGACGTCTGGGCCTCCCTACTGAAGCTGCTACCTCCGCGACCCGACCCCGGATAAGCGAAAGAAACCGAACGGACAGATGGACGGTGTCTGACTATGGAACACCTTTAAACTGTAACTGAGTAACATTTCTGACAGCGCAACATACAGTTGCCTCTGAAAGATTTTCTGCGTCTACTACATTATTAAAAAATTGCCGTTGGCATAAAAACAAAGAGCAGCACAAAGAAATTGTTCAGAACTGAGAGCGTTCCCTCGTTGTGTTAGAAAGGCGATGTGCGGCTGAGAATATTGAAATAAATCATCTGACGACCCCAAATGAGCCCCAGCCAGGACCATTTTCAGAAAAGCTGTCTGCCCCTGCTTCAGGCATGTTATTGAGCAGTTTTTTGTTTGT
The DNA here is from genome assembly GCA_037039145.1 of Fundulus diaphanus. Classification (NCBI taxonomy): domain Eukaryota; kingdom Metazoa; phylum Chordata; class Actinopteri; order Cyprinodontiformes; family Fundulidae; genus Fundulus; species Fundulus diaphanus. The sequence goes on along the minus strand of CM073121.1, from coordinate 13,143,489 downwards.
AAATCATGTACAAAAATGCCAATTTGTTCTTTTTACATAACATTTGGAAACATCTTGACAACGAAGTGGGCAGGCAGACCCATAGTGCCACAGCTGATGCCATCCAGGAGGTGCACAGATACTTGGCAGAGGGTCCCAGGATCCTATGATATACTGGAAAAACCAAATAACAGTCTGTCCAAACCTATTACGCCTTTCATTACAATTTATCTGCACTCCAGCATCATCTGTGCCGTGTGAGCGGGTGTTTTCTACAGCTGGAGAAGTGATATCAAAAAAGTGTAACATACTGAATTTCAAAACGTTGGAACAACTTATTTTTTTTTATAAAAATTTGTAAAAAAAAAAAAGCCAGTCCACAAGCATCCTCATTCACAACATGTTTACTTAGGTTATTACGTTATGATACAGGTTTGCATTATTTGACTTTATCTTAAATAAATCAGATATCTTAAATTTAGATGATGGTGGGTCTGCATCGACGCCGTCGGTGAAGTCGCTTCTCGCTTCAAAGTATCCATGTATTTTTGCCTGTTTTTTCCCTGCCATTCACTATATGCACGCGAGAAAGCAACAACAAAAAAACGCGTGTTAACATCAAATAAACATGCAAGTATATCGAGTTAGCAAGCATTTCAGTTTAAAGTTCTTCCAGCAACGAATATGACAGAAACAAGTTAGTTGTAACCACTGCCAAGTTAAACTTTCTTATCACCGGAGCACCTTGAGCCTAACATATCACTTAAATGCCTTAAACAATTCAATGACTCAGAGAAGCTAACCAATGTAATGGCGAAGTGGATAGCTACTGTAGACCTTTTTTTGTGCTTCACACTTTGGTATTGAACATAAAATGGTAATGCTGCTCCCTGCTGTTACCTCAGAAATTGCCTGTTTTTGGTAGATTTTTTCCCCATAAAGAGAATTTCCTGTCAGTGGCAATAAGCTTTGATTTATTATTATTGCTATTTTTTGTTTTACATGTTTTAAGTTGAGCTTTACACTAAATATGTGTTACTGATAAGTGCTACAAATATTACAACACTTTTGTTCATATGGCAGCAGAACATTAAAATAAAAGTGCTCTTTACACTACTTTTGAATTCATTCTTGGAGTTTGCGCATACAATGCGATTAATCAGGATTAATCGGGCAAATTATGCGATTAATCGCGATTAAAGATTTTAATCCTTGCCCAGCCCTAGAAATAATACAATGACTTAAATTGTAGTATTGTGTATACAGTGTTAGTTAAGTCTGGCAACTAGGTTGCCTGTAGGGATTTTTAAGGTCCAGCAGGTGTCAGTATTCAGTGACACAGTATCAATACAGTTTGGCAACGTGTCAACACGCTTCATGACGCCTCATCTACCCATCACTAGTTTCCAGGGTCCAAAATCCAATTTCCAGCAAGCAGAGGTACAGAGAGGACTGGGCAGAGAGGCAGGGTAGAGAGACAGGCACAAGTCGTTGTCCAGAAACTGAGAACTGATGAAGAGACCAACAAGGGCAAGGCAACAGGCAGGAATCCAGAAAACACTCAATGGTCGAACACAAGCAGGCTAGGAAATGCTGGAAGGTCTCCTAACACAACGTTTTCGAGAATCTGGCACCAGGGGTCTGTTCTTCGTACGTTGCTTAAAACATCCGAGATTAAATGAGACATCCAAGATGATATCATCCGGCTAATCATGATCCGGCTAGTTGGGTTCTTCGAACACACCTGTTTATGATTAGTATCGCTGGATTGAGTTATCTGAGATAACTGCACATTCATGCGTTTGTTTAAAAGGGGAAATGTATCGATAGTAGAAACAATGATCAGCAACGCTGCTATTGGCTGTTCAGCATGGCCAAAGAACGCCCACAGTTTTTCTCCCAAGCAGAACAAGAGCTTTTAATGGAAGGTTATGCCGAATTTGAGTCATTAATTAAAACGACAGGGAACACCTCAAAGTCTGCTAAAGCCAGGAGAGAGGGCTGGCAAAAAGTAGCAGACAAATTACATGCATAAGTACTGTCCATGGTAAATGTTTATCACTTTCTACAGTATGTATTTTTGCATTTTAATAATTTCATATTTACTTTGTTCTTTTATGTCAGAGCCTCCACCGGACCCACTAGAACATGGGGAAAAAAGTGAAGTACAAGAATATTCTACAAAATGGTAGCCTTCAATTATTATACTATATTTTAAAAAGCCACTTTTTCCTCTTTTTAAAGGCCACTGTTAAATGATGTCACCAAGAAAAAGCCTGAAAAAACAGGTTCTTTTTACTTTTGTTGCATGAGGCATGTTTCACCCTTTCTTTTTCTTTCACAAAATGACACATAGTGCCATCCGTTCCCTATATAAACTGCATCTTCAACAAAAAATTTAGTATTTTGACCTGAAAAAACACAAATTAAGAGGAGAAATTGAACTCCACAACTTGAAAAAGAAAAATTGCACTAGAGATCGAGTTGCTTCAAAAGGACCTTCAGAGTAAGTTCTAATACACCATTTGACAGTAGTATTGCTGACTTTACATAACTATCTCTTATTGCAAGCAAAAGATGACTTGCTGGCTTTTCTTTATAATTTTTTTAAATAAAACGACAGGAACTAAGCATTATTTGTTTCGTCTTTTATTAAAGATTAAAAAATGGTGTTCCACAATTCTGTCCTGTCCTCTGCCACTAGGTGGTCCAAGTGCACTGGCTGGACAGACTTCCCTATCTCCTCCCCTTATAAAGCCGCGATCTAATCCTGTTTACATGAAATAAGCTCGCGAGCAGGCTTAAGTTTGCGCACATGTTGCTATGACAGCAAGTCCAGGATGACTTTCGAAGAACCAAACAATCCAAGATCATGCCAAATCGTCAACAATCAAATCCAGCTAACTGAGTTAGCGAGGTACGAAGAACGGACCCCAGCTTGCTGAGGATGGCAAGCTTAAATAGTGCCAGGAATCAGGGCAATAACAGGTGCTAGCAATCAGGGAACAGAGCAGCCACCATATGGAAGGCTGAGATGGCCAACAGGAAAAAGTAAACACAGCCAAAAACTGTGATCATTATACACCTGGGGTCCGTTCTTCGTACGTAAATGACACTGAATTTTGGGTTTTCTTCACAGATCATCCATAATCAAAATTACAAGAAATACAAGCTTGAAATATTTTACTGTGTAATGAATCTCTATAAAATAACTAATTTTCAAAAATGACTGGCAAAAATACTGCACTTTTAGGCAATACTGTTTTTAGACGTACCTGTACACTTCATGCAAAGTTAGGTTTTCCTCTCCTTGATATTATTGTTCTAAATGTAATTGTACCTGCTTAAATCTGGGCATAGAAAGATTTTCACAATGCTGGGTCCTTTGCTTATTTTGTAAAGAGCATTTAGTACATTCTCCAATTCTGAAAGTAGACCAGAAAAGAATTACAACAATGAACACATGACTCAATATTTTATGTAAAGTTCATGTTTATTTTTCCCAAACTTTAGTGAGAAATTAATCTTTCTTCTACTTCTTTTAGGTAACAAAATCTAAAATGAAAACATCCAAAGTGATTGAATCCAGTAAAGTTCAAACATCAACAGGTAATCATTATGCACTTTTCCACTAAAGTTGTTCTAGGGCTTAACAATGCTTTTTTAAGGGCAAGAATCTAACTCATCAAAGACTGTAAGACTCAAAAAGAAGTCAGCCACTGTGAAACAAAGACTACTAGTTGATGGTGGTAAGTAAGTCTTGGTAAGGTGGTAAATTTCCAACAAATTGTCCTAATGTTGACAATCTTGTTAAAATCTTTTTCATTTTGACCCCTGCAAACTTTGATTCCAAAAATATCTTGATTCCATGTAAGATATGACACTGTGTAAAAATGGTGCTAAATTCCCTTTAAAGTGTTTAACTTTTATAGTTGGCGGACAATAAAACAAGTTCAGTTAAATTTAGTTTATCAAACAGGTTTACCACAAGAAAAAAGCCAGCAGATTGCATGTAGTAATTGGCTGCAGCATTTACTCGTACTAAGCAAGCATGTAGCAACAGTGGAGAGGAAAACCCCCTTTAACAGCAAGAAACCACTATCAGAACCAATGAGAACAGCCATCTACCAGGACTGAATGTGGGTTTTGGAGGACAAAAATGCATACGAAATGACACAGTAACATTCATTCAGGAGTACTCTCTATCCTGAAGACAGGTAAAAACGTAATGGCCAGAGTAGGTCATCATGTGGCTTCTTCTAGGAAATCCTCTGTAGGACATAAGACAGCATATAGTTAGTTTGAGTAGAAGCTAAGCCACCAGCCATGCCTATGAAAGAGTAGCCTGGCCAGGCAGACTGACATACACTGCATATCGGTCTGTTGAGGAGCTGCTAGAGTATGATTTCAAAGGCAGGACTAACGGGGTAGCGTCATCAGGTTAGAACCAATCGGATAACTACAGATGTAACGCAAAAAACCCCAAGCGATGCATTTCTTTTTTAAATTTTTAGTCCATGAAACCTCATGTGATCGAGGAAATTCTCCAGTAAACATTTTTTTGCCGATTTTGTCTATAAAATATAAATGTAAGATAAATATTGTACTCGCATGTACTTTCTTAATCTTCCAAGGCACCAAGCAACAAATAATAGGTAGTGTAGAAAAACAAAAATACAGCAGTCTAACGCACGGAGCTCAAGCCTCATCAGCATCATTGGAGGCATAAAGTGGCCTTGAATAACAAGAAGACAGCACCACAGTATAATGTACGGTAATCTAGCTCAGTGGCATCATTTGTAGGAGGAATGTACTAGTAGTTTCATGCAGACTGAAAGTAGCCTGTTAGCATATTGTAAATGTGTGGTATCTCAATTATTTTAGCATGTAGTGATGTTTTATGAAATCTTTATTCAGGATTGGGAGAGATCGGCGACACACAAATAAGGACTCAAACACTGTTTCTGCTAGAATAATAGTGCCCATATTTATTATTCCCCACAGAATACAGCAACACAAAACAGCAAGCACTTCGCAAACACCAATTCTGCTAGGATAAATGTCCCCTTTATCCCTACAGAATATAGCAAAGTAGCAAGCACTTAAAGCAACAAGCTTTCAGACAGGCGTGATGTTCAACAGATCTCTTACCATGGCACAGAACTGGGAAGCCGGTCAGTCTGGTTAGAGCAACATCCACGCGGCCGGGCGTCCGCACGAAACCCACGGCAGACTTCGCCGACTGAGGGCGGTCCCCTCCTTTAAATACCCATAAACAAAGTATCAGATGGGAGTGAGAGTGGCCAGTTCTCTCTCTCCCATCTGACCTGTTCGTCCCGTTTCCAAAACATGTTTCCAAAACAGAATCCGTTCCCAGCATCTCAGCAGTGTGTGAAGCAAAATAACATTGCGAACTCAGAGCGCAAATATAAGCAAAATAAGGAATACAGAGCGTGAATCAGTCTTTCCCACAACACAATGTCATAAGTTCCCACCACAAGTTAAACACAATAACACATGTTGTTCTCAGTTTTATGTGAGAAACAAAATAACAGGCAAATCTCAGAGCACGAGCATATATGTTGCTCTTAGTTTATGTGAACTCAAAAACAAGTAATATAAGTGAAACAAGTTATATAACTGAGCAGGTTTTCCCATAATACATTGTTAAAGAGCAAAAATAATTATTTAATATATCAAGTGATTTGCATAATAATTTCCACTCAGTTGAAAAAGATGTGCCCATTCATCATAATATTGGAGTGTAGTAAGAGGAAAAAGTAGCATAACTAAAGAGATGGCTCAGACTAACCTAAGCCACTCTAACTAAAAGCTTTGTCAAAAAGGACAGTTTTAAGCTTGGTCTTAAAAGAAGACAGACTAAAACTGGGAGTTGGTTCCACAGGAGAGGAGCGTGCTAACTAAAAGATCTCACTCTTAGATAATCAATGTAGCCCTAATCGTTATCAGGATACCACCTAGACATCGAGCAGTTGAATGAAAACATGCATAAAGTGAATATTAAGTGAATATTTCTGTCAATTATAATTTTCTGTTCATTCATTAGGAATGTGTTAAGATTTTAATATTGCATCAGACCAAAAAAGAAAAAGTTTAATAAAGAAACGTTGGCTTAATGAAAAGTATAGTTTATACCTCCTAAAAAGCTATTTTCAACATTTCCTTATTTAACAAACTTCATGAGTGCATATTCATATTTCTGGAATATGAGTATATATCAAGATGTAAGTCATATCTTCCAGCTCCACCTGTAGATTTGTATAATGTCAGAGGTCTTACTGGTTCACCGTGGCTAAGAAAGTAAGGCTTCCATCAGAGGTGTCTTCTTTGAAAGGTTTCTTGAATTTTAAAAATGCATCCATTTTGGCTGAGTGGTACTTAAACATCTATATTGGTTGTCTTAGCATGTGGTTAAAATGTGTGTTTGCTACTGAAAATTGTCTTATTGTAAGAACTTTTAACTGACACTGGTTTATGCTCAATACTTCAAAACTATTTTGAAAATAATCAAGTAGTTTCTTTTTTACCAATTTATGTTCCAATATTAGGTGGAGATCAGCCTACCTTGGTCAGCACAAAGGTGTCAAATAAAAAGCAGTCAATGATGGAAACCACAAGACTTGATAGTGGCATTGAGAGCAGTGCTGTTGGAAGTAAATTTAGGCACTGGCATGGATTTGACGGTAAGCTGCCTGAAGTTCTGGTCTTTTTATCGTAATGTTTCCAGATGGAAAGGAGATGCTCTCAATTCAGCCAAAGAGACTGATTGAAAAAAGGACGGTGACCGCAGTTATTGAAAATTTTGAAGATGACTGTGATAGTGATGGTAAATGCCTATAGACTTATAACCAATGTGCTTAAGCTGAGTTTTGAACTATTGTACTAAAATATTATGATGTTCCTTAGATGGAGAGGTGCAACTCCCAACTTTGTCAAGGAAGTCCATGAAAAGAAAACGCACTATCGTAAGACATGCAAATGAAGATGGTGGTAAGTTAAGTCACACTTTCCAAAATAGAGTTAGGCAGCGATTGCTTACTTGCAAAGGAGCAGCAATTAGTGGTTTGGACTGTATTAAGCGTTTCTTTCTTGAACAATGATTCACCCTCCTGCTCTCCCATCAGTGATGTGGGGCTGACTTCTGCAGCTGTCTCATGGAGTGCAAATAGACACAGCCGAAATGAACGTTAGTCTGATTCTTGCAACCCCTAAAATATCTGTTCTCTCAGAGTATGTAGCAAGCTTTATTCTAAAAGGGTTGGCTGCTCCTTTTATCCACATAAATATACTGAGCACTCTGCCCATCAGAGTGGGCTCTAGGACTGGGGTTTCCAAACTTTTCAGCCTGTGGCTAGAGCCATCTCTGTGGTCCTCCTAGGCTTGTTAAAGCTTGCTAAAGAGAAAGTGCACATTTTTGGGGACGGAGAATAAGACACATATTAATTTCTTCTACAGCTTTAAGAAGCTGACACATTTTAGTAATTAAGAGTTAAAAAAGCATGATTGTACTGAAGGTCTTTTAACAGTGTTCAGATCTGACATATGTCTACCTGTACCATACAGCCCAGAATAGTCTCTTGCTATGTGTAACTCTGGGGCAGGGCACTGATGGTCCCAACTGAGAATCTAAAACTAATACAAATAAATCTCCACATTTGAATTATTTTATATATGAAAACAGTTACAGCTGATCTCAGTTGCAGAGGAAGTGCATATGATTAAATCACAGCATTTTTATACTGAGACATTGAACCAAACAGTTTCTGAGATCATCATATACAATGGAATCTGTCAGAAGTAATTTATGAATAAAACATCTCATTTATACTATAATACTTACTTGAACCATTTAATTTGCTCAATTGCTCTCTAAAATTTGAATGTTTTTTTTTAATCTGTAGGTTACATTTTGTTTTCAAAGTATGATCCTGGTTCATATGTATTGATTTAAGCTCTTATTAGATAGGGAACAGTCTGATCTGTCACCTGAATGGGAACTGATTGAAGGACAAAGTTCAACTAAACCTTGCAACGAGGAGAGTGACGAAAATGAGGGTAAGTAATGTCTCTGTGCATGCAGGTGATTCGTCAGATTGTTCAGAATGGTTTTAATATAAAGGTTTTAATTTCCAGATAGTGCTGAGAGTTATGTGACTCAATTCCGATGCCCTATCAAAACATCGAAGATGAAAACCAAACAAGGGGTGGCTGCTGCTGATTCTGGTAGGAACAATTTAAATTTGACTCTTGTACAGCACCTTTTTACTTTTGCTGTGAATACGCACTGTACAGATAAAAAGGTTCATTTAAGATGGATTGAAACAAACACTAAAGCAATACTTTCTTGTGAAGGGGGAAATGTTTAATATACTATGGCAGGGGTTAAAGTTCTCAGTCGCTGCGACGGATTTCCGTCATTTGGAAATTGAGCGCAAAAAGTCCCGTCTAGACTTTTCATTCAAGGTTTTAAACTGAAGCTGCTCTCAACCAATGAAACCTGGCAGAGCCGGGACATTAGCCAATCAGAAGGAGAGTAGGGCGGGTCTTTGCAAAACGGACATTTTCAGTCTGAGGTTTATCGGTGTTCATCATTTTAACTTTTGGGAGAGCATTTTAAACTGGCCACAGATGGTATGAATGAAAGTAGCGCTGCTCTTGCAGTTAATCAATGAGATATTTCCACCTGTGGTCATGTCACCTTTCAGCGTTTATTCCCTCGCTTCCAGTAATTTAGCTGTGAAACAATGTCCTGCATTTGACTGGGTCCGATTCGGAAAAAGTAAAAAAAAAAACTGCGCTTTTCTGAACCAAAGAAGGCAGAGCTGCAGTCAGAGCTTAATATACAGCAGCTCCACCAGTTGATGAGCCGCTGCGCACCAGGACACTCTTAATAAAATGACAAGGATTTTGATGTGTACAGATTATTAAGGAAACTACAGCAAAAAAATTAACTGCAGCTACAACATGGACTGGAGAATGGGTTCTAACTGGGTGAGGCCAGAGAAAGGAGATTCTCAGATTATCGGAGAGCTTTTATGAAGTTATTTTTCATTTTTACACGGAGTGGAACGCGATGTGAAGCTACACTGTAGAAGCAAATCGTACTAGAAACGGCTGAAAAAGCCTCCTGTCTGTGGATCTATGGACTCATTTTACTCCAACCCAAAAACACCTGCCAGACAGACAGACAGTTCTGCAGCCAAGATTACCTTCAACAATATTTAACTTTACGCAAAGGTTTAATAATTTTTTTCTAATTCATCTTTAAGTTACGTTTTTTTCTGAAAAACTTTGAGCAATTTTATTAAACTTTTTAAAAATGTAACATCCCATCCATCCATCGATTTTCTATACCTGCTTTTCCGTACAGGTGTGACGTCAAGCCGTATCTGATGAGGAAACGCGGCCTGACGTAACACAGGGTTGGGGGGGGGGGTGACTATCTCCAGGCGGGGACACAGGGTTCATCCTGGACAGGTCTCCAGTCACTGGGCCAAAATATAACCGTTTTATTAAACTTAAAAAAAGTTAAATCATGCATTTTTATAAAATGTGATGATTAATTGGTGAACAATAACGGGCAAAGCAGAGACTGATTATTGTAATGTGCGATCTGTGTCAAATTAAAATGTTTGACGTCATCATAGTGTTGGTTATGTGTCCTGCATTGTCCATGGTTGTGGTTGGCCTTGTATGATCATAGGGTTGGTTTATACAGAATGTGACAGGGAGCCAGTGGAGTTAATGTACAGGTGTGAAGTAGATGATGTAATGATGCAAACTGCTGTCTTTTGTGCTAGCTGCGGTTTATGGAGGTTTTCTGGAGGACAGGGAGGGAAGGGAGCTGAAACTGTAAAGTGGACTGTGGACCAGTTTGGCAAAAGTGCAAAGGAAGAACTTGATGCTGCATAGTTGAAAGTTAACCAGGTAATGATGTGGATGTGGAAAGTGATGGAGATGTCTGTCCAGGATGACGCAAAGGCTCTAAAGCTGAAAGGTGGCAGAGATACAGGAGTGTTCAATGGATATTTTAAAAGTACCAGATTTGGTTAAAGTTGACTTTGCAAAATAAGCAAGTGAGGTAACTAATGTGGCATGACGTCCATGACCACGGGAATATATGGGCTGGCTAGAAGGAAATTTCAGTCAAACTAATTATTTTTGCTTTAACCCATGTACTATGGAGTTTTCTCCCAGCTTAAGATCTCTTGAACTGTATGGTTTTAGAAGTTTGAAGTTTTGGCAATAAATAACACATTTCTGAAGGCAGAGGGTTCTTTCTAGTTGAGAGCAAAAAATGAATTACAATATCAACATTTTTTTTACTTAATTCAACTACCCTATTAAAGTAATTATCAGCACTGATATTACACCACTCCATGTTGTCCCCTGCCATCCAGTGAAGTGGAAATGCAGCTATTTCAATTCAGTCTGTTCAGTTTATTTATATAGCACCAATTCACAACACTCCTTGCAAAATGAAAAAAGAGAAATCATTGTCTGCAATTGTACATTTGAATGAAAAATGTCTTCTGCATTCAACCAATCCCTTAGGAAGCAGTGGGCAGGTTCTAGTGCCCAGGGAGTGGCAGTATGCAGGGATCAAACTGGATACTTACAACCCTCTTAGAGCAAAAGAGTTGCTGTTCTAACCACTAGGCTACCACTCCCCCAGAATTTACTCCTACTGGATGAGCATGTAGTGACAGTGGAGTGGGAAACTCCCCTTTAATTGGGAAAAAAACTGCAGCAGAACCAGCCTCGGTGCGAGTGGCCATCTGTCATGACTGACTAGGCGTTAGGGAGGATGAACGAAACATGCGAAATAACATAAAAGCATGATGCAGGAGTACTTTCATTTTAAAATGGAGATAAAAATATAGTGCCCGCAGTAGGTCCTTCAGTGGCTTCTTCTAGAAGAGAACAGTTCAAACAATCCAAACCAGTTTTACAGGCAGAAAGTTATGAGAGCACACACAGACAAATATCTTCTTTTTGACTCACACCACCCACTGGAGTACGAACTTTCTGTCATCAGAACCTTACAACACCGGGCCGTGCACTAAAACAGAAGGGAAGCACAAGGAACAGAAACACATCAAAGATGCCCTCCAAACTTGTGGGTACCCCGACTGGGCCGTGCACTAAAACAGAAGGGAAGCACAAGGAACAGAAACACATCAAAGATGCCCTCCAAACTTGTGGGTACCCCGACTGGGCTATTTTTAAATCAGCAAGAAAATCCAAAAGACACACTGTAGAACATAATGGTGAGAAGATTAAATGCAAAAACATCTGTCAACCCATATGTTGCTGCAGTCTGAAAAACTCAAGAGGATTTTCTCCAAACACAAAATCCCAGTACATTTCAAACCAAACAGGACCCTCAGACAGAGACTGGTGCATCCCAAGGACTAAACCCCCAAACCTAAGATGAACGGAGTGGTGTATGCAGTTCAGTGCAGTGAGGAATGTTCTGATCTGGAAAAATCAAACAACCTCTCCACAGACGCATGGCTCAACACAGGACAGTCTGACGGTCCGACCAGTAAGGCACAAGGGCAAAGGCATATATAAAGAAGTATTTCCTATTTATTTTCCCAAAAATTCTTCACAAAAGACTTCAAATCTCAAAAATATGACAAAATGGGCCCAAAAGAAACTAAATAAGGCATACCTAACTCAGGATAACAAACCAATAAAAAACTGACCTCCCACAATGACCACACAGGGGAATTTATACACAAACGGTAGCCTACACAAACGAGGAGGGGTGGGAGATGAGACAAAGACAAACAATGCATAAACATGAATAACTAATTCAAACCAACACATTTTGACTACAACACAACTATCAAAACAAAACAACCTAACACCAACAATGTTTTAGCAGTTATGCTATTAGTAGAGAGAGAGGCATATTCTTTTACATCAAGTCCCCTGCTTCCAGCAGCCTGATGGTTTGTTCCACTTCCTGGTTTGCCTTTCAACCAGTCCTCTCCCCCAGCCAGTCCTTCCTTATCCCCTTTATCCTCATCACTCTTGTAAGCCAGGCCAATAACGACCCTAACGACTCCCCATTGCAGAGGCGTGGACCAGTTTCAGTTTAATTCGCAGGCCAACAATGACCTTAACGACTCCCCATTACTAAGGGGGTGGACCTGTTTCGGTTCAATTTCCATTTCAAGTTTTATCTAGGCCATTACAAGGCCTTTGTTGGGCAGTACTATAAAGCTTGCAACTCCATTCTACTCCAGACATTTTGAATTGATAAAGCTTTCTGGAAACAAAACGTCTTTAAACTTTGAGAAAAAGTCCAGTTGTTTTGTTTTTTTACTTTTTTTGGAATGACCATGACCTGGATGACTTAGAATCTTCACACGCATGAGAGCAGATAGTTGGAGTAGAAGCTCCACAATTAGCTATGCCTAGGAGAGAGATAATGATGCAAAACTTCTAGGAAAACCTGCAGAGTGAATGGAATAATCAGTTCTCTGATGTATGATGGAGCTTGATTATTAAGGGATTTAGATTTGAGAAGGAGAACTTCAATTTCTATTCTGGAAAAAAATTCATCCTAATTCTTAGTGTTGTATTTTGAATAACCTGAAGGCTTTGAACAGCACTTTGTGGACTCTCTGTTGGTTGAAAAATATTCCCAGATGCATGGACCTGGAGAGAATATTTCTAATTTTAGCATGATATTTGGTCAACAAATATCACTCTGCAGTTCATTTTTTTGTGTATTTCTTGGTAGTATTGTTCTGCATGAATTCTATATTAAACTAATGTTACAGCCTTGTTCAATAGCCTTAATGAACCAAGGAGAATTGGGGAGGCAACACAAGGAGGTAGTGTTTTAAGAAATTAATCTACCTAACCAAACCAAAAAAGTAATGTAAGTAAGATCGCATATGTGTGTGTAAATGTATGTAGTGCAAAATGTTACACATGAACAAAATCCAATATCAGAAGTGGCCATGGTTAACTCCCCACTGAAAAAAATAGCCACCAAGAAAAGCAGGCAGGACGACACTAAGCCTGGGCTGAGGCTGGAGAGAAATCCTACATATGGGCTGTAAAAAGTGTAGGTTTCCTCATGTTAAGCCACTCCTGATCAAGAGATGATGGTGATGATGAAGCAAGAAACTTCTTACCTGGGCTAAGGGAGGAAAAGAACTGGACTGTTTAGTGGCCCAGAGTGCTCATGTCTGGTAAAAATAAAGTTTTTTTATTTCATTTGAAAATCAAGGTCCCAGAGTCTGGAGGAAGACAAAAGATTGGAATCCACAATGATTTAAGTCTGATGTGAAGTTTCCATTTAGTTATAATTGTAGAGCCATGTCATTAACTGGTGTTGGTCCTCTTAGTTTTAATGTAGTCCACAGTCAATGCAGCCATCGTTTAAGACATTTTGGAGAACATCATTGCCTCTTGCTCACAACCTTTTCAGAGGTGCTGATTTAATTTTTCAGCAGTACTTGGTACCAGCCCACATTGCCAAAGGTACCAAAAGCTGCTTCAAAACCAATGTTTTTACTGTGCTTGATTCTCCAGCAAAGTGGCCTCATCAGAAGCCCAATATTGTCAAGAAAATGAGACACCACATACAACAATCCAGATGAGCTGAAATACACCATCATGCATCCATGCCATACTATACTGATTCAGTAATTAATGCAAAAAGAGCCCCATCCAAGTAGAAGGCTTATTCTATTATTTCTTTTTAAAACATCCTTTCTTGACCTTATATAATATTCACATTTTCTAAGAATGAATTATCCCTTTTTGATTCCCTTTAAGCCAAAGAAACTTATAAGAAAAGACTTGAGATAATTTATGGTGTAGTGAATCTAAATTTTAGTTTGTAAGACAAGTGGTGGAAAAAATATAAAAAGTTTCCGAAAATGTAAATTTGTGAGATGTGCATGTTTTTTATAGTTTTTAGAAATTGCATTTAGTCTGACATTTTGAATATTTTTTAAAGCTGTTTATTTTTTTAGGTCCTGTGAAAACTAAAGGAAAGACCCCATGAACTCAGCAGGAGAAAATGGCTGTTCAGCAACATATGACCACCTTTGTGGCAATGTGGAAGGTGCCAGGAAAAAAGGAATGCATCATGTGCATTGAGAAATCATCTGCTCATCAGTGGAGGACCTGGAAAGACGTGAAATACTGTGTGCACAATAAAGATAATAAAATAAAGATAATAAAAACATATATATATATATATATATAGATAGATAGATAGATAGATATTATACCTTCAGCTTTTACAATATTCTGTGAATCTAGTATTTTACACATTTAAAGAAGGAGAAAAAGCACTTAAATATTGAGGCCATTATAATTTTTTCTTTGAAGATTTTAGTTTATGGCTCATTTTAGTTTTTTTAAAGAAAGCTCTTTAAAAGCTTTAGCTTTTATACAATACTTAATGTTACAGAAATGTTTTACAACAGTTGCTAGGCTCTGCTAATGTTTATATAAATGATTTGTTTATAAAATAAACATTGTTCAAAGTACAATGGATTCTTTTGTTAAACTTATTAAATTATCAGGGGGTAATGAATCAGAGCCATAACCTCAAGCTTTAATTTTTAGTACTGCATTTGTTTATTCTTCAGTGTATTAATCTGTAAAACCTAAAAATAAAAATATTTTCAAATCTTAAGTACATTTACTTCACAATCACTTAAAATGTCAGAAAAAAGTAGGTGGGAGCTTTTGGTTCTCACTCTGCTGGTAAAAAACTTTTTTGGTGATTTAATTTGCCTGCAAAATCTGAAGTAGTGTATTGTGTGTGTGGGTGACACATAGTGACAAAAATTGAAAACTCCATCTTTCTAAGTAGCTAAGAGTCCTTTTACTTGGTCCTCAGTCTGCAGTACGTACAATTGTGTGTGTGTGAGTTTTAATTCATTTTCTCATATTTTTTTTCTTTTTTGTCAATCTTTTTGTAAGATGTTTTTTTACCTCCACTATATGGATCCTATTTTGTAAGAAATTATTCACGGGTTGTATGAAAAAAATCTCCAGGCCGTCATCTCAAATTGGCTGGAGCATTCCTAGGATTGCAGAGACAAGCCATCAGCTGAGGAACCTGAACAGTTTATGAGAAGTCACAAGGAGGAGAGTGTGACATGAAGCAAATCATACAAGGTTGCAGAGCTGTAAAAGCTTCCTGCCGATTTATGGAATAATTTTTACTCAAACCCAAGGATACCTGCCAGACAGATAACATACACCAGCCAAGATTACCTCAAACAATCTTTAACTTTATGCAAAAGTTTAATGTTTGTCTAATAAGGTTTCAAAAAGTGTTAATGTTTAAAAGCTCACTTGACTGGCCAAGACTGGAAAATGGCTTTTACTAGGAGAGCTGCAACCATTGTGAATGTTGTTGTGTGTCACACCCATAAAGTTTATGAAGGGATCATCTCAGCCTTCCGCACTTACTTTGTCTTCAACCTGGCGTACCCAAGACACCTGAAGAACACTCTAATGTTCCTCCAAAGGTACATGGCAGGAATAGTTGAGGAAAGGGACCGGCCTCTACCATTAACTGTCACTAGGAAAATAAATCTCCTCTATTGACAGGATGCCTTGTCCCTACCAGTGCCCCAAATGCCGATGGTAAGCTTTTACCTAAATGAAGCTGATTCAGCACATAGGACTTATTCATGCACATGAAGCTACCTTTAATGTTACACGTGGACTTGATGATTGCCAGTCCACATTTACCAAATATGAGTCTTTTAGATGACATGTGTAAAGAAAACATAGGGTCAAAATTTTAGGTCCTGACAATGAATGTGATAAAAGTGAGCTTGTCATTGATGACTTGGGTGAACCTTTGACAGAAAAAGTTATTGAAAATCCTCCCTCTTATGGTGAGCTGTTAACTAGTTTTAATGAAAATCTTTTTAAGTTTATTCTGAAATGCAGGGAGAAAAATCATCTTCCAATGTCTGTTCAAGAGGAGATTGTTGATGATGTTAATTTTTTAATGTGTTTTTTCAAGGAGAATTACAATGCTTTTATTGGTTACCACATGCAGAAAAGTGGTTTTGATATCTCCAAGTCTCCAGAACTGGAAGCTGCTATCCAATCTAAGGATTCTTTTAGTGAAACAACAAAGGCTATTTGATCTCCATATTTGATGAAAAACTATGGCAAACTCATACTTGATATGACTGAACCTATCCATTGCAAGTTAAGAAACTCAGTAGGTCAAACCGTTGGCTCATATTCATACGTACCCATGGCCGTGGGAAGTGGTGGTGCTGGGGGTGCAGCACCCCCTAGTGGCGAGAAGGGAGATTTTTTTAAAAAATGATTAAAAATAGTGCTGTCAAACTACTAAAAGTTTTAATCGCATAATTTCAATAGTTAACTCGAGATTAATAGCATATTTTATCTTTTTAAATTTGAAAGTGTAAAAGCCTATTTGGGCATTTTAATATGCAATTTTGCAATAAATGACACTAGTAAAAAACATGCTTGTACAAAAAATATTTTTTATTTTCAAGCACTTTTCAGAATTGGAATGAAAACATCCTGCCATAAAATGTCAAACTCTGGCCTTTAATGGGCTAAATAACTAATCATAACGCCCTGATGTTTACACAATGTGTAAATAAAAACATTTCATGCCGAAATATTTTTTTGCCTCTTAAACAAAGACAGACATGGTATTAAGCATTTACATATAAAGTAATACTAATTTTACATTTTATAGACAAAAAAGACAACAAATTAATAAGCATTAAAGTATCGGTTGGGTTTCTGCAATGTTATCAGCGTGTAAAAAAATCATCTTCAAAACCTATCTCTGCTCAAAATGGTGATCTGCACCGCGTAATCTACTTCTAGCATTTATCCTCAGTTATTGCAACCGTAAACTGCAGAAAATATGGACAGAGCTTTACTCCCTCGGCTCCTATGTCAGTCAGAGGAGGATGCGCTGTAGTGCGTTATGAGGCCGAGGAGTATGTCTGTTGGTCATACTCTGTAGCGCGGCAGCGTCACTTAGCCCAAATAAACGACTTCACTCTTAGAAACAAGCCCAAAACGACTCATGAATGTTACAAGCAACTTTAGAAAAAAGAAGCCCAATGTCACATGAAATAAGCGGGCTTGGCAACATTGAGCGCTGGTCTGTTTTGCTAGTCTCTAGCATTCTGAGAACTAGACAAAATCACCGAGGGTAAAAAAAAAAAAAACTGCCTGGAGAGCGCTACGGGGAAGCAAAGCATTAACGCGCATTAAAAAAAATTGCCGTTATGGTCAAATCAAAGTTAACGCATTTATAACGCGTTAAAACTGACAGCCCTAAAAAAAAGACTTTGCACAATTTATAAATTTCTTATGAATATTTTGGAAAATGATTTTGAAAAGTTCATGGAAGTTACGTTGTTATGGTAACGTCAAGCAAGCTAGTGGTCGCCGAGAAAAGAGGTATCCCGCTCGCGGCAGCAGAGACTAGTACATTTACAGAGTCTAATGATAAAAATGAGGAGGAAATATGGCACAGAAACGCATTTCGGATTTTTTTGGAAAACCATCACCAGTTAAGAAAAATACTTGTACAGTAACCACCACAATGGAGAGCAGCCGGAGTGAGGAGACTGTCCGCCCTCCTCTGATGGCAGGTGCACCGGCCAGCCCAGCCCCTACACCCGCAACCCAACCTAGCATAATTGGATTAGACAAGCCCTTCCAGCCAACATCCGGTTTCAAATTTCCTGCACAGCGTTGTGGTAATGAAATGTTCTCACGTTCTGTGGCACCGGCTTGGTTTGCTAGATGGCAGTGGCTGCATTATGTGGAAGATACTGATCACATTTTGTGTTTTGTTTGTCTGAAAACAATCGGAAAAAAAGTCATACCAAGAGACAAATTTAAGAAAGACAACCCCTTCATAAATGCTGGCTTTTCAAATTGGCGTAAAGCCACTGAAAAATGTAACGAGCATGAGAGATCAGACTTGCACAGCGAGTCAATACAAAAGTTGGCTGCTTTGGATGACGTCCCCATAGATGCTCGCTTATCCAGCGCTCATGCCAGAAAGCAGGCTACTGCCCAACATTGTTTGGAGCTTCTCTTCATGACCATCCGATTCCTTGGCAGCAAGGGAATTGCCTTCAGGGGCGACACAGCACGTGAAGGAATACTGTATGAACTGATGCTGGAGCGCACCTATGATCTTCCTGAAGAAAGAAAGTGGATAGAAGGAAGAGACAACTGGATGTCGGATACTATACAAAATGAAATAATTGAAAAGTTTGCTCATGCTATCCACAGGGAAATTGTTGCCCACTTATCGCACTGCCGATTTTATGGCCTTACAGCTGACGGTACAACTGACATTAGCACCACTGAGCAGTTCTCCTGCAGTCTGAAATATGTTGACAGCAGCCTTGAGCCTCACACTGTATTTTTGGGATTTTATAACGCCCGGACAGCACTGGAGAATTTTTTTAAGGCTAAACATCCCTATTGAACGCATCACAGGATTTTGTTGACGCAGCAGCTAATATGTCAGGGTGTTTTTCAGGCGTGTAAGCTCGGCTTAAAGAGTTAAACCCACACTCACTTTATGTGCATTGCAGCAACCACTCACTGGATTTGATTCTCCAAGAAGCAGCGCGTGAAGTGAGTCTTGTGGCCGATACTTTGAACTTTGTTCAGGGTGTCTCATCCGTCATAAGAGAGTCATCAAAGCGAAAACAGCTCTACCAATCGTTTTTTGGCTGTGATGAGGTTGCTGTCAACATCTTAGGCCTTTGCCCGACAAGGTGGTGTATCCGTGAAATGTCCATTAAACGCGTCACTGCAGCTTACCCTACTCTCCTGACTACACTGCATGAGCTGAAGGATGACAAGAGTGTCAGGGGGGACAGCAGAGCAAATATCAGGGGACTCTACAAACAGGCTTTAAAAGGGAGAACATATTTCGGTCTTTTATGCTGCCATGCCCTGTTCGAGCCCTGTGAAGCAGTTGCCACAAGCCTACAGAGTGCCACAGCAAGTGCGCAAGGTGCACTGGAATGCACAGGGGTGCTGAGGGAACAAATAGCCACGCTCCGGGATGATGCAGTTGTAGACAAGCTGATCTGCAAGGTTGAAACCTGTGCATCACAAACCTCCCTGAAAATGCCAGACACCACCACCCCTAGAGTGAGCAAAACCCCAGCTTGCCTTCGCCAAACTAGAGAGCCAGAGGCAGTGGCGCATGGCGCACAAACAGTGGATTGGCGATGTAGCTTTTTCGAAGCTATTGACTTAATATCAGCGGAGCTGGACGGAAGATTTGATCAGGCCAGTATGAAACCTGTCGCAAAGCGAGAGAGGGCTGTTGTCAAAGCAGCAGAGGGCAGGAGCACCAATCTGGAGGCCCTTCAGCTCCCGGAGGAGTTTGACACAGACCGCCTTGAACTCCAGCTCAAAATGCTTGGGCCAAGCATCGCCAAGCAGCTTGCCAATGTCACAAAAGACAGAGGGTCTAAGTGTGTCACAGTCCAAGATGTAGCATCATGTCTGACAAAGCTCCAGCCACAAACAAGAGCCATGTTTTCAGAGACAGAAAAACTGATTGAGTTATGTCTGTGCCTACCCATCTCCGTGGCCTCATCCGAGCGCACTTTCTCCACCTTGCGTCTTTTGAAGCCAAGGGTACGCAGCACCATGACCCAGAAAAGACTCACACACCTTTCACTGATGCATGCCCACACAAACATCCTGAACTCCCTGGACATTCGTCCGCTCATGAGAGACTTTATCTCCACGACCCCAGAGCGCACCTCAACATTTGGACACCTTTAACCAGGGCACCCTGGCTGTAGCTCAAAGTAAGAGCCTGGTGCCACCGCGCACATTCATATCTATTCATGCAGTTTAACGTAACCATAGTATTTTAGAGTGTTATTTTGATCTTGTGTTCTTTGTGTAATGGATGTGGAGATATTCAATAACATTTAAATAGTATAATTATTTCCTTGTGGTTTGCTTAAAAGAATTTTGGAGCTGGTAGAGTCACGTGTGACATAAACACAGTGACTCAGGTTCATGCCAGCTGACCAAATCTACGTTGTTATGGTGTTGTTGTGAAGTTTAATTAATAGCGCATATATTCACCTGAGAACTGATGATGTCTGTGTGTTACAGACACTGGTTAACAATAAAGTGCATATGACAATAAAGTAGTAAATCTCAATCTATTTATTTATCGTATTTTACATAGGCCTATTGTCTCATAGGTCTGTTGTCCAAAAAATAACAAAAAAAAATTCACAGCACCCCCGTTCAAAATTACTTCCAGCGGTCCTGTACGTACCCATTGTTAAAGTGCTGAAAAATTATTGTTCACATGATGACATTCAGGATAATATCTTTTCTGAGCATAATGCAGAGATGGACAGTGAGTTTCTAACAGTGAGCTTGTGATGAGAGGATTTTCAGAAAACGCCCCTTTTTCACAGTTTTGGCTGCGCTTGCAACTTTATCTGGTGATAACTTGTCATCTCATATGATGGGTGGATTCACAATGTCATTTAACTCGGGTAGAATATGCCACTATTGTATGGCTACTTATGATGATATTAAACACTTGTTTCAGGAAGATAGCTTTGTTTTAAGAACGCCTGAGGTTCACCAGTGCCACCTTGCACGCATTCAACAGAATCCTGATGATAAAGCAACTTATGGTGTCTATAGTTCCTCTCCTTTTGATACATTACAATATTTGGATTTTACAAAAGCTTTACCACCGGACATAATGCATGATCTGTTGGAGGGTGTAATTCAACTTGTTATGAAACTAGTTATTTGTAAAGCTCAAAACAGAGAAGCACATAACAATAAAAGAGATAAATGAAGAACTGCAAACAATATGCATTGGTTAAAATGATAAAGCGAGAGACTACAGAAAGTTGATGTCACTGGATCTGCCTCTCAGAAATGGTGCCTTTTTAGGTTGTTGCCTTTTTCAATGGCACACCACATCCCACCTGATTGTAAATATTGGCATGTTTTTTGTTGTGCGATGAGATTTCTGAGATTGTCATGGCACCAAAGGTGAGAAGAGATAATATTTTAATGTTAGATTTATTAGTTCAAGAGTTTCTGACAGAAATGAAAGATGTATTTGGAATGTTATTACTCCCAAGTGTCATTATTTGATCCATTATGCAAGACTGATGGAAATGTATGGTCCTCGGCGGTCATTGTGGTGCATGAGATTTGAGGACAAACATCAATATTTTAAAATTGTGGCTGTCAACTGTCAAAACTTTGTGAATATTGCTAAAACTCTGAGCGACAGACATCAATTTAAACAGTGCTGGGAGCTTTCTACACAGAATTGTCTGAGTGAATTCGAAAGTGTGCCTGGAAAGAGTGTGGCAACTCCTTTTTTATCTTTACCTGTTGAACTGTAGAACGCCTTGTCACTTAATCAAAATCTTTGTAATGTGGATTTGATGAACAGTTTTTCAACGTGCGTCTGAATTAACAATCAACAGTGTTAAGTATGCCATCAGAGATGTTTTCATCATAGATGTTCTGCATTCAGAGGCTGTGCCACTATTTTGGCAAATAAAATACATCCTCAACATTGACACCACATGGATTCTTTTTGGCAAAATGCTGATTCCCATATCATTTGACTGCCACTTTCATGCATACAGAATAAAGGTTGATGCAGAATGGACTTTACCGAAAACAGGATGTGGATATGAAACTGACTTTAAGCCAAATGACACAGGAGCGACCTTTATTAATGGCTTCAACAACTGCAATGTTATCGCAGTATTTGCTTCCTTCTCCAAAGCGGGCCCCATAGACGGCGAGCTACGGCTATTGGGTAAACCTCGCAGAGAGGAGTGGATTGTGAATTGATGAGGGGAGAAGGCCACGAATATGAGAACCAACTATTTTTAAAGAACCCCCAAAAACCTACGGATGGGGCAGCATTCGTAAAAATGTAAGCATATCTGCAGACAGAATGATGACATTGTAGAAAAGGATTTGCCGTTCCAGTTGAGAAACAGTCTAGACCAGAAGGAAAGGTTAAACCGGCAGCCCTCATCCAGAGTAATGGAATTAGCAAAATCGAGCAGCCTGGAAATAAAAGCGCGATTCTGGGGGATGATGCGCATGGCGAAATTGAGGTGACCAAACAAGGAGAGCAACTGATGCTTGGAAATAACTGATGCAGAAATGTAAGACTGTGATATCTTGCAAATTCACCTTTACAGTTTGTGAAGGGAGAAACTGGGAATGGTGGAGGGAGGATCCATAAGAAGAAAATCGACCAGAAGATGAAGAACGCATGGAAGACAGGTAACGCTTCCTTAAAATGTTATTTTATCAAGTAATGTTTTGCTTAATTCGGGATTGCATTGTGAATGGGTTGAAACACTTACCAAATGTTGTTCTGAATTAATTAAGTTAATTTAAGCTCATTCCATGTTCTTTAAGATGAATTTTGGTTCTTTAACTCAGATCTGCAATGAACCAGGATTCACAGAATTATTCTGATGAAACTGATGATGATGATCACCCACTTTTGTCTTTTGTGTGTACATAGTTCCTTAGCTTAGCTTCTTTTGATCTTCATTTTGCTTAGTAGTTTTAGTTTAGTTTCACCAGCCTGGTAGAGATGATTTGCTGATTGAAATATAGTGTTAATTCAGATAAACAGCATTCTATAGTGATGTTCTCTGGATGTTCATTTTATTTCTGTTAATAAATTCTTGAATTCGAAGAGAAGTTGTCACTCATTTATCCTATGTGTGTGCAGAGTTTGCTGTTAAAAGATCGCCAGTGCTCGAACCATCAACCATTGTCCTGATATCAGCTCTAGAGCTGATATTTACCAGACAATACCCAACAGACAAGAGAGTTATTTATTAAACATTAAATAACTTTAAACAGTGTATAATTGCACAACACCTGAAAATAATCAATGGGCAAAAGCATTGATATGACCGATGGAAATGACAGGAGGAACAAAGAGTGGCCTGCGTCAGCATGATTAAGGTCTGTATCCAAAACAGACCAGTCCAAGCGGATGCCGTATTGCACCAGGGTTGCAGCAGCTTTAATAGTGAACGATTTATGGTATTGATAAAAAGTTATTGCTGAATTTTATATGAAGGTCTGCAATTAAAGAGAGATAAGTATTGAACTCAACCCTGCGGTTCGGGTAAACTAAACATAAAATGTCATGGTAGATGCTGAATGCAGCATGAAATTGGCCAATAGTGAGGTCTTCGGATAAACGAGGATCAGAGGATTTGAAAATGGCTGTGACATCACTTGCTGAGGCAACCTGCTGGTCGACTTCAGGAGAAGGGAGAATGAGGGAGACCAAGTTAACATATTTTCCTTGAATAATTTTTGAACAGAGACGTGAAGAAACGTTAGCGTGCATAGGAATATATATTCTGCCTGAATAGGGGACGGGCAGGACGGAAAGCATAATAAGCCAAATGCATGCAATGGAGAAATTAATGAATGAAAACATGGGCGGATACGTCTTACCTAGAGCTGGCCCGGGGCGGGCATGAGCGAGTGTGAATGAGAGATGGGGAGGGAGGAGATCCGGCTGTGAAGTTGGCGGTAGAGATGACGTGGCAAGGTGGGGGGCTTCCAAGGCTTGCAGGCGTGCAGACAGAGTTGAAACCGAGCGATTAAGAGAGTCCAGGATAAAGCAGAGGGAGTCCAAGAGCTGATCGAAAGATGGAGGAGGATTCGTGGTGAGGGACGGCGGAGCTGCGGATCGAGAAGCCAGCGTTATGGGATCGGCTGAAGAAGGACCTTGGTGTGCGACGGAAGGATGAGAGGGACCAAGCGAAGCGGGAACTGGAGCTGCATGAACAAATGCATGAACGCGCAGTTATCTCAGATAACTCAATCCAGTGATACTAATCATAAACGACAGGTGTGTTCGAAGAACCCAATTAGCCGGATCATGATTAGCCGGATGAAGTCATCTCGGATGTCTCATTTGATCTTGGATGTTTTAAGCAACGTACGAAGAACGGACCCCTGGTCTCCAGAAACCTGAGCCATTCTGCCTGTCTGTTCCTGTTTTTACCTGCCCTGCTTGTCTGTTTATTTTTGTGCCGTCTTTTGGTTGTTGGTTTTTTTTGGTTTTTGCCTCAGTCTTTGATTTTGTAAATAAAGAACCTGATCTGAACCTCTGCTGGTCTGGCTGAATTCTGGGTCCTCTGCCTCTGAACATTACATGAACAACAGGTTTTCCATTTTTAGTCCAGATGTAAGATTCTTAGAGTTGACACACTTTTGAGCTAAAGCTCGTCAAACAAGCTACAATATAGGCCCATCCATAAGCAGTGACAAATTGAAATTTTTTCACTGGATTAAACCTTGTGCATTTGTAAAACCTGCATGATGGCAATAGTTAGACTAGCTATATTGATAAAAGTGAGGAATAATTTCCCTAAAGACACAAAACTAGGGTAAGGGCACTGATGCACAAGGGTTGCTATTACTACACTTTCCTGATTGTCATATTGCTTTGCTTACAAGAGAGACAAATCTAGCAGTTTGGATATATGATATATATTAGGGTTATCAAAAAAACGCGTTAATTTTGATTAATTAATTTAAAAAAAAATAACGGATTAAAAAAAATAACGCAGATTAATCGGTGAGGCGCGCCTCCCCTGGGGGGGCGCCAAAGAGTCACAGGGGAGGCGCGAGAAGACAGAGAAGACAGCGCTGCCGCTCAACTCTGTGAAACAGTGTAGCGATATTTGTACCTTCTGTTTGAGCGCGCAGGAACCAATCCAAGCGCGCAGTGAGACAACTCTCAACGCTCAAAACCGGTCTGGCACGGTATGAAAAACTCTTCTCAACCCACTCTCCTCGCGGTGAGTTCCATCTCTGCTCGCGCGCTACTTTGCTCGCGCGCACCTGCTCATTCCACGCTCAGCTGTGCGCTCGCTCGGCTGTTAAAGCCAATCACAGACAGTTTTGTTTTTCATCCAAACAGAGTATGGCTTGCAAATACTGCATTCAGATGAATTAAATCAAAATGCTGCAGCCTTTGGCAGAAATTACTAAACATCACCGAGGGATTGAAGAAAAACAAATAAAAAGTGTAATGTTTTAGCCTAAAATATTTAGGCTAAAGTATTTAGACTAAAATATTAGAGTTAGTAAGTGAGGTGTGAAAAAGAGACAAAATGTTTTTGTCTCTTTTCTTTCCAGCTTCTGAGAGGTGATGCAAAAGTTTATTCTGATCATAATCATCATGAATGTCATCATTATTTAAAGAGCACTTTAACACGAGGTAAAACAAAATGCCAAACATCAGAAATACATCAGATAAGAGATAACAACTAATAAAATGCTTGTTTGTTAAAATAGCAATAGGTCTAAATTGTGTATAATTAGCCCAAAAAGTAGATTGGAATATGGAATATGTTGACGTCTGTTAAATTCAGGCTATCTTTTTTTATTATTATTTCAGTTAATGTCTCCTGTTGACGTGAGTTCAATTTGACATTGGCGTCTGTTTAGTTCAGTTTGTCTGCTGTTGAAAACAATTGTTTATGAATTTGATCTAATGACAGCTCAATTTTAAAACTAAGCCCTCTGTCCGTGATGTTTCAGTAAAAGTAGCATGTAAGATGGAAATATTTGGATGGATATTTTATGAATAGGCCTTTTTTATGAATGTACTTTGTTAAAAGAAATACAATAAAAAAACATGTGTTGGGCTATCAGTTGTTTTTGAAACACAGCATTCCAGGAACACAAAAGAAAGATGCATTTACTGCAGGGACCTGTGTGGGGTAGGTTTGTGGTTGGGGGGGTGTGGTTATCTTTACCTATTCCAAGGGGAGGCTCACATTCAATGAATTTGAAAAGCCCTGGTATAGGGTAGTTCACTGCTATTGTTTTCATCCGGGTTTTTCGCGCCTGCGCGCCGGGTTGGAAGGCAGAAGGCGAGCACAGTGGCAGACGCAAACAGAGCAAACGACGAGTTCTCGACGTATTTTTCTTCTTTAGATAATGTATCACAAGATCGTTTTAAGAGTAAGTTGATGGTTGATGGTATCAGATTGCCAGATACCATCCAGATACCGTCCAGATAGCGAGTCTGTGAATGCTGGCCAAACGATTTAGTCCGGCTCGGTGGCCAAATGCATTATCCGTATTCAACGGATAATGCATTAGATACAGCCGATACTTTAATGTATTTAATGCTGATTATTCATTGAATCATTTGAATTTAAATATTTAAAATACTTTCACAGCAAAGATTATATGCGATTAATTTAGATTAATTAATTACAGAGTATGTAATTAATTTGATTAATTTTTTTAATCGATTGACAGCCCTAATATATATATATATATATATATATATATATATATATATATATATATATACACTCATTGGCCACTTTATAAGGTACACCTGTCCAACTGCTCGTTAACACTTAATTTCTAAGCAGCCAATCACATGGCGGCAACTCAGTGCATTTAGGCATGTAGACATGGTCAAGAGAATCTCCTGCAGTTCAAACCGAGCATCAGTATGGGGAAGAAAGGTTATTTGAGTGACTTTGAACGTGGCATGATTGTTGGTGCCAGAAGGGCTGGTCTGAGTATTTCAGAAACTGCTAATCTACTGGGATTTTCACGCACAACCATCTCTAGGGTTTACAGAGAATGGTCCGAAAAAGAAAAAACATCCAGTGAGCGGCAGTTCTGTGGGCGGAAATGCCTCGTTGATGCCAGAGGTCAGAGGAGAATGGCCAGACTCGTTCGAGCTGATAGAAGGGCAACAGTGACTCAAATAACCACCCGTTATAACCAAGGTGGGCAGAAGAGCATCTCTGAACGCACAGTACGTCGAACTTTGAGGCAGATGGGCTACAGCAGCAGAAGACCACATCGGGTGCCACTCCTTTCAGCTAAGAACAGGAAACTGAGGCTACAATTTGCACAAGCTCATTGAAATTGGACAACAGAAGATTGGAAAAACGTTGCCTGGACTGATGAGTCTCGATTTCTGCTGCGACAGTCGGATGGTAGGGTCAGAATTTGGCGTCTACAACATGAAAGCATGGATCCATCCTGCCTTGTATCAACGGTTCAGGCTGGTGGTGGTGGTGTCATGGTGTGGGGAATATTTTCTTGGCACTCTTTGGGCCCCTTGGTACCAATTGAGCATCGTTGCAACGCCACAGCCTACCAGAGTATTGTTGCTGACCATGTCCATCCCTTTATGACCACAATGTACCCAACCCATGATGGCTACTTTCAGCAGGATAATGCGCCATGTCATAAAGCTGGAATCATCTCAGACTGGTTTCTTGAACATGACAATGAGTTCGCTGTACTCAAATGGCCTCCACAGTCACCAGATCTCAATCCAATAGAGCATCTTTGGGATGTGGTGGAACGGGAGATTCGCATCATGGATGTGCAGCCGACAAATCTGCGGCAACTGTGTGATGCCATCATGTCAATATGGACCAAACTCCCTGAGGAATGCTTCCAGCACCTTGTTGAATCTATGCCACCAAGAATTGAGGCAGTTCTGAAGGCAAAAGGGGGTCCAACCTGTTACTAGCATGGGGTACCTAATAAAGTGGCCGGTGAGTGTATATATGCCATTATATATATGCAGTCTCTTATAAGACATAAGCCTGCCATATATTATGGCGGCCTCATGACCAGTCCATGTCTTCTGTCAAGCAAATTGCTAACAAGTTAATAAATCCCTACACTTATCCTTTATGAATTTGCATACCGAACTCAAAGACAAAATCCAAATGGATGATTTATTTAGACATTTAAACTGGTAAGCATTTTAACATTTTAAGTGATTTAACACCATAACTACCACAGTGCACAACCTTGATCAATGTAAATACCAATACAAGTAAAAATAAAAAATCAGGTTGTCACATTAATACTGTAAAACATAAAAAAAGGAAAATCGCAAACTCAAGTGTTGCGATCTAAGCTTGTGAACTGAACTTGTAAGCCTTGTGCTGTGTAATCTTACCTTGTCTAAACTGTGGATCAAAAGAAGTGATCTAGTCTGTAAAAGCAATATTTTAGTTATTCTCACTGCTTGAAATGAGAAGTATAGCCTAAGTATGTTAGATCTGTTGCATAAATGGCAGAGATAACTCAAATTCCCTTTCTACAGTCTTCTAAACAGGGCAATCAAATTCCAGGACCAGCATAGATGACTTTTTTTTTAATTCTTGGATAATCTTCTCTGGTGCCAATTAAGCATTTCTCAATTTTGGATTAAAAAGCAAGTAACTTCAGTTACTGAGAATTGTACCGAGTAAAATATTAGTGAAATTGTATTGGTAATGCCTTGCATTACTGCAAAAAGCAATGCATTACTGCAGCCTAATTAAATTACTTTTTTACTGCATTACTCCCAACACTGATATTGTGTAGGCTACATACAGTCAACAGTAGAACATTATTTAGGTACATTTCTAAGAAAAAGTAAATTAAAACGGCCAACACTAGTATGAGCCAAAACTAGCCTACTACAAGTGGCGGAGAAGGTCACCTGTGGTGCTGCAGCAGCACACATATTGACAATGAGATACAACAGTCCTATGTAGGCTATAGGCTAATTACATGAAACAAAAGGAAACCGTGTAACATAACAATAACTTTAAAAACGTGATTCTTTGAATGTTCACTGGTGAAATCAACAACAGTGAAACTAACACAGAGAGTTAGTTAGCAGCTAACATTCAAAAGTTAAATAGCCTAGCCTTACAAACACTGAACGTTACACTGAACAGGAACATGCGATAAAAAGAGTGATTCATGGTTGCGAATAAATGAGTTACTGAAATAAACTAGGTAAATTTGGTTGCTCACCTTGCTTTGAAACAACTTCTTTGACTGGCCAAACAAAGCACCAAGTAGAATATACCTGACTCAATCTAATATGCAGCACCGTGCGTTTTCTGTTGATCGTGCAATGTGCCCATAGCAAGTGTGAAACAGTGCCAAAATTCCCTAGTGGCCGAGAGTGGTATCACAGGGACTTGACTATGAAGGTGCCACAGACACTATTTCATGCTTTATAGATAGTTAGATGTCCTCACAGACTGTCTCACAGAAAGTATTTTACAGTATTTTGAAAATACAAAAATATACAACACTGAAGTATTTTGATACCAAATACAAAGGCATTTTCATCATCTCAATAAAATACAAATTACAAAATAGTATTTTGTATTTGAAATACGTATTTCAAATAGTTGTATTAGAAATACTGCCCATCCCTGACCCTAGCTCCAACTGTAAGTGTGCAACAGTAAATTTCAGATCTTGTTGGAGGTTCAATATCAATAAATGCTCTACAATCACAGAAGTGTTCATTCATTGAATCCAGGAAGACGACGTGTCAACAAAGTGCCAGTCAGCAGCCCCTCAGTAGCTTAGGTTTGATTTGTTTTCTTTGATTAAGAAGAAGTCACTGTAGTATTGTTCATTGTTCCTATTTAATAAGCTTTCAAGCTGAAGCTTGTACAATCTAACCTGGCCAGCCAGATTGATAATGTGTATCACTCTAGTTTTGCACATTATCAACTGGGACTCCTCCATTTGAATCCGTTTGGGTAAAGGATGGAATTTCAGCAGAACTGTCTGAGCTTCTTGGGCGAAGTCACACCTAGTGCCCGACTACCAAAGTTTTAGCCAATCACAGTATCAAATTAACACATAAGCAGCACACATCATGAGAAAGCACAAGAAGTTAAGCTAGTCAAGGCACTTCTTGCTCTTCTGCTAACAAAGAAGAAATTGTGGATTCTTACCAAACAGATAGCAGCAGCTACAGAAACGTCCTCCTGCGCTGTCATGTTTGTTTTGGTTCTGATCTGGGCTCAGCCCCTCTTGCTTTGCGTTGCACCGGTCTGTTCCGCCTTAAACCTCAATACTGCAACGTGATTGGCCCAAACAGTTTTTTGGTTCAGACATAAACGATATCGATTCATCGGTGTCATCGTCGCTCTCACTCCACCCCCCCCCCCCCCCCCCCCATCTTTTCTCTGATGATACAAATCCCTCTTTCAGGTAGGGTTAGCCTAGACAGCCTTTTCTAAATCTTTAAATCACACTTTTACTTGTCTGTCTGATTAAAAGTGATTATTCAGAGTTTCACCTTCACTGTTTCACCTTTTATCTCAGCTTTTTTTCACTATAACACACAAGCTCTGAAATTAACATCTGGCTGTGAAGTTAAAGCATATAGCTCTTGTGTTGGTTTGGAGGAAGCAGTATATCTGACCATCTAAACAAGAATTATTGAGAAAATTGTAAACACTTTCTGTAGTTAATATGACCAAGTCATGAAAAACAACATTGTATCTCCTGTCTGTGTTCCCTGTTGACTGCTGTGACTGGATGTCTTTGAAAGTTTGCCTCTACATTGGCTAGGTCGTAGGCACACTTCCCATTCCAGCTGCGTCCTTAGCTTCTCTTTTCCTTGCCTGCTTCCATCCATCCATCTTTATCCAGCTGTATTCCTTGTATGACCTTGCTTGAGTGAACAACCTGTTAGCTTTCTACTGCGACCTTCCTGTAGCACACAGATGTCTAATATTCAGTTGCAAGAGGAACAAAAGCCTAAAATGCACACAGATCCTGGACATGAACCTGTGTACCACAATTGTTTATACCACATGTACACAATGTCACACCAACTTTCATTCAAGTTCACCAAGTTCATTCACAAAAATGATCAGTCTTTAGTTTTTAGTGTTGTTTAATATTAGTGGACAGATTGCAAACAAAACATACAGAACAATCACATAAAAGGTTAACCCCTTAGTGCTTGAATTTACAGTTATATAAAATATACAAAAATTTAAATTGCTTTTGCTTTCAAGATGATTCTAATTGGAGTGCAGATTATTTTAAATATAACACACACAACATATGCATTTATGTATTTAGCATAAAATAATAATTATTGTTATTATTAGCTAAATTAGTCATAATTTGAAACAACTCCTACAACTCAATGGCATATATATAATTTGACTTGGAAGTTTGTGGCATGTCTGCAATAATACTCTGCAAGTTTCATGATTGCCAACAATAGTGTTTTCAACAAGACTATAGTGTCAGACACAACATTAACATTTGAAACGTTGGAATAAATTTGTAGGTCAGTGGCGTATTTAGGCCATTTTAGGGGTGCTCAAGCACCCCTAAATCTTAGCTCAGCACCCCTAAAAAATTACTGATGCAGAGTATTCCTGCGTGTCGGTTCGGCTCTGCCAGACATGCGTACATGCACAGGTTTGCCCGGAGCGCCTCCGTGTGAAGCGCTTGGCATTACCGCGGTGTCATTTCAACGCTGCTGTGCGCCAGCGGGGGCGGGGCCTGGCGCTCCACGCAGCCAATCACTAACGCGTCTGGCCTTTGATTGACAAGGTAGACACCCCCCTTTAGCGCCACTCTCATTGGTTGTGCTGCCTTAAATCCCGCCATCCCTCTTCCTGATTGGCTGTTTTCTATTGCGTGTGTGTGTGTGTGCCTGTCCGTGCGTGCTTGGAGCGCGAGATTTAAGTGTTCATTCATACTGGGATACTGCGGTTACCACAATTAATACTAGGCTACGAAACTGGTCCCAGTTAAGAAACTAAATATTATCTGCACTAAAATAGGTGAAAGCTGCTGAGCGCAGTTCTGAACAGAAGCAGGAGAGTTTTGATTTGTGGAACTTGAGAAATGTAAGTAACCAACGTTAGCATCTCAAAATAGCATTTAATTCTGAAGTATAATACATTTTATCAACAAAAACCTAATCTCTTTTATAAAATTAAATATTCTGTGCCAGGCAGGAGTTCTGATGACTGCTGGAAAGATGGAAAAACAAAGACTGTAGACTATTAAAAAGTCAGATTCTTAGCCACAGCCACAGAAAAGGTGAGAGTGTCACTTTTTCCAATATTTCGTTGCTATTATTGCTTTCATTTATTGTCGACCATTTGAGGCAGTTCAGGCATAAATAGCAGGTTTCCGGTTCCGGCTGCGCTCTAGGGCAGCGGCTAGGCGCACAGCTCCGACCACTGGTGGACATTTTTCATTAAAAAAAATGCCGCCAAACTCGCTAGAAATCACTCATCTACCCAGCTGATCGGTACATGACCACCAGCGCCTGCTGGAGTTACGGCCATGTAGTGTTTTTGGACTCGTAACCACTACTACGCTCAATTGTTTACGTGGCTTTGGAGTCCTCCGGGAACGAGTCCCAGAGGCCTACGGCGCCGCGGACTCGCCGAGCAGCTCACGTCGAAGGAGGGCCAAGCGGAAGCGGTGTAGCCGGCCGAAGAAACGCGGCTGTCGCGGGGGTTTAGCAGCTAGGCTAAAGGCTAACCCCTTCAGATCGCCGCTCCCATCCATCCTGCTTTCCAACGTCCGCTCACTGGACAACAAAATTGACCATCTACAACTCGAACTCTCTGCAAAGAGGGAGTTTAGAGAATGCTGCACTCTCATCCTGACGGAGACATGGCTTAACTCATCAATCCCAGACCACGCCGTTAGCCTGGAGGGGCTAGCTACTTTCCGCTCCGACAGAAACAAAGAACTCAGCGGTAAGACCCGAGGAGGCGGACTCTGCGTTAATACCAATAACACCTGGTGTAAAAATGCTAGAATAGTCACAAGCTTTTGCTCTCCGGACATCGAGCTCCTGACTGTTAGATGCAGACCTTTTTATTTGCCTAGAGAGTTTACTGTTGTTATCATCACAGCGGTCTATGTTCCTCCGAGTGCTAATACAAAAGAGGCTAAGAGTGTTCTCTATTGGACTATCTCTGAGCTGCAATCTGCACACACAGAGGGTGTTTTCATTATTGCTGGGGATTTTAACCAGGCAAATATGAAAACTGCTCTCCCTCAGTTCTACCAACACGTGGATTTTGCAACTCGGGGAGAGAACACTCTAGACTTAGTTTACACAAATATCAAAGGCGCATTCAGGGCAGCCCCCCGCCCCCACCTTGGCTCTTCAGACCACCTTTCTGTGATGCTATTTCCTGCATACAGGCCCCTGCTGATCAGAGCTAAACCTGCAGTTAGGCAGGTGAGGGAGTGGACTGAGGGAGCAATGGAGGCGCTCCAGGACTGTTTTGAGTGCTCTGACTGGGACATGTTCAAAGCTGCAGCAACATATGACAACAAGATCAACATTGATGAGTACGCCATGACTGTGTCAGCCTACATCAACAATTGCATTGAGGACGTCGGCACCACAAAGAACATCATCACCCGAGCCAACCAACGACCCTGGATTACTGAGGAGGTCCGTCAAGCGCTGAAAGCACGGAACTCAGCCTTCAATTCTGGTGACAAGGAGGCACTGAGGACAGCGAGAGCCAACCTGAACCGTGCCATCAGGTTAGCGAAGTGGAACCACACTAAGAAAATCCAGGAGCTTTTCCATGACGCCAGCAACTCCAGAAGCATGTGGAAAGGCATACGGGTGATCACTAAATACAACACGCCCTCCCCCCGGTGGGTGAAATTGATGCTGACTTCCTCAATGGACTAAATAACTTCTTTGGGAGGTTTGAGGCACTAAACAGCACTCCCGCAGTGAAGGCTGTTCCCCATCAGGAAGAGAAGGTGCTCTGCCTTGACACCGCCGACGTGTGGAAGACTTTGAGGAGAGTCAACCCGCGGAAGGCCCCAGGTCCCGACAACATACCTGGGCGGGTGCTCAAGGAGTGTGCAGGTCAGCTGGCTGGTGTTCTCACAGACATTTTTAACACCTCGCTGGACCAAGCCACAGTACCTGCATGCTTTAAGTCTGCCTCCATCATTCCGGTGCCGAAGAAACCTCAAGTCACCTGTTTCAACGACTACCGGCCTGTTGCACTGACTCCCATCATGATGAAGTGCTTTGAAAGACTGGTGAAACAACACATCGTCTCCAGTCTTCCTCCAACACTCAACCCGTTCCAGTTTGCCTACTGGCGGAACCGCTCCACTGAGGACACCATCTCCTCTGCTCTTTACCTGAGCCTGGCACACCTGGAGGAGAAGAACACTCATGTGCGGATGCTGTTCCTGGACTTCAGTTCAGCGTTTAACACCATCATCCCACAGCACCTGGTAGGAAAACTAGAACATCTGGGCTTCAGCACACCTCTTCGTAACTGGCTGCTGGACTTCCTCACCAACAGACCTCAGTCAGTCTGGGTCAGACAGAACACCTCTGATGTCATCACCCTCAGCACGGGCTCCCCTCAGGGCTGCGTCCTGAGCCCCCTGCTGTTCACCCTGATGACACACGACTGCGTCCCCAGGTTCACCACCAATCACACTGTGAAGTTTGCTGACGACACAACGGTGGTGGCCCTCATCAGAGACGACAACGACCAGGACTACAGAGAGGAGGTGGAGCAACTGGTATGGGGTGCCCCCAGGGACATATATCAAAATTAACTTCCATATACACATGTTAAATTAAACTCTTCCATATAATATAGTGAAAACCGTGCATAAACACTAGTGAAAAGCTCTCACACACACTAGTGAAAATATTTACCTCTTATATAGCCTACTGAAAACCGTGCACAAACACTAGTGAAAAGCTCTCACATAAACTAGTGAAAACATTTACCTCTTATATAACCTACTCAAACGTTCTCATACAAAGTAGTGAGAACTGTTCATATAAACTGGTGAAAAGCTTTACCTTTCATATACACTACTGAAAAGCTTTCATATACACTACTGAAAAGCTTCCATAAACACTACTGAAAAGCTTTTATATACACTACTGAAAAGCTCTCACACACACTACTAAAAAAGCTTTCATAAACACTACTAAAAAGCTTTTATATACACTACTGAAAAGCTTTTATTCAATTCAATTCAATTTCAATTCAATTTATTTATATAGCGCCAAATCATGAAACATGTCATCTAAAGGCACTTTACAAAATCAAGTTCAATCATATTATACAGATTGGGTCAGATTATATAGATTGGTCAAAGATGTCCTATATAAGGAAACCAGTTGATTGCATCAAAGTCCCGACAAGCAGCATTCACTCCTGGGGAACCGTAGAGCCACAGGGAGAGTCGTCTGCATTGTACATGGCTTTGCTGCAATCCCTCATACTGAGCAAGCATGAAGCAACAGTGGGAAGAAAAACTCCCCATTTAAGGGAAGGAAAACCTCCGGCAGAACCGGGCTCAGTATGAACGGTCATCTGCCTCGACCGACTGGGGTTACAGAAGACAGAGCAGAGACACAACAAGAGAGACAAAAAAGCACAGAAGCACACATTGATCTAGTAATCTTTTCTACATTAGATGGTAGTAGCGGGTGAGCCGTCTTCTCTGGATGATGTCACAGTTAACAGAACGCCAGACCAGGTGTACCTACTATGAAGAAAAAGAGAGAGAGCAAAAAGTTAAAAGCTGAAATGACGACAGTCATTTCAATGTAATACAATGCAAAACTGGAGAACAGTAGACTGAAGAACAGTAGAGATCAGTAGAGTGAGAAAATTAGACCCTGATGTCCTCCAGCAGCCTAGGCCTATCACAGCACAACTATAGAGATAGCTCAGGGTAACATGAGCCACTCTAACTATAAGCTTTGTCAAAAAGGAAAGTTTTAAGATTAGTCTTAAAAGTAGACAGGGTGTCTGCCTCACGGACCAAAACTGGGAGTTGGTTCCACAGGAGAGGAGCCTGATAGCTAAAGGATCTGCCTCCCATTCTACTTTTAGAGACTCTAGGAACCACCAGCAGACCTGCAGTCTGAGAGCGAAGTGCTCTGTTAGGAACATACGGGGTAATCAGAGCTCTGATATATGATGGAGCTTGATTATTAAGGCCTTTATACGTTAGAAGGAGAATTTTAAATTCCATTCTTGATTTAACAGGAAGCCAATGAAGGGAAGCTAAAATTGGAGAAATATGATCCCTCTTGTTGATTTTCATCAGAACTCTTGCCGCAGCATTTTGGATCAGCTGAAGACTTCGAACTGCATTTTGTGGACTTCCTGATAGTAAAGAATTACAATAGTCCAGCCTTGAAGTAACAAATGCATGGACTAGTTTTTCAGCATCACCCCTGGACAGAATGTTTCTAATTTTGGCGATATTCCGGAGGTGAAAAAAGGAAACTCTGGAAACCTGTTTAATATGAGATTTAAATGACATGTCTTGGTCGAAAACAACACCAAGATTTTTAACTTTATTACCATATTAATAAATACACTACTGAAAAGCTCTCACACACACTACTGAAAAAGCTTTTATGTACACTACTGAAAAGCTTTTATATACACTACTGAAAAGCTTTCATATACACTACTGAAAAGCTTTCATATACACTACTGAAAAGCTTTCATACACACTGCTGAAAAGCTCTCACACACACTGCTGAAAAGCTCTCACACACACTACTGAAAAGCTTTCATACATACTACTGAAAAGCTACGGATTTCAGTTGAAACGGAAGGCATTTCACTTGAAACGGAAGGCATTTAACTTAAAGCGGAAGGCATTTAACTTGAAACGGAAGGCATTTCAGTGAAACAGGAAGGAATGTCACTAACCCGGAAGTTATTATAAACAGAGGTCATTCCGGTTAGCTCCGTACATTTTGTACAATCTCCGGCCGAATAAAATTATTGATTACTGCGGAGTAGTGATTGGTCCGGCAACACCGATGCGTCGGCGCATGCGTCGAGCTCATAGAGCAAAACCCGTGTCTGTCATGATTTTAGGTTCTGTCTTACTTTTGGATTATGGAATAGTTTGGGTTTGATTTTGGTCTTTGTTTTATATTATTCTGTCAGGGTTCTGCAAGCTTTCAGTTTAGTTCTGTCCTGTTCCCTGCCACTATTCCTGTCAGTCTTTCAGCCACTCCTTCTCCTTCTGATTACTTCCACCTGGTCTCTTTAATTGGCTCTCCCTCTCTCCTTTGTTCTCCTGCCTTTTTAAGTCCGTCTCTTTTGCTGCTTCCCTGTCAGAACGTCACATCTCTTGTCCCCATGCCTCATGTCTCTTTTCTCACCCCTAGTTCACCAGTCCTCGGGTAAGAGCTCTCCTGCATTTTTGTATGTTACCTGACCTTGATCTGTTCTCTTGTTTTTGAGTCTGCCCAGTTCCTGTCAGTTTATTTTTTGGCTGGATTGTCAGCGCTGTTTTCTGCCTTGGATTATTTTTTGTCTGCCTGCCTTACCCACCTTCATCGTCCCTGCAATAAACTCTGTGAAGCATTCTCAATGTCTGGCTGAATACTGGGTCATCATTCTGAATCATTACAGTGTCGATGCGCGTATCGCTATGGGAAAGTCACGTGATCGATACAGGAACTGTTTCGAACTGACGGACGTGCCAAACTGTGTTTATAAGCAGTGTTCTGTTCCCTCTAAGCTGCGCGCGTGTGCAGTCGCGCATCTGGATTCAGCACGCACATCAAAGCTATGCTACGCAGTAAATAAAAGCCAAGCTGAACTGTTCGTTTTTTTTTTAACCATTTTACAACTCTGGTGAGATGGTGTTCCGCAGTCTCGCTCTGTGAGTGCCAGGTGTTGATCGGAGCGCACCACTGATGGGTTTGGCAGACGCCTTTATGGTTGGGCAGGTTGCGCTGTGCGTCTTTGTTCTGAGTCTTGTGTCAGAAAAAACGGCTGAACTACCTTGAGTGGGTTGTACATCACTCTGTCATACTCAGCGTTTCTGATTTGAAAACAGATGATATAAGTCAGGCAACTAAACACAGCGTCCGATCAACCATGAGTTGAACGTGAACACGAGCATGAAAAAAAAGACCGATCAATGGAACGCAAATAACGCGATTCACCATGGCAACGACAGGAAATAAGCCTGGAAATGCGCATGTCCTGCGAGTAGAATTAGAAATCTTTAAAGAAGGCATATGGACAATATTAAACCATAAGAAACAATGCCGTTGCTGCTGAAAACCGCAAGAGAAAATTAAGTAATATATAATAATAATAGTAATTGTTGAAAAAGTCAATGCATGCGCAATATGAAAGTTATGTGATGGAGAATTAAAGCTGTTTTCTCACACTTCACTAGTTCAACACAAAAGGGTGTGTGTGTGTGTGTGTGTGTGTGTGTGTGTGTGTGGAGGGGGGGGGGGGCAATCATTACTAAAAGCATTGAAAGGACATGGCAGCAAATCATGATAAAGTACAGCTTAACCAGGCAAGGTTAAGTTAAAAGTTTTATGTTTAACAGTACTCAACTAAAGCATTAATTGCCTATATTCAACATATGCAATTAATGATGGGATGGTGTGTGTTATTGAAATAACTGATGTGTTCATCTTTGTGCCATTGTTCACCAATCCTTCTAAAAATGAGTTGACACTGATTGTCTTGTAGATGTTTAATCTGCCAACCTCACTTTATATTAACTACATAGGCTATATGGAATGGAAATTTAGAGCTGGAAGCGCCGAAATTTGATACAGAATAAATTATTGCTTTCATTCTGCATAGTTATTTTATTAATCTTGTGGGTCTCTGACTATGGAACACCTTTAAAGTGTAACTGAATAACATTTCTGACAGCGCAACATACAGTTGCCTCTGAGAGATTTTCTGTGTCTCCTACGTTATTAAAAAGCTGCCGTTGGCATAAAAATGAAGAACAGCACAAAGAAATTGTTCAGAACTGAGAGCGTTCCTTCGTTGTCTTAGAAAAGCGATGTGCGGCTGAGGATATTGAAATAAATCATCTGACGACCCCAAATGAGCCCTAGCCAGGACCATCTTCACAAAAGCTGTCTCCCCCTACTTCAGGCATGTTATTGGGCATGTTTGTTGTTTATAAATCATGTACTACAATGCCAATTTGTTCTTTTTACATAACATTTGGCAACATTTGACATCGAAGTGGGCAGGCAGACCAAAAGTGCCACAGCTAATGCCATCCAGGAGGTGCACAGATACTTGGCAGAGGGTCCCAAGATCCTATGATATACTGGAAAAACGAAAAGACAGTCTGTCCAAACCTCTTCCGCTTTTCATTACAATTTCTCTGAACTCCAGCATCATCTGTGCTTCATCGGGTGTATTCTACTGCTGGAGAAGTGATATCAAAAAAGCGTAACAGATTCAATATTCAATATCAAAACGTCGAAACAACTTATTTTTTTGAATAAAAATTTGTAAAAAAAAAAAAAAAAAAATGCCAGTCCACAAGCATCCTCATTCACAACATTTTTACTTAGAGGTTATTACGTTATGATACAGGTTCACAGTATTTATTGACTGTATAAAAAAAATCAAAGATATTTTAAATTCAAATGAAAATATGAAATAATACAATGCAACATACAATGACTTAAATTGTATTATTGTGTATACTAGGTCATCTAATGATTAGATGACCTAGTATACACAATAATACAATTTAGTGTCAGTTAACGCTGTCAACTAGGTTGGCTGTAGGGATTTTTAACGTCCAGCAGGTGTCAGTATTCAGTGACACAGTATCGGCACAGTATCAATACAGTTTGGCAACGTGTCGAAACACTTCATGACGCC
Source organism: Fundulus diaphanus (assembly GCA_037039145.1). Classification (NCBI taxonomy): domain Eukaryota; kingdom Metazoa; phylum Chordata; class Actinopteri; order Cyprinodontiformes; family Fundulidae; genus Fundulus; species Fundulus diaphanus. The sequence continues at coordinate 13,103,896 of CM073121.1, read as the reverse complement.
TCATCGACCCAACACTACTGCTCAGCTACCCGCTGAACACCTCACAGAAGCAGGGGCATTACTCAACTTTATTTTGGCTTCAACAGAGACCCTGTTCCGGATCCTGTCAAATGCTACAACGCTAAACCGCTATTTCAGTAGTGTATATAAAAGCTTTTCAGTAGTGTATATAAAAGCTTTTCAGTAGTGTATATGAAAGCTTTTCAGTAGTGTATATAAAAGCTTTTCAGTAGTGTATATGAAAGCTTTTCAATAGTGTATATGAAAGCTTTTCAGTAGTGTATATAAAAGCTTTTCAGTAGTGTATATGAAAGCTTTTTTAGTAGTGTGTGTGAGAGCTTTTCAGTAGTGTATATAAAAGCTTTTCAGTAGTGTATATAAAAGCTTTTTTAGTAGTGTGTGTGAGAGCTTTTCAGTAGTGTATATAAAAGCTTTTCAGTAGTGTATATAAAAGCTTTTTTAGTAGTGTGTGTGAGAGCTTTTCAGTAGTGTATATAAAAGCTTTTCAGTAGTGTATATAAAAGCTTTTTTAGTAGTGTGTGTGAGAGCTTTTCAGTAGTGTATATAAAAGCTTTTTTAGTAGTGTGTGTGAGAGCTTTTCAGTAGTGTATATAAAAGCTTTTCAGTAGTGTATATAAAAGCTTTTTTAGTAGTGTGTGTGAGAGCTTTTCAGTAGTGTATATTAAAGCTTTTTTAGTAGTGTGTGTGAGAGCTTTTCAGTAGTGTTTATGAAAGCTTTTCAGTAGTGTATATAAAAGCTTTTCAGTAGTGTTTATGAAAGCTTTTCAGTAGTGTTTATGAAAGCTTTTCAGTAGTGTATATAAAAACTTTTCAGTAGTGTATATAAAAGCTTTTCAGTAGTGTATATAAAAGCATTTCAGTAGTGTATATAAAAGCTTTTTTAGTAGTGTGTGTGAGAGCTTTTCAGTAGTGTATATAAAAGCTTTTTTAGTAGTGTGTGTGAGAGCTTTTCAGTAGTGTATATAAAAGCTTTTTTAGTAGTGTGTGTGAGAGCTTTTCTGTAGTGTATATAAAAGCTTTTCAGTAGTGTATATAAAAGCTTTTTTAGTAGTGTGTGTGAGAGCTTTTTAGTAGTGTTTATGAAAGCTTTTCAGTAGTGTATATAAAAGCCTTTCAGTAGTGTTTATGAAAGCTTTTCAGTAGTGTTTATAAAAGCTTTTCAGTAGTGTTTATGAAAGCTTTTCAGTAGTGTTTATGAAAGCTTTTCAGTAGTGTATATGAAAGCTTTTCAGTAGTGTATATGAAAGGTAAAGCTTTTCACCAGTTTATATGAACAGTTCTCACTACTTTGTATGAGAACGTTTGAGTGGGTTATATAAGAGGTAAATGTTTTCACTAGTGTGTGTGAGAGCTTTTCACTAGTGTTTATGCACAGTTTTCACTATATTATATGGAAGAGTTTAATTTAACATGTGTATATGGAAGTTAATTTTGATATATGTCCCTGGGGGCACCCCATAAACTGGTGGGCTGGTGCAGAGAAAACAGCCTGATCCTGAACGTGGAGAAGATGAAGGAGATCATCGTCGACTTCAGGAAGAACCAGCCTCGCCACGCTCCACTGCTCATCAACAGCTCAGCTGTGGAGGTGGTCAGCAGCACCAAGTTCCTGGGGGTGCACATCACGGACAACCTCACCTGGTCTGTGAACACCACGTCACTGGTGAAGAGGGCACAGAAACGACTGGACTTCCTGCGGAGGATGAGGAGAGCCCACCTGCCCCCGCCCATCCTCACGACCTTCTACAGAAGCACCATCGAGAGCATTCTGACCAGCTGTCTCTCTGTGTGGTGTGGAGGCTGCAGTGCCTCCAACTGGAAGAACGTGAGGAGAGTGGTGAGGACAGCAGAAGGGATCATCGGGGCTCCTCTTCCCTCCATAAAGAACATTTCGTCCCAGCGCTGTGTGTCCCGAGCCCGTAACATCATAAAAGACCCCTCACACCCCCACCATGGACTGTTCTCCCTGCTACCTTCTGGGAAGAGGTTCCGCAGCATCCGCTGCAGGTCCACCAGGTTCTGCAAAAGCTTTTTCCCTGTTGCCATCAGACTGTTGAACTGCTGAACTCTAAACTGGACTTTGCACCACATTTGCACATTTGCATCACTGCATCTCTATCTAGCATTACAAATTCTGCCGAACTTGTAGTTTCTAAATGCATTTTTGCACAAATGCCTTTTTGCACCATCATTTCTGCACATACAAATGGTTTTAAATATTCTCCTGTACACCGTAATCGCACACTGTTCACTGTTCTCTTTCTCCTGCATTGTTTACATTTCAATTGTTTAATTTTTAATCACAGCTGCCCCTTATACTGTAATTTACAAACTGTATGCAACGAAATTTCGTTCTGTATGCACTCTGTACATACAAAATGACAAATAAAGATGTCTAAGTCTAAGGTGTAATTTATTTTACATAATATGCAATATAAGAACACTAGATGCCGCCTAAACAACTATTTTTTTGTTTAGACTTTTGCTTAGTTATAATAGTATGATTAGGGTTCCATAAAATAATATGACTATTTCTACTTCTAGAATTAGGATAAAGACAAATAAAACAGAGGAACACTATTTACATCGGTTTTATTGTACATAGATTTTCACACTGTCCATTAGTAAATTAGTACAAACCAGAGGCAGAGATAGACATTCTCATCATCAGGGACTTAGCCCATAAAATATTACATTATTACAAGGGTAATTTGTACACCAAAAAAGTAAGCAATTATTTAATCTGTTGATGTGGTCGCAAAATTAATTTAAGCTATATTCTTTTGTGCAGCTATATTCTTTTCTGCACATGTGGCATCTGTGTCCGAAGCGCTTCAGCTGTTCTAATGAAACATGAGCTCAGTAGATGCAGTCGTGGATTCAGAATGCCTGTCTGAAAAGTTAAATCTGTTTATGTTTATGTTTTTTTTCCTAATAAGGAAACTGTTTCTCTTAATCTGAGTTAAAAAAAAAACAAAGTTCAGTATGTAAATTCATAAAGGATATGTGTAGGGATTTATTACCTTATTAGCAATTTGCTTGACAGAAGACATGGACTGGTCATGAGACCGCCATAATATATGGCAGGCTTATGTCTTATATGAGACTGCATATATATTTGGCATATATATATATATATATATATATATATATATATATATATATATATATATATATATATATATATATATATATATATATATAATGCTTCTCCACAACTGGGTATATATCCAAACTGCTAAATTTGTCTCTCTTGTAAGCAAAGCAATACGACAATAAGGAAAGTGTAGTAATAGCAGCCCCTTTTTCAGCCAGCTGACAAACACTGTGCAGCAGTGCCCTAACCCTAGTTTTGTGTCTTTGGGGAAATTATTCCTCACTTTTATCAATATAGCTAGTCTAACTATTGCCATCATGCAGGTTTTACAAATGCACAAGGTTTTATCAAGTGAAAACATTTCAATCTGTTTGTCACTGCTTTTGGATGGGCCTATATTGTAGCTTGTTTGACGCGCTTTAGCTCAAACGTGCGTCAACTCTAAGAATCTTACATCTGGACTAAACATGGAAAGCCTGTTGTTCATGCCAGGAATCACAGTCAACACTGGGGGCTGAGCACCCCTAAAGGTCGGATCCTAGAATCGCCCCTGGTGTAGGTAGATGGATATTCTGTGCTTTTGGTAGGGGTCTGGTACTGAAGATGAGAGGTAAGAAAGGTAAGTGGTTATTGTACAAAGTAGAAAATGAAGAATTGTGGTGATGTATGGTAGAAGTAAGAATCTTAATGTCTGTGTGACGAATGGGTTCAGAAGGAGAGGAGTACATCCAACGAGTCTGAGATCATTAGGTGGTGAATAATGTCAGCTTAGTAATGTTTTCCTCTGTCCTTTTTTCCAGAGGCGTTGCAGAGGAATGGTGAAATAATGGAGGGTGGACAATGATTGGTAGTAACTGGAGTGATCTGGACAGCTGATGTCAGTAGGGTGGCCAGAGGAGCTGTGAGATTCACAAAGGAACTTTTGAAAGGATTTCTCCAACAATCAAAGCGAACAAGACCACTTGAATGTAGGGACTGAGCATGCATGCAAAACAAATTCCTGTAATGGGAAGACAGCAGGAATTGGAGTCAGAACTTGAAGAGGGACACAAGAAGGTAGAGCAAAACAAAGGAACAAACACCCTGTAAAGGATTAGGTAAAGTCACGCACTTATACACAGGCAAGCCTGGGCACAGCTCTGTGGATATGACAAGGGGTTGCACTGATTGACATTTTACTCAATTAAATATTTCTTTGATCCCCAAGAAAACATGACTCGGTGCCCAAACCTTTGTTGGTCCTCAGGTTTGTATTCATCTCAGAAGTTATTTTGGGCCTAAATTCTTTAGCTCTAATGGCTGCTACTTGACAACTAAAAGCTGAAGCTCCCTTCGCAGATGTTCTGGAGCACTGAGGTCTGAAGACTGACTGGGCCTTAACAAAATTCTTCTTTAGCCACCACTCCAATTCCTACTCCACCACTCAGGAGTGGGAATTGGAAGAACTGATTCGACAATGCATTGTGGGTGATATCATGCTTGAATACTGTCATGATTTGTCTTCGATGACATCAGAAGTATACCACACAGAGCTAAAAAACTGAGAGTTTATTGAAAGGAAGATTGGTAATGACTGATGAAACTAGGGAGGCAGGACTGAACTGGAACAGGGGTGTAGATATAAACAGGAGCTGGCGGCCCGGAGAGAGTCCTTGGAGACAGAACCGCTGGAGCACAGAGGAGGCAGGAACACAGCAGCTGGCAGCACAGATGAGGCAGGTAATGACCATAGCTAGCAGAGGCCAGACGCAAAGAGGTGGGAGTATAGTCCAGGAGGTGAAACACAGATACGGCAGGTAAAAACCAAAACCACGGCTGAGGCAGCTGGAGCACAGAAGAGACAGGTAATTCCAAACAGTAGGTGAGGCTTGAGGCAGAGAGGTGGCTAAATAGTCCAGCAACAGGCAGAGACAAAACTAGAGATTGAGGTGAGACCGGAAGAATCCAGCAGCAGGTAAAGACTTAACTTGAGAATCAGAGGTGGCAGGATTCCAACAGCAAGCAGGGAAAAATCAGGATGACAGGTGAGGAGAGACTGGAGTCTGATGACGGACCGGCAGAGAAGTGAAGACAGAGGGAGGCTTAAGTAGGGAGGCTGGCAGGTGTTATGCCAGAAGCTGTTTGAATATGCTTATTATTATAATTAATTATAATTTGGTATTATAATTTAAATAATAAGTCATTCAACTCAAAATTTAGCTATAACAAATATAGTTCAAATAGTGATGATGTCAAAGCTGGAAGCTTGTAATGATTTCTACCACTAATGCAGTTATTAAGTAGCTGTTATGAACTCAGGTGTGCTGGAATAAATGATCTGGTCGGATTTTAACCGACGAGGTTTATCCGGCAGACTGTGAGAACTCCAATATAACTGCAGTTAGAGTTTAAATCCTTAGTCCTTATCACCATCCAATGATATGTGTCTGTATTAATATCAGATATTAACTCCGAAAGGAGGTAGCGCTGAATTCTGAATAACCATGCAACTGTGAATTAGATTGAACACAAAACAATTTCTATTCCGCAATTGTTGTTTTATTGAACCAAAAGCAATTCCCTGTTACAGTAATTCTCTGATTCAACGACCTTGGAAATCTTACTCGCTACTAAACTAAACATGCACAATATATATGGAAATAAAAGAACAAACAAACAAAAACAAAAAATAAAAGAAACACAAATGGATTCAAATGAGAGGTAGCAAATCTTAGTTCAGCTCACGGTTGTTTAAACCACACTCAGAGACGTCGGCATTTGACGTAGCAGCATTGACAGACAGAACAGCTTTGAGAGTCCCACCGGACACTTTGATGTCTTACAAAGCTATTCCAGCTAAGCTACCTACAGTTCAGTCATCCGACACCCTCCCAAGATGGCGACTATGATGACGTATGCTCTGCAAATTTGCGTGATGCGTGAGGGGAGGTCCTAATGATGTCACCACGCTTACGCTAACGTGAGGCGGTACCTCGCTCCGAGAGGGAGTGGTTTGCGGGTGAGTTTAAAGGAAAACCGCGAACTAAGATTCAAACAAAGCGATCAAATTCACTGATAAGAAGAAGCGAAAAGAGAGGGGGGGGGGAAAAGCATGGAAGAAGATGGAAAAGCACTGAAGCAGTGACCCACGGCGGGGTTATTGATAAACCACAAATCAACACAGCAAATAATCGCTTTCATAAATGCATGCACATACAAAGAAAATATTCAGCAAAATAAACCCACTCCGTCTTGGAGTAAAAAGCATTAACCTACACCTACAAAGTTCCTACACCTGCCCAGGCACTTCTAAACACTCTGTGGGTGAAAAAGAAATAAAAGGGGAGAACCCCGTTACTTTGAGGTGATCCAGGAGTGAAGTCCCGGTTGGGTCCGTGAGCGCTCCGAATGACGCGGCGTCCTGAATGCGTCTCGACTGTGCGGTTGTAGGCGGAAACGGACAGCAGCTTGGACGGGATGAGGAGGCTCCTTCGTCTCTTCCTCCGGGCTCACAGTCGCTTTGCCCGGCCCAGCAAAAGCGTAGTCCTCTATCGATCACTGGGAGATAAGGCGGCTTCCAGTATTTGATCAGAGGAATTAAAAAGTACCTTTTTAAGTCGACCTCCTGCTATAATTAATGCAGGGATAAGTTTGCTTCGAAAAGTCTCGGTCCAGCGAGAAACTCGAGCACGTGGCGTGGGGGGGGGGGAAGTTTGGAGTAGCAGCTGCGTGACTTCCCTGACTGGCTGAATGCCAAGAAGAAGGCTGATTGCGAGGCACCAACGAGTTTTATCAACTCTCCATAATAACGTTATCTCGTTTCTATGGTCGGTGGCCATTTTGGGCCGCGTTGCATGATGGGAGTTGGTGGCCATTTTGACCACGATGCATCATGGGAAATGCGGTCCATCAAGTCCCGAATTAATGCAGTTTCGTCACGTCTGAACTGGCATTACACAGGTGAAGTGAGTCTGACTGATTAATGACTACCAGGTGTGACTAACTGCAGAGGGAGTGAAGGGTAAGGTAAGTGAGAGAAGGAGGAGGAACTAAAAACTAACAGAAAATAAAGCCAGATCACAACTAAACCCTGACAAGGAGGAAGAACTGAAAACTAATAGTAAACAAAAGCCAGATCAAAACTAAACCCTGACAAATACCAAATTCATGACCCAATAATCATAGTAATGGCAGAGAGAAGAAGGTTGTCCTCTAAGATTTTAAAGTAAATGACTCTTTCCATTGTTTCAATGCTCAACAAGCTCCTGACATCTTGTGGTGGGCTTCTACCTCACCTTTCTAATGAACATTATCGTCTCTTGTGGCAAAAGTTTGCATCGAGCTAAAGACTGAATATGCCTGGTTGCTCATTTTAAATGTATTTATAAATAATCATATCTAAAGGTGTCCCTTTCACACCAAGCTTTTTGCTGATGTCTGCCATTGATTTCCTTATGCAGATCAACTATCTGGTCACTGACATAATTTAACAACTTTTTGGTCTCGTGATGATGGGCAGATTGGAAAGTAGGGAATGATTTTGTGAACCAGTGTGCTTCGAAAAAATATTTATCTGCACAATAAAAAGTACACCCTGGATGAGAACACTTAAAACAGTTTAATTAAAAACTTGCACAAGGAAAACAGTCACAGGAGAGTGTCTGCAGCTGTTCTGGTGAGAAAAGAGCTTACGTCAGTATTTAAGGACACCAGTTTCAAAGTGTGGTGTCTATCAGGGTGACGGGGTTGGGGGTTGTATCAACGCTTGTCACAAGGCAATCTTTACAATAGAAGTTACAAGAAGGGGGTGGCCTTCCCCCACCCAGGAAAGTATTGAAATGGAATTAACACAGGCTTGTAAGGTAGCAATCAAATGTTAAAGGAGAAGTCCGGTCAAAATCAGAATTCAAATTGCTGAAAGTACTTTCTACCTAGTATTTATTACATACTGTTCAATAAATGATAAGCTTTTTTAATTAAGAGTAATTTTCATTTGAAGGTTCTTTTATGGGGGCCGCCATCTTGGTGAAGAACAGTACTGCCACCTCCCAGTTTGTGACGTAACGGTGCGGTATCGGCTGTAGAGCAAGTCCCGATGCCCTATCTGTCCCCTTGTAAATAAATACCCGTTTTCATGCCGAAATATTTTTTTTAACCTCTTAAACAAAGATAGACATGGTATTAAGCATTTAAATTTAAAGTAATACTAATTTTACATTTTAGAGACAGAAAAAGACAACAAATAAGCATTAAAGTACGGTTTATGGGTTGGGTTCTGCAATGTTATCAGGGACTAAACACTCATCTCATCTAAAAACTCATCTTTAGAACCAATCTCTGCTCAAAATGGTGATCTGCCTATTCTACCTTCACCAGTTATCATCAGTTATTGCAACCGTAAACTGCAGAAAATACAGGCAGAGCGGCTCCTTCTGCCTTTACTCTGCTCCTGTCAGGATGAGCTCCAGGCGGGGGGATATTTCAGCGTCACTTAGTCTAGAGCCCAAACAATCGACTTCACTTTCAGAAACAAATAACTGCAACCCATAACTGCAACCCGCAACTCACGAAATTTACAAGAGACTTTAGAAAAAAGAAGACCAAAGTTGCATAAAATAAGTGGGCTTCGCAACAGTGAGCATTCTTTCCAAGTGTGTCATATCACTCCGCCCCTCCGGCCGGGTAAACAAATGTCCCCGCAAATTCTACATTATAAAAAAGAAAAACCTACCGAAAATCCTCGCTCTCATGTCATCTTGAAGACATTCTTCTTCGAAATGTTGGCTACAGATGACGTGTTTTTTTCTCTGGCCAGAAGTTCGATGGCAAGTTGGCAATCCAACAAAAGAGCCCGTGGTGGATCATGAATTGGAAAGGTGAAAAAACTGTTTTTTTTCCCTTTTACCCAATGTATTGCAACATCCAACTGCCATGCACGTTGCATTGTCACTTTAACAATAGCTCTCGCAAATTTCTATGGTGAAGTCCTCTCGAAATCCAAAATACTTGTGGTTGATCGCAGCTGTGTACAACAGTTCCTATTGAATTAGCTTGTAGAGCGCAGTGCCTTACCGCAACATTACGTCACAGGATGTGATGTCAGGCGGCCATTTTTGCCCATATTTGGCCAATAATGGCCGCCCCCATACACAGTGATCGAGACGACAATTTATGCTTATATTTTCTTATTGATAAACGCTAAATTCATTAAATCACCACAGACGTATTAGTTTTAGGTATAGCTAATTTTTCCTTGTTGACCGGACTTCTCCTTTAAAAAACACAGAGCAGACTCAAAGCAAAAGGTGGCCCCCATGGGGACGAATTAACAAAGACCCGTGAGATAGCAGTTATAATGTGAATCAATAGGTCACTCACAGAGTGTAGTCACCTTTCTTCAGATATCCAAGACCAGCAGATAAAAATTTTCCATCACAATACACAGTGTTTTGAGATTGGTTTTCTGACTAAAATACTAATTCGTGTGCTACATATGCATTTAATCAACTTGTGGAAGACAAAAATCTCCTCTGTTGTAAGGCGATTCAGTACCTTATTCACTCAGTAGCTGTGTTTCCATCCAATTCTCATGCACATTTTGAGGGAACTTTTAAAATATCACAAAAAAGAAAATGTACATCAGACATGTTTCCATCTACTGGTTTATAGCGAATTAACCAGGCGATGCACAGCCTAATGTCGTCATACATTGACGTTGGCTGTAATAAAGAGGATGTAGCAGTTGCTAACTAGTACGGACCACAGATCAGTAATGGAGCGGGGCTTTAATGAATATGGTGATTTTTAATTTTTCACCGATGAGAAATGCTCGCGTCACTTTGTTGGTCCAAACGTACCTATTGTTCCTTCTAGACCTGTTTTCGAGTGTTATGGGAACATTCACCAGCAACAGAAACAGCTTATCAGTCATGTGATGTATGCATTCTCTATGTCAGAATTGATTTGACAAATGTGTTTCCGTCTCCTCTTTAGCACATTTGCATTTTTCAAACAAGTCAAAAACCACCTCGAGCAAGTGTAAAAAACTTTTTTGCGAAGTTTAGTGAGTTACTTCGAATTTTGCCATTTTCAACAACCTTTTCTAATGCGACATTTCAAAACACGCATTGAAAAAGGTTCACGGAAACATGACTAATGACGTAAAATGAAATTGAAATCTAATTTTCTGTCTTTATATTGTATTGATACTCTGTCGCTTTATTAAAACTTAAAGAAAAAATTCCATGTGATTCGTTTGTACTGTATTTACATTTGGGCCAATTTAGATTTTCTAAACCCGGATTTGAATTGATCAATCTTGTTGAAGGCCTTGAGATGAGATTTTTGAAATTATTATTGGTAATTTGAAAAATAAAACTGACTTACCCAGCCTGGATGTCTAGTGTCGAATGTATGGTGAGATGTTTGAATGTTAGTGTTGGGGAGGGGTTAAATCTACGGGTGGGGTGGGGGGGTTTGGTGGACGTTCTGGTGGGCTTGTGTCCGGCCCCCTGTCCCGGTCCTGGTCCGTGTGGTCTCCCGGTGCGGGTTTCACCTGGAGGGTGGGGTTTGGGATGGCTCGTGCGGGCTGGCTTGCCAGGGTCCCCCATCTTATTAACTTAATATTTTCATTTATTCATTTATTTATTATTATTATTATTATTATAAATTTTTTTGGGGGGGGGGGGGGGGGGTTAAAGCCAGTAGGCTTGGGGGGTGGGCTGGGGGAGGTAGAGGTGTTGGTCCTTGTGGGTGGTTGGCTGGCGGGCCCTGCTGCCTCTCCCCGGTCCCCGGGCTATGGTGGTGCCGCTGGAGGGGCCCCTTTCTCCGGGTGGGGCTTTCGGGGAGCGGGGGTGCCTATTGGAGTCAGAAGGGGAGCTGGCTCCCTGGGTTGGCTCCCCAGTCCTTTGCTCCCCATCCCCGGACTCCTCCCTCTGCCTGCTCCATCACGCCGCCACACATGTAGGTCCTTGGGGAGAGGGCGTTACTGGAGGTTGCCACCGTTTGGTGACGTCCCTCTCCCCAATTTTATCATGCATTTTAGACACTTTCACTCCAAACATTTTCACAACTCACATTCACGTAGGCCACGATATGGGGGGGTGGGGGGAAGACGTCTGGGGGGGGCTTATGTTGTGTGAGCCTCGCCTCGGGCGGCTCCCTTCACCCCCTCTCGCATTTAGACATTGAGGGTTCTGGGTAGTTGCTTGGAGGGGGGCGCTGGCACCAGCCTCCTTCCGGAGGGGGGGTGGGCTGTGCCGTGCACCCCCTTCAGTGCTCCCAGTTTTAAACACACCTGAGATCAACACGCAACAACACAACATCTGAGCGGGCGTAGGGAGGATCGGGGGTCTTTTGCACACCCCCGATCTCCGATCGCGGCACGGAGTCTGGGGCCTGGAGGAGGTGTGGGCCACTCGGTCCGGGGTCTTGGCGGGGGGCTGCTGCGGCTAGCCAGCGGCTTACCGGCTCTGGGGCTGACGCCTCTGCTCTCCCCAGGAAGGGATGGGGGGCAGGGGTGGCTAGGGTAAGGTCGGGGTGGGAGGGGGTCTATTAGGTATATAGTGGATGAGGGGGGGCTCTGGTCGGGTGGCCCGTACGGGTCGTGTCGGCCCCCCCTCTTTGGGGGGCCTGGTCCGGGGGGCGTCTGGTCCGGGGGGCGGGGCCGGGGGTCGGGCACAGGCAGTCGTATTGTTGAATTGTGGTGACCCCCCCCCCACTTGGGATTTTTGGATGTGAATACTATGTGGGAATGTGTGTACAGCGTCCTTTTTTTTTTTTTTTTTTTTTTGTCTGTGTGTGGCGAGTGGGGCACAAGGGAGGGATGGTGTGAATGAGTTCTTTTTTTTTTCCTTCCAGGTTCGGGTCCGGTCCGCTCCCTCTCCCAAGATCATCTCGGAGCCCATCCCCTCACGTCCTGCCCTCCTCCGCTGCGTTGGCAGGCGCCTTGGCCCTCTGGCGCGTTGACGGTCCTCGGGTTTGGGGCTGGTTCCCGGGTGGGCGCCGGCCCATTCCCGGCGGTGGCTTCGCGGGGCCTGGCCCCCCGGGGGGCGGCCGGGGCCCTGCCGCGGGGGCGGGGCGCTCCTGGGGCCTCTGGCCCCCAGGGCCCATGGCCGGGACCACTTCAGCGCGGCCGGCTGCCGGCGGAGCCCACGGGCTCGTCCCCGCGGCTCTTGGGGGCGTCGGCATTGCGGTGGCTGGGGGATTTCCTCGGGGTCGTCTCTCCTCTTTCCTCGGGGGGGGGGTTTCAGATTTCCTGTGGGGGCCCCTCTCGGGCGCACTGCTTTGGGGGCCCCTTTGGGAGTCCGGGGTTACGGGTCCCCTGACTCCTGCCTCTGTGCTCGGGGAAGGTGGGTCTTCGGTTCTCCACAATCACTATCGACCTATTTCCTTCTGGATAAATTTTCACCTAAACTAGTGCACTCTCACAAACTCCCACAGGTGCTGGGTCCCAGGTATTAAATGTTCACATATATACAGGAAGGCTGTAATTCATTTATTTACTTTCTTTTACTTTCTTTTTTAGGTATCACATTACACATGTCAGCTTAAATAATAATACATATGATTTAGCAATGGTATCAAGGTGTTACACGATTGTATCTGTTGCTTTATGTCTGTTGGTTGTGCTGTTCTTTTTGTGTCTCTTTCCAGGTGATGGAGCAGACAGAGGACGTTTTATCATTCTCTTCCTTTTATCTCTTCTTTCTTTCACCTCTTCTTTCTTTCTTTTTTTTCTTTTTTTCTTCTCTTCTTGTTTTTCTTTTACTCTCCTACTTTCCCATCGTAGTGTCCATATAATTTGAAATTCTCCCTGCAGGAATCACAATAAAGCTATTTACACGCACAAATCAAGCGGAGCATTATGGCGAAAGCTGTTTGCTCCACTTGTGAAAGTAAAATCTGTCGAGCTCTATTTGGCATTAAGATATCAATTCTTGTTGCCACATTGCTAGACAGGACACTGGGGAAAAAAAAAGAAAAAAAAGAAAAAGAAAACTGAATTGAATTGAAATTGATTTACAAAATCGCAAAGGTATAAGACACTTATTCCCCCCAATGTATATTAGAAACCATTGACTAGTAATTGGACTTAGGATTTCTGTGTGAGTAATGTGATATAATACACAAAAAAGGCAAATATATTTTTATCAGTACATTTTGAAGATAGAGGTGGTAATTGAACTTGACAACCACGATTTGGTGCAAAGATGGTGGCATTTCTAAAATGTTTAAAAAATAAGCTTTACGGCAACATTTTTTTGACTCTAGCTAACCATTAGCTGAAAATCATCTGTGTTTTATCAAAATGAAGATGATAAGAGAGCGCTGCTGCAGAAAATATATTTACTGACCATAACATCTTCATATAACCTCAATTAAAAAATATAAACTATCCCTTTAGACTTCAGAATATCTTAGTAGGAATATTTCCTGTTGAATGTTGGTAACCATTTAAGCCAAAAGCAAACATGTAACACAAAGTTTATCTCATGTTTTCATAGAGCATTTAATCAACTATTCAATGTCAGAAAATTCTTAAATTGTAAATACATATTTTATTTGACAATTCCTAATTACCCTTTTAATATTTTTACTGTTTAAATGGAAATGCCATAAAACATGTCTTAGAGGACCTCATTCCAAAGCCACAAATATGTCATGCATAGCATTAAAACCAAATCAAAGTTCTGCTGGTGAACAAGAAGTCTAATAATGAGGCAACCTGTGTGAAACTTTGCAACAAAGCAGTAACCCAGCTTCAATCATTAGTGGTCTAACCTGAGGCGATGCCTTTCAACTGGCTCAGAGGTGAATTCTTACACAATCCCCCTTCCAGCAGAATCCAGCAGTCCTCATTATGTTCACGGTGAGGAAAGGGAGCAAAAAGTGGATCAGTTTGCTGATCTGTAATCATGATATTTTTTGCATATAATCCACATATTTGAGTCTTTTCAGGTGTGTGTCATTGTGTATTCTGTTGTTCTTGGCATCTTGAGTTGCTAACTTGAGGATGACTAGTCTGTGGTTTAATGTTCCATCAACTACTGAACTAACTTCAACACCAATTTGAATTGACATGATGCCCTGCTTTGGTGCTGCCAGTGGATCAGCATCTTTTATCATAACAAAAGCACTACCACTTACAGAAAAATGTTGTCCCCCATATATGGAAAAGTTTAAGATCAAAGATTATTCTATAAGTGAAGAATGAGCTATTTAAATTTTGCTAATTCTTTTTACAAATAAGCTCAAGCTCAGCAAGCTTGGATGAAGTGCATCTGCAAAATGTTAATTTTCAAGTCTGGCCACAGATTCTTAATTGGATTTAGGTTTGGACATTAACTTCACCAGCTTGTTATATCTCTGGCTGTGTTTAGGGTTGTATTGATGGAAGGTGGATATCTGCCCCATCCTTAAGTAGTATACAGTATCTACCTTCCAGGACTGCCAAAACATTGACATTTCACAATTTTCTTTAAGTATAAACTTTGTAAAAAAAAATATAAAAAAAAGAGTGCATTGCAAATATTTTTATCTTCTGGCAATATCTGACAACTGAACAACAAAATGTGACAGTCCATGCTGACAACAGAAATTGTAAGGCAAGACAACGCAAGTTTATTTGTAAAGCACTTTTCAGTAACAAGACCATTTCAAAGTGCTGAACATGAAAGAAAAGAAAACATTACAGAGACAGAGGGAAAACATTTCAGAGGAGGGTTGTTAGTATACATAACATAACTAACATAATTTACAAAATCACTATCATCTATTATTCCAAAGTTTCACTGTATATTTGGTCTTATTTAAATTTAAGGTTTGATCCCTGAGAACAAATCAGATTCTGCTTACAATAGTGCAGCTACCAAAAGTAGGAAACAAAATATACCAACTTCAAAACAAAAGTTGTAAATGCATGGCTGGTTTCTGGTTTTCATTCAGGGTAGTTGAGGATGTCTAAAGGGCCAGGAATCCTTAGGTCATAAAGTACCCAGGTCAGTTCTAATGAGTTTTCTATGATTTACCAGTTTTGGACTCCATCCATCTTCCCATCAACTTTGACCAGTTTTCCTGTCCCTCCTAAAGAAAGGTTTCCCAGATGAGGCTGCCACCATCATGTTTTCATCATGAGTGCAGTATGTTCAGAGTAATAAACAGTGTTTGTTTTCAATCACAACATGCATTTTGCATTTCAGACATGTCAGAGGTTCAATCTCCTCTTACCAGACAACTTGCTTCCACATGTGTGCTGTGTTCCTTAAAGGAATTATGGTTAACAGCACTTCTTGTCACGTTGTTTCAACCATAGCTTTCTTCTTTCCATACTGTTTTACCTAAAGGGCAGATTTGTGGAGTGTATGATTAATAGTTGTGATGTTGTTGACAGATTGTCTAACCAAAATTGGGGCTTTTGGGTGCTTCTCTGATGAATTCTCTATATACCTGGCCTGTGAGTTTAGATATGCTATATGTTCATTAAAGTCTCACTTTAGGTCCTAACAAAACAAAACAGCTGGAGTTATACTAAGTACATAGAGTTAGTTTTTGTTTACTAATTAGGTGAAGACAATTAGTTCTACTGGATTTTATTTGGGAAGTCAGTGTGTTTTCCCAGTCTTTCTCAGAAAATGTACAAAATGTAATGAGTGTAACTATAACATCTTGCTGACTTAAACAGAAACCAGCTAGTTTAATATTTTTTCTCATCACCTACTGTCATGAGACTGCCATTACAGTAGGGGATGAGGGGCAAAAGGTTCAAACTCAGGTTATGAGTTATTGATTTTTGAAACAACACCTTCACTTCACATTACTTTAACCGCCAAGGTTCAATGTATCGTCATCCTGGCCCTCACAATGATGTGTTGCTGATGACCATTTTTAGAATCACTCACTTATATGTCATCTTACTTAAATGTTGCATTCAGGCTACTCACCTTGTTCTGTGTCAATCACTGTTTTTGCTTTGTTTCTGTGAAACTGGTGTCTGTTAAGATATTGCTGCCTCTTAAGAATGAGCTAATGCTAGCTGTTATTAGCTTGAGGAACAGCCCAATGACAGGGTTCTGTCTGGGCTCCCCTTCGAGCTACACAATGCAATACTCCACTGCGTGAATACATACCAAAGCAGTGAAACAACCCACCAGCCAAAAATGCAGCGCTGACATCACATGTGCGACCATTGTTATAGACCTGGCTATACAGTGGAGTAAAAAAAAGAATGCTATTAGAGAAGTGCTACATTCAACGCTGGTGTTGTGATTGCCTAATAAATGTTAAAATGGACTAATTCACTGCTAATCTATGGCATCTCTGATCATTTATTTCCAACTGACGTTACTTCGGCTTCACTTCTGGATCAATAAAGTAAAGGCATACATGGAACATTACAAACATTACAGCTGGTTCACACGCTTTATACTTTGTTTTCACAAGCCCAGCTGCTCCAATACGTTGAGGTGCAAAGGAAGAAGAGCACTTGGAGGTGCGCTGTTTTACACCAACTCTCTCTCCCAAAATGGAAGTACAATGCTGCTCAACATTGTCATTATTGTTGAAGGATTCTAACTGACATAGGTTTTAGTTTTGTGTTACATTGCCCCCTAAGCATTTGGCGTATTTAAAACAACGTGGGGGAGATAATCGTTTTTATCAAAACCCAGCTACACCTTGGTGCAGCCAAAGCTCAAACGAGACAGGGAGTTAGTGATTTAACGGGATGTAGTTTGGGTCAAAACAATTCAGTGAGTTATGGTTCAACTCAGCAGCAGCCCACTTGCACACTGCTGGAGGGATAACCTATTTCCTGAAAATTCTGCTGCCTCCTCTTTGCAGTCTTAATGTTGTCACATTGTTTGTGATGACATGACATCATTGGGTAAATTGGCCGCTGTATTTACTCTGTTTAACAAATGCAATAATCCATTATCTGATTATCATTAGTTTCTCAGATAATAAGGTACCCTTGAACATGCCTTAGCTACTCTGAGATGTTGCTTGTACAATCATGCATATTGCATATTTTTGTCACATCCCTGTGTGCATTGCTGCTGATTTTCCTATGTTTAACTTTAATATTTTTGTTTTTACCTGATTATGCCATATTATTAATAATTGTGCAATACTTACTTTGGTTTTATTTTTACTTTTTTGGCTTTTCTGATAAGTTTAATTCTATGTCACTTTAGAACTAACCTTAGATTGGATTAGCTTGTTTTTTCATTACTCTTTTAGTGTGTAACTCTATGTGCTTTTCCCATTGTCACACCTGAATTTCCCCGTTGTGGGTCAATAAAGGAATTTCTTATTTTACCTTAATGTAAAGTTTTATCTTTTTCTAAAAATAAAGTTATTCAGTTGTGGTCCTTATGAATTAATGTCCTTTAACTAGTTTAGATTATTAGCTAAGCATCAATACAATATATAACATGGCTCATATCATATAAATATGATATCGTGTGTACTCCATTTCATCCCAAATAAAAGCCATTCTAGTCAATGTGGTCTTTCCCACAGACTCCGTGGCGCTGTGGCATGACAGAGAACACGCCTCCATCGTCCTTCAGAAATGGGCAGCAAGTCTATTTTTGAGGGATGATGAAGCAAAAAGTGGTTTCTCGAAACTAGATGAGCCAGACAGGAAGTCGGACACAGGAAGTGTAAAGCGGATCCGATATATTTAAAAATAAAGGGGGGAGGAAGGTGGTGCTTTCTGAGCACATCCTATATATATCCAGTTTGGATTGCTGCTCAGCACATTTTGCAATGGAGGGTATACAGCACTTAATTTGTGTGAAGCCAGCTTGAGTCAGACCAGTAGTCAGCGCTGGAACATTGTATGCTGAATGGTATCTCTTCCTCAAGCAGTTAATTTTGCTTTTTAGAAAAAAGCATACTAACCCTTTATTCTCCTTGTGCACCTCCTTCTAGAACCTTGGCTTCTATATCTTGGGATAGAAGGGAGAGCTCAGGCTCCTCCTGCAGTACAAGAACCTCTGTTGTTCTGACTTGGTCATCTTCAAGTTTCCTAGTCCGACCTGTCCCTCTCCAACAGATCTCTGATCCTTCCTCCTCTACAGACATTAACATAGCTTTATCATAGTATGATTCTCCAACCCAATTCTAAGATCACCACTCACCAGTTTTCATCCTCAACAGCATATCCCAAGTTTCCCTCCTGCAACCAGTCAATAAAGCTACTTCCTTCGCATTTTGTGTCCTTGTGGATTTATCTGACCTTTGTGCTCTAAACTCTGAGTTAACAGTGTAAGATGATAACAAAAGCAAAGTTTCCAAATGTATTTATTTTTTTTTGGTGTTTTTCTGTGATGTCTATTTAAGTTAGGTTTACACAAAACTAGTAAAAGCAAACAAAACTGCTAAAATAGATTATTGTGAACATTAAGCAAAACAATGAATTCTTTTAATTCCTTCTGGCAACCCAAAATGTCCATAATATCTCCAGCACCCAGCAAAACAATGTGAACAAACAGAAAAATAATAGGACCATTGTCAAACAAATGCATTGGCAAATAATTTCATTCTATTTTCTATGTCCTTCATGGCATGCTGTAGGATGGTAATAGTGAAATACACAATTATTTACACAGAAAATGTACATCCAGGTTATCATAAAGAAAGCATGGTTACTGCTCAACTGTGCACCTGCCTGCAGTTTCAGAACTGACACTTTGAAGGATACTGAGAAAAACAAGGTTAAGACAGAGAGAAAGAACAAAAGCCAAGAAATGGAAAATGTAGCTTGTTTGTGTTTGGGCTTGTGTCGCTCAGTTCACTCACTTCAAATGTGTCAATATACGGAATACGCCTTGGCTGGGACAGGCAAAGGCTTTTTTACTGGAAGGAAGGAAAAAAACTTTGTAGCACTGAGAAATATGGACTGTTCTGTTCACTGTAGAGTTGTTTCTGTGGCTGTGGGGGAATGGAAGTTGATAAACTGATACATCATTTTATCTTTAATACTTATGTGCTTTAATATTTTTTTGTCCTGTCTCTTTCTCTTCTGAACCATCCCATCTTAAACAAGATAATGGAGCTCACAGTTTTACAAAGAGTAAGAAACTTTCAGTATGGCCAAACCCGAGAACCCCACAACGATCTTAGACAATGTGTAATGACTGGGGTCAGAAGCTGCTTTCTACTCAGGGTCGATCTGCCATTCTTTGCCGGCCTGGAGAACTTCATGTACAGCTGCCTTCAAGTTTCTGTACTAAACAGTTTTGAACACAATGACAATAATGCAGTGCTGATTAGTTTCTAAAATGTCTGCAACGTATGAGCTAAAGTTCATGCAAACCTGATCATAATTACTCAGCAGTTTCTGGTGACTAATGCACACTTGCATGTCACTGTTTAAGTCATGTCAAGTTGCTGCAAAATCAGTGGTGTGGTGAGCTTGTCCATATTCCATGTTATTCACAAATGAATAGATAATTTGGACATTAAAAATACTAAGAAAAACAGATAACATAAAAGCTCTGTAACTGTATGATTTAAATTATTGTTTTCTTTCTATTAAAGGCTCAAGCACTTATGTACTGAATGAATGAAATAAAGTAAGAATGACTTTCCAGTCTCCAGTGCCTGAACGTCACTAGCCGTACGGTGAGCACCTTCCAGCCTGTTATTATATCAAGCCTGTCTGCCTGTCCGTTGCCCGACCTGATCTGCCTCCCGTTTTCCCGAGCCTGCCGAAGCCCTCCCTGATCCTGTCTGCCCGGAACCTGCCTGTTTTTGAAACCCTTCCCCCTGGACTGTCTCCCCGTGCACCGGACCTGGACCGAACTTGAACCCGTCCTTGGATATCCCTTCTGTACTGCCGTTGGATCATTGGCCTCCCCGTAAACGGACCCGGACTGCCCCTGGATTTACGCCCCTGGATTGCCCCATACGGGCTCTGCCTTTCAGCCTCAGCTGCCTGCGGACGGGTCTCTGCTCCAGAGCCGTTTCACCCGAACAAGCCAGCTCTCTGTCAGGTTAATGATCCAGCTTTTGCTAATTGGTCACATCTACCTCCGCTGGTCACTAACCTGTTCCCTTGCCTCCAGGAGATTGCGTGCCAGTTAGGCGCAAGCAGCGCGTCCTGAGAGCAACACTTCTCCTCCCTTTAAATAAACTCAGCTCTAAACGTCACTGACCTGTTTCGGGTTGTCTTTTGGTCCGACTCCAGTACATTACAGAAACACTAAGTGCCATTATTACTTATTCCTCTTTTAAGTTTCACTTGCCTAGTAAATAAGAGTTGTTGATTGAAATATGTATGTAAACATCATTGTATAATGGTGTCCTTGGATGAGTATTTATTTCTGTTAATAAATTCTTATACTTGAAGAGAAGTTGTTACTCATTTATTCCATATGTGTGCAGAGTTTGCTGTTAGAAGAATGCTAGTGCTCGAACCACTCTTTCAACTATTGTCCTAATATCAAAGACTATTGGGCTGATACCTAACACAGTTATTTGACAAACATTAATTAACTTAAAACATGTGTAATTGCACAACAGAAGCCTTTCTGTTGCAAGATCTTTAGATTCCTCTGTTTAAGCCACAATAAGACAGTCCACAAGCCACAATGGATTCTAAGACAAAGCAAAGACCAGCGGTGACAAGGACAATGACTGAGTACGCAAATTAAACTAGTTTGAATTAATTTATATTCCATTATGAGTTTTTTTCATTTGACTGATATTTATGCAAGGTCATTAGTCTAAAACAATATACAAAGTCCGTAAACAAAGTCAAGGATTTATCTGTGTTTGAAAAACTTAAAGTGCAGTTTTTATTACAATGCACCTCGCTGTTTGTTCTGGTATTGAAAATATACCTTAAATAATGTTCCATTTGTTGTCATATTTTTATGCCAGAATTACATAATTTAAGCGTAAGTTAAAGTAGGCAAAAATTGTAACCCACACAAAAAAGTTAAATAGATTTCTCTGAAAGTCTGGAAAAAACACACATACTTGCATCATTTTAAGAAAAAAAAAGAAACAAAACTTGTTTATCTAATGAAAAGCAAAAGAATGTGTTATGAAGCATAGAAGCTTGATAGAATAAACATCCTTTGTGTGTATGTTTTTGTGTGTTTAGTTTGCATTCCTGAAGGTGACTGTGACAGTTTTTGCTTCAGGGCATCATTTTCTTGATGCAGTCTCCCTGCTGTTATAGGCTAAAAGGGTTGATGTGTGTAGTTAGAATTGTGAAAACAAACACACATCTATATTAGAATTATTTCTCTAGTGTCTTAGATGTACAGTATGTGTTGAAAACATACAAATGTAAGGAATCAGTTAGCTTTCTCTTGTATCATACATGGTTAAACAACTTTTAGACTATTTCATTTAATTGACATATTCTCACTGAAACCGATAACATTTAATCAGTTTTTACAGTGAATAAACTTCAGAATACTACTTCATTCCCACACCCAAGCATGGACATATAGCTCCAACAGAATGTAATACAACCATGTTGTCTCCCACTTTTTGACATCGTACTTTGTCAAAATAATGGCTATGACGCTGGTTGAAACGTGTTTCTGAAGCCATCATAGAGATTTTATAACACCTGAACAAGTCAACCCACACACATAGGAACATGTTTTTTGCCTATATGCCCTAACTCCTAAAATACATTGTTCTTAATTCGCAAAAAACGCAGAATAACATCATCCACATCCATCTTAGCATGCGGTGATTTGTGTTTTCTACTCATCATATTGAGTATTGTCCACATCTGTTGAGAAAGCTGTGTAATTATCAGGCATTTTTCCTCCCGTCCTTCCAGCTCTCAATGCAGCTTTATACTTTTGTTGTCATTTCTTCTTCATTTTCCACACTCTCTCTTGGTATTTTTTAATCATTTCCACAACAATGATGGGGCCAGTTGATTAAAAATGGTGTCATGGGAGTCGTTGCTTGCCTAATAGCTTACACAAGCAAACACTACACAGTAGACACAAATATTACACAACACACACAAGATACATACATACAATACTCCTTGGTTATAAAATGAACTCTGCCATATACAAACATTTCCTGATCAATAGCGGTTCTTTATGTGTGTTTAGTGCTCTTTAATATAGCACACACTAACACAGAGCCCCTGGGTTGTTTCATAAACACTTTTATAACAATCAGCTTCAAACAAATGGAAATACAATCTTCAACAAAGTGGAAGTCATTTTTCTGGGTTACAATGTAACCATGTGATATAGCGATGCAATAATATACATAAACCTTAGCAGGTTGCTGGTTTGATCCCCCTCTCCAACCGTCTCAGTGTTTGTGTCCTTGGGCAAGACACTTCAGCCGCATTGCCTGCCCGGTGTATGTGTGACTGTCTCGCCTTGGGATCGTCGGACTTGATAAGCGCTATACAAGTAATTCACTGTCTGATGCATTAAAGCATTAAAGTCACACATGCAAGTGGTTTCCATTTCATAACATTCTACTTAAAACATGTTTGTTCTGTATAGTGTGGCTTCTTTCATAACTTTAGACTGCAACTTAATCTTACTTGTTTATTAAAGAATGTTAATGTCAGATTCATGAGCATTTTTAATGCATAAATTATTTTTTCCCAATGAGAAGAAACTCCACCACTGTGATGAATTAAAATTAAACAATCTGGAAAAAAAGTAATTTTTAAATGCTACCAAATTAACAGAAGGCAGTACTATTACACTGGATAATTAAATCAATTAATATTTAATAGATTATTAAGACAGAGATGTAAATCTAAATCTATTTGCATTTTAAAAATAAAAATATATGACAGCTGAAAATATTTTATTAAAAACCAATGCTCACACTTTCCTTATTTCTACCCGAATTCCATACCTACACTTTGTCATTTTGCCTCCTCCTACTTCCATTTAATGCCTAAAAACAAATCATTTTGTATCCATGATATGAATTGCATGTCCAATTGTTACCTTTGATGATTAGTTTTCCTGAAGTTAAGTGTTTTTGTGAATTACAGGAATAAAGTCTAACAAATTGCTTAATTCTGATGTATAATTAACTTTTTTTTTTTTTACAACCTTCATACTACATCTATTTTAATTCACTTCGGATCTGATACCATATGAGCTGATGACTTTTTATTTCATTAGGCATTACAGCTCATATGGTATCAGATCCGAAGTGAATAAAAATAGATTACCTTCTACAGGTTTGACCCAGAAGCAAGAAACGTGGAGACAACAGTGTAATGTTAAAAACGTTTATTGAAGGTAGGGAAAAAGGGAGATGTGGAACTGGCAGGTTATGAGGCATGTAGCCGATGCTGCTGTTGGATGCGAGTAGATGAGTGGCTTGAGACTCGTTGGTTCTTCTGCAACAGAGGGTGGACAGGCCTGATGGTGGTTGAAGCCTGGAACGCCAGCAGAGTCGGAGGAGCAGCAGCCAACTGGAGTGCCAGGAAGGCTCTTGGGACTCAGAACTGTCTGCAGAGTGATTAATCTTTCCAAGGAGGGTTCTAGGCATAGCCAGACTGGAACAAGGAGAAACCTGAGAGAGGAACAGAGAATTAGTCAAGGGAAGACTTGAAACAATGGAACGACTAGGAGCAAGGATCTGGTCAGGTACCTTTCAGGTGAGAAAAAGTTCTGACACCTTCCGTCCGTCTCCAGCTGCCTTAAGTACCCTTCCTAATTACCATGGAAGGAAAACACGTGTGGTTGGCATCCACTTGTTGCACCGTTCTGGAGAAAGGTAAGGAAAACACCGCAGCTCTACTGCACAGAACCGCATACCTCAAACTAGTTGGTTTTGCATAACTCATTTATTTAAATTTATTCTATGATGTATTTTTTTTGTTTAAAGAAGCTGCCTTTATTGTAATGCTTAAATAGGATTAAGCAGGTAGACAAAACAGGTTCTGCATTATGTAGCTTGTCTGACTCCTACAAAAGCATTAATGCATTTATTATCTAATTCTAGGATTGCTCATAAATTACCATGTAGAACAACCTATCTAATGAATAGGATTAGGGTTTTATATATAAAGAAGACGTAATTGATGTAGAATGCTGACTGACTGAAAAACATGACACGGGCTCTGTTTGCATCAAAACAAAATTAATGTTTCAATTACAGAAAGTATAAATACTGATTACAGGGCATATGTGTGTGTGTGTCCTCAGTTTCCAAAACGATTTTAAACTGCTAAGGACCACAAGGGGCTGGAGAATATCACATCAGTGTAAACGATTAATAGCCAAAGTACTTGTCAAGTTAAACCAGGAAGTTGTAAATTTGACAGTTTCCAATGTCCACCCACCAGGAGGGCTTTTAACATAATAGCAAGCGCTCCTTGGCTATATCATTTACATTATTCATATTTTTGTCAGGATGCAGCTTGTAGGCTGCAGTCTGAGCCTCGCTGCCTCTCTCCCTTCCCTGCTTAGAATAATTGGTTCCACCTGTCAGGCTGCAATCAACCCTCACTGCTCTCACCTGGTTCCACCCTTATTTAAGACTCACCTCATTCTGCTCTCGTTGCCGGTCCGTAGTGTTCACTCCTGCTCAGTCTCAGCCAGTATTCGATGTCAGCTCTGTTTTGTTGCAGTCAGCCTGAAGAACGTTGCTTCACTTGGTTTTTGTTCAAGTCACTTCTCTCAGACTCTGCTCAGCTCTGCTCCATCGGACGCTCTCAAGTTCTGCCACTCAGTTCCACGCTCTCAAGTTCTCCAGCAGTTCCACGGCCTCAAGTTCAGTTCCACGGTCTCAAGTTCTCCAGTAGTTCCACGGTCTCAAGTTCAGTTCCACGGTCTCAAGTTCTCCAGCAGTTCCACGGCCTCAAGTTCAGTTCCACGGTCTCAAGTTCTCCAGTGGTTCCACGGTCTCAAGTTCAGTTCCACGGTCTCAAGTTCTCCAGCAGTTCCACGGTCTCAAGTTCAGTTCCACGGTCCCCAGTTCTCCAGCAATTCCACGGTCTCTAGTTCAGTTCCACGGTCTCACGTTCTGCAGCAGTTCCATGTTCCAGCAGCGATTCCACGGTCTCAAGTCTTCGGCTCCTGTGTTCGGTCCTGGTCTCAAGTCTTCGGCTCCTGTGTTAGGTCCTGGTCTCAAGTCTTCGGCTCCTGTGTTAGGTCCTGGTCTCAAGTCTTCGGCTCCTGTGTTCCGTCCTGGTCTCAAGTCTTCGGCTCCTGTGTTCCGTCCTGGTCTCTAGTCTTCGGCTCCTGTGTTCCGTCCTGGTCTCAAGTCATCAGCTGCAGAATCACCTCCGGTCAGTCTCCCCACGCTCCTCCTGTCAGCCAGCTTCCGCACCCTTCATCTCCCTTCATATCTGTCCATAAAGACTCTGGTTCCTCTCGTCATTAACCCTCCATTCTGTACAATAAAACTCACTTCAAGAACAAGCTCTGTGTGTGCGTGCTGTGTCCGGGTTCATCCTAGAAAAATATCATGACATTACGGACCGGCCAAAGGATGAACCCGAGCACACACAGAGCCTGGTGCGGAAGTTGGCAGGATCAGCTCCGTCTCTGCTCGGGGACTTCATGGATGCCCCGCTTCCGGTTCGTCTTGCCCAGGTCGCTGTGTGGCGACGCCCTGCCTCTCCTCGTGTTTTTTCCGGGATCGCTCTCCGCGAGGCCCACCCTCGACGCTGCCCAGCAATTAAAGGCGGCGCTCCAGTCGTCGCTGCCAGCGTAACTGTTGCTGCTGCCCAGCATGTTAGACTGTGCTGCCCAGCGTTTTCTAGCATCTGTTTTTGTTTTGAGTTATTTAGGCCTGGGGGGTTTGAGTTACTTAACAATTTTTGGTTTTAGAGTTTTTTCCAGTGTTCCTTAGAGTTTTTCTTAGAGTTCTTTAGTTTCAGTTTGCGTTCCTGCTTAGATTACTTGAGTTTTTGTCTTGCTTGGGGTTTTATTTCTTTCAGCTCAGTTTTATTGTTCTCGGTTTGTCTTTAGCCTTTCGTGTTTGTTTCTGAATTCTAGTTTTAACCTTAGATTTTTTGTTTGTGTTCCTTTTTCTAGTTTTGAGTTATCTAGTTGCTTATTAGTTGAGCTGTCCCAGCCCTCGTCTCCCTGTTTGCTTAGTTTTATAGTTATTCTTTAGGTTTTGGTCCCCATCCTAGTGTTCTGGTTTGTTATCGGTTTTCTAGCTTTAGCCCCTGTAGTTTCTGTTTGGCCCAGTAGTTCTCTGTTTAGTCCTGTGGATCCCTGTCAAGTTTGTTTATTCAGGTCTTAGTCCCGTATTTGTTTTTCTAGTTTTGTTGTTTATCCCCTTAATGTCTGTGTGTCTTAGTTCCTGCGCTGTCTGGGTTCCTGTGCTGTCTGGGCCCTGCGCTCTCTGGGTTCCTGCGCTCTTAAGAGTCTCTACACTCTTAGTTCCCCCGTTTAGTTAGTTTGATGTTTCCGAGCCCCACTAGTTTCATTTTAGACTTCCCTGTTTCTTTTATTACCTTGTTGTACCCTGGTCTAGTTCGGTTAGTCCTCTTCTTCCGTTTAGTTGGGCATCCCAAGGTCTCTGGTTTCCGATCACCTTTTCCTGTTTTCTTCCCCTCCCCGGGAGGTGGCGCCAGAGCCCTCCGACGCACCTTTATGCCGGCTGAGCCCTCTGGTGTACCCGGTCAGTCACTGCCCAGCATACGCAGGTCGCCGCCAGAGCCCTCCGGCGCTCCTGTGTCGTCGTCTGTGCCCTCTGGTGTACCCGGTCAGTTGCTGCCCAGCGCATGCTTGTCGCTGCCAGAGCCCTCCGGTGCATCCGTGTCACCGTGTGTGCCCTCTGGCGCGCCTGGTCTGTTGCTGCCCAGCTCGCCCTCTAGTTTCCGGTGTTTAGGTTTTTCTTGGTTCCCCGGCGTGTTAGGACGCCCTCTGACTCCTAGTCTTTAGATTTCTTGTTCCCGGCGTGTTAGGACGCCTTCTGACCCCTGTAGATTTCGTGTTCCTGGCGTGTTAGGACGCCCTCTGACCCCGTAAATTTCGTGTTCCCGGCGTGTTAGGACGCCCTCTGTTTCCTAGTGCTTAGACTTAGTGTTCTCGGCGTGTTAGGACGCCCTCTGGTCCCTGGTATTTTAGAAATTCCCCTCAAGCCCTGGCAATTTCTGCCCTTGCGCCCCGGCGTTTCCCTCACGCCCCGGCAATCTCTTGCTAGCGCCCCGGCGTTTCCCTCACGCCCCGGCGAGTTTCTCCCTAGCGCCCCGGCGTTTCCCTCACGCCCCGGCGAGTTTCTCTCTTGCGCCCCGGCGTTTCCCTCATGCCCTGGCGAGTTTCTCCCTTGCGCCCCGGCGTTTCCCTCACGCCCCGGCGATCTCTTCCCTTGCGCCCCGGCGTTTTCCTCACGCCCCGGCGATCCTTCTTTCCTTGCACCCCGGCGTTTCCCCACGCCCCGGCGTTCTCTTCCCCAAGCCCCGGCGTTACCCTCACGCCCCGGCGGGTATTCTCTGGCGTTGTCGTACGCCTGTTCTTCCCTCTGGCGTTGTCGTACGCCAGTTCTTCCCTCTGGCGTTGTCGTACGCCAGTTCTTCCCTCTGGCGTTGTGTACGCCTGTTCTTCCCCTTGGCGTTGTGTACGCCCGTTCCTTCCCTTTGGCGTTGTTGTACGCCTGTTCTTCCCTCTGGCGTTGTCGTACGCCTGTTCTTCCCTCTGGCGTTGTGTACGCCCGTCCCTTCCCTTTGGCGTTGTGTACGCCCGTTCCTTCCCTTTGGCGTTGTGTACGCCCGTTCCTTCCCTTTGGCGTTGTGTTGCGCCCGTTCCTTCCCTTTGGCGCTGTCGTGCGCCCGTTCCTTCCCTTTGGCGCTGTCGTGCGCCCGTTCCTTCCCTTTGGCGCTGTGTTGCGCTCGCTCTTTCCCCTGGCGCTGTCAATCGCCCGTACCCTTTCCCTGATGTGCCGCGCCCTGGTCTTGCTCTGGCACGTCTGTGTTCTCTGGCCCCTTTGGTTCCTCCGTGTCTCTTGGCCCCTTTGGTTCCTCCGTGTCTCTAGCTCCTTTGGTTCCCCAGTGTTCTCTAGCTCCTTTGGTTCCCCAGTGTTCTCTGGCTCCTTGGTTCCCCAGTGTTCTCTAGCCTTCGGTCCTCCGTGTTCTCTAGCCCTTATGGTTCCCTGAGTTTTCAGCCTTAGATTCCCCTTGTTCTTTAGCCTTCGGTTCCCCATGTTCGCTGGCTCTTTGGTCCCCAGTGTTCAGCCTGATTCTTGCCCACCTTCCTGGGCCCCCTCCGCCCACCCAGTGTGGGAGGTTCTGGGCCGTCCGGTGTCCAGCCTTGTGGGGGGGATACTGTCAGGATGCAGCTTGTAGGCTGCAGTCTGAGCCTCGCTGCCTCTCTCCCTTCCCTGCTTAGAATAATTGGTTCCACCTGTCAGGCTGCAATTAACCCTCACTGCTCTCACCTGGTTCCACCCTTATTTAAGACTCACCTCATTCTGCTCTCGTTGCCGGTCCGTAGTGTTCACTCCTACTCAGTCTCAGCCAGTATTCGATGTCAGCTCTGTTTTGTTGCAGTCAGCCTGAAGAACGTTGCTTCACTTGGTTTTTGTTCAAGTCACTTCTCTCAGACTCTGCTCAGCTCTGCTCCATCGGACGCTCTCAAGTTCTGCCACTCAGTTCCACGCTCTCAAGTTCTCCAGCAGTTCCACGGCCTCAAGTTCAGTTCCACGGTCTCAAGTTCTCCAGTAGTTCCACGGTCTCAAGTTCAGTTCCACGGTCTCAAGTTCTCCAGCAGTTCCACGGCCTCAAGTTCAGTTCCACGGTCTCAAGTTCTCCAGCAGTTCCACGGTCTCAAGTTCAGTTCCACGGTCTCAAGTTCTCCAGCAGTTCCACGGTCTCAAGTTCAGTTCCATGGTCTCAAGTTCTCCAGCAATTCCACGGTCTCTAGTTCAGTTCCACGGTCTCACATTCTGCAGCAGTTCCACGTTCCAGCAGCGATTCCACGGTCTCAAGTCTTCGGCTCCTGTGTTCCGTCCTGGTCTCTAGTCTTCGGCTCCTGTGTTCCGTCCTGGTCTCAAGTCTTCAGCTCCTGTGTTTCGTCCGGGTCTCAAGTCATCAGCTGCAGAATCACCTCCGGTCAGTCTCCCCACGCTCCTCCTGTCAGCCAGCTTCCGCACCCTTCATCTCCGTCCATAAAGACTCTGGTTCCTCTCGTCATTAACCCTCCACTCTGTACAATAAAACTCACTTCAAGAACAAGCTCTGTGTGTGCGTGCTGTGTCCGGGTTCATCCTAGAAAAATATCATGACAATTTTGTGCAGTAAAACCAAGGGAGATGATATGTTTGTTTGACAGTATGTCTAAAATATTTGAGATTATGGACATGGCGGTCTGCAATGCTTGCAATATGCAGTCTATTGTTTGTTGATTTAAATTACAATTACAGTTTTAAAAGCTGGTTAAAAATGCAAAACATTCAAGGGAATTAATTGTCATTTCTGTTAACTCATGTGCATTTTAATCTTTGTAGATTATCAACCTACTCGCATGATAGTGAGCTTTGGCTGAATCAAAAGAAAAGACAAACAAAGAAACTGGAACTGAGTTGAGCTGTTCCAGCGTCCTTTTGGTTGTGGCTAGGGCTTTCAAGTTTGGGCAAGAGCTGGAGAATCTAAAGAAAACTTGACAGTTGATAACCACATATGGCAGTGAGAAGCTGACACGGATCAGAGAGTCCTGTCGATGCAGAGGAGGATTATCAAATTCAAAAGCACATTGCAGCAATCATCACATTAACAATGGTTGAACAAATGGCTGCAGGAACGAACGATGGCCAAATCTGCTTTTTACCAAACAAGCAAACTTCCTGAGCAGAAGAGCCTGTAACATGGCAAAGATGGAATTGCAGGAGTTCAAAAAGCTCACCTCTGATGCAAGATACGTCAGTGACACAAATTATGATGATAGAGCTGGCCTATTAGCAGAGACGGAAATCAATGTTGAAGAAGGGAATGAAGTGAAACTTGATAAACAGCAAGAGACTGATCTGGACAAAACTATTAATGACAGTGAATTAAAACCACTAATTTGTGGTCAAAGTAGTGACAGGATGAGCTCTGCACTGGAATTCAGGAGGCAGAAAAGGCTTGTAATGAATCTGTTGAAATACAAGTCTCAGCTGTAAGTAAAAGTGCATATGAGATGCAGCTGTCCTTGGTGGAGAAGTTGATCCAAGAAACAGTAAAAGGCCAAGTAGCTTGGGAAATATGGATTCCAGCAGAGGAAAAAGACAACATTGAAAGTAGAATAAAGCAACTTAAAGTAACAAAGAATAAGCTTCACACGAGGAGAGCACGGTTTGTGATGGCACAAGCAATTGCAGAAGAAGAAAGTGTATCAGAAGCAGCTCATGGAACCTCCCCACTTTTGACCAGTCCAGCACAAGGCACACCTATTGTAAGGATAAAGCCCATTAGTCTACCAAAATTTCATGGCTGTAAAAGGGATTTCCATAGATGGAAGAGAGATTGGGAGAGTTTGCAAAGGCAGGGCGAGCCTACCGGTTCAGTGGAAGTAAAAAAGTCACAGTTTTTAGATAGTGTGGATCAGTGGCGTATTTAGGCCATTTTTAAGGGTGCTCAAGCACCCATAAATCTTAGCTCAGCACCCCTAAAAAACTGATTCAGAGTATTCCTGCGTGTCGGTTCGGCTCTGCCAGACATGTGTACATGCACAAGTTTGCCCGGAGCGCCTCCGTGTGAAGCGCTTGGTGTTACCATGGTGTCATTTCAACGCTGCTGTGCACCAGCGGGGGCGGGGCCTGGCGCTCCACGCAGCCAGTCACTAATGCGTCTGGCCTTTGATTGACTAAGGTAGACATCCCCCCTTTAGCGCCACTCTCATTGGTTGTGCTGCCTTAAATCCCGCCTTCCCTCTTCCTGATTGGCTGTTTTCTATTGCGTGTGTGTGTTCTACCCAGCCAATCGGTACATGACCGCCAGCACCTGCTGGGGTTATGGCCATGTAGTGTTTTTGGACTCATAACCACTACTACGCTCGATTGTTTACGTGGCTTCGGAGTCCTCCAGGAACGAGTCCCAGAGGCCTACGGCGCCGCGGACTCGCCAAGCAGCTCACTCCGAAGGAGGGCCAAGCGGAAGCGTGTAGCCGGCCGAAGAAACGCGGCTGTCGCGGGGGTTTAGCAGCTAGGCTAAAGGCTAACCCCTTCAGATCGCCGCTCCCATCCATCCTGCTTTCCAACGTCCGCTCACTGGAGAACAAAATTGACCATCTACAACTCAAACTCTCTGCAAAGAGGGAGTTTAGAGAATGCTGCACTCTCATCCTGACGGAGACATGGCTTAACTCATCAATCCCGGACCACGCCGTTAGCCTCAAGGGGCTAGCTACTTTCCGCGCTGACAGAAACAAAGAACTCAGCGGTAAGACCCGAGGAGGCGGACTCTGCGTTTATACCAATAACACCTGGTGTAAAAATGCTAGAATAGTCACAAGCTTTTGCTCTCCGGACATCGAGCTCCTGACTGTTAGATGCAGACCTTTTTATTTGCCTAGAGAGTTTACTGTTGTTATCATCACAGCGGTCTATGTTCCTCCGAGTGCTAATACAAAAGAGGCTATGAGTGTTCTCTATCGGACTATCTCTGAGCTGCAATCTGCACACACAGAGGGTGTTTTCATCATTGCTGGGGATTTTAATCAGGCAAATATGAAAACTGTTCTCCCTCAGTTCTACCAACACGTGCATTTTGCAACGCGGGGAGAGAACACTCTAGACTTAGTTTACACAAATATCAAAGGCGCATTCAGGGCAGCCCCCCGCCCCCACCTCGGCTCTTCAGACCACCTTTCTGTGATGCTATTTCCTGCATACAGGCCCCTGCTGATCAGAGCTAAACCTGCAGTGAGGCAGGTGAGGGTGTGGACTGAGGGAGCAATGGAGGCGCTCCAGGACTGTTTTGAGTGCTCTGACTGGGACATGTTCAAAGCTGCAGCAACATATGACAACAAGATCAACATTGATGAGTACGCCATGACTGTGTCAGCCTACATCAACAAACCGGTGGATGAAGTTGATGCTGACTTCCTCAATGGACTAAATAACTTCTTTGGGAGGTTTGAGGCACTAAACAGCACTCCAGCAGTGAAGGCTTTTCCCCATCAGGAAGAGGAGTTGCTCTGCCTTGACACCGCCGACGTGTGGAAGACTTTGAGGAGAGTCAACCCGCGGAAGGCCCCAGGTCCCGACAACATACCTGGGCGGGTGCTCAAGGAGTGTGCAGGTCAGCTGGCTGGTCTTCTCACAGACATTTTTAACACCTCGCTGGACCAAGCCACAGTGCCTGCATGCTTTAAGTCTGCCTCCATCATTCCGGTGCCGAAGAAACCTCAAGTCACCTGTTTCAACGACTACCGGCCTGTTGCACTGACTCCCATCATGATGAAGTGCTTTGAAAGGCTGGTGAAACAACACATCATCTTCAGTCTTCCCCCAACACTCGACCCGTTCCAGTTTGCCTACCGGCGGAACCGCTCCACTGAGGACGCCATCTCCTCTGCTCTTCACATGAGCCTGGCACACCTGGAGGAGAAGAACACCCACGTGCGGGTGCTGGTCCTGGATTCAGTTCAGCGTTTAACACCATCATCCCACAGCACCTGGTAGGAAAACTAGAACATCTGGGCTTCTTCGTAACTGGCTGCTGGACTTCCTCACCAACAGACCTCAGTCAGTCCGGGTCGGACAGAACACCTCTGATGTCATCACCCTCAGCACGGGCTCCCCTCAGGGCTGCGTCCTGAGCCCCCTGCTTCACCCTGATGACACACGACTGCGTCCCCAGGTTCACCCCCAATCACATCGTGAAGTTTGCTGACGACACAACGGTGGTGGGCCTCATCAGAGACGACAACGACCAGGACTACAGAGAGGAGGTGGAGCAACTGGTGGGCTGGTGCAGAGAAAACAGCCTGATCCTGAACGTGGAGAAGACGAAGGAGATCATCGTCGACTTCAGGAAGAACCAGCCTCACCACGCTCCACTGCTCATCAACAGCTCAGCTGTGGAGGTGGTCAGCAGCACCAAGTTCCTGGGGGTGCACATCACGGACAATCTCACCTGGTCTGTGACCACCACGTCACTGGTGAAGAGGGCACAGAAACGACTGTACTTCCTGCGGAGGATGAGGAGAGCCCACCTGCCCCCGCCCATCCTCCCGACCTTCTACAGAAGCACCATCGAGAGCATTCTGACCAGCTGTCTCTCTGAGTGGTGTGGAGGTTGCAGTGCCTACAACTGGAAGAACGTGAAGAGAGTGTTGAGGACAGCAGAAGGGATCATCGGGGCTCCTCTTCCCTCCATAAAGAACATTTCGTCCCAGCGCTGTGTGTCCCGAGCCCGTAACATCATAAAAGACCCCTCACACCCCCACCATGGACTGTTCTCCCTGCTACCTTCTGGGAAGAGGTTCCGCAGCATCCGCTGCAGGTCCACCAGGTTCTGCAAAAGCTTTTTCCCTGTTGCCATCAGACTGTTGAACTGCTGAACTCTAAACTGGACCCTGCACCACATTTGCATCACTGCATCTCTATCTAGCATTACAAATTCTGCATTTAGAAACTTGTAGTTTCTAAATGCATTTTTGCACAAATGCCTTTTTGCACCATCATTTCTGCACATACAAATGGTTTTAAATATTCTCCTGTACACCGTAATCGCACACTGTTCACTGTTCTCTTTCTCCTGCATTGTTTACATTTCAATTGTTTAATTTTTAATCACAGCTGCCCCTTATACTGTAATTTACAAACTGTATGCAACGAAATTTCGTTCTGTATGCACTCTGTACATACAAAATGACAAATAAAGATGTCTAAGTCTAAGGTGTAATTTATTTTACATAATATGCAATATAAGAACACTAGATGCCGCCTAAACAACTATTTTTTTGTTTAGACTTTTGCTTAGTTATAATAGTATGATTAGGGTTCCATAAAATAATATGACTATTTCTACTTCTAGAATTTGGATAAAGACAAATAAAACAGAGGAACACTATTTACATTGGTTTTATTGTACATAGATTTTCACACTGTCCATTAGTAAATTAGTACAAACCAGAGGCAGAGATAGACATTCTCATCATCAGGGACTTAGCCCATAAAATATTACATCATTACAAGGGTAATTTGTACACCAAAAAAGTAAGCAATTATTTAATCTGTTGATGTGGTCGCAAAATTAATTTAAGCTATATTCTTTTGTGCAG
The DNA here is from genome assembly GCA_037039145.1 of Fundulus diaphanus. Taxonomy (NCBI): domain Eukaryota; kingdom Metazoa; phylum Chordata; class Actinopteri; order Cyprinodontiformes; family Fundulidae; genus Fundulus; species Fundulus diaphanus. The sequence goes on along the minus strand of CM073121.1, from coordinate 13,069,609 downwards.
CTATATTCTTTTCTGCACATGTGACATCTGTGTACGAAGCGCTTCAGCTGTTCTAATGAAACATGAGCTCAGTAGATGCAGTCGTGGATTCAGAATGCCTGTCTGAAAAGTTAAATCTGTTTATATTTGTTTTTTTTCCTAATAAGGAAACTGTTTCTCTTAATCTGAGTTAAAAAAAAAAACAAAGTTCAGTATGTAAATTCATAAAGGATATGTGTAGGGATTTATTACCTTATTAGCAATTTGCTTGACAGAAGACATGGACTGGTCATGAGACCGCCATAATATATGGCAGGCTTATGTCTTATATGAGACTGCATATATATATATATATATATATATATATATATATATATATATATATATAAGTAAATAAATAAATGCTTCTCCACAACTGGGTATATATCCAAACTGCTAAATTTGTCTCTCTTGTAAGCAAAGCAATACGACAATAAGGAAAGTGTAGTAATAGCAGCCCCTTTTTCAGCCAGCTGACAAACACTGTGCAGCAGTGCCCTTACCCTAGTTTTGTGTCTTTAGGGAAATTATTCCTCACTTTTATCATTATAGCTAGTCTAACTATTGCCATCATGCAGGTTTTACAAATGCACAAGGTTTTATCAAGTGAAAACATTTCAAACTGTTTGTCACTGCTTTTGGATGGGCCTATATTGTAGCTTGTTTGACACGCTTTAGCTCAAACGTGCGTCAACTCTAAGAATCTTACATCTGGACTAAACATGGAAAGCCTGTTGTTCATGCCAGGAATCACAGTCAACACTGGGGGCTGAGAACCCCTAAAGGTCAGATCCTAGAATCGCCCCTGGTGTGGATGAGAAGATATGTCGTCAGCTGCACCTGCCAACTTATAAAAGTGCTGCAGATATGTTCCAAGTGATAGAAAATAGATATATAATCAAGTCCACAATTCATCTTGAGATTATTGAGGAACTTGAGAAAATCCCAGTCCTTGGAGCTCACCAGCCAAGGATAGTAATAGACCTCATACAAGCAATTGAAAAGGCCGTAGCTGACCTGACAGAGCTTGGTATCACTGGAGCTATTAACAACCCCTGGTCACTAAATCTTTTGAGAGCAAATTACCTGATGCCATAGAGAGGAACTAGCTAGTTTTTATGGTTAATCCTGCTAATGGAGTTACATCAGACAACCATTTTAACAGTCTTCTCAAGTTGCTGAAAAAACAAGAGGAGATCCTGGAAATACTAGAGCACCTTGGAATGAGTGGAATACCAGGCAGAGACAAGACAGAAAAGAAGTTTGAAAAGAGACATGCTTTTACTCGATCAACAAAAATAATCAATGTTGCATTGTGTGTGGAAATTTCAGACATGGAGATAAAATATTCTTCTGCAGACAATTCAAAGACATAAATATACCTGAAAAGCTTAACATTTTGAAGAAATTACATGCATGCAAAAAGTGTTTGGGATGCCATGAAGCAGATGATGAATGTACAAGCACTTATCTGTGTAGAAACAAAGACTGCAAAAAAGGAAGCATCTCAGATGATCATTTCTTTCTCTGTCCAAAAGGAGATTCCAAAAGAAGTGAAACAGAAAAGAACAGAGGGAGATGCAAACATACAGAGGAACAGGAAAAATTCTTAGCTGAGCTCTCACCTGAAATGCCAGAAAAATGCAGAAGAGCATTCTAAATATGGCTGCATCCACAAACAATGCAAAGAGTGAAACCCATGGGCTGATGGGAGTATATGGACTGAAAGAGCCACCTGTTCTAATGCTGTTGGAGGTCACTGCAAATGCAGGGCAAAAGAAATATTATTTATCAATTTGGCCTCTGACACAAATTACATCACGCACCGAGCGGCGCAATGACTGAACCTTGAATGTGAGAAGATAACATAAGTTGTCCATGGTGTGGGGGGAATGGCAATTAAAGTCAAAACAAAGAGATATCTGTTAAAAGTGAGAGTAAGGACCCCCAAAGGAACAGAAAGAGCCCACCAACTCATCTGCTCAGTGAAATTGCTCAAGTTTGCAAAACTATCCACCCACAGCAACTGCAAAGGTTTTTTCCAGAAGTTCCCCTGGAGGATCTCTGAAGACAAGATACCATTGATCTACTGATAAGCCACAGAGAGGGTAGGCTTGCCCCACAAAGAGTCAAGGTTGTTGGAGATCTAGTCCCATTAGGCATAACTGTAGGAGGAGCACATCCAGATCTTTCTGAAAAGGTTGATGTTGCAGCACACAAGTCTGAAACACACTTTGCTCGTTCAATGCGCACAGCTGCCGTAAGATATGAAGAACTTTGCCGTCCCAAAGAAGTCAAAGCAGAAAGCAACGTTGAAGTTGCTAACAGAGAGTTCATTGACTGGTGGAGATGGGAGCGCATAGGCGTGAACCAAAGTGTAGTGGGTGTTGCTGTGGTAACTGTCAACCTGGAGGAAAAAACATGACATTATTGGAGAAGAAGGAGCTTGAAATAATAAAACAAGGCCTCACGTATGTGAAAGCTGATGCCCATAGTTCGGGTAAGAGCTGGAGAGTCTAAAGAAAACATGACAGTACTTTTAGGGGAGAGAGACTATCCATAAGAGCCATAACAAAAACACATTTTCTGTTACAGATTGTAGTTTGCTGGGTGAAAAGTGAAAACTCTGAGTATGTTAACCCTGAAATGAGGGAAACTCTGGGTTTTCTGTTTCAGAAAGGGAGGTAAGTTAAACCTGAGAAAGCAGAGTAAGTCAAGCCCGTTTCTGAAAGAGAGGTAACTTATACTCAGAGTCAGTTACCATGGCAATTTACTCTGTGAACCTAACCTGGTCGGGAGCAGGTTTTCTTCAGAAAACCCAGAGTTTATTTTGGTCTCCTCCCCTTTTTTAAAGAGGAAGTTGTGTTTAAACACCTCATTGATTCTTTGGGGACAAATTCATTGCGCACATTTCAGTCACGCAGAGCGCATCAAAGGGAATGAAATGGCATGTCCGTTTATGGATGATCCTGTGGACGAAGAGGCTGTATTACTTCGTAGGGAGTTACATTTACGTCGGGAAAGGATTTTGAGGCCCAGAGTGGATTTTTTTGTCATATCCCTATCCATTTTTATTTAAGCGTTACCGTTTTTCTTTACAGTCAATAAGATACATCCATAATCTCATCCATCCTTACATCAGAAACATCAACCATCGCGGCCGTGCTCTTACATCCGAGCAGATTCTTTGCGTTGCCTTACGTTTCTTTGCGAACGGAAGTTTTCTTTATAACATCGGGGATGCTGAACATATTAATAAGGTTACTGTTTGCAGAGCGGTAAGGAAAGTGTGCCTCACTCTTAAGCGCTTTCTGAGAATTTTTGTATTGTTTCCTGGGCACAAACCAGTGAGAGTCATCAAAGAGGAGTTTGACAGGATTGCAGGTCAGTGGTGTATAAATCGGTTTAAATTAGGCTAACCTGATAAATTACATTCAGTTAAGAATATCTTGCTGCGACCCCTGGGAGTAACCTAATAATTAGAATTCCCTTTAGGATTTCCGAATGTGGTTGGATGCATTGATGTCACACATATTCCGATCATTGCACCTTCTGAAAATGAAGCGGACTATGTGAACAGGAGATCCATCCACAGTATTAATGTGCAGGTACACTGACAGCCTACTGTTTCTAATGGTCAAAGACTACACCACAATACTGTAACATCTCTCATTCTTTGCACTGTCAAGATCATATGTGATGCTGCACATATAATTACAAATGTGGAGGCCAAGTGGCCTGGCTCTGTTCATGACTCAAGAATCTATCGGGAGTCAACCCTGAGCAACAGACTGGAAAGGGGTAAGTAAATGTATATCCTATACACATATTTCAATGTATGCACTAAACACTTACAGGGGAATTTCTATGCAGCTCTAAAGCAATGTGAACTTTCTTACAGGAGAGATTGATGGCTTTCTGCTGGGAGATAGGGGTTACCCATGCCAACCAAATCTTATGGCCCCTTACCCAGAACCTGAACCAGGCCCACAGCAGCGCTTCAATGTGGCACACTGCAGGACGAGAGCCCGGGTGGAGATGACCATAGGCCTGTTGAAAGCACGTTTCCAGTGCCTACGTCACCTCAGGGTAACCCCTGAAAGGGCCTGCGACATTATTGTGGCATGTGTTGTTCTCCATAATATTGCCATAATTAGAGGGGAGCAACACCCTGCCCTACAATTACAAGACCCTGAGGAAGACCCCATCATCCCTGCAGATTTCCAGGATGGAAGGGTAGTCCGGGATATGATATGCCGCAATGTCTTCTCAGATTAATACACATTATATCCACCACCACCACCACAAAAAAAATTAATAAACACAACATCACAGCAATTTATGGTGATCTTTATTTCATACAAATGCAACCACAAAATAAAATAATTAATAAACAAAATCACAGCAATTTATATGGTGTTCTTCAATTGCTAAAAAAAAAGAAAACAAAAAAATAGATTTTAAAATAGTTTCAATACTTCTTAGAATTCACCTGTGACCATACACTCACCTCTAGCTTTAGTTTCAGAATGTCGATTTCCAGATCTGCCTTTTGGATCTGGCGGTCCAAGTATATAAGTTCTTTGCTGTTTTTTTCTATCTTTTTAATAAGAAGAAGTCTATATAACTCCTTAACTGGGAACTGAAAATACATTAGATTAGAGTTACATCATGAATGTAGTCTAAAATTCAGAATGAAACTGTGGCATTTACTGTAAATCACTGAACTGTGTCCATCTGTGCACCAGAAGTTGATGGACCTTCCTCCTACTGTTCTTCCACACTCTGGGGGGTAGAGATAAGAATGACCATTTATATATATAAACTTGGATTCTATAGGCTACTCCACATATAAATGTGAATGTGTAGATTGTTTGATGTGTAGACATATAATATTAAAATTACCTCTGTAGGCCTGTCTGTGGCAGCAGAAACGATTTCTTCATCCCCATCATCCTGTGAAGATGAGAATTTCATAGAGTACACTTTATAATACTATTTGTCATAATTGATGGTGTATGGAGTAGGCTACTGACAACTGTATGGGGTACTGTTGGGTCAGGAGGCTCCAAGAGGCAGATATTACCATCCGAATCTGTTGGGACCAACAAAAAAACAACCCAAAGTAATATAAATGGAAATATCACATTTAGTCTATATAAAAAAAATAACACTGTAGGTAGACCTCTTACATTTTATGAAGGCACTTAAATCTTCTGGAGTGACTGGCTCTGATGAAGTCCCTCCAGGAATTCCCTCAGCCATTGGCCTTCCAGCATTTAGGCTCAGGGCCATCTCTTCTGCATTTGTCAGGGGTGGTGGTGCAGGTCCTCCCCCTGTTTTGCGAGCCTCTGCCTTCTTTCTGTTGGCTGAGTAGAAGTCAAATGAGAATGAACATTTAGACCTATGTCAAAAATGCCGCTGCACTGCTAGACACTGAATGCCATTTAGTCATTTAATATGTCAAATGTTTGTAAAGCCAGGTAGCTACTCTACTCCTATGATGTGCTCAAGGCTTACCTGCTTGAAGTATGTTTTTATATTTCATTTTCAGCTGCTGCCATGTTCTTTTGATGCCTGCAGGATTGCACCTATCCATGAAAATTAAATTAGGTTTAATAAAATACTGTTCTTCCAGTTTCATCTCTGATATTATAACAGTTGGGTAAGTTACTCTAAAATAGTTCTTAATTACTAACTACAAATTTTATCTTCAACAAGTCTAATTAGATTAATGTAATAATTACTGTCTCTAGAAAGTATTGGTCTACTTACTAATTTGTTTTACTTACTTATTAATTACTTTCTAAATCCCAAATCAACCTCAACCACTTGAACAATACAAGGAGAGACAAGAAACTGCACTTCTAATGCTGTCAAATTATCAATATTCAATTGCATCAATTAATCTTAAATTGATTGTAACTAGAGGGAGAAAGTTAAATTAAAAATATACCTTTTAAAATTTGATATTAAATCCACTATTGTTTTATAGTCTTTAATTTAATTACAGTATTTAGATGACTTAGTAACTTAATTCATTACACCCAACACTGTATAAAAGTAATTAAAATGTAAACTTACACATTGACTCGAGCAGCTATTTTCTCCCAAGCTAACTCTCCCCCCTTCGCCGCTGCAGCCGTGTTGCTTTTTTTTTTAAATACATGTTCAAATTCTGCATATGCTTGCATAAGCACATCCAGTTCTGCTGGTGAGAAATATGCACCCCTTTTTTTGTCTGACGCTGTTGCCATGGTGACTCGTAATATCTGCGCTCCATTGATAATGGCGTTTTATAGTTGTGGTGCACGCGCTTAACTCAGAGTCAGTCAACTCAGAGTTGATTGAACTAACTAATTTCAGCTGTTCTGAAACCCAAAACTCAGAGTTTCCCATCTCAGGTTAAGTCAACTCAGAGTTCAAGTTTTAACTCAGAGTTGGTTGAACCTCCTTATTGAAACAGGCCCCTGTTCTGCTTGCTGTTTACTTGTCTGCCTGTTTTTGTTTGTTTTTTACAAGGTGCGAGCATTGGAATCCAAAGTCAAACTCCTTGTTTGTACCCACAAATATGGCGAACAAAGTCGATTCTGATTCTGAATGCTAACTTCAACTCCTGATCACCTGCATCTAACAATATTGGGTTACATTCCATCGGAATTGATTGGAACCAGCCGTAAGATGATTTCTGTTGTGAATATGCACTATATACACAAAACTGAATAGTTATTGATTGTTAAAAGAGCAATACAGATGTTGTTTTGGTCTACAGCCAGTGCTCAAGCACCACTTAGTGGTGAATCTCACTTATTGCTCCTTTAAAGAAAGCTGCTTTTCAAACTGGATATCTTTTTTGCCATTGAGAGTACATTGCATCACCACCAGAGTCCTCTGATGCTTGAAATGGTGTGAAACAAGGCTGCGTCCTCACACATCCTGTTTAGAATCTTTTCTTCTGTCTAGCTGAAGTATGTGCCAGTTCAAGTTCAAGTGAGCACAGTTCTGATAAGAAAAGAGATAGTTCTCTTCAGTTTCCTGACTTATGATAAACTTAAGCCAGACTCTGCAAAAATATATTCATTTACTAGCAGAAGATATGAGTGCCTTCATGGTATAGAGGGCTAAGTCTGTGTCTGGCCTCACATTACTAGCAGAAGATAAAGTGAAGACACCCCAAGTAGGCAGAACCGAGGTGTTAAGGAAAAAGTCGCTTTCTTTTCCACCTTCCAGGCTGTGAAGTGAATTAGTTGGTCAGCGGGAGGTCCCCTCTACTGGAACATATTATTTATAGGGATATCTAAACCAAAGGTGAATTGTGAGAAAGACACAGAGACAAAGACTTAATATACTGGCAAAGTGTCTATTTAAGTTGTTGGTTCTTCTCAGCAGCGTTTCAACACTGACCAAAATTCTCGAGTGGGATAACAGCAGGTTAAATAACATACCAAATGATAAGAAAAGAAGATTTTAAAATAGATTTCCTTAAGACAGATCTAATACTAAGTGAAACTGACTAAAGTGCCTTTGAAGTGAGTTGTTGAAAGACACACTTTTCATCTACAGGCAAAGGACAAAAAAACTAAATATGAGCAGGAGTAAGTTCCTCTCTGATATGCTGATCCACAGTTTTTACAGTAATAAATAACTATCACAGACTGGTTTTATTTTGACCAAAAATATAGGAAGCCTTTTTTCTACACAAAAGTGTTCATAATGCTTCCCAAAACTTCTTTTTGCTGCAAGGAGAAAATTAGTCAAGTGAATCATTCTTTATTGGAACTAGATTAATGTGAGTTCTTTGACAAATGCTTGCATCATCAATGTAAGGTATTGCAATTTTCCTTTTAGATTAGGATTGTTTATTATCTTTTCTGTGTCCTATCCACCATCTCTTCCAAAGACACAGTACATATAAGCACTCTGAAAGTTTGTCAGCTTATAGTTGGGCCTTAAACAGTACTGTATGCATTCAAGGCCCATGACATGTTTTTTTCAGTCAAAGTAGTCAGTAAATATACAAGAAATAAAAGGAAGGTATTAAATCAGAGTATAATTGGTTAAAATCATAATAAATCATATTCTTTATGCTTTAAGTTGGCTGTAATAAAGATGAAGATGAATTCACTAGGAGTGTAATGATACAGTAGCTTGCCAAAGTATTTACCCCTATGGCATTTTTCATGTTTTGTTGCCTGCCTCACAACCTGGAATTAAAATGGATTGTTGGGGAGTTTGCCCCTTTTCATTTACAGATCGTGCCTAAAACTTTGAACTTGTATTATAACTTTATTGTGAAGCAGACAGCAAATAGGAATATATAGCTGTAGTGTACATATGTAGTGTACATATTTATTCACTCCCTTAAAGTCTGTGCTTTGTAGAACCACCTATTACAGCAATTCCAGCTGTGAGTGACTTAGATCATTATCTATGAGCTTGCCACATCTGGCCACTTAGATTTTTACCCATTCCTCAAGTCAAAACTGCTGCAGCTCCTTCATACTAAATGGTTTTCTCTTGTGAACAGCAATCATCAACTCTAACCACAGATTCTCAATTGGATTGAGGTCTGGACTTTGACTAGGCCATTCCAACGAGTTTAAATGTTTCCCTTTAAACAACTCTAGTGTTGCTTTAGCAGCATACTTCGAGTAATTTTCCTGCTGGAAGGTGAACCTCAGTTTCAGTCTCAAATCACAGGCAGACTGATAAAGGTTTTGCTAGAGAACATCCCTGTATTTAGCACCATCCATCTTTCCCTAGAATCTGACCAGTTACCCAGTCCCTGCTGCTAAAAAACATCCCTACAGCATGACGCCTCCAACACCATGTTTCAATGTGGGCATGGTGTTCTTGGGATAGGGATTTAGACAGCAGGGGGATTTATACTGCTGCTAGAGAACCAGTCTTCGCCCAATGGCCAGCCTTCTTTCTTGAGTCTCCTCAGGTGCTTTCTAGACCACACCAAACTGTATCCACAAACCCCTTCTCACCAGATATCTCATGTAACCCATCCATGGTCTTCCGCTGCAGCGCTCTTGTCCTCAGCCATCACCTACCTGACACTCTCCACTCCTCCTTGTGCAAGACATGAACCTCTATCTGCCTTCCTCACACTGGAACACAACTCGGAATGCAACGTCAATAAAATTTCATCAGGTTACCTCCCCAAGTCCTCCCCCAATGAAAGTTGAGTAAGCCCCTTTCTTTACATACTAGATCCAGATTAATCTCTCTATACTGGCTTAATCTGCTCCTCTCCTTTCCCTAGAGGCAATCAAAGCATGTTACAGAAACATTCCTGTTGCATCTATTTCCATTTTCCCTGGCTGTAATAAATTATTTTAAGTTAAATCCGAGTCTGATGTTGCATGTGGGTCAGAATGGTACCTTGAATCATGACATTAGCTAACAGTTTGCCAGTCCCAGTAATCAAATAGATCATTCATAAATGACTTTGAATCTTATCTTTCAGTCTGTGATTGTTTCTTCTTTGTCCTGACTACCCTTAATGCTGCTACAAAACAATTTCAGAGTGGTAGAGACGTCTTATAACCAACTGTTTTCAGCCAGTCCGACAAGAAGTCTTTCCTTATTTTGTTAACTCAGCAGGTTAGCTCAAGAACTACTTCCTTCTGTACTTTACGTGAAGAGTCTCAGTGGGCATGTGATAGGGTGAGAATCTCTCTGTATGATGACCTTGAATGAAAACACAATAGTTTCATAATATTATTGAAAAGATCTAAACAAAAATATGAAAAAGGAAGAAAATGTATAATACAATATATTTCCTTGTATTTAAAATAGAAAAACATACACTATAAGGTTAAAATAATATATTTATTATTAGAGTTCTAATAATGTCTGAGATGTATTGTCATCTAGATTTTAATATATAGGAATGCACTGAAACTGAAACAGTAACACAGATGAGTTGAGAGTCACTCTGTTTAAAATGAGAAACAGATGTTTTACTAATGATAATGATTTTCTTATCTTTTTCTATGGCCAAATATTTCTTCAAAAAATCAAGGATTGAGTTTTTCTGTCAAAAATAGTAAATAAATTTGGCTTGTGTCGACCTAAACATAGGTTGTTTTAAAATATTTTTATTTCCTTAACAAATGTAAGCAGTCTTAGAAGACTAAAGCAAAAAATATGCAAATACCCCCACCCCCCCTTAATTTAGTAGAATGTTTAAATAAAAATTATTATTGCACTAAATGTTAGTACTTCTGTTTCTTCTGCTCCTTACAGAGTATCTCAACTACTATTAGCTGGTTAGTTAGCCAGACACGGCAAACATGCCGCTCTGACCTCATAGTGTGCTAGCTGCACAAAAAGCAATACTTTAAAGACAGTAGTAAGCGGCACTTTCCTTGCTATAATTTTTAAAGAAGAGAAGTGAAAAACTCCTGAAAAAAAAGAAGAGAAGTGAATGAGAGTGACTTCATACAGAGAAAAGTTTATTTTTACACTGGAGCTTTCTCTTGGTTCATATTAAAATGATTTTTGACTGTAGGGCACTGAAATTTTCCTTCCCCAAACAGACATCAACTGGATGTTTGCTTCACTGACACTGATTTATGAAATGTTCAATAGCCTAAGCACTGATGATTCTTACCACATTTGCTATTAGGCACCTAGAATAGGCTTAGTTGATCAATTAAATCATCTTTAAAAAATGCCCAATCTTACTGGCTTTTAATACTGACAATGTCTTATGTGGCACGTGTCACCATAGTTACGTTAACTGTTTAAGTGATGGCCCTGACATTTTCTGATAGAGAGCAGAATTAATTTGTCCATCAATAACAGCAAGTCGGCCTGATGTTCAACCAGCAAAAAAAAAAGAAAAGATTATCTCACTGGCATTTGATTGTAGTTATGTTATTTTGCTAACGTTTTGTGGTTATTCTATGCTACATGTTGTCATGGTTTAGTTTTGGTCTGGCTGTTTTCCCGGTTATTTTCCAGTACCTCCTCCTCTCATTCAGCTCACCCTCCACTCCCTCAGCAATCAGTCACACCTGTTAGGCACTAATTAGTCAGAACTCACTCCACCTGCCAGCCTCCCTACAACAGCCTCCTTCAGTCTTCTCTTCCCAGTCTTCAGTCTCTACCTACACCACGCCTGTCAAATCCTGTTCTCATCAGTCTCCACTCACTCCACGTCTGTCAGCCTAGTTTGCTCCTTGCTAGCCGCTGGATTTCCTGCTACCACTGTGCTCCAAGTAAAGCCTCTGCTAGCTGCTGGATTTCCTGCTACCTCTGTGCTTCAAGTAAGGCCTCTGCTAGCTGCTGGATTTCCTGCTACCTCTGTGCTTCAAGTAAAGCCTCTGCTAGCTGCTGGATTTCCTGCTACCCTGTGCTCCAAGTTTTCTCTCTGCTCAGTCGCTGGATTGCCTGCTACCCTGTGCTCCAAGTCAGGTCACTGCTAGCTGCTGGAACACCTGCTTCCCCTGTACTCCAGCAGTCCTGCATCCCAAGAACTGTCTCGCTCTACATCTCTGGTCTGACAGCAGCCCTGCATCTCCTAGAACTGTCTCCGTTCTCTTCCAGTCAGCCTGCTCCTGCACCCATCATCTCCAGTCCGGTTACTAACTCTGGTCATCATCATTCCCCTCATTACTTTCAATAAACTGCAAAAGAACAGGAAGCATATCTTCCGAAAATTGAATATTTGTCCACAGGATATTTCACCAAAACTAGCGAGGATCATCAAGAAGTTTTCAGTTTAATTGTGAAATGGGCCTTTGATTTTTTTCATTTTATTTTTTTGATGTGTGGTGGTTTTGGGCATGGAACTCTCGTATGGATGCAATTCTGCCCGGTATGTTACTTATGGTTGTATCACAAACAATGACCTCGACTGCAGCAAGTGAGCCCTAGACTCCCTTAGACGTTGCTGTGAGTTCCTTTGTGACCTCTTAATAAATTGGGAATGCCCTTTTGGAGTAATTTTCATTGGTAAGCCACACACTTTCATCCCTATTTTTTCACCATTTGTTCATATTTCCCACTGGAGTCCCAAAGCTTTAGAAATCACATGTAACCCTTTCCATACTAACAGATAACAGACAGTTTTTCATCTTTCCCTGAGTTTCTTCATATAAGAGGCACAGTGGGTTGCACTTTGAGATCTTTTAGCCTATTTCATATTGTCAGACGCGTTTTAATTAAGTTGTTCCCCAATTCTACAGGTTAAGCAGTAATCTGTTCTATCTATGAACAGTGAAAATAAACAAAAAAATGTTTTTACTGACAGTTATTTCTGATTCAACAAAGGGAAAACAATCTATTAAAAAATGCAATCATGATTTGAAAACAGCAACACTCAGTTTTGACCTGATATTAAGAGTTTTTTGATTATCTGAAAGGTGAACATGACAAAAAAATTGAAGAAATCAGCACAGTACTATATTTCTGTTGGACTGTGACAAACACAGACAGATGCCAGCGTGAATTTCAACCACTTATTTTTCTCTGTGACTGAGATGTTTGCTCTTTAACAATAAATGGTTGCCATTGGATTCTTGTGTGTATGCATTTCAAATTAAATGCCATAGAAAATAGCTGGCTTAATTACTAATCTGCAGTGGGTATGCAGTGAGCTGAAAATATTACTGAAGTCAAGGTTGGACAAACATGTACAAAATAACACCACCTAAGAAGTGCTTATTCATTAAAACACTGGTACAGTTGCACACAAATGCTCTTCAACTAGCAGAGCAGCAGAAAATTAAGAAAAGGAGCAGACAGAATTTCGGGTGAGATGGTATGTGTAAAAACAGAGGAATATTATGAAACAACAGGAAGAGTTAATGATTCATGCATGATCAATCACAGCGTCTCCTGTTCTAGTTTGCCTAACAGATTTCCTGGAGACAGAAATGTCCCTTGTGCATTGACTGCCAATCAAATTTCAAAGTTTATTAAGAGTCAAAGTTCAGCAAAAACTTTTCAATGTTTTTGTCAGAAATATTTTTAGCAGAACAGTGTGTTGAAAGCAGATGTTTTCCTTGTAGAATATTTTGAAGCAGCACAACTTTGACTGCAACCAACTCAAAGTTGCTTTAGCTTTTCTGTCTAAAGTTCATTTTATCACCCTGAAATGTAATAGATTGCACTGGATTGTAACATTAATACATGCAAAGATGTAAATGTATGGCCTCTTTAGAAATAAACATTTCTTTCTTTATAATATCCACCCATCCATTATCCATATCTGATTATCCATGCAGGGTCACGTGCCTATCTCCAGTGGTCAATGGGTGAGAGTCAGGGTACCCCCTGGACAGGTCGCCAGTCTATCACAGGGCAACACAGAGACATGCAGGACAAACAATCATGAACGCATATACACCTAAGGTAAGGTGGTTTAGAGTAACCAATGAATGTAACAGGCTTTATTTTTTGGACTGTGGGAGGAAGTCGGTGTGCCTGGAGAGAACCTACGCATGCACAGGGAGAACATGCAACTTCCATGCTGAATCCATGACCTTCTTGCTGCAAGGCAAAGTGCTGCCAACTGTTCCACCGTGCAGCCCTTCCCCCATAACATAATTTAGATTTGTTGGTCCATTTAATACTCCTCTATCACATCTGGTGTTGAACTTTTCCATTCACACCTGCAATCATGCTGTCATCCTTTTCCTCAGTACATATAGTTCCATTCACAATATTAGCAGTTCCATATCAGTCACTATATAAGATGAAATTATATATATATATATAGATATATCTATATATCTATCTATATATATATATATATATCTGTGTCAAACTATTAAAAAATATAATCACGATTAATTGCATAATGTCAATAGCTAACTTGAGATTAATCGCACATTAATTCCATATTTTATCTTTTTATTTCTGAAAGTGTAAAAGTCTATTTGGGCAATTTAATTAAAATGAAATTGTGCAATAAATGACACGTAAAAAAATGCTTATACAAAAAGTTTTTTTTTTTAATTATTTTTCAAGCACTTTTCAGAAACTGGAATAAAAACATCCTGGTGCCATAAGATTTTAAATTCTGGCCAATAATTATTCAAACATGGTAAAATTGAAGTGTTATGCTTCCATCCAAACTGTAGCATAATAGTTCAAAACTACATATCTATAAACAGTACTTCAAAGTACTCTGTAAACTTAAGTTATTTCTCAAGCATAGAACAAAAATAAAGATGTACTGTTAAAATAAAATAAAGTGCACATTGCGTTATGAAATACAGACTTAATTCGAATAAAATTAAATTACTCCCAAAATAATAAATAAATCTAATGGCTTTCACAGTCATCTCACCAACATAACATTATACATCTAGAATATTTTCAGAATGCTTAAATATTCCTTTGCTCTGAACAGGAACTGCAGCAGCTATAAATGCATTCCACATGACTTAATTCATTTCTTTGTCTTGTTTGCACTAAGCTAGTTGCTCAAACACACAAGCTGGTTAATATTTTCAGATGAGAGGGACGCTCGTTTCTTCTGGACAACATGCCCAGACAGTGAAAATAACCTCTCATGGTATAGATGTAGCAGGTGTTGCTAAGTACTTGCGAGCAAGACAGGCTATCTTGTCGTGTGCCCCTTCATGTATGGACCACCACTCCAGAGGACATTCTTCTAAGCCAATAATGGCTTCTGCTTTGTAGCGCTCTATACACCTCTTAATCATGTCCTCATCCTCATCAGATGAAGATTCATGAAGCATTAGAGAGTTTTTTTTAGGTGGTCCTGATGTCTCTTGATTTCACACTGGTTGATCAGGCATCTCCCTCTCCTTCCTCAGTAAATCAGAGATGGACTGCCACACCTCAGACCTCTCAGTTCTGCTAAGACACTTAAGGTCCTTGAACCTGGGATCAAGTGCACTTGCTATTCTCAGCCATGTCATGTTAGTTTTTTGCTTGCGTTTATCCATTTCTGCAGAAAAGCTCTCATTAATTTTGGCCATGTAGGCAGGGTCATCTTCAGAGACCTCCATCATCCTTGGCAGATGGCATAATGCTGGCAGCACCACAGAGCAGGAAACAAATGTATCTCCTCCCAGAAGATCACTGATGTACCTATCAATATGTAAAAAAAGAACTTATCAGAAACTTGTATCTTCTGAGACGTTTGTCTAGATTTTGTATAAAATCTAGACAAACGTGTATATATTTCTATGTAATAAATATAATCAGATGGAGTTACAAGTGTACTAAGTAAAACAAAAAAATTACCTGCAATGCTTCAGAACTTCCTCGAGTTTTTTTTTAGCTTATCCAGCTCAGCAGGTGTTGGCATAGTGATGTTGGTAGGATGAAGTGCCAGAAGGTCTCTCAGAGGTTTTTGATTTCTCAGTACACAGCTGATCATCTCCAGAGTACTGTTCCATCTTGTAGACATCTTGTGTGAGTGTTTCAGTTTTTTGATTGTGAGTAATCTGCTTCTGTTCTAGCTCTGTGGTGTCAGAAGGACTATGTATAAAATGCCCGACTAGTTTTCTGCATTTTGCAAGCGTGTTTTCAAAGGCACTGTTTTGCAAAGAAACAGTTACAGATCGGTGGATACTGTGTGCCATGCAAGGCATATGATCGAATGGCAACTGTCTGGCTGCTGCTATCATGTTGCGAGCGCTATCTGTTGTCAATGTAGTGACTTTATGCTCAATTTCCCACTGCCTTGCTACCTGCATAAAGTGCTCAGCGCATACGCCTGCAAAGTGCCTCTCATCCGTTTTCATAACAGTTAAAGTGTGCGACTGTAGTTTCCACTCAAGAGTAAAATAATGGGCCGTCGCGCCAAGGTAGTTGTGATTACCGAGAGAAGTCCAGTAGTCACTGGTGAGCTCTATGGCGTTTGTCTGCCTCAAAAGTTCTGACACAATAGCCTTATTTTCTTCATACAAGCTGTTAATCTTGTTCACAATTGATGCTCTCGAGGGAAGTTCATACATTGGATCATTGCTCGCAATGCGAATTGTTTCAAGCAGACCTTCATCCTCAACAACATTAATCGGCCTGCAGGAGGTAGCTATCCATTTAGCTATAGCTGTTGCCAGGTTTTTGTTAGTTGCACTGTTCGTGGGTTTTTGGTGCATATAATCTCGCGTTGTCTGTCTTTGACAGCGCTGCTTGTTGGCTCGAAGTCTCCACGTTGTGTTTGGCTAACAAGTGGTATTTCAGACTCGACGTACTCTGGTGGTAACTCATTTCCCAACTACAGTACGTGCAAACAACTTGGGTTTTGTCGAGAGAGCCATCTGGCATAACATTAAAAAGAAACATGTCATTCAGGATACCTTGTCTGCTGGCCATTTTTGCCCATTCAAAAGTCTGTTATGCTGTGGTCTCTTCCGCACAATAAGCATTCCTGGAACTAGCGCCGAGGGTAAAAGAAATAAGGTCTGGAGAGCGCTGCGAGGAAAGAATGGTGTGTGTGTTTTGACGCACGATTAGCACACGTTAAAACTGACAGCCCTAATATATGTATATATATATATATATATTATATATATATTAGTCAAACGATTAAAAATGTTAATCGCAATTAATCGCATAATTTCAATAGTTAACTCGAGATTAATCGCAAATTCATCGCATATTTTATCTTTTTATTTCTGAAAGTGTAAAAGCCTATTTGGGCATTCTAATATGCAATTTTGCAATAAATGACACTTGTAAAAAATATGCTTGTACAAAAAATATTTTTATTTTTTATTTTCAAGCACTTTTTAGAATTGGAGTGAAAACATCCTGGTGCCATAAAATGTTAAACTCTGGCCTATAATGGCTAAACTAATAAATATAACTAGTGTTGAGCCGATGCCATTTTTTGGCCCCGATACCCTATACCTGGCTGTGCAGTATTGGCCCATACCGATACCATCTGTTTGAAATTGATGTGTATATGAAGAACTGCATACTACTTGGGGTAGTAGAACTTTGTATTGCCTACCTGGAATGGGTGACAATAGTTGAATAAACTTTTGGCTCTCAAAGGCCAAAATAGTGCAACATTCGTGAAATTATAACATGTATAACAGTAGTGCAACAGTAAGACAGTAAAATTACATTAATAATTGAATAATCTATTTTAAACCCTGAGTTTTGGCTCTCAAATGCCAAAATAGTGCAACTTTCATGAACTTATATAATACTAGTCGGGAGAGAGAAGGCTCCGTTCAAGTGACATACAAACATCAAAATGGTATCGGCGCCCTATTTGTTGGTACTTGCCGATGCAGATACCACCATTTTAGTGCTGGATCGGGGCCCCGTCTGAAACTGGTATCGGTATTGGTGCAACACCAATTATAACGCCCTGATTTACACAATGTGTAAATTGTGTAAATCAATTTATTTATGTTATTTATTTATTTACACAATGTTATTTATTTATTTACACAATGTGTAAATAAATAAATAAATGTCATGCCGAAATATTTTTTTTGCCTCTTAAACAAAGATAGACATGGTATTAAGCATTTACATATAAAGTAAGACTAATTTTACAGTCACAAGTTTTATTGTTAATTTTTTCACTCTCTCTCACACACACACACACACACACACACACACACACACACACACACACATCTAATGTTGATCTTTCACACCAACAACTAGAATTTCTTTGTAGATTTTTCATGCTGTTTATATCCACATTCATTCAGGCTGTTGTTGAGGGAAATATCTTAGGCAGTAAGGTATGTCTCCCCCCTTGTTGCTGGGTAGAGTAACACATGGAGGTTTATTGCCGGAGGGGGTGGGTCAGAAAGAGAGTTTCTTTGTTTCTTCGAAACAGATCCCCCTCCTCCTCCTAAAAAAACATGGGAGGGTCTCACCCTTAAAAAGATGTGTTGAAAGTTGTGAAAGTCAGACAGAATCCTGCATCACCAATCGCTATGATGGGATCTTATAATGGTAATGTAATACTCTGTCTCCATATTATATTTTCTAATAAATTAAATATGCATATTACACCATTTACCTGTTGATCAATATTTTTCTCATTTACGGCCAAATCTGGAACCGGGGTAAGATGGGCCTTCAATAGATATGTAGGAGCAGGCCGGTGAACCAAATCTATAACACTGTGGATCCATATCCACAGCCTGGAAAAGGGTTAAATTTCCAGGTCATTCCACAGTCTTACACTTCGCTTGCAACTTGGGCAGGAGCTTAATACCCTTTAAAGAGAACTGTTTAGCACAGCTTCATGTGCAGACACTGTAACGCCAAGCATACTTCATTTGGCAATGTGATTCAGCCTTAGTTTGTCAAATACAGAAACAACTAATTACTAAGCATTAAAGTATTGTTTATGGTTTGGGTTACTGCAATGTTATCAGCATGTAAAAACTTATCTTCAGAACCAATCTCTGCTCAAAATGGTAATCTGCACCGCGTAATCTACTTTCACCAGATATGACCGATTATTGCAACCGTAAACTGCAGAAAATACAGAGTTGCTCTCCCTGCCTCTACTCCCTTGGCTCCTATGTCAGGATGCGCTCCAGCACGTGATGAGGCGGAGGGATATTTCAGCTATACTCTGGGTGCAATTTTCCGGGGGGGATGGAGGGGATTTACCCCCCTTCTGTTTGTGATGTCCCCCCCTCTGGTCATTCATGTTTTATCCCTGGGGGGATACATTCCTCCCCCCCCCCCCCCTGGTCTGAATAAGTAATATTATGGATTTTTAAAAATGTATATTAATACATGTCTTGTGTCCTTCACTTTGGCACCCCTCCCTGGGCTGCCACCTTACCGTGGTGGAGGGGTTTGAGTGTCCCAATGATCCTAGGAGCTATGCTGTCAGGGGCTTTATGCCCCTAGTAGGGTCACCCAAGGCAGACAGGTCCTAGGTAAGGGACCAGACAAAGAGCAGCCCAAAACCCCCTTATGATGAGTACGATTAATGGACGTGTTCCCTCGCCCGGACGCGGGTCACCGGGGCCCCACTCTGGAGCCAGGCCTGGAGGTGGGACACATTGGCGAGCGCCTGGGCTTTTGCCCATGGAGCCCGGCCGGGCTCAGCCCGAAGAGGAAACATGGGTCCCAATTCCAATGGGCTCACCATCGGAGTGGCCAAAGGGGTCGGGTGCATTGTACAACGGGTGGCAGTCGAGGGCGGGGACCTTGGCGTTCCGATCCTCGGCTGCAGAAGCTGGCTCTTGGGACGTGGAATGTCGCCTCTCTGGTGGGGAAGGAGCCTGAGCTAGTGCGCAAGGTTGAGAGGCTCCGACTAGAGATAGTCGGACTCACCTCGACGCATGGCTCTGGCTCTGGAACCAGTCTCCTTGAGAGGGGTTGGACATTCTCTCACTCTGGAGTTGCCCCTGGTGAGAGTCGCCGAGCTGGGGTGGGCATACTTGTTGCCCCCCATCTCGATGCCTGTACGTTGGGGTTTACCCCAGTGAACGAGAGGGTGGCCTCCCTCCGCATACGTGTGGGGGGACGGACTCTGACTGTTTGTGCGTATGCACCAAACAGCAGCTCGGATTACCCACCCTTTTTGGAGTCCTTGGAGGGGGTACTGGAGAGTGCCCCTCCTAGGGACTCCCTCGTTCTTCTGGGGGACTTCAACACTCACGTGGACAATGACAGTGAGACCTGGAGAGGCGTGGTTGGGAGGAATGGCCCACCTGATCTGAACTCGAGTGATGTTCTGTTGTTGGACTTCTGTGCTCGTCATGGATTGTCCATCACAAACACCATGTTTAAGCATAAGGGTGTCCATATGTGCTCTTGGCACCAGGACCCCCTAGGTCGTAGTTCAATGATCAACTTTGTTGTCGTTTCATCTGACCTGCGGCCGCATGTCTTGGACACTCGGGTGAAGAGAGGGGTGGAGCTCTCCACCGACCACTACCTGGTGGTGAGCTGGCTCCAATGGTGGGGGAGGAAGCCGGTCAGACCTGGCAGGCCCAAACGTATTGTGAGGGTTTGCTGGGAACGTCTGGCGGAGTCCCCCGTTAGACGGAGCTTTAACTCCCACCTCCGGGAGAGCTTTGAACACGTCCCGAGGGAGGTGGGGGACATTGAGTCTGAGTGGACCATGTTCCGCACCTCTATTGTTGAGGCGGCTAGTCGGAGCTGCGGCCACAAGGTTGCTGGTGAAGATTCTCAGTCATCCAGGTCATGGTCATTCCAAAAAAAGTAAAAAACAAAGCAACTGGACTTGTTTTTCGTAGTTGAAGACGTTTCACTTCCTCTCCAGGAAGCTTTCTCAATTCAAAAAGTCTGGAGTAATGTGGAGTAACAAGCTTTATACTACTGCCCAACAAAGGCCTAAAACAGAGGAGGGGGCCTTAGGTTCCAACTCTCTAAAACTTACAAAAGAGCTATAGGATTAATTCCGGCCAATCATCACCTCAATTCTCACCCTCATACGAGTGATCAAAACGTCGCTCCCTTAAGCCAGGCAATAACAACCCTAATGACTCCTCGTTACAGAGGAGTGGACCAGTTTCGGTTCAATCTGCTGGCTTGATGGCTTTAACGACCGCCCATTACTAAGGGGTGGAGCTGTTTCGGTTGAATTTGCATGTTATTTAAGCCATTACAAGGCCTTTGTTGGGCAGTAGTATAAAGCTTGTTACTCCACATTACTCCAGACTTTTTGAATTGAGAAAGCTTCCTGGAGAGGAAGCGAAACGTCTTCAACTACGAAAAACAAGTCCAGTTGCTTTGTTTTTTACTTTTTTTGGAAAGGCCGCAAGGTTGTCGGTGCATGTCGCGGCGGCAACCCTCGAACACGCTGGTGGACACCAGCGGTGAGGGAAGCTGTCAAGCTGAAGAAGGAGTCCTATCGGGCTTTATTGGCCTGTGGGACTCCGGAAACAGCTGATGTGTACCGGCAGTCAAAGCGGCAGGCGGCTCGGCTGGTCGCCGAGGCAAAAACTCGGGCGTGGGAAGAGTTCGGAGAGGCCATGGAGAAAGACTTCCGTACGGCTTCGAAGCGATTCTGGTCCACTATCCGGCGTCTCAGGAGGGGGAAGCAGTGCAGTACCAACACTGTTTATAGTGGGGGGTGGTGTGCTGCTGACCTCGACTCGGGACGTCATGCATCGGTGGGAGGAATACTTCGAAGACCTCCTTAATCCCACCAACACGTCTTCCATTGCGGAAGCAGAGCCTGGGGACTCTGGGTCGGGTTCTCCCATCTCTGGTACTGAGGTCGCCAAGGTTGTTAAAAAGCTCTTCGGTGGCAAGGCTCCGGGGGTGGATGAGATTCGCCCTGAGTACCTTAAGGCTCTGGATGTTGTGGTGCTGTGTTGGTTAACGCGGCTCTGCAGCATTGCGTGGACATCGGGGGCAATTTCCCTGGATTGGCAGACTGGGGTGGTGGTCCCCCTATTTAAAAAGGGGGAACGGAGGGTGTGTTCCCATTACAGAGGAATCACACTCTTAAGCCTCCCTGGTAAGGTCTATTCCGGGGTTCTGGAAAGGAGGGTCCGTCGGATAGTCGAATCTCAGATTCAGGAAGAGCAGTGTGGTTTTCGTCCAGGCCGTGGAACACTGGATCAGCTCTACACCCTCAGCAGGATCCTGGAGGGAGCATGGGAGTTTGCCCAACCAGTCTACATGTGTTTTGTGGATCTGGAGAAGGCATTCGACCGTGTACCTCGAGGGATCCTGTGGGGGGTACTCTGGGAGTATGGAGTACTGGACCCTTTAATAGGGGCTGTCAGGTCTCTGTATGACCGGTGTCAGAGTCTGTCCCGAATTGCCGGCAGTAAGTCGGACTCGTTTCCGGTGAGAGTTGGACTCCGCCAAGGTTGCCCTTTGTCACAGATTCTGTTCATAACTTTCATGGACAGAATTTCTAGGCGCAGCCAAGGTGTTGAGGGGATCCGTTTTGGTGGCCTTAGGATTGCGTCTCTGCTATTCGCGGATGACGTGGTCCTATTGGCTTCATCAGGGCGTGATCTACAGCTCTCACTAGAGCGGTTCGCAGCCGAGTCCGAAGCGGCCGGGATGAGAATCAGTGCCTCCAAATCTGAGACCATGGTCTTGAGCCGGAAAAGGTTCTCCGGGTTGGGGAGGATGTGCTACCCCTAGGGGAGGAGTTTAAGTATCTTGGGGTCTTGTTCACGAATGAGGGGAAGATGGAGCGGGAGATCAACAGGCAGATTGGTGCGCCGTCTGCTGTGAAGCAGGCGCTGTACCAATCCGTTGTGGTGAAGAGAGAGCTGAGCCAAAAGGCGAAGCTCTCGATTTACCGGTCGATCTATGTTCCTACCCTCATCTATGATCATGAGCTTTGGGTCGTGACTGAAAGAACGGGATCCCGGATACAAGCGGCCGAAATGAGTTTTCTCCGTAGTGTGTCTGGGCTCTCCCTTAGAAATAGGGTGAGGAGCTCAGTCATCTGGGGAGGACTCAGAGTAGAGCCGCTGCTCCTCCACGTCGAGAGGAGCCAGTTGAGGTGGCTCGAGCATCTGGTTAGGATGCCTCCTGGACGCCTCCCTGGTGAGGTGTTCTGGGCACGTCCCACCGGGAGGAGGCTCAGGGGAAGACCCAGGACACGCTGGAGGGACTATGTCTCTCGGCTGGCCTGGGAACGCCTTGGGATTCCCCCGAGGAGCTGGCCCAAGTGGCTGGGGAGAGGGACGTCTGGGCCTCCCTACTGAAGCTGCTACCCCTGCGACCCGACCCCGGATAAGCGGAAGACGATGGATGGATGGATGGATGGATGTCCTTCACTTTTGTAAATTTTATTTTTTGTTTCTTTTTAAAGAGTATTATTACGTTTTAAAGTAAACTAATACCCACTCCCGAGTCCCGACATTAGATGATGCAAGTTTAAAAACAATAGTCTAACCTACTGGATCTAGCTAGCTACCTGAAAGAGCACCTGCTAGCTAACCATTATTAATAAAACGTTTATTCATTAATAAAACTTTTGAAATGATACCCCCCTGTTTTTTTTTTTTGCAAATCGCACACTGGCTATACTCACTGTGTCTGTAGTGCAGCAGTGGCACTTATTTTAGAGCCAAAATAAACTGCAACCCGCAACTCATGAAATTTAAGAGCGACTTTTGAAAAAAGAAGCCCAAAGTTTCATGAAATAATCGGAATGGGCAACAGTGAGCACGGGTCTGTTTTGCTGCAGTCTGTAGAATTCTTGGAACTACGGAAAGCACCGAGGGTAAAAAAAAAAAAAAAAAATACAGTCCGGAGAGTGCTGCGGGGAAAAAAACAACGCGATTAATGCGTTAAAACTGACAGCCCTTATATATATATATATATATTCACCTGATTTGTGAATTAGAATCAACTTCACCAAGTTTGTGGGTACGAACAAGGAATTTGACTTTGGACTTGCATCATGTCAAAAACAGGCAACAAGTAACAGTAAGCAGAAGAGCAACAAAATCTATAACGAAAATACACTATTCAGAAAAAAAAGGTAAGAACTGGGGCTATATATACACAGGACAGTTATTTTTTATCTACAGCAGAATAGCTGGCTACTCTGACAGTAAAGTGTTCATCAGTGACCACCTAAGGATAGAAATTGACTCTGTGTCGGCTCATTTTAGTCATTACTGCTCTGTAGCACCGACCTGAGCTAAAAGTCTGAATAACTTGTTACCATCATGAGTTGGGTTGAGAGCTATTGTAGCTGACAGTAACTACAAAAACACAACAGTAATTTTTGTTGTTGATATGGTAAAAACGAAGTGATGACTAACTAAAAAATATAAAGTGAGCCTGAAATATTAATAGAGAAAACTGGTTTTTAATTAGCGGTATTAGATCAAAGGAGCAAAACACATGCACAACACACTTTTAAGATTTAGATTTGTAAAAATGTTTCAAAATTGTGTCTCATTTTCTTCCCTGTTTACTCATCAGATTATAGTGTTCTCTGTCATGTAATTATATTGATTACATGGATTGTAATGTAATATGAAGAGGAATTTTAGGGAGATGAACACTCGGGCGAGACCCTGTATGTTGTTTGTTGCAGGATTTGTACAACAAATACTGGAACTCAGGAGAAACCCTTTTTAGCATTTCAATTCTTCCACTGATAATTGTTTTCCATTAAATATTAACCTGCCCTCTTTTTGACCTTTTCCAACAGCAGCTCCTCATATTTTACTCTCTCCTTTCCAGAGAATTGGAAATATTCAGTGATGTCACTCTCTAATTTTTAATTTCATGGTCCAAGTCACACCAATATATTTCTAATGGTAGAGAAAAAAAGGAAACAGTGTGAGAAAAAGGGAAGGAAGATAGGAAGTGAAAGAGTGAAAGTTAAAAGGAAAGAGGAAACGGATGGGGGGAGATGGTGAATATTTGAGAGGAGCTGAATCAAGAAAATAGGATAAGGGAATGAAAGTAGTAGGAAGGAAAGAAGCAAGGTGGGAGAGTTAAAAAGAATGAACAGTTGCCATTAGCTTTGCTTAGTTGAGTCCAAAACAGAAATAACTAACCCTAAGCTTTGCTTAAAAAGGTTTTTATTCTCTTTAAAACTGCTGGATTTATACCTCTATTGTCATGTTTTGTGGATAGGTGACCCAAATGCAGAGCATAGTTGAAGTTGAGGTGATATTTATTGAAAATGTACAAACTCGCAGCAAACTGAATAACAGGAAGGCAGGACTTGGAGCACAGGCAAGGAAACAACAGGAGGAGATAAACAGTTGAAACTGACAATGTGAACCTGAAACCAAACTGTTTAAAGGGGCCATGAAAACAAATGTAATCTTTCTGAGGTTTTGGGGGTATAATATGGTATGTTGTGCACTGATGAGGCCGTGTTAATGTCAAAATTAAATGTCGATGCACCTGCTCAGGAGCAGTCCGCTTTGTTATTTTGCTCAAAAACGGTCAGATCAGAAAACGGGTTGTCTTTCTACGTTGATCATCTTTCTACGTATTTGTATTCTCCAATCAGAGCACACTATCAAGCAAACAGTCTTCCCCCTCCCCCTAGCTGATGCGCCTGTTGTGTCTCACTAAATTGTCTGATGGCCCCACTCCAGAGGAGGAAGGCTGAGCAGCGAGTAGACAGGAGCCCCAGATCAGCCTCACTGTATCGGCTGGAACAGGAGGCAGTCACTGCTGAAGCTGCAGAGCGCAAATATCCCATATTCAAACTAACTTCACAGTGGTTACTAAAAAGGAGAGTCCGAGGGTGGTTAAAAAAAACTACCGTACTACAGTGGTGCTCGCTTCCAGCTGCATAGTGCAGCTGAAACAATATTTCAGTTTGAGAGAGAGCGCGAGAGATGACCCATTGACAGATTGAGGGGTTAGAATAGCTCCTAACAGCCCAGTAACAAGTAGACATAGATGTTAGAGCTAGCAGATTAATTAAGAACTGAGTAATACCCTTATTTGTATCACAAGGAGGTCTCTGTTACAGCAGTATTGGTAAGTGATGGGGATTCAGTACATGCGTGCAGTAATAAAGAATACACTTCCATAAAATTCCCCCCAAAAATTTAAAAAACAAAACAACTGGACTTTTCTCCGAAGTTTGAAGACGTTTCACTTCCCATCCAGAAAGCTTTCTCAATTCAAATGTCTGGAGTAGTGTGGAGTTCCAAGTGTTCAGGAATTGACCTGTTCTCGGCCTCCCCTGGCTCTTTTATCTGATAATGTGGTGTTTGCATTGTAGACTTCTGTGGTAATAAAAAGACTCTTCAAACCTTAACTATATTTTACCATATTTAATCAAAAAGGCAGAGGAATGTTTACAGGCAGAACTATGTTCTCATAACAACGCCATGCAACCAGTCCCGGAGAACCTTGTTATTCACATTAAATACCAACCATGTGTCCACCCATTCAGGGCGTTCCCAGTATAATATGAGCATTCTGTTAATCCCATTGGTGGAGAAGATGTCAAGAACGGGGACAGATGGACCCAGTATTCAAGCCAGACAAGTAGGACGTATGATCCAGAGGGTTTAATAAAGCGATCTTGACCATACAGGGGCAGGCAGAACTCAGTGGTCAGAATGACAGTCCAAAAACGGTACACAAAATGGCAGTCCAAAAAAGGCAGGAATACAGACAGGGAACAGGCAAGGTCAGATAATCCAAAGGCAGAATCAAGTCGGCAAAACGAGTAAGCAGTCAGACAGGGCAGGAAAAACAGGTTCAGGGATCAGGCTGGCTCAGAAGTCAAAAAGGCAGATTGGGTCAATATTCACAGGTCTATCAGAAAAGAACGCTGGATAAGACTCACCAAAAGGCTCCAATTGATCTGGCATATTGCAGGGGGCAGAGGCAGGGGGCAGAGGCAGGTATAAGTAGGGGAGTGAGCAGGTGAATGGAGTGAAACTAATTACCGTAATGGGTGGAGCTAATCAGGGGAAGGGGAGTGACAGGGTGGTGACTAAGAGGTGAGCTGGCAGATAGCTGGCAGGTGAACTGAGTTGACTGATTAAAGGCTGGATACAGAGAAGTGATCTGAGCAGGCCAAGTGAATTGATAACATAAACAAAATAAAAACCCAAACTATGACATAAACCAAAACTAAGACAGAACCTAAAACAGAAATAAAACCTGAGGCAGGGGAGTTAACTAACTGATCAAAATTAACAAACATCAGCCAAAACAAAGCCC
Source organism: Fundulus diaphanus (assembly GCA_037039145.1). Lineage (NCBI taxonomy): Eukaryota > Metazoa > Chordata > Actinopteri > Cyprinodontiformes > Fundulidae > Fundulus > Fundulus diaphanus. The sequence goes on along the minus strand of CM073121.1, from coordinate 13,042,996 downwards.
AGATTCTGACAGAAGATCTGTAATGCAGACGTCCCCCTTTCGAACCATCTGTCTTCTTTGTCCAAAATGTTAACATGTTGGTCCTCAAAAGAGTGTCCTTTGTCCTTAAGGTGTAGGTGGACAGCAGAGTCTTGCCCTGAGGAGGTAGCTCTCCTGTCTTGAGCCATGCGTCTGTGGAGAGGTTGTTTGGTTTCTCTAATATAAAGATCAGAACATTCCTGTAATGAATTTGGAGGAATCCTATATGAGCCAGACACGGAGCTGATGCCAAAGATTTATTTAAGGAGAAGGTAGGTAATCCAGGCAAAAAACAAAAACACAAAGGTACGGAGCTGGCATCCAAGTCGACACAAAAAGCTTGGGCAGACTCAAAAACAGAAACAGATCAGGACGGGTAACGGACAGGTAAACAGACGGATAAACAGGTGCTGGAGGGCTCTTACCACAGACGGAGTAAGTAGAGGCAAGCAAGACATCCTGGCAACAAACAGAAAACTAAGGCGGGCTTAAATAGGCGAACGGAACAGGAGAGCAGGGCGGGACTAATTAACCAAAACAGGTGGAGGTGATAAAAGGAGCATACAGACTAATAGACAATAAACCTAAGGTAGAAAACAAGACAAAGACTAAACAGACAAAAGCTGAAATAAAAACTAATGACAAAGACCAGATAACTAAAACAGGCTAAGCATAAATCCAATACAAAACAAGAAACAGAAATAAATCCTAAGACGGAAAAGTGGCTAAACTGAAAAAATAACCTGAACCACAACAGAACGTTACAATTCCTCACTGCACTGAACTGCATACACCACTCCGCTCATCTTATGTGTGGGAGTTTTGTCCTTGGGATGCACCAGCCTCTGTCTGAGGGTCCTGTTTGGTTTGAAATGTACTGGGATTTTGTGTTTGGAGAAAAAGAGTCAGAGACTCCAGCAACATATGGGATGACGATGTTTTTGCATTTGTTCTTCTCACCATTATGTTCTGCAGCGTGTCTTTTGGATTTTCTTGCTTATTTGACAAAAGCCCAGGTAAACTTGATGTTGTTGTCCACCATTACCAGAGAGGATGCCAACAACAATGAGCTACCTTTTCTGGACTGTTTGGTGAGCATGGAAGGAGATGGAAACCTCAACACTGAAGTGTATAGGAAACCCACTCACACAGACCAATATCTTCTTTTTGACTCACACCACCCACTGGAGCACAAACATTCGGTCATGAGAACCTTATAACACCGGGCCGAGCATGTCCCTACTAAAACAGAAGGGAAGCATAAAGAACAGAGACACATCAAAGATGCCCTTGTTGTGCTATAATAACGCCATGATGAATAGTGATGTCAGATCGAATTCTGACACACAGCCACAAAGGAGAGAGAGTCAGCGGGAAAGTTTTATAGCAGGGGTCCCCTGCTGCTATAAAACTTTCCTCCCACAGACAAAGACCCGCACTCGCTCTTCAGACCTCACTTCTCCAGGACAAAGCTACCAGCCGTCACCTCCTCCCTCCTTTAGACAAAAGGAGGAGAGGGAGGCTGGCTGAACCATGAGGCCACATGGTCCCCTCTGCTGGGACATCTGAAAGAATGTAGCTGGGCCAGCCAAGCCTGATCCAGGGTCTGCTCAACTCGTCTGCCTACTTCGATGGAGGACCTCCCTGGCATCGGAGGAACTGCTGGGACAGAGCTAAGCTGCACTCTGACTGCTGTGCAAACCAGCCGCAAAGTAAGGGATGCCGAAACAGCTTTGTTAATTTTTGTCAGCTGTTGCAGGAAAGCAGACGCGAGACGGTGGATGCCTTCCCTCACCAAACAAGCTGAGCGATCAGACTATTAAATGGACATCGGTCGAGGCCTCCAAGCTGCCCAGACCACACTTCGTCAAGCTGCCCGACCACGCTGTTGGTTAGCTCATAGCTACAGAGCTAAACGCTAGCCCGCCGACAACAAACCAACGATTCCCCCTGCTTCTCCGTGCTCCTTCCTGGAATGGCCAAAGTGGACAAACTCACACAAGGCAAAAGACAGGTTTGGCAGAGGGACCCAAAAGGGAAAGTTTAAATGGTTCATTTGGAAATGTTTTGTAAATCGTTGTGCACATGGTGCCTTTAAAACAAAGGGCTAGCTAAATAGCTCATTGCTAGCATTCGGTACCATGTCATTGTCGAGTGTGTTTTTATGGTTATAAGAAAGGTTTACTCCACAAGGGTTTCATACATTGATGGGACATTAATGTTTACGTTATCCAGCCCACTCATTATGACTAAAATTAAAGCTAAAGCTTTTATTTGTTAGCGCCGAATGCCCGCTAGCCAAAATGCTATTAGCTCCTGCTAACATCCTGTTCCGGTAATTCAAAAGGAGTTTGTTTTAAAACATAACGCTTGTCTTTTCTGCTCCGTCGGTAGATAGAGCTATGAGCCTTATTCCCGCATTAATATCGAATATTAATGTCGGTTTTAAAGGCAATTTTGATAACTTTAGACTTTACCCGATTTAGCAACCGATCACTACAGCGACCCCTAGCGCCCGGAGGTAGAATCGCATAAACAAAGGCAAGCGATCATAAGGTTTAAACGATTTTACTGAGCAAATCAGTCTTTAGAATATTATTTACTCAAAATAATCTTCTGGTTAACTGGGACTTTGCATTGTGAATGGATTGAAACACATGCCAAATGTTTTTAACTCCATTCCATGTTTTTTTTTAATCAGATCTGCAGTGAACAAGGATTCACCAAATTATTCTGATTATGACCAACCACTTTTGTTTTGTCTTTTGTTTGTTTCTGCATGTAAATAGTTCCTTAGCTTAGCTTCTTTTTATCTTCATTTTGCTTAGTAGTTTAGTTAAGTTTCACTAGCCTAGTAAAGAGGATTTGTTAATCGGAATATTGTGTTAATTCAGATAAACAGCATTACATAGTGATGTTCTCTGGATGTTCATTTTATTTCTGTTATTAAATTCTTGAACTTGAAAAGAAGTTGTCTTTTAAAGCTGTAAAAAGATCGCTAGTGCTCGAATTCATCCCTTTCAACCATTGTCTTGATATCAGCTTAAGAGCTGATTATCACCAGATAATACTTAACAGACAGAGGGTTATTTAATAAACATTAACTAACTTTAAACGGTGTATAATTGCACAAAACCCTCCAAACATGTGGGTACCCTAACTGGGCTTTTGTCAAATCAGCAAGAAAATCCAAAAGACACGCTGCAGAACATAATGGTGAAAAGAATTATCACAAAAACAACGTCATCCCATATGTTGCTGGAGTCTCTGAAAAACTCAAGAGGATTTTCTCCAAACACAAAATCCCAGTACATTTCAAATCAAACAGGACCCTCACACAGAGGCTGATGCACCCCAAGGACAAAACCCCCAAACAACCAGACATTTGAATTGAGAAAGCTTTCTGGATGGGAAGCGAAACGTCTTCAAACTTCGGAAAAAAGTCCAGATGTTTTGTTCTTTAACTTTTATTGTAATGATCGTGACCTGGATGACTGATCTTCACCAGCATATTTCCATAAAACACACCCTCTTCCTGCTGTAAGAAGAAAACATGGGAGAGCCAAGCTATTGGGTTTCCCTGGTCAGTGTAGTGTCCAATATAATGCAACAGACATATTCTTCATTTAGGGAGGGTGAATGGCTGTTGTCTGTGTGTGTTGGGTGGGATGTACCCTTATTTGCCTTCGTTTTCAAATACAGCTATGGCCAGATGTGGGTAGAGTAGTCAAAAATTGTACTTAAGTAGATAAAAGGGATACGGGGACAATGACAGGAGTTTGATGTCAGGAGTACATAGTGTACTATGTTACACCATTCATTATTAATGTAAAGTGATTTCTGTGTCACTGCCAGTCTCTGTCCAAACGAATATGCAGCCTAAAACCTTCAACATCCAGGTCTGACTGAAAGTCATGCTCTTTTAACCATGTTTAAATTAGTGCAAGTACACATCAGTTTTTTTACTCCTTAAGGTACCTGACATTAGCCAGGAGCTTGTCGGTTTTGTTGTGTGGTGATTGTATATTTGCCAGCATGATAGTAGAAAGTGGCATTCGATGGTGGCCCAGCGGCTTATTCGTCTGTTGCATGCCATATTGTCTTTCCTTACATGCAATGGCTTGCTCTCCGAGCACTGATCCTGTTGTTTGGGTTGCTCTGGTGCTGCACTTCACGTTTGGGAACTCCTTTCACACGGTTTGCTTTTCTCGGCGTGGTAAGAGGTCGCTAGCCTAGCTTTAGCTTTACCATGGCTTCCTCCCCTATACTTCCATCAGCTTCTCCGTCTCTGTCTAAGTCTCCCTCTCTCTCCTGCTCTCTGTGTCTGATGATTAGTTGTTCCTCTGCCTTCTTTAATAATAAATGCAGTGTTTTTGTAGCTTTGGAGGTGAGGGTGTCAGAATTGGAGTCCTGGCTCCACACTTTTGAAAAACCAGCAGATAGCTGCCCCTTAGCTAGCACAGAGCATCAGAGATTAGCTTAACGTAGCAGTCCCCAAGCAGTACCCAAGATGCCGGGTAACATAGCCGGTTGGGAGGCAATACGCAGGAAGCATAGCTCTAGATTCCAGCCCCAAGGAGCCCTCTGGTCCCATGCCTGACCTGACTAGTGATGACATTAACCACGTTTCATCATTCAACCACTGGTTGCCTAGATGGTGTTCTGAAAATGACGTGGGCTACATTGATAACTGGCGAACTTTCTGGGGAAAGTGACTCAGTGTGATCCGGAGACACGGCATACATCCCAGTTTGGATGGTGCAGCTCTTCTTTCTAGGAATCTGGCTGGATTTATTAGTTCTCCAAAATGCTAACAACCAAGGGTCCAGACCAAGAAGCAGAGCCATAGTTTAACACACCTCTCTGCAGCTTCTGTACTGTTACCCACCCTTTACCCCACTGAGATAGTGTCTTTCCCACGGCCAAAACTAAACAGATTAAAAAAGGATCTAAAAGGAACGAAATCATAAAAATCTCATAAAAATGAATATGACTCAACTAGAACCAAAAAAATCCATAAATTAAATGTAGTTTATTAAATATAAGGTATTCTGGCTTCTGAGCCAAAAGGCGAAGCTCTCGATTTACCGGTCGATCTACGTTCCTACCCTCATCTATGATCATGAGCTTTGGGTCGTGACTGAAAGAACGAGATCCCGGATACAAGCAGCCGAAATTAGTTTTTTCCTTAGTGTGTCTGGGATCTCCCTTAGAGATAGGGTGAGGAGCTCAGAGTAGAGCCGTTGCTCCTCCACGTCGAGAGGAGCCAGTTGAGGTGGCTCGGGCATCTGGTTAGGATGCCTCCTGGACGCTTCCCTGGTGAGGTGTTCCGGGCACATCCCACCAGGTGGAGGCCCAGGGGAAGACCCAGGACACGCTGGAGGGACTATGTTTCTCGGCTGGCCTGGGAACGCCTTGGGATTCCCCCGGAGCAGCTGGCCCAAGTGGCTGGGGAGAGGGACGTCTGGCCTCCCTACTGAAGCTGCTACCCCCGCAACCCGACCCCGGATAAGCGGAAGACGATGGATGGATGGATGTATAAATATAAGGTCTCCCCCTCCAAAGACTCTGTTAGTTAAAAAAATTATTTCTGATAATCAGATTTATTTATTTTGTCTAACAGAATTCTGGCTGCAAGAGGACTAAGTATAAATGAGTCAACTCCCTCTAATTAATTAAACCTCTAATTAAATTTCCACATTCCCAGAACTACAGGACATGGAGGAGGAGTAGCCACCATCTTTCAGTCCGATTTATTAATTATTCCCAATTAATAACTACAAATCTTTTGAACATTTAACCCTTAGTTTCCCTCATCCAAACTGCAAAGCAATAAAACCTCTTCTCTTTGTTGTTGGTCATCGTCCACCTGGCCCTTACCAGTTTTTAGGTACGTTCTCAGACTTCTTATCTGATTTGGTGTTAAACACTGACAAGGTTATTATAGTGGGAGATTTTAATATTTATGTTTACACTGAATGTCATAACCTCAATGTAGCCTTTAATACTATCCTAGATTCAATTGGTTTTGCTCAAAATATACATAAACCAACCAACACAGTCTTGCCTTCATACTTTGGACGTTGGGCTGACATATGGCATTGATTGTGAAGAATTAACAATATTTCCTCACAACCCTGTCCTATCTGACCATTTTTAATAACCTTTGAGTTAAATTTAACTGAGTTCTCCACCCCCATAAGAAGGTTTCGTTATAAATCTTCATCAGATAATTCTGTATCAAACTTTAAAGAGTCTGTCCCCCTTTTAATTTCTTCAGTATCACAGAAAAACCCATCAGAGGGCAGTAATGTTACTTCTTCCAATTCACAAATTGACGCTTTTGTTAACGTAACCCCTTTAAAAAAAGTAATTATTCACAGGAAGCTGCCTCCCTGGTTTAATTTCGAGCTGCGTTCTTTGAAGAACAACCATAGGAAATTGGAGAGAAATGGAGCTCTACACATTTAGATGAATCCTACCTAATCTGGGAAACAGTCTACAGTTGTATAAAAAGGCACTTTATAAAGTTAGAGCGGCATATTTTTCATCATTAATAGAGGAGAATAAAAATAATCCTAGATTTCTCTTTAGTACAGTTGCCAAACTTACACAGAGTCAGAGCTCTGTTGATCCATCCATTCCCTTAGCTCTCAGCAGATTCTTCATAAATAAAATTTATTCTATTGAAAATAAAATCAATGACATCCTCCCAAACATGATTACCTCGTCCTCAGTAAGTGAGGCAGCGTTGAAGGCATTTTAAAACCTGATCGGTATCTGGACTGTTTAGACCCAGTAGTGCTTACTAAATTATCTAAAGTTTTAGCTTAATCTAAACCTCTAACTTGTACGTTAGACCCAATCCCAACCAAATTATTTAAGTCCATGTCTAAAATGGGGCATTAATCAAAGGGAATACTTCCTTTGATTAATGCCCCATTTTAGACATGCTTAATATATCCTTAATAAATGGATATGTACCACAGGATTGTCCACAGGTTTATTAACGTTGCAAGAAGGTTAAACTGTAACATACAAAATGCAATCAGCTATATGGCTGCCCCTTTAATATTTCAAGAGCAATAAACAAGTCTCTTAAAGTAGAACAAATCACCACATTTCAACACCAACGCCACTCAAAGTTCCATTATCATTTCCACATCTAATGAATGAAGTATTTCTCCATTCATTCATTCATTCAACTACATGGTTCAACATACAAATCAGCTGCATAACACACATAAACAGTATTAATTCATCAGAAATCAATACTTTCACAAAGTACACCATGCCCAAAATATAGAACTAGAATAGCAAATACATACCTTCGATGCTACCCAAAGGCATGGGAAGTTGCAGATGTTGCTGGCTAAGCTTGGATACAAATCTTCAGTCTCTACCACACTGGGCAAACAGGCTTAAACTGGGCCTAAAAACATTTACTTCCTCATTACCTTGCCCTACATCCTGTGTGACAACTTCCTGTTACTGGGTGTTGAGGAAAATAAATATCTTAGTTGTATTGGGAGTGCTGAGGAATGCATTGAGTTTTGAATGCCTCCCCCTGGCTAAAGATAACATCCAGTGAGTTTTATGGCAAGGGGGAGGTCATTTTGGCTTGACTTTTTGCAGAGAGGAATAGCCTCTTTGTTCAAACAGAAAGACCAAGATTTGACACCACCCCTCCTCCTAAAGATATGGGAGGGGAGTCAGCCTTTTAAAATGTGTTCACAGTTGTGAAAAAGCAGACAGACCTTTTTACATCGCCAGGATGTCAGCTTGTAATGAATACTACAGAATGGTAATGTAAAACTCTGTCTCCTTGGAATTCCAATGAATTAAATATGCATATTACAATGTTTACCTCTGATCAATGTTTTTCTCATTTATTGTCAAATCTTAAACTGGGGTGAGAAATGGGGCCTTCAGGGTTAAGCAGGAGAAGGCCTGCACATTTTTTAAATTAGCATGGGCTTCAGTGTTTCTTAAAGTGACAGCACTGTTTTACTCATGCTTAAAGATAAATATATATTAAACTAGCTTGTAACAGTACAGACCTATATCTAATCTTCTTTTTTTATCTAAAAATCCTGAGAAAGTAGTTGCTAATCAAGTATTTCAACATTTACAAAGTAATGACCTATTTGAAGAGTTTCAGTCAGGCTTAAGAGCTCATCACAGCACCGAAATAGCACTGGTGAAGGTCACTAATGATATTTTCATGGCCTCAGATAATGGACTTTTATCAGTACTTGCCCTGTTAGATCTCAGTGCTGCATTTGATACATTTGATCACTATATTCTCCTAGAAAGACTTGAACATACTGTAGTGAATAAGGGGAAGCATTAGGCTGGTTTAAATATTATCTGTCGGACAGTTTCCAGTTTGTTCATGTTAATAATAAATCTTCAAACTCTAGGGTCACTTGTGGAGTACCACAGGGTTCAATCCTTGGGCAATTTCTCTTTACCAATCTCCCAATTGGTAAAATTATCAGACAGCATAGAATTAATTTTGACTGTTATGCTTGATGACACTCAGCTATATTTATCCATAAATCCTGACAAATCCAATCAATTACTTCATCTACAGGCATGTCTTGATGACATCAAAACATGGATGATTTTAAATCTTCTGTTTTAAACTCTGACAAGACAGAAGTTGTAATCTTTGGACCAGAATCAAAAAATAACCTTCTTAATCAATCACTTAATCTGGATGGCATTAACTTGGCCTCTGGTGATAAAGTAAAAGACCTTGGTGTTAGTTTTTTAGATCCTATATTAAAAAGGTTTCCAGGGTTTCCTTTTTTCACCTCTGGAATATTGCCAAAATAAGAAATATTCTGTCCAGGGGTGATGCTGAAACACTAGTCCATGCATTTGTTACTTCAAGGCTGGACTATTGTAATTCTTTACTATCAAGAATATAATTTAAAATTCTCCTTCTAACATATAAAGCTCTTAATAATCTAGCTCCATCACATATCAGAGATCTGATTACCCCATATGTTCCTAACAGAGCACTTCGCTCTCAGACTGCAGGTCTACTGGTGTGTCTATATACCACGAGGTCTACTGGTGGTTCCTAGCATCTCCAAAAGTAGAATGAGAGGTAGATCCTTTAGCTATCAGGCTCCTCTCCTGTGGAACCAACTCCTAGTTTTGGTCAGGGTGACAGACACTCTGTCTACTTTTAAGACTAGGCTTAAAACTTTCCTTTTGGACAAAGCTTAGGGTTAGAGTGGCTTAGGTTATCCTGAGCTATCTCTGTAGTTATGCTGCTGTAGGCTTAGGCTGCTGGAGGACATCAGGGTCTATTTTTCTCACTCTGTTGAGTTCTCCCACTGTTCTCCAATTGGCATTGCCTGATTGTTATTTCATCTTTTATCTTTTTGTTCTAAATCTTTTTCTCTTTATAGTAGGTACACCTGGTCCTGTGTTCTGACATCATTCAAGGGAGGCAGATCATCCGCTATTACCATATAACATAGAAGGGTTCCTAAATCAGTGTGTACTTCTGTTCTTTTTGTGTCTCTGCTCTGTCTTCTCTAACCCCCCAGTTGGTCGAGGCAGATGACCATTCGCTGGAGGATTTCCTCCCTGTTAAAAGGGGTTTTCCTCTCATTTGTCGCTTCATGCATGCTCAGTATGAGGGATTGCTGCAAAGCCATTGACAATGCAGACGAATGTCCACTGTGGCTCTACGCTCTTTCATGAGGAGTGAAAGTTCAATGCTCAATACAATCTACTGGGTTTCCTTTGATAGGAAACTTTTTGACCGATTTGTATGATTTGATTGAATTTGACTTTGTAAAGTGCCTTAAGATGACGTGTTGTAAATTGGCATGATATAAATAAAATACAATTGTATTGAATTAAATGGCAAATATATATGAAAATAAAAGATTTGCTTTATACACATTTTTATGTCACTGTTGCCTTGATGTTTCTCATTTTACCTCAGATTATTATCTGATCCTGAAGCTGTAATAATCCTCGTTTCCCAGTTTATTATTTACTCATTAGTGATTTATTTCTCAGATCACTGAGTTAATTACCTTTCCCTAATTGTCCACAATTGTTTAGTTTCACAATTCATAATTCTCCATCTGCTCATTAGTTATCAATTGATCAATATTGCATTTTACCCGTAGTTATTATTTAAATCATTCAGTACTTTAGTGTGGGTGGAGAGTTTATTGACTCGTTCATGTGAACTGTAAAATTCTGTGGTTCAGTTAATAAATTCACACATATATAAAGAACAGTTTGTGCTTGTTTTGGGTAGGTGATTACTATCTGAAGGCTGATGCTTATATCATCACTTTTTTGTTAACCGAGTAATGGTACAGTTACATCTTGATTTTTAGTTAATCATTAATAATTATTAATTTGGTTTATTATTCATAATTAACCAAACCTAATTACACTGCACTGTTGTTATGCCTCTTTGCACGGTGGTTGAAATGAAGGAGATTTAGATAATGTATGTGGCAGTGTAAAATATATGAGTGGAGCATTTATCTTAATAATCCACACCAATTTATAACTAGCCGTAAATATATCAATGGAAAAAAACTACGTGTCAATATGTCACCATCCAAAGAAACTTAAAGGATCTTGATTTTAACCTACAGTATATTGGAAAACTATGACCTGTGTGACTGATATCCTTCCCAGACAATGTCATTATATTTCTATTATTGTACATTAAATATCATAAGGAAATTTAAATCAGAATTTCTTGTAAACTTAATCTTAGTCTAATGTTTCCTTGTATTTGTGTAATCCATTGTTATGATTGGAAAAGGCTTAAAATATTACAAATAATGTGAATCTCTACTTTTTGAAAAGGAAATAATATAAAAGAAAGTTACTTTTGATACTAATTTTGTTGTCACATCAACCATGATTGGTTGATGTTACCAGAGTGGATTCCAAAAAGGGACTTAAGAATTGTCCACTCCACCTTTAACATACTCCTATTACAAATTCTTTATACAAAGAAACAGAGGCAAGATCAATCTTCGTCACAAAGTCTGAGGATTTCATCCTCTATTTTACAAACATGCTTGATCCTTGCATAGCTGTGGGGAGGTTTTACTTGGGTTTAAACCTGAACAACACATGAATATACACAAAATATCAGGTAAGGTCACATCTTTGAAATATTTGTGTCGCTTGTGATGTGTAACCATTTTGAATAGTGCATGTATATTGGTATGGAGGGTATAGTGCATACAGTGTACTACTGCATCAGGGCAGAGCAAAACATATTTATGCTATTATGTTGCTCTCCTGTTTTTTTCTCTCTCTATTAATCTCCTAACCACATAGACATGAAAGACCAATTCTCCATACACATTCTAGGTTCAGTCTATGAGTGCTCCTTTAAGCGGGATCAATTTGCTTTCAATTGGAGCCAATTCAAACATTCGGCATGCCAAGGTAAGTAATCTTCATCAGTGCCAATAGAGCATTTGTGTGTATTCCAGTATTTCAGTTTTCATTGCTCTCAGCCATGTGTCTGTTGCTCCAGTAGCACAGTTAACATCAGAATGCTCTGATTCCCCAACATTTGATGTGGAGCTTAGTAACCATGACCACCAGGTCCAAAGCACAGTGCCTTCGGGCACTGCACCAACCTTAAGTGCATTTGCAAATTGTAAACTGGTTTTCATGTGTGGAGTAATGCCATGTGCCTTACTGAGTGGCCTTTTAGCCTATGTTGATATGGAAGTCATTTGACTATGAACATTGGGACTCTTTTATCATAATGCCAGCATCATTCTAAGATCTTGAACTTTTCTTCTGCCGTTGATATCAATTCAATTCAATTTTATTTATATAGCGCCAAATCATGAAACATGTCATCTCAAGGCACTTTACAAAATCAAGTTCAATCATATTATACAGATTGGGTCAGATTATACAGATTGGTCAAAATGTCCTATATAAGGAAACCAGTTGATTGCATCAAAGTCCCGACAAGCAGCATTCACTCCTGGGGAACCGTAGAGCCACAGGGAGAGTCGTCTGCATTGTACATGGCTTTGCTGCAATCCCTCATACTGAGCAAGCATGAAGCGACAGTGGGAAGAAAAACTCCCCATTAACGGGAAGGAAAACCTCTGGTAGAACCGGGCTCAGTATGAACGGTCATCTGCCTCGACCGACTGGGGTTACAGAAGACAGAGCAGAGACACAACAAGAGAGACAAAAAAGCACAGAAGCACACATTGATCTAGTAATCTGTTCTACATTAGATGGTAATAGTCGGTGATCTGTCCTCCCTGGATGATTTCACAGTCAACAGAACGTCAGACCAGGTGTACCTACTATGAAGAAAAAAGAGAGAGAACAAAAAGTTAAAAGCTGAAATGACAACAGTCATTTCAATGTAATGCAATGCAAATCTGGAGAACAGTAGACTGGAGAACAGTAGAAATCAGTAGAGTGAGAAAAATAGGCCCTGATGTCCTCCAGTAGCCTAAGCCTATAGCAGCAAAACTATAAAGGTAGCTCAGAGTAACATGAGCCACTCTAGTTATAAGCTTTGTCAAAAAGGAAGGTTTTAAGATTAGTCTTAAAAGTAGACAGGGTGTCTGCTTCACGGACCAAAACTGGGAGTTGGTTCCACAGGAGAGGAGCCTGATAGCTAAAGGATCTGCCTGCCATTCTACTTTTAGAGACTCTAGGAACCACCAGCAGACCTGCAGTCTGAGAGCGAAGTGCTCTGTTAGGAACATACGGAGTAATCAGAGCTCTGATATATGATGGAGCTTGATTATTAAGGGCTTTATACGTTAGAAGAAGAATTTTAAATTCTATTCTTGATTTAACAGGAAGCCAATGAAGGGAAGCTAAAATTGGAGAAATATGATCCCTCTTGTTGATTTTCATCAGAACTCTTGCTGCAGCATTTTGGATCAGCTGAAGACTTTGAATTGCATTTTGTGGACTTCCTGATAGTAAAGAATTACAATAGTCCAGCCTTGAAGTAACAAATGCATGGACTAGTTTTTCAGCATCACTCCTGGACAGAATGTTTCTAATTTTGGCGATATTCCGGAGGTGAAAAAAGGAAACTCTGGAAACCTGTTTAATATGGGATTTAAATGACATGTCTTGGTCAAAAATAACACCAAGGTTTTTTACTTTATTACCAGAGTCCAAGTTAATGTCATCCAGATTAAGTGATTGGTTAAGAAGTTTATTTTTTGAGGACTCTGGCCCAAAGATTACAACTTCGGTCTTGTCAGAATTTAGATGCAGGAAATTTAAAGTCATCCAGCTTTTGATGTCATCAAGACATGACTGCAGTCGAAGTAATTGATTGGATTCATCAGGATTTATGGATAGATATAGCTGAGTGTCATCAGCATAACAGTGGAAATTAATCCCATGCTGTCTGATAATTTTGCCGATCGGAAGCATATATATAGTAAAGAGAATTGGTTCAAGGACTGAACCCTGTGGTACTCCACAGGTGACCCTAGAGTTTGAGGAAGATTTATTATTAACATGAACAAACTGGAATCTGTCCGACAGATAAGATTTAAACCAGCCTAATGCTTTCCCCTTAATCCCTACAGTATGTTCAAGTCTTTGTAGGAGAATATTGTGATCAACTGTATCAAATGCAGCACTAAGATCTAACAGGACAAGTACAGACACAAGTCCATTATCTGAGGCCATGAGAATATCATTAGTGACCTTCACCAGAGCCGTTTCAGTGCTATGATGAGCTCTGAAGCCTGACTGAAACTCCTCAAGTAGGTCATTGCTTTGTAAATGTTCACAAAGTTGATTAGCAACTACTTTCTCAAGAATTCTAGATAAGAAAAGAAGATTAGATATAGGTCTGTAGTTTACTAGCTCATCTTGATCAAGAGAAGGTTTCTTAAGTAAAGGTTTAATAACAGCTACTTTAAAAACCTGTGGTACATATCCATTTACTAAGGATAGATTAATCATGTCTAAAATAGGACCACTGATCAAAGGGAATACCTCCTTAAACAACTTGGTTGGGATTGGGTCTAACAAACAGGTAGAAGGTTTAGATGAAGCTAAAATTTTAGATAGCTCAGAAAGCTCTACTGCTTCTAAACAGTTTAGACACAGCGCAGGTTCTAAAGATTCCTCCAATGCTGCCTTACTTACTGGGGATGAGGTAATCATGTTTGGGAGGATGCCAATTATTTTATTTTTAATGGCATCAATTTTATTTATGAAGAATCCCATAAAATCATTACTACTAAGAGCTAAGGGAATGGATGGATCAACACAGCTGCAGCTCTGAGTAAGTTTGGCAACTGTACTAAAGAGAAATCTAGGATTATTTTTATTCTCTTCAATTAATGATGAAAAATATGCTGCTCTAACTCTGCGAAGGGTCTTGTTATACAACAATAGACTGTCCCTCCAGATTAAGTAGGATTCTTCTTGGTGTGTAGAGCGCCATTTTCTCTCCAATTTCCTAACATTGTGCTTCAAGGAACGCAGCTCTGAATTAAACCAGGGAGCCAGCTTCCTGTGAATTATCACCTTCTTTTTCAAGGGAGCTACATTATCTAATGCAGAACAAAATGAGGAAGTCACACTGTTAGCAAATGTATCTATTTGTGAATGGGAAGAAACAGCATTGCTGCCATCTACAGGGCATTTCTGCAATACTGAGGATATTAAGAGGGGGACAGACTCTTAATCTTAGTCTAATGTTTCCTTGTATTTGTGTAATCCATTGTTATGATTGGAAAAGTCTTAAAATATTACAAATAATGTGAATCTCTACTTTTTGAAAAGGAAATAATATAAAAGAAAGTTACTTTTGATACTAATTTTGTTGTATATAATGCTGTATCAAAACTCTAAGTTTTGATACAGCATTATCCGATACAGCATTATCCGATAAAGATCTACTATAATGGAAACCTCTTTTGGGGGTGGAGAAATCGGTTAGATTAAACTCAAATGTTATTAAAAAATGATCAGATAGGACAGGGTTGTGAGAGAATACTGTTAGTTCTTCACAATCAATGCCATATGTCAGCACAAGGTCCAAAGTATGGAGCCGAGAGTGCGTTGGCTTATGCACATTTTGAGCAAAACCAATTGAATCTAGGATAGTTTTAAAGGCTACACTAAGGTTATCACATTCAGTGTCAACATGGATGTTAAAATCACCCACTATAATAACCTTGTCAGTATTTAACACCAAATCAGATAAGAAGTCTGACAGTTGATCCAAAAACTGAGTGTAAGGGCCTGGTGGACGATACAAAACAATAAACAGAAGAGGTTTTATTGTTTTGCAGTTTGGATGAGGGAAACTGAGGGTTAAATGTTTAAAAGAACTGTAATTATTAATTGGCCTGGGACTAATTAATAAATCAGACTGAAAGATGGTTGCCACTCCTCCTCCTCTTCCCACAGATCTGGGAATGTGGAAATTTGAATAACTGGAGGGAGTTGACTCATTTATACTAACGTAGTCCTCTTGTAGCCAGGTTTCTGTGAGACAAAACAAATCAATCTGATTATCAGAAATCAATTCATTAACTAACAAAGTCTTTGGAGGGAGAGACCTTATATTTAATAGACCACATTTAATTCTTTTATTTTTTGGTTCAAAGTGATCCGTATGGATTTTTATTAGATTTTCATGATTTGTTCCCTTTAGATCAGTTTTTGATCTGTTAAGTTTTGGCCGTGGGAAAGACACCGTCTCAATAGGGTAATGGGTGGGTAACAGTACAGAAGCTGCAGAGAGGTGTGTTAAACTACGGCTCTGCTTCCTGGTCCACATTTCAAGCTGAAAAAGGTTTGTCTCTGAGAGACAAAACACTTAATTCCTGATCAGTATAACTCCTGGACATTATTGTCTTGTTTATACTTGCATATAATAGTTTGAACAGATAAACTTCTCATACTCAGAAATCTTGAAATGGGCATTTCTCAAACGACTTCACATTTTTCCAGAGACAGCCCAGTTTCCCGGCTGGTCGGACAGGAAGAGTGCAAATTATACTGGCAAAAACCGCAATACTAATCATTTTGGAACATGACCACATCCCAGGAGCTTCATTTCAACCTGCTTCAATCGATAAACCCAGCATAGAACAGCTTAAACTTTGGTTGAAATGTAGAGGACTCAAAATGAGAGGAAAGAAAGCCGTATTAATTGAAAGGTTGGAGAGGCTGTCCTCTCCTCTCTCACAACGGACCCCCCCCCCCCCCCCCCCCCAGAAATCCGCATAGATGTTTTGATTTATTATAGACCTCATTGCAGAAAATAAACTTAAAAACAGTAACTCATCTCCTTGTAATCAGACACTCGGATCCCATCTCACCTTCCCACACACACACACACACACACACACACACACACACACACACACACACACACACACACACACACACACACACACACACACACCCTCTGCAGACATACACAAACAAAATCACTGTGAGAGAAAAATTATCTTGATCCATGAAAAGAAGTGGAAGACCACCAAGAAAGCCACCACACGCCGCTTCTGATAATCACAAATGCATGTATTTACCTGGTATTTATACACACCAGGACTTTTACTGCTCATAAAGTGGTTGTCACAGAAAGTGACTGCACATTCAGAAACAACCCCAAGAAACCACAACCACCGACTCACAAAAGTTACAAGTGACTTTAGAGAAAAAGAAGTACAAAGTCACTTATAATGAGCAGACTACACTGAAAGCTCACATGAACAGCCTTAATGGATTGTATGATGTTTTAAAGCTGCTGAGAAAATGCCAAATTAACGTATCCCACCTGCCCGGATGCTGCAGTCACTGTTTTCAGATCTGGACGTTCAAGTGTTGGCTCATTACATCGAGGAAATGTAGAGACCATCTTTGGTCAGATTCCACAGTAAAGTCCTCTCGGTTACAAGCTCGTATCCAACACTGGCAGTTTTCTGCAATCCTCCAGGATTTTGGAAAATCAATGGGGAAAAAAACTCCCTTCATATGATCATGATCACCATATTGCTAGTCACTCCAGCAGAAACCAATGCAGCAGTGTTTTGTTGTTGCTATACTGGATTATTGTCTGTTGAGGTGATATTCAGGACAGATCTGTTCACTATTTGACTCATACAAGTAAACTATTCAAGCGCTACTGCCCTGTTTGTATGACCAGAAGATGGCTGAAACATGCATCTAAATTTTTTAATTTGACGTCATTTGAGGAATGTCCTATTGTAGCTAAGGTTAGAGCAGATATAATAAGGTCCACAATTCTCTTCATGAGAAACCAGTACATTTAAGGTGTTGACCTAAAATACAGCCTCAAAATTAACTCAAATGTTAAATCCTTAAAATAACAGATTAGTCCAGGGAAAATTGAGTTTCTGATAATGTCTAAAGTTGTCAACTTACACAATTGAGAGGGCAGGGTGCTTAAACTTTGAAAAAGGACTAAACTTTTCACATCTTAAATCAGACAAAATTGGAAACAGGAGATAAATTCAAATCCATCTGTCCTTCACAGCTCCTTCAATCTGATACAGTTTTTGACTTTTCTATTCATGCCTTTCACTCAATCTTTCTAAGTAGTTGGATTTATCTGCCGTCCCTTTAATGCCGAGCACATATCTGCATCCTCGGACTGCACTCACTCCATCAAAAAAATTAAAAAATTAAAAAAGGAGACAGGCCTCTGCCATCTGCTTGGGAAATGTGCAGTGTTGTCCTCACTGACGATGAGTCATGCTTCAAATTACAGCAGCCCACTGACAAACATTACCATACCTCTGTGGTAAAGGCTCATTTTCAGATTCTATCCCAGCTAAATTACACTGGAACATCTATTCTGCAGAGACCAGCTGCTGAACAGCAAATGAAAGCAGTTAATTAAAAAATCCCCAGGCCACCCCCCTGCTTCCCAAAATACAAATAAAATAAAAGTGATAAATTAGAACTCAAATCAAAACGATAAACTTTCACATTTTTTATTCTGTAATATTGCTGTAATATAAAATAGACATTCAAAGCATTGAGATCGAACCATTGTTAGCAGTCTACTGAGTGGGTTACCTGTATCGGTCTCTGGACCTGCCTGATTATTTTGGAGCCTTTTTTTCAGAATATAAATCAGTGTGTGCAGGTCTTCATAGCGAATTGGAGCTTGCCTTTATTTCCTCATGCCACATACCAGCATGTCTGATTGGACCAGTGCCCCAGCCGTGTTCCCCAATCAAGCTGAAGCTATTACTTGCACCTGCTGATATAAAAGTGCAGCCAATCCGTTTCTCAGTACAGCTGTGGGCTGGCATGAGCACACTGTCTCTGTGACTCTTATTTGGTTTTCTTTAGTTGTAACTGTCATTTCAGCCAATATGACCAACCTGTTAATTGATGGTATTGGCTGGTTTTTGGGATAGCCTTTTTAGTATACCAGTATATTAAACTGCCATACCACTAAGCTATAACTCAGTTCCCTTAAACTAGTCCACATTTTCGTCACATTATAACCAGCGCTATCATCTTATTTTATAAGGATTAGGAGATAGATCAACACAAAGTAGTTCATATTTGTAGATCGGAAGGAAAAGGGGGCAAGAGTTTCAAAATGTTTTTCCAAAAAGAAGTCTGAAAAGTTTGCAGCGCATAGATATTCAGCCCCCCAAAGTCAGAAATTTGTACACAAAAAACTTGTCTTTAAACTGCTTTTTTTTCTGAAATCTATCCATAATGCTGGCATTACATGATCAAATTAATTTCATTTACAGTCTACTTAATTCCTTTCACAGAAAGTCTGACTTGATTGACTATTTATATTGTTATGATCGTGAATCAGGCAAACCCAGTATTCAAACCCAACAAGTGAGGTTAAGGCAAAAAACAGGATTTTAATAATGAAAACAGGAACAGGCGGGCTCAATAGTCAAAAGGGCAGTCCAAAATCCGGTACACAAAAAGCAGTCCAAAATAGGCAGAGGTACAGACAGGGCAAAGCAAGCTCGGATAACCATAGGACAGAAACTAGTCGGTAAACCGGTAAATCAGTCAGACAGGGCAGGAAAAACAGATCAGGGAACAGGCTGGCTCAGAATCAAAAAGGCTCTCGGGTTATCGTCAACAGGTCAATCAGAATAAAGAATGCTGGAACTAAACTCACCGTGGCTCGTTAATGATCTGGCAGATTGCAGAGGTTTGTGGCAGGACTATATAGGGGAGTGAACAGGTGAACAGGAGTGAAGACTAATTATAAGTGAGCAGGTGGATCTAATCAAGGCAAGAAAGCTGACAGATTGCTGAGGGGAGACCAAACAGAACTGATAAAGTGACAGGTGGAAAACAGGTAACCTAAACAGAACAACATGTCTAAAACAAAACCAAACAAGACCCCAAAAGCAGAAACTTAACTAATAAATCTGATAACATAAACCAAGACAAAACCCAAATCGTGACAGAACCCCCTCCTCAAGGCCGGATTCCAGACGGCCTCAGAAACAAAACAGACTAGCTCGGGTGGGTGGAGGGAGGTACAGGATGGAGGGCTAGAATCAAATAAATGTCCAAATAAAAAACTCAAACAAAACAAGACGAGTCAAGTTCTCAGGCGGGCGTCCAGGAGGACGGCCCCGACGAGTCAGGTTCTCAGGCGGTCGTCCAGGAGGACGGCCCCGACGAGTCAGGTTCTCAGGCGGTCGTCCAGGAGGACGGCCCCGACGAGTCAGGTTCTCAGGCGGTCGTCCAGGAGGACGGCCCCGACGAGTCAGGTTCTCAGGCGGTCGTCCAGGAGGACGGCCCCGACGAGTCAGGTTCTCAGGCGGTCGTCCAGGAGGACGGCCCCGACGAGTCAGGTTGTCCGGCGGACGTCCCGAAGGACGGCCTCGGTGTGTCAGGTTGTTCGGCGGACGTCCCGAAGGACGGCCTCGGCGTGTCAGGTTCTCCGGCGGACGTCCCGAAGGACGGTCTCGGCGTGTCAGGTTCTCCGGCGGACGTCCTCGGCGTGTCAGGTTCTCCGGCGGACGTCCTCGGCGTGTCAGGTTCTCCGGCGGACGTCCTCGGCGTGTCAGGTTCTCCGGCGGACGTCCTAGGCGTGTCAGGTTCTCCGGCGGACGTCCTAGGCGTGTCAGGTTCTCCGGCGGACGTCCTAGGCGTGTCAGGTTCTCCGGCGGACGTCCTAGGCGTGTCAGGTTCTCCGGCGGACGACCTCTGTGAGACAGGTAATCCGGCGGGTGTCCTGAAGGACGGCCCCGGTTAGCAACGATGTCCGGCGGCCGGTGGCGGAGCAGGTCTCTCATAGACCGGCGGCGGAGCAGGTCTCTCATAGGCCGGCGGCCGAGCAGCAACCTCGGGGACCGTCGGTAGAACCGGACCCTCAGGAACCGACGTCTGGAGAGAGAAAGAACAGAACCTGCCGCCGGACTAAAGGCTGGAGACAACGCCGGACTAAGAGCTAGAAGAGAGGCCTGGTTAAAGAGTTCAGGAGGCGTCTGGCTACAGAGTTCAGGAGGCGCCTGGCTACAGAGTTCAGGAGGCGCTTGGCTACAGAGTTCAGGAGGAGCCTGGCTACAGAGTTCAGGAGGAGCCTGGCTACAGAGTTCAGGAGGTGTCTGGCTACAGAGTTCAGGAGGAGCCTGGCTACAGAGTTCAGGAGGAGCCTGGCTACAGAGTTCAGGTTCAGTCGGCCCCTGGCTACTGGCTTCAGGTTCAGTCGGCCCCTGGCTACTGGCTTCAGGTTCAGTCGGCCCCTGGCTACTGGCTTCAGGTTCAGACGGCCCCTGGCTACAGGCTACAGGTTCAGACGGGGCCTGGCTACAGGCTACAGGTTCAGACGGGGCCTGGCTACAGGCTACAGGTTCAGACGGGACCTGGCTACAGGCTACAGGTTCAGACGGGGCCTGGCTACAGGCTACAGGTTCAGACGGGGCCTGGCTACAGGCTACAGGTTCAGACGGGGCCTGGCTACAGGCTACAGGTTCAGACGGGGCCTGGCTACAGGCTTCAGGTTCAGACGGGGCCTGGCTACAGGCTTCAGGTTCAGACGGGGCCTGGCTACAGGCTTCCGGTTCAGGAGACCCCGGGCTACAGGCTTCAGGTTCAGGAGGCCCCGGACCACAGACTTCAGATGCTCCCAGACCCTTTAACACCCAGAACCTCATCAATAACCCTTCCAGAACCTCCGACAAAGACAGTTTGGTCAGCCACTTGGGAAATTGGCTGTCAAGCCAAAGATGAGGGGGTAAGAGCTTCCGAAGAGGTCCAGGGGCCTCTAAGTCTCCATGGGGCTCTGGGTGCTTGTCTTCTCGGCGAGGCCCCCGACGGAGCTTGTCGTTCGGGCGAGGGCCACGACGCCGCTTGTCGTCTGGGCGAGGACCACGGCGCCGCTTGTCGTCTGGGCGAGGGCCACGGCGCCGCTTGTCGTCTGGGCGAGGACCACGGCGCCGCTTGTCGTCTGGGCGAGGACCACGGCGCCCAGTGTCCCGATGAGCCCCCGAGTTGCGGCCTGAAAGAGGGCTCGTCTGAACCCCCTCATCGTGGCCCTGTGGTAGACCCTCCTGGGTTCCCACGTCGCATACTGGCGGCGGACCCTCCTGGGTTCCCACGTCGCAGACTGGCGGCGGACCCTCCTGGGTTCCCACGTCGCAGACTGGCGGCGGACCCTCCTGGGTTCCCACGTCGCAGACTGGCGGCGGACCCTCCTGGGTTCCCACGTCGCAGACTGGCGGCGGACCCTCCTGGGTTCCCACGTCGCAGACTGGCGGCGGACCCTCCTGGGTTCCCACGTCGCAGACTGGCGGCGGACCCTCCTGGGTTCCCACGTCGCGGGCCGGCGGCGGACCCCCCTGGGTTGCAGCGTCTCGGGCCGGCTGCGGACCCTCCTGGGTTGCAGCGTCTCGGGCCGGCTGCGGACCCTCCTGGGTTGCAGCGTCTCGGGCCGGCTGCGGACCCTCCGGGGTTGCAGCGTCTCGGGCCGGCTGCGGAGCCTCCGGGGTTGCAGCGTCTCGGGCCGGCTGCGGAGCCTCCGGGGTTGCAGCGTCTTGGGCCGGCTGCGGAGCCTCCGGGGTTGCAGCGTCTTGGGCCGGCTGCGGACCCTCCGGGGTTGCAGCGTCTTGGGCCGGCTGCGCAGACAGTGCTGCCTTATAGCTGCCGGAGGCCGGCACTGGAGCTGAGGTAGGAGGCGGGTCCTCTGGGACAGGTGCAGGTGCCGGGGCGTCGGCTGGACCCTTGGGGACAGGATTGAGTCCACTATAGAACCCTTGGAGAGCCGCTCTATAGTGCCCCTCGACCTCCTTTAATTTTGCCTCCAGCTCCTCTGAATACTGGCAGAAAAGAGCCTCCCTAAGGTCTTTAATAATAGGGGCAAAAGCTCTTAACTGGTCCTCCAGAGCCAGATCCTCAGCATCACGGGCGCCAACAGGAGGCGCTGTGGGCTGCTCAGCTCTGGGAAGCACCGGACTCCGATCCACTGGGCAGGAAGTGGCAACGGACGGGCGCGGTACTGACTCGCCTGTCGGCCGAACAGAACGGGTGAAGGAGCGACCCACAGGTTTCCGTCCCCTCCTCCGACGGCGGGACGGCAGGACTTGCTGGAGGTTTGATCCTGTCGGTAGAGCCGGGATCGGTGGAGCCCACAGCGTTCCCTGCATCTCCTCCTCTGGAGGGAGAGAGAAAAAAAAGATCCGGACGAAGATCCCGCACCACCTCCGCTTCGACCTCCATAAACAAAGTTGGTTCTGGATAAAACCCATGGGCAGAGCCGACAGCGGTGTCGCTGGGTGAGTGATCCCTTCTATTCTGAGTTGAATCTGAATTTGTGACAAAGAGCCCTCCCAATCGTAAACTCGGAGCAGGCAGCGGGTTACTGCTGCTGCGGCTGCTGAAGAGATGGCGTCTGGGACCGATACCAGGGGGACAGAACGCCAATCTGGAACCCTCCCAAGCCATAGCGTGTGGAGGGGGAAAAAAAAAAAAAACCTCTAAAAACTTGTTGGGCGATAGGTTTTAGTGGGCCAGATCATTCTGTTATGATCGTGAATCAGGCAAACCCAGTATTCAAACCCAACAAGTGAGGTTAAGGCAAAAAACAGGATTTTAATAATGAAAACAGGAACAGGCGGGCTCAATAGTCAAAAGGGCAGTCCAAAATCCGGTACACAAAAAGCAGTCCAAAATAGGCAGAGGTACAGACAGGGCAAAGCAAGCTCGGATAACCATAGGACAGAAACTAGTCGGTAAACCGGTAAATCAGTCAGACAGGGCAGGAAAAACAGATCAGGGAACAGGCTGGCTCAGAATCAAAAAGGCTCTCGGGTTATCGTCAACAGGTCAATCAGAATAAAGAATGCTGGAACTAAACTCACCGTGGCTCGTTAATGATCTGGCAGATTGCAGAGGTTTGTGGCAGGACTATATAGGGGAGTGAACAGGTGAACAGGAGTGAAGACTAATTATAAGTGAGCAGGTGGATCTAATCAAGGCAAGAAAGCTGACAGATTGCTGAGGGGAGACCAAACAGAACTGATAAAGTGACAGGTGGAAAACAGGTAACCTAAACAGAACAACATGTCTAAAACAAAACCAAACAAGACCCCAAAAGCAGAAACTTAACTAATAAATCTGATAACATAAACCAAGACAAAACCCAAATCGTGACATATATAGCTTCACAGATTTTTGAAATATGTGTTAAAAACAGTTTCAACAAGTTATCAAAGTTTTCTTTCTTGTTCCCTGACTGAGTGGGGTTTCAGCAGCTCATCTGCCCATAAACCCGAGAAGGTTTATGTTTAATGCAGCTTTAAGCTGCAGACGCCGACCAGCAGTTTAGTTTGCAGGAGGCTCGTTATAGTATCACCGGAAAGTCATGCGTCCTTAAGTGTTGAAAGTCAAACCTTTGCGCAGTAACTTATTTTTTTAAATGCTCTGTCAGTGAAGGCTTACTCCTTTTCTGTACAAAATATAACAAAATAATTTGACCTCCTGTCTCTGGTGCATTTAAATCCGGTTAAAACAGCTTTTACTTTCTCTGCCTGTCTGGGAAAGGAAAAATAAGTAACAACAGGCAACTTCCTTTTTTTCTTGTTTTTCTTGTTCATTTCTCTTCCCTGCCCCTTGCTGAGGTCAGAGAAAGGGCAGTCACTTGTTTCCATTTGAACCACCTGTCATGTTCAGCTGTTACAGCGTGAGTGCTTTTGTGTGTTGACCGAGCATATGTATGTTTTTTGTACAATATATGTGATTTTTGTTCAGGTGTTTCAGCAGGTATATCCTTCTGTGTAGATGTGTGGACAGATGAGTGTCTTTCTTGAACCTTGGGGACTCATTTTGTGACAAAGCAGAAACACGTACAGTGTACGTACAGTTAGGGTTGGTCTTTAGTCAGGAGCAAAATAAAATGTCTTTGCTTGTTTCCTACAAAAAAGATGTGCTTATTTGCAAGACAATTTAATCCTCTTATTAATTATTTATTCAGCTTTAAGGATAACAAAAATCTGATGTAATCATAACATGTATATGAAGAAAAATATATTCAATTCAATTCAATTTTATTTATATAGGGCCAATTCATGAAACATGTCATCTCGAGGCACGTTACAAAGTCAAAATCAGTCAGATTATACAGATATAAGAACTATAAGAAGCTGTGAGTTGGTTGTGTTAGTGTAGACTTAGTAGACATGAGTCCTGAAGGGATGCATGTGGCTAATCAGGAATGTTCTTGTTTTGGTTGCATTGGCTACCCTATTCAACCACCATGGAACCAAAAATGTGTTTTAATCTCAAGTGAGACTACCTTATGCACACATGTAGATGTCAAATAGTGTCAGATGATGAATTCCTGAGAAGAACGCACTGTCGGACAAGAAGCACAAGGAACAAGCAGTAGGTTTGAAGACTGTTTCAAAAACCGAAGATAGCGTATTAAGCCTGGATTTTCCGGTTGTCATCGCTGAATTAAGCCTCAGCTTGGTTTCACAAAAGCAATAGCACTTCAATGACCATGGCAATTTATCCTGTGCAGCTAGCCTGCTCCAAACCAGGTTAATAGCCAGGGTTAGTTAATCGTGGTGTCCTATCTGTTCAGTCAGTGGTCCCACCCATCAGAAACCAATGTGTTTTGTCAGTGAATCCATTTTCTCATCTGTGTTTTAATATTTCTATCAGCCTTTATTAAAATGCTATTACTAGCAATTGGTATTGAGTCAAGTACTATTTTTATTTTAAAATTATGATGGTAGCCTGTACCATTGCTAACTTTATTATTACACATGTGGGCATTGTTAGTGTCCAATTGTGTTTTTGAAGACTGACGTTGTTAAGTTTGACAGAAAGGCCTTTAATAGACTATTGCATGTGCTGAGAGATTTAGATAAATGGCTGATAAAGAAGCAAAGGTATTGCCAATAAAGTCAGGTGTTACAGAACCCAAACATTGTTTTGTGAAGAACTAAAGGTATCTTTTTAGATGGACGTCACACACTCTATGTGTTGTTCTCCAATCTCTTGTTTATATAGCCCGGGCTGGCCGCTGACGGGGCGGCCTATAGTTCTCCCTGTCTCATTCACTACGACACGCCTCACCCCGTTCGTAGATTTGGTAATAAAGGAAGAAAACAATTATCAGAGACAAGACACTTGAAATATACATATATTTATTACAATTGGAATTCCAAGGGGAGACAAACACAACGTTATCATAAAGCTCACGTAATGTAACCCGACGTTTGCTCATCCCTGCTGATTGTAAGCGAGTGTCTGCCCAAAACTGCCATGGGGCGTATCTTTTGATAGCCTGACCGGTCCCTCCCGGAGTGTCCGGGAGGGCGTGTGTTCCACGCACACACTCACTCACTATGGCGCTTATCTTCTACCAAGCAAAACAGATCCGCATCCTAGTGTCAACTCAGGAACTAACTTGTAGTTCACTGACCAGGTGTCTTTAACATTGTACCAAGAAAAACATTAAGAATAATAAAAAAGCTTTCAAACCATAAACCATTTTGAAGGGTACCCCATAAAACCTCATGTGACTCCCACTTTCCTAGTATCGCACAAGGCAGTTAAATTAATTTATTGCTTGTTAGTGAGTGTGGAGACTCCGTTCTCTTTTCACTCCAAGCCACAGAGTTTAACCATATAATTTAAAACTTGTGTACTTCTTTATTGCTTTAAGAAAAATACATGATTAACACAAAAACTGATTATATATTTCCATAACACCTTGCATGCATGTACGTGCACGTGAACAGCTGCCACTCAGGGCTTACCCACTCCCTGCCCGCAAAATGCCACCGCCAGGCACAAAATGGTAGAAAGCACTCCCATCGGATCAAAAAGTTCTCTTGCTAACAGCATTACAGTTATTAGTTACTTACTTTTTCATTAGCACCAGGGTAAAGAAAGGCATGGCTTGATACACATCTTGTTTTGGTCTACAGACTGTACTGAAGCAACACGTAGTGGTGAAATGTTGCTTATTGCTCCCTTAAAGCCACTATTAAAATCTGATATGAGGTGAACGTTGTTTCACAAAGGCTGCTGAAAAAGTTTCATCCCTCAACTGCTTTTCTTTCAGGAGTTAAGGAAGGATTATCAACTATAGCTTAATTATCAAAATTAAATCAAGAATAGAATTTAAAATTCTTCTTCTAACGTATAAAGCCCTTAATAATCAAGCTCCATCATATATCAGAGCTCTGATTACCCCGTATGTTCCTAACAGAGCACTTCGCTCTCAGACTGCAGGTCTGCTGGTGGTTCCTAGAGTCTCTAAAAGTAGAATGGGAGGCAGATCCTTTAGCTATCAGGCTCCTCTCCTGTAGAACCAACTCCCAGTTTTGGTCTGTGAGGCAGACACCCTGTCTACTTTTAAGACTAATCTTAAAACTTTCCTTTTTGACAAAGCTTATAGTTAGAGTGGCTCATGTTACCCTGAGCTACCTCTATAGTTATGCTGCTATAGGCTTAGGCTACTGGAGGACATCAGGGTCTATTTTTCTCACTCTACTGATTTCTACTGTTCTCCAGTCTACTGTTCTCCAGTTTTGCATTGTATTACATTGAAATGACTGTTGTCATTTCAGCTTTTAACTTTTTGTTCTCTCTTTTTTCTTCATAGTAGGTACACGTGGTCTGACGTTCTGTTAACTGCGACATCATCCAGTGAAGACAGATCACCCGCTATTACCATCTAATGTAGAACAGATTACTGGATCAATGTGTGCTTCTGTGCTTTTTTGTCTCTCTTGTTGTGTCTCTGCTCTGTCTTCTGTAACCCCCAGTCGGTCGAGGCAGATGACCGTTCATGCTTGCTCAGTATGAGGGATTGCTGCAAAGCCATGGACAATGCAGACGACTCTCCCTGTAGCTCTACGCTTCTCCAGGAGTGAATGCTGCTTGTCAGGACTTTGAAGCAATCAACTGGTTCCCTTATATAGGACATTTTTGACCAATCTGTATAATATGATTAATTTGACTTTGTAAAGTGCCTCGAGATTACATGTTTCATGAATTGGCGCTATATAAATAAAATTGAATTGAATTGAATTGAAAAATTACCAAAAATATAAAGGTCTGAAACATTTCATCGTATTAGTTTCACTTTTTGAAATAAGACAGAAGTCTGATGTATGATGCATCTTGATTTGTTTCCTCTTCTGCTTTTCAATGATATTCAATTTTTTTTTAGATGTACCTGTACATATGTACATAGAAGTTGATTAAAGAAGAAACTGTGGTACCCTTGGATTGTTTTCAGTAAAAAAAAATGTTTTTCTTTATTTCCTTGTTGGCTTCACTCTGCCCTTTTACTGAATACCATGCAGGCCCAGATATTTTGGCTTTACTTTTAAACCTGAAGACATAATTCTATCTTCTTTATTGTATTGATACATTTTTATATGAGCAGTGAGGCTGGATAAGAGATGAGGTTCAGATTGAGGAAGCTTTAAAGAGACTGGCGGCTGCTCACTCAGAAAGGGCCTGACAGATTGGAGCCTTCTGTTCAATACTGCATTACCTTCCTGAATTATCTCACCTTCTCTCTCCTCTGGCCCACTCCCTCTTCACCCATTTGTCAGTGTAAATCCTCCTTTTCCATTTCTTTTGGGCCTCTCTTCCCACCTGCCTTATCTTCATCTCATGGTATCGTCTATTCTGGTTTGCTGTCTGACACTTTCCCATTAGCTCTAGAGTTTGAATTCACATCCAGCATTCCTCTCAATTCTCCTTTTCTTCTCTATTCACCATCCTAGTACATCTCGGTGAATGAAGAGTAAATCTTTCTTCCTCTTATTGATTCCTCTTTTTTCCTGTTTTTCATTAACGTCTGCCCTAAGAATGCTTTGGTTCAAAACTTATTCCCTCTGCTTTTTCTTTTATATTTTATATCTCTATTTGCTCAAAGTTTGTTGCTGAAGCATGGCATATCTTGCAAACTGAGCCCTAATTGTTTTCAGCTTAGCTGTGATAAAAATCAAAGTTCACTTCACATACACCTGAAAACAAAATGATTAGGTTAGTTGAAACTTTTATTGGGGTGTGGTGCTTGAGCAGGGTGCTTGAGTTCTGGTAAACTTGCAAGTATTCCTGTTCAAATTCAACAGACTGCAGAATTCTCCATCGGCGCCTCGCCAGTGGCAGCCCACTGCTCCCTGAGGGATGGGTTGAATGCAGAGGATGATTAGAATGTACAAAGTTCCATTGAAAACTAATAGTGATATTGGTGGTTTTATACGGATTTATCATAGGCTGTGGAACAGGGCAAATACTGCTTTTGAAAATTATTTTTTATCTGTGCAGACAGAAGGAAAATCAATCAACAAAGTCTAAAAATTACTAGGTGTAAAAAATTCTTAGTCCCCTTAAGATTTGACCTTTTTACTGAGTAATGCCCAAAGCTTGAACCATCAAGTTATGTTTGGGTTTGAGCTTATAATTAAGATAAGATAAGATAAGATAAGATAGGCTTTATTGATATCACATTGGAGAAATTCACTTGCCACATCGGCTCATTAGTCAATAATCAGAAGAAGGTGCAAAAGTAGGAAAGGTGCATCAGTTATATACAGTGTATCTTCATATATACAGTGGATCAAAGAAAAAGAGAAAAATAAGAATAAAAATACAAAAAGAGATAGGAATGGGCAGATGATGTCTTATTTACATTCACGGTGATATACATATCTATATACATTTGTATTGACATATATTCAGGTGGTGATAGCAGCAGAAGTCACTTCTTTCAGGATTATTGCACGGGTTATAGCACAGTGTATTAAATAGATTATTGCACATTAGTTATTGCACATTAGTTATTACAGTTATGGTTACAGTTATAGTGCAGCATTGTATAATCTGGTAGCAGCAGGGATGAATGACCTGCGGTAGCGTTCCTTTTTACAGACAGGATGTCTAAGTCTGGCAATAAAGGAGCTGCTCAGCTCCTTTACAGTCTGGTGCAGGGGGTGGAAGGTGTTGTCCATGATGGATGTGAGCTTGGACAACACCCTCCTCTCAGCTACTTCCTCCACAGAGTCCAGAGTGCAGGCCAGGACAGAAGTGGCCTTTCTCACCAGCTTATTCAGCCTCTTTCTGTCCCGCTCTGCGCTGCCAGGGGCCCAGCAGACGACAGCATAGAGGAGGGCTGAGGCCACCACAGAGTCATATAAGGTTTTTAGCAGAGGCCTGCTAAAATCACAAGCGCCTTAGCATAAAGAAAATAAATCTGTTAAGAGAACAGAAATTTTTAAACAGTCTTGATGCATCCGCCAAGTTTGGTGAGTTTTTGAATATGATAAAGCCCCCAAAAAGGCATAATAATAATAATAATAATAATAATAATAATAATAATAATAATAATAATAATAATAATAATAATAATAAACAGCATGAAAACAATAGGCCTTCGCAGCGCTTTGCTGCTCGGGCCTAATTACGGCAGTCCAGGGTGCAGGGAATCAGGGCATAATAGCTAGAGCAGCACAGGGAGCAGAGAGTGACGTCAGCAGCAGAGACACAGAGTCACAGCAAAAAACTGTGAACGTTACATGATACACAACCTTTGTTTTTAAACAATATCACAACATAACTATTGTTTGTTAATCTCAGTCTTTCTTGATTTATTTCTAGGGCGACTTATAGCACCAAAAAGGAATGTTTTTGGTACTTTTCTGTCTTGTTTTTTTCTTCTACAAACAATTCAATGATTACAATGAACCTTTTGGAAATGACAAATAGATTGCTTTGGGAAAATGTGTTTGGACAATAGCTTTAGCTAACAAGTTAAACTTAAGACCTGGGATCCGTTCTTCATACGTTGCTTAAAACATCCGAGATCAAATGAGACATCCAAGATGATTTCATCCGGCTAATCATGATCCGGCTAATTGGATTCTTTGAACACACCTGTTGTTTATGAATAGTATGGCTGGATTGAGTTATCTGAGATAATTGCGCGTTCATGCATCGGTTAAAAAGGCGAAATGTGTCGATAGTAGAAACAATGATCAGCAACGCTGCTATTGGCTGTTCAGCATGGCCAAAGAACACGCTCAGTTTTTCTCACAGCCAGAACAAGAGCTTTTAATGGAAGGGTACACCGAATTTGAGTCATTAATTAAAACGACAGGGAACTCATCAAAGTCTGCTAAAGCCAGGAGAGAGGGCTGGCAAAAAGTAGCAGACAAATTAAATGCGTAAGTGCTGTTCATGGTAGATGTTTCTATCACTTTCTACAGTATGTTTTTTTTGCATTATAATAATTTCATATTTGCTTTGTTTTTTTATGTCAGAGCCTCCACAGGACCCAATAGAACATGGGAACAAGTAAAAGTGAAATACAAGAATATTCTCCAAAATGGTAGCCTTTAATTATTATACTGTATTTTAAAAAACAACTTCTTCCTTTTTAAAAGCCACTGTCAAATTATGTGTTTGTCTGTTTCTAACAGCCACCAAGAAAAAGGCTGAAAAAAAAACAGGTGGAGGTCCTGCACCACCACACTATACCCCAGCAGAGGAGCTGGCCCTTGGGTTAAATGAACACCGAGCCATTGTGGAGGCAGCTCTTCCTCAGACCCAAAGCCAGGAACCAGTAGCAGCAACACCTTCATCACTGGTAGGCTAAATAAGCTTTCATTTCTCTTAGTACACTGTAACATTATTTGTTGCTGAACTAAATGAAGTATAATCCAAATGGCTGGTCCAGTCATTTCAACCATTTGTGAAAGTGAAAACTTCTAAACTTTTAGTTAATCTAATATGTGTTGCTATGAGTTAATGATCACATTATACTTTTTACAGTGGAGTTAATTGTAATTACCCCCCCCCCCTTTGTGCAGTTTTAAAAATACACCAACACTTTTACCTGTTCCCAAGGAAGTGGTGGCTGAGGCATATGCGGTAAGTTGTGTACTTTTTCCAACTTGCATAAAGGGAAGAAAATGTAACACTTTATAATACCCATTTATTTCCATTGCACAGGACAGTGAAGAAACCCTCTCAGATGACTGTTCTTTGGAGGAAGAACCTGTAAGTGCATAAATAACTTTATACTAATTTGAATATACTTGTGTACCTATTCTTTCTGTCTGCATTGTGAGTTGCAGGAGTTCATAGCTGGAGAAAGGCCTACAGAAAGGCTTGAGGAAGAGTCTGCACAAAGAAGTGATACAGAGGTGGACAGTGTTGTACTTTTACTTTTTACTTTTGTTGCATGAGGCATGTTTTGACCCTGTCTTTTTGTTCCACAAAATGACACAGGGTGACATCCGTTCCCTATATAAAAGGCATCTTCAACAAAAAAATTGAGTATTTGGAGTTGAAAAAACGCAAATTAAGAGGAGAAATTGAACTTGATAACTTGAGAAAGAGAAAAATTGCACTACAGATCGAGTTGCTTCAAAAGGAACTTCAGAGTAAGTGCAAATGCACCATTTGACACAGTAGTATTGCTATCTTTACATAACTATCTCTTATTGCAGGCAAAAGATGACTTGCTGGCATTTCTTCATAAAGAATAATAGCTTAACTAATTCAATTCAATTCAATTTTATTTATATAGCGCCAATTCATGAAACATGTTATCTCGAGGCACTTTACAAAGTCAAATTCAAACATATTATACAGATTGGTCAAAAATTTCCCATATAAGGGAACCAGTCGATTGCTTTAAAGTCCCGACAAGCAGCATTCACTCCTGGAGAAGCGTAGAGCCACAGGGAGAGTCGTCTGCATTGTCCATGGCTTTGCAGCAATCCCTCACACTGAGCAAGCATGGAGCGACAGCGGAAATAAAAACTCCCCATTAACGGGAAGGAAAACCTCCGGCAGAACCGGGCTCAGTATGAACGGTCATCTGCCTCGACCGACTGCGGGTTACAGAAGACAGAGCAGAGACACAACAAGACAGACAAAAAAGCACAGAAGCACACATTGATCCAGTAATCTGTTCTACATTAGATGGTAATAGTGGGTGATCTGTCTTCCCTGGATGATGTCACAGTTAACAGAACGTCAGACCAGGTGTACCTACTATGAAGAAAAAAGAGAGAGAGAACAAAAAGTTAAAAGCTGAAATGACAACAGTCATTTCAATGCAATGCAATGCAAAACTAGAGAACAGTAGACTGGAGAACAGTAGAAATCAGTAGAGTGAGAAAAATAGGCCCTGATGTCCTCCAGTAGCCTAAGCCTATAGCAGCATAACTATAGAGGTAGCTCAGGGTAACATGAGCCACTCTAACTATAAGCTTTGTCAAAAAGGAAAGTTTTAAGATTAGTCTTAAAAGTAGACAGGGTGTCTGCCTCACGGACCAAAACTGGGAGTTGGTTCCACAGGAGAGGAGCCTGATAGCTAAAGGATCTGCCTCCCATTCTACCTTTAGAGACTCTAGGAACCACCACCAGACCTGCAGTTTGAGAGCGAAGTGCTCTGTAAGAAACATACGGGGTAATCAGAGCTCTGATATATGATGGAGCTTGATTATTAAGGGCTTTATACGTTAGAAGAAGAATTTTAAATTCTATTCTTGATTTAACAGGAAGCCAATGAAGGGAAGCTAAAATAGGAGAAATATGATCCCTCTTGTTGATCAGAACTCTTGCTGCAGCATTTTGGATCAGCTGAAGACTTTGAACTGCATTTTGTGGACTTCCTGATAGTAAAGAATTACAATAGTCCAGCCTTGAAGTAACAAATGCATGGACTAGTTTTTCAGCATCACCCTTGGACAGAATATTTCTAATTTTGGCGATATTCCTGAGGTGAAAAAAGGAAACTCTGGAAACCTGTTTAATATGGGATTTAAATGACATGTCTTGGTCGAAAATAACAACAAGATTTTTTACTTTATTACCAGAGGCCAAGTTATTGCCATCCAGATTAAGTGATTGATTAAGAAGTTTATTTTTTGAGGACTCTGGTCCAAAGATTATAACTTCTGTCTTGTCAGAATTTAAGTGCAGGAAATTTAAAGTCATCCAGCTTTTAATGTCATCAAGACATGACTGCAGTCGAAGTAATTGATTGGATTCATCAGGATTTATGGATAAATATAGCTGAGTGTCATCATCATAACAGTGGAAATTAATCCCATGCTGTCTGATAATTTTGCCAATCGGAAGCATATATATAGTAAAGAGAATTGGTCCAAGGACTGAACGCTGTGGTACTCAGATGACCCTAGAGTTTGAGGAAGATTTATTATTAACATGAACAAACTGGAATCTGTCCGACAGATAAGATTTAAACCAGCCTAATGCTTTCCCCTTAATCCCTACAGTATGCTCAAGTCTTTGTAGGAGACTATTTGTGATCAACTGTGTCAAATGCAGCACTGAGATCTAACAGGACAAGTATAGACACAAGTCCATTATCTGAGGCCATGAGAATATCATTGGTGACCTTCACCAGAGCTGTTTCAGTGCTATGATGAGCTCTGAAGCCTGACTGAAACTCCCCAAATAGGTCATTACTTTGTAAATGTTCACAAAGTTGATTAGCAACTACTTTCTCAAGAATTTTAGATAACAAAAGAAGATTAGATATAGGTCTGTAATTTACTAACTCATCTTGATCAAGTGATGGTTTCTTAAGTAAAGGTTTAATAACAGCTACTTTAAAAGACTGTGGTACATATCCATTTACTAAGGACAGATTAATCATGTCCAAAATAGGACCACTGATCAGAGGGAATATCTCCTTAAACAACTTGGTTGGGATTGGGTCTAACATACAGGTAGAAGGTTTAGATGAAGCTAAAATTTTAGATAGCTCAGAGCTCTACTGCTTCTAAACAGTTCAGACACTGCGCAGGTTCTAAAGATTCCTCCGACGCTGCCTCTGAATTAAACCAGGGAGCCAGCTACCTGTGAATAATCACCTTCTTTTTCAAGGGAGCTACGTTGTCTAAGGCAGAACGCAATGACGATAAATAAAACAAAACAAATAAATAATACAACAGGAACTAAGTCTTGTCTTTTATTAAACATTCAAAAATGGTGTTCCACAATTCTGTCCCGTGCAGCTCTGCCACTAGGTTGGTCCAATTGCACTGGCTGGAGGTCGTCATCATCAGGCTGCACCCCCACCACAAGGATCCTCTCCTTTCTCATGGTGGCAATGTTATGCAATATGGCACATGCAACAATAATGTCACAGGCCCTGTCAGGTGAAACCCTCAGACTTTTCAGACACTGAAATCTTTGCTTCAGTTGTCCAAAGGTCATTTCAATGTGTGCCCTTGTCCTGGCTAGAGCTGCATTATAACGGGTTTGTGGTCCAGGGTTTGGGTCAGGGAAGGGCGTTATAAAATACCGCCTGCAGGCATAGCCCCTGTCTCCAAGCAGGATCCTGTCCAAATCCCCTGTAATGGAAAATGCAATTTTGTTAGGCCCAGCATAAGTGTGTTTAATACTGTGAACCTGACATTTATGTTACCACGTTCAAATAATGTACATAAATGTGACTCTCGGAAAATCCTTGAGTCATGCACTGATCCTGGCCATTTTGCCTCCACATTTGTGATACGATGCATAGAGTCACACACCATCTAAGAGATTTTAGTCAGTCAACTGCATAAATTTTGATTCCATTCCTTTTTAAAAAAATATATATTGCTAATCTGGAAAATTATAAATTGTACAGTAACTTACCTGCACATTTACACTGTGAACCCCCTTTCGGTTTACAAAATCCCCTTCATTTGGGCCTGGTGTGGCCTTGATGGGGATGTGTGTGCAGTCTATGGCACCAATCACATTAGGAAAGTCTGAAGGACACATACTGTAGGTAAACCTTTTTGGCATGGTCATGATTGCATCTCATTAACAATTATAAATGTATCTGCAACCTGGGGTCTTAAGTGGCTTGGAAATACTACAAAAACCCCTAAAAACTGTTTCAGTGTCAGGTACACTTAGTGAAAAGTGCTGTCTGTCGTGCCATTCGCAAAGTTCTCTGCATCGCCAATAGTGTAAAGGAAAGTGCCACTCGCAAAGAATCTGCGGGCAATGCACATAGTCTGTGCAGTTGTCAAAGCCCGACTCCTCCGTGTTGAACACTTAATGTGTGGTTCCAACAAATTAATTATGTAAATAAGACCCTCACGAGAAAAACTATATTTCTCCACATTTACACTGTCGCGCTGCGCTAAAGGATCCTGTCTGTCTCGCAATACGCAATTAATTCGAAAGGCTCGGCGAATTATCCTTGCACCTTCCGCAACAGGTTGCTGTCGTAAAAATGGACAACACATGGCTACGACAGACTTCCCTATCTCCTCCCCTTATAAAGCCGCGATATAATGCTGTTTACATGAAATAAGCCTGCTCGTGAGCAGGATTAAGTTTGCGCACCTGTTGCTATGACAGCAAGTCCAGGATGAGTTTCGAATAACCAAACGATCCAAGATCATGCCTGTCAGGGTTTAGTTTTGATAGGGCTTTTATTTACTATTTTTCAGTTCTTCCTCCTTGCCTGGGTTTGGTTAGGTTCTGGCTTTATTTATGGTTAGTTTTCAGTTTCCTCCTACCCCTCTCACTCAGCCTTCCCTTCACTCCGCTGCAGTTAGTCACACCTGTCAGTTACTAATTAGCCAGACTCACTTCACCTGCCAGCCTCCCTACTTAAGCCTCCCTCTGCCTTTACTTCTCTGCTGGTCCGTCTTCAGACTCCACTTACTCCTCGCCTGTCTACCTGATTCTGCCCTGCTCTCTGTTGGAACCCTGCCACCTCTGCATCTCAAGTTAAGTTTTTGCCTGTTGCTGGATTCTTCCTGTCTCACCTCAGTCTGTAGTTTTGCCTCTGCCTGTTTACTGGACTATTTGGACTCCTCTCTGTCGCAAGCCTCACCTTCTGTTGGTAATACCTGTTTCTCCTGTGATCCAGTAGCCTCAGCCTGCCTTTGGTATTACCAGCTGCATCTGTGCTTACCCTCCTGGACATTATCTGCCAGCCCTCTGTGTTTATCCCCAGCTACTGTGGAATTATCCTGCCTCATCTGTGCAGCTAAGCCTGTTGTGACTCTGATCTGCAAGTATTCACCCTGCCGAGCTGCTAAATCCTGCTGTGCTCTGGATCCTGCTGCTGTGCTCTGGTCTCCTAATACACTCTCCACCGTGCTGTGGATCCTGTTGCTGCTCTGGTCTCCAAGTACTCACTCTGCCGAGCTTCTGGTCCTGCTTGCCAGCTCCTGCACACATCTACACCTCTGCTCCAGTTCAGTCCTGCATCTCTGGTTCCACCTGCCATTGTTCATCTTCCTTACAATAGACTCTATTTTTAGCTCTGTGTGTGTGTGCTCTGTCCGGGTTAATCCAAGAACAAATCATGACAATGCCAAATCGTCAACAATCAAGTCCAGCTAACTGAGTTAGCGACGTACGAAGAACGGGCCCCTGACTAGAACCTGCCCTTTTCACAAACTTTTAACAGTAACCCATACTTTTTTTCTCAGCTCTTGTTCTTGTTCAGTGTTGAATAGTACTTCAGTGATTAACATAATTAAAATTAGTGTGATATTTATCATAGATTAAAATAATCTTTGAATTGATTAAAGTTTTAAAGTGTTTTTTTTTGTCACTTAGGCCCTTTTTTTTTTTTTTTTTTTTATTTTTTTTTTTTTACTGTTGCTTAGTTTCACCTCTCTTTGGATTTGTTTTAAGTATTCAGAGTTTAATTCAATCATCTTGATTCCTAGTTTAATTAGCCTTTTATGAGAGGCACATCAAATAATTCTGCTCCTTTGGTTTTATCCCATTAAATTGTTAAGCTCCATTTCATCAGTTGATTGCATTCCACACAGATTTGCAAGCTAACGTTTTCTGGGCATGTTCATTTTATTTTTGCTCTGATATTCATCTTTTCTTTTCACTAGTTATAGCTAGAATGTATGAACAGACCATGAGCACTGGAATGAGCCTTTTAGCTTTTCACTTTTTCCTTTCATAGCTCCTTGGCTGTATTGTTTGATTAGAAGTCCAAAAGTAATAATGTGTCACACAGTCTCAGCCAGGTGGCTGTAATATTGTTTGAAGCTCGTTTAGCATTTTGAGGGTGTTCATTTTAGCTCTGGTTTAGTGCTTTTTACATTATGTGTTCAGTATTTAATAAAGAGTTTTGCTGCTCCTACAGGAAGTTCCCTGACATGAAAATGTACCAAAAAATAGTTTGAATTAGGACATGAAAAGTTAAGACAATCTGATGTAATGTAAAATTCTTCCTACAAAAATGATCTGTTTTTGATAATGAAGTTGGACCTGGCTGCTCATGTCAGTACAAAACTGTTATTTCCAATATTGAATTGGAAGCATGACTTCAAAAGGCATGTAACTTCTATAATCTTACCACTCAAGAAACCATCTGGGGATATTTTGTGGAAAACAGCAGTCCCATTATGATCTAAATCTTCGTATCATTACAGGTTATATATTGATTTCTATTCATTTTCCAGTTCTCGTAGGATGTTTCTGTAAGGCAACCCTTTACACGTAAGTATATAACATTCAATACATGCCTCCAGAGTCAGAGACAGCACACGTTTGACTTTCATGGGATGGGTGCAAGAAATACTTGAAGGCTAATCTGAGGTTTACCAGAGAGAACATTGACCTGGGACTGGATTTCTGGAATAATGATCTTTGGATACATGAGTCAGATCTGAATTTATTTAGACCCCAGAATATAGAACATTTTTGGTAAAAACAAAATACAACATTACGGAAAAAGAACTTCCAACCAACTGTGAAGCATAGAGGTGGAATTATGATTAGGGGTGCTTTGCTGCAGCAGGGCGTGACAAGTTCTACCACATATCAGAAGTTTCTTAAGCAAAATGTGAGACCATCTGTAAAGACATAATGCTGATGAACTGGAGCCTAGAACATACCAATAATTTCACCACAGACCAGCTGAGAATTAGGAAACAGAAATTGCCAGGCAGAGTTAAAGCCCTGATCTAGATCTCATTAAGGTGTATTGCGTTGACGTGAAATAGGTTGTACTTGCAAGAAACTTCTCAAATATCTCTTAGCTGAAAGTGAGGAGTGAGGTAAATTTTCCTCAACTTGATGTCTACCAACTTTGTGGATGAGAAATACGGAGTTAGAATGTTACAATCCTTAAAAGACAAAGAGGCACAGGGTGTAAATCAAAATTCACAAAACTATAACTCATCCATCATCCATACCCCCTTGTCATAGCGGTGTCACAAGGTGGCCACTGCCAATCTCCAGCAGTCATTGGGCGAGAGTCATTGGTCAGGATCACAGGGCAACACAGACAGGAAAACATCCATGCCCACACAGAGCAATTTAGAGTACTCAACTGACCTGACAGACATGTTTTGAGAACATGGGAGGAAGCCAAATTACCTAGAGAGAACCCAAGCATGCACAGCAAGAACATGCAAACCTAGAAAGAGCCCAGGCTGGGATTCAAACCCAGGAACTTTTTGCTGCAAGGCAACAGTGCTACCAACTGTGCTTCCATGCAACAAAACTACTAAACAAAAGTCAAATCGGCATAAAGTGTTTTTACCCTACCATTTTTGAATTTGCGCACAAATAATCTACCAGAAGCAATATGTTGCAGGGTCTCCATGCTCAAAACATTAAAACTACCTTCATTCTAAAGGTACGTTCACATTGAATGTGAAAGTGGCAGGCTGAGCAACAGAGTTACATGATATCCCTATGTACAGGTGCAACACGTGAGCGATGTGACACTAAGGCACAGAGGCAACTCTAGTGACGCAAAAAACACAATATTGGCGATTAAAGCGAAGCCACAGCGACACGACACCTGCGATAGATGCAAAGTGACAGTTGTTGGAGATGAAAAAGCTGAACCTTTGTGTCTTTCGCACCGCGACAACCAATCAGGAACTGGATGAGGCTGTGACGTGGGGTAAAGGACTGCAGCTCAGACAAAGCTGTTTTCATTCAACATGTAAGAAAAGATGATAGTGAGTTATTTGACTCGCCAATTATTACTACAGAGACAAGTACAGAAAGGAGTAAGTCTGGAGAAGAGTGAGTGAGGACGCTGGAGTGGCAGTTAAGTGAAAGCTTCACTAGATAGCACCATTGTACTGCTGTATTTCTGGCTTGTCTGCTGTTTGCCAGCTGTGCGAACGGCTGCCGATATCAGAATCAGACATACTTTAATAATCCCAGAGGGAAATTACTTTTGTTACATGCTCCAGTTATTCAGATATACAAACATTTATTTATATATATATATATATACAGTGTTGGGCAAGTTACTTTGAAAAAGTAATTAGTTATAGTTACTAGTTACTTCTCCCAAAAAGTAACTGAGTTACTAACTGAGTTACTCCACTATAAAAGTAACTAGTTACTAGTAAAAGTAACTATTGCGTTACTTTTTCGTTTCTGGCTTTTTTATTTATTTTTTTACAAATTTTTTGCTGACATGTCCATTCAATGCACCCCCCCCCCCCCACACACACACACACACACACATACTCCCCCTTTTGTGTTGAACAGTGAAGTGTGGTGAAAGCAGCTTTAATTCTCCATCACATAACTTTCATATCGCGCATGCATTGACTTTTTCAACAATTTTCTCTTGCGGTTTTCAGCAGCAACGGCGTTGTTTCTTATGGTTTAATATTGTCTATATGCCTTCTTTAAATAATTCTAATTCTACTCGCAGGACATGCGCAATTCCAAACTTATTTCCTGTCATTGCCATGGTGAATCACGTTATTTGCGTTCCAGTGATCGGGATTTTTTTCATGCTCACGTTATCCATAAAGGCCAGTGGGCCAGTGCCCAGGGGCACCAACCATGGGGGGGCACCACATGACACATGCTTTAAAAATATATTTCTCATAAATAGTTATATTATTTAGCTACTTGAAATTGTTGAAAGACCATGCATTATTCGTTTTGTGAACACTGATGTCACAATAATAATAAATGATAAATAAATCAAGATTTTTTTGATTTCAACATTTTAAAATGAGATATTTGAATATTGCTCACTGCTCATATGCCTACATGTAGTTGTGTAAGTTAGTAAATAGTAAAGAAATCCCCTTGATTATGTCTGATGTTTTTGACCGGAGGACAGCACGGGTAAGGGGGGGGGGCTTTGAGGTATAGTGCCCAGGGGCACCACATTGTCTTAATACGGGCCTGGCTGAGAATGACAAAGGGAGGAAGAGCTGCTCAGAGTTGCAGCTTTCTACTCAGTGTGGATCAGCCGTTTTTTCTGAAACGACTGTGCAGCATAGCTTTGCTGTGCGCGCTGAATCCAGATGCTGTGCGCGAATGCACACGCGCGCAGTTCAGAAGAAACATAAACAGTTTGGCGCGTCAGTCAGTGCGAAACAGTTCCTGTATCGGTCACGTAGCGCATAAGCGCGTCGACACAGGTTTTTCTGTACGAGCTCGACTCATGCGCCGACGCATCCGTGTTGCCGGACCCATGTTCTTGTCCCTTTCGCTGTTTAACTCAAAATAACGTGCTTACCTCCAAGAATCAAACGCTGTCTTCTCGCCCATCTTGCCGCGGTACAAACACAAATACCTTACACACACAGGTGCGCGCGCACACACACACACACACAGAGGCAAGGAGGAGCAGGGTACAGACGCAAGCAGCCGCATCTGACTAAATGCAGAAAAGCAGGGACTTCACTTTCCTTATCGAGGGAAATTCTTAAAGTAACGGAGTAACGAGTGCTTATTTTGGAAAATAACGGAGTTACTGATTACTGAATTCGCAAAACTAACGCGTTAGATTACTCGTTACTGAAAAAACCTAATAAGAGTACTCTAACGCGTTACTTATAACGCGTTACCCCCAACACTGTATATATATATATATATATATATATATATATACAACATTCCACGCAAAATAATATAAATATATACATATCTATATATATATACAACATTCCACGCAAAATTATATAAATATATACATATCTATCTATCTATCTATCTATCTATTCTATATCTATATCTATATATATATATATATATATATATATATATATATATATGTGTGTCATGGTTGAGTTTTGGTTTGGCTTCATTTTTTTTTAGGGCTGTCAATCGATTAAAAAAATTAATCTAATTAATTACATACTCTGTAATTAATTAATCTAAATTAATCGCATATAATTTTTGCTGTGAAAGTATTTTAAATATTTAAATTCAATTAAAATGAATAATCAGCATTAGATACATTAAAGTTCAAAAACTCTTATTCACATTCCATGCCTTCAGACGTTTTAACATGTGTCGTTGTGGCATATGTGGCACACAGTAATGTAGGGGAGACAATGAAAATAAATGAACACTCCCCTCAATATCAACACTTTACAACAGTAAAGTGACGTCCGCGC
This sequence comes from Fundulus diaphanus, assembly GCA_037039145.1. Classification (NCBI taxonomy): domain Eukaryota; kingdom Metazoa; phylum Chordata; class Actinopteri; order Cyprinodontiformes; family Fundulidae; genus Fundulus; species Fundulus diaphanus. The sequence goes on along the minus strand of CM073121.1, from coordinate 13,001,093 downwards.
TACTTCCGGGTTACGCCGGTAGGCAAAAGCAGGACTGTTCTCGCCAAACACCGTGACAAAACGGGTGAATAAAGCCGGGCATACACTGTACGAGTTTTTCAGTCGTGGTACTTATGTACATCTCAAACTGTGCGACGGAACCGCGGGGTTTAAAAGTTCACCGCTCACGATCTGTGTTCACTGTACGGCGCGATGCTCAGACGCGACCGGAGTGTCGTGCCCCCTCCGCAAGAGGGTGGAGAGTTGGGTAGTACCCGCCGGCGCACGGGAGGCACGGGGCGTCGGGGGGAACGGAGGGGAGAGAGGAAAGACGAGACGCCCCGGCGGCCGCGCGGCACAGCAGACCGCCGCCCCCCCCCCCCCCCCCCCCCCCCCGCGAGCGGAGGCGTACGGAAACAGACGGCCAGCGCGTCGCGCGGACCGGAACGCTCGCCCTCCCCAACCCCCCCGCGAGCCGACGTCCGGGCCCCGCGGGTCCCGGGCCGGGCGGAGGTCGCTTCGGGGACGCCCGCTCCCCTCCCTCCCCTGGCGGGGACGGAGAGGAGGGGAGGGCGCCCCCTCGTAGCTCTGCTTGAACAGCAGGATGCGCATGTTAGATTTTCAACCAACCGTCCGATTCCTGATCGGGAGGTAGTCGAGAAAAATACGTTGAGAACTCGTTGTTTGCTGTGTTTGCGTCTGCCGCTGTGCTCGCCTTCTGCCTTCCAGTCCGGCGCGCAGGCGCGAAAAACCGGATCAAAACAATAGCAGTGAACTACCCCATAGACATCATATACGTAGACGCCCCATTGTACGGGTAAATTAATGCAAACTGGTCTGGGGTCCGTTCTTCGTACGTCGCTAACTCAGTTAGCAGGATTTCATTGTTGACGATTTGGCATGATCTTGGATTGTTTGGTTCTTCGAAATTCATCCTGGACTTCCTGTCATAGCAACATGTGCGCCAGCTTAAGCCTGCTCGAGAGCAGGCTTATTTCATGTAAACAAGATTAGATCACGGCTGTATAAGCGGAGGAGATAGGGGGAAGTCTGCCGTAGCCATGTCCACTTTTTACGACTGCAACCTGTTGCGGAAGGTGCAAGAATAATTTGAGTTTTTCGAATTAATCGCGTATTGCGCAATAGACAGGATCCTTGAGCGCAGCGCGACAGTAGAGAGATTTTCTTGGTGGCTGTTATAAACAGACAAACACATCATTTAACAGTGGCTTTTAAAGAGGAAAAAGTGGTGTTGGAGCCATAAATCTAAAATATTTAAGTTATTTGTATGATGGTTTGCTTTTTATTTTTATCCTATTCAGTAAGAAGATTTGTTCGGGCCATTTTATTGTGAAGTTTAGTTTACTTTGCAAGGCTTGCTTCCTGTCGAGCCGTATATTGTATTAGAAAAAACTATGGATGGATTATCTAGCCACGGAGCAATACAGTTTTGCCGTGTAAACTGTGGATGACTTGGAAAAGGAAAATTTTCATTTTTTATGGATAAAGATTTTTTTTTGTTAAAATTCCCAGTTTGCAGATGTCCTTTACTTCCCGTGTCTAAGGAATGACACTGAAATTTGGATCTCTTGACATAACAAGTGCTTTTTTAAAATAAAGTATAATAATTAAAGGCTACCATTTTGTAGAATATTCTTGTATTTCACTTTTACTTGTCCCCATGTTCTAGTGGGTCCCGTGGAGGCTCTGACATAAAAGAACAAAGTAAATATGAGATTATTAAAATGCAAAAATTCATACTGTAGAAAGTGATAGAAACATCTACCATGGACAGTATTTACGCATTAATTTGTCTGCTGCTTTTTGCCAGCCCTCTCTCCTGGCTTTAACAAATTTTGAGGTGTTTTAATTAATGACTCAAATTCGGCATAACCTTCCAAGCTCTTGTTCTGCTTGGGAGAAAAACTGTGTGCGTTCTTTGGCCATGCTGAACAGCCAATAGCAGCATTGCTGATCAATGTTTCTACTATCGATACATTTCCCTTTTAAACAAACGCATGAACGCGCAGTTATCTCAGATAACTCAATCCAGCGATACTAATCCTAAACAACAGGTGTGTTCGAAGAACCCAATTAGCCGGATCATGATTAGCCGGATGAAATCATCTTGGATGTGTCATTTGATCTTGGATGTTTTAAGCAACGTACGAAGAACGGACCCCTGATCTGTTAAGCCTCCTTTGCTGCTCCTCCAACATTTGGACCGATCTGTCCTGTTGTTTGTTTGCTGGTGGGAAGGTAAGGGCTAACATGGTTAGGTAACATCCAACCCATGTAAACAAAGCCTTTGCATAGCTTTTTTTTTTTTTTTTACAGCTGCACTGCATAGGCAGAATTGTGGATCTGTTTATCGGGCAGTGTGGTAATTCACCAGGTCACAGGTAAGCAGCTACTGTAAATCATAGTTTTCGTCAGCAAGTGTAGTAATAATCTGCTCTATGTTTTTAGCCTCCTGATGAGTCTTGGATTGACACTCGCTGCTGTTTTGCCTACAAAGAAATGTTTTAAAAGACTTACCTGAACTTTCCCCTGCTGCCGGGAGCATTGATGACACTACTAATGGGATAAAGTGCAATATTGTAGTTCCCCCCCATTGGTAAGCCTCAGTTTCCTTTGAAATTTAAACATTTTACTATAATCAATTGGGTTAAAAATGCATTGTTTTAACCATTTAACTTCAGGTTATTGTTAATTTAAACCTATTGAAGTTTAATACATTTTTGTAGAGCTATCTGGATCTTGTCTCATTTCTAGCAGAACTTACCTGTGTCTTCATTACTATTGCATTTTCTTGGAGTTAGGCTTATTCCAGGTGGCGTTGTTGGTTTCCCATATTGTCAACTTTAACATCCCACATTTGGGGTTCATAATAAAGAAAATCCACCCCAGGTTGCCACAATTGGCGTTGTTGACAGGATATCTGCTGTGTAAAGGAAGACTTGATTCTTCCTTTCTTTTTTTTGCTTTGGAAGAGAATTGTGTTGTGTGTACAGGCAAAACAGCAGCAAGCCCATCTAATCACAAAGGAGCCAGGTCATGGAGGAGGGGATCCGAGAAATGCGGGACTTGATTGCCCAATTGAAAGCAGACAACGAACGATTACGACAGGAACAGTCACGCTCTGCCCAAGGTACTTGTACTGGCCCTTCTACCTCAAGCACAACTCAGAGTGCTCTGCCTGCCCCGGGTCCCCCTGTGTCAGAACGGTTGGTGTTCGTGCCTCGTGACAGGAAATGTCCAATGTTCAGGGGAATATCAGGAATAGGGTTAAATGAATGGTTGGAGGAGGCTGAGGCCTGTATGAGGGCACGTCATTTATCACCTGTTGATCAGGCTTTTTACTTGTACAGGAACGCAGATGCTCTTTCCAGAAAACATCCATCTACTGGAGAACAGGTTGGGGAACAGGTTGCAGCTGATGATGGAGAGACAGGATGCCACACAAGCTGCCATCACAGTCCTACCTGAACGCACCACAAAGGATATGCAAGTATTACAACATGCTGACTCAGTCTTGCAGGAACTCTGGACCTTCTGGGCTCACAAGAAACAACCCAACCGCACATAGCGAAAGAATTTACCTTCATTTCTGTTGGCACTCCTGAGGAAGTGGGATCGCCTGGTGAAGGATGGTGTCCTCCACCGCAAGACCTTCCGTCCTGATGGTGCTGAGGAGATGTTACAGTTGTTGCTGCCCACAGCCTTGAAGGAGGAGGTCCTGACTCAGGCTCACCAAGACTATGGCCATCAGGGTGTGGACAGGACTCTCTCACTCCTGAGGACAAGATGTTACTGGCCAAAAATGTCCTCTGATGTCGTTGATTGGTGCTGGTCATGTGAGCGATGCCAAGTGGCGAACGGCTGCCACGGTGTGTTGGTGCACTGTCCGCACCTTCATCACCAAGTCAAATTCCTTGTATGTGCAAACCTACTTGGCGATTAAACTTGATTCTGATACTCAACCTCTTGCATGGACCTATATGGGCCATTTGCTAGCGTCACGAGCCAATGATATCCTTGCTATGAACTTCACAATCTTGGAGCCTTCTCAAGATGGGCAGGAGAATGTGCTCATCTTAACTGATGTTTTTAGCAAGTACACCCGAGCCATACCAACCAGAGATCAACGCGCCTCTACTGTGGCTCATGTCCTGGGGCTCGTTCTTCGTACGTCGCTAACTCAGTTAGCTGGATTTGATTGTTGACGATTTGGCATGATCTTGGATTGTTTGGTTCTTCGACACTCATCCTGGACTTGCTGTCATAGCAACATGTGCGCAAACTTAAGTCTGCTCGCGAGCAGGTTTATTTCATGTAAACAGGATTAGATCGCAGCTTTATAAGCGGAGGAGATGGGAAGTCTGTCGTAGCCATGTCTTGTCCATTTTTACGACAGCAACCTGTTGCGAAAGGTGCAAGAATAATTTGCAGAGCTTTTCGAATTAATTGCGTATTGCGAGACAGACAGGATCCTTTAGCGCAGCGCGACAGTGTAATTGTAGAGAGGTTTTTGTTGGTGGCTGTTATAAACAGACAAACACATCATTTAACTGTGGCTTTTTAAAATACAGTATAATAATTAAAGGCTACCATTTTGTAGAATATTCTTGTACTTCACTTTTACTTGTCCCCATGTTCTAGTGGGTCCTGTGGAGGCTCTGACATAAAAAACAAAGTAAATATGAAATTATTAAAATGCAAAAGTACATATTGTAGAAAGTGATAGAAACATCTTCCATGGATAGTACTTACGCATTTAATTTGTCTGCTACTTTTTGCCAGCCCTCTCTCCTGGCTTTAGCAGACTTTGAGGTGTTCCCTGTCGTTTTTTTTTTTTTATACTTTATTTTTGTCATTTTAGTAGTTTTAGAAAAACACATACATTGAACAATTGGACCCCCCTCCAACAAAAATTACAGAGCAACTAATTTGACAGGAGCAGTTGAATAATAATTAAAAAAAGGAAAAATAATGACATAACTTATACAGTTGGTGTAAAGTTCTGATGAATGTTAAATTTTTTCCAGTATTTATTGTATTTATAAGTGGCATGTCTTAATGAAAAAGTCTTGCATCGTTTAAATTTCCTCAATTATGTCCTTCCAGTCCGAACATGATGGTGGTTCCGCATTAAGCCACCTCTATTGGTTCTAGCTTTCTTTGCACCTGCTATTAATATTAGTAGGAGATATCTATGGGACTTCCTCAGCTCTTGGGGTAAACTACCCAGGAAAACCGTAGTAAAATCACAGCGTAAATTTAAGTCCATTTTAGTATTGATTTCTTTTATCACTCCTGACCAGTAGGATGCGATCTTAGTACATTCCCAGAATTCAATTCAATTCAATTTTATTTATATAGCGCCAATTCATGAAACATGTCATCTCGAGGCACTTTACAAAGTCAAAATCAATCATATTATACAGATTGGTCAAAAATGTTCCTATATAAGGGAACCAGTTGATTGCTTCAAAGTCCCGATAAGCAGCATTCACTCCTGGAGAAGCGTAGAGCTACAGGGAGAGTCGTCTGCATTGTCCATGGCTTTGCAGCAATCCCTCATACTGAGCAAGCATAAAGCGACAGTGGAAAGAAAAACCACCCATTAGCGGGAAGGAAAAACCTCCAGCAGAACCGGGCTCAGTATGAACGGTCATCTGCCTCGACCGACTGGGGGTTACATAAGACAGAGCAGAGACACAACAAGAGAGACAAACAAGCACAGAAGCAAACATTGATCCAGTAATCTGTTCTACATTAGATGGTAATAGCAGGTGAGCTGTCTTCTCTGGATGATGTCCCAGATAACAGAACGCCAGACCAGGTGTACCTACTGTGAAGAAAAAAAAGAGAGAGAACAAAAAGTTATAAGCAGAAATTATGACAAGCAATGCATAATTGAAGAACAGTAGAACTCGATAGAGTGAGAAAAATAGATCCTGATGTCCTCCAGTAGTCTAAGCCCATAGAACCACATCCCCATAGGTAGGTCAGGGCAACATAAGCCACTCTAGTTATAAGCTTTGTCGAAAAGGAAAGTTTTAAGATTAGTCTTAAAAGTAGACAGGGTGTCTGCCTCACGGACCAAAACTGGGAGTTGGTTCCACAGGAGAGGAGCCTGATAACTAAAGGATCTGCCTCCCATTCTACTTTTAGAGACTCTAGGAACCACCAGCAGACCTGCAGTCTGAGAGCGAAGTGCTCTGTTAGGAACATACGGGGTAATCAGAGCTCTGATATATGATGGAGCTTGATTATTAAGGGCTTTATACGTTAGAAGAAGAATTTTAAATTCTATTCTTGATTTAACAGGAAGCCAATGAAGGGAAGCTAAAATTGGAGAAATATGATCCCTTTTGTTGATTTTCATCAGAACTCTTGCTGCAGCATTTTGGATCAGCTGAAGACTTTGAACTGCAGTTTGTGGACTTCCTGATAGTAAAGAATTACAATAGTCCAGCCTTGAAGTAACAAATGCATGGACTATTTTTTCAGCATCGCTCCTGGACAGAATGTTTCTAATTTTGGCGATATTCCGGAGGTGAAAAAAGGAAACTCTAGAAACCTGTTTAATATGGGATTTAAATGACATGAAAATGTCCTGCAGACACATTCCCATAGTTCCTCCAACATGTTGCCTTCTCAGTGTCATTAAAATGTTTACTTTTAATGTTAGGTGTAAAAAAAACGCACCATGCATGTCCAGGAAAATTCCCTCCATAGATCAGAACTTGACGTGTGGATCACAGAATTACAAATATTTAACCAAACATCATCAGTTATTGTTATTTTAGCTTCTTTTTTCCCATTTAAAGGCATATTATGCAACATTTTTCAGTTAATTAATGTGTTCCATACCGTTTTGGATGATTAAATGAGTCATTTCAGGTTGAACAAAGGTTTTCTTGGCCGCCCTGGTGTTCTGTGGGGGAAATACCGCACTTGCAATTGCAGGAGCCCTCGGCCCGCGCCCACAGGCTCAGAATCACGTGCAAGATCGCGAGAGTCGGTCTTGCTTTACGGCGAGAACTGCTACACGCCCCGAGTGAAACGCATGCTCGGTGCTAGCGCAGTGGCAATATCTGTGCAGTTATCATGGCGGAACCAACGATAAAACAGCGAAAGCCCATGTCGGAGCAGGCAAGAAAGAGGAAAAGGGCTCTGGAAAGAGAGAGGAGTCGTACACGGGTGAACATCGGGAAAGCTTTTTCCGAATGGCGAGAGCTAAAAGAGAAAGAAGGCTGCAATGCTGACGCGGACCTCGCGTTTCTGCTGATGCGATTGTAAGTAACATTGGAATGGTTACTCTCTCTCTGTGTGCATGTTCATACTTTCACTGTGTTAAGCCGGGCATACACTGTACGAGTTTTTCAGTCGTGGTTCTTATATACATCTTAAACTGTGCGACGGAACCGCGGGGTTTAAAAGTTCACCGCTCATCTGTGTGCTGATCTGTGTTCTGAAACTGTACCGCGCGACGCTCGGACGCGGCTCGGGAGGCACCGGGCGTCGGGGGGAACGGAAGGGAGAGAGGAAAGACGAGACAACCCAGCGGCCGCGCGGCATACGGAAACAGACGGCCAGCGCGTCACGCGGACCGGGACCCTCGCCCTCCCCAACCCCCCCGCGAGCCGACGTCCGGGCCCAGCGGGTCCCGGGCCGGGCGGAGGTCGCTTCGGGGACGCCCGCTCCCCTCACTCCACTGGCGGGGACGGAGAGGAGGGGAGGGCGACCCCTCGTAGCTCTGCTTGAACAGCAGGATGGTGATTCGTTGCGTTCGCCTGTCTGCTAAACTCAAAACAACCGCGCCTGGCTTGACGGAGAAACCAGGAGAACAGCTGAGCATCTTTACGACAGTGCACCTTTACTTTCGCCCTCTGGGGGGAGCCTCGCTGGAAAATCAACCCCGGTCACATAGTATACCTTTAACCTTAAGATATGTTGTATTACATTTTCTCTCTGTTTGTAGACATGAGTATAGTTTGGATAATGTTTTTTTTTTTGGGAGGTCTTCCGTTGCTGGAAACTAATAAGATTTTAAGTATACCTGTCTCATCCCCACCACCAGTAAGAGTGCATGGACCTCCTATTTGCCACAAGTTGTCTTTTGTTATAACACCACACCACATCAGAGCACCGGAGAAAGTCCCTTCTTTCTGATGTTTGACCAACAACCTAGGCTTCCTTTAGACTTTCTGCTTGGCCATGTATCAGAACCAAGTGCTGGCGATTCTGATACATGGCTCTGCAACCCACTTGTCGACAAGTGTATATCAAAACATTCTGCCCACTTCATGTTTAGGCTTGAAATTTAAAATTTAAATGGATAGTTTAAGTTGTCACTATAAACTATCCATATTTGTATATAAACATGACACCAAGGACTGTAATATAAAAAGCTTACCTGTGTCTCCTCTCCTCTTGACGTCTCCTTGTTTTTGTTTTTAATGGAACTTCGCAGCCCAGACACTTTTCTGGCAACGTGTTCCCTTCTGTCGGTCTTTTGTCCACAAAATGAAAAGAATAAACATATGGTCGCTTCGGTGGTTTCTTCAGGGTGAATGAAGTAGGGCTCCCCGCATCCGCAGCTCTTGTTTACGGTCGATGGTTAAAACACTCCAGCTCCACATAAACCTTTCTTTTACACGCGTTATTATAACAACCTCTAACCGTACAAACGATCCCGGTCTTCCTTGAAGCCATAAAGACAACTAATTTGAGACAAAGTAGCTGCATGAGTCGCTTTTCAGCAAGCTACCTAGTGACAGGAAGTGAGCGGCCGGAAGTCTTGCACAAGAAAAAAAGGCAACTCGCTGGCTCCGTATTTCTGTCAAGGATAGTTATGCTGCTATAGGCTTAGGCTACTGGAGGACATCAGAGCCTGTTCTCCAGTTTTGCATTGTATTACATTGAAATGACTGTTGTCATTTCAGCTTTTAACTTTTTGTTCTCTCTCTTTTTTTCTTCATAGTAGGTACACCTGGTTTGATGTTCTGTTAACTGTGAAATCATCCAGGGAAGACAGATCACCACTATTACCATCTAATGTAGAACAGATTACTGGATCAATGTGTGCTTCTGTGCTTTTTTGTCTGTCTTGTTGTGTCTCGGCTCTGTCTTCTGTAACCCCCAGTCGGTCGAGGCAGATGACCGTTCATACTGAGCCCAGTTCTGCTGGTGGTTTTTCTTTCCACTGTCGCTTCAAGCTTGCTCAGTATGAGGGATTGCTGCAAAGCCATGGACAATGCAGACGACTCTCCCTGTGGCTCTACGCTTCTCCAGGAGTGAATGCTGCTTGTCGGGACAACTGGTTCCCTTATATAGGACATTTTTGACCAATCTGTATAATATGATTGATTTGACTTTGTAAAGTGCCTCGAGATGACATGTTTCATGAATTGGCGCTATATAAATAAAATTGAATTGAATTGAATTCTTTGTGAGGTGTTCATTCACAAACACATTTGTTCCCTTTAGGCTTTTTACAACTTTTAACAGTTCAATTTTGTGTTTTGTACTCACAAATCCAAGGATGATATTTGGTCCTTTTATCCAAATTTGCATTTGGTTTTTGAGGCATTGTATAACAAGCAACAATGGTTTTACTATCCAGCAAAATCCCTTTGCTACTGAAAAACGTGACAACTTGCTGCTCAAGAGAGAGTAGTTCATCTGGTGGTGCATCTTCCCCTTTATTATCTTCTACTGTCATCCTTGCATATGAGTGGTGTGTTGTTTTGAGGCCAGATATCACGACGTCCTCCTTTCTTGTAGTCTGTTCCAAGTCCTCCACTCTTTTTTCCAACTCTTCTATCTTCTCATCCTTTTCTTTAATGCAAACTGGTCTGATCTGTTAAGCCTCCTTTGCTGCCCCTCCAACATTTGGACCGATCTGTCCTGTTGTTTGTTTGCTGGTGGGAAGGTAAGGGCTAACGTGGTTAGGTAACATCCAACCCATGTAAACAAAGCCTTTACATAGCTTTTTGTTTTTTTTTTACAGCTGCACTGCATAGGCGGAATTGTGGATCTGTTTATCGGGCAGTGTGGTAACTTACCAGGTCACAGGTAAGCAGCTACCGTAAATCATAGTTTTCGTCAGCAAGTGTAGTAATAATCTGCTCTATTTTTTTTAGCCTCCTGATGAGTCTTGGATTGACACTCGCTGCTGTTTTGCCTACAAAGAAATGTTTTAAAAGACTTACCTGAACTTTCCCCTGCTGCCGGGAGCATTGATGGCACTACTAATGGGATAAAGTGCAATGTTGTAGTGCTTCTGTATTACTGTTTTACTCATATTTTTTTATTTCTGTCTTTCTTTTAGGGACTGAGGCCTCTGTGGTGGTGGTGACCCCTGGTGGCGGTGTCTTGTCTTGTGTTTTGTTGGAGCACCCTTTTTTTGTGTTTGCTGGGTTTTTGTAGTGTCCAGGGGGATCCCTTTTCTTCACTGGATGTTGCCCTTTTTCTCACCACTTCCCCCCCCCCCCCCCCCCCCCCATTGGTAAGCCTCAGTTTCCTTTGAAATTTAAACATTTTACTATAATCAATTTTGTTAAAAATGCATTGTTTTAACCATTTAACTTCAGGTTATTGTTAATTTAAACCTATTGAAGTTTAATACATTTTTGTAGAGCTATCTGGATCTTGTCTCATTTCTAGCAGAACTTACCTGTGTCTTCATTACTATTACATTTTCTTGGAGTTAGGCTTATTCCAGGTGGCGTTGTTGGTTTCCCATATTGTTAACTTTAACATCCCACATTTGGGGTTCATAATAAAGAAAATCCACCCCAGGTTGCCACATACATGAAGAATTATTGAGTAGCTCTCTATACACAAGGTTTTACACAAAATAACAACCACAGAATAACCACACAATAGATGCCCAGGGGGAAAGAGAGTAGTACCTGGTGACTAGCTTTCAGGAAGTCCACTGATGAGATATGACAGCAGACTTTGGGTTGCAATTGCAGCTCATTCACTGCAGGTTTTGAGACATTTTATTTTTAATTTAACAAGCCGGAGTCCTACAACGTGCTGCAAAGAGCATCGCTAAGAAACCGGCATTGTTTTAGTAATCGTTCTTAACTCAATAGAGATGTTTGTTTTCTGTAGTTGTTTTGTATCAAGGCCATTTCATATTCACACTAGAAGTAGAACCACACCAGAGTCCTCTTGGAGGTCTGCCGACCACCACTTCAAAAAGTGGGTCTCATTCCGGTTGTTTGGTCCGGACCAGGGTTCACTTAAGTGTATTAACATCTGGACCAAGGGGGATATCAAACTCTGGTCCATTTAAAGTGGAACAAATGTGACAGGTCTTAATACACCCTTAGTAACAGAGCTCCTAGAAGTCAGTGCAGTGAATAAAAAAAAGAAAAGCAAACACAAGTATTATCACAATGGCGCAGTTGGTAGGAGAAGAGCAGGGAGACTGAAGAAAGGAGACTAACACAGAGGGAGCCTCTTGTCAGAGGCCCGACCAAGAAGCAGGGGAAGGAGTGGAGAACTCTTGGAGAAGCCTGTCATGAGGCTGGCCAGGAGGCGGGGAGAATCTTTGGAGAACCTTCTTGGGAGAACGACCATGGAGGTGTGGAGGACCCACAGAGGAGCTCTGGAGAGTCGTCCACTGGATGCTGGAACCCAGAGAGGAGCTCTGGATCCTTGTGTAGTGGATGCTGGAACCCATTGTATACATCCCTAGTTGTAACAACCAGGGATGTTTAAAAATGAACTTTGCAAGAAAGTGTTTGGAAATACACACAAACCTTTGACCTGCTGTAAAAATGTGCAGCAGCCAAGCAAACTTTTTCAATCGACAATAACAAAGTATAAAGTATTACAACTGACCTATATACATTTAAATATGACTAATATTTAAATAAAATAGCATTGAATGCAAGGTTTCTTGCTGCTCCTGTCAAGTTTGTAGGCGTGAACCCAAAATTCAGCCAACACACAGTATGTTTATTGAGAAGGCGAATACTTGCAGGCGAGTCAGGCAGTGATGACCTTGAGCTGGTAAAGAAAGCAGCAGTAGTATTGAACAGAATGATGCACGCCGAAGGCTCACCAGAGGAGGCAGAGCAAGCAGCATGACCTCACAGGAAGCAGAGCAGACTAGCAGCACACAGACACTGGAAACCTTCTTCAGTGAGGGCTGAACACAAGCAGAATTTCCCCACCCACCAAGCAGCGCACACAAGAACTGTGAGTGTTAAGGTGGCAGAGCATTATATTAATTTACACTGTTATGCTGATGACACTATATTTATCTATAAATCCTGTTGAAATCCTGTTGAATTCAATCAATTATTTTGACTGCAGGCATGACTTGATAACATCAAAAACCTGGATGACTTTAAATTTCCTGCTTTCAAATTCTGGCAAGACAGAAGTTGTAATCTTTGCACCAGACTCCTCAAAAAATAAACTTAGTCAATCACTTAATCTGGATGGCATCAATTTGGGCTCTGGTAATAAAGTTAAAAAAATCTTGGTGTTATTTTTGACCAAGATTTGACATTTAAATCCCATATTAAACAGGTTTCCAGGGTTTTCTTTTCTCACCTCCAGAATATGGCCAAAATTGGAAATATTTTGTCCAGGAGTGATGCTAAAAAACTAGTTCATGCATTTATCACCTCAAATGGACTATTGTAAATCTTTATTATCAGGAAGTCCACAACATGCAGTTCGAAGCCTTCAGCTGATCCAAAATTCTGCAGCAAGAGTTTAGATGAAAATCAACAAGAGGGATCATATTTCTCTTATTTTAGCTTCCCTTCTTTGGCTTCCTGTTAAATGTTATTATTGCCACAATGCCAGACAGGACACTATAAAAAAAATAAAATAAAATAAATCAAGAATAGAGTTTAAAATTATCATTCTCACATATCACGCTCTTAATAATCAAGCTCCATCATATATCAGAGCTCTGATTACCCCGTATGTTCCTAACAGAGCACTTCGCTCTCAGACTGCAGGTCTGCTGGTGGTTCCTAGAGTCTCTAAAAGTAGAATGGGAGGCAGATCCTTTAGCTATCAGGCTCCTCTCCTGTGGAACCAACTCCCAGTTTTGGTCCGTGAGGCAGACACTACTTTTAAGACTAGGCTTAAAACTTTCTTTTTTGACTAAGCTTCGAGTTAGAGTGGCTTGGGTTACCCTGAGCAATCTCTGTAGTTATGCTGCTATATCATGTCATTTTTTCTTCATAGTAGGTGCACCTAGTCTGGCATTCTGTTAGCTGTAACATCAACCCTCTAACATAGAAAGGATTCCTGGATCAATGTCTGCTTCTGTGCTTATTGTGTCTCTGCTCTGTCTTCTGTAACCCCCAGTCGGTCGAGGCAGATGACCGTTCACACTGATCCTGGTTCTGCTGGAGGTTTTCCTCCCTGTTAAAGGGAGTTTTCCTCTCCACTGTTGCTTCATGCATGCTCAGTATGAGGGATTGCTGCAAAGCCATCGACAAGCCAGACGACTGTCCACTGTGACTCTACACTTTCATGAGGAGTGAACGTTGTCAAGACTTGATGCAATCTACTCGGTTTCCTTAGATAGGAAACTTTTTGACCAATCTGTCTGATTTGACTGAATTTGAATTTGTAAGGTGCTTTGAGATGACATGTATTGTGAATTGGCGCTATATAAATACATTTGAATTGAATTAAATCCTCTGAGAGCTGTGCAGAAATAGGTACTGCTCCTCTTAGATTTTTCAACCATTTTTCTCCATTTTATGTCATTTGTTTTGCCAAATACAAACGTTATGCTATACAATCAGGCAATCGCAGTAAAATGCTGACAGGTGAGAAAGACATTATTAAATAGATTAAGTAGTAAAATGATCAGTATGGCGAGTACACATAACAAGCAAATGAAAATTTTACAATTGAGCCAGTGCCAACAGAAATAAAAAAATAAAGAAGGTTCTTACTTTTGTGAGTTCTAAAGTCCTTACACTGGCTCCCTGTAGCTGAGAGAATAAACTTTAAAATACTTCTGTTGGTTTATAAGTCACTGAATGGCTCAGCAACAAAATATATTAAAGACCTGTTTAATGGTCTGTATTGATGATTTCACCTGTTACAATTTAATGATTTTTACTAGCTGTGTTTCCATCCAATTCTCATGTGAATTTTGAGCGACCTTTTAAAATATCGCAAAAAGAAAATGTGCATCAGACCTGTTTCCAATTTACTGGTTTGTAGCGGATTAACCAGGAGGCGCACAGTGTAACCTCGTCATACGTTGACATTGGCTGCAATAAACAGGAAGTAGACGTTGCTAACTAGCAAGGACCACAGATCATTAGTGGAGTGAGGCTATAAATGTGCAGACTTTTTTTTTTTCTTTTTTTTTTTAAGGATGAGACTTACCCCCATTCATACATTCTCCTTCATCCATGTATTCTCCATTACATCACAAATAAAATCCATTCTAGTCAATGGGGCATTTCCCAGCAGCACGGTGGCGCTACAGCATGACAAAGAACCCTCCCCCGTTGTCCGTTAGAAGTACGGATCAAGTCTATTTTTGACGGATGACGGAATGAAATGCGTCAATTTCTGAAAACCAGATGAGTGAGACAGGAAGTCAGACACAGGAAATGTAAAGCTGATCCGGTAATATTTCAAAAATAAAGGAGGGAGGGGGCGGGGCTGTATGGATTCATGAACGGATCCAGTTTGGATTGCTACCCAGCACATTTTGCAGTCAACGGATGGAGCACACAAGGAATGTTGTAGGTGGCTTTCGAAATGCTTGCATCTCTTCGTTGGTCCACATGTACCTGTTGTTGCTTCCAGATCTGTTTTCGAGCGTTATGGGAACATCCAACAAGACTCAGCAGCAAGAACCGCTGGTCAGTCATGTGAGGTCAACGTTCGCTGTCAGCACTGATTCGACAAATGTGTTTCCATGTCCTCTTTATTTACTCAAAAACCACCTGAAGCGAGCGTAAAAACTTTTTTGCTACATTTTGTGAGTTAATTTTAATTTTGCCGTTTCCATCAACCGCTTCTAATACGATACTTCAAAATGCACATTAAAAAACATTGTGCTTGATGTTTTAATGTTTTCATGATGTAAAGTACTTTGAACTGCCTTGCTGCTGAAATGTGCTATATAAATAAATAAAGACTTGATTTTGGATATTTTAATCTGGCAACTAGTTCCATTTAGTTTCACATCTTAATTATAAAGTATGACTATTGCCAGTTTCCCATAATGGAAATGATTTTGGTTTGCATAGAGATCAGAAAAAAGAAAAAGAAAAAAATCAGTATTTGTAAATCAAATCTTCACCTTATAAGGACACTCATTCCTTTCAGGAGACAGATATACACCACTCCCCTGAGATTCACTTCAGCCCTTTTTTCCACTTGAACCTGTTTGAATCCACCTTTTCCATCATTCTAAGTGGCCAAAATCTCATAACTTGTTCCTTGGGTGCTCTACATTAAATTCGTAAAAGGGCAATGGGGACACTAAAACCTAAATTCTCAGAAGTATATTGATTTTTCACTCTAATTAAACACATTCGTAAAAACAGCAACTTCTGAAGCACATTTCAGAAGAACTTGTGGCTTTTCTGGTTTAGCTCTTCTCTATTTCCCTGGTGTTATTACATTAAAATGTGAGATTTTTTAAATTAAAAACACCAGCTTCCTAAAGCTTTTGTTCCAGTTTGCTTTCTTGGGGAACAATAATAAACACAGATTTGTGAAAATAAATAGAGGGGCCAAGAACACAGACTCTTAGAAGTATATACATTTTTTGGAAGCAAAAAAGATTTTTTACTGAAAAAAATGCAAGTAATTGAATGTGCTTCAGCAGAAAATTACACATCAATGGATGGCAAGAAAGTTCTTTGGTGTTCAAAGAGAAAATGTGGTGCATTTTAGCGAAGGAAGAAAAGCCACTCCTCTGTGTCAAAGCTATCATTTAGTCTGATAAAAAAGCTGTGCCTTTACACAGAAATCTGCTCTTATTGCAGCTCTAATACTGTCTGGCTGTACGGCTCACTGGGCTTAAATGGCTTTTTCACTGTCAAGGTTAAAGATTTTATTCATGGTGGAGCCATTGAGCACTCAAATACTTACAGATTCAGGTATACAGATGGGAAGGTTTGAAGGGAAAATGTGGTAATTACTATTTTTTTAGCATCCATTTCATCCACTTTTGATTGCAGAATATCTGAGGTCAAGAACAAAGGGTTGGGACACGAGTCAACATATATTTGGATAGCAAAAGTACTTTCTTTTTTTGTACTTAGCCTTGTGCGTCTAGACAAAGGCCATGAAACCGATACAGGGACAAGTTACATTGAGACCTTCTTATATGTGGTCACTCCAAAGGGTTGGTGAAAGTACTCAGTCATCCAGGTCATGATCAATCCAAAAAAGGTTAAAAAAAATAAAACAACTAGACTTCTATTCTGAAACTGAAGATGTTTTGCATCCCATCCAAGAAGCTTTTTCAATTCAAAATGTCTGGAGTAGTGTGGAGTTCCAAGTTTTATAGACATGCTTGCAGGCCGTCTTAGAGCTTAGATTCACATGTAAATTTACCTGGAACTGATCGCCCCTCACAATGGAGAGTTGTTGGGCTCATCATTTGCTTGGCTCTCAGGATGAATGTTTTGGTCACATGCATGGAGGTGTGAATTGGGGTGAAACTTGGCAGGAATCAAACCTATTGCTGTGTTGTAAGTTTTAAGAAATACAGCTGATACTACGAAAACACATACATGTTTACAGGCCTCTGTTTTAATTTATTAATTCAATTAAATTTTATTTATATAGCGCCAATTCATGAAACATGTCATCTCGAGGCACTTTACAAAGTCAAGTTCAATCATATTATACAGATTGGGTCAGATTATACAGATTGGTCAAAAATTTTCCTATATAAGAAAACCAGTTGATTGCATCAAAGTCCCGACAAGCAGCATTCACTCCTGGAGAAGCGTAGAGCTACAGGGAGAGTCGTCTGCATTGTCCATGGCTTTGCTGCAATCCTTCATACTGAGCAAGCATGAAGCGACAGTGGAAAGAAAAACTCCCCATTAACGGGAAGGAAAACCTCCGGCAGACCCGGGCTCAGTATGAACGGTCATCTGCCTCGACCGACTGGGGGTTACAGAAGACAGAGCAGAGACACAAGAGAGACAAACAAGCACAAAAGCACACATTGATCCAGTAATCTGTTCTACATTAGATGGTAATAGCGGGTGATCTGTCTTCTCTGGATGATGTCACAGTTAACAGAATGCCAGACCAGGTGTACCTACTATGAAGATAAAAGAGAGAGAACAGAAAGTTAAAGCAGAAATGACAACACGTAATGCATAATTGAAGAACATTAGAACTCTATAGAGTGAGAAAATTAGATCCTGATGTCCTCCAGTAGCCTAAGCCCATAGCAGCAAAACCACAAAGGCAGCCCAGAGCAACATGAGCCACTCTAGCCATAAGCTTTGTCAAAAAGGAAGGTTTTAAGATTAGTCTTAAAAGTAGACAGGGTGTCTGCCTCACGGACCAAAACTGGGAGTTGGTTCCACAGGAGAGGAGCCTGATAACTAAAGGATCTGCCTCCCATTCTACTTTTAGAGATTCTAGGAACCACCAGCAGACCTGCAGTCTGAGAGCGAAGTGCTCTGTTAGGAACATACGGGGTAATCAGAGCTCTGATATATGATGGAGCTTGATTATTAAGGGCTTTATACGTTAGAAGAATAATTTTAAATTCTATTCTTGATTTAACAGGAAGCCAATGAAGGGAAGCTAAAATAGGAGAAATATGATCCCTCTTGTTGATTTTCATCAGAACTCTTGCTGCAGCATTTTGGATCAGCTGAAGACTTTGAACTGTATTTTGTGGACTTCCTGATAGTAAAGAATGACAATAGTCCAGCCTTGAACTAACAAATGCATGGACTAGTTTTTCAGCATCACTCCTGGACAGAATGTTTCTAATTTTGGCGATATTCCGGAGGTGAAAAAAGGAAACTCTGGAAACCTGTTTAATATGGGATTTAAATGACATGTCTTGGTCAAAAATAACACCAAGATTTTTTACTTTATTACCAGAGGCCAAGTTAATGTCACCCAGATTAAGTGATTGGTTAAGAAGTTTATTTTTTGAGGACTCTGGCCCAAAGATTACAACTTCGGTCTTGTCAGAATTTAGATGCAGGAAATTTAAAGTCATCCAGCTTTTGATGTCATCAAGACATGACTGCAGTCGAAGTAATTGATTGGATTCATCAGGATTTATGGATAAATATAGCTGAGTGTCATCAGCATAACAGTGGAAATTAATTCCATGCTGTCTGATAATTTTGCCGATCGGAAGCATATATATATAGTAAAGAGAATTGGTCCAAGGACTGAACCCTGTGGTACTCCACAGGTGACCCTAGAGTTTGAGGAAGATTTATTATTAACATGAACAAACTGGAATCTGTCCGACAGATAAGATTTAAACCAGCCTAATGCTTTCTCCTTAATCCCTACAGTATGTTCAAGTCTTTGTAGGAGAATATTGTGATCAACTGTATCAAATGCAGCACTGAGATCTAACAGGACAAGTACAAACACAAGTCCATTATCTGAGGCCATGAGAATATCATTAGTGACCTTCACCAGAACTGTTTCAGCGCTATGATGAGCTCTGAAGCCTGACTGAAACTCCTCAAGTAGGTCATTGCTTTGTAAATGTTCACAAAGTTGATTAGCAACTACTTTCACAAGAATTTTAGATAAAAAAAGAAGATTAGATATAGGTCTGTAGTTTACTAGCTTATCTTGATCAAGAGAAGGTTTCTTAAGTAAAGGTTTAATAACAGCTACTTTAAAAACCTGTGGTACATATCCATTTACTAAGGATAGATTAATCATGTCTAAAATAGGACCACTGATCAAAGGGAATACCTCCTTAAACAACTTGGTTGGGATTGGGTCTAACATACAGGTAGAAGGTTTAGATGAAGCTAAGATTTTAGATAGCTCAGAAAGCTCTACTGCTTCTAAACAGTTCAAACACTGTGCAGGTTCAAAAGCAGGGGTCACTAATTAAAAATCAGCGGGGTCCGAATAAAGAAAATCAACAACCAGTAAAGGTCCGGACACATTTTTTATTACAATCCGTTACTTTAAACAGTATTTAACACTGAAATAAAATGTTTATGCATCCACCTTATACATTGACTTTTTAAACAAAAAAATAACATAAAAATAGAACGTTTTTCTATTTTAAAATCCAAAGTGCTTTTTGAAATAGAGAACCACAATCTTTCACAGTTTGGTATATAGACAATTTCCTGACTTTCACATCTTTTATAAAACAACTGAACTTTTTTTATTTCTTTTTTATGGCTTAATGAGAGAAGTGAGCTTTAGGCTGCCCTGCAAGGATTTTAAACCTGGGTTTGATTGGCAACAAAGCCAACCTCAAGCACATATCAAGGTGCTCATTCGTTCTGCGCCTTTAAATCAGCTATATTCTCCGTATGTATGAGCAAGCGGATATGTTTGGGAACGCTCCGGAGGGCTTTGCCATGTTAACAAGAGAAGCGGCGCAAGAGAAGTTAGCACAGGGGTTGAAGCAAAAATAATGTTTGACTGAAAACATTTTCTCGCAAGCCCATATATTGCCGGGGCGTGGACATCATGCCGCATTAGTTGGCTCACTTGCTTAGTGTGCAAAGTCAACTAAGTCTGATACTTTTAAAATATCCATTGAAAATTTCTTTATCTCTGCCACCTTTCAGCTTTAGAGCCTTTGCATCATCCTGGACAGCCTCTCCATCACTTTCCACATCCACATCATCATCTGGGTTACTTTCATCTCTGCAGCATCAAGTTCTTCCTTCACACTGTTGACAAACTGGTCCACAGTCCACTTTATAATCCCAGCTCCCTGTCCTCCAGAAACCCTCCATAAACTCCAGCTAGTACAAAGACAGCAGCTTCATCATTACATCATCTACTTCACTCCTGTACATCAACTCCACTGGCTCCCTGTCACATTCAATATAAACCAATTTTATGATCATACAAGGCAAACACAGCCTTGGAAATGCAGGACACTTCACCAACACTATCATGACATAATACATTTTAATTTGACACAGATTGCACATGACAATAATCAATCTCTGCTTTGCCCGTTATTGTTCACCAATTAATCATTACAGTTTATAAAAAGGCATGATTTAACTTTTTTGAAGTTTAATAAAATGGTTATATTTTAGCCCAGTGACAGGAGACCTGTCCAGGATAAACCCTGTGTCCGCGCTCCACTTTAACTTCATAAAAAAACTCTCTGAGAATCGCCTTTCTCTGGCCTCACCCAGTTAGAACCCGTTCTCCAGTCCATGTTGTAGCTGCAGTTTATTTATTTTATCTTTTTGATGTAGTTTTCTTAACAATCTGTAAGCATCAAAATCCTTGTCATTTTATTTAGTGTCCTGGAGCGCAGCTGCTCATCAGGTGATCACTGCTGCATACCGACAGCAGATACAGCTCTGCCTTCTTTGTTTCAGAACAGCTCAGGTTTTTTTTTTTTTTTACTTTTTCCGAATCGAACCCAGTCAAATGCGGCACATTGTTTCACAGTCCGACTCTTGTTCTTCAAGGGTCATGCTAAATTAGCCTGAGCTAGCGCGTTACTCTTCTTTGTGTTTAAATAAAACATAATAGCAAATCACGAGGAGATCCCTGGTTGGTCACCGCGTTTATCAGCGAGGGAATAAACGCTGACAGACGACTTGGCCACAGGTGGAAATAATTCATTAATTAACTGCCGGAGCAGATTGACACTTACCGAGGGAAGTTGTTGTCAGCTGCTGAACTTTCTGACCTGCTGGTTCGCATAAATCCATAGAAACTTTGACCACCCCTAATTTCATTCATACCATTTGTGGCCAGTTTAAAATGCTCTCCCAAAGGTTAAAATGATGAACACCGATAAACCTCAGACTGGCAATGTCCGCTTTGGAAAGACCCGCCCTGCTCTCATTCTGATTGGCTAATGTCCCGTCTCTGCCAGGTTTGATTGGTTAAGAGCAGCTTGTGTTTAAAACCTTGAATAAAAAGTCTAGACGGAACTTTTTGCGCTCAATTTCCAAATGACGGAAATCCGTCGCAGCGACGGAGAACTTTAACCCCTGAGTTAGACACTGTCGTTGGACAACATGCAGTAATATATAAATGTTTTAAATGAGGTTGGGTCCGGATTAGGTAGCAGCTGGGTCCGGATCCGGACCGTGGTCCGCTAATCCGTGACCTCTGTTCTAAAGATTCCTCCAATGCTGCCTTACTTACTAGGGATGAGGTAATCATGTTTGGGAGGATGCCAATTATTTTATTTTTAATGGCATCAATTTTATTTATGAAGAATCCCATAAAATCATTACTACTAAGAGCTAAGGGAATGGATGGATCAACAGAGCTGCAGCTCTGAGTAAGTTTGGCAACTGTACTAAAGAGAAATCTAGGATTATTTTTATTCTCTTCAATTAATGATGAAAAATATGCTGCTCTAACTCTGCGAAGGGTCTTGTTATACAACAATAGACTGTCCCTCCAGATTAAGTAGGATTCCTCTTGGTGTGTAGAGCGCCATTTTCTCTCCAATTTCCTAACATTGTGCTTCAAGGAACGCAGCTCTGAATTAAACCAGGGAGCCAGCTTCCTGTGAATTATCACCTTCTTTTTCAAGGGAGCTACATTGTCTAATGCAGAACGCAATGAAGAAGTCACACTGTTAGCAGAGGTATCGATTTGTGAATGGGAAGAAACAGCATTGCTGCCATCTACAGGGCATTTCTGCAATACTGAGGATATTAAAAGGGGGACAGACTCTTTAAGTTTTGATACAGCATTATCCGATAAAGATCTACTATAATGTAACCCTCTTTTGGGGGTGGAGAACTCAGTTAGATTAAACTCAAATGTTATTAAAAAATGATCAGATAGGACAAGGTTGTGAGGAAATACTGTTAATTCTTCACAATCAATGCCATATGTCAGCACAAGGTCCAAAGTATGGAGCCGAGAGTGCGTTGGCTTATGCACATTTTGAGCAAAACCAATTGAATCTAGGATAGTTTTAAAGGCTACACTAAGGTTATCACATTCAGTGTCAACATGGATGTTAAAATCACCCACTATAATAACCTTGTCAGTATTTAACACCAAATCAGATAAGAAATCTGACAACTGATCCAAAAACTGAGAGTAAGGGCCCGGTGGACAATACAAAACAACAAAGAGAAGAGGTTTTATTGCTTTGCAGTTTGGATGAGGGAAACTGAGGGTTAAATGTTCAAAAGAACTGTAATTATCAATCGGCCTGGGACTAATTAATAAACCAGACTGAAAGATAGCCGCCACTCCTCCTCCTCTTCCCACAGATCTGGGAATGTGGAAATTAGAATAACTGGAGGGAGTTGACTCATTTATACTAACGTAGTCCTCTTGTAGCCAGGTTTCTGTGAGACAAAACAAATCAATCTGATTATCAGAAATCAATTCATTAACTAACAAAGTCTTTGGAGGGAGAGACCTTATATTTAATAGACCACATTTAATTCTTTTATTTTTTGGTTCAAAGTGATCCGTATGGATTTGTATTAAATTTTTATGATTTGTTCCTTTTAGATCAGTTTTTGATCTGTTAAGTTTTGGCCGTGGGAAAGACACCGTCTCAATAGGATAATGGGTGGGTAACAGTACAGAAGCTGCAGAGAGGTGTGTTAAACTACGGCTCTGCTTCCTGGTGTGGACCCTGGGTTGTCAGCATTTAGGAGAACTAATAAATCCGGCCAGATTCCTAGAAAGAAGAGCTGCACCATCCAAAGTGGGATGAATACCGTCTCTCCTGATCAGACCAGGTTTTCCCCAGAAAGTTCGCCAGTTATCAATGTAGCCCACGTCGTTTTCTGGACACCACCTAGACAACCAGCAGTTGAATGACGACATGCGGCTAAACATGTCATCACTGGTCAGATCAGGCAGGGGACCAGAGAAAATTACAGAGTCCGATATTGTTTTAGCAACACCAACTTTGGTGACCTCTAATCGGCGTGACCGGGTGTCATTACCGCCAGCGGGAATAACAATTTTGCGGTATTTACGCTTATCCTTAGCCAGTAGTTTTAGGTAGGATTCTATGTCGCCCGTTCTGGCCCCTGGTAGGCATTTAACTATGGTCCCTGGTTTCTTTAGTGCCACGTTTCTTAGTAAGGTCATAAGGTTATTATAGACCTTATTGCAGAAAATAGACTTAAAAACAGTCATCATCCCGCTGTAATCGGACACTCAGATCCCGTCTCCACTTCACACACACAGCCTTCCGCTGACACACACAAACAAGATCACTGTGAGAAACAATCAACTTGATCCATGATAAGAAGTGGAGGACCAGTAAAATAACCACCACACACCTGTTGGAGATTATGAGATTACAGGGACTGGATTGCAAAATTGGTTACCATGGAAATTTCAGATAAACGGACTCTGGAGGCACAGAGTCTGACATGCATTGGAAAGTCTGACATGCATTGGACATGCATTGGAAAGAATGACTGTTTAGGAGATGCGTCAGCAAGGACACGTCTGCATTACTTCATGATCTTTTCCACCAATGTGATGAACGGAGCGCTGATATCATACTGTGCCCGCCCCTTAATGGGTGGACAAATGCTTCCTATTTAAAGAGGAAGTCCGGTGAACAAGGAAATATCTGTGGATCATTAGCTATAACTAAAACTAATACGTTCGTGGTGATTTAATGAATTTAGCGTTAATCAGTAAAGAAATAAAAACATAAATTGTCGTCGGGATCACTAATACTGGGGGCGGCCATTATTACCCAAATATGGGCAAAAACGGCCGCCTGACATCTCATCCTGTGACGTAACATCGTGGTGAGCCGAGGGCAGTTCTCTGCGCTTTACAAGCAAACTCAATAGGAACCGTTCTACACAGCTGCGATCAACAACAATTATTTCGGAATTCGAGAGGACTTCACCATTGAAATTCACGAGAGCTATTGTTGAAGCAACAATGCCCACGTGCATGGCAGTTGGATGTTCAATACATCGGGTAAAAGTGGAAAAAACATTACTTATTTCAACTCTGCTCCTATGGCAGGATGAGCTTCAGTGCATTATGAGGCGGAGGGATATTTCCGCTGGTGTCTGAAGTGCGGCAGTGTCACTTAGTTTAGAGCCGAAACAATCCACTTCACTTTCTCAAACAAGCCCAAAACTGTAACCCGCAACTCGTGAAATTAACAAGCGACTTTAGAAAAAAGAAGACCAAAGTCGCATAAAATAAGTGGGGTTCGCAACAGTGAGCACGGGTCTGTTATGCAAGTCTCTAGCAATTTTGGAACAACGTAAGCCAAGGAAAAAAAAAAAAAAAAAACAGTCCGGAGGGCGTGGTGGGGGAAAAAACAATAATGCTGTTAACGTGCGTAAAAAAAAGGCGTCGTTATGGTTAAACAAAATTTACGCGTTAACGCGTTAAAACTGACAGCACTAATTTTAATTGATATTGACACTGAGATATTTCATCGGCAAGAAGAACAAACTGAGAAGAATAACACAAAAATAAGGAGACGGCTGTGGTGCCGCAGCAGACAGATTCAACTCACATCGTCCCTTTTTGGTCTCCTTGGCTCAAACTGGTATAGCTGGATTCCGTCAAAAGTCCGGTTGCTGTCAAGAAACTCTTCTAAGGGGCGCGCGTGTGGCGCAGTGGGTAGCGCGACCCATATACAGAGGCCTTGGTCCTCGACGCGGTCGACCCGGGTTCGAATCCGACCCGCGGTCCTTTGCCGAATGTCTCTCCCCCTCTTCTACCCCCTTTCCTGTCAGCCTACTTTCGGAAACAGCGAGCCACTAGAGCCCCAAAAAAAGAAACTCTTCTAAAAAATCCATATCGCTATCAGATGATGATGACTCCCATCGCTGTCGCTAATTAATCCATCACGCTATGCTTCGTCGCCATCTTGGATAATAGCGTGTAGTGACACACAACAAATAGAGCCTTGGGACTTGCTCAACAGCCGGTCCCGCAATGTGACGTCACAAACTGGGAGGTGACAGTACTGATCTTGACCAAGATGGACGTGTTGAAGCCGTCTTGCTTCCCCGGGTCCATTGAATCGTGTGCAGGACTTAGTCTAAGAGTGCAACAAAACTCAGCCAAGAAACAGAATTCATGTTCGCCTTTGCAAAGGGAGAGAAGTTGCCCCAGCCAACGTCTGCGAGCAAACAACTCTGCCGTATTCCTTGTGCAGGCTCTTTTTATTCACTTCAAAGGGGAGGGTCTTACAGAGTTACATGAGCAAATGACGCCCACCGTTGCACAGTTCTACACTCCAACAACTACTTCTACCCTATATGGAGTTGCTTCTTTCTTCTTCTGCTGTCCGCTGCACTGGTTCTTCCGGTCATCGCCTGCAAGCCGTGCACCGCACCTTAACCTGCTCTGCAACATGTCTTGCACATTCCATTTCTCTTACCAACAGGCGCGGTTTTGAAACCTTCTGCCAGTTATCTTAAAAGCATATAAAAGCATATAAAAACATGTTAAACCTTCCTAAAAGTGTAAGAAACGGGTCAAAGTTAATACATTCCACAGACGCCTCCACATAAACATGATTAAAAACGTATCAGTTATTGAACAGTATGTAATAGTTTCATATTTAAAGTACTTTCAGCAGTTTGAATTCTGATTTTGACTGGACTTTTCCTTTAATGTCTGTGTGAGAGAACAAACAGGGTTCTCAGGCCCCGGTTGCATTGTGTTGTTATGAGGATCCAGTGAAGCTGAAAACATCCATTTGCCTTTTAGATTAAATATGGTAAAATATAGTTACAGTTTGAAGAGTCTTTTTATTACTACAGAAGTCTACAATAGAAACACCACATTATCAGACAAAAGAACCAGGGGCGACCACAAACAGATCAGTTATTTAATACACCGCTTCTAATCATTACAAATGCATGTATTTAGCTGGTATTTATACACGCTGTGACTTTTACTGCCACGGAGAAAAATTCAAATAAACGTCGCCTACCTGCCCAGATGCTGCAGTCGCTGGTTTTAAGGTCTGGACGTTCAAGTGTTGGTTCCTTGCTGTCGAGGAAATGTAGAGACCGCATTTAGGTGTCTTTGGTCAGATTCCATAGTAAAGTCCTCTCAGTTACAAGCTAGCATCCAACACTGACATTTCTCGGGAACCCTTCAGTGCTTTGGAAAATCGATTGGGAAAAAAATCCCTTCATATGGTTACAATCATCAGATCACGTGTCACTCCAGTAGATACCGACACAGCAGTGTTTTGTTGTTTCCATAATATATATGTTGAGGTAATATTCAGGACAGATCTGTTCGCTATTTGACTCATACAAATAACTATTCAAGCGTTACTGCTCTGCTTGTCCGACCACAAGATGGCTGTGACGCATGCGTTTAAATTTAGTAATTTGACATCATTTGTGGAATGCGCTATTAAAAAAATTACAAAAATTAAATGAATCTCTCCTTACTGAATGTTGAAGCTCAGTATTTTTGTGTTAGTAGGCAAAATAAAAGGAGCTCAGGAGCTTTATGGTCCTCACAGACATTTTTAACACCTCCCTGGACCAAGCCACAGTGCCAGCATGCTTTAAGTCGGCCTCCATCATTCCGGTGCCGAAGAAACCTCAAGTCACCTGTTTTAATGACTACGGCCTGTTGCACTGACTCCCATCATGATGAAGTGCTTTGAAAGGTTGGTAAAGGAACACATCGTCTCGACCCGTTCCAGTTTGCCTACCGACGGAACCGCTCCACTGAGGACGCCATCTCCTCCGCTCTTCACCTGAGCCTGGCACACCTGGAGGAGAAGAACACCCACGTGCGGATGCTGTTCCTGGACTTCAGTTCAGTGTTTAACACCATCATCCCACAGCACCTGGTAGGAAAACTAGAAAATCTGGGCTTCAGCACACCTCTTCGCAACTGGCTGCTAGACTTCCTCACCAACAAACCTCAGTCGGTCCGGGTTGGACAGAACACCTCTGATGTCATCACCCTCAGCACGGGCTCCCCTCAGGGCTGCGTCCTGAGCCCCCTGCTATTCACTCTGATGACACACGACTGCGTCCCCAGGTTCACCACCAATCACATCGTGAAGTTTGCAGACGACACAACGGTGGTGGGCCTGATCAGAGACGACAACGATCAGGACTACAGAGAGGAGGTTGAGCAACTGGTGGGCTGGTGCAGAGACAACAGCCTGATCCTGAACGTGGAGAAGACGAAGGAGATCATCGTCGACTTCAGGAAGAACCGGCCTCACCACACTCCACTGCATAAAAGACATCTCATCTCAGCGCTGTGTGTCCCGAGCCCGTAACATCATCAGGGACCCCTCACACCCCCACCATGGACTGTTCTCCCCGCTACCTTCTGGGAAGAGGTTCTGCAGAATCCGCTGCAGGTCCACCAGGTTCTGCAAAAGCTTTTTCCCTGTTGCCATCAGACTGTTGAACTGCTGAACTTTTGCATCACTGCATTACTGCATCTCTATCTAGCATTACAAATGCTGCCAAACTCTCAGTTTTCTAAATGCATTCTTGCACAAATGCCCTTTGCACAATCAATTCTGCACATACAAATGGTTTCTTAGAAATACTCACCTGTACACTGTGATTTTTTCCTGCATTGTTTATGTAGCTGAGTTAATTTTATTTATTTATATTTCATTTTATTTTATGAACCTTCTCAAAACATTTTTATTTGCTTTTCTAAGTTCTGGAATTGTATTTTATTTTGGCGGAGAAGCTTTTATTTTCTTGTTTCCTGTTTCTACGTCATATCCTGTGTGTTCGCGCTGCACTCTTCAGTTCGCGCCAAGTTGCGCTGGGGAGAGGTAAGCGTACAAAGCTGTCTTCTGTTTGTATATTCAAAATGTCTTAAAAAAAGTATGTTTGTCAAACTCAGGAGTTATATGTTGTTCCCCAACTGTTTATGTTAAGCGCAGCACTGTACTGGGTATTTAATTCCCACGTTAATTACATTTATTTAGCCTATTATACCAATGTGGTTATTTTTGTTCCTTTGATTGGTTAAGGTGTGCGTGGGAAAGCCAGAGCCCAAGAACTGTGCTGACTGTAAACTTGTTTTAAACAGGTATGTGAGTTGCTTCAAAATGTTATATTAATGTATTTGTGTATTTTCATATTGTAATGGGAAATTCTTTCTGTTATTGATTCAATAACAATTCAATTGTAACCAATGGGCAGATTATTTTTAATTGTCTTGACATTTTACTTTATTGTTTGTGAATGTCAAACAATTTTGGTTTGTTTTAAACAGTCCTATGAGTTCGCGCCAAGTTGCGCTGGGGAGAGGTGTGCGTGGGAAAGCCAGAGCCCAAGAACTGTGCTGACTGTAAACTTGTTTTAAACAGGAATAAAACAACGCAGAGCTGATTCCAGAGTGATTCCGGTGTGACTCTTTCTACAACCATTACATTTACATTTCAATTGTTTACTTTTAAACCACTTACGACGGCGTATTAGGGCCATTTTAGACCAAAAAAAAAAAAAGAAAGTAAATTTCCGCCTAAAAACTCAGAAATTTGGAGATTAATTTCACATATTTTCCAGAAAAAAATCGGAAATTTTCTAATTTTGAAAAGTCACAAATCTCTTCCTAAAAACTCAGAAGTTTTGAGATTAATTTCACAAATTTTCAAGGGAAAACTCGGAAAATTTCGGTCGTTCATAGGTCGCACATTTGTGGGGAAATAAATCAAATATTTTCATGATTAAAGGCAGATATTTTTAACATTTAAAGTAGGATATTTTCCGACATTGTTAATTCAGAAATTTGCAAGAACAAAACTCTGCAATTTATTAGAAAAAACTTCGAAATTTGCTGATATTTTAAAAGCAGATATTTCTGACAAATGATGCCTGAAGTCCTCTGAGATTGAAGTAGCAAATGAACGAGATGCGCTTCTAGACGTTTCCCAAAGTCTGCGGTCGCTACATGCGCTGTCTCTTCCTTGATGAGGTTGACTTCCCTCGGGTGCAGAATTGGCATTATCCGCCTCGGACTTATCACCGTGTGTGAGGAAGAACCTTTCACATGGCTGCATCAAGTAGGTGTCATTATGCTTCTGTAGTAACTAATGCATCAGAGTTACAAGTCACATCTGAATTTTCTGGCAGACAGCTCAGTCAGCCGGTCTTTTAGCTAATGCTAATGACATGCTGCTCCGAGCACGGTCTGTTAAGATTTGGCACCAACTTTTTAAATGTTGTTGGACAATGTTCTGATACAAAGACAACTGTGTTTTATCCTTCTATATATAGACAATGTGTTGGGGTGGTGTGATAAACAACAAATAAGTTGTGCACGTCTGTGCAAAATTGACAGTCAACCTGTTGCCATTGTTAGATATCCACTATTGTGTTACATCTTCACAGAAACGCGCGGCGTGACCACTGTGTCCGAATTTCTTCGTGAGCGCAGAGTTCCAGAAGAAGTCATCAGCCGTTTGGAAGAGGAAAAGGTAACAGATGAGAGATCCTTATATGAATTGCAGTGATAATGGTCTAGGTTTATGAGTGGTGATTTATAAAAGATAATAGCACATGAATAAAACATTTATTCCAGCAGGATAACCGCAACACTTTAGGGCATATAGGCCAGTATGTAGGATAAAGAGCCATTTTTGTCCTAGTTTAGAGAGGATGTTTTATACTTTATCTAAAATTACTCGTATTTTCATTCTCCTGTAGCAATTTCTAATCATAATTTGCTAATGAATGTGCTTTATTTAGACTTAAACAGACTTGATTGAGTGCAAATGTAGATTAACAAATGTGATTAAGTTGGTATACTGTAATAATAACTATGGGCTCATAAAAATGTAGATGAAAAAAATGCAGAGAAGCATTATTTATAAATTTAAAAAAGTTATACATTTAGTGCACTTCATTTAAAATTATACTGAAATTGCATTCTTTTTCTTTAGTCCAATTTTTTAAGATCATTATTCATTTGAGTACATAGCATTAAAACAGAAACTGAAAATGTTATGTGATGTACAGTATATAAAAAACTCCATCCAAAAATGTCAGTCAGGCCTCACAATGGCTTCTTCTAATGTATTTGAATGTGCTTTATTTTGAATTAAACACACTTGTGTATTGTCACAATAATCATGACAACTTACAAACAATGTCATTACTATAGCAACAAATTGAAGCCATAATAATTTTGGCTTAAGTCCTCAAATAGTTATCAGGGAATCCTTGACTTGGGAATTATTGCAATTCAAGGGTTGTAATTTTTAATAAACAAAAGGTGTTCTTAGATTTTATACATGTATAGATCATGACAACAAGTTTTGCATATTTTCCAAATTTACTCTCATTTATTTCTTACAATAAGCTTTTTATATCAGTAAGGCATGGGGATGATAAATAAAATATAAAGTTATTTGCTTTTTAAAGGGGGACTAACTAAGTCCTTTTTATGTTTTTAGTGTGACAGTACTTCAACAGCTAGACCATTAGTGAATTTAATGTAGAAAAATATTCTGCAAAAATGGTAACTTTATTTTTATCTCTTCACAGACCTGGATCTGAAATAATGCCCATGACGGATGATCTAATTAAATTATACTTCTCCATTGGATTTAGTAACAAGGAGATACTAATGTTATTGGCACAGAATCACAGAATAGTGCTAAGTATCCGGACATTGCCGTGAACTGGGACTGTTCAGAAGAAAACACCATTCAGATCTGAATGACGTAAAAGCTTTTCTGCAGCAGGAACTACAGCATGATGGACAGATGCAAGGATATCGCTGGTTGCATCTTCGGGCAGTTCAGAATGGACTTGTGGTACAGCAGGACACAATACGACAGATCATCAAGTTACTTGATCCTGAGGGTGTGGAACTTAGAAGAACTCGTCGTCTTAGAAGGCGGCAGTACAACACTAAAGGCCCAAACGCTCTTTGGCACATGGACTCCTATGATAAATTGAAACCCTATGGTATTGGGACTAATGGATGCATTGATGGCTTCAGCCGTTTTGTTTTATGGATGGAAGCTTACACAACAAACAATGACCCAAAAGTTGTAGCCAACTATTTTATAGAATGTGTCACATGTTTGGGTGGGTGTCCAGAGAGGATCCGGGCAGACAATGGAACTGAAAATGGACATGTTGCCAACATGCAGGTGTTTCTAAGAAGAAACCACACCGACAGTTTTGCCAAAGACAGCAGTTTCATTTATGGACGGAGCACTGCCAATCAGCGCATAGAATCCTGGTGGGGAATTCTGAGAAAACAAAGCATTCAGTTCTGGATGAACATATTCAAGACACTTCAAGAGAATGGACATTTCTCTGGGAGCTTTTTGGATAAAAGCTTAGTCCAGTTTTGCTTTCTCAACCTGGTCCAGGTAGACCTCAGTTTTATCATTACTTGTTGCAAACAATAATCTACCTATATATTCAAGGACGGATTACGGACCGGGCCAGTGGGGCCAGCGCCCAGGGGCCCTCTGGGGCCAGGGGCCCCGGGGGGACCCGAGACCAAAACTGTTTCAACATATACGATACAATAAATTGTTATTTCATAGGGCGTCTGATGAAAACAAGGAGGGAGTGGGGACCCCTGACATTTGGCTACCAAGGGCCCTTTGAGGGCTGGGGTGGCGAGTGGGGGGTACTTCCTACCAGGGCCCTCTGACTAACCACAGGCCCTTAGGGTGCTTTTAGCGGGCTCCACAGCTGCTCCTGCTAGTCAGCCATGGGCCCTGATGAAAGCACCCTCACCCTGGAACGTTGGTAAGAGTGGATGTGGTTGTGGAAGGGCCCTTGCCCTGCTTTTGGGCCCCTTATGAAAATGGATGAGGGGTGGGGGTGGAGGATATTTTCAGCAGGCCCTATAACTACCAGGGCCCCTAGCCCTGCTTTTGCCTTATGACAATGGATGGTGTGGTGGGCCTCTGACTGATTTTGAGGGCCCCTACCAGGGGCCTCTGACTTACCACATGCCCCGGGTAAGGGTGCTTTTAGCGGGCCCCACATGGATCCCAGCTAGTATGCTTAAAAGAGGTGGACTCTAGCTCGATCCACATGTAGTGTAATCGCTAATGGCGTACCGCAAGGAGCTATTTTTAGAACGTGACGTCATATCACGTGGTACGAGGCAGGGCAAATATGCGTTTTCCTCCACTCTTTCGCTGTACGTTACCCTTGGTTTTACTCAGTAAAACTACCGCTTTTTCTAAGTCTAAGACGTCTCCTAACGATGGTTTTAAACATTGATGTTATGGAACGTGCAACAGTGACTCGAGGTACGCTGATAGGCTGCAAATGAAGGATGTTAAGGCCGCAAGCGGCGTCGATCGGCCCTCGCAGCCAAGCTCAGCTCCGGCCTATTGGCCACCGCTGCGGTGGGGGGCGGCCGGCGGGGTTCGCGCACCGCTACGGTGCCTGCCGGCCAGCTGACCGGCGGGGTTTGCGCACCGCCGGCCACCCCCCACCGCAGATGCTGTCACGCATTTTCCCCGCCTGTCCACCGGGCGATTCCCACAAACGCGTTCAGCAGCGCTCCCCCATGACTGACAAAAAATCTGGTGCAGACCGGTCGATGCAGCGAGGAGATACAGCCGTTGGATAATGATAATGCATTTGGCCACCGGACCGGACTAAATTGCTCGGCGGGCCGGACAATTTATACCGATTCCTGGACGGTGATTACAAACAGAAAAAAAAAACGCCCGCTGACGCCATGAACGCCGAGCAGGGGAAAAACATTCGACTTACCGTTCTATCAACTCGGCCCGTTTTCCAGTCTTTCTAAGCCCTTAACACTCAAGCCATCGTTTGAGCTGAACGTTGGTATGTTGTTCCACAGTTCTACCAGTAAAATGGGCGCCTGGACATCCTCTTGTGATAGTTTAACAGCTGAAAAGTCGGTCCTATCGTTGTATCTGTTGCATGTGAATTGGCTGGTTGCTACGTGCGCTCTCACACAGTTTGTCCTACCTTAGCAGCAAGGGGCATTGCTCATGAGATGGTGAAGTCACGTGCGCGGTACGCCATTGTAACTGCACGGATCTCAGCATGGATCTCAGACATGTCGTCAATGACAAGACTTCAAATAACAAATGTGTCACTTGTGATGTGTTAATTGTAAAATGAGACCTGTGTTTTACCATAGTAACAACCGGGGCTAAAAAAGGGGGAGAACCATGTGCGATGTGTAATAAATTGGAGTAAAGAGTGAGCAACGGTCTTAAACTCTGGCATGAATGCAAAAGTGCTGTTTGATACAGATCCGAATTACAAGCAAATTCTACCCCGTAGCACAATTTTAATTTGGAGACAGATGATGAAACAACAAGTAGTTTTATTGTAGTAGCTGTGGCTGCGTATGTGTGTTTGTAACACTGATATTATGTTCATTGGAAAACATGTTTTTTTCAGCTTATTCAATGTTTTTTTCCTTATTTCCTCACAATTTGGACCTAACATGTTTCATAAGCCTGCTGTAAAACACTCACACTTAATATGTATTTACAATGATAAAACGTAATTTAATACTGCAATTAACACAGCATTTTTAATATAGCCAACTCAGTACCTTCCCTCATATCTGTCTTCCTCTCCATGCCTCTGTCACACACATGCACACAGCATGCATTTTTTGTAGTAGATAGTGGCTACCCCTCCCCCACTCTCTCACTCAGTCTAAACCTTAGCAAGTTGTTTATTTCATTGAACATATTGACAGTGTTTCTGATTGCGCTTAGTTTCAACAATTTAATTCTCTTTGCATTTTTGAATTTACATCATTTGAGATCGTGTGCATATAGCTGCACCTAGTATTTCTGCTAGGTTTCATTGAACTCTGGCTACTCCGTGGCTAGCTACTCCTCTGGCTACTCCGTGGTCGTGGCACATTAAGCCACCAGTGGCTTAATGTGCCACGACCAGGCTAGCTATAATTGTCCAGAAAGACGTAAAGCGACAAACCGCTTCAACTTATTCACAATCCACAATAGCATGGTTTGTAAACTTTTTTTTGGGGGGGGGGGCCCTGGGCAAATTCTTTGCCCAGGGGCCCAGACTACCCTTAATCCGTCCCTGTATATATTGTCCTAACCCTTTGTTTTCATCCCTAGAGAGATGTGAATGAAGTAGTGAGAACATGGAATACCCACTATATCAGACCAAGACCTGGACAAGAAGTTGCTGGAGGTCGACCCATCCTCATGTACACAGTCCCTCAGGAGTATGATGCTGAGGACTGTCTTAAAACAGTGGACATGGAGGAGGTTGCGGTATGCAAGGAGGAGTGCACACTCAAGAGTCAGTTTCCCTGTGATGAGACTGTCTTTGAGATGTGTCTACTACTAATGCAGGAGAATGAATGGGAGGCTCCTACAGATGCTTATAATGCAGCTGAATTGTACACCTCACTTAGAGCAGTATTACTTCAAAATCTTTGAACATGCTGATTGATTTTCCAGTTTCAGCATCCTTGCTATTATATGGTGGCAGTGGTATCATCATTATTTCTTATTCAGTTAAATAATTAATGTTTGCTAATGTTAAAAACCTTCCTGATGTTTACTAAAGCAGTGAAGAAGCACACCCATCTAAGCAATATTGTGGGTTTTTTTGTTCATGAATTGCCTGGTTAGGGTTCAACAGTGACATGGTTTATCTAGATTAAGTTACAGTAGTTTTGTCTTTTAGGTTGGGTGTGCTGGTTGCAACGGTGTCTGTGTTATGTGATATACGAACTGCACTATAACACTGTACTCCAATAAACTACTGTTAGAATTATTTTTACTATTCTCTATATGTTTATTTAATTTTCCATATTCATCATATTTATCATGTAACAAATAAGCTTTTTACCTTGGTGTGCAGTTGTGTGATTGTAGTCTGTAATTAATTGAGCCACAAAGAATCCCGATTTTAATTGCCGTTTTGGATTATGAAACTACATTTTTCCTTCAACAACTGCAACCTGTGATAAGGGTGTCTAATTTCAGTTTAACTCATACTGAAAAATCTCTTATAAGATTGTCATCAGGTACTACAGAGGCCTGTTGATGAATCATTGATTTGATTCAGGTGCCTTAAATCAGGGAAACAGCTAAAGTAAATAAGATGTGTTATAACAAATTTTAACACAGTGTTTAACTTGATTCATTACTTGTTCCTCCATGTTCACATGCCTTGGTGAAAACAGTTTTTTTTAGAGCCTTGTGCTATCTGCTTGTTTTGCTTTGGACTTTTCTGGACTTTCTCACCCTGTCACCTCTAAGCAACCAGCCACAGTCCAATCAGCTCAGCCAACAGTCAATTAGCCCAGATGAGCTCCACCTGCTGCCAGTAGTTATTATCAACTCTGGTCACCTGTTCACCTGCTTACATACACCTGCTTCAGCCAACTCATCCCTGCCAGAACTTCTCGTCTTATCCCATCTCATGCGCTTTGACTCTACCAGTTCCTGTGTGCTTAGGCAGCTGGAATCTTCTGTTGCTTCTCTGAAGAAAGTTGCCTGTGTCTGCATGCTGCATTTCTACCTGTTTTCCCATGAATTTCAATCACTTGCTCCCAGATCCACATCGCCTGTTCTGGTCTGTTTACTACCTGAATCTTCTGTTCTGCTTCTCTCTGCCCACCTGCACCATCAGCTATTATTCTGTCAAGTCTGGTTCTTCCTTCAATAAACCTTTAAACCAGATTGTAACTCTGGGCCGGCAATGGATTCATGTTTAAAGCCAGAATGTACAGTAATGAATAATGCTGGTGAACCTGATATTTAGCCGTACAGTGTTACGATTTAAAATGTTTATTGATGATGAGGACCAGACTTGACAGACTGTATAATGGCTGATGGCCATGGCAGGGATGAGCAGGAGACCAGAGGATGCAGGCAGTGACAGAGCAGAACAGGCAATGTGGACCCAGGAACCACCAGAACGTGCAGTGCGGGTGGCTGGAACTCACGGGGAAACAGGCAGAACTGCAACATGCAGACACAGGTGACTTTCTTTAGACACGCGACAGAACAGTCCAGCTGTCTGAGCACACAGGACCTGGTAGAGTTGAAGCACATCAAACAAGAGAAGATGAGATGAAATGAGTAGAGAGGTTCTGGCATGGATGAGTTGGCTGAGGCATGTAAATGTAGGCAGGTGAACAGGTGAGCATGGCTGACAGTAATTACTGGCAGCAGGTGGAGTTGATTTGGGCTATTTGATGTTGATTGAGCTGATTGGATAGTGGCTGGTGGCTGAGAGGTGACAGGCTGATAAGAAAATTCCAAAGCAAAATTAAAAGATCTAAATAATGAAAAGTTTGTTTGACATTACATGAAGCTTCAGGTTGTTGGAGCAAAAATTGGGAAAACACCAGATAATTCACATTGACACTATATCTGTATATTCAAGAAATATATATTTAGAAGTTTAATCAGATTTCTGATTCTCAACTAAAGGTGTCCTTTCTAGCATTTGGTATTATTTTTGTTACTTTTTAAAATCATTCACTGTCAGACTATATAGTTCTTGTGTGTAATCAAACATTTATTGAATATGAATGACAACTTGCACATATTCCCTTTGTAACAAAATATGAAGCACATTTTTAAACAATTGTGCTGAGAAAATAAAGGTGCACTTGTGCTACTCAGCAGAGCATATGAGCAAAAAAATCTAAATATACTAAACAGTTCAGTTGAACTTACAAATAAAGATTTTAAACATTTTTAAAATGCATACAAATTAAATATCAAACAGGGTGTATACACCAAAAACATAAATCATCCATAACTGGAGCCCTCTTTACATGGCCTAAACCTCCATGTATAAATCATGCTGCTTGTTTTGGCTATACAGAAAGGGATGTATAACTATAAGAAAAACATGAAGCTGTACCCCTTGAGGAATTTCAAGTAATTATGTAAATATTTTTTGTAACATGAACAATATTGAAATCTTTTCCTTGGCTGAAAGAAAATGTCTATCGCAAAAAAATTGTACATATAAATGTTAATGCACAAAGTTGTTTATAAAATGTGGATAAACAAGTGATCTAATATCTTGCTATTAAGCAATCATCAAACCCACCTCTTTTTAGTAGCCTTTGTTGAATGTATGTATGAGCTACACAATGTCCATAATCCAGATGTTGCAGTCCAACACTGCATTGA
Source organism: Fundulus diaphanus (assembly GCA_037039145.1). Taxonomy (NCBI): domain Eukaryota; kingdom Metazoa; phylum Chordata; class Actinopteri; order Cyprinodontiformes; family Fundulidae; genus Fundulus; species Fundulus diaphanus. The sequence goes on along the minus strand of CM073121.1, from coordinate 12,963,817 downwards.
ATTCAGACCTGAACTCTGGAAAGCTATCATAGCTATCAGCTAGCTCTAACACCCTTCCACATGTGTGGGCAATAGGCCTTCGAGAGAATTTTGACATTTGTGAACAGAATCTCAATTTGGCCACAGGTCATCACATCACTTCCAGTTGTAAATCTTAGAAACTTCTGCAGTTTCTCTTCATCCAATTCTCTGAGGTATCTCTTAAGGTGTTTCTCTACATCCTGTTGCTTTGGTGTCATCATTGCAGAGAACTGCATTAGTGCCTGCACCTTCTTAGGCGTTGGTTTGAGACTGTTATACATCTGTATAAGCTCATCATGCTTAACGATAAGATTTGACTGCAAAATATCTCTCCAGCAATCTATAACATACATGGGTTTTTGCACAAGCTCTTTGTGTGCAATCTCCATCAGGACCTCTCTAAGTGTTTCAGCAGCAACTCTTCTTCGACATTCATAGTTGTCAAGGACTTCCAATAATTCATCTTTATCAACAGAGGAAAAATCCTTGAGAGCCTTTAGAAGAATTTCCTTGTCTTGGCAACTGACAAACTGCAAGAAGGTTTCAAGAAGCTCACTCTGCACAGCTCCAAACAAGATCTCCTCCAAAAGAGGGAGCGCTAGCTTGATGGGGAGGTACTTACATGTTTCATAACCTTTAAGCAGAATTCTGCCAATGGCTTTCCAGATGTCGCAGGTGAAGTCATGCCTAATGAAAGGGACTTTCACTGTTGTTCCTAAAGTGCATCGGTCATAAAATTCTTGCCAGAATGAGCTAAAAACATCTCTCAAAACACCCGAACCACAACCATTTTCCTTGGTATTGTCAGGAAGTAGTCGATCAATAATCAGCTTTTGTGTCAACACAGCTGGATCTGAGAATGCAGTGATCATTTCATCCAGACAGTTGCCATGGTGTAAGGTTAATATCTTTGCACCTGTTGACATTGGGGGGGAGAACTGTTGGACCACATCACTGGAAACATTAGAAGTGGAGGGAGACTGTTGGAGCAACACATCAAAATTATATGGTTCAGTGTCATCTTCATCTCCTTCATGCTCACTGACACATGGGCCTTCAAACGTCGCATCCGATGATTCGGATGCGACGTTTGAAGTACTCTCCTGCTCTATGGTTATAACGGAATAGTTATCATAGATAAGGTCAGTACTTGTGTCACCATGGTAATCGGGTTGTGTTAATGAAGGGTGGTCCATTGAGTAAACTTCTGTGATGTTGTGAAGGGAACCATCATCATGCTCATGTGTTAGGGAATCATTTTCTTCCTGAAAGTTAATGTTCCTCTCCTGACCAGCATCACATTCTCTCACTTGAACGACATAAACATCGTCCAACAACAACACATCCTGATCATCATCATTAATCTCCTCAGAATTTTCAAGCACTTTTATGACAGCATTATCCGGGGTTCCATCGTCCTCCACATCCTTCTTGGGGAAGGTAGCTATGTAAAAGCGTAGCCTGGACATGCAAAGAGTGTCATAGATCAAACCGATGGTTAGGTTGTCTTGGACAGGGTTTTGTTTGTAATCCCACACTTCAAAGTTAAAGTGTGATTCGTGGCCTTTGGTTGATATTCCATTTGGGAAAAATAATTCTTTGCCTTTTTGTAGAACAGTATCAATGCCGCGTTGTACTCCAATAAGTACTGCCCTTGTGCCTCCTCCGTATTTTGCCCTAATATGTTTTACCTGTCCATTTTCACAGTGCAGCCAACCAATTTCAATTGTTCTGTGACTAGCTTTCCCTTTTCTCCTTTTAGGAACTGGAAGAACCCCTTCTTCTGTTGCTTTTGGGACTGAGTCTTTGTCTGTGGTTTTGTTTGCATCAGATTCCTTTCGCATCTGAAGTTTTGCCCGGAGTTTTTCAAACAGACCCATTTTTTGTGTCTTCATTGTTTTTTGGGCTTTGCAAAAGTTCAACAGTGCCAAGCGATCTCCATAAGAAGAAATATATTTGGCCAGGTCGCCATCTTCCATAAGAGGAATGACATCTTTGTCGATCTGTTGAAAGAATGCGACAGAGTTAATATAGTTCTCTCTATGATAACATGTACTGATTTCTAATAAGGCTACACATATTGTCCCCTTTAGCATTATTTCATACATTCAGTTTCCAAATTTTGGATCAAATTGCACTCCAAAACCTAAATATTACTTACAGAGTAACATCCTGTTAAAATTAAACAATGATTTTAAATTGAAACTTGCCAGATGTTAGAATAATTTTGAGCTGAACTGTCTTTGTCTATGGATAAAATACAAGTTATAGGAAAAAAGTAACTAAATGTACATCAATCAGTATAGTTGGTACAGTTTAGCCAAAAGATCTTACTGTAGATGGAATAGCATAGAATTTTCTCAACACATTACTGCAAATAATTAATTGAAGAAACACGTTCCCATTCAAAATATTCTTAAATATATATAGCAAAAAATGATGGGACTAAACTGACCGAGTGAGAAACAGCTCCAGGAATAATGTAGTTATCAACAATGAATGTAGTTATCAAGAGAACTTTCGAACTGGCTACTACAGTATTTAATTTGAATTCCATTCAATTTAATTTATATAGCGCCATTTCAGGATACATGTCATCTCAAGGCACTTTACAAAGTCAAATTCAATCAGATTATACAGATAGGATCAGATTATATAGATTGGATCAGATTATACAGATTGGTCAAAAAGTTTCCTCTCTAAGGAAACCCAGTAGATTGCATCAAAGTCCCGACAAGCAGCATTCACTCCTGGAGAAGCGTAGAGCTACAGGGAGAGTCGTCTGCATTGTCCATGGCTTTGCTGCAATCCCTCATACTGAGCAAGCATGAAGCGACAGTGGAAAGAAAAACCACCCATTAGCGGGAAGGAAAAACCTCCGGCAGAACCGGGCTTAGTATGAACGGTCATCTGCCTCGACCGACTGGGGGTTACAGAAGACAGAACAGAGACACAACAAGAGAGACAAACAAGCACAGAAGCACACATTGATCCAGTAATCTGTTCTACATTAGATGGTAATAGTGGTGATCTGTCTTCCCTGGATGATGTCTCAGTTAACAGAACGTCAGACCAGGTGTACCTACTATGAAGAAAAAAATGACAGAACAAAAAGACAAAAGATTAAATAACAATCAAGCAAAGTAGATTGGAGAACCGATGGATAACTCAGCAGAGTGAGAGAAATAGACCCTGATGTCAGAATTTGAAAGCATGACATTTAAAGTCATCCAGCTTTTGATGTCATCAAGACATGACTGCAGTCGAAGTAACTGATTGGATTCATCAGGATTTATGGATAAATATAGCTGAGTGTCATCAGCATAACAGTGGAAATTAATCCCATGCTGTCTGATAATTTTTCCGATCGGAAGCATATATATAGTAAAGAGAATTGGTCCAAGGACTGAACCCTGTGGTACTCCACATGTGACCCTAGAGTTTGAGGAAGATTTATTATTAACTTGACCAAACTGGAATCTGTCCGACAGATAAGATTTAAACCAGCCTAATGCTTTCCCCTTAATCCCTACAGTATGCTCAAGTCTTTGTTGGAGAATATTGTGATCAGCTGTGTCAAATGCAGCACTGAGATCTAACAGGACAAGTATAGACACAAGTCCATTATCTGAGGCCATGAGAATATCATTATAATGATACTCTCTCATATATATTGTGTGTGTGTATATCTATCTATATCTATATATATCTATATCTATCTATATATATATATATCTATATATATCTATATATATATATATATATATATATATATATATGGCAGTTGCAGTTACAGCTCAAACATCATAACTAGGGTTATATAAATAAAATTAGAACATAATCTGAATCACACTGCAATAAAGTTACACAGAACATCCACAGCAGAAGCCAGAGAAAGATCGGTCGAACCTCCACAACCTGAAACGTCTCTGAAGCAGGTGGATTCTCAGACTAAACTCTAATGATCTGCCTGTGTGTGTTCTGACTTTATTTATTTCATGTACCAGCTTCTTAATCTGAGTCTGACTCACAATTTACGGCCTAAAATACAAACATGAAAAAGTTTGATTTGATTTGTGTCTGATGATGAGCGAGTCAGCAAGCTACACTTTGGTAGAGCAGCACAGAGTAACAATAACAGAGCGCTCCTTAAAGATGTTATTAATCAGAGGAATAAAAAGTTACTGTTTATAGTTTCTTATTGTTTCACAGCAGTTACATCCAGCAGGAAAACACGGCCATAGCAACACTCCTCAGCTCTCCGTAGCCCCATCTCCGGTTTACCTGTTTCTGTCTGAATATGCGCTTAAACTGCATCTGTAAATTGAATTGTGCCTGTCTGAATCACTATAAAAAGTAAAACAGCTCTGTGCGTAAGCGTAATGAAGAAATTGCATCTATCACCACTAATCCCCCCAGCAGCAGCAGTAACGGCAGCGGTGTGTGCGTGACATGCACGTCAGAGCTTGTCACTGGTTCAATCACGGCCCCATGAGCAGTGACGGACTGGACGGTCTGGCATTTGGCCAGATGCCTGAAGGGCCGCGGGCCCTCGTGGGCCGTTTGGGCCGGCCAATCACGAGGCGGCCTGTGCGCGGCCCCTTTCACCCTGTTAATTGTAGGCCTACATTATCTCTCGGCCCACTAATAAGCCAAATGCAGAGCAGGGTTTCCCGCAGCGCTGTCTTGGCGAGGCAAATTAAATTCTTCCTCAGCTGATGTAAACGACGTAAATTCAGGAGAGAGAAAGATACATTTTCTGATTCTAGCTCGTTTTCTTCTCCCGGATCGGTTTCGATCCTCTGTTGCCTCCAATTTCTCTCTCACTCTCTTCCTCTCCTTCTTAATGACTAACTTTGACCTTAAATGTCTCACCTGTGTGACAGTTTCCATGATTTCAGCCAATTGAGCATATTTGCCTATGATTTAAGCAGAGATCACAAGCCATGTGCGCATACAGCACAATGCGGATATTTCATCTTAAAATGAAGCGTAGCGTTAAATAAATACATTTTCATGTGATTACTGTAACGTCCCATTATGACACCCAAGCACCAGACCGAGGTTTTGCTGCTAACACTTTATTTTAGGACGAACAGAATGGGACAGCTTTCACTCCGCCAGTCCCCTGAACCATCGCTCCTCCCCCCGGAAGCCACACATTTCTTCCAGTATGACCCCAAAACAACCTGACTTAAAGAAACAGTAAGTGTGCAACAGCATTTAGCAAAAAAGCCTAATACGGGTCATTATAATAAAAAAAAAAATTATTGATTAAATTTACAGTTTTTAAATTTAATCTTGACAAAGGATATGTTTATTTACATGTCTTTATGGTGTGGGGGGAAAAACACTGTCACACTGCCATTACAGTTTTCAGCTCGTGCACCCTTGCATCACACTTTGGGAATCCCTGCTCTAGATGTGTAGAGCGCCATTTTCTCTCCAATTTACTCATATTGTGCTTTAAAGAACGTAGCTCGAAATTAAACCAGCTTCCTCTGTATAATCAGCTTCTTTTTCAAGGGACTAATGCAAAACGCAACAAGGGAGTAACACCATCAACAAAGGCATCTATTTGTGAATTGGAAGAAACAACATTGCTGCCATCTGCAGGGCATTTATGTGATACTGAAGATATTAAAAGGGGGACAGACTCTTTAAAGTTTGATACAGCATTATCTGATAAAAATCTACTATAATGAAACCTTCTTTTAGGGTTGGAGAACTCTTTTAAACTGAACTCAAAGGTTATCAAAAAATGATCAGATAGGACAGGGTTGTGAGGAAATACTGTTAATTCTTCACAATCAATGCCATATGTCAGCACATGGTCCAAAGTATGAAGGCAAAAGTGCGTTGGCTTATGCACATTCTGCGCAAAACCAATTGAATCTAGGATAGTTTTAAAGGCTACACTAAGGTTATCACATTCAGTGTCAACATGGATGTTAAAATCACCCACTATAATAACCTTGTCAGTGTTTAACACCAAATCAGATAAGAGGTCTGAGAACTGATCCAAAAATTGCGAGTAAGAGCCTGGTGGATTATACAAAACAACAAATTGAGGAGGTTTTATTGCTTAGCAGTTTGGATGAAGGAAACTGAGGGTTAAATATTCAAAGGAATTGTAGTTATTAATTAGCCTGGGAATAATTAATAAATCAGACTGGAAGATAGTTGATACTCCTCAACTGGCTAAGGGCCGGCTATCAGCTGTTTTTTCAACAGCACGGTGCTGCGTCTCCAATTCTGACACCCTCGCTCCGAAAGCTACAACATGTACATGTACCATTATCTCTAAAGGATGCAGAGGAATACTTAAACATCTGACACAGAGAGCAGGAGATAGGGGGAGACTGAGACAGAGATGGAGAAGCTGAAGGAAGAGTAGAAGAAGAAGCCATTGCGAGGCCTGACTGACATTTTTGGATGGAGTTTTTTTATATACGTCAGCGGACATTTTCAGTTTCTATTTTAATGCTATGTACTCAAATGAATAATGATCTCAACAATTTGGACTAAAGAAAAAGCAGCCAATTTCCCTGCAATTTTAAATCAAGTGCACTAAATGTACAACTTTTGTTAAATTTATAAATAATGCTTCTCTGCTAACACTTTTCTGAGCCCATAGTTATTATTACAGTATACCAACTTAATCACATTTGTTAATCTACATTTGCACTCCATCAAGTCTGTTTAAGTCTAAATAAAGCACATTCATTAGCAAATTATGATTAGAAATTGCTACAGGAGAATGAAAATACGAGTAATTTTAGATAAAGTATAAAACATCCTCTCTAAACTAGGACAAAAATGGCTCTTTATCCTACATACAGGCCTATATGCCCTAAAGTGTTGCGGTTATCCTGCTGGAATAAATGTTTTATTCATGTGCTATTATCTTTTATAAATCACCACTCATAAACCTAGACCATTATCACTGCAATTCATATAAGGATCTCTCATCTGTTACCTTTTCCTCTTCCAAACGGCTGATGACTTCTTCTGGAACTCTGCGCTCACGAAGAAATTCGGACACAGTGGTCACGCCGCGCGTTTCTGTGAAGATGTAACACAATAGTGGATATCTAACAATGGCAACAGGTTGACTGTCAATTTTGCACAGACGTGCACAACTTATTTGTTGTTTATCACACCACCCCAACACATTGTCTATATATAGAAGGATAAAACACAGTTGTCTTTGTATCAGAACATTGTCCAACAACATTTAAAAAGTTGGTGCCAAATCTTAACAGACCGTGCTCGGAGCAGCATGTCATTAGCATTAGCTAAAAGACCGGCTGACTGAGCTGTCTGCCAGAAAATTCAGATGTGACTTGTAACTCTGATGCATTAGTTACTACAGAAGCATAATGACACCTACTTGATGCAGCCATGTGAAAGGTTCTTCCTCACAAACGGTGATAAGTCCGAGGCGGATAATGCCAATTCTGCACCCGAGGGAAGTCAACCTCATCAAGGAAGAGACAGCGCATGTAGCGACCGCAGACTTTGGGAAACGTCTAGAAGCGCATCTCGTTCATTTGCTACTTCAATCTCAGAGGACTTCAGGCATCATTTGTCAGAAATATCTGCTTTTAAAATATCAGCAAATTTCGAAGTTTTTTCTAATAAATTGCAGAGTTTTGTTCTTGCAAATTTCTGAATTAACAATGTCGGAAAATATCCTACTTTAAATGTTAAAAATATCTGCCTTTAATCATGAAAATATTTGATTTATTTCCCCACAAATGTGCGACCTATGAACGACCGAAATTTTCCGAGTTTTCCCTTGAAAATTTGTGAAATTAATCTCAAAACTTCTGAGTTTTTAGGAAGAGATTTGTGACTTTTCAAAATTAGAAAATTTCCGATTTTTTTCTGGAAAATATGTGTAAATATACGAATGTGGTACAGAGTCCATTTTGTGGATTCAGCAGTTCAACAGTCTGATGGCATATGTGCAAATGTCCAAATATACAAATGTGGTACAGAGTCAATTGTGTGGCTTCAGCAGTTCAACAGTCTGATGGCATATGTGCAAATGTGCAAATATACGAATATGGTACAGAGTCCATTTTTTTGTGGCTTCAGCAGTTACAGAGTCCATTTTGTGGCTTCAGCAGTTCAACAGTCTGATGGCAACAGGGAAAAAGCTTTTGCAGAACCTGGTGGACCTGCAGCGGATGCTGCGGAACCTCTTCCCAGAAGGTAGCAGGGAGAACAGTCCATGGTGCGGGTGTGAGGGGTCTTTTATGATGTTACGGGCTCGGGACACACCGCGCTGAGATGAGATGTCCTTGATGGAGGGAAGAGGAGCCCCGATGATCCCTTCTGCTATCCTTACCACTCTCCTCACGTTCCTCCAGTCGGAGCCACTGCAGCCTCCACACCACACAGAGAGACAGCTGGTCAGAATGCTCTCTATGGTGCTTCTGTAGAAGGTTGTGAGGATGGGCGGGGGCAGGTGGGCTCTCCTCATCCTCCGCAGGAAGTACAGTTGTTTCTGTGCCCTCTTCACCAGTGACGTGGTGTTCACAGACCAGGTGAGGTTTTCCGTGATGTGCACCCCCAGGAACTTGGTGCTGCTGACCACCTCCACAGCTGAGCTGTTGATGAGCAGTGGAGCGTGGTGAGGCCAGTCGACGATGATCTCCTTCGTCTTCTCTACGTTCAGGATCAGGCTGTTGTCTCTGCACCAGCCCACCAGTTGTTTCACCTCCTCTCTGTAGTCCTGGTCGTTGTCGTCTCTGATCAGGCCCACCACCGTTGTGTCGTCTGCAAACTTCACGATGTGATTGGTGGTGAACCTGGGGACGCAGTCGTGTGTCATCAGGGTGAACAGCAGGGGGCTCAGGACGCAGCCCTGAGGGGAGCCCATGCTGAGGGTGATGACATCAGAGGTATTCTGTCCGACCCAGACTGACTGAGGTCTGTTGGTGAGGAAGTCCAACAGCCAGTTGCGAAGAGGTGTGCTGAAGCCCAGATGTTCTAGTTTTCCTACCAGGTGCTGTGGGATGATGGTGTTAAACGCTGAACTGAAGTCCAGGAACAGCATCCGCACGTGCGTGTTCTTCTCCTCCAGGTGTGCCAGGCTCAGGTGAAGAGCAGAGGAGATGGCGTCCAGCCTTTCAAAGCACTTCATCATGATGGAAGTCAGTGCAACAGGCCGGTAGTCGTTGAAACAGGTGACTTGAGGTTTCTTTGGCACCGGAATGATGGAGGCCGACTTAAAGCATGCAGGCACTGTGGCTGGGTCCAGCGAGGTGTTAAAAATGTCTGTGAGGACACCAGCCAGCTGACCTGCACACTCCTTGAGCACCCGCCCAGGTATGTTGTCGGGACCTGGGGCCTTCCGCGGGTTGACTCTCCTCAAATTCTTCCACACGTCGGCGGTGTCAAGGCAAAGCGCCTCCTCTTCCTGATGGGGAACAGCCTTCACTGCTGGTGTGCTGTTTAGTGCCTCAAACCTCCCAAAGAAGTTATTTAGTCCATTGAGGAAGTCAGCATCAACTTCACCCACCGGGGGTGAGGACGCGTTGTATTCCGTATGCCTTTCCACATGCTCCTGGTGTTGCTGGCGTCATGGAAAAGTCATTGCATCCTCTACTGCGCATGCGGGACACTTAGGCATATGAATGCAGTTCACACAGGAGATCACATACAAGTCGCATATATTTGGAAATGTGAACGGACACGCAAAAAAATCTGATTTCACAAAAAAATCGGAATTGAGCATCAAGGTCTGCAGCGTGAACGTAGCCTAAAAGTGAACCAAACTGATTGGCTGGTGACTAGACAGGGGAGTGACAAACAAACAGATTGGGTGGTGACTGATTAGAGGCTGATGACAGAGAAGTGATCTGAGCAGGCCGGATACTTGTGTCCACAAGCAAAACTGCTTACATAAACAAAGTACAAAATCAAACCAAACCAAAACAAACCCCAACCTATGTCATAAACCAAAACTAAGACACGACCTAAACTAAGACCAAACTCAACAACAGTTTACTTGCCATACTGGTCATTTTACTACTTCATCTATTTTATATCAATGTGCACTCACCTGTCAGTATTTTACTGGGATTGCCAGTTCCAATTACTTTTCTTTGAGCGTGGATTAATAGAGGACTTTGAGATGATGGAGGAGCTGGTAGCCAAGTGGTCAAATGAAAGACACTACAGCTGGAAAGTTAATGCAATCATGGACACACCGAGAATAAAATGGGACAAACTGATAGGTGTTAACAACCAATGGATGTCCAAATCTAATGGTAAAAATGTTGGACTTTTGAAGGAGATACGAGATAAAGTGGCTGAAATTAACCCAGAACAAAAACTGATATTTCTTCATGGTATCATCAGATGTTGTGCAAGTCAGTGCTAAAAGTTAGCCATGCTGTTGAGGTTTTAACTAAAATAGTTAGTTTAATAAGGACAAGAGCACTGAATAACAAACAGTTTGTTTTATTCTTTCAGATGCACAACAGTGAACACTGAATTAGGCTACCAGACAGTTGTAGACGGGTCAGTCTGAGCATGGTGCTTAATAGAGTATGGAAATGGTGAGCAGAGATTCAAGAGTTTTAATGATGAGAAAGAGCTCTCTGATACTCACTGGATGGCAGATATGGCCTTTGCTGTTGATGAAACTGCACTAATGAATGAATCATGGGCAACACGGTAATTATTTGTGAATGGGGATGTGTCCCTCTCACATTAGCAAAAAGAAATAAATAAAAATAAATAAATGTGATAATCAGATAATTTTATGAAATACATTTGATAAAAAACAAAAAAACAGATAAAACATGAAGAAAGAAGCTTGATATTTATTGCCATACCTTTCCCAATCACTCAAAACCGGGAAACAATCCCAGGGTTTTCAGAGGGTTTGATGGCTTAATTATTTATACGTCGGAGGAGCACAGTTGTCATACTGAAAGAAAAACTAATCTTTCACTTACAATATGTTCACACTGAAAACCTAAAGTGAATTTACAGTTAAAATTATAATTTCTTTTCAGCATTAAGCTAGACCAGCATACCAATTGTGACCAATTACCACAATATCCATTGTTTGTTCTATGGCGGTTGCTGGAGTATCCGGAATAACCTAAGCAGATACCGAGAATATGTCTCACCCATACCTTAAAAGAGCCTTATTTATCCATAGTCAAATGAGTTAATACATGTAAAAAAAACTGTTACACTGAGAGAGCATACAGAAAAAGTATGTGTGAAAATTAAAACTTCCACTCTCTACAGACTGGAGTCACATCAGCACACATCAGCAGCATGAGAATATTTTGCATTCCAACATCTAAGGCACTTTGTGATTTTAAGTCAAAGTAGGATAACTATTACAAGACTGTACTATTCTTTTATGATATGGGAATCTCCTAAAATCCTGGGGTATTTACGAAACAACATTTTTGAGAAAAACTGAGCTACACCAAACTATCTGCTGAGTTTTTAATAAAACTTTTTGTATTGTCTTGGCATACATGCACATTTTCAAATTTAAAACAATAGATACTTTTTATTAATGGTGCCTTTAAAAGATGGGTATTTCTAGATAATTAAAGCATTAAGAAAGAAAAAAATATAGGAGCAATAACACACAAAAGACCATTAATTTGAGCCCTTAGTCTCACGTTTGACTTTCCAAACACTTCTCTCCCCAAGAATAACAGTGTGACCTTGTTAAGAGCAAGTTATTAATTGGATTGCACTGTCTTGCACTCCTTAGTAACAACCTCAGGACAGACATCCTCTGTGGTTGGTTTTATTTAAACTCCCAAGGCATTAGATGAGCTACCCACACAAAATGATCAGAACTATTCTTGTTGGCTCCGGGGGCGCAGTGCCAATCTTTAAGAAGAGAAACTAAATGTAGGTTTAATTTGATTTTCTATAGAAGGCTATGACAAGTCTATCTGCTTCATTTCCCCTATTTGTGCTCTTTAACTTATTTTTTCTTCTATCAGGGTTTTTATTCAAGATTACATTAAATTAAATATGAGTCTGTAGTTTATGTTGGGTTGTTATTTCTTCTTTACAGTAACATTAAACTCTTACCTCTCCCATCTTTCATAGCACCGATATAAATTTAGCACAAAAAGTAAGAAAACTGGTGCTTCGTAGATATTTCCACTGACTGGTGTAAATGGTTCTTGTAAAAAAAAATCTCACTGTTTGAAGCCTTGTTTATTTCCCCTAAATGGTGGCACACCTCTTAAGAAAATGTATTTTGTGGTTAAGCAGTACAATTGATTATCTGGGCTGTGCGTGGGAGATTATGGGCAAGTGTTATCATTGGAGATAAGTTTTTCATTGGGGCTCAATTCCAAAATTGTGTTGTCCTAAATTTAAGGGTGGCTTCCTCTGCCCCCATTCACATTTAGACATTGAGGGCTTCTGGGTGGGTGCATGGGAAGGGGGGGGGGGGGGGGGGGTTGATGCGCTAGCACCTGTTAACTTCCGGAGGGGGGGCGGGCTGTACCAGGCACCGCCATTTTTGGCTCTCTCAGTTTTAAACACACTTGAGAACAACATGCAACAATGCAACATTTGAGCAGGCGGAGGCTGGCTCGGGGTCTGTTTCACACCCCTGTTCTCCAATTGCCACTCGGAGTCTGGGGCATGGAGGAGGAATGGTCCACCCAGTCGGGGATTGGCTGGGGCTGGCGCTTTTACTCTCCCCTGGAATATGGGTGGGGCTTAAGTGTGGAGGGCAGGCTGTGGGGGAGGTAGCACCTCAGGGTTTGTGGGATGGGTTCTGGTTGGTTGCCCGTTTGGCTCATGTTGGCTCCAACTCTGGGTGGATGGGCCCGTGGGTTGTCTGGTTTGGGATCGGGGTGCGGGGTTAGGACCAAAGCATGGACCGGGTAGGTTGGGTTGTGGTGCCCCCCACCGCCATCTTGATGTTGGGGTTCACCTCCTTGGTCTGGGGGATGGATAACCCTCTGCGATGCTGGGGCCTGGACCTGAGTACTAGTGCCTGTACTGCATCCCCTTTTTTTGTGGTAGGAGTGTTTGCATGTTCACAGGGGCACTAGGGTGGGAACGTGCATCTGCTCCGGCACAGCTGGCTGCCAAGGGAGCCCATGGGCTCATCCCCGCAGCTCCTGGGGACTTTGGTGTTGTGGCTTTTGGGGGGTTTCCTGGGGCCCATCTCTGCTCTTCCTTCAGGTGGTGGAGGCAGCTTTCCATGTGTTGGCCCCTCTTGGTCACCTTTCTTCGGGGGGTCCCTTTGGGCATCTGGGGTTTTGGTTCCCCTGGCGTTCACCTCGGTGCTCTGGGGGGGAGGGGTCTTTGGCTCCTCACAATCACTATTGAGCATTTTTCTTATGGAAAACCATTACATACACAAGTGCACTCTCACAAACACCTATAGGTGCTTGGATTCAGGTACTTACATATTCAATTCTATACAGAAAACCCCTATTATTTTATAATATGCTTTTTATTTGTCATTATACATACAAGGTACATCCATCCATCCATCCATTTATTTACTCGCTTTATCCCTCATGGGGTCGCAAGGCATACAAGGTACATACAACAAAATTTTGATCAGATGCAGGGTTAGACTGAGCCTCTGATTGCGCCGCCACCATTGGCCGATATGACCAGCATGTCTTTAATGGTAGGTGAAATCCGGAGCACCCAGAGGAAACCTACACAGACATGGGGAGAATATGCAAACTCCAAACTCCCTGCCGAGCCCAGGACTCGAACCCGGGACCATGGTTAGGATTCTTGCCTCACAGTAACCATGGAAGCAAGAGTCCTAACCATTCTCACACCATGCCGCCAAAGTCAATTGGAACAAACCCACGACCTTGCTGTTATTAGCACCATTATTATTAGCCTTAGCTGTCACTTTATCCATTTCGTATTAAATAATACTGTATAATCTTCAGTGATAGTATCAAGGCGTTGGTTGTTTGTACCTGTAATACTTTATTGGTTGGTTTTGCTGTTGTGTTTACCACTCTTTGCAGGTGTGAAAGCAGACTCAGAGGATGTTATATTGCTCTCTCCCTTTCCTCTCTTTTTCTTTCACCTGTGTCTCTCCTTTTTTCCTCTTACCTTTCCATTTAAGTGTTCTTGCATATATAAATCAAGCGGAGCACTATGGCGAAGGCAATAAGGCTCCACTTGTGAAAGTAAAATCCGTTGGGCTCTTTTTGACATTAAGACAATAATTCTTATTGCCACATTGCCAGACAGGACACACACTCAAAAAAATATAAATAAATAAATTTAAGGGTAAATAAGCAGATCCTTCAACATTCATTGTACAGAAGCCTTGTCAACGCCAAGAAGCAGTGTTAAAGCAAAATAAAACATAACTATACAAGTTGAGCTTTAGCCACTATGCTATTTGGTTACAGAGCAGATGAACTTCCCGAGCTTAATTACCCTGCAATACTTAATTAGTCAAGGCACAGAGTTTTTTTTTTTTTGTCTGACTGCAGTTCTTTGCAAATGATCATGGAAAAAAAAGATCATAACTTTTATTATTACTTAGCCACATAAATCACAAGAAATCTTTATCCAAATTCTTATTCATGAAAACAAAATTCATATGTAAAGAAAGCCCAAATTGTATAAGATTATTTGTATTTCATGGGACAAATTTCCGAAGATCCTTCAAGTACTGTGGCAATAGTACATTCTCACTAATTTTAGGAACATTTATAAACATTTATTCAGTATAGGAAAGAAAACTCATATTAAGAAATAATTGTTTTTAACAAAATCACGGGTGGCACAATTCCTGGTACATTTACGGTCAATATTATTTGGAACCCTTATTTTGCCAACAGGAGAGCACTTGGTCTTCTCAAGGACATTTAAGAACGTTGGAGAATAAAGAGAGAAAGTCTCTATGGATCATCCAGAGTCCTGGGTCCTCTTCTAATGTCCTCATATTCATCCCACAGCTTTTCAATAGGATTTATTAGGTCTGAGGATTGAGAGGGCCATGGTTTTCAGCAACAAACATGGCCAACCTAAAATATTTGTTGCTAATAAGCTTAGTCTGCATTCCAATTAAGGTTCAAGTATAGTTTACCAAAGTTCACATGTTTATGTTTTTTGATGGTAGGACAGAAAATACAGTTTGATGGCATTATTCCTAAATAACCAGTTGGCATGAATGTCTCCCCCAAGTGCCAAGAACCGTTGAAACATTTTGTTGATTAATTTTTCTTTTCTTTCAATAATCATTGTATTAGGTCTTGATGAAATAACAGCATAGATATTTAACTTTCAGGAAATGGGGGTTTGTGTCATATGATGGACCGAAGTAAATTCTATATTTTATGAATGTGTGGAAGAACCTTTTATAAAGAGGCATAAAATGGACTGTAGTGACTCTGGTCTTGCGTACACTTCAACCTCTGTCAATAAAACATGGACTTTACCAACCGTTTCATAATTACGCTGGCCAAACTATCTAAAGGCGAATACTAACCTTTCTAATGTTTTCCTTAAGGTATAGTTACCCTAAATAAAGAAGTGGGTTCTAGTTTCTTTACAGACTGAAGTCAGTCTAAGTTGCATAGCTTCTACTTCTATAGCCGTATAAAGAGTTAACCTGAAAGCTGAAAGCTTTGAGTAAAATGCTAACTTTAATGTTTTGTGTTCCACCTGAAAGGGTAACTTAATAGTTAGAATCACTACCAGCTCCAAAACAATGAAATAACAAAAGGGAAAAAATATGTAGCCTCTAGGTTTAGTGACAACAAAAATATATTCTGTTTAAAGCTTTGAAACAATATCACCTTTATAATTATCAATTAGAATTTATAATAACTAATACTGCTTGATAATACTGTCAGTTTTAAAAAGGGGACCTGAATTCCTCCTTGATGACACTTCTTGCTCCAACAGTGGCACAACCAGAACTTTGAAATTTGTTTTATGCTCAGAAACATTTAAGCATGTCAAAAAGGCAAGCACTGTAAGTGGGCAACAACAATAATTTAATATGTAAAAAGTTGCAACATGTTTAACAAAATGGAATATGACTTACAAATTATTAGGTAGATTATACCACTCTCCAGTAATCCAATACGTGAATCTGCATTGGTTTTAACATAGTCCAGATGTTACTTCCTTATGCGTTCACAGGCAACATTTTAAGGTGCTCTTTCCCCACCTTCAGACATCTGACAGCTTGAGAGAAGTTAAATGAAGAGACCATGACCTGTGGAACGTCCTCCTGTTGAGCTGTGCTCTGACCTTGGTCACTTTCCGATTGTAATTAATTAAACCGCATGATTTCTGACGTTTGGCTTAGCCCTGATGTAGTTCGGCTTGTCTTTGATGTGCGCAGACATGAAAAAGAGAAGAGATGTGTTTGAGAACGTGATTATGACTGATTGTTACATTAGACAGAGGAATACATCAGGATGCTGGAGTACAGCAGGACACCATCCAACAACTCGCACATGTGCACTCAGACAGATGCTCACAGAAAGCTGGATCAGCAAAGAGGGGCCTGTGAACCAGCAGTAGGTTAAAGTCTTAATGGAGGACATTTCACTGGGGAAACTTCTTTCCATATGTTACATGGAGACTGACTCCAATAATCATTTTTCACCTTGTTACAGGAGCATCAGTAGTGCAGTCTGAGTGTTTGCTTGCTTTTCCGTCTTATGATAAAAAGTAAAAGTAAAGAATTGACTGAAGTGCTGCTGAAATATTTTTTAAATATTTGAAAGACTTTCTAGAATTAAAAGAAAAATATTTTTCTTTATTCTCCATGGCAGGAACAATAAAAAAAACTCAGATGAGAGAATTCAATTCAATTCAATTCAATTCAACAATACTTTATTTATCCCAGAGGGAAATAAATGTTGATGTAACTCATTTGGTCAAGGAGATATTATAGATGGTGATGGCTGTGGGCAGGAAAGAGCTCCTGTAGCGGTCCGTTTTACAACCTATCTGAAGAAGCCTTTGACTGAGACTCTGTTTTCCAATGAAAATGTCATGAAGAGAATGTTCAGGATTGATTTTCTTGATTTTATGCAAAATCCTTCTTTGCATCATCCTCTCCAGAGGTTCCATAGTCACCCCCAGAACAGAACCAGCCTTCTTTATCAGGTTGTTAAGCCTTTTTAGGTCCCTGACTCAGATGTTGCTGCCCCAACAAATGATTGTAAATTGCGGACCGGCACTATCAGCTTGTCTGTCATGTTAATTTAAAACTGCTTTGTCTCTGCTACAGTCCTTCACCCCAAGTCACAGCCACATTCAGTTCCTGATTGGTTGTCATGGCACGACAAGATACAAAAGTTCAGCTTTTTCAACTCCAACAACTGTAGCTTTGCATCCATCACAGGTTTCGTGTCGCTCTGGCTTCGCTTTAATGACCAAAACTGTGCATTTTGCAGAACAGAGAAACTGTTCCTGAGTCTATTGATGTTGGTGTACACCAGAGGGGAGGAGTTGTAACATGTTTTTGGCAGGGTGAGATGGATTTGCAGGGATGTTTCTTGCCCGTGAATGAAGGGCAGGTTAGCGGCAATGATTTTTTCTGTAGTCCTAACAGCAGAAGAGTTTCAGTCTGGCCCTGTCCTTTTTGGTGGCTGCTCCAAACCAGACAGTGATGGATGAACAGATGAAGAGGATCAGCTGCTCTTTAGGCAGGTTGAGTTTCATGAGCTGGCACAGGAAATACATTCTGTGCTGGACCTTCTTGATGATCTTGACAGTGTTTGGTTCTGAGGATGTACGCAATGACGGTGCTCTGAGCTAAAGTCCACGAACAGGATCCTTGCATATGTCCCTTGGGCGTTGAGGTGTTGTGCTCGTGAATCTGAACACTCACTGCCCTGAGTGATTCATGGTACCCTTTCCTCTTGCGCCAGATATGATGTCATGTGACAGGGAATGCTATCTATTTCTCCAAGCTAACAATCACAAGTCTGCTGAATGTACCAGGAGACTGAATCACTTGCTGCTGAGTCACTTACTCCTGTCCTGCATGTGAAGCAGTGGTGTTTCGTTCGCACTCTCACTGAGAAAGATTTGCGAACCTTCTGGACATGCCTAGTACTGCAGCTGATTTGTGAATCAGTATTATACCACTAATTGGTTCAGCGTAAACATGACTTAGATTGTGAGCCCTGTATGGCGTGAATGGATGACCCGCCCTGATTAATGCTGTGCCCGAATCTTACTGAAAGTGACGCTGTGTCACTGACTCTCACACTACACCAAGGACTGGGATGGACGGACAGATGTCATTTGGGATGGATAATACACTTGTCAGGGTTCTCTGTTTTCGTGCTCTCTAACTCTATTCACAGGTGGCTGCAGTTGAACGGGTGGGCGTGGCCCGCACCTGCGGCTCATCAAGGAACCCTCGTCTCTGGCTTAAAAGGAGTGCACAGACAGCTGGAAGATGCCAGAGTGTTACCCCGTCGTGGTATGCCTAGGCCCTAGATCTGTCTCGCAAGCTTCGTACCTGTGAGTTTTTGGAAACCCAGTTTTTGGACTAATCCTGTCTCCTGTCTTCTCCAGTTTTGTCGTGTTTTGGATTTACTCACCTGTGTTGGTTCTGAACTCTGAGGACCAGTCGTCCAAATCCCCGCCGCTCAGATTTTGCTCTGGCATCTTCACTCATACTCCCTTGGTGGTACCAAGCCAGGCATGAGACCCTCTTCCTGGATTCACCTGGTTTGTTAGTCACACTCCGGTTCTTCCAGCTGCTCCTCCTGCCTGCCGCCGCATTGGTGCTGTTTGGACCCCCCGCCTGCATTACATCTGCCAGCCCTCCTGTCACTCAGCCACCACCTTCCATCAGAGAGTTACGGTCACAGAGTTCCCTTTTCACTCACTCCCCCCGGACAGGTCTCCCCATCCAAACGGTAAGCAGCGCCGCTTCTGGAACATTCCCCCCGGTTCGATCCTCTGTAAACATATCCTCTTTCTTCCCGCAGTCGTTCCAGCTCTGACGTTCAGACCTCGCCTGTTGCACACAGTGTGTGTTTTCCCCCTTTTTTGAGCCATTAAATAAACATCTTAAAACTGTTCCTGCTTCCATCTGTGTCTGCATGTGGGCCAAACACTTAAAAACCATGACAACACTGATGGCCTTTTTTTCTGAGGTAATCTGGAATTATATCTCTTTCAGAAGTGATAGAGGTTTGATCCAAAAATTGTGTTTAGAAACATATTTTTGCCTTTTTTCAATGGGCAATGCATCACACACGGAATTACGATTGGGACCAGTGTCAATTAGAAATATGGCAACAGCGCTCCATGATTTGTTGCAGATGGGTCCCCTCTCTTGCAAGGAAGTACTGTGCTGCTTTGTTAACGGCCCAAAAGAAGTAGGAAGTCATGTTTTTTAATACAAAGGCTGTACTTTGAGAGGTATTTTTTCCTTTTTCAATCTGAGCTGACTTACTTCCAGTTGTTAGAATTTCAAAATAATGTAAGGAGAGAGCCTGAAAAGTCTGTTTCATCTTTATTACTTGTTTTAACTGTAAAGAAAGTAAATAGGGAGTTAAAGTGCTATAAATAGCAACAGAAATAGACAATGCTGTTAAAGCTCTATGAATAGCACACTAAGCGATGATAATTGCCTAATATAATGTAAGGAAATGAAAATGTAGTTATATGAAGTAAATGATTCAGTGAACAAATCATTTGAATTAATTATTTTAATGTACTGATTCTAGTGATTATGTTCACTCAAGAACCATACTGCCCATCACTAACTCTGATATAGATTATGATAAGAACCTGTAGAACAGAGTTACTTAAGTTTTTACTTTATTTATCTAGAGCAGCATGGACCATGGTCTGTAGTATTAGGTTAATAACACTAAATAGCC
This sequence comes from Fundulus diaphanus, assembly GCA_037039145.1. Taxonomy (NCBI): domain Eukaryota; kingdom Metazoa; phylum Chordata; class Actinopteri; order Cyprinodontiformes; family Fundulidae; genus Fundulus; species Fundulus diaphanus. The sequence goes on along the minus strand of CM073121.1, from coordinate 12,943,922 downwards.
AACACAGCTTTTCAGAATTTTAAATACAGCAACATGCTGTTGTCACATGTGTGGTTAGAGGCAAGGTAAGGCAAATTTATTTATATAGCACAATTCAGTACAGAGACAATGCAAAGTGCTTTACATGATTAAAATATAGGAAAATTAAACAGAATAAAAGCAAGTAGGAATAAAATGTAGAAACAAAATAGAACATTAAAAACAGTTGGACTAAAAAAGTTGAACTAATGATGTTTCAGTAGAACAGTTTAATTAGAACAGTCAAACGCAACCCTAAACGAATGTGTTTTTAATCTTGATTTAAAAGAACTCAGGCTTTCTGCACTTTTACAGTTTTCTGGAAGTTTGTTCCAGATAAGTGGAGCATAGGAACTAAATGCTGCTTCTCCGTGTTTAGTTCGTGTTCTAGGTATGCAGAGTAGGCTGGAGCCAGAAGACCTGAGTGGTCTGGTTGATACACTGATAACAAGTCTGTGATGTATTTAGGTGCTAAGCCATTCAGGGATTTATAGACTAACAGAAGTATTTTAAAGTCTATTCTCTGAGATACAGGGAGCCAGTGTAATGACTTTAGAACTGGGTTTATGTGCTCTACTTTCTTAGTCTTAGTGAGGATGCGGGCAGCAGCGTTCTGGATCAGCTGCAGCTGTCTGATCCACTTTTTAGGCAGGCCTGTGAAAACACTGTTGCAGTAATCAATTCGACTAAAGATGAATGCATGGATTAGTTTTTCCAGATCCGTCTGAGACATTAGTCCTTTAATCCTGGAAATGTTCCTCAGGTGATAGAAAGCCGACCTTGTAATTGTCTTTAGATGCTTTTGGAGGTTCTGGTCTGAGTCCATCACTACACCCAGGTTTCGGGCCTGATCAGTGATTTTTAGCTGAAGCGACTGAAGCTGTGTGCTAACTTTTGATCTGTACTCTATTGGTCCAAAGATTATTACTTCTGTTTTGTTTTTATTCAATTGAAGAAAATTTTGGCACCTGCAGGCATTGATTTCTTCTAGGCATTTACTCAGTGCCTGAACTGGTTCATAGTCACCTGGTGACATGGTGATGTAAAGCTGTGTGTCATCTGCATAGTTATGGTAGCTGATGTTGTTGTTTTTTATTATCTGAGCAAGAGGGAGCATGTAGATATTGAACAGGAGGGGACCCAGAATGGACCCTTAGGGAACCCCACATGTGATTTTTGTCATCTCTGATGTAAAGTACCTACTGATACAAAAGATTCCCTGTTCTTTAAGTAGGATTTAAACCAGTTGAGAGCTGTACCAGAGAGGCCGACCCAGTTCTCCAGGCGTTCTAACAGAATGGAGTGATCGACAGTATTGAATGCTGCACTGAGGTCCAATAGAACCAGCACGGTGGTTCTTCCACAGTATGTATTTATATGGATGTCATTAAACACCTTGATAAGGGTGGTCTCTGTACTGTGGTGAGCACGGAAGCCAGACTGGAAAACGTCAAAGCGGTTGGTTGTTGTTAAGAAGGTGTTTAATTGTTGAAAAACAGCTTTTTCAATAATCTGACTGATAAAGGTGAGGTTTGAGATGGGCCTATAGTTCTGGAGTAGAAGTTTGTCTAAATTGTTGTTTTTTAGCTGTGGTTTGATAATTGCTGTTTTTAGGGACTGGGGGAAAACACCTGACAGAAGGGACGTGTTTATTATCTGAGTCAACTCAGACGCTATGACAGGTAAAACTTTCTTAAAGAAAGCTGTGGGTAGAACATCAAGGCAGCAGGAGGAGGAACTTAGCTGCTGAATGATCTCCTCTAAGCTTTTGTGGTTTATTTGGCTGAATTGGGACATTTTGTCAGTGTAAGTTCCAGCTGAATACGGCTTTGGTTCTGGAGTTAATATGGAAGTACAAAGTGATCCTCTAATTTTTAGGATTTTCTCAGTGAAGAAGTTACCAAATTCATTGCAGGCCCTGGTGGAGTGGAGTTCGGAAGTCACGGACACAGGAGGATTTGTTAACCTGTCGACTGTGGCAAATAAGACACGAGCGTTATTAATGTTTTTCTTGATGATCTCAGAGAAGAAAGATTCTCTTGCATTTTTCAATTGTAAGTTATTCAATTCAATTCAATTCAATTTTATTTATATAGCGCCAAATCATGAAACATGTCATCTCAAGGCACTTTACAAAATCAAGTTCAATCATATTATACAGATTGGGTCAGATTATACAGATTGGTCAAAATGTCCTATATAAGGAAACCAGTTGATTGCATCAAAGTCCCGACAAGCAGCATTCACTCCTGGGGAACCGTAGAGCCACAGGGAGAGTCGTCTGCATTGTACATGGCTTTGCTGCAATCCCTCATACTGAGCAAGCATGAAGCGACAGTGGGAAGACTGGAGAACCGTAGAATGAAGAACAGTAGAAATCAGTAGAGTGAGAAAATTAGACCCTGATGTCCTCCAGCAGCCTAGGCCTATCACAGCACAACTATAGAGATAGCTCAGGGTAACATGAGCCACTCTAGCTATAAGCTTTGTCAAAAAGGAAAGTTTTAAGATTAGTCTTAAAAGTAGACAGTTATATCTGTAAAGTCTCTCTTTATAGATGTCATAGTGAACCTGAAGTCTGTTCTTTCTCCACCTGCGTTCAGCTTTTCGACACTCCCTTTTTTCACCTCTAACTGCTGGAGCATTTGTCCAAGGAGATTTTTTCTTCCCGGAAAGAACTTTTACTTTAACTGGAGCAATGCAGTCAATGATGTCTGAGACTTTAGAATGAAATTTATCTACTAGCTCATCTACTGAGTTGCAGCCCAGGGTTGAAGTATCAGAGTAAGCTTGAATAAAAGTTTCTGCGGCATTGTCCTTAAAGGTGCGTTTTCTTACGATGTCCCTTTGGCTAAATGAGTCACTGGAGATTATGCTTTCAAAGGTAACAGAAAAGTGATCAGATAGGGCAACATCAGTTACACTAACTTTAGAAATCTTTAGACCTTTAGTGATGATCAAGTCTAAAATATGTCCCCGTTTGTGTGTTGGCTGTTTAACATGTTGACTTAAACCAAAGTTTCTAAGTGTGTCACACAGTTCTTTTGCACTTCTGTCTTCAGGGTTGTCAACGTGAAAGTTGAAGTCTCCCACAATAATTAAACAGTCATAATCAATACATATCACAGACAGGAGGTCACTAAAATCCTTAAAAAAGTTTGATGTGGACTTAGGAGGCCTGTAAACATTCAGAAACATAGTTCGTACCGGGCTCTTTACCTGGAGAGCCAAATGTTCAAAAGAGTCAAATTTTCCCAAAAACACCTTTTTACACTTTAGTGAATCATTAATCTGTTATGATCGTGAATCAGGCAAACCCAGTATTCAAACCCAACAAGTGAGGTTAAGGCAAAAAACAGGATTTTAATAATGAAAACAGGAACAGGCGGACTCAATAGTCAAAAGGGCAGTCCAAAATCCGGTACACAAAAAGCAGTCCAAAATAGGCAGAGGTACAGACAGGGCAAAGCAAGCTCGGATAACCATAGGACAGAAACTAGTCGGTAAACCGGTAAATCAGTCAGACAGGGCAGGAAAAACAGATCAGGGAACAGGCTGGCTCAGAATCAAAAAAGGCTCTCGGGTTATCGTCAACAGGTCAATCAGAATAAAGAATGCTGGAACTAAACTCACCGTGGCTCGTTAATGATCTGGCAGATAGCAGAGGTTTGTGGCAGGACTATATAGGGGAGTGAGCAGGTGAACAGGAGTGAAGGCTAATTATAAGTGAGCAGGTGGATCTAATCAAGGCAAGAAAGCTGACAGATTGCTGAGGGGAGACCGAACAGAGCTGATAAAGTGACAGGTGGAAAAACAGGTAACCTAAACAGAAAAACATGTCTAAATCAAAACCAAACAAGACCCCAAAATCAGAAACTTAACTAATAAATCTGATAACATAAACCAAGACAAAACCCAAATCGTGACAGAACCCCCTCCTCAAGGCCGGATTCCAGACGGCCTCAGAAACAAAACAGACTAGCTCGGGTGGGTGGAGGGAGGTACAGGATGGAGGGCTAGAATCAAATAAATGTCCAAATAAAAACTCAAACAAAACAAGACGAGTCAAGTTCTCAGGCGGGCGTCCAGGAGGACGGCCCCGACGAGTCAGGTTCTCAGGCGGTCGTCCAGGAGGACGGCCCCGACGAGTCAGGTTCTCAGGCGGTCGTCCAGGAGGACGGCCCCGACGAGTCAGGTTCTCAGGCGGTCGTCCAGGAGGACGGCCCCGACGAGTCAGGTTCTCAGGCGGTCGTCCAGGAGGACGGCCCCGACGAGTCAGGTTGTCCGGCGGACGTCCCGAAGGACGGCCTCGGTGTGTCAGGTTGTTCGGCGGACGTCCCGAAGGACGGCCTCGGCGTGTCAGGTTGTCCGGCGGATGTCCCGAAGGACGGTCTCGGCGTGTCAGGTTCTCCGGCGGACGTCCCGAAGGACGGTCTCGGCGTGTCAGGTTCTCCGGCGGACGTCCTCGGCGTGTCAGGTTCTCCGGCGGACGTCCTCGACGTGTCAGGTTCTCCGGCGGACGTCCTCGGCGTGTCAGGTTCTCCGGCGGACGTCCTAGGCGTGTCAGGTTCTCCGGCGGACGTCCTAGGCGTGTCAGGTTCTCCGGCGGACGTCCTAGGCGTGTCAGGTTCTCCGGCGGACGACCTCTGTGAGACAGGTAATCCGGCGGGTGTCCTGAAGGACGGCCCCGGTTAGCAACGATGTCCGGCGGCCGGTGGCGGAGCAGGTCTCTCATAGGCCGGCGGCGGAGCAGGTCTCTCATAGGCCGGCGGCCGAGCAGCAACCTCGGGGACCGTCGGTAGAACCGGACCCTCAGGAACCGACGTCTGGAGAGAGAAAGAACAGAACCTGCCGCCGGACTAAAGGCTGGAGACAACGCCGGACTAAGAGCTAGAAGAGAGGCCTGGTTAAAGAGTTCAGGAGGCGTCTGGCTACAGAGTTCAGGAGGCGCCTGGCTACAGAGTTCAGGAGGCGCTTGGCTACAGAGTTCAGGAGGAGCCTGGCTACAGAGTTCAGGAGGAGCCTGGCTACAGAGTTCAGGAGGAGCCTGGCTACAGAGTTCAGGAGGAGCCTGACTACAGAGTTCAGGTTCAGTCGGCCCCTGGCTACTGGCTTCAGGTTCAGTCGGCCCCTGGCTACTGGCTTCAGGTTCAGTCGGCCCCTGGCTACTGGCTTCAGATTCAGACGGCCCCTGGCTACAGGCTACAGGTTCAGACGGGGCCTGGCTACAGGCTACAGGTTCAGACGGGACCTGGCTACAGGCTACAGGTTCAGACAGGGCCTGGCTACAGGCTACAGGTTCAGACGGGGCCTGGCTACAGGCTACAGGTTCAGACGGGGCCTGGCTACAGGCTACAGGTTCAGACGGGGCCTGGCTACAGGCTTCAGGTTCAGACGGGACCTGGCTACAGGCTTCAGGTTCAGACGGGGCCTGGCTACAGGCTTCCGGTTCAGGAGACCCCGGGCTACAGGCTTCAGGTTCAGGAGGCCCCGGGCTACAGACTTCAGATGCTCCCAGACCCTTTAACACCCAGAACCTCATCAATAACCCTTCCAGAACCTCCGACAAAGACAGTTTGGTCAGCCACTTGGGAAATTGGCTGTCAAGCCAAAGATGAGGGGGTAAGAGCTTCCGAAGAGGTCCAGGGGCCTCTAAGTCTCCATGGGGCTCTGGGTGCTTGTCTTCTCGGCGAGGCCCCCGACGGAGCTTGTCGTTCGGGCGAGGGCCACGACGCCGCTTGTCGTCTGGGCGAGGGCCACGGCGCCGCTTGTCGTCTGGGTGAGGGCCACGGCGCCGCTTGTCGTCTGGGCGAGGGCCACGGCGCCCAGTGTCCCGATGAGCCCCCGAGTTGCGGCCTGAAAGAGGGCTCGTCTGAACCCCCTCATCGTGGGCCTGTGGTAGACCCTCCTGGGTTCCCACGTCGCATACTGGCGGCGGACCCTCCTGGGTTCCCACGTCGCAGACTGGCGGCGGACCCTCCTGGGTTCCCACGTCGCAGACTGGCGGCGGACCCTCCTGGGTTCCCACGTCGCAGACTGGCGGCGGACCCTCCTGGGTTCCCACGTCGCAGACTGGCGGCGGACCCTCCTGGGTTCCCACGTCGCAGACCGGCGGCGGACCCTCCTGGGTTCCCACGTCGCGGGCCGGCGGCGGACCCCCCTGGGTTGCAGCGTCTCGGGCCGGCTGCGGACCCTCCTGGGTTGCAGCGTCTCGGGCCGACTGCGGACCCTCCTGGGTTGCAGCGTCTCGGACCGGCTGCGGACCCTCCGGGGTTGCAGCGTCTTGGGCCGGCTGCGCAGACAGTGCTGCCTTATAGCTGCCGGAGGCCGGCACTGGAGCTGAGGTAGGAGGCGGGTCCTCTGGGACAGGTGCAGGTGCCGGGGCGTCGGCTGGACCCTTGGGGACAGGATTGAGTCCACTATAGAAACCTTGGAGAGCCGCTCTATAGTGCCCCTCGACCTCCTTTAATTTTGCCTCCAGCTCCTCTGAATACTGGCAGAAAAGAGCCTCCCTAAGGTCTTTAATAATAGGGGCAAAAGCTCTTAACTGGTCCTCCAGAGCCAGATCCTCAGCATCACGGGCGCCAACAGGAGGCGCTGTGGGCTGCTCAGCTCTGGGAAGCACCGGACTCCGATCCACTGGGCAGGAAGTGGCAACGGACGGGCGCGGTACTGACTCGCCTGTCGGCCGAACAGAACGGGTGAAGGAGCGACCCACAGGTTTCCGTCCCCTCCTCCGACGGCGGGACGGCAGGACTTGCTGGAGGTTTGATCCTGTCGGTAGAGCCGGGATCGGTGGAGCCCACAGCGTTCCCTGCATCTCCTCCTCTGGAGGGAGAGAGAAAAAAAGATCCGGGCGAAGATCCCGAACCACCTCCGCTTCGACCTCCATAAACAAAGTTGGTTCTGGATAAAACCCATGGGCAGAGCCGACAGCGGTGTCGCTGGGTGAGTGATCCCTTCTATTCTGAGTTGAATCTGAATTTGTGACAAAGAGCCCTCCCAATCGTAAACTCGGAGCAGGCAGCGGGTTACTGCTGCTGCGGCTGCTGGAGAGATGGCGTCTGGGACCGACACCAGGGGGACAGAACGCCAATCTGGAACCCTCCCAAGCCATAGCGTGTGGAGGGGAAAAAAAAAAAAAAACCTCTAAAAACTTGTTGGGCGATAGGTTTTGGCTGGCCAGATCATTCTGTTATGATCGTGAATCAGGCAAACCCAGTATTCAAACCCAACAAGTGAGGTTAAGGCAAAAAACAGGATTTTAATAATGAAAACAGGAACAGGCGGACTCAATAGTCAAAAGGGCAGTCCAAAATCCGGTACACAAAAAGCAGTCCAAAATAGGCAGAGGTACAGACAGGGCAAAGCAAGCTCGGATAACCATAGGACAGAAACTAGTCGGTAAACCGGTAAATCAGTCAGACAGGGCAGGAAAAACAGATCAGGGAACAGGCTGGCTCAGAATCAAAAAAGGCTCTCGGGTTATCGTCAACAGGTCAATCAGAATAAAGAATGCTGGAACTAAACTCACCGTGGCTCGTTAATGATCTGGCAGATAGCAGAGGTTTGTGGCAGGACTATATAGGGGAGTGAGCAGGTGAACAGGAGTGAAGGCTAATTATAAGTGAGCAGGTGGATCTAATCAAGGCAAGAAAGCTGACAGATTGCTGAGGGGAGACCGAACAGAGCTGATAAAGTGACAGGTGGAAAAACAGGTAACCTAAACAGAAAAACATGTCTAAATCAAAACCAAACAAGACCCCAAAATCAGAAACTTAACTAATAAATCTGATAACATAAACCAAGACAAAACCCAAATCGTGACATAAACAATGTTGCCACTTATCCACCTTTCCTTTGCTGTCTGTTCTCACAAAGAAAATTGTAGTTTGGAGGAGTTGACTCGAACAAAGTAGCTGCTTCATTAGATTCATGTAACCATGTTTCTGTTAAAAACATTACATCAAGATTATTGTCAATAATGAAGTCATTAATTAAAAGGGATTTTCCTGACAGAGATCTAATGTTTAATAAACCCAGTTTATATGACCTAGTGGTTGATGATGTCTCTACTACAGGTTGCATCTGACAGTTTATGACTTTTAAGTATTTGTTCCTGTTTATCCTTTTGCTTTTCTTATTTCTGCCACGTATCATCACAGATATTCCATAATCTCCGGGAAAAGGCCCAAGCTGATGCTGGAAACTGTCATGTCTGATAAACGTGCGGCCAGGGCCTGATCTGTATCACAGAGAGGTGATCCGGAGGTCCTGAGCACCAGAATGTTCTGTGATACGTAGAGGAGGAGGATCTGGGGCTCTGAGGCCTTTGGAAAATGCTGGTTTAGTCACAGCAGGATGGCTATGTGGAGAGGATGTCAGTTGTAGGCCAATCTTAGATACTTTGTTCATGTTGTGAGAAAATTCCAGAAAAGGAACTTCTGGACTTTGTGGAGAAGAAGGGGAGGTGGATGCAGTCTGGACCGGTGTTCGTGACGATGGAGGTTTTTGGTCCTCTCTTTGTCCTGCTGAGATCTGGGATGAATCCTCCTGTAGCTCTGACGAAGCCTCTTTCTGTGTCATCTTTCTGGCCATCTTTATCTTGGCTTGTTTGGGCTGTACTGGGCTTATCGTTTGTTTTGGCACTGGTTGAGCTTTGTTTTGGGACAAAGCTGATGTTGCATGGTTCACAGAATAGAAGATGTTTGAAATCAGCCGTTTTGCACCTGACCTATTTAGATGGAAACCATTGTCGCTGACCAGATGTCTCCTCTCCTAAAAGATGTTAAAGTTGTCTATGAAGGTTACAGTTGTTTGCTTGCATGTTTTTTCCAGCCATTTGTTTAGCATCAGAATTCTGGAAAAAATCTCGTCTCCACAATTAACAGGCGCACGAGGGCCGCTGAGAAACAGCTTGACATTAAGGCCATCAACTAAATTCAACAGACGAATGTAATCCTCTTTCAATACTTCTGATTTTCTTATCCGGGTGACGTCGTCCAGGGCTTTAGCATGTATTATGAGTTTTTCCAAGGTCGGGCGTTCTTTCAAGATCCTTGGAAGGATGTCTGATATATCAGACACCAAGCCACAGTTCTAATAGTTCTAATAGTTATAATTCAACACATCTGTGTTTTTCTTGTTACAGAAATGTTTAATCCCACTTACAGATCCATTGCATAATATCAGGGTCCTTGGCCCTGTGGCATGTCTTTTCTCTGGTAAAAGATTTTTGACATACCTCTGATTGTTGTCATGATTCTCCTGGGTCACATCTTGGAGCGGAGCGAATCTGTTTAGTAACGGAATTCCGATATTTACAGCAGGTTTACTCCTATCATTTGTTGTGAGAACAGCCCGCTGTTGTTTCACTTGTCTTGGGATAGTTCTCTGTAGTATCGGCCAGTTTCCTTTGTCTAGGTGTGGGGTTCGTTGATCCTTTGGTCTTGCACCCAGAGTGGTCCAGGGATTCTCATTTTCCTCAGGGAACTGTTTGTTCGCTGAGTCGCTGGGCTGGTGGTCACCGTTCGGAATCACAGGCAGGGTTGATTCATTTCCATGCGCGGCGTTTACATCATAATTCACTTCGAGTCGACAGATTTTCAGTTCCATAACAGCTATCTTCTGTAAAAGCTTGTCAAAGTCCATTGTGGTGAAGGTAGGCATCTTTTCAAAATCAATATCAAAAATAAATAAAAGAAAATAAATAAAAGAAAATAACTAAATCCAACTTTCTGTGGTTTTGGCTAAGAGATACAAAGGAGATAAAAAGTAAAAGGCAGGAAAATGCAAGCAAGCAAGGAGCAGAAAAAAAAAGAGTCCGAGCAGGCAGAGGCGGAGGCAGACATAATAGTAACCATTGTAAAAATATTTGCATGCTGAAATGACTGTAGCCTTAGACTTATTATAATTTATATTGATTACAAATGTTTATTTCTATAAATATTTTTCTTCAATATCTTTACTATTCTTAATTTTTCATGGATGGTATTTGTATGGCAGCACAATTTAAGGAGCAAATCTTCCTTGCAAGGACATTGGGAATTGGTTACTTGCACACACTCTATGTAAAGTTAGTAAAGATACGCACCTGTGGTTTGAGGTTACATGCTTTTTATTTTGGTAACTTCCTTGTGAGCGGAAGAATGGTAATGGAACTCAGCTAGACATGACACGGAAGATGAAAGCAAAAATAATCCAAAGAGTTAATGGTAACACAGAGAAAAGATCTTGGAAATGTTAAAAAGCTTATCAAGTTTAGCTTCAGTCAATGTATATATGAGTAACTTGAAATATGTATGGGAAAATATATAATTTCTTGTGTCAATGGAAAGAAATGTTTCAACGTAATCAGCTATACATAATGGATCGTGAAATGATTGTAATTATTGTTATTTGCTCCTGTCTAGCTGTTACCTTGGTTGATGACACTGATGGCTTTAATAAATCATCATTTAACCATCAGTTCGGGCCTTCTCGATATTGACTGGATGCTACATTCTAGTTTGCACGTTTCAAATAGAAGAAAAACTGATGAAGACTTTATGTTAATCAGCCAGTAAATACGATCAGACAGATAAGCTTTCTTACATCTAAACACACTGTTTTTAAAAACATTAGTTTTTAAAAACCTTTGAGGCAGTACTTAGGAACTGACAATGTTACACACTTTATGCACTGCTCAATTCTATTCAAATTCACTGATATAGTGCCAATTCACAACACATGTCATCTCACGGCATATTACAAATATAATTCAATCAAATCATCAAGACAGATCAACAAAATTTTGCCTATACTTCCACACAAAATAACTGTGTTTAACCTCATGGAGGTATTAACGAAGACAACATATTTTAAGTGGGATTAAAATGAGGAAACAGATAAAGTACAATGAATACAATGCAACAACAGGAAGTGTAATACAGAACAAGAAATATTCCTATAAAGTGTTGTTAGAATAATTATTTTTGTGCTGTTGCATTTGTTTGATGCAAACACCTAGAAATATCAAGAAGGTCTGATTTTACAGACACAAACTGACCCATATGATCATGACAAGTTTTGTTTTACTGAATAAGATTCATTAGGGGGAGCTAATCAAAACCAAAATACCTCAGTCTGGTACAACTTCTGCTTGCTATTTTAGATTAACAGGCTTTAACACTGATGTTCATAGCAAATAATTGTTGAATTAGGACAGATGTAACAGGCTGAACATGGGATAGTTTTTCGTGTCTTTGTTGCTTTTGCATTTGTCGTTTTTCATTTGCTAAAATAAGTTCAGTGTTGCTTCAGTATTGAATAACTGCATGTGAAATTATGGTTTGTTACCATTTCTTAAACAGCAATAAAAAACTCCAAAGCTTTTTTCTGTTTCTTTTTCTCTCAGCTGATACTGAGGGGTGCCCATAGCTGCTCTAAACACGCCGAGTAGAAAAGGTACACAGGAGAGTTGATCTGGCTCCCCAACTTTTTAAGAAGTGGGAAAAAACAGCTGTATGTGCACAATACGTATATGACTCATAGGTTGTTTATGCTGCATACATTTTTGGCATGTGAAAACAATGCCCCATTATTAAATGTTGGAAGGGAGTGTAACTCCAGAAATCATTGAGACATAAGGGAAACACACAATACTGTGACAATTTATAAGAATCGCAAACAACATGGCAAAAAACTGGAAGTTCGTACCTCATGCAGTGCCAAGGTGGTGGTCTCAGTGGACAAATTCCTCTGTAACTGAATACTGCAAATGAAGCTAAAATGTCCAGATTCCTACTACAGATTATAAAGATCAACCTATGAAAAATTACACGAAGAAACAGCTTTTCGTGTGTTTGTTTACTAAGGTACTCCAGTGTATTTTTTTAACCCAGTGGCCAACCATCAATAACTCCAACGCTTTAGGTCCATTTTCAGCCATTTATCAGGCTGGTGTGTAACCCAGGCCTCATCCCCACAATACCACCATTTGTCTTGTGAATTTTGCTCATTTGGACCCAGCTAGTCCCACTGCAGCACACAAACATTTCTCCCTTTACTGTCCTACATGACAACTATTAAACCAGGTTTGACTTTTAAGCTAAAAACTTATTCCACACGTTTCCATTTCCAAATGATGGGCTGTGATATTCTTGTGAAATCTAACCTACATTTCTCCAAGACTTTAACCTGTCTCCTGTGTTCCTTGGTCTTCTTGATGTTGTTTGTTCACTCATGTTCTCTAGAAATCCTCTGTAATTTAATCTTCCCATAAATCCATCTGTTCTGGGAATTCCTCAAACAGATGGAATCTATTTGCTCATTAGATGACTGCTGAATGCATCGGGTTGAGCTGGGTATTTTTTTAAGGAAATTGAACACAAATGGTTTCCACACTTTTTTAGTTTGTTTAATTTTTTTTATCGAAAATCATATATCTGTCCCTGGACCCAGTGCAAGTGGTGGGAGCCAGAAGGACAGTACAGAAGATCATATCACTGATGGATAAGGTCTCCCACCCCATGCATGGAGCTGTTGCAGAGCTGGAGAGCTCCTTCAGACAGACTGCTGCATCCCAGATGCTCTAAGGAGCGTTTCTGTCAATCGTTCTCAGGTATTAATTGTTTACACTGCACCCAAAATTTCTTCCCATCCGCTTCCAGCCTTATCAACAAGGCCAAGAGCCGCCCGTGACACTGCCTCTCTCCCTCCCCCGTTTATGACCTACAAGCTACACCAACGTAGCATCTCTAGAACTTCTGCGTTACATTAACGCACAGTCTACTGTGTATATAGCTCTCTGTATATATATATATATATACTTTATATATATATATATATATATATATATTTTTTTTATTTTTTTTTTTTGTCTGCACCATCAACACCAAGTCAAAATTCCTTGTAAGTGCAAACCTGCTTGGCAATAAACTTGATTGTGATTCTGAAATGCTAAGGTAACTTGCAACCACCTTAGCTGGGATGCTGCTGTACTATGATACATAGTATATATTGTATTAGCTACGTACGTTACGGAAATGGTACATATGGAAACATTATATATTCTATTATTGTGTGTTAGGTAAATAGACGAGTTATTTTTCCACAATCAAATAACGTTGTTTTTCCTTTGGTCAATTTATTTACTTTTATATTCTATTCTTAGTGTTTTCTTTACAGCTAACTTTAGATTAGACAGTTTAGTTTGTTCTTGTATTTGTTTTTCTAATCACTAATAATTGTGTGTTTGCCACTGTCACACCCAAATTTCCCCATTGAGGGACATTAAAGGAATTCTTATTTTTTTCACTTCATATGAAAAAAAAATTGTGCACTGCATTAATCAATTCTTTCAGAAGAATTGTTTATATCATTACTCTTGTATTTCTTTTAAAAATTTAATTTCCTCATTGCACCAGATTCTATGAAGGTAAAATGTGCAGTTTGTAAATCTAATTTTGCATATAAACACTTTCATTTTATAAGTGTCACGATTTGTTTATGGATGAACCCAGAACCACAACACACGGGACTAAAATTGAGAGTTTTTATTGAAAGGTTGATGGGATGGTGGATGACGTAACCAGGGAGGCAGGACTGCACAGGAACAGGGGTGTAGATGAGGGCAGGAGCTGACGGTTAAAAAAAAAAAAAAAGTAAGACAAGACCAGGAGTTGCTGCTCGCCTGAGTAAAAGACAGTTAGATAAAATGTAACAGAATGATTGAAAACTCTTTATAAGGCGCTAATCTGGTACGCTGGTTCTCCAGGGATCAACAAGGGTTTGTCTAAAGATGTTTTAGAACTGATTGGTGACCTTTAGTTTATATTTCAGATAGTTATAAGTAGAGTTATTACAAGTTGCTTTGCTGATTTATGGTTGTGATTTATGAGCATAGATTTCCAGGCTTAGGTGTACTCTTCTACTACTCAGTTTGGATATATGAAAGTTCCTCGTGAAAAATAGGAGTCAGTAACAGGAAAACTGAATGAGACAAGATCTGCATGATCTGAGAATGATGGAGTAAGAGATAACCACCTGTTTAATGTTGATTTATTATGTTGTTTTTGCTTGTAGCTCCTAATTGTCATGTTTCGGATGTATTTGGCCCACATGCAGAAAAACACTTGGGAAGACAAAGAGCAGTTTAATATTTTTATTTAACAAGAGCTCAGCTGGCAGGACACGGGATCTTAGTGGATCTGAGCCTGAAGCAGAACGGAGCCGGTATGTGTCAGTCTGGGGAGGAAGGCAAGATGTTTAGACAGGGTCGCGGTAAGAGGGTAATGTGACCGAGGGGGCTGAGCGCTTACCACAAGGCACGGAGACCGGACCGGGGGAGTGGAGCGGAGGAGAGAACTCAGCGCTGTCAGCTCTGATGGAGGTTGGTGACTGAGCGACGGATGAGTGGCAGAAGCGAGGATGGGGTCCGAGCAGCGCCAGAGGTGGTCAAGGACAGACGGAGGAACCAGGTGAGTCTGACCCGACTTGGTATGATCGGGGAAGCTCCAGGAATTATCCAGGGAGTTATTCAAGGCAGGGTAAGCACGTAGAAACCCTCGGAGGGAAATCAAGGTACGAGTAACCTGTGTGAACAGGAGACAAGTTAGACGCAAGCATAGAACTGTCAGTGACAGACAGTGGCCACATAAGCATACCACTGAGGTTAACACTCTAGCATCCCCCGGCTGTCTGAGCGCTGCTCTTATGCTCCAGCAATGACTCGCAGAACGAGCCGCAGGTGTGCGCGCCCCGCCCACCAGTCAACTGCAGTCACCTGTGGAGAGAGCAGAGGCGACAGCGCCAGCAGAGAACTGCATGGCGCTGCCTGCTGAGTTCTGACACTAATATTGTGGTAATTAGCATTTTTTGTATTTAAGCAGATGAGATAATAATAATAATAGCAAGTTTTCATGTTGTACATTCTGTTTTTGGAAGTGATTTTAATTATATAAAATCATAATATTATATATATATAACATTGATACAAGAGGAGAGAGGAAGAAGATAGGAAGACAGAAAGGAGATTAAATAAGAGTGGAGGAAAATAGGAACACTGATGGAAAGAACGGTTGACAAGAAGGGAAAAAAATTGTATTAATAAAGTTCAAGTGATAAACTAAAGTATTGAGTAATGTAGTGTGCAAAGTATGCTTTGTAAAACAGAGTGGCTATATACTCAGGTTTGAGTTGAGAAGCCCAATTGTTGGATATAAACTCTCTCTGAGTCTCTGCACTGAACAAGAGTTCCACTGCACTTCCCCAGCTGTGGCACAATGAAGAGGCAGATTAGTTGTATTTTTTTCTTGTGTTCTTAAAAATTTCTGTTCTGCACATAATATATCCTCTTCTCTCATTTTATCCAGACCTCTGGATACCGTGGCTGATGGCTCTTCAGACACAGAAGGCCTCGAAGAAACCAGAGATGATCTCATGTTAGCTGACTCACTGACCGGAGTTAACTCACCTTATAGGAACAAACACTATACTTGCACATTAACTACTACCATACACACAATGTAGTTATATACACTTTATACTTTTATACATGCTCATGCTGCACTACACACTCAATCACTAGCATTCATGTCAAGGGGATTTCTACGGTGACCGGGAAGTGCAAAACAAAAATACAAAATCTGACACACTTTTACAAATATTGAAACAAATTTACATTTCAGAAAACAAATTTACAAAACACGAAACACTTTTACAAAACGCGAAACACTTTTACAAAACTTGAAGCAAATTTACATTTCAGAAAACAAATTTACAAAACACGAAACACTTTTACATTTCAGAAAACAAATTTACAAAACACGAAACACTTTTACATTTCAGAAAACACATACAAAAGACGAAAATCAAACGGAAAGGGAGGGACTGTCTTCGAAGTTTACCCGGAAGTGATAACGGGAGCCTTCATGATGAACCAAGATGGATGCCAATCGAGTTGCGTTTTGGCCGTTTTTCGGCACATATATGAGCAGATTAACGCGTTTTTGTTTGTCGTGTGGTAAGTCCTTGGAGTTTTTAAATTTCACAGAACAGACGGAAGAACCAGATATGCTGCAGCAGTGCATACGTTATGTTGATGAGGGTCACTCGTACGCTGTAATCGTAGACATGTCATGTTTACACGGTGTACACATCATCTTGAGACTGCGGTCAAGTGAGCCCTCACTTGTTTTTGTTGGTCACGTAAACACTAAGGATTATTTCAAAATAAAAGCAACATTTTCGCGGTGTATCGATCAAGTGTTTTTACACATTTACATTATATTTTTTTATTTTATTTTTTTATTAATGTTTATTTTCTTACAATACTAACCCTCCTCCTTTACCCGGGCTTGAAACCGGCAAGATGTACCATAAAGAGAGACTACGGCGGAGTTAAAAAAAAAAAAGTCCAACTTTTTTTTTTAACGTTTTCTTTTTTCCCTTGTGGTCCAATAAGGAGCCTACAAATCACGGTAAAACATGAACATGTGGCTGTGTGAATCAAATGCCGTTATTTATTTAAGATAAAATATTTCAAATTCAGTTATTTATGATCAACCCGCGCCGTCAATCCCGGCGCATGCGCGCTTCATTTGCAGTCTGGACGCTGAGGGTAAACATCCTGTGGCTCTGACTGCAGCGCTGAGAAGGACTCCTGCGGTAGCGGGAGAACGGGGTTGGGAGGGGGGGAGGCGCCCCACGGCAGCACCTGCCGCTGGAGGACAAGTGTACGAACGATACGTGCTTTCACGTAAGAGTCTCCAAAAGTCGCTAGATTTGTCGCTAGTCGCTTTTTTGAAAAAGAGTCGCTGGAGGGGTCTGAAAAGTCGCTAAATATAGCGACAAAGTCGCTGAGTTGGCAACACTGCAACCCAGAGACACAGTTCTAGTTTTCTATTAACAACACTATTGATGTATTCATTTTATTAATTAGGATATACTAAAAGTGTGTGGAGAGGCACATTCCTGACTTTTACACTTGATTTTTGTTGTTTAAATATTAAATATGTAAAAATAAATGAAACAATTACTGTCCCCGTTTCCTAATTTCATCTTGATAAGATGTATTGATTTTTATCCACGAGCAAGAAATGTCCCTAGATTTGATTTCAGAAATCTGGTCACCTTACCTTATGTACGGCAGATGGGAAACCAGAGCAAGGCAGTAGGATCCACAGCTCGACAGAGAGCTAGCCAGAACACAGCAGCAGGCTTCCCAGCACGGCAGAGAATCCACAGCTCGGCAGAGAGTTAACCAAAGCACAGCAGCAGGCCCTTCAGTACGGCAGAGGGGAACCAGAGCAAGGCAGCAGGACCCACAGTACGGCAGAGAATGAACCTTAAAGAGAAGTAGAGGTGGCAGAGTTCCAATGGCAAGCAGGGAATATACAGGTGGACAGGCAAGGAGTAGGTGTTGCATGATGACGAACCGACAGAGTGTGGCTTAAGTAGTGAGGCTGGCAGGTGAAATGAGTCTGACTGATTAATGTCTAACAGGTGTGACTGACTGCAGACGGAGTGAAGGGAAAGCTAAATGAGGGGAAGGAGGAGCTGAAAACTAACAGAAAATAAAGTCAAATCATAACTAAAACCCAAACGAGGAAAAACTGAAAACTAATAGTAAACAAAAGGCAAAGTCAAAACTCAACCCTGACAATAAGTAGCAGCAGTCTGGTGTAGGTCATTTGTAGGGATGGGAATCGAAAACCGGTTCCTGTTCAGAACCGGTTCCGTGTTTTCCAATTCCGTGGCACCGTTTGGCAGCTCGCTTAACGATTCTCTTTTCGATTCTGTCGTGCCGCGGCTCTGAGCAGCACAACGGTAGCACAACGTTTTTTTACGCAAGTTACGCCACGTTTTATACGCAAGTTACACACACGGCATTCAGTAAGCACATGTGCATAAGTTGCGCATGACGTGACCAGGCTTAAAGCAAAACAAAAAAAGTGGCGCCCCATCGGGGGAAGCGGTCGAAAGTTTGGCTTCATTTTAAGGAAGAGAAAGATGGCAACAAGGCGCTTTGGAATCATTGCAAAATGGCAATTATATCCGCGGGAGGAAATACACCCAACAGGCAGAAACACCTGCGCACACATGGCATACAATTTAACGAATGCCGTGTTTTTGATTCTTACCGGACAGAAGCTAAAGTTACGACCAGCATGGAAGGCAGCTCTGGTGGTAAGTAGCTAGTTTTACATCACTGGCTGGTTCCTAGTAAATCATATACCATCTCTGGAAATAAACCAGTTTCCTACCTCTCTTTGGGGTTATTAAGGGAGTGTGCCTTTCTCGTTAATCCAGCCCTTCATTGGTAGCATGTTTAATTAGAACTACTGGTAGCTGGAATTCTTATATGATTCTAGCTATTGCAATGCATGTAACGAAACATGCTACGAAGTTGCTCCGCAGTTCAGGGAGCGAGAGAACGGTGACGCTCGTTTAATTTAAATTAGGGGGAGAATAGTTTATTTCCCAAAATGGTACAGTAATGCTTTTTCATTAAACTGATGGCTTCTCCATTAGATTTAGATGACTGAGGTTATCTAAAGAGAGATTAATAAGCTACTGTCACAACAAACTTACATTTTCTTGTATTCTAAACAACTCATCTACTGTATTTAAGTTTGTTCTTATATTCCTTTTTTTATTTAACCAAATATAAATGTTACTCCAGTTGCACATTTTCTGTGGACATCTTGACCTTGTTAGTTTGTAAGGTCCTGTGATAGTTAAGTAAACAAAGTTTATGCTCATCATCAAACTGTTTGTTATCCTTTTTTCCCCAAATTGGAATCGAAAAAAGAGAATCGAAAAGGAATCGAATCGTTTCACAGAATCGATAAGGGAATCGGAATCGTGAAAATCTTTTCAATTCCCAACCCTAGTCATTTGACTATCATAAGTAGAGGTCATTTGATGATGTTTCAGGGGTTTTGGAGACTTCTTTTAGCATCTTGTGGTCTGTTGACTAGGTGAATATGCTTTGACAGCCATACCTGCACTTGAACGTCATCCATTAGTAGACTTTTTTTCTGGGTAGTGAAATGAGTGATTAAAATTCTTTTTGGACCTCTTTATGTAAATCTGTTAAAAGACTCACGAACTGCTCATATTTCTCTTTCTCACTTCCACAGTTGGGAGCAAACTAACTCAAATGTCTGAGGGTTAAACAGGGGATAGTAATGATGTTCTATTCATGTTCACCTGATATCACTGAACATAAAGTAGGATTTTCATCCTTGTGAACTGCCATGAATTCTGCTAATACCCAGCAGTCATCTGTCATTTACAGATGACTGTGACGAAAATTGTTGGAACGTACACGTACAAGCAGCGGGGGGCAACGGGTCTCGCACCCCTTGCCCCCCGCTGCTATCATAAGTAGAGGTGTTAATGACTCAGTAGACCAACATGGTTTATCGTGTCTTTAGATGAAACAAATGACATCATCCATTATCAATCAAATGTGATTGGTTGGTAGATCTGTCCCTATTGGACGCCCTGAGGCTATATAAATACAGACTTTGGTAAACCCCCCATAATAAAAAAAATAATGAATATAATAAGGTATAATTAACCCTGTATGAAAAATACAGTGCTTACTGAAGACTACATTCAAGTGATATATGTTGTGTTATAGCTTTTAATTTTTTAGGCACATCTGGATTAAAACTTGTTTTTTCACAAAAATCAAAAGGTTAAACTGCATACTCAAATGAAATGGTGTTCAAGTTGAGAAGAAAGAAAACAGCAGCAAAAAGGGGGAAAAACTGTAAATAGCAACATGTAGAAAAACACATCCAGAGGAGGTAAAACTGGGCAAATAACCTTTAAGAACTTTGGAGATCATGGCATTGAATCACAAACAATTTTTACAAATGAGCATGTTTTGGCTTTCTGCCTGAAAATTGATGCCCTCTACTGTAGGCAGGGCTTTGAACCGGTTCAAGGAACGAAAACGAAAACCGGGAACTTTTTGTATTTTACAGGGAACAAGAACGAAACCGGAAACGTTATTATTTTTTATGTTCTGGAACTGGAACACTTATTTAAAAATAATGGTAACCGGTTAATACCGGTTTTATTTCGTTCCTCAAAGTTTTCGTTGCCTAATTAACTAAAAAAAAAAAATAATAATTTCCTGCGCACGTTACCATGACGGCTGAGGTTCACTTCCTGTGTGACATCACATCACACATTCGCTGACTGAATGGAGCGAGAGCGGTGTCTCCACTAGAGCTACACATCTTAAATAAGAGGTAAATTACGATCAGTGACGGACTGGACGGTCTAGCATTCGGCATGATCGTCGGGTGTGCGCCGCCCCTTTCACCCTGTTCATTGTAGGCCTACATTATCTCTCGGCCCACTAATAAGCCAAATGCAGGGTTTCCCGCAGCGCTGTCTTGGCGAGGCAGCCGCCTCGCCAAACTCACGCTACCGCCTCGCCAACATTCCAAAAAAAAAAAAAAAACACAAAAAAAAACAAACAAAGAAACGAACTCGATTTGCTGCATATTTATTTGACGTTAACACGCAGTTTTTTGTTGCTGCTTTCGCGCGTGCATATACTGAATGGCAGGGAAAAAACACATGGATACGCCCCCCCCCCCTCGGTCCGCACAAAACTTGTCGTCTCCCCCCCCAACGCACCTCCTCGCCTAAGCAAATTCCTGCGGGAAACACTGAAATGCCTCTTGGTTCAGTTTTCATGCATATTAAAGTTAGAGTTCAACACCAATGGGGCTACAAACCTGCGTGTTATTTCCGTGCATGTGAAGTTATATCTGTGTGTTGCGGGCACGCGCACGCGCGTGCGTGCGCGTCCCCATGTGGGCCGCTGGTTGGTGAAAATGCCAGGTCCGTTTTTTAATCCCAGTCCGTCACTGATTACGATCCATCGTTAAGTAAAACACTCATTCCAAACAGCTGACAGGAACGAAATTAACCGTTCCGGGAACAGTATTTTTTTGTTCTAACCGGTTCAGGAACGTCAATTTATTGGTGGAACTGTTATAATTCCGTTTCTGTTCGGAACGAACCGATTGGGGAAAAAAATCGGTTCAAAGCCCTGACTGTAGGTTGGATTGGCCTCAAGTCTCTTCTGTAATGTGCATCAGAGGTCACAGAGCTTCTGGCTGCTGAAATTTGGGGTCAAACAATCCACCCTGACACCTGCTAAAAGTTGCCATATTCCTCACACATCTGTGCCGGTATTCACAAAGATTCACAAATAAACTTTTATCTCAGTGAGGAGGTGTGGGTGACCCCGTTGCTAGGTGTGACACTGTCTTTTAAGAGCCGTGATTGGTTGATAGTACACGTGAAAAAAACAATACAAATGTGGTCCTAGTGATCAAAGGAGAGAAATTAGACTGGATTAAGAAATGTGTCATGATGATGATATTTAGTAAAATTAATTGATTGTCACATAGCATTAAAATGTTTGAACGCACCTTATTAACATCATCATTATTTTGATTTGCTTATTTATTTTTCACTCGCCAGTCATTTTACTACTTCATCTATTTGATATTAATGTGCACTCACCTGTCAACATTTTACTGGGATTGCCTTCTTGTATACAGCGGGTGGATTTTGCAAAACAACCGACATAAAATAGATAAAAAAGGTGGAAAAAAACTAACTGGACAACAGTGCTACCCCTCACACAGCGCTCAGCTCTGAGAGAGGAATAGAGCTGCATTAAAAAGTAAATTGGTCCCTGGATCAAAGCGCAAATACACAGACTTTGAAACATTTTGTTTGCACGTCTAGGTGCTTTTACGCACCAAGATGCTCAGAAAGTGAAGGGCTTTGTGCAGCGATCAAAAGCGAGGAGATAGCCTCACACAAGCGAACTTAGATGACCATTTAGACTGCTGACATTATCATGCAATACAGAAAATACTTCCTCACCTCTTTTTATATAATATTTGTGATTATCCATCATATTTCCATCATATTTCCATTTATTCATTTATCCACAATGAAATTACATTAATAAATCCGAACCTTTAACCCGTCTGGGCGCTGAATCTAATTAATTTCTCTATGTGGGGATGAGAAAATGTATCTTATCTACATATTAATAATTGTATGGTTATTATAGAAGTTAATGTGCCTATTTCCTCCACTGTTTAGATGATGGATCAGCCAATCAGCTCTCTCTTTTTCACCATCTTCCCTGCTTACGAAACTCTTAGGCTCACTAAAACTCCTCCTCACTACTCCCAACATTTTTCCACTTTAGGAGCTCTCTTAAGGCCCAAGATGCTTTGTGAAGAATTTTTATTTTACCAAGGTAAAATTCTAAGAACATTTTTTGAATATGGGAAATTCGAAGATTTTTCCCACAATGAGGTCACTAAGAGTTACTTTTAGTCTTAGGAATCTTTGTTAATACAGGTACAGGTCAACGATGATGCCTTCCTAGAATGCCACTTCCTTAATTCAAGCAGCAGGTAAAACAAACAGAACAGCCATTCATGCTTAGATTTTTTTGTCATGGTTTTATGGTGTTTGGCCCACATGCAGACACAGTCGGAGAACAAGGACAGTTAAAGATGTTTCATTTAGGCTCAACACAAATCTAAAGCACACAAGGTGAGCAGCAGGCGAGGTCGGAACGTCAGAGCTAAGGGTACTGCGGGAAGAAAGAGGATAGATAATTAAACTAATATCGAACCAGGGAAATCTGGATTAATGCCGTTTTTTTCCATTCATTTAATTGCATTTCTGCAACATGACACTAAAACTGGACCCTGATCTACAGCCATAAATTAAGCATAAAGGTCAGCAGAACACAACTTACCTTTCCTTTCAATAAGACATTTTCTTGTTTTTCAGATGCCATATTTTTGGGTCAATGACCCAGCCAGCTGTGAAATATTGATGGGCATCTGTGCTTTTGAAAGCTCTCAGAATTTCTCCAGTGTATGAAGAAGGGTTGTAATATGTAAAAGTTGTGGAAGGAAAAATGACACTGGGCCAAAGATTTTCTGCATAAAATAGAATGTCAAAATCTCTGGAAGACCTTTGTGTTCCCGAAATGGATACACATGAGGATGTTTCTTCTGAGTAAGGATGTTTCATTAGATGAAGCAAAGGAGGATTAAATAAAGAACTGGAAGCAAAATCAAGTGTTTGAAGAAATTGGGGACAAAGGTCAAAACTGTGTCTCCATTCTTTGGGTGTGCACTATGAAAGAAAGTGAAAATGGATCAGTAACAAAAGCAAGGCTTGTTGCACAAGGATTTGAGGAGCTACAAGGTTCTGCCTTATAAAATAACTCATCTACCTGCGCTGCAGAATCACTCAGACTCCTAGTGGCAGTGGTATGTCAAAAACAATGGAAACTTCACTCCATGGATATTAAATCTGCTTTTCTACAAGGAATAGAACTTTCCAGAGACATTTTCATCAAACCACCTCCTGAGGCTAATAGTACAGGCATGCTTTGGAAACTGAGAAAATATGTGTATTATCTGGCAGAGGCTTCAGTGTATTGGTACAACAGAGTAACGTGCATCATGTTAGAAGCAGGAGGTATTGTGTCTAAGGTTGACCCTGCAGTTTTCTACTGGCTTGATGAGAGCAAGAATGTAACTGGTGTGCTTGCTAGTCATGTTGATGATTTTAGATGGGGTGGATTCCATTTTTTTCTGAGTCAGTCATACCTCACCTTAGATCACAGTTTAATGTCGGTCATGAAGCTCACAGTACATTTTCCTATGCAGGTGTGGACCTCGTTACTTTGGGCACCAAGGTATAAATACATCAACAGACATACAATTGCAACAACACCTGCAGCCCATACACCTCTCACCCTCTAGAACAGCAGAGTCCGCTTCACCCTCACTGAGGAGGAGAGATAGCAGCTCAGGTCAAAGATAGGCCAACTGTTGTGGGTGGTGGGACAGAGCAGGCCTGATATCATATTTGATGCAAGTAATTTGGCATTTAATCTCAAACAGGCTACAGTACAGACCATCTGATACATCTTTTGGGAACCTTTCAGATGGAGGTAGTGAGGGTGGGCACCTCATTGTTTTGATGGCTGACTATGGGAGATTCTCTCCCATATTGTGGCAGTCAAAGAGGATTAAGAGAATTGTCAGAAGCACACTTGCAGAAGAAATGCAGGCTATGTCAGAGGGGATTGATAATGCTAATTTTATCTCCACGCTCTTTTCTGAAATCAGTGCTGGTAATACTGCACATCCTTTGCCAATAACATGTCACTAATAACGTCTCTCATTTTTGATGCACTTCAGTCAACTAAGTTTGTTGGTGAGAAAATGCTACAACTTGAAATCAGTTCTATTAAAGAACAGATCCAAACTAAGAGAGTCTATCAGGTTTTGTCGTCACAAACGAAAGACCAAAAAGGGGCGTCCGCAACCTTGCTACTTAAGGCTCTTTAAGAAGGACATTGGAATGTACCATAACTTTAGTAATAAGTTATGTCATCCACCTATGTTGTTAAAAGGAAAGAAAAAGTGTTCTAACAATATTGTTTAATAGCTGTGCTTTGCCATGTGTTGTTTTTATGCATACAATCTGTTCTTTAATTATTTTTTTTTTTTTTGAAGAAGAAGAGTGGGAGTTTGTTACTCTTAGTTATGTTCACATCTCATGCCAGTCCGCTAGGAGGTCTAGAGGATAGTCTACAATTTATGTCAGTTAAGATGGTGACGGTGAATGTATCAGTGTTCATGCAGAAGAGGGAATAAACGTTTTCTTGAACTCATCACAAAGTGAAGTTAACGTTGGGTTAACAAGGTAAACTGTATGTTATTAAATATAAAAATATATGTTGTGTAAATGGAATAGCTGAGTTTCAATAGAAAAGTTCATGTGTAGTGAGATGGGCTCTGTATATCAGTAAGGAATGTGAACACTGGTGTTTAATTTTGTTTATTACTGATAATAATATCTTTAATTGTTTTATGTTTACCTATGCCTTGTTGCAGAATGTTTTGTTTTAAGTTTACTTATTTAGGAACTAGTGGAAATTATTTAGGCCCTAAATCCACAACAATCCACGTCTCCTTTAATGGCATGTTCTAGGTTCAAACTATTTATTGAAACCCTTATTAGCCTGAATTTATAACTGACTTCTGTATTAATATCTTAGCTGAGCCTTTCAAAAGCATTACAATCAAAACTAGAGTCATACAATTATACTAGTCATTAATTGTGGGGAGTTTGACTGCAGTATTGTATTAAATCTAGATAGAGCACCTGTTTCTGGGGCAAAAGTAGAACCTGGATCATGGTGTGGAGTGAATGACCACCCACATGTGTATCGTAATTAATTATTTCAAATTCAAAGCAAATAAGTTTTTTTTTTTTTTACTTTTTCCATTTTAATTCATTCCTTATTAAGTTATTGGTAGCAAAGTGGGTCAAAGTGGCATTGCTAAGAAAGCCAATTATCTCCTTCCGTCCTTTGAGGCCTGTCTTTAATTATCAACTTTTTATAACTCTGATCTTAATGATATAGCAGTCAGTGACTGTGTCTCTGTTTCACTGTGGTCTTACAGTATGGATTTTCTAAGACTGTGATTTGATATCTCTTTTATATCAAATATCCCACGGGAATTTTTTCAGTGCCTGACGCTAACCTGATTTTAACATCTTGTTTCATTGTGTTCTGTATAATTGCATTTGTCAGTTTTTACTCAAAGGAATAAATGGAGAAACTTAGAAAAGGGTTTTTAAATTTTTTATGTGTTTTTATATTTTTATAAGCTTCAATGTATTGGAATTTTATATGAAA
The DNA here is from genome assembly GCA_037039145.1 of Fundulus diaphanus. Lineage (NCBI taxonomy): Eukaryota > Metazoa > Chordata > Actinopteri > Cyprinodontiformes > Fundulidae > Fundulus > Fundulus diaphanus. The sequence goes on along the minus strand of CM073121.1, from coordinate 12,918,130 downwards.
GATCTTCACAAAGTAGTGCTACTTTGTCAAGGGAAAGGAAAATGACACATGGTTTTCAAACAAAAGATCTTTAGGGAAGTGTGTGCATGCTTATATAAATAAATAGGTTGGACTACCTAAATAAATCACAGTGATCAAGAAGTCAGCTAGATAGTAATATTCAGTTGATAAAGTATCTGTATCTGTATGTAATTTAATCTCGGCATAAATATCACTGTTCTATGAGGGCCACAGACAGGGCCACAAATGTGAACTAAGCAGTTTACTAAGCAAGTTTACTTTGTAAAAGTGTAATCCTCAATGTTCGATTGTTGTTACAATAGTTAGAGTTTATAAGAGCTTGACATTTTCTTTGTTACACAGCTCCATATTTGCACAAATACAATTCAACAAACAATGACCAATTTTACCCAAATGCTTTTAATCTCAGTCAGTTAGATTTGGCCCCCTCTCCATGATTCTGCCAAATCTTTATTCTGAATGGAAATGCTCTTTGAAGGCCCTCACATTTAATTCTGCTTAAGGCCCATACAAACCCTGGGTTTCTCTCATATGATTGGATCATGAACAAGGAAGTGAACATCGGCTACCTACTACACTGAAGTAGTTCTGCACTGTTCTCTACATTTGAAAGAAGAAAAACTTGACCAATACATTATTGATGGAGAGGACCAATTGTTTATAGAGAATGATACTTCCATCCAAATGAAAAATATCTACCTTTAGGTCATAGTGAACTCATATTTCAAAATGAACATAAACAACTGAGAACTCTGAAAAAGGAGTTTGGAAAAGTTAGAATTCTTGTGTGAAAAAAGGTGCAGGAAGAAATATCCATCCCTCGGTCATCCAGCCTGAATACTATACATATCACATCACAAACTGTCTGTATCTGTCTTTTGAAAATGGGGATAAATTGGAGTTTGGAAAAGTACAGTACAGGGCTTTTTTTTTTATTGAAAACATGTAGCAGTCCTGACTGCATGTTGTTTGAGATTAGTTGTGGTATTGCATGTTGTACCACTAGGAATTACATATAAATGTTTCTACCAACTAAATCTCTGCAGGGTTTCTGGGGGCTGGTTACCATCTCTAGCAGTTGTTAGGAGAGCAGCAGGGTACACCCTGGACAGGTCGACAGTCCATCACAGAGCAGCATAGATGCACACAAGACATACAACCAAATTATTGCTCCTTTAACAGACCTAAAATGAAAAGTTAATTTGATCTGTAATGTTACACCATGAGAAAGAAAATGTTATGTGTATTTTTATGCAGCTAATGTAAGTAAACATTTCATTTCAACTTTAAAATGCATTACAAATAGCTCTTGTTCTTAGAAATAATAGAAATAATAGTAATTAGATCATGTTATGCAATAGTTTACTTATTTGTGTAAATGCAGTGAAACTGTGGTATTTATAATAATAATAATAATAATTATTATTATTATTATTATTACTACTACTACCACTACTACTACTAATAATAATAATAATAATACATTTAATTTAGAACTGCCTATCAAAACACTCAAGGTCACATTACAAATTAAGATAAAACCTCATCAATAAAAGTATTTCTACTCAAAGTTTATTGTATTGGATCACCCGAGACACAGTTTAAAAATGTATTTTAATCTTTCTGTCAGGGTTCTCTGTGTTTTCCGTGCTCTAACTCTGCTCCACAGGTGATTCTAGTTGACTGGGGGGCGTGGCCCACACCTGCGGCTCATCAGGAGCATTCTCCACTGGCTTCTTAAGGAGTGCTCAGACAGATGGTAGATGCCAAAGTGTTAACCCAGTCGTGGTATGCCTAGGCCTCTGACCTGTCTCCTGTGCCTCGTACCTGTGAGTTCTTTGAAACCTCGTTTTTGGACTAACTTTGTCTCCTGTTGTTCTCCAGTTTGTCGTGTTTGGATTTACTCACCTGTCTTGGCGTCGTGCTCAAGGAACCAGCTCTTCAGAATCCCCGCCGCTCAGATTTTGCTCTGGCATCTCCCCTCATACTCCCTTGGTAATACCAAGCCGGGCGTGAGACACCCCTTCCTGGATTCACCTGGTTCACCCACAACGCTCCGGTTCTTCCATCTGCTCCTGCCGTCTACTGTGGTGCGCTTCGGATCCCTCGCCAGCATTACATCTGTCAGCCCTCCAGTCACTCAGCCACCTGTTCCCATCAGCGAGTTACGGTCACAGAGTTCCCTCGTCACTTACTCTCCCGGATAGGTCTCCCCGACTAAATGGTAAGCGGCGCAGCTTCTGGTATTTTTCCCTGGTTCGATCCTCTGTAACATTATTTCCCTTTCTTCCCGCAGTTGATCCAGCACTGACGTTCAGACCTCGCCTGTTCTACACGCTGTGTTTTTCCCCGTTACCTGAGCCTTTAATAAACATCTTAAAATTGTTCTGCCTCCGTCTATCTGCATGTGGGCCAAACACTTAAAAACCATGACACTTTCTAGGCTCAATCAATACACAATATGCTTCCATGGATTCAGATAGTTTGTTGTTAATTTTCTCTTAATGTGAAAAACTGACTATTCAGATTAGATAAAATAATTGAACTAAGCAGTTATTCAATTTGACAGGTATTTATAAGTACTGGCTTGTGTTATATGTAGCCATTGATTTGAACACTCTGTGCTTCATTGTTTTTTAATATGTAAGAGAATAATAACTGTAGAATTTTACATCTAAACCGGGAAATATTCTCTCAAATGTACGGAATGGAATTAGGTCAAAGCAGTTTTTCCAAAATTTTCTACCACGCTACCAATCTCTGCAAAGTTGCTCGGAGCATTCTACATAACAGATGACTGTATGTCCTTTGCTACCTAAAAAACCCATCATCTACAAAAACAACAGAAGGTTTCATCTCTTGCCAGAAACTCTTATGATGCATGCAGAAATTAGGTGAGGAGAGACACTGATTTAAAATGCAATCTTCATTTGTCTCGACCAGCTGTAGAACAACATTAAAAGCTTTCAATGACACCAAAAGAAAAGCTATCGCTAGTAATTTGATTTAGTTTGAGGGGTCAACATAACTGTTTTTTTTTTTTTTACAGATGTTATGGGCTATTTGAACATTTTCAACCTGTCATGGTTTTTAAGTGTTTGGCCCACATGCAGACACAGACGGAAGCAGGAACAGTTTTAAGATGTTTATTTTTAGGCTCAACAAAGGGAAAGCACACGATGTGTGCAACAAACGAGGTCGGAAAGTCAGAGCCGGGAAGAAAGAGGATATATTACTGAGGATCGAACCAGGGGGAAATCTTCCAGAAGTTGCGCCGCTTACCGTTTGGACGTAAGGAGACCTTTCCGGGGGGGATGAGTGAAAAAGGAACTCTGCGATCCTAACTTTCTGATGGGAGGTGGTGGCTGAGTGACAGGAGGGCTGGCAGATGTAATACAGGCGGGGGGCCAGAATAACACCACTGCAGCGGCAGGCAGGAGGAGCAGCTGGAAGAACCGGAGTGTGACTGACGAACCAGGTGAATCCAGGAAGGGGGTTCTCACGCCTGGCTTGGTACCACCAAGGGGGTATGAGTGGAGATGCCAGAGCTAAATCTGAGTGGTGGGGATTTGGATGACTGGTCCTCAGAGCATGGAGCCAACACAGGTGAGTAAATCCAAACACGACAAACTGGAGAAGACAGGAGACAGGATTAGTCCAAAAACAGGGTTTCCAAAAACTCCCAGGTACGAAGCTCGGGAAACAGATCTGTGTCCTAGGCATACCACGACGGGGTAACACTCTGGGGTTTTCCAGCTATCTGTGCACTCCTTTTAAGCCAGAGATGAGGGTTTCCAAATGAGCCGCAGGTGCGGGCCACGCCCACCTGTCAACTGCAGCCACCTGTGAAGCAGAGTTAGAGAGCACGGAAAACAGAGAACCCTGACACAACCAGGCATTTTTAAAAAAGTGCACAAATGGGCAAAAATTCTAGAACGCTATTGTAAGAGGCAAAAGGGAGAATACCCAAAATGTTTGACCTAAGACATCAAGTTTAAATGATAAATAAGGGAAAACAATAAATAAAATCCTAAACAAAAAAAATTATTCTTTTCATTCTAGCATATGGCAAATATTTTTCTTTAAACAAATCTTATATTTGTCAGTTAAATCACCTATACTCCATTGGCATTTTCAATTTAGAGGACCATGTCCTTTGTAATTATATTTTAACATAAATTTTGCATTAAGATCATAAAGACATATTCTTACATTATACATTTAGTTGTGTGACTCATTTCTAACAGGTATTGCTTTGCGGGGAGTAACTAAACAACCAGAATTTTGTTTCTGTGCTTTACATCAGTGGATCACTATTACAAGCAAAAAGCCAAATCAGCATTGGTTAAGTGACTCCTCCATTTGTTGCCCGTAGCCGTTTCCTGATTGTACAGATGTCTAAGTGCACTTTGATCACATTGCCACGTTCTCTTGCCAGACTAAATGCTCTTTTTCGTGCTGCAAATGAGGCAGTAAAATAAGAGATGTATCTTAACTGCCTCATGCTGTCTTACTCACAGAGCCTGAGAGGCCGGTTTATACTCATTTTATTAACTTCTGCTTGAGACTTTTAAATAAATGCTTGTTTGAGTATCTCAGTTTGGTGTGTGGTAGCACAAGAAAAGGCCATGCTCACATCTAAAAGTCTTTTAGTTTTAGCAGTTTTTTACCATCACTGTAAACTGGGCAAGACCAGACACTCGGATTTGTTTACCACGATTCATACAAATTGTTACATACAAGTTGTTTACTGATTTGGCATAATTACGAAAAGAACACAGAAAAAAATATTATTAGTAAGGTGTTTACCTTGATAAGATAAAAGTTAATCACAACGCACCCTAGGTCCTAAGAAAGCTCCTAAAGCAGTGCTTCTCAATCATTTTTTTCACACCTCCCCTAGGAAGAAGAAAAAAATAATTTTTTTCTGTGATTTCATACTTGTAAATATGTAGATACTGACATATTTACAAAAAAGTAGATCCTCACACAGGGAGTTTGTCATATCACAAGCAAAAAATTATTTGTTGCTGTCAGTTGCTTCATCGAATTGGCAAAATGTTTGTCTTTGAGTTTCTCTACCAGCTGTTCTTGAAGATCGTTTGCAATGTAATTTATACGGTGGCCAACAGTATCATTGGACAGAGGGATAGTTTTTACTTTTGCGCCACTTACCTCATCCAGCAAGACAGAAACCATGTCTAATGCAGTCAGAATTAACTCCTCCGCTAGTGTGTGTGTTTTTTTTTTTTGCACAGAGCAATTTGGTACACCAGCTGGTTTACTGAAGTAGTTCACAAAGTTGGATGAATGTTGGCTATATTCGGCACATTTTCGCTGAGAAATTCAAGTGGCTTATCAGAGTTATTGGGGTAGAATGGTTTATGTGACACCTTAATTTATTTGTCTTCAAGCTGTCCACTACCAACATTTTTAGACACAGTACGCACCGGTTTTTCCTCATTTCCCACCGCAGTCACAGTGAAGCCAAGCGCTACATACGTTTCGTCATATTTCCTCGTCTTAAGTTTCAGGGGACTGTTGTTTGTCTCATTATCTCTGTCTCTCTCTGCCTTTCTTTTCCTCCCTGTTAAATATGTTTCCATTGTGTCTCTTGTGCGTTTGTTCATCACACTTCATATCTACTGCTGTGTGCTGTGTGTATGCAAAATAAGTAAATAAAAAACCCTACACTGGTGGTTCCTCGTTCCACATCGCCTTCTGCACCTGATCAGCTCCTGCCTTTATCACTCAGTCTAAGTCTGTCACTACCTGCATCTTCTGGTCCCCTGCTCATCCCTGCCTGCCTGCATCATCAGCCATTATTCATCTGTCAAGTCTGGTTGTGCTTGCTTGCCTCACCTGCCACTACTCATCTCTTTCAATAAACCTTTTAAAACGTAACTCTGGCTGAATATCAGATACACCAGCATTATTCATTACAGTACATGATAATGTCAGTGGCCTAAATGGTCATATAAAGTTTTCTTGTGTGATGTCAAATCCTCTCTGCCTTTTCATTGCTGAACACGGCGCTTCTCACTTTGCAGGCTGGTGCGCAAAAGTAGAGAAAAAGACGCACAGAACAATATGCATTGATTGGCGGCAATGCGTCCCGCCCAGTGAACGCTGGATATAGGCACCAGCAACCCCAGCGACCCCATGAGGGATAAAGCGGTTTGGAAAATGGATGGATGGATGGATGGCGGCAATGCGCTTCAAATTCCACCTATTTGCGCCAACTTCAAGTGGACGCAACTACATTGACAGGCACTCGGCTGAGTGATGCAAGTACACGGTCACCAGCAAGCAGACCCTCGGTAAAACTGCCCAAGATTTCAATAAGCAAATACAAAGGAGAAGTGTGCATGTGGCAAGAGTTTTGGGACCAGTTTGTGAATGCTATTAATGAAAACCCAGATTTAAGCAAAACTGAGAAGTTCACTTACCTGACATCCTACCTCACCGGACCAGCCGCACGTGCTATTGCAGAGTTGAAGGTAACTGACACTAATTATGATGCCGTCGTAGACATGCTTAAACAAAGATTTGGCAGAAAAAAGCTAATTGTGAGTGCACACATTGCTAAGGTGTTGAATCTGAGCCCAGTAAAAAGATCCTCTGACGTTGTTGCTTTGAGACAACTTTTCGATGATGTGGATGTGCAGATAAGAAGCCTAGAAGCTTTAAGTGTTGTGTCAGACAGTTATGGAGCTTTATTGTACCCATTCTCCACCGGATGATTCCCGATGATCTCACTCTTGAGTACACCCGTAAAACAGATATAGGACAAAAGTGGGGGGTTTAAGATCTTGTTAGTTTTTTACAACAAGACGTTGAAAGCAGGGAGCGTGCTGCACATTTAACAAAACCAAGAGAAATGAAAGATGCACCTACTGCTCACAAACAACATTACAAGCCGGATTTAAGCAGAGAAAAGTGGAAAAGAGCTAATGTGCCATTGGCTGCAGCACTCCATACTGGCAGTTCCAATATACCACTCGGTTGCCTATTCTGCAACAGTACCAGCCATAAATCAGAACAGTGCACTGAAGACGCAGTCACGGGGAGGAAGGAAAAGTTAAAGAAAATGGGGAGGTGTTTCATATGCCTAAAACCAAGACATCTTGCCCGAGACTGCAGATTAAAAAATGTAATATGCACTGATTGTGGAAGGAGAGATCATGCTGTAGTATGTGACAAAAGAGAAGAACCAAAAGAGACCACAAATGCTGCCACGGACACAAGTGACACAATAGTCTCATCAGTAATACCACAAACAGCTAAACCGACTCCAGAAAAGTGTGAAACTGTGCTTTTGCAAACTGTGAGAGCAAGGATTGCAGGACCTGGAGGAGAGACAATTGTGCGTTGTTTGATTGATGGAGGAAGCCAACTTGTTCATGAGAAACAAGTGAAAGATTTAAAGCTGCCAGTGCTGAAACAAGAGACATTGAATCGTCACACATTTGGCTCAAAAAACCCAACAACCACCAGGTGCAATGTCATAAAACCTAATCCTTGAAAATGTAAGAAACAAGGGACATAAATTTGAGATTGAAGCTGTTCAAACACCACAGCTTTGTACTGCAGTCATGAAGGTTCCCAGTGAACACATTCAACACCAGCTGGAGAAAAAGACAGATGTGTCTACAGGAGACAAGGATGAGCTAGAACTGTCTGTACTTATTGGAGCAGATTACTACTGGAAAGTAGTCACAGGTAAAACCTAAAGACTCTCAGATGCTTTAGTGGCTGTTGAAACAAGATTTGGCAGGGCAGTGCAAGGACCAGTTGTGATGTCCAGTATGAATGAAGCAACATGTCTGCTGATCGGAGTCAGTGAAAACCCAATGGACATTTCAAACCAATTGAGAGCGTTTTGGGAAATAGAGTCACTGGGCATTTCCACCAAAGGAGAAGAAACACCGGATGACAAGAAAGCCATTGACAGCTTTGACAGATCAGTCAAATTCATTAATGACAGATATGAAGTAGCATTGCCATGGCGACAAGACACGCCCAAGATTTCTGATAACAAGAAAGTTGCACAGAAAAGATTTGAAATGTTAAAAAACTGAAATCTGATGTGTCTCTGTATGAAAGATACAATTATGTAATAGTGGATTATACAGAGCAGGGAATTTGTGAAGAAGTACCTGAGAGCAGTCATTCAGGGACTGTTGATGTGACTTACTATTTACCTCATCATGCAGTGATCAGAGAGGACAAGGTAACTACCAAGCTGAGAATAGTGTTTGATGCTTCATCACATGAAGAAGGTTGCTCCTCTTTAAATGACCCATTTTGTTACCTGGCCCAAACTTAAATGCTGACCTAATGAGCATTTTGATCAGATTTCGACAAAATCATGTAGCCTTCACAGCAGACATCACAAAGGCATTCCTGCAGATTTATATCACTGAAAGGGACAGAAATGCTGTGAGGTCTTTGTGGCTTACAGGGCCCCCAGATGCAGAGAGCACAAGTATATGCATAATGGGAATGAGACGTGTTGTGTTTGGAGTAACTCCGAGTCCCTTCTTACTTGCTGCCACAATCAGACATCATTTGGAGAAATACCAAGACAACCAACCAGAAACAGTAAAACTGATGAGAGACTCGCTCTATGTGGATGATCTGATTGCTAGCTCAAGTAATGCAGACGAGGCCTACACACTTACCACAGGAGCAAAAGAGATACTGGCTGCTGCAAACATGAACCTGTGTAAGTGGACAACAAACTCACAAGAACTAAAAACCAAGTGGTCAAACAGTCCCCTTGAAATCACACAAGAAACAGAGACACATGGAAATGTGCTAAAAGTACTTGGTTTAGTGTGGAGACCGGAAACGGACAACTAAAGGGAAAGGAGAATACAAAGAGCAGTGTTTTAAGATCATGTGCCAGAGTATTTAATCCTATAGGACTCCTAACGCCATTTACTGTCTGTGTTAAGTGTCTCTTTCAGGAAATGTGGCGTCGGGGTCTAAGCTGGGATGATGAGCTGCCTCCCGACCTTTCCAAAGCATGGCAGCAGTGGTGCTTGGAGCTCCCCCAGACACACCAAATAGTCATTCCAAGGTGGTATGGAACAGAAAAGGTGTCAGATAAATCACAAGTTCTCCATGTTTTCAAAGACGCCAGTGAAAGGGATTATGGTGCAGCTGCATACTTGCAAGGACAAACAGCCGAAGGAGAAACTGTAACTGCACTTGTAGCTTTGAAATCCAGAGTGGCTCCAATCAAAACAATAACACTTCCCCGCTTGGAGCTAATGGGAGCTTTAATTGGAGCAAGGTTGGCAAGTAACATGTTAAAGGCACTGGATATCCAAATCACCAAGCTGCAAATGTGGTAAGACTCCATGATATTGATTAACTGGATTCACAGTTCACCAAAGAAATGGAAAACATTTGTTGCTAACCGAGTAGTGGAGATACAGACTTTGACACCACCTGAAGTATGGAAACACTGTAATGGTAAACAGAACCCAGCTGATCTCACCACAAGAGGTCAATCTGCAACAAGATTGAAAGAGGAAGAGCTCTGGTGGTCGGGCCCACCATTTTTGAAAGATAAAATACTTGGAACTACACCTGCAGAGGCAACACCAGCAGTGCTCTCAGAAGAAGAGGTTAAAGCAGAGCTAAAGGCAAGTCAAGTCGCCATACAGCTCAGTAACACCGATAGGTTGCAGACTGAGCCATTGTTGCAGTTGGAAAAATACAGCAAGCTACAATGGGTATTAAGAGTAACAGCATGGATTAACAGATTTCTTCACAACTGTTGCTCAAAGAAAAGGAAAGTGGGAGAAATAACAGCAGAGGAAATGTCAGAAGATGAGAAGGTATGGATACGTAAAGCACAAATCCACAGTTTTGAAAAGGAAATAAAAGAGCTAAAAGCTGGAAAAAGTGTGCACAAAGATTCAAAAATTAGAGACTTTAAACACTTCCTCGATGAGAGTGGTTTAATCTCAGTAGGAGGAAGGCTACATCAGTCAGATTTGAGTTTCGCTGAGCAACATCCATGGTTGTTACGCTCAAGTCACAGATTTTGCCAACTTTTGATCAAGTACAGTCACTTGGATGTAATGCATTCAGGCGTGAGAGACACTCTTGTTCATTTAAGAGAAAAGTACTGGATTCCACGCACCAGACAGTTAGTTAAAAAATCCATTTCACACTGTACCATCTGCAAAATATTTAATGTGAAAGCAGTACAACAAACAGCTGCAACACTACCCAGAGACAGAATTACAGAAGCGCCGCCATTTTAAATAACTGGTGTAGATTTTGCAGGTCCACTGTATGTGAAATCCAAAAGTAACATGGAAAAAGCCTATGTAGCACTTTTCACATGTGCTGTGACACGCGCAGTGCATCTGGAACTAGTATCCAGCCTAACAACAGAAGGTTTCCTCTTAGCACTGAAAAGATTTGTTTCACGGAGAGGACTCTGCAGAATAATCTACTTGGACAATGCACAAACATTCAAGAAAGCAGAAAAATAACTAAAGGAACTGTGGAAAGCTATGAAAGAGCCAGAACCGCTGGAATATTTTTCTGAAAAGGGAATTAAGTGGAAATTAATTGCAGAGAGAGCAGCTTGGTGGGGTGGATTTTGGGAACAATTAGTGCACTCTGTGAAGGGATGCTTCAAAAAAGTAATGGGTAGAGCATCTCTAAATTTTGAAGAGTTAACATCTTTACTATCAGAAATAGAAGCCACTATCAACTCAAGACCACTCACCTTTGTGTATAATGATTTAAAGGAACCCCAACCTCTTACTCCAGCGCATTTTCTGATTGAAAGAGACTCAGTTCTTTACCGCCGAAGCCTTTCTGCACAGCAGGTCAGACAACAAATGCAAACAACGAGCAGCTGACCAGAAGATAGAAATACCGTCACAGACTGATGGATGAATTCTGGAACAGGTGGAGGGGGGAGTATTTGCTGGACCTCAGATTAGCTCACACCTGCCGGACCCAAAATCCTACGTTACTTAAAACTGGAGATTTGGTTCTCATTGGTGATGACAAGATGCCACGTTTAACATGGAAAACAGGACTTATCACCGAAATGTTCCCAGGAAGAGATGGACTGGTCAGATCCTGCGCAGTGCGCACTCCAACAGGGGCGATGTTAAGAAGACCAGTTCAGCTATTATATCCATTTAAAGTTAGCAACTGAACTGTCTTCTTGGGGGGGAGGATGTTGAATATTGTTATAATATGGTTAATTCATATTGTTCATAAGTTAAATAATTAGAATTGAATAAATTTGACAATTGAATAAATACAATACAATTACAGGTTAAAATTTGTTATTATACTAGTTTGGCTGTAAAATTATTTCTCCGCTAGAGGGCGCAGGTGCCATATGTGAGCAAGATTGTTACTTTTTTCAACTCATGGACAGCGAAGAAGAGAGCTTTTCTAGAAAATGCAGTTCTATGTGGTGAGAGGTGGTGGTATCTCATCCCATATTATCTTGCCAATTTACATAAAAAATGTTTCTTCACACATATACTACCTCACATTACTTATTACCTTTAAAAATATGGGTTTATTAAAGTCATTTTAGGTAATTGTCTGCATACAGTTTTGCTCTCTTTATTGCAGACTAATGACATCCAAGTCTTTAAGCCCCCGTTATGGTTTTCAGACAACCTTGACAAAGTTGTTTGTCCCTCACAGTTGTATTACTTGATATTTGAGTGTTTAATGTTGCTATCAAATGCTCATTGACTTTGTAATGTAGAGGGAAAAACTTGATTATTCATTGTAGAATATTGACAGGGTAGGTCCTTAAACGTGAAAGGCTCTTGGTAGGAAGTCAGACAGAATAGTCTGGATAAGTGTGTGCGTAAATGGCTTCCTGAGCAGGATGACTATGTGGCCGCACTTGAACATAATCTTGCCCTCATTCAGATAGAGAGAGAGAGAGAGAGAGAGATAGAGAGAGAGAGATGCCAAAAGATAAGAAAAGGGTTGAATCAATGAAATACTGAAGGAGAGAGAACAAAGCTAGTTTATTTGCATATCAATGCCTTCACATTTGGCTGGTTAAATAATAATAAGTGCTTAAGAAAAGCATGTTACTCTTTTAACATGTTCAGTCTGGCAGTGTAGCGTTGAGAATTGATGTCTTAATACCAAGTAGCGCCCAACAGATTTTACTTTCACAAGTGGAGCATTACTGCTTTCACCACAAAGCTATATGCATTTTATATATGCATATAGCTTTATTAGATTTTACTGTGGGACTATTTAACATTCAATGGACACAAAAGCGGAAAGATAGAAGAGAAAAAAGGAAGAGAAAAAGATTAGACAAAATGCCAAAAAGGAGAAAACGTGAGATGAAAAGGAGGCACCAATGGAGGAATCATCAGGGAAGCACCATCCACCGGCACCGCAACGAGAACGAGCAGTGATGGGTACGCGGCAGATCCAGACTGGGTGGAGGCAGAAGTAAACCCCAGGACCAGGAGCAGCGAGGCCGTAGTGGGGCCATGATGAGGCACGCCTGAGCCGGCACCTGTTGCTTACGTTGCTACACGCGTTGGCTGGATGGAGGCGGACCCATCCGAGCCAGGGACAAGGACATGTTGGAGAAGAGGCTCGGGGGAGACGCTGGCCCCACTGGCTCAACTGCTGGAACCACAGCTCGGGGGTGGACTGCAGAAGGGCGGCAGTGGCTGATCCTCACTACCCTCTGACTGCACTTTTAGTAAAGGTTTTAGGTGTCATCCACTGTACAGTTTTTAGGGTTTATTTTCATCTTAATAAAGTTGTTAAACTTTTAATCTTGTTGGTTGTAAATGCACTGCTCACCCCAGCGATGATCTTGAACTGTTTGATTCCTAGTTTAACTAGGTGGCATTGCAGGTCTCATTAGTTTTCTGTTGCTCAAAATAACATGGACACTACTCGGCCACCGCATTTGCGTGAGTGCACTTGGGTATGTAAAGTTTATCCATAAGAAAGATGCTCAATAGTGGTTTTGAGGAGCCAAACACCCACCCTCCAGAGCGCCAAGACACCGGAGAAACCAATTCAATTCAGTTAAATTTTATTTATATAGCGCCAATTAATGAAGCATATCATCTCAAGGCACTTTCCAAAGTCAAATTCAATCAGATTATACAGATTGGGTCAGATTATACAGATTGATCAAAATAATTTTCTATCTATGGGAACCCAGTTGATTGCATCAAGTCTTGACAAGCAGCATTCACTTCTCCTGAAGAAGCGTAGAGCCACAGGAACGTCTGCATTGTCCATGGCTTTGAAGCAATCCCTCATACTGAGCAAACATGAAGCGACAGTGGAAAGAAAAACTCCCCTTTAACGAGAAGGAAAAACCTCCAGCAGAACCAGGCTCAGTATGAACGGTCATCTGCCTCCACCAACTGGGGGTTAGAGAAGACTGAGCAGAGACATAATAAGAGAGACAAAAAAGCACAGAAGCACGCATAGATCCAGGAATCTGTTCTATATTATATAATATAGTAATAGCGGGTGATCTGTCTTCCCTGGATGATGTCACAGCTAACAGAAGGCCAGACCAGGATTACCTACTATGAAGAAAAAAAGAGAGAGAACAAAAAGTTAAAAGCTGAAATAATGACAAGCACTGCAAATTGGAGAACAGTAGAACTCAGTAGAGTGAGGAAAATAGACCCTGATGTCCTCCAGTAGCCTAAGCCTATAGCAGCATAACTATAGAGATGGCTCAGGGTAACATAAGCCACTCTAACTATAAGCTTTGTCAAACAGGAAAGTTTTAAGCTTAGTCTTAAAAGTAGACACAGTGTCTGCCTCACGGACCAAAACCGGGAGTTGGTTCCACAGGAGAGGAGCCTGATAACTAAAGGATCTGCCTCCCATTCTACTTTTAGAGACTCTAGGAACCACCAGCAGACCTGCAGTCTGAGAGTGAAGTGCTCTGTTAGGAACATAGGGGGTAATCAGAGATCTGATATATGATGGAGCTTGATTATATAGGGCTTTATATGTGAGTAGGAGAATTTTGAATTCTATTCTTGATTTAACAGGAAGCCAATGAAGGGAAGCTAAAATAGGAGAAATATGATCCCTCTTGTTGATTTTCATCAGAACTATTGCTGCAGCATTTTGGATCAGCTGAAGACTTTGAACTGCATTTTGTGGACTTCCTGATAGTAAAGAATTGCAATAGTCCAGCCTTGAAGTAACACATGCATGGACTATAACCCCAGATGCCCAAAAGGATCCCCAGAGCAAAGCATCCCCAGAGACTAGCACAGGGATATCTGCCTCCCCCATCCGAGGGAAGAGCAGGGAGGTGCCCCAGGAAACCCCCCAAAAGCCCCAGTGCCGAAGCACCTCGGAGCTGCGTGGCCCCTGAGCAGGAGCAGATCCAGCCATGGGCCCAGAGACCCACGGCATGGGGGCACCCCACCACCTGGCGGGGCCCCGACAGAGCCACGGGTCCCTGGTCCAGTGAAGCAAGTGCTAGGAGTGAGTCAGCACACAACCGAGCACCCAGCCCCGGGCACTGAGGGCTACCAACGCACCAGTGGGTCAAGGCGCCTGCCAACAGAGGGGAGCCAGATGGGGGAGATGGGCTCCAAACTTAGTGGAGACCTGAGATGTCCCAAGAGAGGGGGCAGTCCAAAACCAGATCTTAGAGTTTTTACAGGCCTGCAGCTCCCACAGTGTCACACCAGCTGCTGTGCTGTGACCATCACACCTGTGCATTATCACCCTGATCAGCCGCTGCTGCCATATAAGGACGGATCCTCCACCTGCACAGCGTCAGATTGTTGTCTAACCCCAGAGTTCCTCGGCCTGCCTGAACATGCTTCCTCACCTGCCACCTTGGATTCCCCGGCTTCGACCTTCTGCTTGTCTGACACTGATTACAAGGATTGCCCTCACCTTTGACTGACTTTACAGATCTGATGACTGCCTGCCTGATCAAGAGAACCACATAAACTCAACCTAACCTTGCCAACTGCTCAGTCTCTGCATCCATCCATGCCTGAAGTGTGACACACAGAGGTCGATTATTTTAACCTCCTTTTTCTAAAGGACATGTAGCAGTGAGGGAAAAGCATATTTCATGTTAAATGGACACTGAAGGTAGAAGAGAAAAAAGGGAGAAAGGTGAAAGAGAAAGAGGAGAGAAAAGGGAGAGAACGATACAACATCCTCAGTCTGCTTCTTCACCTACAAAGAGAGATGTAAAAAGAACAGCACAACCAGCCGATAAAGTATTACAGATACAGTAATGCCTTGATACCATCACTGAAGAATATACAATATTAATTAATACCACATGTATAACGTGACAGCTGAAGATATTAATAGGGGTTTTCTGTATAGAAGTGAATCTGTAAGTACCAGGATCCAAGCACCTATAGGTGTTTGTGAGAGTGTGCTTGTGTATGTAATGTTTATCTGTAGGGAGGTGGATTTTTTTATGTGCCTGTCTTTTTGTTTCAGCTTTGTTTGGTTGCATGGTTGTATGTATATTTCTTTACGTGCTTTTTGGAGACGCCAAATCCTACCCCTTTCCTCTGGCCACTGACTGATTATAAAGGTGTATCTCATCCAGAGTGATGAGGCAGGAAGAAAAGGGGCGGCCACACCCAGTCAGAGAAGCAGGAGAGAGGGCAGAGACTGACAGAGCAGGCTGTGGAGGGCTGCCAGCGCCCGGCCAGCGCCCGCCCAGCGCCCGCCCAGCGCTTGGGCAGCGGCTGACCGACGAGCGGTGATCGGAAGGAACCGGGAGAAGCATCTTGAGAGAAGCGCTGTCCAGCAATACTGCGACACGAAAGATGTGCGGCAGATCCAGATCGAGTCCAAGCAGAAGTGAACCCCAGGACAGAGAGCAGCGAGACCGCAGTGGGGCAATGGTGAGGCGCACCTGGGCCGAGAACTGCCGCTCAAGTTGCTATGCACAATGGCCGGACGGGGAGGAACCCATCCGAGCCAGGGACGAGGGCAGGATGGAGGAGAGGCTCAGGGGAGACGCTGGCCCCTCGGCTCAACCGCTGGGTCAATAACTTGGGGGGTGGACTGTAGAAGGACGCTGAGCATACGTAGCTGACCCACTCTACCTACAGGATTGCAGGATTGTTTGGTGCTGGACTTTTTATTATTTTTTAGGGTGTTTGCATTTTTAAGCAAAGCTTTTAGGGTTATTTGCTGTACAGTTTTTAGGCTTTACTTTTATTGTAATAAAGTGTTTAGAATTTTAATCTTGTTGGTTTAAAATGCACTGCTCACCCCTGCGATTTCAAACCCGTTTTATTCTTAGTTTAATTTGTTTGGACTCATTAGTTTTGTTATTGATAATAATCTTAAGTTTACCACTCGGGTCCCACATATCCATGAGAAAAATGCTCAATAGTGGTTGTGAAGAGCCTAAGACCCACCCCCCAGAACACCGAGGCAGAAGCCAGGGGAACCAAAACCCCAGATGCCCAAAGGGACCTTCAGAGTAAAGGTGCCCAAAAGGGGCCAACACAGAAAATCTGCCTCCCCCACCCAAGGGAAGAGGAGAGACGGCCCCAAAGAAACCCCCCAACAGACACACTGCAGAAGCCCCCAGAAGCCGCGGGGACGAGCCCGTGGACTCCGCTGGCAGCCAGCTATGCCGGAGCGGATCCAGCCATGGGACCCAAGGCCCCAGGGGCTCCCTGCCCCCAGCAGGGCCCTGAACAAGCCACGGGGGGCCAGGCCCCGCAAAGCAGCCGCCAGGAGCGAGCCGGCACTCGCCCGAGCGACCCAGCCGCGGACACCGAGGACCACCAGTGCACCACCGGGCCAAGGAGCCAGCTCACAAACCCTGAAGGGCTACCCCCCCCCCCCCCCCCCACACACACACACACACACATTTTCCAGGGGAGAGCGGAAGTGCCAGTGCCAGTCCTGGCCAAACACCCGGACTCAACAGCTACCGCCAGCTAAGACCCTGGAACAAGTGGCCTGCTCCTCCTCCAGGCCCCAGATTCTGGGCAGCAATGGGAGATCAGAGGTGTGAAAAAGACCCCAAGCCTGTCTCCGCCTGCTCAAATGTCATGTTGTTTCATGTTGTTCTCAAGGATGTTGAAAACTGGGAGCGCCAAAGGGCGTGCCCGGAAGGTAGCTGGTGCCACCGAGGGTGAGGCCTACACAATGAGCCATCCCCGTAGATGTCTTACCACCCCCCCCCCCCAATTAATGCCCTAAATATATGTGAGAATGTTATGAATAAAAGTGTCTAAGATGAATAATAAAATTGGCGTCAGGGACGTCACCAGACAGTGGGACCCTCTCCCCAGCGACGCCCCCACCCCCCAAGGTCCTACATGTGTGGCAGCATGATGTAGCATGCAGAAGGAGGTGTCTCGGGATGGGGAGGAAAGGACTGAGGAGCCTTTTTCCTTTTTTCTGAATACATAATGGGACTGCGGAGCCTTTTTCCTTTTTCTGAATACATAATGTATTGACTACTTTCCAGATGGAGGGACGATTTTAACCAAACTAACAAAAAGTGTTTCTGAACAGGTAATCCTGTTAAACATCCTTAAACATACTTAAGTATACTTAAACATACCTAAACATACTTAAACATCCTTTAAGTATGTTTGATTTACCTTATTGGGAGAAATCAAGTCAAAATGTTCCCACATAATTTCCAGCTCCTCCCCTAAATAAAGCACACATTTTGCCAAAACACTCCCTGAATTGACGTGACGCCAACTGTAAGATTGCTCCAACCACACGGAAGTGTACCCCAGGATGCTCTACCCCAGATAAACACAGATGTTGAACTGGTCGTGATAATGAAGCTCACAGTGTTAAAAGTGTCATTTTTGACTCATCTGCTAATAAACACCCTCTAAACATTTGGGATAAGGTGTGTCTAAATTGTACTTTCCCTACTAACAATGTTTAATCATAATACCAATGTTTTTTAATGAAATCACTCTGACCACAATATGTTTGTTGGGTTATATGATATATGCTGTTTACTTTTCATTTTTTATATTTTTCACTCTGGGATGTGGTGATGTCTATTTGGTGCATGGAGTGTGTCAGAGGGCAGTAGAGAGCCCAAGTGTTCACTTGGTGTTCAGAGAGAGAGAGTAGAGCAAGAAGCTCTAGGGTGATTAACCTTGGGTGAGCACCTGAGTGGCCTTTTGTCTGTCTGCCCTGGGTGTGGGTTGAGTCAGTGGAGCACAGAGACGCTACTGGTATGTATCTCACTTCATTCTCCCACTTATGTTCTAGTAAAGCATGGAATGAGATTGGTGATACTGATCTGAATTTTTAATTTAATTTTCTAAGACTAAGTCTAAGATAGAGAACTAAACATGATTGCATGTGTGAGTATGAGGTTATCCACCTGCTTATAATTCAACAAAAAGTGACAAAAGTCAAATAAAAGGAATGACTAAGTTGATCTGAGCTGTTTCCTGCGTCCTCTGTGCCAAGCCTGGTCGAGTTCAGGCAGACAAACCCCGTAATAACTCGACAATGTTCGTAATGTAACATCTTGGGATCTCTGTAGGTAAGGGACAAATTATGATCAATGAATGGTCAGTTACTGACGAGCCACCAAGATTGATTTACAGGAAATGACTCAACACTCTCTTCAAAGCCTCAGCTCATCTCATTACATCACTGGCTATGGTTATGATCAGCAATTCTGCAGTAAATTTCTCCACAGTGATGGTGATGTCACTTCCTGTCTGCTCTGCACCTGTTATTAGCCCTGATCAGCAACACCTGCAGCTGCCCCAATTACTTGGGTTGCTGCAACTTGTCTACTGACTATATATTCCTTCCTCTCTGCTGGACACTCAGTGATGCTTGTCTGGACCAGTGCTTCATCCCGGTTCCCAATAAGGTTAGTGGCTTATTTCCAGTGCTCATTCATCATTCATGAGTGTGGTGCGGCCACTAACCCTTCTCTCTCCCTTTCAGTGTTTCCTGTGTGCGCTTCAGCCTGGTGCATCTCCAAAATCCTTGAATTGTTCTTGTTGTGCAGCTTAATTATCGGGTCTCCAGTTTCCTACATATTACAAGCTACTAGTTTCTACACACAGGCCGGATCTTAAAGTTTACATCACCAGAGTGAAAAATAATTTTCTGTACACTGAAAAATGAATATGACATTCATGCACAGTTAGTTGGCAGGATAAAACTATCTGTACATGTCTGTGTAAGTGCATTTTCTAGGTAACATAGACGCAGTTTGTCCAGCTTAAACTTTCAAACCTCAACGACTACACACCGAGGCAACAAGACTCCGCTGTGTTAAGTGAAAATGAAACATAGGAAGAGTGCTACAGTGCATTGCACCCTGCCTTTCAAAAGCTCAAAAGCCCTGCTGTCTTCATGACAAGTGAGACACTGTCACCAACACACACAAACACACCTATCCTAATTGCTGTCTCTCTCCTGCAGGGTGAGAAAATAGGCTACCTGAGGGTGTCTTTCACCCACTTGTTTCCTCCCACCTCCTCTTTGCCTGCCATAGATTTTTTCTTTTCCTTTGCTCTTGTGCTTGACTTCTTGCTTCGTATTCATTTCTAATTCTATTCTCTCATTACTCTGATCCTGAACTATTTCCATGACTTATTTTAATAAGATTTCTTACATAAGGTTAGTGTCCTTGGTCTTTCTCCTGCTTTTCCCTCACTGCTACATGTCCTTTAGAGAAAGTCATTGCCTAATCAAAAACTTATATAAAAAAAACTAGGGCTGTCAAAATAACGCGTTAATTTCGGTTAATTAATTTAAAAAAAATTAACGGATTAAAAAAAATAATGCAGATTAATCGATGTCGTATAGGTGTTTTCAATAGGTGAGGCGCGCCTCTCCTGGGGGGCGCCAAAGAGTCACAGGGGAGGCGCATGAAGACAGAGAAGAAGACAGCGCTGCCGCTCAACTCTGTGAAACTATGTAGCGATATTCGTGTCTTCTGTTTGAGCGCGCAGGAACCAATCCAAGCGCGCAGTGAAACAACTCAACGCACAAAACCGGTCTGGCACGGTCTGAAAAACTCTTCTCAACCCGCTGCCCTCGCGGTGAGTTCCATCTCTGCTCGCGCACACCTGCTCGTTTCACACTCAACCCCAGCTGTGCACTCGCTCGGCTGTTAAAGCCAATCACAGACAGTTTTTTTTTCCCATTTAATCAGAGTATGGCTTGCAAATACTGCATTCAGATGAATTAAATCAAAATGCTGCAGCCTTTGGCAGAAATTACTAAACATCACCGAGGGATTGAAGAAAAACAAATAAAAAGTGTAATATTTTAGCCTAAAATATTTAGGCTAAAGTATTTAGACTAAAATATTAGTTACTAAGTGAGCTGTGAAAAATGTTTTTGTCTCTTTTCTTTCCAGCTTCTGGGAGGTTATGCAAAAGTTTATTCTGATCATAATCATCATGAATGTCATTATTTAAAGAGCACTTCAACACGAGGTAAAACAAAGTGCCAAACATCAGAAATACATCAAATAAGAGATAACTAATAAAATGCTTGTTTGTTAAAATAGCACTAGGTCTAAATTATGTATAATTAGCCTAAAAAGTAGATTGGAATATGGAATATGTTGACGTCTGTTAAATTCAGGTTATCTTTTTTATTATTTCAGTTGACGTTTCCTGTTGACGTGAGTTCAGTTTGACATTGGCATCTGTTTAGTTCAGTTTGTCTGCTGTTGAAAACAGCACTTTAATGTATCTAATGCTGATTATTCATTGAAACATTTGAATTTAAATATTTTAAATACTTTCACAGCAAAAATTATATGCGATTAATTTAGATTAATTAATTACAGAGTATGTAATTAATTAGATTAATTTTTTTAATCGATTGACAGCCCTAAAAAAAAAAAAAACAGTATTGTTGCCCATGTCAGTTTTAGAACGTAAGACAAAATTCTGAGTTGATATGGGAGATAATCTTTGGACATCAACAGAGCTACAATTCAGCAGCTGGAACAAAGAGAGTCATTGCTGATTACACATTCTTCCACTTTGGGTGAAGATTTATGATGGTTTGTAAAAGTACTCATACCCTTTGAGGTTTTCCATATTTTGCTATGTTACAACAATAAAGCTCACTGTATTTAACTGGGGTTAAATGTAACAACCAACACAAAGTAGCACATACAAATACATTCAAATCTAATATTTGAATTTGATTCCGTTAAATTAAATTCAGAACTAACAAACAAGCATTTCCTCCAGATGTCATAGAATTCTTCAATATTTCCTTGATCCAACTAGTTCATATTATTAAAAAAAAGATCATTTACAATAACTACACAGAAGAAAATTTCCAGGATTTAAGGATTAATGTTTCAGTGTTTATAAATTCACCCATGTGTTTATCTTTTGTCAAAATTGAAAAATGCAACATCATCTTGGCAGGTCTGTGTTATGGGAATATTATTTTTTTTATTTTTTTTCCCCCAGTGTCCTGTCTAGCAATGTGGCAATAGGAATGGATGTCTCAATGCCAGATAGAGCTCGACAGATTTTGCTTTTACAAGTGGAGCGAACAGCTTTCGCCATAGTGCTCCGCTTGATTTATGCATATAAATCAAGCTTCAAAATATTATTTTGAAGTCACTATGGCCTCACGCCACTCGGACATGTGAGCACGGGCCAGCTGATTGCAAGGCCAAATGCTGCGTAGCTACTGTGCGGGATGATGATTGTCTAGGATAGACTGTCTTTGTTTTGTCTCATGCCAAGGCCACTGTCGAGTATTAGGGAGAGCCGAAAGCGAGGAGATGCGGAAACAGGCCAGATCTCTGCTCTTTCTCAAAAAAAGTGCTAGAACTTCATCACGCCACCGATTCCTTATTCATTAACTCTAGGAAGTCAGTTATTGTTTAGAATTCCTTCCACAGTCTGACTAAAAAGTCAATCATACAGATGCAGCTGATCCCAAACACTGCTGCCTGTGTCCTCACTAAAACTAAGAAAGTAAAACCCAATCCCCAGTTCTAGAGTCCCTACACAGGCTGTGTATTTCAGAGAATAAACATAAAAATACTTCTGTTAGTTTAAAAATCACTGAATTGCTTTGCACCAAAAATACATTAAAGGTTTGTTGTCGTATCAACCTTGCAGACCACTTAGTTTTTCTAGTTCTGCATCCGCAGAATTACCTCAGTCTCATGTAAGATTTCTTGTGTTTCGATCTTCCAGGTGATTCGCAGAGAACCTCCCCGTGTGTGGTCCAGCTGAAATTTCCAAGTCATCTTCCATACTTACCGAGTATACTTCAAGTTCATCTTCCATGACTGGCAACCTCTGCTCTCACACAACCTGCCCACCCAGCATATCTCAAGCCTCGGCCTCTCAACCCACAACCCTGGGATCCCCTCACATCCCCTTGGAGACAAACAACTCACCCCAAAGTAAGATGTCCAGGTCTTATTCTCTCATCTGTTTCTAGAGCGCCTTATCAACCTAAGAGCCTCAGCAGTTTAGATCCCACTGATCTCCCACGAAGACGCAGCAGCCCAGATCTCATTCATTGTCACTTGTTTGGGAGAATAAATATCATTTATCTGAGTCCTGGTTTTCTCCTGAGTTTCTCTGCATGTGGGTCAGAAGCCTAAACAAAGCCATGACATTAAACAGTGGTGTGCACAGTCATGATAATACAAAAATAGATAATTGTGGGACTAACTTTTTGTTCATTGCATTATCATTCAAGCTAAGTTTAGAAATTGTTTGCAGACTGGTTAGTGTCCATTTTATTGGGTTTCGATAACTGTAAGTATGATAATGTTCACAGCAGTCATGGCTCCAAAGGAAAACATTGTTAAAATGATGTGGTCGTGCCCCATTGCTCAAAAACGGAGATGCTCCCCACTGCTTTCTTTAAGAAAGTTTTGCCTGTCATAGCGTCTGATTTGACTCAGATAATAAACACGTCCCTTCTGTCAGGTGTTTTCCCTCAGTCCCTAAAAACAGCAATTATCAAACCACTGCTGAAAAAGAACAGTTTAGACAAACTACTACTCCAGAACTACAGGCCCATCTCAAACCTCCCCTTTATCAGTAAGATTATTGAAAAAGCTGTGTTTCAACAATTAAACACCTTCTTAACTATGACCAGCCGCTTTCCAGTATGGCTTCCGTGCTCACCACAGTACAGAAACCGCCCTTATCAAGGTGTTTAATGACATCCATATAAATACTGACTCTGGAAGAACCACTGTGCTGGTTCTATTGGACCTCAGTGCAGCATTCGATACTGTCGATCACTCCATTCTGTTAGAACGCCTGCAGAACTGGGTCAGCCTCACTAGTACAGCTCTTAACTGGTTTAAATCCTACTTAAAGGACTTTTTTGTATCAGTAGGTGACTTTACATCGGAAATGACAAAAATCACATGTGGGGTTCCCCAAGGGTCCATTCTAGGTCCCCTCATGTTCAACATCTACATGGTCCCCCTAGCTCAGATCATAAAAAACATCAGCTACCATAACTATGCAGATGACACACAGCTTTACATCACCATGTCACCAGGTGTCTATGAACCAGTTCAGGCACTGAGTAAATGCCTAGAAGAAATCAATGCCTGGATGTGCCAAAATTTTCTTCAATTGAATAAAAACAAAACAGAAGTAATAATATTTGGACCAATAGAGGAGAAATCAAAGGTTAGCACACAGCTTCAGTCGCTTCAGCTAAAAATCACTGATCAGGCCCGAAACCTGGGTATAGTGATGGACTCAGACCTGAACCTCCAAAAGCATCTAAAGACAATTACAAGATCGGCTTTCTATCACCTGAAGAACATTTCCAGGATTAAAGGACTAATGTCTCAAAAGGATCTGGAAAGACTAATCCATGCGTTTATTTTTAGTCGAATTGATTACTGCAACGGTGTTTTCACAGGTCTGCCTAAACAGTGGATCAGACAGCTGCAGCTGATCCAGAACGCTGCTGCCCGCGTCCTTACTAAGACCAAGAAAGTAGAACACATAACCCCAGTTCTAAAGTCCT
Source organism: Fundulus diaphanus (assembly GCA_037039145.1). NCBI lineage: Eukaryota > Metazoa > Chordata > Actinopteri > Cyprinodontiformes > Fundulidae > Fundulus > Fundulus diaphanus. The sequence continues at coordinate 12,894,082 of CM073121.1, read as the reverse complement.
TACACTGGCTCCCTGTATCTCAAAGAATAGACTTTAAAATCCTTCTGTTAGTTTATAAATCCCTGAATGGCTTAGCACCTAAATACATCACAGACTTGTTATCAGTGTATCAACCACCCAGAGCACTAAGGTCTTCTGGCTCCAGCCTTCTCTGCGTACCTAGAACCAGAACTAAACATGGAGAAGCAGCATTTAGTTCCTATGCTCCACTTATCTGGAACAAACTTCCAGAAAACTGTAAAAGTGCGGAAAACCTGAGTTCTTTTAAATCAAGATTAAAAACACATTTGTTTAGGACTGTTTTTGACTGTTCTAGTTAAACTGTTCTACTGAAACATTAGTTCAACTTTTTTAGTCCAACTGTTTATTGATGTTCTATTCTGTTTCTACATTTTATTCCTACTTGCTTATATTCTGTTTTATTTTCCTGTATTTTAATCATGTAAAGCACTTTGCATTGTCTCTGTACTGAATTGTGCTATACAAATAAAATTGCCTTGCCTTGGTATCCACATTTTTTTTCTGTAAACAGTGTGCAGTTGCGTGACTCTGAGCTATATAACCCATCCGTCCATCCACCCTCAGGAGAAAGTTTGTGGTTCAAGACTTTGTCCAGAGTGCACAAATACGGGTTTGAATGATAATGGCAAAGACTAGGGCAGTATACAGTAATTTATTTTAAAAGACAAATGATGAAAAGAAAACGCACTTCTCAGGAGAAAGAAAACGAGTGGCTGAGGAAGAATGTTCCTAAACGTACTCTGAGCAGATGGAAAAGAAGGTTTGTAGCCTACAACCATTTCCTGATGCAGTTTTCTTTTGGCAGCATCTTAATTCATTAATTAGTCCGTACCTGTTTATTTCTTAATTCGAAATAAATTAATTGATTAGCTGTTTAATTCTTAAGTAATTTTAGTAATCAGGGGTGGTTTGTTGGCAGACTTCCTGTTTGCGGTAAGGCGAATTGTGTCACTTCCTGTTGTCGCTGTGTGAACTGCAGTGTGTTGCTCCAGGCTCTCTCGCTTCTATATTTAAACCTCTTTGCTGTAACATCTGTTTCCAAAACATAAGCACTTTTAAAACATTTTCTCTGACTGCACATCACGTTTGAGAACTCCCCGTGTTTCACACGGTTTGCTTTTTGGCGGGGTAAGAGGAGGCTAGCCTAGCGTTAGCCTAGCTTTAGCCAAGCCTCAACCTCATAATGGCTTCTCCGTCTCTGACTAAGTCTCCTATCTGCTGCTCTCTGTGTCAGATGTCTCACCGAGGAGCCGACCTTTATTATTGGCAGCTCCTTACTAAGAAGTAAAGACACCAAGGACCATAGTTAAACGCCTGCCAGGGGCTAGAACGGGCGACATAGAATCCTACCTAAAACTACTGGCTAACGATGAGCGTAAATACAGTAATATTGTTATTCACACCCGGTCACGCCGATCGGAGCTCACTAAAGTTGGTGTTGCTTCGGTGTGTGAGTTTGCTAAAACAATGTCGGAGTCCGTAATTTTCTCTGGTCCCCTGCCTGATCTGACCAGTGATGAAATGTTTAGCCACATGTCATCATTCAACCGCTGGTTGTCCAGGTGGTGTCCCGAAAACGACGTGGGCTACATTGATAACTGGCGAACTTTCTGGGGAAAACCTGGTCTGATCCGGAGAGACGGCATCCATCCCACTTTGGATGGTGCAGCTCTTCTTTCTAGGAATCTGGCTGAATTTGTTAGTTCTCCTAAATGCTGACAACCCAGGGTCCAGACCAGGCAGCAGAGCCGTAGGTTAACTTCTGTACTGTTACCCACCCATTACCCAATTGAGACGATGTCTTTCCCACGGCCAAAACTTAGATCAAAAACTGATCTAAAAGGAACAAATCATAAAAATCAATACAGCTCACTTTGAACCAAAAAATAAAACAATTAAATGTGGTTTATTAAATATAAGGTCTCTCCCTCCAAAGACTTTGTTAATGAATTGATTTCCGATAATCTGATTTATTTTGTCTCACAGAAACCTGGCTACAAGAGGACTACGTTAGTATAAATGAGTCAACTCCCTCCAGTTATTTAAATTTCCACATTCCCAGATCTGTGGGAAGAGGAGGAGGAGTGGCAACCATCTTTCAGTCTGATTTATTAATTAGTCCCAGGCCAATTAATAACTACAGTTCTTTTGAACATTTAACCCTCAGTTTCCCTCATCCAAACTGCAAAGCAATTAAACCTCGTCTGTTTGTTGTTTTGTATCGTCCACCTGGCCCTTACACTCAGTTTCTGGATCAGCTGTCAGACTTCTTATCTGATTTGGTGTTAAATACTGACAAGGTTATTATAGTGGGTGATTTTAACATTCATGTTGACACTGAATGTGACAACCTTAGTGTAGCCTTTAAAACTATCCTGGATTCAATTGGTTTTGTTCAAAATCTGCATAAACAGACGCACTCCTGGTTACATACTTTAGACCTTGTGCTGACATATGGCATTGATTGTGAAGTATTAACAATATTTCCTCACAACCCTGTCCTATCTGACCATTTTTTAATAACCTTTGAGTTTAATCAAATCTTGGTGTTATTTTTGACCAAGACATGTCATTTAAATCCCATATTAAATAGGTTTCCAGAGTTTCCTTTTTTCACCTCCGGAATATTGCCAAAATTAGAAACATCCTGTCCAGGAGCGACGCTGAAAAACTGGTCCATGCATTTGTTACTTCAAGGCTGGACTATTGTAATTCTTTGCTATCAGGAAGTCCACAAAATGCAGTTCAAAGTCTTCAGCTGATCCAAAATGCTGCAGCAAGGGTTCTGATGAAAATCAATTAAAGGGTCATATTTCTCAAATTTTAGCTTCCCTTCATTGGCTTCCTGTTAAATCAAGAATAGAGTTTAAAATTCTTCTTCTAACGTATAAAGCCCTTAATAATCAAGCTCCATCATATATCAGAGCACTGATTACCCCGTATGTTCCTAACAGAGCACTTCGCTCTCAGACTGCAGGTCTGCTAGTGGTTCCTAGAGTCTCTAAAAGTAGAATGGGAGGCAGATCCTTTAGCTATCAGGCTCTGCTCCTGTGGAACCAACTCCCAATTTTGCTCCGTGAGGCAGACACCCTGTCTACTTTTAAGACTAATCTTAAAACTTTCCTTTTTGACAAAGCTTATAACTAGAGTGGCTTATGTTGCCCTGACCTACCTATGGGGATGTGCTTCTATGGGCTTAGACTACTGGAGGACATCAGGATCCATTTTTCTCACTCTATCGAGTTCTACTGTTCTTTAATTATGTATTGCTTGTCATCATTTCTGCTTATAACCTTTTGTTCTCTCTTTTTTTTTTTTTTTTTTTCATAGTAGGTACATCTGGTCTGGCATTCTGTTATCTGAGACATCATCCACAGAAGACAGCTCACCCGCTATTATCATCTAATATAGAACAGATTACTGGATCAATGTTTCTGTGCTTTTTTATCTGTCTTGTTGTGTCTCTGCTCTGTCTTCTGTAACCCCCAGTCGGTCGAGGCAGATGACCGTTCATACTGAGCCCGGTTCTGCTGGAGGTTTTTCCTTCCCGCTAATGGGTGGGTTTTTTTTCCACTGTCGCTTTATGCTTGTTCAGTATGAGGGATTGCTGCAAAGCCATGGACAATGCTGCTTGTCGGGACTTTGAAGCAATCAACTGGTTCCCTTATATAGGACATTTTTGACCAATCTGTATAATATGATTGATTTTGACTTTGTAAAGTGCCTCGAGATGACATGTTTCATGAATTGGCGCTATATAAATAAAATTTAATTGAATTGAATTTAATTAATTTTGTTACCTGTTTATTTCCTAAGGAAAATCACCACAACATGCACAGACATTAAGCAACATAGGCCTACTGTACAATATGTAAGTGTAGGCTACCACATTTTTTGTCCTAAATGTTGTGGCCTGTGGAAAAAATGGATGGATGATGTTATGACTCTTTGTCTAACTTTGTGGAAATAGGCTACTTGTATTGTTTCAATGTTGCTTTTGTATAGTTATGCATAGCTTTATATCTGCACTAGCCTACCACACTGGATAATGAAAATTTATTGAACTAGACCTGTAGCCTGATGTCATTGTAATTGCCCCTATGCCTTTTCTGAGCCCCCACCCCACACACACACAGGAAAATGATGAAGATTGTAGTCAAAGAGAAGAAAACACAAGGGTACCTTTCACATTGGCACAGGTAAACTGACAGTTAAGCATTGTTACACTTTCTTTTGCTATCCATCTGATTTTTGTGCCTGATTTGGATTATTTTGTATGATTTGTGTAATTAAGGAAACCAACGAAGATACCAGCCAAGAACAAGAGCCGACAGGAGAACATTTCACATTGGCACAGGTAAGCCTCTCTCTCTCTCACTCACTCACTCACTCACTCACTCACACACACATAAGGCCCGTTTACACTACACTTTTTTAACCGAGCTGAGACCAGTCCGAGCTCGGTAACCGAGATAACTCTTGTGTGTAAACGGTCAGCAGACTGAACCAGACCGCGCTAAACATAACCGGACCGCGCTAACTGCAGACCAGCTCTTGAGTAGGTCTCGGCCTGGTTTTATTTCTGGCCCAGTTTTCTGATAAAGAGCGCATGAGCAGACCGCGTCATCTCCTTACAGTCAGCTGACTGTCCGCGGGTTTTCCGGCAGTCTGGCTGCATGTCCCGATTCACACTCCATTCAGACAAATTTCAGACATTCATAATACTAGTTTCCTTACCGTGCCACACGGTTTCCAGACATGAATCTGCTTAGCAGCACAATGAACCTCAGCGTCTGTCGTTGTTTCCGGCGTCTGTAAATCCTTATTAGACGTTCGTTTGTCTCACCACTTCCCAAAAAAGCAAACTTTCTCAAGTAAATTCACCAATGGTTGCCTTCTTCCCCTGACTCTCCGCAAACACCGAAATATCACAATATCAAGCATAACTTCCTGAATGTTACGGGCGCCGCGCTGTTTTGTTTTGCTCGGTCCCGCCTTCAATCTCAGAGAGCGGTAGTACCGCAGATCGCCACTAGGGGGCGAGGAGCAACCAAGGAACCGAGATAAGCTTTGTGTGTAAACGGGTCGGCTTGTCTTGGATAACTGATCCAAGCTCGGACTGGTCTCGGCATGGCTCGGTTTTTAGGTGTAGTGTAAACGGGGCTATAATTTCTGATTTGTGTCCTTAGGAAAACAGTGAAGTTATCAGTGAAAGAGAAGAACAGACAGTGTTTCACATCAATGCAGGTAAGCAGCATGCAATCTCTCTCTGTTTTTTTCACCGTATTACTTTTTTTCTTTTAAAGGTTTTGTATTCCTCTCAGGAAAACAACGAAGATAGCAGCCAAAGAGAAGAGCAAGCAGAAGAACCCTACACATTGGCAGAGGTAAAACAATAGTTGGCCTACATTCAGTGAAAAAATTTGATTTGACATAGTCTTACAAGACAAGCAATGGCTGGAATAAACTCATGTTCATTATGCAATCCATGGAAGTGTATTGACACACTTGTGTTCTATCATTTTATATATCCTATATACAGGGGTTGGACAATGAAACTGAAACACCTCTCATTTTAGTGTGGGAGGTTTCATGGCTAAATTGGACCAGCCTGGTGGTCTTCAGGATACAAACATTGTATCCTGAAGGAGGTGCCGTGTATCAGGATGACAATACACCAATACACACAGCAAGACTGGTGAAAGATTGGTTTGATGAACATGAAAGTGAAGTTAAACATCTCCCATGGCCTGCACAGTCACCAGATCTAAATATTATTGAGCCACTTTGGGGTGTTTTGGAGGAGCGAGTCAGGAACCATTTTCCTCCACCAGCATCACGTCGTGACCTGGCCACTATCCTGCAAGAAGAATGGCTTAAAATCCCTCTGACCACTGTGCAGGACTTGTATATGTCATTCCCAAGACGAATTGACGCTGTATTGGCCGCAAAAGGAGGCCCTACACCATATTTATAAATTATTGTGGTCTAAAACTAGGTGTTTCAGTTTTTTTGTCCAACCGCTGTATATGTATGCTGTATTTTTTCTCTCTCAAATATTATGAACCTGCATAACCCAGTATAATGTAAAATTGAAAGCAAATATTAAGATCATATCTAATACTTTGTTTATTTTTCTACATTTTCAGGACAGAAATATCCATTCCCATGGATTAACCGAAGAGCAAAGCTGCATCTCAATACTATTCTTAGCACTGAAACACAACACTACAGGTGTATTGATGGAAGATCTACTGAAACTTCTAAGATTACATTCTGCTGGGACAAGTGCAGTTCCTGCAAGCAAGTATTTTTTGGAGAAACCATTAGCTAGTCTTGTAGATGTGTTTGAATACCATCATTATTGCAGACTATGCTCTAAATTAGCCTGACGTAGTCATACTCAATTCTAGCCAGAATTTGAGTCTGATACTGCTCCATAGAGCTGTGATTATGGGGCGTGTTTCGAACGAACCAGGAAAAAAATGCCTCTGCACTCAATTGGATAGACCTACAACCAATAAGAGCAATGGAGTGTGTGACGTATGTTAAGCGACGCATAGTTGTTGTTAACAGCTAGTTATTTCACTACAATCACACTAACATTAAGATTGTACGAAGTCTGAATTAGCGAACGTACAACGTTACCTACTGTTTACAACATGGGATTCATATCACGACATTGCGAGTTATTTACTAAGTCAGACAGTCAGATGATCTCTTACCATTTGTAAGTTAGATGAACTTCGTCCACGACGATACCCATAACGTTGGCTTGAAAAACATCGGAGCCTAGCATGTCCCTCCACTTGTTGTTCAGCAGCCAGGATTCTGGGCTTCCGAAAAGGAGCTGGCAACGACCGCTGGCCATATCCACCTCGTCGTTCACGCCGAGTTGCATCGCCGTGATGCCCATTTCAGTTGCTTCTTTCACTTGGTCCTCCATGAGTGTGACCAAAGGAGAAACAACAATGACCAATGGGTTTTCATTGTGTCCCATCTTCTTAGCGACCAACGGAGCCAGCTGATAAATTAAACTTTTGCCGAATCCCGTAGGAAGGACGCCAAAAACATCTTTCTTTTCAACAGATGCCTTGATCGCGTTTCTCTGTTCCTCTTTTAAAATTAATTTGCTGTCGATATCTTCTAGAACAGACCTAATAGCAGAATCTACACACCTCAACTCTCCAGCGGCAGCCATCGTTGTTGTAAACCCAAGCGAGCTTTGGTGATGTGGTTGATTACGTTACTGTTGATCATCTGTCCATCATCATATAAAGCCCGCCCTGACAATTTGATTGGCCCGCCAGATATTGGGCGAGCATACTCGCGCTACTATTGAGCAATGCCAGACCGAACTTCCCGACCTAAAACATTGTGGGCGGGACTAAGTTCGGAATGGCACCCAGGCTAGCTCTAAATACCTTGGTATATCACAATCACAAGAATGCACACAAGAAACACTTTCATGTGTGTCATGTTCCTCATCCATAACAGTAAGGGACAGCTTACAACAAGGTCATTTCTTTATTACTGTACCATTAAAGGAGCAACTGAAAGACATTCTTGAGAATCAAGGTATGCATGATCTTTGTTTTTGTGCAAATAGCGGCAATAGGCATGTAATAAATGATATGTGATGGTGCCTTATATCAGACCTTGAAATCAAGCAGTGAGGAGGCTTTTCTGTCTCTTACATTTAATTGTGATGGTGTACCAGTCTTTAAGTCTTCAAAATTCAGTATTTGGCCAGTGAGATACCCCCTGAGACCAGAAATAAGCATGTACTTTTCTGTGCATTGTGTTTTGGATCAAGCAAGCCAGACATGAGCTGTTACTTCAAACCATTTGTGAAGGAATGTACCAATCTTTCACAAGTTGGTTTTGAGTGGCAGCATCCTACTGATAAGTCATGGAGACATGTGAAAGTTCACCCATTGTGTTGTCTGTGATGCAGTGGCAAGGCCATTAGTACAGAATTTCAAGCAATTTAATGGTGAATATGGCTGTGGTGTCTGTCTTCAACCTGGTGTACAAAAAAGAAAGGACAAGGAACTTCAAGGATGTACACATGTTTGGATGACAAACCAAGTGACAGAAATCATAAAAGCACAGTAGAAATAGGAAAAATAGCTGAAAGAGAAGGGAAAGCTATATTTGGCATAAAGGGGCCATCTGCTGTTGTAGATTTGCCAAAATTTGATCTAATCAATGGGATGGTCCCCGACTATATGCACTGTGTGTCTCTAGGTGTATGTAGACAAATGGCAACATTATGGATGGAATCTAGGAACTACTTTGAGCCATGGTATATTGGCACACAAATACCACTCATTGACAGACACCTTTTAACCATAAAACCTCCAAGTGTTGTCACTCGAGTTCCAAGATCTCTTACTGAACGCAAGTTCTGGAAAGCCCATGAGTGGCAACACTGGCTTTTGTACTATAGCCTGCCAGTTCTGAAAGGTATACTTCCAGAGAAGTACCTCTCTCATTGGGCATTACTGATAGAGGACATAAGCATTCTGTTGGGCTCTGAATTAACTACAGAGCAGTTAGATCATGCTCATGGGGCATTAGTGTACTTTGTTGGTGGTGTCCAGTCACTGTATGGGGAGGAACACATGATATTCAATGTTCATTCACTTCTGCATTTAACCAGAAGTGTTGTGCATTGGGGTCCTTTGTGGGCCCACTCGGCCTTTATGTTTGAAGATTTTAATGGATACCTACTGAAACAAGTCAAAAGCAGTCAAGCTGTTCCACAGCAAATCTGCAATCGAGTAGTACTGTCCCGTGCTTTCCCCCGTTTAGCAAAGCAATTCCTAGCAAGTGCACCTGCAGAAGTTAGAGTTCTGTAATGAAATGAGAACTGAAAAGCCACATGTCAAGAGATTCACTGAGATGAAAGGCCTTGGTTCACCAGAAGTAAGAGAAATCTCTGTTTTCGACCAGGCTGCCCTCCACACAGTAAAAGATATTCTAACAAATTCTCCTGTTAAGTACTACAAGAGAATGGCTGTAAATGGAGAAATTGTTCATGGTCACACTTACAGCAAAACAAAGCAAAGAAACAACTGTGTTGTGCTTTTGAAAGATGGGAGTATCTTTAAAGTTTCACATTTCCTTGACACTGGTGATGATTGTTTATATTTCATTGGAAACTATGACAATTGCACAGTGCAAAAGTTAGCCAAAAGATCTCTCACCAAAACTTCTCTGAAGTACATGTCAACTATCCACTTTCCCACAGGCTTTCACAAAGCCATCAATACTGCTCAGATAGTTAGGCCATGTTTGTATATTCAATGTACACAGTCCAGCTCGATTGTTTGTCGCTTACTGAAAACATACTACTGCAAATGATGGACTTAATTAAATAATTGTCAACATGGTCAATCTTTTGCTATTGCTGATATTGAATTATATTCTAATATAAGATGCTACACATGTCTCTGATGTATAGCCAACATTACTGTAATTAAATGCAACATGTAGTAATGAAAAATGTGCATGTAATTTTGTATTTCTTTAATAAAGTGACATGACCTCTTGTCAGTTGAGGCTTGTGAAAAAAGAGACAAGTGTATGGCTGCTTTTTTGAATATCACAAGTCAATAAGACCCGTATAATAATTGGGATTTTGTAAAGTAAAAAGTATTTTTACAGCATGTTAGATGTTCACAGTGCTATGTCAGTGGAATGTTGACAGTGTCAACATGTCTTATGGTTGTTGCAATACAATATTTGCATTATTGTGTTTTCACAATGGTTGACCAACACCTCTCTTCACACACTCTCAATTACACACACACACCATCATACTTTTCTCTCTAACTCTCATACACAAACAACACAGCAATCAAGTTTAAGCAAACAATCATCATTTCCCTTGTTTTTTTTCTATAATTGTGTTAAAAATGAACTTTCTCCCACACTTATAAGGATATTGTATGTGGAATTAGTGTCATATATAGCCCTTACAGGTTACGCAGTTTTATATGTTTCATGCTACACATATTTACCAAGGATCTTGTAGCTGGTTTCACTGTCATATAAAAATCTTTCAGGATTCAGATAAAACATGTGAAAATTGTGTATGATTTGTCTATACCTTTTCCATATGGGTAGGTTAATGCTTTTTACTCCAAGACGGAGTGTTTTTGACCGTTGAATATCTTTGTGCGTGCATGCCTTTTACAATTGATTTCGCTGTGATTGATTTGTGGTCCGTAAAGACCCCACCGTGGGTCCTTCTGCAACGCTTTTTCCATCTTCTCCCATTTTTTTCCCCTCTGTTCTATCTTTCCTGTCCTTATCAGCAGTCAATCTTTTTGTTCGAACTCAGTTCGCGGTCTTTGTTTAAACCCCTCAGTCAGGCGCTCCCTCTCTGGCCGAGGTACCACCCTCATTAGCGTAAGCGTGGTGACATCATTAGGACCTCCCTTCACGCATCACACAAATTTGCAGAGCATACGTCATCATAGTCGCCATCTTGGGAGGGTCTTAAAGCAGGTGTGCCCTTCAATGCTGTGACGTCAAATGCCGACGTCTCTGAATGTGGTTTAAACAACCGTGAGCTGAACTAAGATTTGCTACCTCTCATTTTAATCCATTGTTTTTTCTTTTATTTCTACATATATATTTTGCATGTTAGTTGAGTAGTGAGTAGGATTCCAAGGTTGTCGAATCAGAGAATTACTGTAACAGGGAATTACTTTTGGTTTAATAAACAACTGGAATAGAAATCGTGTGTTCATTCCAATTCACAGGTGCATGGTTATTCAGAATTCAGAGCTAACCTCCTTTCGGAGTTAACATCTGATATTAACACAGAGATATTATCATTGGATTGGTGATAAGGAATAAGGATTTAAACTCTAATTGCAGTTATATCGGGGTTCTCATGGTCTGCCGGGTAAACCTCGTCGGTTAAAATCATTCATTTATTCCAGCACACCTGAGTTCATAACAGCTACTTAATAACTGCATTAGTGGTACAAATCATTACAAGCTTCCAGCTTTGACATCACCACCATTTGAACTATATTTGTTATAGCTAAATTTTGAGTTGAATGACTTATTTAAATTATAATATCAAATTATAACTAATAATAATAAGCATATTCAAACAGCTTCCTTCTTTGCCATCACGACTACAAATGTTCTCCAAAAAATCCACATTGTCGAAGAGATAAGCAAAAATAACAACCCGGCTGCATCTTCTGCTGCGTGCATAAAGCAGCACTTGCGCAAGGCAGCTGTGGCTGTGAGTTGTACAGTGTCTGGTACGCACGGCAATTATGACCCTGAGACACATCGGACAAAGATATGCTATACCTTGTTGGAAAGACCAGTCTCTAGTTTGCAATGACACCAGCCATGGGTGGATGGGGCAGAGAATGTCTGCGCAGTGAATCATTTTTCTGAGAGTGAGTAATTTTTTATAGACATTTAAATGGCATCTCCTGTGTTTAAAGCTAAACTGTTTTACCTCATTTTAAAGCTAGACAAAAAAGGGGCATAGTCCCGCCCCTAGTGCCCCATAACGGTACCGGTATGGGCAGGCTTAAGGGGTTAAATATATATATTCGCTGTGGATGACTTTTGGTTGGGGTTCCAAATTATTAATTATGATTTTTAATTAGAATTTCCATATTCATATTTAAAACCATAATCGAACAAGATTATATTTGTAAAAAAAAATTAAAATGTTGGAGAAACAGTTTTATACTTGTATGCATTTGTAACCTATAGAGAAATATTTCATCAGCAGATGTATCAATGCTAACAAACATCCAAAACTTCAGGCCAACAGTGGTGTGTCTTTGCAGCTTAATGGAAATTAACCTCTTAGCTATTGCTAAGCTATGATCCGAATGTACAGGAGGAGACTGGGACATGCAGACGTTTCTCTCCCACCAAACATTTAACTTTAACCTTTAACCTTGAGATTCCCCCGTAGCAGCTGGCCCTGGAGCAGCTGCCCCAAATGGCAAATATTAAACTTTTGCACATACAAATACCTAGTAGGAAATTACACTAAAATAGAAGGAGATAGAATTTAATCCCTCAGAAATGTAGGTGTTTGAAAATGCAGAGATAACAATGCACAGTGCAGAGATAGAAAAAGGAAAACTAGTTCTGTGGACTTTTTATGACTCATGGGATTGGGATTAAAGACTGCACAATCACAATAAATCCAGCTGTCATAGAAAAGCAGGACTGTGTCACGTCAGTGCTCCATGACAGCTGTCACTATCAAAGGAAAAGGAGGGAAGGAGATGCAGGATTTGATGAAGGTAAAGAAGGACACAGGTTTGTAGACCATTCAATTACTGTCCATTGGGCAATTGTCAATAAAGAGGAACTATTAAAGATGGCTGCAGGTGAGCACACCAGGGGACTGCAGTTACAAAGCAAAGTGTCACTTACTGAGAAGGTAGTGCGAGGCAAAAGATGGTACAGAATATGATAAACTACCAAAAGTCAGAGAAACATCTGATGTTGTCACTGTCTGTGAGAGAGAAATCGAGACAAAGACAGTGTGACAGATTTGTCAGGCAGTGGCAGTTTTTTTCTGCCCAAACTGCAGCAGTTTCCCCCAAACACAGACAATAAACATCACAAAGGAAATCCCCTCCTACACGCTGGAATTTGCCCTATCAAGGGTTCCTTTTTTTTTCTATTAAAGCTTTCATGTCGTAGGTTATGGACAGACAGAACTCTCTTTCTGATCTGCCAATAGTTAAACTAGATATTTCATTGTCCACAGACATCTGGTTGGTAGGAATATCCACATGATTACAGAGATTTAAAACTATCAATGTGAATGGTTTTCCATATATGGTTATCAATTATTGTTTATTCATTATTTATTTGGATCCCCATTAGCTGTCAGTAATTTGACAGCTACTCTTCCTGGGGTCCTTTTAAAATTATACAGATACACAACACATATCAAATGATCACATCATAAGAACAACTATACATTTCAACTTATTTCACATTACAGTACAATCTGTTACACAATTATTGAGATATTAAGGCTTTCAACAAAGTATTTTTTTAAAAGTGTTTTAAATGCGACTTTCGTAGTAGCAGTCAAGATGTTATGTGGCAGTTTGTTCCACAGAGTTACAGCTCTGAACAGCACAGACCTGCACACTGCTTCTGTTCTCGGAATGGGTCGAGTCAAATGACCAGAAGCTGCCTGCCTGGTTGAATAATTGTGCTCATTTCTCACGTAATGTAACAAGCTGAACAAAAGAGAAGGTTTCCCACAAAACATTACATTTCAGTCTCTCCTCTACTCTGAGCCACGACAGACGCACATGCAGCTCAGCAGAGCTCTGAGTCCACACACAGGGCAGTCCCAGTGCCAGCCTGGCCGCTCTGTTCTGTGCGGTTTGTAGTTTAGCCAGATGTTTCTGAGCTGGACCTGACCATACCACAGAGCAGTAGTCCAGGTGAGACAACATTAACAATTTAATCACCAAAATTCTATAGGCTGAAGTCATGAAAGATCTAAATCTTTTAATGCAAGACATATTTCTTCCCATCTTTTTCACCACCATATCTACATGTTTTTCCCAGAATAGCTGCTAATCAAATGTTACTCCAAGAAGTTTCACCTCTTGGACCTGTTCTATGTCCATATCCTTTAGCACAATATCAAGTTTATCATTGCATTTTTTATTCCTAGCTTTAAATAACATACACTTTGTCTTTGAAACATTCAAGGTTAGGCTGTTCTCATTAATCCAGGCCAGAAGCACCTGCAAATCCAACTGCAGTGTTTCTTTTAATTCTGATATCTTTGTTGCTGCAAAGTAAAGTGTAGAATCATCTGCATAAAGAGTTATGTTGCACCTTTTTAGGACAAATGACATGTCATTAATAAAAATCGAGAACAGCAATGGTCCTAGGCAACTGCCTTGTGGTCAGGGATGAACACAAATACATCAAAATGTATTTCCAAATAAAATACCAAATACCCACCTTAAAAATGTATCAAAATAGATACTTAAGGAGCCCTTCCCTAAGTATACTTATTTACTCTATTGGTGGAATAGATTGCCCACTATGAATCAGTGACAATAACTCAAAGACAAACAATCCAAATGGATGATTTATTTAGACATTTAAACTGGTAAACATTTTAACATGTTAAGTGATTTATCACCATCACTACCACAGTGCCAAACCTTGATCAATGTAAATACCAAAAAAAGTAAAAATAAAAAATCAGGTTGTCACATTAATACTGTAAAACATAAAAAAGAAAGGCAAATTGCAAACTCAAGTGTTGCGATCTAAGCTTATGAACTCAACTTGTAAGCCTTGTGCTGTGTAACCTTACCTTGTCTAAACTGTGGATCAAAAGAAGTGATCTAGTCTGTAAAAGCAATATTTTAGTTATTCTCACTGCTTGAAATGAGAAGTATAGCCTAACCATGTTAGATCTTTTGCATGAATGGCAGAAATAGCTCAAATTCCCTTTCTACAGTCATCTAAACAGGGCAATCAAATTCCAGGACCAGCATGGATGACTTTTTTTATTCTTGGATAATCTTCTCTGGTGCCAATTAAGCATTTCTCAATTTTGGATTATAAAACAAAGTGATTTCAGTTACTGAGAATTGTAGAATTGTGAGTAAAATATTACAGAAATTGTATTGGTAATGCCTTACATTACTGCATTAGTGCAAAAAGCAATTATTGCATTACTGTAGCCTAATTAAATTACTTTTTTACTGCATTACTCCCAACACTGATATTGTGTAGGCTACATACAGTCAATGGTAGAACATTATTTAGGTATATTTCTAAGAAAAAGTAAATTAAAACGGCCAACACTAGTATGAGCCAAAACTAGCCTACTATGTACAAGTGGTGGAGAAGGTCACCTGTGGTGCTGCAGCAGCACACATATTCACAATGAGATACAAAAGTCCTATGTAGGCTATAGGCTAATTACATGAAATAGGAAACCGTGTAACATAACAATAACTTTAAAAACGTGATTCTTTGAATCTTCACTGGGGAAATCAACAACAGTGAAACTAACACAGTGAGTTAGTTAGCCGCTATATATTTATATATTTTATCATAATAATATTTACCAAAATGGTCTGCGATATCTTTACCTTTTGTTAAAAAAAAGTCCATTCACTTCTAAAAATGCTGGTGTCTTAATTTTGCTTCTGCCCATTAACTCATTTAAGGTATTCCACATTTTTCTTTTGGTCTATCGACTTTCTATAATAATCCCTTTTTTTCTTTCTATTGAGCGTAGTCACTTTATTTCTCTCTTTACAATAAGTTTTCCATTTCACAGGAAATGCCACTTTGCCTAAAACACAGGCTTCGTTTTTTAGGGAATCTCTATGTGCCATGCTCTGTCTAAGCTCATCATCAATCCATGGGGCTTTGTTTGCTCTTACTGTAAACTTTTTAAGTGGTGCATGCTTATTTACAACTGAGAGAAACAAATCACTGAATAATTTAACAGCCATATCCACATCTTTTTTGCATAGCACAAGGCTCCAATCTATCTCCTTCAAATCACTGATGAATTCCTCCAACTTCAAATTTTTATAGCTTCTTCTAAGTATTATTTTTGGCCCACTTTTAGGCGCTTTACCTTTTCTGGCTAAAGCCACTATATTGTGATCTGAAAGACCAACTGGAACAGAAACTACCAATGCCCAAATTCATTACAGAATATTCTAGTTGGTTGTTTGACAAGCTGTTTAAGATTACAAATTCTTAATGCACTTTTTAGCTTTTTCTTAAGATGACAAGTTTTTGAGAGCCAGTCAATATTACAATCTGCCAACACATACATCTCATAACCCAAATTAGACATGTTTGATAGAATACAGCACATTTCATCAACATACAGTGCACTCGAATTTGGCGGCCTATAGATGCATCCAACAATAATTGGTCGACAAAAAGGAATATGTACTTCTAAGCATAAACATTCAACAGTAGGAACCATTAGGTCTGTCCTAATCTTAGCAGGGATTTGGCTTTGTATGTAAAAAGCAACTCCACCTCCGAAGAGATTCCGATCACATCTATAAATATTGTAGTCAGATATAGCCACACAATTATCAACAATTGTCTGATCCAAATTGTGGGTTCCTGCGCCGTCGGGGTTCCTGCGCCGTCTGGGTTCCTGCGCCATATGGGTTCCAGCGCTCTTAAAGGTCCCTGCGCTCTTAAAGGTCCCTACGCTTTACTTCTCCTGTTTTCTTTGTTTTGTTTTTGCCCTGTTTAGGTTAGTCTAGTTCCCTCTAGCCTTCAGTAGTTTTTATTTTGTTTTGAGCCCTCTGGCGTGCCCGGCCTGTCGCTGCCCAGCGCATGCAAGTCGCCGCCAGAGCCCTCCGGCGCTCCCATGTCGCTGGCTGAGCCCTCTGGTGTGCTAGCCTGTCGCTGCCCAGCGCACGCAGGTCGCCGCCAGAGCCCTCCAGTGCTTATAAGTCGCTGTCTGTGCCCTCTGGCGCGCCTGGCCTGTTGCTGCCTAGCTCACCCTCTAGTTCCTGGTGTTTACTCTGTTCTCGGTTCCCCGGCGTGTTTAGACGCCCTCTGTTCTCGGTTCCCCGGCATGTTAGAACGCCCTCAGTTCCCTGGTGTTTAGGTTTCTTGGTTCCCTGGTGTTTAGATTCCTGGCGTTTAGATTTAGTGTTCCCTGGCGTTTTAGAAGTTCCTGCTTCCCTTGTGCCCCGGCGTTTCCCTTGCGCCCCGGCGATCTCTTTCCTCGCGCCACAGCGTTTCCCTCGCGCCCCGGTGATCTCCTTCCTCGCGCCCCGGCGTTTCCCCCACGCCCCGGCATTCTCTTCCCCAAGCCCCGGCGTTTCCCTCACGCCCCGGCGGGTTTCCCCTGGCGTTTCTGTACGCCAGTCGTGCTCCAGCGTGTGTTGTTGAGCCCTGGTGTTTTCAGTACGCCTGTTCTTCCCTCTGGCGTTGTCGTACGCCTGTTCTTCCCTCTGGCGTTGTCGTACGCCTGTTCTTCCCTTTGGTGTTAAGTACGCCCGTTCCTTCCCTTTGGCGTTAAGTACGCCCGTTCCTTCCCTTTGGCATTAAGTACGCCCGTTCCTTCCCTTTGGCGTTAAGTACGCCCGTTCCTTCCCTTTGGCGCTGTCGTGCGTCTGTTCCTTCCCTTTGGCGCTGTCGTGCGTCTGCTCCTTCCCTTTGGTGCTGTCGTGCGCCCGTTCCTTCCCTTTGGCGTTTCCGTACGCCCGTTCTTTCCCCCTGGCGTTGGTGCACGCCTGTCTTGTCTCCCTGGTGTTTCCTTTTGCCGGTACCCCAGAATTCTCTGGACTTTCGGTTCCCCAGAGTTTTCTAGCCTCTTTGGTTCCTCCGTGCTTTTTGACCCCTGGTTTCCCTGTGTTCTCCAGCCCTTGGTTCCCTAGTGTTCTCTAGCCTTTGGTCCTCCGTGTTCTTGACTTTTTGGTTCCCCATGTTCTCTAGCCTTTGGTCCTCCGTGTTCTTGAGCTTTTGGTTCCCCGTTTTCTCTAGTTTCGTTGGTTCCCCAGTGTTTCTCCTAGGCTTTTGGTTCCCCTGTGTTCTGTTTTTTGTTTGACTCTGGCTTCTTTCTTTTTTTGTAGTTCACTCAGCTCCCTCGCTCAGCTATTAGTCACACATCTGGACACTAATTAGTCTTCATTCCCGTCACTTGTCAGGCTGCAATTACCCCTGATCTGTTGCCACCTGTGTTCACCTCTTTATAAGACTCACCTCATTCTGTTCTCGTCGCCGGTCCATACTGTTCACTCCCGCTCAGTCTCTGCCAGAATCCTTTGTCAGCTCAGTTTTTTGTTACAGTCAGCCAGAAGACTTCCTTCAACTTTGTTTTTTGTTCCAGTCAGCCAAAAGACTTTCCTTCAGCTTTGTTTTTGTTCCAGTCACTGCCTAGATCCAGCTCAGCTCTGTTCCCACTCATGTTCTCAACTCCTGGAGAGCTGTTCCGGTCTCAAGTCCCCGGCTCTGATGTTCTGGTCTCAAGTCCCCGGCTCTGATGTTCTGGTCTCAAGTCCTCTGCTCTGATGTCCTGGTCTCAAGTCCCCGGCTCTGATGTTCTGGTCTCAAGTCCCCGGCTCTGATGTTCTGGTCTCAAGTCCTCTGCTCTGATGTCCTGGTCTCAAGTCCTCGGCTCTGATGTCCTGGTCTCAAGTCCTCGGCTCTGATGTCCTGGTCTCAAGTCCTCGGCTCTGATGTCCTGGTCTCTAGTCTTCGGCTCCAGAGTGCCTCCCGGTCAGTCTCTCTACACGCCTCCTGCCGGCCAGCTTCTGCACCCTACACCTCCGTCTGTTGAAAGACTCTGGGTTCCGTCATCATCCATCTTCCACACTACTCAATAAACTCACTCCTAAGAACTAGCTCTGTGTGTGGGTGCTGTGTCCGGGTTCATCCTAGAAAAATATCATGACACAAATGGGTCTCAGATACAGCCTTAATATTTATTCTTTCCTTATGAATATAACTGTATAATTCATGTACTTTGTTTCTTAAGCTCCTTACATTAATATGAGCAATTCTCATACCTTTTTAGGTAGATTTAGATCCATGAGTTTGTTTGAGGTACATTATAGCATAGTTAACAATGTGATGCCATCATATTACATGTTTCCACCTTCAATCCTTGCTTTTGGGTTTAACAATCAAGCGATCATAACTGATGACTGCATAGTCACCTCTCTCTCTTGCCTCTCTTAGAGCAGGTAACAACTCTGCACTCTTCTTCTATTAACATAGCATACATACAGTACATCTTTATGAACTTCCTAATTTTGGTCAGTAATGTTGGGAGACGTGGAATCTATCAAAATCATACTATTTGGCCCTTCAAGTTTATACCTAACTGCAAGTTACACTAATAAAACAAACTTTACCCATTTAACCAATAAATCTGGTATGACAATTTGGAAACAGACAAAGTAGTGAAAGCTGAGAAGGAAGAAAGTTGTGTGGCTTTCAGAGAGGAATTGAGTCAAGCTCTGAGTGGCCAGGAGGTGCTTCCATATGACTGTACAACTACAGCTAACTAGGGATGGGTGTCTTTCACATTTGAACCAATATGGTACAGAATACGAAAACCATGTTCAAGGATGAAGGTGTCCTGTTGCTCCTGGCACCAGGACACTCTAGGCCGTAGTTCAAGAATTGACTTTGTTGTTGTTTCATCTGACCTGCGGCCGCATGTCTTGGACACTGGGGGTGAAGAGAGGGGCGGAGCTACCTCTTGGTGAATTGGCTTCGACGGTGGAGGAGGAAGCCAGTCAGACCTGGCAGGCACAAACGTATTGTAAGGGCTTGCTGGTAACGTCTGGCAGAGTCCCCCATGAGACAGAGCTTTAACTCCCACCTCCTGGAGAACTTTGAACACGTTCCGTGGGAGGTGGTGGACATTGAGTCTGAGTGGACCATGTTCCGTGCCTCTATTGTCGAGGCGGCTAGTCAGAGCTGTGGCCGCAAGGTTGTCGTGAATGTCACGGTGGCAACCCTCGAACGCGCTGGTGGACACCAGCGGTGAGGGAAGCTGTCGAGCTGAAGACGGAGTCCTATCAGGCTTTCTCGGCCTGTGGGACTCCGCAAGCAGCTGATAGGTACCGGCAATCCAAGTAGCTGGCGGCTCGGCTGGTCCCTGAGGCAAAATGTTGGCCGTGGGAAAAGTTTGGAGAGACCATGGAGAAAGACTTCCGTATGGCTTCGAGGTGATTCTGCTCCGCCATCCGGCATCTCAGGAGGGGGAAGCAGTGCAGTGCCAACACTGTTTATGCTCTTCTCTTTAGGTGTTGAACAATATCACTAGACAAGGCAAGGCAAATTTATTTGTATAGCACATTTCAGTACAGAGAAAATGCAAAGTGCTTTACATGATTAAAATACAGAAAAAAAAAGAATAAAAGCAAGTAGGAATAAAATGTAGAAACAAAATAGAACATGGAAAAAAAGTAACTAAAAGCAAACATTTAAAACAGTTGGACCACAAAGCGGAATTAATGATGTTTCAGTAAAACAGTTTAACTAGAACAGTCGAAGGCAATCCCAAACAACTGTGTTTTTAATCTTGATTTAAAGGAACTCAGGCTTTCTGCACTTTTACAGTTTTCTGGAAGCTTGTTCCAGATAAGTGGAGAATAGGAACTAAATGCTGCTTCACCGTGTTTGGTTCTGGTTCTAGGTATGCGGAGTAGGCTGGAGCCAGACGACCTGAGTCTGTGATGTATTTAGATGCTAAGCCATTCAGGGATTTATAGACTAACATAAGTATTTCAAAGTCTATTCTCTGAGATACAGGGAGCCAGTGTAAGGACTTTAGAACTGGGGTGATGTGCTCTACTTTCTTAGTCTTAGTGAGGACATGGGCGTGGGGGTTGTGTGCTACTGACCTCGACTCGGGACACCGTGTGTCGGTGGGCAGAATACTTCGAAGACCTCCTCAATCCCACCAACACGTCTTCCATTGAGGAAGAAGAGCCTGGGGACTTCGGGGTGGGTCTTCCCATCTCTGGTGCTGAGGTCACTGAGGTGGTTAAAACACTCCTTGGTGGAAAGGCCCCTGGGGTGGATGAGATTCACCCAGGATACCTTAAGGCTCTGGATGTTGTGGGGCTGTATTGGTTAACGTGGCTCTGCAGCATTGCGTGGACATCGGGGGCAGTTCCCCTGGATTGGCAGACTGGGGTGGTGGTCCCCTTATTTAAAAAGGGGGACCGAAGGGTGTGTTCCAACTACAGAGGAATCACTCTCTTAAGCTTAAGAGAGGGTCCATTGGATAGCCAAACCTCGGATTTAGGAAGAGCAGGATGGTTTTCGTCCTGGTCGTGGAACATTGGATCAGCTCTACACCCTCAGCAGGATCCTGGAGGGTGCGTGGGAGTTTGCCCAACCAATCTAAATGTGCTTTGTGGACCTGAAGAAGGCATTCGACCGTGTCCCTCGGGGGATCCTGTGGGGGATACTCCGGGAGTATGGAGTACTGGGCCCTTTAATAAGGGCTGTTTGGTCCCTGTATGACCGGTGTCAGAGCTTGGTCTGCATTGCCGGCAGTAAGTCGGACTTGTTTCTGGTGAGAATTAGACTCTGCCATGGTTGCCCTTTGTCGCCGATTCTGTTCATAACTTTTATGGAAATATATATAAAAATATTGTTTTTATATATATTTTACAAATATCTTTAAAAAATTAACATAGCTTAAAATGGAATAAAAACAAGTGTGCCTTACAGATGTTATTTATTGGCATGATTTTATATTAGTTTTATCTTAGCTGATCACAAGAGACAGAATTTATTGATTTTTATTTCTCAAGAGTGCTTGGTTCCCACAGCGTGTGGGAGGAGGGAGCAGCTGAGAGAAGCTGGCCGAAATCGGGGTCCCTCAGCCGGATCAACCGTGAGCGAGATCCCGCTCATTATTGGTGGTGACAATAATTGAAGAGGCATGTAAACCATATTTTAATTACCTGACATGTTATAAAGTAGTTTTATAGTACTTTTATGCTTGTGAAGGAACCCCTGCTTCCTCCTAAGAATAGAGACAGCCTCTATTTCCAGTCAGCAACCTTAAGCTCACGTTGATAAAAGCACAACCTACCCTTTGTCTGAGTACTACCTTTAGCTACAAAAAAACAGGAAGTCTGAAGTAATCAAATTTCACAAACTGCACTGTGATCGGGCATAAATAGCGGCTTACACAGGCCACCATTCACAAGAAGCTGGCCGTTGCACGATGTAATTTGTTAGAAAGAACGCTTCATTCATATAAAAGAAATCAGACAATAAAGTCAGAATAACCAGAGAAGAAAGAAAGCCTGCACAAAAACTGTAGTTGGTGTGTTTTGAGAGAGAGAGAGAGAGAGAGAGAGAGAGAGAGAGAGAGAGAGAGAGAGAGAGAGAGAGAGAGAGAGAGAGAGAGAGAGAGAGAGAGAGAGAGAGAGAGAGAGAGAGAGAGAGAGGCTTACCTGTGTCAATGTGAAATGTTCTCCTGTCGGCTCTTGTCCTTGGCTGGTATCTTCGTTGGTTTCCTTAATTACACAAATCATACAAAATAATCCAAATCAGGCACAAAAATCAGATGGATAGCAAAAGAAAGTGTAACAATGCTTAACTGTCAGTTTACCTGTGCCAATGTGAAAGGTACCCTTGTGTTTTCTTCTCTTTGACTACAATCTTCATCATTTTCCTGTGTGTGTGTGGGGTGGGGGCTCAGAAAAGGCATAGGGGCAATTACAATGACATCAGGCTACAGGTCTAGTTTTGTCTCACTTGTGCCTGCCTCTCGGACATTGCAGAAAAGCTCTTTTTCCCAAATGTTATGTCCATCATTTCAATAAATTTCATAATCCAGTGTGGTAGGCTAGTGCAGATATGAAGCTATGCATAACTATACAAAAGCAACATTGAAACAATACAAGTAGCCTATTTCCACAAAGTTAGACTAAGAGTCATAACATCATCCATCCATTTTTCCACAGGCCACAACATTTAGGACAAAAAGATGAGAGAGAGAGAGAGAGAGAGAGAGAGAGAGAGAGAGAGAGAGAGAGAGAGAGAGAGAGAGAGAGAGAGAGAGAGAGAGAGAGAGAGAGAGAGAGAGAGAGAGAGAGAGCTTATTTATTCAAGCTTTCCTCAATTGACTCCTTAGGTGATGGCACACTGTGAGTGTGGATATCTCTCTATGACTGTGACCTATTTTCAGCCATTTGCCTGTTTATGAAGGTTTTGTCAGGTGGCACAGACGTATTGTAAAGTGGGTTAATAGCCATTGCTGAGATTCCTGTTTCATTTCAACCATTGGGTCATTTCAACCATTGGGTGTCTCTATTTCTCTTTCAGTCTGTATCTTTCTCACTTTGACTCTGTCTCCCCTACCAGTCTATTTGCTTGCCCTAATTTTTGGTTTATGTTACTCTGTCTCTCCTTCTCACTTTCCAGAATTTGTAGCTTTGTCTCAATAACATTTTATTGATATTGCCATATCTTTCACCATATGCAGAAGAAAAAGTAAAACACTATTCCCAAATCGTCATAATGTACTGACAGTGGAGTCCAGAGCCCCATTCCTGAAAGCTAGGTTAGTGGAAATCCAGAGTAAATTTCTGGGGTAAATTCCTGCATATCCTGGCTTTTCTATTTCAGAAGGCTAAGATGCCATTAGCCAGCCCTCCCAGTTTTAAATGCATTTTAGAGCAACATGCATCAACACGACATTTGTGCAGGCAGAAGCAGGCTTGGGGTCTATTCACACCCTGGTTCTCCATCCAGTTTGAGGTCTGGTAGAGGAGTGGGGCCAACTAGCCGGGGAATGAGTTGGGGTTGGGTGTTGACGGTGGGTTGGCTGGGGCTGTCACTTCTGCTCTCCCTTGGGAATAGGTTGTGGGGTTCTGGCATGGAAGGGTGTGTTGGACGACGTGCGGCCTGGGTGGGGGCCTCCGGGCAGTGTGGGGGAGGCATGACCGGCTGCTCTAGGCCCCTCTGGGTTCATGGAGAGAGCTCTGGTTGGCTGGCTTGTTTGGATTGTGTTGGCCCCGTCTCCGGCTGAATGGGCTTGGGGGTCATCGGGGCTGAGATCGGGGCGAGGGATTGTGGTCTCCATTAAGTGTGGTTCCCATCCCTTCCATCAGACTCCCTGCTGGTGGTTAGCGCCTTTACGTGCTGTTGCGTTGGTGGTTCTCGATGTCAAGGGCTGTCTGTTCGGGTATGTCCTCGCTCACTCCTAGTGGCTGCTTCGTGGGGCCTGAGATCCCTGGCTCTTTTGGGGCCCTGCCGCGGGGTGGTGTGCGCTCTGGTCTAAGTTCTCTGGGCCCATGGCTGGAGGTAGCTCTGAGGTAGCTGGCTGTTGGTGGATCCCGCGGGTTTGTCGCTACAGCCCATGGGTGCTTTGGGATGGGGGATCAAGCTATTCATGTTTTACTCCGTTTTGGGCTCCTGTGCTCTGGGGGCCCTTTCGGACGTCTAGGGTTCTGGTCTCTCCGGTATCTACCTTGGTGCTTTAAGGGGTGGGTCTTTGGCTCCTCACAACCACTACTGAGGATTCTTTCTTATGGATAAACCTTGCTTATACAGGCACACTGTTAAATACCCACAGGTCCTTGGATCCAGGTGCTTAAAGATGCACTTCTATACAGATTCACTTCTATTCAATGGTGTTATCATATGTGTTGGCTGTTTGTACCTTTGATACTTTTTTCTGTTGCTTTTTATATATCTTTCTGCAGACTCTGATGACATCATCTTGCACTCTTTTTCCTTTGCTCTATTTTTGTCACATTTTCTCTCTTAATTTCTTTTCTAGTCTTTTTCTCTTACCTCTTATTTATCATGTATCTAATTTCTTGTTCTTCAAGGAAATTTTTATTCATCTTTGAACACACAAAACGCTATTCACCCTGAAGCAACTAGAGATTGGCTGCTTAAGGGACAGGGTAATAAGTCCAGGCACTGGCATTTTCAACTTAATAGTAACAGTAACTTCAATTACGCTTTAAACATTTCTGATTCAGAATTCAAAATACTAAACTACGGCATTTTTAACAAAAATGGTATAAAATCTTTGAAAATGTTCAGAATTGATTCTTAAACTGAAAATCTGTACAAACAGTAATTACATGACATTTTTTGAAATACATATACAGAAATTCACACACTTTACACTTTTTGTGCTATCATCAGTAACTTTATAATGTTTTCAAATATTTCAATAATATCCCAAATGTGCATTTAAGAATACACATTTGTTTGTAAACATCCATCCTTCCATTTTATATACCCGCTTATCCATGCAGGGTTGTAGGTGGGGTATGGTGCCTATCTCCAGCAGTCATTGGGCGAGAGGCTGGTACACCCTGGACTGATCGCCAGTCCATAACAGGGTTTGTAAACATGCCCAGCCATTTAGTAAATGGAAAAAAAAATTGGCAATCCTAACTGGTCAAAGACAGGAAACATTAAGTCAGATTAATAACAGTGAGTAAAAAGATTGAGTCTTACTTTACAGTGTATGGAATAAGTGGGTTCAACTGTAGGATAGAGGATAATGGCAAAACTGTGCATACGCTTATGTTTCAAAAATAGAACTCTGTGCTTGTGGAGGGAAGGATTTAAGGCATAAAATATCCCAAAATGGATGCTCAGCAAATATGCCGCCAATAAATACATTCTAATAAACACTTGAGTTAACTCTTTTGTGAAAGTAGGTTACAAGCTCAAAATTCCCAGTGTCCCCTGACAAGTGTTGACTTGAGTAGGGCTTAGGATGAGTTAATTTTAGCTGGATCCCACAAGATAATTATGTCACCCTCTGCCCATTTCTCATGTGTGACACCTTTTACTTATTAATGAATAAACAACTCTTCCATTTCGGGTAGTAATTATTGGTTTCCACACATGGTCGTGCCGCCCTGTGGAAATTCTCAAATAGGTTCTAGAACAGCCATCAGCTAGAGGGAGGTGAAAAATGTGTCCAGACAAGAGCCAAATTAGCTAATCTTATTTTCTTGCTGTTAATGTTGTAGCATATGCGTTACTTTGTGTGTGCATTTGCTGCTGTGTGTATGTGTGTGTTTGCTCTCGCCTTTCTGTATGGTCTCCCCAGCACTATTACGTGTTATAATTGAACTATTGTTTTGGGGATGTTGCTTTAGCACATAACATATTTCTTGCTAGCTAAACAGGAGCTATAATTGAAATTAAAAGGCGCTCACATTTATCATGCCAAGCTATGGCTTAATTGAAATGTATATTTGTGCAAGCATATGAGGGTGTACCAGAGAAAGAACATAAAAGGCTTAGAGACAGTAGAGAACTTGAGCAATATTGTTAAAAGATGGCGAGAGACAAAGTTTGTGTCAGAAAATAGGAAAGTGTGTGGTTCTGTTTGAAAATGGAAAGTGAATATGTAACTAAGAGGGGAGGTTCAGACTCCATATCAGTGGCTGTCTTAGTGATATATAACACAATGTGTAACTGATCCATTCTTTGTTTTTTTCAGTCTCATTTTACACATCCTTTATTTTCACCCTTTACTTTACTAAAATTTAATATTTTTCTTCTTTGTTTACATGGACTAAATGCCTTTATTAAGCTGTTATTTTAAATATGAATCTGTGATCAGTGATGTCCATACCCAATCTCAGATGTAGGATCTGGGTTTGAGTAAAGCTATATTTAAATGATTAGTAATGAACTCTTTAACAAAACTCAACTCCTGATACTTGATATCTACTGTAAATATTTGCACAAATGCATATGTTTAGACCAGTTGATGGCTAATATACATTTTCCAATCAAATTATTTTCCAATTAATTAATACAATTTTAAAACATTTAAAATATTTTAGCTCTTTATAACATAAAAGAATGAAAGTAGATGGATTGCCATGTGATGGAAATTCCTGAACTGATATGTTTGGTAAGTTTGTAAACGAGGCAAAATTTTACCGTTGCATTTTAGGGAAACTGAGAGAAAGCTTTAAAAGCTGTTTGTTGTTGAAGACAAAACCATTGCTGCAGTGAACATTTTTTATTATTTTTCGTCTCTTGTGGAGCTGTTGGAACACGTTCTCTTTTTGAAGCTCCATAGCTGACATGCTGTAACACTTCTGCAGCTGGATAAAAAAGTTTCCATTTGCCTCAGGTGATTGCTATTAGTTTTAATGAAACTAAAATATGAAGGTTTGCTATGCTTTACTGCTTACACACAGCATAACACAGAAGATACTTCGCTTTGTTACAGTAATTTCTCCAGGAGTGAATGCTGCTTGTCGGGACTTTGATGCAATCAACTGGTTTTCTTATATAGGAACATTTTTGACCAATCTGTATAATCTGACCCAATCTGTATAATATGATTGAACTTAACTTTGTAAAGTGCCTTGAGATGACATGTTTCATGAATTGGCGCTATATAAATAAAATTGAATTGAATTGAATTAATTTGTCACTTTTTAGGCCTTCCCATTAGTATCACTTACGTGGAACCGTTACTATTTGTAGTACCTGTTTCGGTAAGGTTCCAAGTGCAGCAAGTCAACTTAAAGACGTCACGGCAGAAGCTTTTACTGTCTCTGATTGGCTAAGGGGTGGAGTCACATTTTGTGTAGTAAGGGCAACTCCAGCACTAGCTCCAGATCCGCCATATATATCAAAAAACGCACACAGACACAGACAACAACCACAGCAGCAACTAAATATATCAATAGATATGGAAAGGACCCTAACCCTACCTCCATGATAGCTCTGATCATAGATGTCCCTCATTGCCCCTAAAATAAGCTCATATGCTGTATCGTGCTTGCACTGATTTTTTTTTATTTTTGACTGTTTTATTCCCGAGTCTTCTGTTGCACCCTCTAAGCTACCCTGCGGCCTACCCTGCTGTGTGTGTGTGTGTGTCAAATTACATCAGTCTCATTATATGTTTTATTACTGGCAGCTTTACAAAATCTGTCCAATGGAAAAATTCTCTTGTCAGGGAGTCCAATGTGCGCAGTACACAAAGTAGAGACAGGACTGTACAATGACATTAACAGCAAAAATCTGGTTCACAGCAAGAGTATTTTAAAATGCCATACACGACAAGATCACAGTGTATTAGAAGCCAGGATATAAAAATGCGTTTTTTAAAGAGATTATAAAACAGGAAAAGTGGAGGCCTGTTTGATACTCAAGGGCAGGCTTTTAGGTAGCAATGCGTACGCCTGTATAACATATTTAGAAAGTGTATGCCCTGTTTTTGGGATGTACGCCTTTGGTACGCCCTAATTTTTCCCCGGAAGCTTTGCTTAATATTCAAAATTCGCCAATCCAGCCTTCGCCGAGCCATCACCGAGCCATCTTAAATTTTCCCTTCTAGTCTCATGCAATTTCGCGCTAAGATCACATCTAGCGAATCGCAAGAGTAGCATTTCACTGGCCATTTTTCATGTGATGCAGTGTGGGTGGGGACTGTTATTGGTGTAATATGTAATATCTCTACGAAGAACTTTATTTGCGGGAGGAAGCATGCAGCTCGCAGGTAGGCTTGAAACTTTGACAATGTTTACGAAAACTCAACGAATGCCTGATAACTATAGGATTATATTGGAGTTATTTTTTTTTTCTTCCGTGGGACAATAGTGTCGGTGGAATGGGGGAAAAGCATAGCCTGGGCTGGACAACAGTCCATCAAATGTATTGAGAGGGAGAGTCTAGATTTAAAGATAAGCACATTGTATCAGATATTTAGAAATAATAATAATAATGTTTTCCCTGGCCTGTAGGTCAAGTCAGTTTCAATGAGTTGTCCACAAAGTTATGGCTGCTCAGTGTATACAAAATACATTTTAAATTATGCAAACAGTCAAGCTAATATTTATAGTTTGCGGGGATTTAGACATGTCTGTGCACCTTATATTAAGATTGATCTATACTAATTAAAACTTTAGCGAAAGACTAATGCAATTTTCAAATGTTTAATATTTTGTGAAAGTGAAATGTGTGTCTGTCAGGACTCAGCCGGCAGAACCGTGCAGCTCGCTGCCGGTCCTGCCCTCTCTGCTTTCTTCAACAGGTGTCTGTTGGACTGGTGGGCGGGGCCTGCACACCTGCAGGTGGTTCAGCAGCGCCAGGGGCTGCACTATAAGAACGGCGCATGAACAGCGGGAGGATGCCGGATTGTTACCGTCGTGGTATGACAGATCGGCCTCGGCTTTTTACTAGCTAACCTCTATTCGAGTTAAAAGCCAGTTTATGTGTCTCTTAGGTTCTCCTCTCGTGATCCTCGTCTTCTCCCCCGCCGGATTCCACCTGAGCTCCTCTGGTCCCTTCTGAGTCAGAAGCCTCGTCTCGCGGTCCAGGGCTCTCCCCGGCTTCACCTGGTTCCTCCCGCTGGTTCAGGATCTCTGGATCTCCCCGGTGCTGCTCGGACCCCACTGCTGCCCACGCTCACCATTCTCACGGTCACCAACCACCATCGGATAAGCGCTGAGTCCGCGATCGCTTCCCCCCCGGTCTGAGTTTCCGCACTCTGTGGTAAGCGTGCGCATTTCAGTAATCCCACCTAATCACTATCCTAGGTTAATCACTTCTCTTACCCTCTAGACCGACCCGGCACCTCTGGCTCCGCTCTCCCTCCTGTGTTACCGTCGCTGTGGCAGATTCTTCCCGCAAACCCGTGTTTCTTTCCATGGTGAATAAATCCTCTTAAAAAACATCACCTGTGTACCGAGTGCATTCTGCATGTGGGCAAAACACTTAAAACCAAACATGACAGTGTCAAAATGATTTTAAATTAATATTGTGGCGCTGCAGAAGTGTCCTAGTCAACACATTACCTAGATTCAGAAAACAGAAACCTGAATGAAATAACACACCATTTACTTGTATTTGTCAATGAAAATAATTAATAAATTAGCATTTCCTCTAATATCACACATCATATCACAATAGCAATATCAATAAGAATAATTGTAATAAGATATTTTTTCTCAAAATCATACAGCCCTAGTTAATTATCTTCATGAGTCAAACAGCCATTCAAATCATGAAAATAAGCTTTAAAACATGAACCAACATACCACATGAGATGATTTTACTCAAACTCAATTGCCACTGATTTAATGTATTATTACTTTCTTTTTAATTCATATTATTAATAAAAACGTCAGTTAACATGAAGAGCACACCATGGTTTAAAAGACTAAATTTATACCTGAACTCAAAATCCATCCCATCCCAGTAAAACGTCCCAGTTGTGACAAAGATGTCTGTACCTATTCCTTGTCCTCCTGGGTGAGGGGTCTTTTGATTCCAGATGAAATGATAGTCGAAAACTGGTTGTAAAAAATAAATGTTATATATTATGAGTGTCAGGACTCAGCCGGCAGGGCCGGGCAGCGCGCTGCCGGCTCTGCCGTCTCTGCTTCTTCCACAGGTGTTCGGGATTGACTGTTGGGCGGAGCACGCACACCTGCGGGCAGTTGAGCAGCACCGGGCCCCACTATAAGAACTGCGCTCGAACAGCGGGAGGATGCCAGAGTGTTACGGTTGTGGTATGAACAATCGGCCCCGGCTTTTCGCCTACTTACCTTTTCCGCAGACTAAGACAGTCCTCTGTGTCTCCTAGGTTCACTCCCTGAGCTCTGACGTCTCCTCTCGTGCTCCTGCGAGTTCTCCCGTGCTCCCGTGATCCCTCTCGTGCTCCACTGGTTACCCTCTGAGTCGGCTTCTCCGGACCCAAGGTACCCCTCTGACGATCTTCTGGTTTCTCCCGCTGTTCTGATCCCTTGGATTCCCCCGGTGCTGCTCGGACCCACTCCTGCCCCAGCTTCCCACGGACACCTGTCTCCTCCACCGTGTGCTAGGCTGAGACCGCACTGCCCCCTCCCCGGTCAGGTTCCCAGCGCTTCGTGGTAAGCTTACGCTCCTAGCAGATTTCCACCGGCTCTCTTCCGTGGACTAACCGTTTGTTCTCCTCCGTAGTGTGTTCCGGTTCCCTGGTCCCCGTTCGTGTGCCCCAGCGTCTGCTGTGGCAGATTAGCTCTCGTCCTCCCCGTTGTTCCTTGAAAATAAAACCCGTGAAATCTGATCTGTCTCACCGAGTGTATTCTGCATGTGGGCCAAACATTTAAAAGCAAACATGACAATGAGATGTTTTAAATAAAAATGCTATCATAGCTTAACAGCCTTTTTACCAGCACTATTCATTTATAGCACACTTGAATTCTGTACTACAACACTACACCATGACTGTATGTTATCAATGTCGGATGTTTACTGTCACATAAAATCGTGGCTTGTGGTGGCAATATAACATCACTCAAATTATTTAAACCATACAAGAAAATATTATCATCACTTGCCAAATACTATTTTTTCAATTCAATTTGATTTTATTTATATAGCGCCAATTCATGAAACATGTAATCTCAAGGCACTTTCCAAAGTCAAATTCAATCAGATTATACAGATTGGGTCAGATTATACAGATTGGTCAAAAAATTTCCTATATAAAGGAACGCAGTTGATTGCATCAAAGTCCCGACAAACAGGAGGAGGAGACCGGATGAGCGGGTGAGATCTCGCGAGAGCTGAGAGCTGTGCGTAAGTAAAATGGCGGCATACATGTAGTTCAAAAATTAAAACCACTCAGGTAAGTACTACCCAATAACTGAAAATTATACAAAGTAAAGTTTAAACATTAACAACTGTCTAATTTTTCATGAGGGAACAAACTGGACGAAGAGACCTTGACGAGCCTGGAGAGCTACCTGGACGAGTGTTTTGATAACATCGTAATGGGGAAATCTTTTTTTTTTCCCCAGTGTCCTGTCTAGCAATGTGGCAATAGGAATTCATGTCTCAATGCCAGATAGAGCTTGACAGATTTTGCTTACAGAAGTGGAGCGAACAGCTTTCTCCATAGTGCGCCGCTTGATTTATGCATGTAAATAGCTTTATTGTGATTCCTGCAGGGAGAATTTCAAATTATATGGACACTACAATGGTAGAGTAAAGGAAGAACAAGAAGGGGAAAAAAGAAAGAGAAGAGGTGAAAGAAAGAAGAGATAAAAGGGAGAGAATAATAAAACGTTCTCAGTCTGCTACATCACCTGGAAAGAGAGATGCAAAAAGAACAGCACAACCAACAGACATAAAGTAACAGATACAATCGAGTAACACCATGATGCCATTGCTAAATCATATGTATTATTATTTAAGATGACATGTGTAAAGTGATACCTGAAAGAAGAAAGTGAAAGAAAATGAATAAATAAATAAATTACAGGCTTTCTGCATATAAGTGAACACTTAATACCTGGAACCCTGCAACTGTGGGAATTTGTGAGAGTGCACTAGTTTAGGTGAAAATTATCCAGAAGGAAATACCTCGATAGTGGTTGGGTGAACCAAAGGCCCGC
Organism: Fundulus diaphanus; assembly: GCA_037039145.1. Lineage (NCBI taxonomy): Eukaryota > Metazoa > Chordata > Actinopteri > Cyprinodontiformes > Fundulidae > Fundulus > Fundulus diaphanus. The sequence goes on along the minus strand of CM073121.1, from coordinate 12,862,148 downwards.
CTTCCCCGAGCACAGAGGCAGGGGTCAGGGGACCCATAACCCCGGACTCCCAAAGGGGCCCCCAAAGCAGGGGCGCCCAGGAGGGGCCAACACAGGAAATCTGCAACCCCCCCCCCCCCCAAGGAAAGAGGAGAGACGACCCCGAGGAAATCCCCAGCCACCGCAACGTCGACGCCCCCAATAGCCACGGGGACGAGCCCGTGGGCTCCGCCGGCAGCCAGCCCCGCTGAAGTGGTCCCGGCCATGGGCCCTGAGGGCCAGAGGCCCCCGGGGGGCCAGGCCCAGCGAAGCAGCCACCGGGTATGGGCCGGTACCCGCCCGGGGCCCGGCCCCAAACCAGAGGACCACCAATGCGCCAGAGGGCCAAGGCGCCTGCCAGCGCAGCGGTGGAGGGCAGGACGTGGGGTGATGAGCTCCGTACCTAGCGGAGACTTGAGATGTTCTTGGGAGAGGGAACGGACCGGACCCATACCTGGAAGAAAAAAAAAAGGAAAAAACTCATTCACACCATCCCTCCCTAGTGCCCCACTCACCACACATAGACTTACAAAAAAAAGATGCTGTACACACATTCCCACATAACACTCGCATCCAACACTCACAAGTGGGGGGGTCACCACAATTCAACTATACGACTGCCTGTGCCCGACCCCCGGCCCCAGCCCCGCCCCCGGACCAGACGCCCCCCAGAGAGGGGGGGCCAACACGACCCGTACGGGCCACCCAACCAGAACCCCCCTCAACCCCTAAATACCTAATAAACCCCCTCCCTCCCCCACCTTACCCTAGCCATCCCTGCCCCCCACCCCTTCTGGGGGGAGCAGAGGCGTCAGCCCAAGACCCGGCAAGCTGCTGGCTACCCACATCAGCTTACCTGCCAAGACCCCGTCCCAAGTGGCCCGCACCTCCTCCAGGCCCCAGACTCCTTGTGGCCATCGGAGATCGGGGGTGTGCAAAAGACCCCAATCCTCCCTGCGCCCGCTCAGATGTTGTGTTGTTGCATGTTGTTCTCAAGTGTGTTTAAAACTGGGAGCGCCGAAGAGGGTGCATGGCACAGCCCACCCCCCCTCCGGAAGGAAGCTGGTGCCAGCGCCCCCCCTCCAAGCAACTTCCCATATCCCTCAATGTCTAAATGCGAGAGGAGGTGAAGGGAGCTGTCCGAGGCGAGGCTCACACAACATAAGCCCCCCCACTCTCTTGCACTCTCTTAATTCTCTGTCTTTCTTATTCGTCTGCTTCTTTCCTGTTGACCAGACAATCACAAGCACGTCATATGATGCTACCCGGGTCTATGTATAACTATTTTTTCGAGGGCATGCACTTTTTAGCTTCTCACTCACACCTATGATGAATGTAAAGTTTATGACATGGAATGTGCATGGAGCTGGCACCAGAGAGAAAAAGTTAAAGATCTTTAACCAGCTTACTAGATTAAAGGCAGATGTTGTCTTATTGCAAGAAACCCATAAATCAGCTACAACTGTAAGTGATCTTAACTCACCTGAGTTCCCTAATGTGTTTGCTGCCTGCTATAACTCTAGACAGAGAGGTGTAGCAATCTTAATCCACAAAAACGTTAGTTTTAAAATATTAGACAAAACTATAGATCCTGAAGGTAGATACATAATAATTAGAATAGCTATCCATAACCAGAAGTTATGTATTGTCAGTATATATGGTCCAAATGTTGATGATCCTCATTTTTTCACAAACTCTTCCATGCACTTTCAAAACACGGGGATTGTTCTCTAATTATTGGGGGTGACTTCAACTTTGGTCTAAATGACGATATAGACAGGTTGAATACAACAGGGACTCAGCGTAGTTGGCAGTCAGTAAATGTAGTCAAACAATACATGAGTGATTTTGGTCTTTGCGATGCATGGCGATCTCTTCATCCTAATGGTAAGGAATATACTTTTTTCACAAATGTTCACCATTCGTACTCTCGTCTGGACTACTTTCTAATAAGCAGCTCGCTGCTGTCGGAAGTTTCAGAGACGGTAATTCATCCTATTGCTATCAGTGATCATGCTCCTGTTACTTTAACCCTAATTAATAAAAAAATAACCCCACAAAACAAGAGCTGGAAATTTAATACATCGCTGCTTAAGATGAAGAATTTATAAAAAATTTCAAAGATCAGTGGGCTTCATACTTGGAGTACAATGATATACCAGGTACATCATACTATACTATGGGAAGCAGGGAAAGCAGTGATGAGAGGTAAAATAATTTCATTCTCATCTCATAAAAAGAAGATAGAAAACAAAAAGATTCAGGAATTAGAAGAAAAACGTAAGTTACTAGAAACCTCTAAAGAAGAGGGAAAGTTGGGTAAAATCCGTGAAGTAAAATTAGAATTAAACCAATATATTGAAAAGCAAAATAAATTTCTAATAGAAAGACTTCGAATAGAAAATTTTAAACGTGGCAATAAGTCAGGAAGCTTCTTAGCTAATCAGCTTAAAATAAATAAGGAAAAAACTACTATATTTGCAGTTACAGACTCAACTGGTAATACATTAAGTGATCCGGATTGTATAAACAACACCTTCTGAGATTTCTACAAATCCTTATACACATCACAGATAAATCCATCAGATAATGACATCAAGCAATTTCTGGATAAAATTACACTTCCTAAATTATCAGATAGCCAAAGAACGACACTGGACTCCCCGCTGACAACAGTTGAAATCCAGGAAGCTCTAAAAAGCATGCCCAATAAAAATGCTCCAGGTCCAGATGGATTCCCTACTGGGTTTTATAAAGAGTTCTGGAATATTCTGGCACCAACATTCCACAGAATGTTGCAGGAAATTCAGGAAAAAGGCAGATTTCCAGCTAATATGAATTCTGCTACCATCAGTCTTCTGCTTAAGCCAGGCATAGATCCTATGTTTCCCACCAGTTATCATCCCATATCCTTAATTAATGTGGATATTAAAATAATCTGTAAAGTTTTTGCAAAACGATTAAAGTCACTCCTCTCATAATCCACCCTGATCAAACTGGTTTCATCAGAGGAAGGCAGTCATCCACAAACACACGCAGATTACTTAATTTAATTGTATGTTCCTACAGTAAAAATATTAAAACCAATATACTGTCTTTAGATGCAGAAAAAGCATTTGATAGAGTAAACTGGAACTTTTTATTCGCTACTCTACATAAATTCGGTTTTGGCAAATTTTTTATAAATTGGTTAAAAAATGTATACAGTTCTCCAACAGCCTGTGTCAGGACTAATAACCAAACATCTTCCAGTTTTTGTCTCCAAAGGGGCACTAGGCAAGGATGCCCACTTTCCCCATCACTTTTTGCCATCTTTATCGAACCTCTAGCAGGAACAATTAGACAAACTAATGCTGTCAAAGGTATAAAATGCATGAAAAGAGAGCACAAGATTAGTGTTTACGCTGATGATGTATTACTTTATCTCCAGCATTCAAACACTTCCCTAATTACATTACTAATTACATTACTAGAATCTTTCTCAAAAGTATCAGATTACTCTATAAACTGGTCAAAATCTACGGTACTGCCAATCAATTGCTCTTTCCAGAAACCCCTAGATTTACAATTGCATTCAGGAAATATTAAATATTTGGGTATTACTGTGTCGTCTAAACTAGATTTACTAAAATTTAACCACACCCCACTTTTAAACAGGATAAAAGAGGACCTTGAAAGATGGAAATCGCTTCCAATTTCACTTATGGGTAGGGTAGCTTCAATTAAAATGATGGTCTTACCTAGAATTAATTACTTATTTTCAATGATCCCCAATAAACCATCATCCGACTGGTTTAAATCTCTAGACTCTTCCATCTCTAAATTTCTTTGGAAAGATAAACCCCCCGTATTAGCTTAAAGACACTACAGAAGACTAAAGATAGAGGGGGACTAGATCTGCCTAACTTCAATAACTACTACTTAGCAAATAGGCTACAATACATCCCTAAATGGATAAAAAATAATCCTTTAGATGAGCCCTGTATAGACATAGAACAGAAAATGTGCAATAATATCATTTCAGATTTCAAATATTTCAGATTTGCCATTTATTAGCTCAAATATAAAACGGCATACATCCTTTAAAAATATTAACATTAGCTTTACTTTGACAGCATGGTGGGAGTTTCTTAAAATTACGAAGTCATCCCATATCCCATGCAGTCGTACACCCATGTGGAATAACCCTGACATCCTACAAAATAATAATATGATAAACTTTACATATTGGAAGAATAAAGGTATTGAATACCTAGAACATTTACTTGACGGAACCGAGTTTATCACTTTTGCCAAATTAAATATGCAATATGGCATTAGTAAAAATAAATTCTTAGAATATGAACAAATGAAATCTATAATTAGAAATAAATTTAAGCATATTGAAGGTGTTTTACAAATCCCAACTAATATATTAGACTTTCTAGATTTAAACCCCCCCAAACTACTGTCTAAATCATACAGGACACTGACTAAAATCCCGTGGGGTATGCCGCTTGGGGTCTGGGCCCGGGTGTCTGCCCCGGCCCCGGCTCTGTGTCCGGACCCCTATCTCGGTCCTGGTCCGCGCCATCCCCCGGTGCAGGTTTCGTCGGGGGGGGGGGGGGTTTGGATGGCTCACGCGGGCTGGCTGGCCGGGGTCCCCCCTTTCCTTTTTTTTTTTTTTCAGAAGGTTTGATGGGTGTGTTGGGGGGGGGGGGGGGGGGTGGAGGTGTTGGTCCTGGTGGTGGTTGGCTCGCGGGCCCTGCCGCCTATCCCTGGCCCCCGGGCTACGGTGGTGCGGCTGGCGGGGCCCCCTTCTCTGGGTGGGCTCTCGTGGGCTGCCTATTGGAGTCAGTAGGGGAGCTGGCTCCGTGGGAGTGCAGCAGGCTCACCAGTCGTTTTCTCCCCATCCCCGTAGTCCTCCCTCTGCCTCCTCCATCATGCTGCCACACATGTAGGACCTTGGGAAGGGGGGCGTTACTGGAGGTTGCCACTTTCTGATGACGTCCCTCACACCAATTTTATTATGCATTTTAGACACTTTCACTCAAAACATTTTCATAATGCATATACATGTAGGCCATTGTATGGGGGGGTGGGGGGTAAAGACATCTGGGGGGGGGGCTTATGTTGTGTGAGCCTCACCTCAGATGGCTTCCTCCACCCCCTCTCCCATTCAGACATTGAGGGTTTTGGGCAGTTGCTTGGAGGGAGTACGCTGGCACCAGCTACCTTCCGGAGGGGGGGGTGGTGGACTGTGCCGAAGGACATCCCCTTCGGTACTCCCAGTTTTAAACACACTTGAGAACGTTGTGGGGCCGGGGTGGCTTGCCAGGACTAGGGCTGACGCCTCTGCTCTCCCCAAAAAGGGGTGGGGGGTGGCTAGGGTAAGGAGGGGGAAGGAGTGGGTTTAGGTATTTAGGGGAGGGGTGGGTTCTGGTTGGGTGGCCCGTGCGGTTCATGTTGGCCCCTACCCCCGGGGGGCTTGGGCCGGGGGGCGTCTGGTCCGGGAGCGGGATGGGGGGTCGGGACCGAGCAGGTAAGGTGGATTGTGGTTCCCTCCCCCCCACCCCCACTTGGGATTATTGGGTGTGAGTGTCACGTGCAAATGTGTATATGCCGTTGTGTGTTTTTCTTTTTCTTTTTATATAGCCAGTGCGTTGTGAGTGGGGCACTAGGGTGGGAAGGTGTGAATCAGATTGTGTTTTTTTTTTCTTTTTTTTTTTTCTTCTTTCTTGCCAGGTTCAGGTCCGATCCGCTTCCTCTCCCAAGAACATCTCAAGTCTCCGCTAGGTGCGGAGCCCATCCCCCCGGTCCTGCCCCCCTCCACTGGCTGGCGCTTTGGCCCGCTGGTGCATTGGTGGCCCTCGGGTTCGGGGCGGATCCCCGAGTGGGTGCCGGTTCATTCCTGGCGGCTGCTTTGCGGGGCCTGGCCCCCTGGGGCTTGGTCGTGGCTCCCGCCAGGGGGAGGGGCACCCCTGGGCCTGGGGGCTCCGGCGTAGCCCACGGGCTCGCCCCCGCGGCTCCTGGGGGCTTCGGCATTGCGGCCTCTTCCCTTGGTGGGGGGGGGGGGCAGATCTCCTGTGTTGGCCCCTCCTGGGTGCCCTGCTTTGGGGGCCCCCTTGGGGGTCTGGGGTTATGGGTCCCCCAGTGTCTACCTCGGTGCTCGGGGGAGGCAGATCTTTGGTTCTTCACATCCACTATTGAGCATTTTTATTTTGGATAAATTTTACATACACAAGTGCACTCACAAACACCTACAGGTGCTGGGTTCCAGGTACTCAGTGTTCACTTCTATTCAGAATGCCCATCATTAATTTATTTATTTAAATATTTTTCTCTCAGCTATCACATTATACATGTTAGTTTAAATAATACATATAATTCAGCAATAATATCAAGGTGTTACTTCATTGTATCTGTTATACTATATCTGTTGGTTGTGCTGTTCTTTTTACATATCTCTTTGCAGGTGATGAAGCAGACTGAAGCCGTTTTATCACCCTCTCCCTTTTATCTCCTCTTTCTTTCCCCTCTTTTCTTTTTTTTCTCTTCTTGTTCTTCCTTTACTCTTCTACTTTGCCATTGTCCACATAATGTGATTACCTCCCGCATGAATCACATTAAAGCTATTTACATGCATGAATCAAGCGGAGCACTATGTCAAAAGCTGACTGCTCCACTTGTGAAAGCAAAATCTGTCAAGCTCTATTTGGCATTAAGACAATTCTTATGGCCACATTGCTAGACAGGTCACTGGGGAAAAAAAGAAAAAAGAATTTAAAAAAAAGTCCTGACAAGCAGCATTCACTCCTCCTGAAGAAGCTTAGAGCCACAGGCAGAGTCGTCTGCATTGTCCATGGCTTTGCAGCAATCCCTCATACTGAGCAAGCATGAAGCGACAGCGGAAAGAAAAAACTCCCCATTAACGGGAAGGCAAAACCTCCAGCAGAACCAAGACAGACAAAAAAGCACAGAAGCACACATTGATCCAGTAATCTGTTCTACATTAGATGGTAATAGCAGGTGATCTCTCTTCCCTGGATGGTGTCACAACTAACAGAACGCCAGACCAGGTGTACCTACTATGAAGAAAAAAAGAGAGAGAACAAAAAGTTAAAAGCTGAAATGACGACAAGCAATGCAAATTGGAGAACAGTAGAACTCAATAGAGTGAGGAAAATAGACCCTGATGTCCTCCAGTAGCCTAAGCCTATAGCAGCATAACTATAGAGATGGCTCAGGGTAACATAAGCCACTCTAACTATAAGCTTTGTCAAACAGGTCTTACTCTTAAAAGTAGACACCGTGTCTGCCTCACGGACCAAAACCGGGAGTTGGTTCCACAGGAGAGGAGCCTGATAGCTAAAGGACCTGCCTCACATTCTACTTTTAGACACTCTAGGAACCACCAGTAGACCTGCAGTCTGAGAGCGAAGTGCTCTGTTAGGAACATACGGGGCAATCAGAGCTCTGATATATGATGGAGCTTGATTATTAAGGGCTTTAAACGTGAGAAGAAGAATTTTAAATTATATTCTTGATTTAACAGGAAGCCAATGAAGGGAAGCTAAAGTAGGAGAAATATGATCCCTCTTGTTTATTTTCATCAGAACTCTTGCTGCAGCATTTTGGATCAGCAGAAGACTTTGAACTGCATTTTGTGGACTTCCTGATAGTAAAGAATTGCAATAGTCCAGCCTTGAAGTAACAAATGCATGGACTAGTTTTTCAGCATCACCCCTGGACAGAATATTTCTAATTTTGGCAATATTCCGGAGGTGAAAAAAGGAAATTCTGGAAACCTGTTTAATATGGGAATTAAATGACATGTCTTGATCAAAGATAACACCAAGATTTTTTACTTTATTACCAGAGGCCAAGTTAATGCCATCCAGATTCAGTGATTGATTAAGAAGTTTATTTTTTGAGGACTCTGGTCCAAAGATTACAACTTCTGTCTTGTCAGAATTTAAATGCAGGAAATTTAAAGTCATCCAGCTTTTGATGTCATCAAGACATGCCTGTAGTCAAAGTAATTGATTGGATTCATCAGGATTTATGGATAAATATAACTGAGTGTCATCAGCATAACAGTGGAAATTAATCCCATGCTGTCTGATAATTTTGCCAATCGGAAGCATATATATAGTAAAGAGAATTGGTCCATGGACTGAACCCTGTGGTACTCCACAAGTGACCCTGGAGTTTGAAGGAGATTTATTATTAACATGAACAAACTGGAATCTGTCCGACAGATAAGATTTAAACCAGCCTAATGCTTTCCCCTTGTTGTAGATTTAACTTTCAACTAAAAATGACAAAGCGAGACGGTTACTTTCATTTAGTTGAACTTTAGTGAATAACGGTGAAAAAAAGGAAGGAAAACATACAGCGTGTGCCAGCATGGCTCGGCTAAACAATGCTACACATTCTGCCGTAAAGTTACTGTGAAGTCAAATGAGGGGAAAGAAAAAAAAAAGAAAAAAAAACATGCACTGTGTTTCACACGGACTTAAAAGAGGGACGGAAAACAAGGAAGAGAGAGCAGAAGAGAAAGCAAGCCAGACAAGGGCCGTTTCTCAATATGCGTTCTTGAGCGGTCTCGTGTGCTCGTGACACGTCATCAGCCTCAGCCCAAGCACTTTTCCATTGCAGAGAATGCCAGAGCGAGAACACGCCACATCCCCGGATGTTGTTCCCGCCCCGCCCTCTTTATCGAGCATGCATCAGAGCAGACTTGTGCGTTCTTCAGACTGACCGCTTTCCCAGAATGCACCGCGGCAAGATAATTTTTAGGCTTTTTAGAAATGAAAAATGTTGTTTTAAAAATTTTTTCAATAAGATTTATTGTGGTATAGTATATAAATACTTTTGAATGTTAAAGAAATGCTAAAGAACTGTGCGTCTCATGACGTCACAAGTACGCTTCTGTTCCAATACACCATACGTGCTGCATGCGGATCCCTCATGGCAGACGGGATGAAATCCAAGATCGGCTAGGAGGATTGGAACTTAGGATCCCCAAGCTGGTTTCCAGGACAGCAGAGTTCATTCATGCAAAGCTGAAAGAAGATGAAGGAAAAGAGGAGCAAATTGCAATGTCCCGAAATTATTCCTTACCAACCATCAAGCTAAAACCAACATCTCTCCCAAAGTTTCTTGGGAACAAACGTGACTTTTACAGGTGGAAAAGGGACTGGGAAGCACTTCAAAAACAAGGAGAACCAACCGGTTCAAAGGAGGTGAAAAAAGCACAGCTATTGGACAGTCTAGATGAGAAAATCACAAGAGACCTCCGCTTAATTTCCTATAGCACTCCAGAAGATATTTTTCAAGTCCTTGAAAACCGCTATGGAAATCAGACAGCTATTGCAATTGAAATTATGGAAGAGCTACAGAAGATTCCTGCAGTTAGAGGTCACCAGCCAAGAAGAATCGTGGAGTTGATTCAAGCTGTTGAAAAAGCTCTTAAGGATTTAAGTGACCTTGGAAACACCGGTGCCATTAAAAACCCTCTGGTGACAAAGTCAATTGAAATTAAGCTTCCTGAAGTTTTGAAGAAGGAGTGTCTCGTTTATGCAGCTGATAAAAGGAATGCTGTGGTACCAGAGAATCGGTTTGATCACCTCCTTGCATTTCTGAAAGATCAAGAAAATATTTATGAGCAACTAGAGCAACTAAGAGAGGAGGATTCAAGTAGACGAGAGACCCGAATGGAGCAAAGACACGCCAGAACCAAGTCAGTCAAAGCAGTTGATGGCTTTGCAAGTTGTGTTGTCTGTGGCGATGGAAAACACAGGAAAAGACTCTACTTTTGCAAACAGTTCAGAACATTGACTGAGAAAAGAGCTGCGGTTAAGAAGGTAGGAGCATGCAGTAAGTGTTTGGAAATACATGAGGACAAATCATACTGCAAACCTGGGTTTTTGTGCAAGAATCAAAGCTGCAGGAGTGGGGACGATCCACACCACTATTATTTATGCCCAAGTGCTGAAGCTAAGAAAAGCAACACAGCCCAGAGGAGGAACCGAATGGGCCCAGAAGAAGACAAAGGTAGCAGAAGGTATACCGAGGATCAAGAAGATTTTCTTAAGAAACTGTCTCCCGAGTTGGCCAAACATTGTAGAGATGTATTTTCAAATACTGCCTCTAGAATTTTTAATACAACTCAGAATCAGTTAAATCTCCTGATGGATAGCAGAGTGCAGGAACTGCCAGTGTTGATGATGCTTCTTGAAGTTACTGCAAATGCTGGACAAAAGATCGGCACATTAATTGATCTGGCGTCAGACACAAATTACATAACACACAAGGCTGAAAGTAGATTAAATCTCAAAAGTGAGGAGATCACGCTCATTGTCCACGGAGTTGGAGGGATGAAAGTTTGTGTTGAGACAAAACGTTACCTCTTGAGGATTCGTGTGAAAACCTCCAAAGGCACCCTTAAACCTTACCAGCTTGTTTGTTATGGACTTGACAGCATTGCAGACATTCATAAGCATATGAAGGCAAAGCAGCTGCAAAGATTTTTTCCAGATGTACCGCTGGATGAACTTGTAAGACCCAGAGAAATAAGCTTACTTATAAGCCACAGAGAAGGTCAGTTGGCACCACAAAGAATTAGAGTTGTGGGGAACCTTGTACTGTGGGATGGGCCCTTAGGAAATGGGGTTGGAGGAACTCATCCCGAACTGTTTGAGGAACTTGCCATGAAAGCTCATGCAACCAAAACATATTTTGCAAGGTCAATGGGGACAGCTGCTGTGAGATATGAAGAAGTCATTCGTGAAATCCCACAGCATCCGCCATTAGATCATCAGGTCTCCATCCAAGTTAAGGCATCAAAGACTGCAACTAAAAGCCGAGATTTCTTGGAGTGGTGGAAATGGGACAGTATTGGCACAGCTTGTGAACCCAAGTGTGGAGGTTGTCGGTGTGGCAACTGCCAGCCAGGAGGAAAGGCGATGACGCTTGCTGAAGAAAGGGAGCTTGAGGTAGTGAAGGAAGGCCTCACCTACAGTGGAGGAGACAGCCACACAGACGAACCTCACTGGCACGCTAGATACCCATGGTTAGAAGATCCAGCAGCCCTGCCAGACAACAGAAATGCAGTCAAAGCTACATTTTTTAGAACAGAGAAACAACTGGCTAAAGAACCTGACTGGAAAGCTGCTTATACTGAACAAGTGCATGACATGCTTCAGCGTGGAGCTGCGATTAAATTGTCTGAGGAAGCTATCAACAAATGGAACGGCCCAGTGTGGTATGTAAGCCATCTAATTGCTCCAAATCCGCACTCGGTGACAACTCCTGTAAGACTTGTGTGGAATAGCAGTCAGAAATTTAAAGGAATAAGTTTGAATGACCTGCTGATGAAAGGCCCAGATGTCCTAAACCCGATCCGTGCTGACCTATTAAGGTTCCGAGAGGGAGCTTATGCTGCATTATGATATATAAAGAAAATGTATAACTCTGTTTGGCAGGAAGAAAGAGAAGTTCACCTGCACAGATTTATTTGGCGTGATTCTGAGGATGAGAAAGTTGGAGATTATGCAGTTACAAGAGTGAACATTGGAGATGATAAAAGTCTACATGAATTTATCCATCCCTTTTTAAGTGGGGAAGCTGCACAGATTAAAAAAGAACTTGACAGTTACGTTTTTTTCTTCTTCTCTTGCTCCTAGAGCATCATGGGTAATGAAGGGCATCTCAATGCAACTCCAAATCAAATGAAATGCAGTCTCAAATTTAACCATGTTTAACATATGAACTGTGTTATCAATATTAATGATAACTTATAATTCTTAACTCACTAACTTATCATTCACTTATTATGAAATAATAACTCCTTAACAATTCTCAACATCCTCACCCCCCGATAAACCAGTGTTGTATAAAGTACTGAAATCCTAACTTGACCTAACTTGTAAAGTGCCTTGAGATGACATGTTTCATGAATTGGCGCTAAATAAATAAAATTGAATTGAATTGAAAATTGAATTGAAATCTCAGAGTCAAGTAAAAGTATAGCTACCTCTACAACAATATGACTTTGGTAAAAGTCCAAGTCACTGACTTAAATGTTACTTGAGTAAAAGTCTTAAAGTATCTGAAATGTCTTGTACTTAAGTATGAAAATTACTTTAAAAATAGATGTACTCAAGTAATGTAATAACAAGTATAAGTAAAAAGTAAAACAAAGTAAATGCAGTTTGAATGACATTTTTTAGATTTTGGTAAACTTTGAAAGTCAAATTCACTTAAAATAATATAAACAACTAAGTGCAGGAGAAATTTAGACCAAGTTTAGACAGAAAATACAACCTTTTTGTAAGCTTTCAGTTTTCCTTCTTTAAGTAAGGTCAGTGCTATACACTTTAAAAATTATGTTGGGGTGGGGGGAGTTCATTTTACTGATCAATTTATTTTTTAAAGAAGTCGAATCTGTCGAATCTGACATAATCAATGAATAATAGTTATAATGAATAATATTGATTGTTATAATAAAACAAGAAAAGAATAATGGTTAATCAAGTGTTTGGTCAATGTAAACGCCCAAGACGGGTTGAGTTCTACTGATCAACTTAAAAATATTTCATGGCTGTGAAAGAGAAATGTTTGAGCTATATTCTGCAAGATAAATTAAGTTTATATTAAGGTAGATTTACAACTCATGTTGGGAAGCTATTGATAAAAGTTTTCTTTTTTTCCGGTTGATATTTCGTGATTGTTAATGTGATCTTGTGTGTTATTTGGTTGTCTAATTGTACATTTTGTGCTGAGCCCGTATGTGCGAAGTTTTTTATTTTTTTTTTAGCTTCGGCACAGTAGTGTGCTAACAGCATGTTCTTATGTGTGTAATAGTTCTGTGCTTTTAACATGAGAGAGTTTGAGATTTTGGCTTGTTTTTTTCTTTTAAGTTGGGCAGGTTTTATGCTGGTTTGGGCTGGAAACCATCAGTGAGATACAGCAGCCTGTAGCACTGTGTTTTGACTCAAATGTCCAGCATAAGCAGACATGCTGATAAACATGAGCACTGGTGTCAGGCTGAACACTGCAGTAAAAATTAAGACTAGAAGAGATTCTGTAATTACAGCAGCAAGTGAGAACAAGGATCAGAACAAAGCAGAGTTCCCTTCTACCTGCAAGTAACCCAAGTTTCTTCAGTTTGGCAGTTTTCCTGCTTGGTTCTTCTCCTTGTGCTCCTAGCTGTCTAGCTAACCTCCTAGCGTCAAAGTTTACTCCAGTCAGTGCTCTCAACTCTCACGCATTGACCGTGTGACACACGCATTTCACTAACTTCACACGCTCACACGCAACACATGGCATTTCACACGCAAACATGGCATTTCTCACGCATAAAATTCACAAAGCCCATCTGGGCTGCGGACGACAAAACTCCGCCTTCTGCTGAGCTGTTTTGGCTTCTTTCACAGCTTGTGGCCATCAGTAATTCCTGCTGCAGTTCGTGTTAACAAAGCAGCAGGGAGAGTGATCAGAGTTATGAATAATTTTAGTCCTAACCAGTGGTGAAATTAAGCCGGTAAGGTCCTGTACCGCGTATGCAGGAGGGGGTGGAGCTGCTGCATGGCTGCACGTAGGATCATAAAACAGTTCTGCTATCCAGATGCAGTTTAAAACGCCACTTGGTCTGTTTATAAGTTTCACCCCTGGCGATGTCCTGGCCACCCCACTTGCCAGTGTAAATGGTAGTAGCGTTTCATGGCATTATGCACAGCATTTCATCGCATTATGCACAGCCGCTCTTCTTGACCTTCTTGCGCACCGTAGCTCAGTCTGCCGCCCCCCCTCCCACGCACGTCCGCTCTCCCTCCCCCTCCATTCTAGCCGCTGTTGCGTTCTCAGACAACCATGGCTGAGCGCGTGCCCGCGTTCAACGTGATAAAAGGAATTCATAGAGAAAGCGAATAAGATTAACGGTAAGTAAATAAGTCAAATCATTCGTTTGTAAAAGAAGAGGGGGACATATGAACTGTATCAGCTCCTGTTACAGCAGCTTTTGGTGTCTTTTTGACAAGTTTTCAAAGAGTTTTGTAGCTGGTGCTTCTGTATGGTTTGTCAATTTCCAGACAACGAAGTGAAAGTCCATAGACATGTCTTCTTATTTTAAGAAGAAAATAATAGCAGAAGGAGATAAAGAGATGACAGGGGAGCAACAGAGAACGGAGGAGGAGGAGGAGAAAGAGGAGGTGGATAGAGGAGAGGAACAGAGAGCAGCATGATGATAGATAGATAGATAGATAGATAGATAGATAGATAGATAGATAGATAGATAGATAGATAGATAGATAGATAGATAGATAGATAGATAGATAGATAGATAGATAGATAGATAGATAGATATAGCTTTATTGATCTCACAGTGAAGAAATTCACATGTCACACACCGGCTTAATAAACAAAAGAAGGTGCCAAAGGAGGAAAAGGTGCATAAGGTATATACAGTGTGTCCACATATGTACAGTGTATCAACAAACAAAAAATTAAGTAAAAGTACAGGGGAAATAAAGCAGATATTTAGGATGACTTATGTACACTCAGGTGACTTATATACAAATGACATGACGTACTTTAGGTGGTACCAGGTAAGAACAACAGTGAGGTAATGAGATATCTATATAGCTGGAGTCACTTATTAAACAGGATTATTTAACAGTGTTATTGCACAGTGTGTTAAATAGAATTGCACAGTAGTTATTGCACATAGGACACAGAGCCAGCATTAGTAGAGGACGGTGATGAGGAAAAACACCAGACAGCAGCAGATCAGGAACAGTCAGCACCATTGATCACAGAAGCATGACAGGACTCAGCGAAAGCAGGTGTTCCTGGACCGACAGGTGAAGTTATGACCATGTGGCCATAATAATGAAATTAATGAATTGTCTAGAAAGTAATATCCTCGGAAGAAATGTATGTTTTGTTTAGTGTGTTTGTCTTCTATTGTGACGGACTCACTTAAAAAAAATAAAAAAATAACATAATTTTAATGTTAGATTAACGGACTTTCGCTCCTGTTTCATTATAGATATCTCCCAGTCTAGAGTAGAGCAGTCCAAGCAGCCACAAATAAAAATCTTCCCTCTAACCTGTCAAGGAGACAGAAGAAGATGCTTTTCTAAAGACTGGTACAACACATGTAAATGGGTTGAACTGAGTCTGGTAACCAGAGTTAGAGACCATGGATCTTTGCTGGGAAGTTGTTTTTGTAAAAGTAATTATTATTTTTGTTTCAGACTAAGTAAAGGTATAACTGTTTCTTACACATACAGTATAACCTTGTAGTCAAAATATGACTGTTGTTCCCTGTTTTCCCTGAAATTGCTGTTACATAAAATATGTGCTTCTTCCTATAATGTTTTGTCCTTGCTTTTCCAAAAGCTTTCAAATATGACTTAGTCAATTATACAATGAGGCTAACGATGTGCAAGATAAATAAATGATTTACTTGTGTATTTAATAGTTCATATGTAAGAAAGGTAAATATTGTTAAATATTTCATACGCAAGCACTGTAACAGCAAAAATGTCTTGGTTACTGCAAGACTTAAGAAAATTACTTTTTTTTATTGGTTCATGCCACAATTTGATGTGTTTTTTTTGTGACTGCCTGTTCTTGAACTTTAAATAAAGTACATTTTTGTGAACAAGTATTTGAGTCGATTATTTTATGTATACAGGCATATTACCATCAGCTATTTTCTAAACCTACTTATTCCTGTTATGTGTTAGCAAGAAGGGGTTGGGTTGTTTACTGTATATGGTATAGTATATATGTTTGTAAAGCGTTTTCTATTGGCCACCTTTGTGCCCCATGTTGGCCACCCCGGTAAAAATATTCTGGCTACGCCCCTGCATGCACCGTATTTCTGTGCCTCAGCGCTTGGTCCCCCCCGCACGCAGCGCACGGGGGTAAAAGCATCTCACCTCACTGCCTAGAGCGCACTGACGAGATCAATAGAGATTTGTCTGGTCAGCGCGGCGACTAACTGAGAAACCTGTCGCTGTGAAAGGTGATGATAATGGTTATAAACTGTAATCTAGAAGTGCATTGAGCTGAAAAGAGGGAGACATCAGGAGCTGGATCGTGCGTAAAGACGCAGCGGGAACCTCTGTGTGCTTCAGTGTTGCTGCTGAGGGGAAAATGTTGACCATAAAGGCTTGATGAAACTCAGCCTGAATCACCAATCAGGTTATAGATCTACAATGATAAACAAACCCATAGATGAATGTGTAACAGTGTAATAATTCGTTCAATAACTTAAAACTACTTATTTTCATTCAGTATTATTTGAACATATGTGTGTTTTTGTGTTTTAATCCATTAACTGAAGAATAAAGTATTAATATGTCTCTTTATTTCTTTAACAAAAGTAGTACATGTCTACTTCAATGTCTGGTGGGATAAAAATGAGATGGAGTTGAGACTCCACCGGCTCTTCCAGGGTCCGGTTAGCCCCGCCCCAAAACAAGCCCCGCCCCCATAATTAGCATAATCTCACTCTTAACTTTTGATCAAAGTTGAGAGGTCTGCTCCAGTGTTGACATCAATGCTGACGTTTCAAACAGAAATTAATAGTGCTGCTTCCAGCTCTCTCTCGTTTACTTCGTTGTCTCTTCTTGTAATTGTTTGGTAATCAGACCGAATATCCATCCCGCTCTACCGACACAGACGGTGACCACAGCTGATCCGCGGCATCTCTCTGAAGGCTGAACGTCTGACCCAGCGACCCGCCCCTCTCCAGCTGTAATTGGCTAGCATGTTGCCTTCTGTCGTTGATTTTATTGGTTGAATTGTATGATTGACAAATCAAATATAGTACTAATAGAACGATGGCCACTCCAAGGTAAAAAAAAAAAAAAAAAATCCGCTTCCAGTCCAGGGTGGGCACGGCTGGCTCAGCGGGCGGGCACGGCCCCCCAATGCCCGCCCATGCCTCGCTTTTTTTGTAACGAGTAACTAAACCAAACATTGAAAATGTATCGGAGTAAAAGTATGCAATTAAGTTCGGAAATATAGTAAAGTAAAAGTTATCAAAAAATTGTATTCTCGAGAAAAGTATCAAGTACTCCAAAATATACTTAAGTACAGTAGTGAAGTATTTTTACTTCGTTACTATACAACACTGCGATAAACTACAGTTTATCGAAATTTCCAAAGGATATAGCAGCTGAATTGGTCTCCGCAGAAGGGTGCCTGAGCTGGATCGAACAGCACATAACCTGACAAGGCCATCACGCCCTGGAAAGAGTTCTGGAATTTGTCCCATTTTCGGTCTTGGTATGTTATCCTCTCCAATGAGTACAACGTCTCCCACCTTCAGCAGAGAAGGCTGCGGGGAGTCACGGCGATGGGCCGACTTCAAGTCCAGTAAATATTCTCTCTGCCATCTGTTCAAGAAGTTGGTCATAAGTCTCTGGCTGTAACGCCACCTCTGTATTTGCTGTGGGATGGATAGTATCAGCAGGAAATGGCTTAGGGGGTAAACATGTCAGTCTCTGACCCACCAAGAAGTGAGCAGGTGTCAGCAGCTGTGGTTCATACACATCATTGTGCACATAAGTGAGCGGCCTCGAGTTTATTATGGCTTCAGCTTCAGTTAGAACGGTGCACATTTCTTCAAAGTTGAGTTTAGCTCTGCCAAGCACCTGTCTGAGAATTATTTTGACTGACCTTACAAGCCTTTCCCAGAATCCCCCCCACCAGGCTGCTCTTTCAGCGATGAAACGCCAGGTGATGCCTTTCTCTGAGAAGAATTCTTGTAGCTGTGGATCTTTGATGCCTTTCCAGAGTTCCTTCAGATCCTGATCAGCTCTCTTGAATGTCTTGGCGTTATCTGAATAGATCACCTTGCATAATCCTCTTCTTGAGACAATTTTTTTCAGTGCCAGTAGAAACCTCTCTGTTGATAGGTCTGAGACTAGTTCTAAGTGCACAGCTCTGGTTACAGCACAAGTGAACAGAGCTATGTATGCCTTTGTCATGGTCCTTGGGTAGTGGTGCAGTTGTCTGTTGCCCAGCCCCTGCTTTTAACCTTTTACAAAGTACACATCTTGACACCACCTTCTTGACTACTTGTCATGCTCTCAAAATCCAATATTGTTCTCTCGTCTGCACTAAAGTGTCTCATACCCCTCAGACCCGGCGGCATGGGCGGGCATTGGGGGGCCGTGCCCTCCCTGTGAGCCAGCTGTGCCCGCCCTGGACTGGAAGCTGCCTTTTTTTTCTTCTTTTTTTTTTACCTCGGAGTGGCCATCGTCCTTTTAGTACTATCTTTGATGTGCCAATCATACAATTTAACCAATCAAATCAACGACTGACGGCAACATGCTAGCCAATCACAGCTGGAGTGGGGCGGGACACCGAGTCACAGGCTGTGTCTCATTCCGCCTACTTCCGTCAGTGCACTGCTGATGTGCACTGACCACTTACTGCCGTAGTGCCCACTTTCGACCGTTAGTAGTGTTCCAAAAGGAACACTTATGTTAAAACACTTACCGGAAATGACGGGATGACGTGACGAACGCAACACACGTGACCGTGAATTTTTCAGACCGCCAAGAAATATATGCCGGCGTTTTTTTTTTTTTTTTTTAAACAACAATCGTTTACATTCACAGCATGTTGAAATTACATCGCCTCCGACGTCAACGCAGGATCCTCCAAATATTGGCTGAACATGAGGTATGTTCGTGTATTTTACAAACACCTATCAAGTACAATGCCTCGTATTACCACCATTACTTACATTTATATGATTGCGGTGTCGCGGTTTCGGCTGTCTCGGCTGAATTGTCCGCCATTATTTTCAAACTGGGAACATCTTCCCGACGTCCTTAGCCCCTCCCTTTCCGCTTTGTAGTCAAGATGGCGTCCGTTTAGTGCGAGTAGGGTCCATCGTTACACACTGCATTTTGTGCCCGTTTTTAGGGGGTCATCCGGGTACTTTCAGTGCACTGACTTTTTGTGTTATCTACACTACCTACTTAAAACTAAGTGTTCGAAGTGTAGAAGTAGGCTGATTGAGACACAGCCATAGCCTTCAGTCGCTGCCGCAGTTCGGTTGGGGTCACCGTTGGCGTCGGTAGAGCGGGATGAAAATTTGGTCTGATTACCAAACAATTACAAGAAGTGACAACGAAGCAGAGAGTGAGCTGGAAGGAGCGTTATTAATTTATGTTTGAAATGCCAGCACTGAAGTCTAAACTGGAGTAAACATTAATGCTAGGAGGGCTAGCTAGGACAGCTAGCAGGGTTAGCTAGGACAGCTACGAGCACAAGCTGTTCTGCTCCTTGTTCGCATAGCTGCTGTAATTACAGAACCTGTTCTATTCAGAATTGTTACTTCAGTCAGTGTTCAGCCTGACACCAGCGCTCATGTTTATTAGCGTGTAGCTTATGCTGGACTTTTAAGTTAAGACACGGCGCTACAGGTTACCCTATGTCACTGTTAGTTTCCAGTAACCCAAACCAGCATAAAACCTGCCCAACTTAAAATAAAAAACAGGCCCAAATCTCAAACTCTCATGTTAAAAGCACAGAACTACTAAACACATAAGAACATGCCATTAGCACACAACTGCGCCGAAGCAAAGAAAAAAACTGCGCATATGGGCTCCAAACAAAATGTACAATCAGACAACCAAATAACACACAAGATCTCTTTAACAATCAGGATATATCAACCGGAAAAAAATAAACTATAAATAGCTTCCCAACATGAGTTGTAAATCTACCTTAATATAAACATAATTTCTCTCAGTATAGCTCAATTAAACATTTCTCTTACACGCAGTCATGAAATATTTTTAAGTTGATAAGTAGAACTCAACCCCTCTTGGGCGTTTACACTGACCAAACACTTGATTAACCATTATTCTTTTCTTGTTTTATTATAACAATATTATTCATTATAACTATTATTCATTGATGATGTCAGATCGACAGATTCAAATTATTTAAAAAATAGATAATGACTATTTTGATATATTTTGTTAGTAATTCTTTCTAAAAGCCCAACAAATGTTATGAAAAGCTTCCGAAATTTTTTATCTGCCCATAAGCTATTTTTTTTCCAGCTCAATGTGTTCAAAAGCCTAATTGGTTGGAAACCTGCCTAATTTGGCAACACTGACTACACTATTGCTATTTGTTTGTTCGTTACAGTAGTCACAGAGCCACTGTTCAGCCTGAAGCATATATATATGCTTCAGGCATATATATATATATATATATATATATATATATATATATATATATATATATATATATATATAAAAATATTTTTTTTTTTCTTTTTAAAGTGTGCCCCCCTAAAAAAATGGAATGCCCCCCCTGTAAATTGTTTCTGCAGCCGGGTCTGGTACCCCTGCATGCATTATTTTATGTTGACAATGCACCAACATTTCTGTATATCTGTAATCGCTGGGCAAAATCCATGGGTGCTTTTCTCTGTAAGAGAAGTCGGAATGCTGGAGCCTTCCTTCTACACTGAGCAGCTCATCTTGATCCAGAAAGGGTTTTAGCTGTCGGATTCTGGAGTCAGCATTTATGCATTTTCCTGTTTTGAGCAGTTGAATTTCTGAGCTGAAACTCTGGTTCTCAATAACTTTTATCCAATGTTTTCCTGCTTCATTCAGCTCTTCTGCTGTCAGTTCACCACTAATTTTTGTGCTTGAGCGGGTGTTGGTGATGAACCTTTTCATCCAAGCTGTCACTCGGAGCACATTTCTAGTTTACTATACTTTCTACACAAAACAGGTTTTAAGAAGTTTATGTCTTGATTAACAAACTGTACAACAATCTGATATTTAGATCTGAGCTCAGACTTTACCTCATCTTCCTGAACTTCCTGAGTGCTCTCTGACTGATCAGGTGATATCAAAACACACGGTCCATTCCACCACAGTGTGCTCTGCAATTCCTGTACTGTTAGACCTCTGGTGGGAAGGTCAGCTGGATTCATTTTTCCTTTACAGTGAGACCATGACTGTGGATCAGTTAGTCTGAATTTCTGTCACTCAATTTGCTACAAAATGTTTCCACTTGTGAGCAGAACTGCAAATCCAGTGTAGCACTATCATTGAGTCTGTCCATAGTCTGAGTTGCGCCTTGTCCAGCTGCAGTGTTTCCTTAACCCTCCTGTTGTCCTCATTTTCTGTATACACCCCGTGTCCTCCGGGTCAAAATGACCCGTCTTCACTAAACCCCCAATATAAGCAGCTTAATTGAATTTTAAACACCAAATTTCATCTTGTATATTGTAGTTCACCACAAAATGTGTGAATACTTGAGTTTTCTCTCTCCACTTGAATTTCTATAGCTTAAGAAAATGAACAAAATGATGTCAATACGTCGTCCTCCTCTCGCCTCCTCTCGCCTCCTCTTCTCTCCCCTTTTGTTCCCCAATGGAACCATTTGCTCATCCACTGTCACATCAGGCCCTGGATTGTAGAGGTAGGGCAACCGCTCCACCCACTTGTCCCATACCTCTCTTATGGCTGCAAGTTTGTCTGTCACACGTCTTGCTGGTCTTGATTCACGGTCATCAAATCGTATCAGTCTTGAGTAGGTGTGAAAGAGTTTGAGTGGCATTATGGCTCGGAAAATTGGCCTTCCACTCTCTGCATCCCATAGACTAGCTGCAGCCTCACCTCGGTACCTGTATACACCTGCTAGGATTAGCAGCCCTAAATAGGCCTGGAGGTCAATCTCATCCATCTTTTTCCAGCTGTCTCCATATTTGCGAAAACCCTCCAGATTTGTCATCTCCAGGATTATTTTTTCTATTGCTGGTGTGATAAACAGGTAGAATGTAGAAACAATATCATGGGCATGAGAAACGGCATACCTTGTGGGTCCTGGGGTCATATTTACAATGTTTTGTTCTGCATGCCTGCCGTGTTGGTCATATGCTGCTGAGGACCATGTTATTTTGCCATTTTTTGAAAGGAAAGTCTCACTTTCAGCTTCAGGGTTTTCTTCTTCTTCTGAAGATGATTCATCATGCTCTCGGTTGTATTCCTCTCCATCTTCTTCTTCGGATACATCCTCTACTTCCTCTTCTGAATCAGAGTTGTCTTGCTGGACATGTGAGAAAATCACCTCTAAAGCCTCTTCAGTGTTGTAACGCACACTCATGGCTTCAGCACAGACAATTCAGGGTCCTGTTATGCAGGACCTTTATAACCTCTGGAAATAACAGGTGGTCTTATGAAGTCTGCGAGAACACCACCTGATTTGCCTTGTTTACTTATGCTACTGATTGATCTGAGACACAACTAAAACTTTGTAACATTCTGTGGTTTGTAAATAACTCTGTGACCTTGATTTCAACTCTATTTGCCTCACGGGTCATTTTGACCCGAAGACCATCTTTGTACCTTTTTTTGTACAGCTTATATGGAAATGTGAATAAAAGCAACATTTAACTTTTTCTATTGTTTTGGCCAATATAGGAAAAGTCTTAAAATCTCAAGTTAAAAAAATAACATTTAGTGGATTTTTTGGGGGGTTTTAACACAGTGGCGGGTCATTTTGACCCGAGGACAACAGGAGGGTTAAGGGTGCTCCCCAGCCTGGCTGCTATTACAGCTCCCATCAGCTCCAGCCGTGGCAGTGTCATTCTTTTGAGTGGAACCACTCTGGACTTGGATGCAACGAAGCTTGTGGTCACTTTTCTGTCCCTTGTTTCTCCCTGAAGATAAGCAACTGCACTGTAAGCCCTTTCACTTGAGTCACAAAATACATGTAGCTTTAGATCTGTTTTGTATGTGTGGATTGACAGCTGGTGCAGTTGGGGGAGCTCCGAACACCACTGTTGCCACTTCTTGGCCAAATCGGGCGGCAGCTCCTCATCCCATCTGAGCCCCCTCTCCCACATCTCTTGGAAAAAACATTTTATCGTGATTGTGAAAAGGGTCAAGAATCGAAGAGGGTCAAAAATGCGAGCAGAAGACTGCAGAACACTTCGTTTAGTGTTTTCTCTCTCCTTCAGAATATCAAGCAGCCCTCTGAGGTCGAACACAAAATCATCGGTGACAGGTCTCCACACCAGGCCCAGAACCTTCAGCACCGACCCGTGTGTTCCTGGCTGTGCAGTGTAATCCAGCGAGATCTCCTGCCTTTTTATTTGAGCTCAGGAGATTTCGTCATCCATTTACATAGCCCCATGCCTCCAACAGACATAATATTTTTGACTGTTGTTGTCACTGCATATGCTTCTGTCACCTCCCTCACACTTGAAATAAAGTCATCCCCATAAAGCGAGGAACGGACAATGTCTGTCACTTGTGGGTGTTCGCGCTCATATTGTCTCAAATGCGTCCTAATGGTGGCGGCGAGTAAAAATGGGCTTGATGAAGCTCCAAACACAACTCTTGTCATCCTAAGGTTGTGCAGATTTTCCTCCGTTGGTGGGCCCGTGAACCACAGAAATCTTACAGAATCCCGGTCTATTTCTGAGAGTGAAATCTGTAAAAATGCTTTCTTGATGTCTGCCATGTATGCAATTTCATGCAGTCTAAACTTAATCAAAACACTCATCAGATCTGGATTCAAATTGGGACCCATTAAGAGACATTTAGTGAGGGACCTCCATCTTTGTGGGATGAAGCATCAAAGACCACCTGCAATTTTGATGTCACCTTATCCTCCCTCAGTACAGCATGATGAGGTAAGTAGTAAATCTGACTGCTTGGTGAGGGTGTGTACTCATTAGGAACATCCTGAGCCATTCGTTGTTTTAAGTAGTCCTCCACAACATCGTTGTATCTGCTGTAGAGTGTAACATCCCTTTGTAGTTTCCTTTTCAAACTCTCAACTCTCTTTTTTGCAATGCGGTAATTGTCTTGAAGTGGAGGATGAGTTTGTTGCCATGGCAACTCCACTTGATAACGCCCATCCTTGAAGATGGAGGTTTCCTCGAACCGCTGCAACGCTTCTACATCATCTGGGTTCTCAGACTTCTCGCTTGTTATACCCAGGGACTCAAGCTCCCAGAATGCATGCAGCTGTTTGTCCATCTGTGCATCCTTGCTGAGCTGAATGTGCATGCATGTCGTCTCCGTTATGCTGGACATGGTTATTGGGCCCTGTACTGCCCATCCAAAGGTGCTTTCCAGTGCCACCAGGCTCTCTGTCAGTCTTTCTACTCGGCCTGATACGATCTGCCAGTAGTAATCTGAGCCAATTAGCACAGAAAGTTCAGTTTTATCATCTCCAGCGAAGTCGGCGAGTTGGAGACCTCTCTTTCTCATCTCTTTCTGAATGTGTTCACCAGGAACTTTCGTCGATGCTGTGCACATGTTGGGGGTCACAACTGGCTGTTGAGAAAAACTGAACAGGTGAAAACTCGGGTATTCAGAATGGCCATCTGGGAAAGAGAGGAAAACATGTTCAGACTTTTGAGTAACTTGGCATAAACTCCCATCTAGGGCATGAGCCTCAAGGGGTCTTTCCAGTTGAAACAGTCCTAACCCAAGGTTTTTTGCCAAAGTGGAGTCTAAAAAATTTGCATCTGAGCCTGGATCTATCAGAGCAGAATGGGTGACCGATCTAAGGAATAAAGTTAACCTTACTTGTGGTGAAACACGAGAGGGATCAGAATTAAACACTGTATGACTCACCAGTGCCCTCTGATTCACTGGCAAGTCGGGTCTTTCACCGGGCAGGAGACCAAGAAGTGTCCCTTTTGTCCACAATAGATGCATCTCCCCTCCCTCAAGCGGCGCTGTCGCTCCTCTGGAGACAAATGGGTCCTTCCCAGCTGCATAGGTTCCTCCTCAGCAGCAAAGGCAATGGCGGGGAATGCAGGAAACTTGTTAATGCTGGGCGAGGAATTAAGGGATGAGCTCAGATGATCCCCATGGACAGCTGGAAAAAAATCTGAGCCTGGGCCTCTCAGCAGCTCGGTCCCTCAGTCTCTTGTCCATCCTGATTGCCAGATCCTTAGGATGATCTAGTGGGATCAAAACCACTTTAACAGAGTTCGCCAGCCCCCTTAAGAAGGCATCGAACAGAACTGCATCATTCCAGTCACACTCTGCAGCTGTTTGGAACTCAATAGCATAATCAGATGTGGACCTTCTGCCTTGACGCAGACTGATGAGGAATCTGGCTGCCTCTCTTCCAGGAGCAGTATGTTGAAAAGTTTTAGAAAAAGTCTCTGAACATTTTTTTAAACACTCACATGTAGGTGATCCTCTGCTCCACTCTGCCGTGGCCCAGGATTGTTCTCTGCCAGTCAGTTGAGAAATCACAAATGCTACCTTGGACCTGCCCGTGGGGTAAGCTGACTTCTGTAACTCAAAGTGGAGACTACACTGGGTCAAAAAGGCTCTGCAATCACCAGAGTCTCCAGAAAAATGCTCTGGTTTGGAAAGGTGAGGCGTGGCAGGATTAACTGGATCAATAGGAGGAGAAGGGTGCACGGGGTGCTTGACAGAGGGCCTGTGGCAGATGCATCATCATCATCATCAACTTGAAGACGTTTTACTTGCTCAGATAAAAAGCACAGTTGCTCACACAAAGATGTCATTACTGCCTGCCTGCCATGGCCAAAAAATCCTGACGGTACTGTGCAAGTTGCACCTGTTGAGCCTGTAGTAGCCTCCTGAAGTAGGAGGGCGGTGCGGACCAGATCTGAGTTTTCTGAGTCCATGTTATGGCCAGTTCGTACTGTGACAATAAACTGGGCAGGCAGGACTCAAATGACAACTCAGACGGTTTCCAAAATTCTGTTTAATGACAGTCCAAAGGTCAGTACACGGAGAATCAGTCGAAACGGCAGAGTTATCCAATAAACACTGGGCTGAAGCAGAGTCGAAGCACAAAAAAATCTCCCCGTGTAATGAACATCTGTCTTTTCTGGCCCTCATCTAAAGGATTTTTTTGACAGAAAGTGGCATGAGATGCTCATTTCATGAGAGGACATGAATTGGACAACCGCCCTGTGCTTGTAATTTGTCTGACCTAAGCAAAATTAGGTCAGACAAGAATTAGGTGCTGTTGTGTGGATGATTAAAAACCACGCTCCATAAAGTGCAATTTAACATTTATTAGGCAATAAAAGAGCCACGAAAAGTGTTACAAAAAAGTGTTACTTTGGAAGTATAAAAATAAGACTTTAAAGTAGAACAATGAAAACTACAAAAAAGCTTTAAATGAACATTATAAAACAGTTATGGAACAATACTACTATTAAAATACCTTAACATACTACTATTAAAACTCTGAAATCCACCTATGAAAACAGTACTACTAAAACAGTACTAGTAAACTATAGAAAGCACTCAAGGTTTTAAAGTATTGACCTATTCGTTGGCCATTTTATGAAGAACGCGGTTCACTTTTTCACTGGTGCCGGAGATTATAGGCCTTATTTTTACAAAGCAGGGCATAATGCCCATTTTGGTGGGTGACCTCAACTGGACTCCCTGTCCGAGGTGGATGGAATCTCTGGGGAGGGCGCTTTGGAGAGCGAATCCGTCATGAGTGTCCTTATCTTGATGGCCTCCTGCAGGCTGGGCTTCAGTACATAGAAACGGTCAGCCGTTTTGGTATTATGGCACAAAGTTGCTGACCTTGGCTCTCTCCTCAGGTGTCAGCTGGTTCTTGGTCTAAAGAGGGAGGGTAGAGGCATTAGATACACTTGCTCACGATCCGAGGCAGAGACAGAACAGGCCAGGGCGGTCCAAATCAAGGTAAAGTTGATATTCCCTTTCAGCCCCATCTTCCTCCATGCGTAGTTAAGATACCGGACGATGTTCCTAAAGGGAAGCTTGCCAAGCGTGAAGAGGACAAACTCATTCCTGACACAAAGCTTCCTCTTAAGGTTCCTAATCTGCTTCACCCACCCGAACTGCCTCTCAGTCAGAGCGGCCTCCCCAAACTGGGTTCAGGTCTTGTACTCCGCAACCTGCAGACAGGTATAGGACAGTTATTAGAGCGTCATATCACGTCGGCTGCACCTGTGAACCGGTCTCTGCGGGCTTACCCTGATGAGGACCCCCTGGGGCATATTCTCCTTGGCTCCTGCGTCTACCTTGCTGTCCCGCATGTTTGTGAAAACGCCTGGCCTGTGGCCACTGATGCACGCCCAGTAAGCAGTTGGGTAGCCGTAGAACTGGTAGCGCAGGGTGGTCGGACGTGGGTCTTTCTCCAGCTCGTCTGAAAGATTGGAGAGGAGAGTCAGTGACGGGTGGTGAAGAGGAAAAAAGGTGTGGCGGACCGAAGAGAACTCAACCAAGGCGTCTTCGATAAATCTGGGTGCCAGGCGGATGCATCGGAGGATCATCTCATGCTCTTGCATCTGCCTCATCTTGGCACGCTTCACCTTGTTTTAGTGAAGCGTGATTGGCCGTTTAGTGTCCCTCCTGGCCTTTTCCAGCAGCTCCAAAATCTGTGTATTTGACATCCTGCAGCTGTCGGGGCGGCTCCTCTTCATGTAGCAGATGAATTGGCAGATTTGGTAGATGTAGATGCGCACAGTGGTTATCTTTATTTGGCTCCTGCTCAGCTCCATTATCCATCTGCACAGGGGAAAGCAACACTGTCAGACATGGTGTGGCGAGGGAGAAACATCTGTGAAACGGGGAACTGGGCTCACCTGTTGACACGGGCAGGGTTATAGACAAACTTCCAATTGGAGAGGCATGAGTGCCCCATGTAGCGCAGGAAACCCTTGAGCCGGCTGATCCTGCTGATCACACCCTCCTCCATTTTCCTGCTCTCATACCTGTGGGTGTAGTAGCTCTTGTAACGCTCGATGTATGTCTCTGAAAGGAGAAACAGGGTCATGAGTGAGACACGCCGACTCCAGGCGGGGGAAGACAGGGATAATAATTACCCATGGAGTTGTTCAGGAGCAGCCGGTGTATAACGTTACCCCTCCCTCTTCCGCTGTTCCAGGTGCGCGAGGCACTGGAGCTTAAGGGGAGCTTCGCTTTGTTGGGCGTACGAACTTGAGGATAATCCATCTTCCTGGGCTTCAGCATGATCTCCTTCTCCACCTCCTCCTCCTCCACAGGGGAGGCGGAAGATACGGCTGGGCTCTCGACATACTGATGAAAGACAACGGGACAGACACAGTGAGAGGGGGAAGGAGAAAGAACAATGTGTCAACATGTGCTGTTGACGTTGGACGGCTGTGGGTCATCCCACCCCCCCGGTCCCCACTGGTCTCAGAAGACGTCCTGCGCTTCACCTGTCACACTCAGCCTGTTACACAGCCCTAAGGGGCAAAGGAACAAAAAGACGGCCGAGCTGATAACTTACGGGATGGAACACGGGTTTGCCGAGCACAGATGGGCCCTTTTTGGTGCCAGCAGCTGCCCGTTTGGTGCTGGTGAGGGCCTGGCTGAGCTCCTTAACCCTGGCCCGAAGCGCCATGTTTTCCCTCCGCAAGAGCTTCACCTCCTTCTTGTACCTGATAGTCAAACAGATCAGATGCAAGGAAAGGGCTTTAGGGGGTTCAGAACAGACAGAGGTTTAAAAGAAATAAATAAAAACATCAATAAAAATTAGTGAAATAAATAAAATAAATAAGAGATGCACAATACCTATTCAGGGCGGTCCGGCATTTCATAGGACCCAACTCTTCTTCTGTGGTGTCCTTGGCCTGCGGCTCATCAATGTCCATTTGGGGAGGGTCCTCCAAGTCCAGCTTGGTAACCATCAGTGGACTGGGGTCGGTGGAACGCAGTTTGGCCAGCTGGTCCAGAGCCAGCAGGAACCTGGCACGTTCTGCCATTCAGCTCTTGGCCTCCTCGTTCAGCTCACTGTGGAACCCAACCAAGTGATGATGCAGGTGTTTCCCGGGCATGTAACTGCATCCCCGGGAACAGGACACACACACTCCCTTCTTTGAATCCAATCTTGTCAGTATGGTCTTCTCCTGAACATTGGAAACCTTGTGAAACCCCTTTCGGTGCTTGCCAAGATGGCCAATTGAAATCCTGCATAGGGGGCACACGCTGGTCTTTGTGGTTGGACCCAAATGCAGAGAGACCAAGGCAGGGAGCTGTTATGGGTGAGTTTAATGAAAAAAAATCCAAAAACTTAAAAAAAACACTGGAGAACTCAGGAGCACAAAACAAACGTAGACATGGGGTGCAGAGTAGGAGGCGATGAGGCAAGGTGACATGAAGTAAGAGTGGGGAGCGGTTTACGACAGTAGCAGAGCAGTAGAGCAGCAGAAACCAGCAGGGAGTGGAGAAAAGAGAGGAGCTTGAATACTGTGAGGAGACGAACAGAAACAAAGACAGGGGGAGGTTGGTAAATTGGACACAGGTGTGGAGAAGGACCTGGGAGAGAAACTGAAGAGATAGCAGGTGGGAACAGGGGGTGACAGAGAGCAACAAGAAAAGCAGACTAAATCAAAATACATATGTTACCTGTGCTTTACTTAATCTTAGGCTAGAAACAGAAGATTCTCAAAGGTGGGCTCTAGGAGCGGAGTAAGAGACCGAACACCAGAAATAGATTTGTTGGTACCATATATTGTGCAGAAAAAGCAAGCATAAGAGACAGACAGATATCCAAACAATGGCCATTCAAATCTTAAATACACTTCATCAGTTCAGTTAAAAATCCCATACGACTTCTGCATATTCCTCAAAGGGCCAGAGAAATTCAAGTCCCAGCAGCAGTATATGCCACACACACTATCCAGTTCAACGGCCCAGCAGACAAAAGTTGAAAAGATTCAAAACGGAGGGGAGGGTTGATATAGAGAGGCTGTGGGTAATGAGTTTAACTAGAATGGGACAGTGATTTAAAGGGTAGGCTATGAAGCCTCCAATCAGAGCAGGTGATACTCAACAGATGAGTTCAGGGCTGAAATGAGCTTCAGGCTTTCTTGCCTTAGCAGTAGGTTCCTAGCTCGCCATCAACACCTGGCCTATATAAAGACAGGACCAGTATGAATTCATGTGCACATAATCCATCATAACCATCACAATACAAAATGGTATTACAATTAATATATAAAAAACAATCAAATATTGTACAATTAGTTCAAAAGATAACTTTCCTTATAAATAATGCTTGGTTTACATTAATTAACAATCAATATCAAAAAAATTTATTTCCAATAAATAGTAATGCATGCTATTCATACAAATCATATAAACATTGGGCAATAATACAAATTCCTTTACATTAAAGATATTTAGAGAAACAGGCTTTAATGTTCAAAGCTAACCGCTCCATACAATATAGATGGAATCAGCTAGGTTAGGCTACCACATAGAAATGAATGAGCTGCCAAGCTAATGTTGGCACATTTACCAACTCTGTGGTTTCACAACAACAAACCCTGCTACTTCTTGCCCAATCAGGCCCCAGTAGGCCACTCCTATAACCTGATAACAGATATTTAGGACAGAAATTTGACAGACTTTGTAAAATGAGCGAGTAAGCAACTTAAACATACCTCCAACAAACTTTTTCCCAGATCCTCCCTAGCCTTTCCCGGCCATAGACATTATAAACGTAGACGCCTCATTGGGCGGGTTCTGCCTATGTTGCGGATGCGTCAGAGCGTGGCAAATTATTGACATCTATTCATTCTTTTGCACTGTTTTGCACATCGTTATTAACACTATATTTTAGATCTGCAAATAAATATATATATATATAATAATATATATATATATATATATATATATATATATATATATATATATATATATATCCCTTTGTATATCTGGAGCGTGTAACGAAAATAATTTCCCTCTGGGGTTATTAAAGTATTTCTGATTCTGATTGTGATCTGCAGTTCGACTCAGTCACTTAAGCAGTATCAGAGGTTTTTTTTATCTCAGAATATACTTTATATTCGTAATATTTTTATTTTTGTAATATTACGAGTTTATTTTTGTATCCCTTTGGCTTCATTCTCCTGACTTTATTCTCGTAAAGAATAAAGAACAATTATAAGAATCTAACCTGGCCCTATTACTCCTGGACTAAGAGTGTTCTGCAAACTGTGACTATTCTGGAAATGTTTCCCCTTAATTGTCATAATATGACTTTTTTCCCATAATGTTAGCACTTTTGTCTTTTTTTTACTTTTTTCTCCTATGACTTTTTCTCATATTAGTAATTTTATCTCTTTAATACTCCCCCAAAAAGTCTGTTGCTAAACTGTGTCTATACCAGATCTTAAAAGGTTCACACGGTTTTATGAAATAATGAAGACCACAATGTTTAGATTTAACCAATTGATTTTTATATTTATAACACATACACACATATATATATATATATATATATATATATATATATATATATATATATATGTGTATATATATGTGTATATGTATATATATATGTATATGTATATATATATATGTGTATGTATATGTATATATATAATGTGTATATATGTGTATATACAAACATACATACATACATACATACATTTATAATCTGGACATATACTATAAACACACCTATTTATTTAGAATACTTCAAAATCTTTATATGCACATCGATCAAAACATTGATCAAAAGCCAATTAGGCTGCCAATCTCTATCAATTAATCTCTCTATATATTTTTTACAAGTATATGTAAGCTCCATCTATATCTTTCTATCTGAATACTTAAAATATATACACAGGAAACATAGACGTTCACTACTTTCTGCCACATACAATATTGCGGTGACGTTGACGTACAAACCAGCGTCCAATGAGGCGTCTACGTTTATAATGTCAATGTTCCCGGCAACCACTACTTCCTGCTTATATAGCATCTTTATTGGCTTTCCACAGTCACATGACAATGTGGTGTCAGAGCAGGGTAGTATTATATTTATTCTTAAAAGGAAAGCTAATTACAAGTTTGTTTTTCAAAACATTGCCTGGATTACACATAAAAAAAACAAGAACAGTGTAACCCATGACATTAGGGCCACATCTGGCTCTGTAGAAGTCAACTGGCCTGAATGAAAACTGGAAATTTAGCATGCATAGAGACATTGTGTTTGATAATCCAAATATGTGTACCTTGTTACAAGAACAAAATCATAAAATTACGGGAATAAAGTACAAATGTCATGACAATTTATGAGCACGCTGTGTTAAAATGAGGAATGTTGAGCATCTTGTAAAGTTATACTTTCATATCAGTTTCACAAATATGGAAATACTAAATATTTGTAGCACATCAGCATCATATTATTACTAATATCAGGACTTTGAAACAATTGTGCAAGCAACTGTGTGACTTTACTCTTGAAATATTATGACTTCATTTTTATAATACTCTATATTCATGTACACCTAATGTTATGACTTTATTCCTGTTTATTCACCCTCCAACAATTTGGATTAGGGCCATTGTAGATTAAAGAAAATAAATTATTGTCCACAGTAAAAGAAAGTTAATTTTGTGTCACAGAAAGTATAAGATTTCAATCCCATTTTTAATAAATTTCTCAGTTTGTTTTCTTGCAAATTTCTGACTTAATAATGTCAGAGATGTATTTGTTTTAGAATAGCAAATTTATGATTTCAATCATGGATGTATAATTTTTCTACCCAAACTTTTCAACAATATGTGGAATTAATCTCAATTAATTTCAGAATGTATTTGTGGATATGTACTTCTCTGTGGCCAATTTTTTTTTAACCTACAATGGCCCAATTTTTTTTTTAACCTACAATACTCTACTGTACCATTCTACTATCCACAGATGACTGAAACATAATGAAAACATGCACACAGAAAGCATGCACTGAATAAAATCCAAACACAGTCATAACCACAACATCATAGAACAGAAAATCTAATATTATTTTACATATAACCATTTGGAAAAGACATGGAAATAAAATAACCAAAGCAATATTAATGTAAATTACAAGTGAATGTATTATATTAAATGTAATAAGTACAATAATTTAATTTCCACATTAGCATAATATTTTACTTAGCCGTGACAGAGTAAACATTTGAACACTATTTTAATTGTAATTTTACATTTGAAAAATTACTATTTTGTTTCAGTGTTGATCTCACCATCCTAATTGGATACGTGTATTTTTGTGAGAAATATGAGTGGAGCTCAGCAGGTCTATCCTAGGTTTAATTTTGGAGATGGGGTGGATCATCTCGCTACCCCCCACGTGGTGTCTGATGGAACCTACTTTGGGAATCCCTGCCTTGAACCTTACACCCCTCATGGGTAATGACAACCATGTGTCATTTTTTTATCTCTTGTACAATTATGAGCTATGTTATTTTGGTCTATATCATAAAATCCTGATAAAAGTACATATAGGTTTGTTGTTGTGATGTGACATAATTTCATCAAGCTGTATGAATGTTTTTAAGGCACCGTAATTTAAGTCTAGCTTTATTTTTAGAAAACAAAAGGCAGTATCTCATTTTTGTGGATGTCTGTCTCCAATTCATCAGGCATATCTAGCGTCAGATATGTAGCCTGAGTAATATTTTGCTTGGGGAACTTGAAGATTTTAACTAAAGGGTTTCTCTGAGTATAATATAGCGATGTTCAATTTATCACTCTGCCACAGCTGTCCTGACTCAGGGCAAACAGTGCTCTTTGACAGGACGTCGTTCTACACTTCATTGACCTCACTTCTACTCTCCTGACAGCTGTCGGTTAATTTATTGCCTTACATTTTTCTGAACCTTGCTTTTATATAACCACAATTTTATGACCTGTCATATGGAGAGACTATTATGCAGTGACGTAACGTAGACATATCAGCCATGCTTAGCTCCATTTCATTTCCCAAGGCAGACAGTGTGAATAGTACACTCCACCAATTTTTCATATCAAAATCAATTCATTTATGAGGAGAGGCACTCCTTTGTTACAGTAAAATTTTACTTATTCAATTCAATTCAATTTTATTTATATAGCGCCAATTCAAAACACATGTCATCTCAAGGCACTTTACAAAGTCAAATTCAATTAAATCATACAGATTGGTCAGATAGGAAAAAGTTTCCTATCTGAGGAAACCCAGCAGATTGCATCAAGTTTTGACAAGCAGCATTCACTCCTCATGAAAGAGCGTAGAGCGACATGGGACAGTCGTCTGCATTGTTAATGGCTTTCTTACTGAGCATGCATGAAGCAACAATGGAGAGGAAAACTCCCCTTTAACAGGGAGGAAAACCGGGTTCAGTGTGAACGGTCATCTGCCTCGACCGACTGGGGGTTAGAGAAGACAGTGCAGAAACACAAAAGCACAGAACCACACATTGATCCAGGAATACTTTCTTATGGTAATAACGGATGATCTGTCTCCCCTGGATGATGTCACAGCTAACAGAACACCAGACCAGGTGTACCTACTGTGAAGAAAAAAAAAATGACAGAGAACAAAAAGTTAAATGCTGAAATAACAACAAACAATGCAGATTTATAGGACAGTAGGAGAACTCAGCAGAGTGAGAGAAATAGACCCTGATGTCCTCCAGCAGCCTAAGCCTATAGCAACTACAGAGATAGCTCGGGGTAACCTAAGCC
Source organism: Fundulus diaphanus (assembly GCA_037039145.1). NCBI lineage: Eukaryota > Metazoa > Chordata > Actinopteri > Cyprinodontiformes > Fundulidae > Fundulus > Fundulus diaphanus. The sequence continues at coordinate 12,827,615 of CM073121.1, read as the reverse complement.
ACTCTAACTATAAGCTTTGTCAACAAGGAATGTTTTAAGCCTAGTCTTAAAAGTAGACAGGGTGTCTGCCTCACGGACCAAACCTGCGAGTTGGTTAACTAATCTTGAGGGCTGATGACAACACATTCATAGTACAAAGACAGAGACCGTCTCTTGACATTATGAAAAAGGGAGACTTTTGAAAATAACCCCAACATGGTTCAAATGATGCATAGACATGAGCTGCAAACTAACCAAGGCACAAGTTCGCAGCACAACTGTAAGTAAACACTGGTCCAGCAGGATACCCATAATCAACATAACATATCCCCTTAAGAAAAAGGAAAAACAAAAAGAAAACAATTTTGTATTTGTTCAAAAAATAACTAGGAATTCACAATAGTTATCTAATTGGATACTTTAACAGTCAGATGGATCAGAAACTAATATTATACGGTGATTTAAAAAACTGGTTTTACTGGGTAAAAACTATTAAGTCCCTGTGACACTGTATATATTGCCATATAAAAATATGGCAACTTATATATAAACATATTTGCTATTCTTAAACAAGCCATTTTACCTATATGCCTCGACTGTCAGTTTTCTTTGTAGATGATGCTGATGTGAAATTCATATATGACATCATAAACACCAGTTATAATCATCGAGCATAGCGGAAAAAGACTCAGCAATGTTCTAAGTGACAAAAAATAAGCAAAGGTTATCTCCTTGTTTCATGCCACACAAAGGATAAAATATTTCACAAAACAGTCATTGTAGCAGTAATAACAACTAACAAAGAAAACTGTCACAGTAAATATACTCACCAGTTCACATTGTTCGTCACATGATCCTATTACTGTGCTTCAGGTCCAGTTCTCTTTCCATTTCTATAAGTTTTCTGTTATTATTATTTAATTGTAACTATGCTTATCTCATGTTCTTATTTGTACTTTGATCCTGCTCCAAACTCATACATCATGACATAAAGATCCACCCACTTATACAAACAAGACAGTCATGCTGGGAATTTTACAGAAGTATACCGATGAATCCAACAGTAGCTTTAAAAGGTAAAGGAATTATATGGTTATATAGTGATCCTGCCTTCTCCACTGCTGCCACCAGGGTACGGTCAGCAGCGAAAGTGGTCCTCTCCAACTGTTTGGCACAAGCTCTCAGCCCAGCAGCATCATCTTCTCACGTTTCATGGTCGACACCACGCCAAACCAGGGTCAGCATGTTTCTACATCTCAATCACAACTCTAGTCTTCTCCACCACCCACCTCAGTGCCTCCTGTTTCCTCCTCCTCCTGCTGTTACAAATATATTTTCATCACACATCATAGTTTTAGCATTTATCTACAATTTTGGTTCATTTAATGAAGTAAAAGCTGCTTTATATTCCTTTTTATATTAGACTAGGTATTCTAAGCCTATATGCTATTATGGCTAAATCCATCTACACTCACTCCCACCTGAACAACTTGAATGGTTCTAGAAATTAAAAAAACATCCAAACTACAAAAGAAAACTATAATTAGCACACCCCTCTAAGTGTATTGACAATATAAAGGTGTATGTACATATTATATAAAGGTGTACATTCTATATAAGCAGGCTAATGTTGTGCCATCAAGCCATGGGGAACAATCAGATTTGGAAGCAAAAGAAGTTTGGGACTTTCACAGGCACCAAGGAACTGCTCAACAGTTGTTGTGAAGAGCCAAAGATCCGCCCCCCAGAGCACCGAGGCAGACGCCAGGGGAATCAAAACCCCTGATGCCCATAGGGACCACCAGAGTTAAGGTGCCCAAGAGGGGCCCACACAGGAAATCTGCCTCCCCCACCCAAGGGAAGAGGAGAGACGGCCCCAAGGAAACCCGCCAACAGCCACAATGCCGAAGCCCCGGGGAGCCGTGGAGATGAGTCCGTTGGACTCTGCCGGCAGCCAGCTACGGCGGAGCAGATACGGCCATGGGCCCAGGGACCCAAGGCCCCAGGGGCGCCCAACCTCCGGCGGGGGCCTGTCTGGGCCACGGGGGGCCAGGCCCCACGAAGCAGCCGCCAGAGCGAGCTGGCACCCGCCCGGGCACTCAGCCCCAGACACCGAGTACCACCAATGCACCGCCAAGCCAAGGCGCCAGCCAGTGGAGGGGAGCAGGACAGGGGGGATGGGCTCCACAATTAGTGAGATGTCCTGGGAGAGGGGGCAGTACAAACCCAACCTGATAAATAAACAAACAGACAACTAAATACACAGTCAAATTCTCTCGTTCCCATCCTCTGCCGCCACATGCAAAAAAAAAAAGAAAAAAGGATGCAGTACACACTCGCACTCACCACACACATCCTATATTCCTGGGTCCGGGGGCTGGCTACCCCTATGGGGTTCTGGCGCCTGGACCTTGTAGGTGAACCCTAAATTCAAGATGGGGGGCACCACTACAACCCGACCTTCCCGGTCCATGCTTCGGTCCTGACCCCCCATCCTGGCCCCAGACCAAAAGACCCACGGGCCCACCCACCCGGAGATGAGGCCAACATGAACTGAACGGGCCAATCAACAGACCCCCCCCCCCCCCCACAAACCCTTAAGTGCTACCTCCCCCACACTCTCCCCTTCCATACCCTAGCCTCCCCCTCCATATTCCAGGGGAGAGCAGAAGTGCCAGCCCCAGTCCTGGCCAATCACCTGGACCCAATGACTACTGGCAGCCAAGACCCCGGACCAGGTGGCCCGCTCCACCTGCATGCCCCAGACTCTGAGCAATTGGGGAATAGAAGCGTGGGAAAGACCCCGAGCCTGCCTCCGCCTGCTCAAATGTCATGATGTTCCATGGTAGCTGGTGCCAGCGCCCCGAGAGCCAACCGCACACCAGGACCAACACCACCATCCACCCAACCTGCCCATCCTTCCTCCGGACTGTCCCGGAGGGCGAAGAAAAAAAAAGCTCTGGGGTGCCTGGATCTTGGGGCTCTGGAGGGGGTACCCGGAGAGGGGTTTCTGGTGGGTGGCCTCAACCTGGGCGGGGCTTGGGGGGCCTCAGGGCGGCCTCCGGCGGCTACTTGTGATACTCTTAGGGGGTTCTTCGTTGGCGGACGTGTGTTACTGACCTGGTAGCTGTGCCGTCCGCTGGGTGGGTCCGGGGCTCTGGGTTCCTGGGGTGTTTCATCCTTAGGCAGGTGTCCCGGCAGAGCCTTGGGGGCTTGGGTTCTTTGGAGTATGTTGCATTGGTTTGGGCAATGCAACAGTCACGTTTTTCGAACTGTGGGAGGAAGCCAGAGTACTCAGAGAGAACCCACACATGCACAGGGAAAACATGGAAACTCCATGCAGAGAGACCCAGGGCAAGTGTAGGACTCAAATCATCATCACAGATATTTTACAGCTATCTCCCACCAAAGGCCCAAGCTGATTCTAGGAAACTGTCACATTTGATAAGGTTGTTGTTAGGGCCCGGTGTGTATCACAGAGAAGTCATCTGAAGGTCCTTAACCCAGGCATTTTCCTTGATACGTCACATGCCCATTAATTGTGAGAAGAACCTTAACATCAAGGCTAAACTAAATTTAGCTGACAAATGTGATCCTCCCTTAATGCTTCTGATTTTCTTATCCAAACATCGGCAAAGGCTTCAGCTTGTACTATGAGTTTTTCCAGGGTCTGTTGTCTAGTGATGTGAAATAACGCCACTAACCTTGTCTGGTTCCAGGATGTGGCACAGAATCCAATGAAAGATCCCAGAAGGAATCTGCAGAATGTTCTGCTGGCAGAAGCTGGTTCCCTTGTACGGCTAGATGCAGTGGCATAAATCCAGAGACAGTTCAGAGTCATACACAGGTAGTCAGAGGCAGGGAGAAGTACCGGTAGATGAATGTAACAGGTGTGTCCACAGTCCAGTCCTGGGTCCAGATCTCCAGAGTCAATCAAACAGGCTGAGGTACAGAGGGGCTAGTCAGAAAGGCAGAGTCAGGCAACAAACACAGATTGATGTCCAGAAACCCAGAACCAACAGGAGTTTGACAAGGGTGTGGAAAAAAGGCAGTAATCCAAAGAACAATCTGAGTCACTCACAGGAAGGCAGTTAAGGAACGCTGGAAGATTGTTGTCGTCTTCTTCTTCTTCTTCTTCTTTTTTGTGATGTTTAATGTTGGTTGGCAAACAATTTGAATGTGCATTACCGCCACCTACTGGTATGGAACGTCAAACAAAATGGCTGTATTTTATCTATTATATTTACTTGCTATACTGTTTTACACTGATATTAATAATTTTATACTCTGTTGTCCATTCTTCCTTTTCCTCATCTACCTGAGTAGCCATTCTGTTCCATTTACATACCCCAGGCAAGGTTTTTGCACAAGTTGTTGGTTGCGGTGAAATTTATGGACGAACTAGAATTTACACACGTGCCGTTTCTCAACTTCACGAGAACGCAAGTCCGTACTCCCGTTCTCCTCAAGTCCGGTCTTGGCGAGAACACAGGAAGATCGGACTTGACGAGAACGTGAGCATGCAGCACGTATCTGTATCGGAACAGAAGCGTACTTGTGACGTCATGAGACGTACAGTTCTTTAGCATTTCTTTAACTTTCAAAACTATACCACAATAAATCTTATTGAAATTTTTTTTAAAACAACATTTTTAATTTCTAAAAAGCCTAAAAATGATCTTGCCGCGGTGCATTCTGGGAAAGCGGTCAGTCTGAAGAACGCACAAGTCTGCTCTGATGCATGCTCGATAAAGAGGGCGGGGCGAGAACAACATCCGGGGATGTGGTGCGTTCTCGCTCTGGCGTTCTCGGCAATTGGAACAGTGCTCGGGCTGAGGCTCATTACGTGTCACGAGCACACGAGCACACGAGAACGCATATTGAGAAACGGCCACGGCCTCTCCCTCACGCTAGAAGGTCGTCTTCTTCTTCTGTTTTATGGCGGTTGGCAATTCCACCTACTGGAATGGAGTGTGGATTGAGATGCTACATATACTGTATATTCTCCCACAAAAAATATAATAATAATAATTAAATAAATAAAACCTATATCATAAAATTTAACTTATATAATTTTGTTTTCTTAAGGTAATTTATTAAATAACAAAAATATTCAGAAGTAGAAATTTTGTCCAAAATATCTTGTATATTTAACTATAATTTATTTTCTTGTAATCGACATACTAATTCCCTTCTCTCAATAGAATATTTAGAACATAACAACAAAACATGTTTTACTGTCTCTTCTTGAATACAAAAATCACAATTTCCTGTTGGATGTTTTCCCATTTTAAATAATGTACTATTTAACCCTGTAAAATGTAGTCTGGATATAATGGTTTCCTCTTTGCTATTTATTCCTGTTCTCCTCATTGCACCAACTTTTCTTTGAATACTGTAAAGCCACCTTCCAGTTCCATCTTCTTCCCACTGCTTATGCCATCTTTCCTTAACCTTTTGTTTAATAATAGATTCAATTTCTTCTTTACTGAATGGTACCAATATATCAATATAACTATTTTTTTGTAGCTTGTTTTGCATATTTGTCTGCCAACTCATTTCCTTTTACGCCGACATGTGATGGTATCCATGTAAAAATAACTAATAAACCCATTGCCTTAATTCTATAAATTAATAACTGAATCTCTAATAAAAGGTCTGGTCTCACGCTAGAAGGTCTATTCACACAAGGGTTTTTAAGAATCAGACACCTGAACTCAGGAAGAGACAAGTTTAGATAGAGCAACACACAGGTGTGACATTGCCAGTAATGCAGTCACAGGTGCAGGCAATCAGTGAATAATTGCCAGAGCAGCACACGGAGCAGAGAGTGAAAACAGAGAACAGTTCCTTGGTGGAATGATGAATGTACAAAAGTTATTAAAGAACAAATTAGAATGCACTGAGAATGTTAAGGATTAATCTGAACCAAAAAAACTTGATTAATTATCAAAGAAAAAGGCCTCAGGTTCAAAGAGTTATTAAGAGTTGTAAACAGAATGCATGGAGGAATTATTGTTCTAATATAGGAGGAGAAGTTAAAATAGGAGAGGTCTGGTCAATGCTGAAGAAAATGAGATGAGAAAAAAGTATTTGTTAAAATGCCAGTATTGAAGAGTGATGGAACAATTACGATAACAGATAAATAAAAAGCAAATGTTTTGGGAAAGAAATTTGCAAGTGTACATAGACAAAATATACAGAAGATTTTAGTTGAAAATAGAGATGTATTTATTCCTAAAGAAAGTGAGGAGAGTACACTAGACACAGAAGTCAATATGAATTAATTAAAAATAGTGTTAAAGGGTACTAGAAATAGTGCAACAGGAGAAGATAAGTTGAATTATATATATATATGAATTCAGAAATTACATGAGAAAGTGCTTGAGATAATATTAGAATTATTCAACAAAATATGGAAAGAAGGTAAAATACCAAAAAGATGGAAGAGTGCATTAATACTGCCATTCAATAAGTCTGGTAATTATAGACCTATTGCCCTAACATCGCATTTATACAAGTGGTGGAGAAAATACTAGTCAGAAAACTTAATTACACTCTTGATAAAAAAGGATTATGTGCATCATATCAAAGGGGGTTTAGAAAAGGCCATTCTTCAATGGATGTTGTTGCGAAACTAAGTAATGAGATGGAGAAAGCAGTTAAAATGAAAGCAGCATTGTGTTCTTTGATATGGAAATCGATGTGGATGGAAAAATCAGTGATTAAATTAATGTTGGGAATTAGAGGTCGATTTTACAGTTGGGTCTTAGATTTTCTGACAGAAGATTCAGAGTTAAAGTAGGATCTGAACTATCGAAGCAATTTGGAATCAACAATGGAATCCAACAAGGAAGTGTTATTAGTCCAGTATTATTTGATATGATTAATGATATTTTTAGAAATTTGGATAGAAAGATTGGGTCAGCTTTGTATGCTGACGACGGGGTCATTTGGACAACTGGATGAGATTTTATAACAGTAAGGAATAAAATCAAGGAGGCAATAAGAAAAATTGAACAATGGGCTTTATGCTCTCTCCAAATAAATCTTGCCATATGATGTGTACAAAGAAGAATAAGATAGATGAACAGAGTCTGAAATGATATGGTCACATATGGAGACAGTAAGCTATTTTAAATATCTGGGTATATGGTTAGACCAGAAAGGAACATGGAAAACATATTGAAAAAGTAGAAACAAAAGAAAATTATAAATCTGATCGGAGCAGTAGTAGGAAAAGATTTGGGAGCAAGTAAACAATCACTGTTGCATATTTATGAGGCCCTAACGAGATCAACAATAGACTATGGATGTTATGTACTGTATATGGATCAGCAGCTAAAACACATTTAATGAAAATAGAAAGTGTTATCAATAAAGCGCTAAGGATTTGTACTGATGCAATAAGATCAACACCAACTAAAGCATGCAGGTAGAATTAGGAGAAGTGCCTTTAGACTTAAGAATAGATCAACTCAAGCTCACATACTGGTGCTGTACATGGAGACTGTTATATAGGAGTTGTGGGAAAATAACTCTTTTAAAGGTAATGGTTTTGGATGGACAGCAAAAGATAAACCAGAAGAATACAAATAGAGAATAAATGGTTTAACTCACCTACACCTATTAGTAACATCCCTATACGGTTGTTTCCAAAAATCTAAATAGATTTTAATATAATGGAACTAACAAATTGGAAAGGTCAATTGGCAAATCAATATATAGGAAGCAAATATTATAGCTATTTATATGTATATATATATATATATATATATATATATATATATATATATATATATATATATATATATATATATATATATATATATATATATGCAGACCCGGCGGCATGGGCGGGCATTGGGGGGCCGGGCCCGCCCACGGAGGCGCCCGTGCCCGCCCTGGACTGGCAGCCGTCTTTTTTTTTTTTTTTTTCCCCTTTAACTCAGTCTAGCCAGCTTTCTATTATTCCTCTCTCCATCTGTCAATCATACAATTCAACCAATCAAACCGACGGCTAAACACAACAACATCCAATCAAACAACAGAGGGGGCGGGACACTGAGTCGTACAAACTTAACGTTCGGACATGGTTTAAATCCGTCTGGTCACCAGCCAGTGCGTGTCGGTATGGATATTCGGGCTTATTTTCAAAGCAATAGAAGGACAAGTACTGAAGACAGAGCAAATGAGAGTGGCCAGGGAGCAGTTTCTACTGGAAATGTAAGCAAGACAGTCAGCACTGAAGTAAATTTTCATGCTAGGAGGGTTAGCGACAGCAAAGAGAAAGCAGAAGGAGCAGAACTGAGCAGTGAAACCCAGCCCACTGGAAGAAATGTGAGTGACGTCGACGTCAACAATAATAACACAAACAGCACCGAATTACATGGCGACACTACACTTGTGAGGAACCACAACAGGCCATTTCAGCCTATTCCTAATGACCTTGGCACAGAAAAGCCCCACTCATGCAGAGCTTTCCTACGCGCTTTTTCTCAGGGAAAAAAAGGTCATTCTGCAGTTCATGGTATGAAAGTTTTACCTGGCTCGAATATTCAGTTCAGGCAGATGCTGCATACTGCTACCCGTGTAGAATGTTTCAGGGACCCAGACACAGTGATGCAACGTTCTGTGTAACTGGTTTCCAGGATTGGAAACATGCAATGGAATCTGGAAAAGGATTAAACAAGCATGCTGCTTCTAAAGAGCACCTGACTTGTGAGGCCATGTGGAGGGATAAGGAAAGGCGGATTCACAAAAATATGGAAATATCAACGTTAATTAATACTGATCAACTGCAGCGCAACAGATATTATCTGTCGGCAATTGTTGATGTTGTGGAGTTCCTTGCTGTGAACCAACTGCCCTTTAGAGGTGACCATGACTCATACAGTGTAATGACTGACGAAGGATGTGGGTTATTCTTGTCTTTATTTGAGTTTGCATTAAGGAAAGATGCTGAATTAGCAAGAATAGCAAAAACTATTCCTTGTAATGCAACATGCACAAGTCATGACATTCAAAATGACTTAATAGATGTGATGAGTACTTTAGTAAGAGAGCACATAGTGAAAGAAGTTGGTGAATCTTTCTACACATTAAAAGCAGACGGAACCAGAGACCCCACAGGGAGAGAGAACATATCCATTGTTGTTCGCTTTTTGAACGAACTGTTTGAACCAACTGAGCGCCTCCTATCAATAGCCACTGCTGACCAGGGAGATGCAGTTACATTGACAGACACCATAATAGGAGAACTGACCAAAGCCGGTCTGAGCCCTGAGAAAATCCTCAGTCAGGTGTATGATGGTGCCTCACTCATGTCTGGTAAACATGGAGGGGTGCAGAAACTGCTGCAGCAAAAACTGGACAGAGAGATACCATATGTCCACTGTTACAATCATCAGCTCCATTTGGTGGTTACCCATGCTCTGGCAGTTGAAAAGGCTGTGATGGACTTCTTCAGTGTGTGCAACATGCTTTACAAGTTCTGCAGAAAACCCACTGTTGCCATTCAGTACAAAGGAGAGACACTTAAGCGCCTACTGGACCAACGTTGGAGTGGACATTTTGCTACAGGTATGTTTATTTGGACTGATTAAGCTGATAAGGACAGCGCTGTATTGTGGGAATGATTTACCCATGTGAACATATTAAGATTTATTTTCTCTGTTTTGCAGTCTCAGTCATACTTAAATCCTTTGATGACCTCACCACACTCCTCCGAGAGATCACCAGCAACCGAGCATTTGCAGCAGATTTGCGCATTGAAGCAACAGGGTTGTGGCAGAGCATGTCTGAGCCAAGCTTCAAATTCATTGCTGAGATGGTGCACAAGATCCTTGCATATCTTGTTCCCCCAAACAAGATGTTCCAGTCCAAAGACATGAACCTGCTAACAGGTGAAAAAAAGATTATATTCCGTTGTAATGCAGGCTGTGCAAAAACTATACCTACTTCTAAACAAAATTCGTTTTTATTTACAATAGCAATAATAAACTATTTGCATACAATCTTTCACACAAGAAATGCAGCTGAAATAATCACTCAAAGTTACACAAAGTGCCTCACAATGAATTTTAAATGTGTTAAAAAGGAATGAATAACATAGCCGACCCTTTTAAGCACCCCTAAAAATATTTGAAGCACCCATAAAACTGAAAGTATAAAATCATGCCTGATGAATAAAAAAACTAAATTGGGTAAAAATAGAACACATACCTTCAGTAGGAACAGTTTGAGATTTACAATAAAGCCATTAACCAAGTTTTTTTATTATTGGAATTAAGTGCTCTCTTAAAATTCCATCAACTTTATATACTCTTTCAAAATCACTTAGTTAATTGTAGAATCTTCTATAGTGTCTAGTCTTATTTAATTTTAATTTGTTGTGGGCTACAAACAACTGTTGTTGATATGTATATTTCACAATATTTTAAAACTTATGGTTGGACATTTGTATTAAATTATTTCCCTGTGTTTTTTTATGCAATGCTACACCTTAAATTGTGTTGTATTCTGTATAGTAACAATACGCGGATTTGTATTCTCTTCTAGGTATGCAGGTCATCAGCAGTGCATGCACCTGTCTTGAGAATATCCGCACTGAGACAGAATTCCAGGCAATCCTAGCGCGGTGTGAGAGTGCCACAACAAGACCATCAAAGAGAAGATGTTCACAAAACCCTGCCTTTGACGACTATGTTGTTGAGGAAATCAGCACACCTGTAGATTGTAACGATGAAACAGAACTACGCAGGATTTACTATAGTTGCATTGACTCAGTGTGTGGAGAAATGAAAAATCGCTTTGGGAAACGTAATTGTGACCTGATGGAGGCACTCAAAGCCCTGGATCCTGTGCAAGCCACATTCTTGGATGTCAGCAAGGTAAAGCCTTTACTTGATCTCACCAAGACAACTGCAGTGGACTCTGAATTTGAGGTGGCCCGCAACTTCCTGGTGACACAAATGAAGGAGTCTTCTCCACCAGATGAGAAGAACTGGACAATAAAACAGGTGAATAAGGCTATGGCCAAAAGTTCAGCATTGTTTTTATTTTATTCAAAAATCTTAAAAGAAGCTACAAATGCCCCTTTTAAAAAAATCAAATAGCCTATATTATCATGACATGGTCTTTTGGGACATTTAAAACATATTGATATTTTTCAGCATCAAACCTTCATAATAAAGGTGGGTGGGAAACAGATTACTTAAACTTGACATGGTTCAGTGAGATTCAAATGTATTTAACATGATGTTGCATACAGTAATTTTATATTATGTAGGCACTCAACATGTTTATAATATTAATTTAAACCTTATTAATCCTTACAGATTTTGAAACAGTTCAAAAGGCCGTTGGAAGCGATGCCTACTGTCTTGGCAGCATTTAAACATGGACTGACTTTTGGAGCTAGCACTGCATCTTGTGAAAATTCGTTTTCCACTCTTAAAAATGTCTTCACTGAGCATCGCCAAGCCATGCTTCATCAACGCAAGGCTAATCTGATCCAGTTGGCATTTGAGAAGGACTTGACTCGGAAATTTAGAAATGAATGGAAAGACAGGGTTTTAAGAAGGTTTCACACAGTTCACAAACGCCGCCTGCCACTGTACTAAAAAGTGGAGTAAACCTCCTTCTCCACACACACACACACACACACACACACACACACACACACACACACACACACACACACACACACACACACACACACACACACAGATTGATTACTTGTTTTCAGAAGGGTAACACACTTTGTTCTGCTCCTTGGGCTCCCTAGCTGCTATATAGTTCATTCTCCTAGCATGAATGTTTACATCAGTCAATGTTCAGCCTGACATCAGTGATTTTGTTTACACTTTACAATTAAGTTTTGAGTTATTTGAATGGCCACAGCACTATTCTTTATTTTTTATATTTTGTGGATCTTTGACTATTTAATCTGGACCTAATTGTACCTAAAATTGTATCAATAACAATATTCAATAAATGTTTTTCAACAAAATACAGATGTAACATGTGTAATAAGTCTTGTTTCTACCAGCCGCTGGGGGAGACATTAGAACATGGTTCAGAAAACCTGTCAGGACACATTTTTTTTCTAATACTAACAATCAAACAAATGCTTATTTCTAATTCAGCAAATTATTCTTGAAAGATTTTAAAATCATTTTAATAAATGTTTTTATAAAGATTTGAGATTTCTTTTACTGAATGAATGGTCACAAAGCTAGTGTTAACCTTGAAGTAAATCAAATTTTTGAAAAAGTGTGCCCCCCCCAAAAAATGGAATGCCCCCCCTTTAATTTCTTTCTGCAGCCGGGTCTGTATATATATATATTTATATATATACACAAATGGATTTAAAGATGAAAAGGATAAGGTAGGTATAGGAATATACATACCAACATTGAAGGTAAGTATTGGGAAGAGATTATCCAATCAGATGTCAGTGTACACAGCAGAAATGATGGCGATAATTATAGGATTACAGTGGATAGAGGAAGTAAGAACAGATAGAGTAGTTTGTTGTGTTTGTTCTTTGGCAGCCCTTCACAGTATCCAAAATATAAAACTACAAAACTACAAAAACTCTGCTTAAATGTGAAATTTTGTGGGGTTCCTGCCCATGTAGAAATAAATGGAAATGAGGGAGCAGACAGAATAGCTAAAAAATATATTAGAACAAATGTTATACCTTATGGGATAAGGAGAAGCTAAGACAATAATTAAAAAAGAAATTAAGAATAAAATGTCAGGATACGTGGAACATGGACAAAAATAGAAGGAAATATTATATTGTGCAGAGATCTATTAATGCCAAGGGTTTGAGTAGAAAGAGCCAAAGAGAGGAGACTATTTTGACTAGGCAATGATTTGATATGAATGATCATACTGGGTTAAACAAAACATTGTCTGTATTAGGAAAAAGTAAAACAGATTAATGTTTAGAATGTAAAATTACAGAAACTGTAGAACATATATTACTGCATTGTAGGAAATATGATGAAGAAAGGATAAGATTAAAACAAAAGACAAGACAGATAGGAAGGGAACAGCATCTTAAAGGCTTAACAGGAACAACAGGAGAGGGGAGAGGGGAAAGCTGTTTAACAGTATCTTAGAAATGTAGGGATATATTATAAGATATAAGTTTTTGCTCTCTCTCTTTTATTACATATAAAGTACACATCACATTGGATATGATTCATGATACATACTCCGATATGGTAGGTGGCGGTATCCATCTAAAAGTCATCATCAATTTTACCCCTTTTTAAAAATACATGCTTTAAGGAAATAAATGGAAAGAAAGAAAAACCTGTTCATGTTGAACCTTTAAAAAGATATAAGAAAGTGTTTTTTTGTCTTTGTAATGACTAAGTTAATAGTTATTTATCCCTGCCTTCATTTTGTCCACTCCTTCATTATATATCACACTAAACATGGTTTGGAGGGTTTTCTACTCCTCACGCTGAGTTGGAGAAGTTTAAATAATATTGGGAAATTATTTTCTAAATCCACATTTAAAACCTTTGTTTTCATTTGTACATAGTAAAGGTGTTCAAATTTAAGGTATAAATTACAATTACAATGGATGATGTTGAAAGTATATTTATTTTATTGAACTTATTATTCCCTAATAATTTCCTGGACTGGGTATTTCCTAATCATCCAAAGTCATTTAATACAGCGTTCAGTTGGTTCAGTTTTTCTCTAAAACCATACATAATACCTCATTTGGCTATACAGGTTTTGACGAACTGTATCAGGAAAAAGTCTAACTATTTGCGTGGCTGAAGAATTTTAGGCGCAAGTCTTCCTTTTGTTAATTAGAGAGACACGGCTTTTGTTTGCATATGTTTTGTGTGTGAAATTAGGCACAGTTTATTTGTAAATGTACTCTCATCTGAGGAGATTTGTAAATGATATGAAAAGCAGTGTATACATTTTTATTATCATTAACATTGACGTTCTGTTATCTGAGACATCATCCACAGAAGACAGCTCACCCGCTATTATCATCTAATATAGAACAGATTGCTGGATCAATGTTTGCTTCTGTGCTTGTTTGTCTCTCTTGTTGTGTCTCTGCTCTGTCTTCTGTAACCCCCAGTCGGTCGAGGCAGATGACCGTTCATACTGAACCCGGTTCTGCTGGAGGTTTTTCCTTCCCGCTAATTGGTGGGTTTTCTTTCCACTGTCGCTTCATGCTTGCTCAGTATGAGGGATTGCTGCAAAGCCATGGACAATGCAGACGACTCTCCCTGTAGCTCTACGCTTCTCCAGGAGTGAATGCTGCTTGCAAATTTTTGACCAATCTGTATAATATGATTGATTTGACTTTGTAAAGTGCCTCGAGATGACATGTTTCATGAATTGGCGCTATATAAATAAAATTGAATTGAATTGAATTAACAACCATATTCATTTTCTCAACATCAATCTTCAGTGCCAGGAGTGAACTGAGGTCTGAGGACGTGGATTCATAGATTGTCTACCTTTATTAGGCTTTTCACGGTGTCTTTTAAACTTGTGAGGCAACCATTCCATAAAAAAAGCAATTTACCGCCATTGACAAGAGTCAAGCAGAAATCAAAGCCAATTTGGAGTCAGTCTTGTTCAAAGCAGTTATTTGCCTGTTGTGCTAACTGTTGTTTACCTGAATTCACAGACACCCAAGTCATTTTTTTGTACATCATTCTCATTAAACCCACACATCTTTCTGCATGAACAACTTTTGACACCAGTTATTTAAAGAGAGTGCAACTAAACACTGTTTACTTTTTCTACTATTTCCAACATGGATTTGAAGTGTATTTTAGGAAGACTGATTGAATATTGTAGATGTGTAGAATACACACTGATGAGATAAAAAGTAATAATGATGTAAAGTAATAAAACAGTAATAAATGAGGTTATTTTTTGACACCCTTCACCCGTAACTGCTGTCTTTCATATTACATGTCGCCTAGATAATAAGGTTGATCCTCCAGCACATCTGCAGCATGTCAGCTCCTTTTCCTCCCTGCTGGCTCTGCAGACATATAAAACCTCCAACTTGTAGTCATTGGATAGCAGATATGATGCAAAATATAAAATTGGAAAAAGTCAGATACACAATGAATGGCTCTTTCGAAACATTTTGTAAACTATGGAACCCATTTATTCAATATGTAAAATATGCTACCTGTTTTGGAGTTATAGGGATGCACGGTGTTTCAGGTGTGTTTCGGCTCTGTGCTGACTTAAGTCAGATACCAGACAGACTCTCTCTCTCTCTCTCTCTCTCTCTCTCTCTCTCTCTCTCTACATATATATATGTAGAGAGAGAGAGTCTGTCTGGAATCTGACTTAAGTCATGTGAATCTCCCCCTTTTTATTTTTTTTCCGGGTTCTGGCTAGAGTCTTGTCAGTCTGCATTATTATATATGATGACCCATAATATGAACACACATTATGTTTGAAGACAAACATAATGTGTTAAAAAATCCACTTTTGGAAAACACAAATTGGGCTTCAAGATAACTATACATACATGTTAAATTAAAATCTCATAAATTCATTCCCCATAGTGATATATGCAAAGTGTTTATTTCCATTAAGTTTAATGATTAAGTCTTACAACTAGTAAAGACAAATTTTATCTGAGAAAATTTTACTACTATGTTATGGCAATTAAAAAAGGACAGCACAAAAACATAGGACTAAAAAAATTTCTTTTTGTGTAATGTACAAGATATGCTCTCAAATCTTGGTCTGGTCTATCCTCTGCATGAGCTGCTGCATCAATGTCTTGTCCTTTTGACAGTACTCAACAGACTCTGTGGGGTAAAGATTATGTCAATTTGGGTAACAATCAAGCACAGTGTTATTTTTACTTTGACAATGTGGACAGGTGAAATATTCTGCTACAGAATGAAATAAGGATCTCTATAAAGCTTGTCAGTAGACAGGCGTGAATGCCATAACATTTTCCTGGTACCACTGGCATAAAGCAAGGACCAACAGTCCTTTTGCATATGTGCCTTCATGAAGTATTTTATTACTCAGATAAATTCAAAATGTGATTGGCTGTGATTACTTTGTAATCATTTGGTCTGATTGATTTTAATTGATATTTGCACTAATATTCTTACTGGAGGAGTACCGTGGCGTGATTTTGCCTGTTTGTGTTTTTCTATGTTTTTCACCTGGCTGAAAGGGAAATATCCCTAAAGGGACAATAAAAGTTACTGTATATCAATGCTGATAGAGTTAATTAAGTTACACTATATCTAAAAATATGTTTTCAGGATGTTTATAAAATTAAATAGCAAATTAACCTGGTACTTTGAACATTGCATTCTAGGACACAAAATCACAGTATAAACTTGCACCTCTTTCCCTTGAGTGACACATGTCATATGTGTGATCGGACTGATGAGTGGGTGTTAAGTGATTGATTCCTCATTGACAGCATGTACAGATTATTGTCTGCTTATTAGACACAGTAAGATTCCGACACACACATAACTGGTTATGTTTCTTCCTTTGTGAAAATCTCCATTAACATGATGTTGCCTGATTATGTGCACTCATACAAGAACAGACAACTTAGATTTAAATTTGATCACTGTTAACTGTTAAACTGAAACTAATATTTTGTTAGAGACAAGTAAAAACGGCAAAAGTTCAAATATTTTATAACCCATTATCCATTTTGAAGACCTAAAACCTAAAATGGTCCTTTTAAAGTAAGAAAATCCTTTCAGTGCTTTAACGGTTCGTCTGTGGGGTTCCTCCAGCTGATTAGAGAGACAGACAGCCCCTGTTGATTGCTTCTTTCCTGATGATTACCCCCCTCAGACAGCTTCCACAAACACAGACAACAAACCAGAGAGAAATTCTAACAACCATTTGCATTCAACAGAATTGAACTATTGAGACATATCAGTACCACTGCTAAAAAATTACGAAAATCATGAAAATAAATGAAAAATTGCAAAATGCAAAACTATATGTCAGCATATTGTTCAGTAGCTGTATATAAAAAAAAACATTTTTTTAAATATACATAACCCCTAATTTATATAAAATACAGGTAATTGAGGCATTTGCTTTTTCATGCTGATCAAAGTGTCTTGGAACCTTTAATTAATAATAGAGTGCTTCCCTTTTCTATAAGATGTATAAGAGAAACAGTTCAGATTTAACTTTTCAGACAGGCATTCTGAATCCACGACTGCATCTACTGAGCTCATCTGCGGTCCCATCATGGTCTGATTGTGAAACAAAGATGCAAGGGCGTAGGTTTGATTTGAACTTTGGTAGGGACACCTACAAACAAACCTTCCCTGTGTCTGACGTCATTGGTCCTACGCAATATGCATGCTCCTAGTTTTTGATGCTTGACTTGGGGGGTCAGGGTGCGTTTCGTCTGTCTAAAGAGAAAATCAGCATTTCCTGCAAAATTTTATAACCACGACACACACTAGATGCTGTTTGTTAATGTTTAAAGCATCACAGGATCTGGTGAATGTCGAATTGGGACTTTTTTCCATTTGAACAACCAGCAACAGAGACAGATGGCAAATATGTGCCTATTAAATCAAATATAGTCAAAATATGTCTGTTGTCTAGATTTATCCTGTATTTTCTTTAGAATATATAGAAATGCACAGAGATAAACCCCACCCTCATTTTTTATCTAAGATACTCTGTCTGAATTATAAAACAGCAAAATTATACATTCAATTTTACATTTGACAGATACATTTATTGTATTTACTCTGCACTGGAAGTAGAAGTGTAACTGATACTAACAGCATTTCAAATATTAAATTCAAATTTCAACAAATGTACAATTGGGTTGTAGTTGCTCTGTGTAGCCCATTTCATGTAATTTATCTTGACATTCCAAACACATTTCTTATATCATATATCTGAAAGGTAGATAACAGCTTCTCCTTACCTACATCTTCTCAGACAACTAATTATTTCCCTAACAATAGTGAGTTGTCAATGTTTAAATGTGCAGTAAATCTTAATACATAAGCAGCATGGAGGACCCAATACTGTACATTGAGTAAGATTGGTCACACCAAAACTGAATTGTTACATGAGTGGTTGTCCATTTAATCATTGAAATGAGAACATATTAATATACTATTGGAATATACTAGTACGACTATTAATGAACAGCAGATTAAACTTTAAGATATGTAAAGGCCTATATGAAATTCATTTTGCGACCACATCAACAGATTAAATCATTGCTTACTTTTTTGGTGTACCAAATTACTCTTGTAATTATGTAATATTTTATGGGCTAAGCCCAAGATGAGAATGTCTAGCTCTGCTTCTGGTTTGTACTAATTTACTAATGGACAGTGTGGAAATCTATGTACAATAAAACAAATGTAACTAGTGTTCCTCTGTTTTATTTGTCTTTATCCAAATTCTAGAAGTAGAAATAGTCAAATAAATAGCAGTATTATTTTGTGGAACCCTAATCATAATATTATAACTACGCAAAGGTCTAAACAAGAATAGCAGTTGTTTAGGTGGCATTTAGTGTTGTTATACTGTATATTATGCAAAAGAAATTACACCTGCTATTCATACCTGAACTGCCTCGAAGGGTCGACAATAAATGAAAGCAATAATAACAATGAAATATTGGTAAAAGGTAAACCCTCACCTTTTCTTTTTCAGAGGCTGTGGCTAAGAATCTGAATTTTTAATAACCTGCAGTCTTTGCTTTTCCATCTTTCCAGCAGTCTTCAGAACTCCTGCCTGGCACAGAATATTTAGTTTTATAAAAGAGATTCGGTTTTTGTTGATAAAATGTGTTATACTTCAGAATTAAATGCTATTTTGAGATATTAACGTTGGTTACTTACATTTCTCAAGTTCAACAAATCAAAACTCTCTCCTGCTTCTGTTGCTTCTGTTCAGAACTGCACTCAGCAGCCTTGCAGATAATATTTAGTTTCTTAACTGGGACTAGTTTCGTAGTCTAGTTTTAATTGTGGTAACGCCTGTGTCATTTCAGTGTCAGTTCATTCAAAACTGAATCAAAGGCATAAAAAGGCACTAGGGAGGGATGGTGTGAATGAGTTTGTTTGTTTTGTTTTGTTTTTTTTTGTTTTTTTTTCAGGTTCGGGTCCGGTCTGCTCCCTCTCCCAAGAACATCTCAAGTCTCCGATAGGTGCAGAGCCCATCCCCCCACGTCCTGCCCTCCTCCGCTGCGCTGGCAGGCGCCTTGGCCCTCTCTGGCGCGTTGACGGTCCTCGGGTTTGGGGCGGGTTCCCGGGTGGGTGCCGGCCCATTCCCGGTGGCGGCTTCGCGGGGCCTAGCCCCCCGGTGGTCTGCGGGGCCCCGGCCGCGGGGGCGGGGCGCCCCTGGGGCCTCTGGCCCTCAGGGCCCATGGCCGGGCCCACTTCAGCGCGGCTGGCTGCCGGCGGAGCCCACGGGCTCGTCCCCGCGGCTCTTGGGGGCGTCAGCATTGCGGTGGCTGGGGGATTTCCTCGGGGTCGTCTCTCCTCTTTCCTCGGGGGGGGGGGGGTTGCAGATTTCCTGTGATGGCCCCTCTTGGGCGCACTGCTTTGGGGGCCCCTTTGGGAGTCCGGGGTTATGGGTCCCCTGACCCCTGCCTCTGTGCTCGGGGAAGGCGGGTCTTTGGTTCTCCATAACCACTATCGAGCTATTTCCTTTTGGATAATTTTCACCTAAACTAGTGCACTCTCACCAAACTCCCACAGGTGCAGGGTTCCAGGTATTAAGTGTTCACTTATATACAGAAAGCCTGTAATTTATTTATTTATTTTCTTTCACTTTCTTTTTTCAGGTATCACATTACACATGTCAGCTTAAATAATAATACATATGATTTAGCAATGGCGTCAACGTGTTACTCGATTGTATCTGTTGCTTTATGTCTGTTGGTTGTGCTGTTCTTTTTGCGTCTCTTTCCAGGTGATGGAGCAGACAGAGGACGTTTTATCATTCTCTCCCTTTTATCTCTTCTTTCTTTCACCTCTTCTCTTTCTTTTTTTTCTCTTCTTGTTCTTCCTTTACTCTCCTACCTTCCCATTGTAGTGTCCATATAATTTGAAATTCTCCCTGCAGGAATCACAATAAAGCTATTTACATGCACAAATCAAGCGGAGCACAATGGCGTAAGCTGTTTGCTCCACTTGTGAAAGCAAAATCTGTCGAGCTCTATTTGGCATTAAGACATCAATTCTTATTGCCACATTGCTAGACAGGACACTGAAAAAAAAAAAAAAAAACTGAATCAAAACTGAATCTCTCGCGCTCCAAGCACGCACGCACACACACGCAATAGAAAACAGCCAATCAGAAAGAGGGAAGGTGGGATTTAAGGCAGCACAACCAATGAGAGTGGAGTTAAATGGGGGTGTCTACCTTGTCAATCAAAGGCCAGGCGCGTTAGTGATTGGCTGCGTGGAGCGCCAGGTCGCGCCCCCGCTGGCCCACAGCAGCACGTCTGGCACGTCTCTCTTTCTCTCTTTTTTTTTGTAACGAGTAACTAAACCAAACATTGGAAATGTATCGGAGTAAAAGTATGCATTTGCGTTCGGAAATATAGTGAAGTAAAAGTAAAAGTTATCAAAAAATTTTATACTCGATAAAAGTATAAAGTACTCCAAAATATACTTAAGTACAGTAGTGAAGTATTTTTACTTTGTTACTATACAACACTGTTAACAGAAGCTAATAGCATTTTGGCTAGCAGGTTTTCGGCATTAACTTTAAAGACTTTAGCTTTATTTTTAGTCATAATGAGTGGGCTTGATAACGTAAACATTAATGTCCCATTAATGTATGAAACCCTTGTGGAGATAACCTTTGTTATAACCATAAAAACACACTCGACAATGACATGGTACCGAATGCTAGCAGTGAGCTATCCGTTAGCCCTTTGTTTTAAAGCAACCATGTGTCCAGACGATTTACAAAACATTTCCAAAAGAACCATTTAACTTCTCCCTCAGCTCTCTGCCCAAACCTTTCTTTTGCTTCGTGTGAGTTCTGTCTACTTTGGCCATTCAAGGAAGGAGCACTGGAAAGCAGGAAAGTTGTTGGTTTGTTCTTGGCAGGCTAGCGTTTAGCTCTGCAACAGCATGTGGAGGGATCGGAGGCCTGGTTTCTGCCCAATCTCTGACCTGGATGCAGTCCGATTTAAGCAGGTTCTCCTCAGCACTCGACAGCGGGTCCTTCTGCCGGCTTTTCAGCTCCATCTGGGTTTCGCTTCCCTGTAAAGGCTGACAAAAATTTACGAAGCTGTTTTGGCGTGGCAGGATTTCTTCCTCCTGCTACGGACGCATAGGTCAAGACAGCAGACTTAACTCTGATTTGCCCGGACATGTCCCCCAGGCGACGAGAAATTTCTCCCAGGTGTTGGCTTGTGTGTCGGTCAGGCCCGGCCCGGGCCCATGGTCCGAAGTAGCCTTTTCCTGGTCTGCTCTAGGGAGAGGTGGTCTGAGCAGCTTGGAGTCTGAAGAGAGGTGTCTGAAGAGGGGCCTTTTGTCTGTGGGGAGAACACTTTTATAGCCACAGGGAACCCCTGCTGAGAGAAGGGCCGTCCCAGCTGAGTCTCTCTCCTTTGTGGCTGTGTGAAAGTTCTTTGCTTAAAATGCATTTTGATTCCTATCGTAAATGTTAAAATTATTACAATTCAGCCATAGTGTGATGGCACTACAAATCAAATCTGATCACCTTTAGGAGGAAATACACTGGCCTCTTAACGTAAGCGGTGCAGCTTACGGGCGTGGTTTTAAAAGCTTGATTTTACATCAGACGCTGCAAAGTACGCTCCTCAGCGGTGGGATTCTGCGGAGAGAACTTTCGTCATGGGTAAGTAATTATATAAAGACAAATTACCAGTAATGTATGGGTAAGTTATTAAAGTACCAGTAATATATCCTATATTTTGATCACCTAAAAATCCGTATCTTCACCATATCTGATTAGAAATCACAAATATTAGTTTGTTAGCTTGTTAGCTTGTCACAACTACATCATCCATGGCGCTTTATTTTTGACAACTCTTATTTTGGGATATGGTAGTGAACTTTGACACAGGGTGTTGTTTTCCTGTTTATTCCCTGCCAAACAGGAGGGTATCCGTGTCTGAAAGTAGAACTTCAATCTAATTTAGGCGTCGCGTAGCATAAATACACGCATTGTACGCATGTATTATGCTTCTGGTGTACATTTATTGACTGATTAAAATGAAAAGCTAACCTAAGCGTGGGACGTGGGTATGCTGTTTTGCTGCGCTTAGGCACTGCAACGCGTCTAGTGTGTTTCCTCCTTAAAACCACTCTCTCCTGAGAGGGAGAGCTATCTGTCTCTATCAGGAGGACAGAGTAGTTGGACTACACTGACCTGTTTCTAACATAAGGCCAAAATAAACGGAATTTTTATATTGAATTAACTTAATTGGTTTATTTTTGCTAGAGCGTACTCTGGGCATGGGCTGCCTTACATGAATGCACTTCTAGTTTAGACATTACAGTCCGGCAGTCTTGTAGACTGCTCAGGGGTCTGATCAGGTAGTGACACAGTGTACCGTAATGCTCCAAATATCCATTGAGCGGAGCAGCTTTGTTGGTAACCAAAGTCTTACTTACACATTTTAACAGATTTTTGAGCGCATTGTACCACATGAAATCGGTCAGTAAGCACAACTGTAATCATTAGGGCTGTCAGATTCAATGCGTTACTAACGCCTTAACTTTGTTAGACCATAACGGCGACATTTTTTTAACGCACATTAATCGCGCGTCAAAACACACACCATTTGTAAGGATTCTGCAGGCCGTGCTGTTTTGCACGGCTGTGCTCTGCCAGTTTTTATTCCACAGGTGGCTTGAGTTGACTAGTGGGCGTGGCCCGCACCTGCTGCTCATTGTGGCAGTCCAGGCTGGAGCTTAAAGGGAGCCCTCAGACAGCTGAAGGACGCCAGAGTGTTAAACCGTGATGGTACACCTAGTGGCCACTGTCCCACGACAGTTCCTCGTCCCTGAGAGTTTGACATCTCAGAATCCTCGTTCTAACTTTGTCTCCTGTCTCTCCTAGTTTGCTTCATTCTGGATTACTCACCCGTTGTGACTTTGTGCGCTAAGGACTGGTTCCTGAATCCCCGCTGCTCAGATTCTGCTCTGGCGTTCCCCTCGAGCCCTCTTGGTATTACCCTGGATTCACTTTGGTTCCTTCAGCTGCTCCTTTAACCTGTCTCCGCTGTGGTGCTGCTCAGGCTCCCCGCCTTCGTTCCACCTGCCGGTCCATCTGTCGCTCAGCCGCCGTCACCATTGAAAGGCAGAGTGCTGCAGAATCCGTCCTTCCACTCATCCTCCCCGGATTGGTTTATCTTTCCTGGCGGTAAGCGAGCGATAGCAGCATCTATTCCCCCCGATTCGACTCACGCTAAAGCCGGGCGTACACTGTACGAGTTTTTCAGTCGTGGTACTTATATACATCTCAAACTGTGCGACGAAACCGCGGGGTTTAAAGTTCACCGCTCACGATCTGTGTACGGCGCGACGCCCGGACGCGACCGGAGTGCTCACACTGTACGTCCGAACGTAGACAGAAGAAGACGAAGACAACGAAGAAGAAGAAGAAGAAAACGGAAGAAGAAGAAGAAGAAGAAGAAGAAGAAGAAGACGGAAGAAGAAGAAGACGGAAGTGTCGATGGCTACTGCAAAGAAACGCGCTGCTTTGGCAATAAGTGCAATTTTGTGTGCAGAAAGCCCTAAAAAGAAAAGGCGAGGACGTATTTGGACAAAGACATGGCTGAGGAAACGTGACATCTACGGTCTGTCTGTTTTACAGAAAGAACTTGAGGTAAGCTGACGTTGTGCACATTTAACACCCCAGCCTTTTCCTCTTTGTTTATCAACAATGTCATGATAGTCAGTTAAATGCAGAAATAAATGTTTGGTGTCTATAGCCTGCTTTTGTTATAATTAAACTACTGTTATGCTGTGAATTGCATACCTTTTCACCAGATGTGTGGATGTGATGTCGACCTGCATTTTATTTTCACTGATTGTCTAAACACTTTTAGATTTGCATTGCATAAGTCATTTTTGTTTGTATGGCTTTAATAGCATCAGAAGTATGTAAACATAAATATTCAAAGTTCTAAGTGTGTGTATTTAATGACAGCCCTATCTATCAATAGGTAGATGATATGGCGGGATTTCGGGAGCTTCTGCGGATGTCGGTTGAAGACTTTTCTTATCTCCTGGAGAGGGTGACACCACACATAATAAAGAAAGACACAAACCTAAGAAAAGCCATCAGCCCCAGGGACAGGCTCTCTGTGACCTTACGCTTTTTGGCAACAGGTAAGTGTATTTAAAAAAAACACTTCTGCAACACTGCTCATTACATTTAACAGAGGTGAACATGATGCAAAAAAAAAAATCCTTTAACCACATCACATTATAAATCACTTCGCCCAAGTTCATACAATTACAGCTACTAATGCCCAGTGAGTGGACATCTGTCCTTTATACTACCACTTTATTCTATTCTAGACATAGGCAAAATTAACATGGCAGCTGTCCCATGTTGGCATCATAATGCGATAGCTACTGCTATTTTGCAACACTTTTCCCTAGATGGCCTTTTTTCAAAAGTGCCACTAAAACTAATAAGTGATTTAAAATAGCACAACTTAATATTGACAACATCTAAAGGCATACAGTAAAATATAAAAACATCTTAAATTGTTACATGTCTTATTTTGGCAAAACCAGAGTTGTGATTTAAAGTCTTATTAAAACTGGTAAGACTTTAAATCACCAGGAAGTGAGTTCCACATTACAGATCCTTGTATCCCTTTTTATTACACTACACCGATAAAGGAGCGCTGTTTGAAAAAGGTTGGTGACGCCTGATCTAAATCTACGTAACTATCTAAATCACTTTCTTTATTTTGACAGGCGAGACCTTCAAGTCATTAGGTTTTCAATACAGGATTGGAAGCACAACACTGAGTCGGATAGTAATGGAAACGTGCACAGCCCTCACTACAGTGCTGCGTGATGTTTACTTGAAGGTAAATTTCTGTTACAGCTATTTTTATACTGCTTAACGGTTTACTGAACATTTTTCAAATATGTTCCACAAATAAACCAAAAGTCATTAGTTTTTTTCTCCAGTCTTTGTGAAACGTGGTAAAAAAAACTGTGTTTAAGACATAAAAACGTGTTTTCCAAAAATGTTTATTTCATACATCATATTTTGTGTTCCACAGACGCCATCAACTGACTCTGAGTGGACGGCCATTGCCAGAGACTTTGAAAACAAAAGTTTCCACACTGCTTAGGAGCAATAGATGGGAAACATGTATTCATTCAACCCCCTCGCAACAGTGGAAGCATGTTTTATAACTACAAGTCTAGGTTTTCCATCATACTCATGGCAGTTGTCGACGCAAACTACAAGTTTGTGTATGCAAGCGCAGGGACACAAGGAAGGGTGTCTGATGCTGGAGTGTTTGCTCATTCTGACCTTAGAGATGCTATGGACACAGGCACACTGAATTTCCCCCCCGATGACTCCCTGCCAGGCACTGATAATGTGATTCCCTACATGTTTATTGGTGATGATGCGTATCCCCTCCGACCAGATCTGATGAAACCATATCCCTTTCGGAACCTTAACAACAATCAGCGGATCTTCAACTACCGTCTTTCCAGAGCACGACGTGTTGTGGAGAATGCTTTTGGAATTCTTGTGAATCGGTTTAGGGTTTTCAGAACAACCATTTGCCTGGATCCAGACAAGGTAGTCACCATTGTGTTCACATGTCTCTGTCTCCACAACTTTCTCCGACAGCAGAGGTCTGAGGCCTACGTACCACCTGGTTATGTAGATTCAGAGGATGCTAACAACCAGCTGATTGAAGGAGCATGGAGGAGGGAGGGGGCACTTCAGTCCATTTCAGCAGGCCTAGCACGCAACCCATCAATGGAGGCAAAGAGACAAAGGGAGGTCCTCTGCCAATACTTTGTCTCACCTGCAGGAAGCGTGTCATGGCAAGAAAACATGGTGTAGGTCCAGGACCAAAGTTAAAACTGAGTGTTTCTTTTTTTTTCTTTTTTTGGAATACACTGTGTATAGAAAGGAAAATTATAAACAGAAGTAGTTCACAAACACCCATATCATCTACCTGTTACTTTGAAAACGTGGAAATGTCAGTACTTGTGTTTGCAGCCTTCTGATGTCATTAAAGCCATACAAGTGACAACGATGTGTCGCCTGCAATTTTATTTTAAACTTTACCTATTATAAAGCCTACTTAGACATGTTTTGAAATATTAAAACAAAGTAGAAAACACTACTGTACATTATTGGGAAATAAGTGATTTACTCATTCAGAAAAACCTTTATTTACAAAATGTGCAAACAGTGCTACATTCAAGTAGATGGCACATCAAGAACAGTTCGACTGTTCTCTTTCGTACCCCGGACAAACCTGTGTGTAGAAACTGAACATGTAGATTAAAACAAATCTATGTTGTAAAGAATAAACTAAAAGTATTAGCTTCAGATATTTAGAGAAATGCAAAATGTGGAAATTCTCCAAAACCAAAGTGGTTTCTGTCACATAAAGAGCTTTGATCTCTCTTGACATTTATTTTTTACAAACCAGCTAATCAGAATTTAACATTGTTGTAAAAGACATAGGCTGGGTAGACTTGTTTGCGCGTGCGCACTGCGCGAGGTTGGGGGAAAAACGGCTCGTAAACTGTCGTAGCTCTGCTTCACCAGCAGGATGCGCTCACGAAAACCTCACGACGGCCGACTGAATTTCAAACATGTTTGATTTTCACCGACCGTCCGATTCCTGATCGGGAGGTAGTCGTGAGAAGCTATTCCCCCCTCCTCCCCCCCTCTACGATCAAGCTGAAATTCGGCCCGATTCAAAAAATGCCCGCACGACTGAAGAATCGGCCCGAATAGGGCAAAAACTCGTACAGTGTACGACCGGCTTAACCTGTCTTTTCTTTTCCTGCAGTGCTCCTACACTGACGTTCCATTCCTCGTTTGTAGCTCACTTCGTGAGCAAGTTTCCCGTGTGTTGTCAATCTAGTCTGTGGCTCACTTTGTGAGCCATTTCCGTTTGTAGCCTTTATAATAAACATCTTTAACTGCTACTTGTATCCCGACCGTGTCTGCATGTGGACCAAACACCTAAAAACCATAACACCATTCCCTAATGTATTTTTCCCCGCAGCACTCTCCGGACTGTGTTTCTTTTACCCTCAGCGCTTTCCGTAGTTCCAAGAATGCTAGAGACTGTAGCAAAACAGACCTGCGTTCACTGTTGCCAAATCCGCTTATTTTATGCGACTTTGAGCTTCTTTTTTCTAAACTCACTTGTAGATTTCATGAGTCGTGGGTTGTGGTTTTTTGGGCTTGTTTCTGAAAGTGAAGTTGTTTATTTGGGCTCTAAAATAAGTGTCGATAAACAGGAGTTATAGCGACGTGCTTGCACTACAGACACTGTATAACGAGCTGAAATATCCCTCCGCCTCAATTCGCGCTGCAGCGCATCCTCCTCTAGAATGACATAGGAGCCAACGGTAGTAAAGGCAGAGGGAGCAACTCTTCCCATATTTTCTGCAGTTTACAGCTGCAATAACCGATGATAAGTGCTGAAAGTAGATTACGCGGTGTAGTTCACCATTTTAAGGAAGAGATTGGTTCTAAAGATGAGTTTTTACACCCTAAAAACATTGCAGAATCCCAGCCGATAAACCATACTTTAATGCTTATTAATTTGTTGTATTTGACAAACTAAGGCTGAATCACAGTCAAACGAAGTACCCTGGGGTTACAGTGTCAGCAAATGCAAACTGTGCTTAACGGTTCTCTTTTATAACCTTTTTCCTGGCTTTAAAAAAAAACTGTGTAGCCGTTTACTTGCTTAGAAGGTGCAATATTGAGCGTAAATGTTGTGAATGGAGATTGAACAGATGTGATTATCTTCATATTAGGCAGTCTTGGTATTTTGAAACAAACACGGGAGAACTGTTGTGTGTTTTATTTCTGTTTTATCCCATTAACTGAGCAATAAAGTGTAGACACTCCTGTTACACTTCTTAACAAGAGTAAAACATCTCTACTTCCATGTCCAGATGTCTAGTCGGTTAAAAACGAGAAGGAGTTGACTGAATCTGCTCTTCCAAAACACCCCCCCCCCCCCCCATAAAAGTTAAGAGGTCTGAATATGAGTGTTATTTGATGGAGAATTAAAGCTGTATCCTCACACTACACTTATTCAACACCCAAAGGGGAGGGGGCAAATTGATTATGTGTCTAGGTGCAAACCGACAGGCATAAAAATGACGTGGCAGCAAATCAAGATCCAGTATGAAAATACAGTTTAATCAGGTATGGTCCAGTTATAAGTTATTCCTATGTTTAACCATAATCAGCTAAAGCAATTTTGTTGTTTTACGGAGTAATTTGTTGTCATAATTTGACTCAGGGTAACGGGTTCTGAGCTTTCTGAAATGGAAAAGCCAGGGTATGCAGGAATTTACCCCAGAAATTACTCTGAATATCTACTAACCCAGCTTTCTGAAACGGGGCCCTGGGGCTCATTCTTCGTACGTTGCTTAACACATCCGAGACCAAATGAGACATCCAAGATAATATCATCATGCTAATTATGATCCGGCTAATTGGGTTCTTCGAACACACCTGTTGTTTGTGATTAGTATCGCTGGATTGAGTTTTCTGAGATAACTGCGCGTTCATGCGTCGGTTTAAAAGGGGAAATCTGTCGATAGTAGAAACAATGATCAGCAACGCTCCTATTGGCTGTTCAGCATGGCCAAAGAACGCGCACAGTTTTTTCTCCCAAGCAGATCAAGAGCTTTTAATGATAGGTTATGCCGAATGTCATTAATTAAAAGGACAGGGGATTTACACAGTAGTCACAAAAAAGTTACTGGAATATTACAAGCAATAGTGAATTAAAGAGTTTTAAGTCAACTTCAAGATAACTATAACCTGGAAAAATGTGATTTCTTTAGATGCCTTCAGCTAAGATACCATTACAATAAAATTATTAAATTTTTGGAGGAGGATGAGACATGTAATCTTATTAGATTCCAGCAACGGAAGACCTCCCAAAAAAAAACTATATCCAAACTATACTCATGTCTACAAACAGAGAGAAAATGTAATACAACATATCTTAAGGTTAAATGGGAAAAAGAAGCTAAAATAACAATAACTGATGATGTTTGGTTAAATATTTGAAATTCTGTGATCCACACGTCAAGTTCTGACCTATGGAGGGAATTTTCCTGGACATCCATGGTGCGTTTTTTGTTACACCTAACATTAAAAGTAAACATTGTAACGACAGACAAAATGTTGGAGGAACTGTGAGAATGTGTTTGCAGGACATTTTCATGTCTTCTGTGAATGTACTAAGATCGCATCCTAATGGACTTAAATTTACGCTGTGATTTTACTATGGTTTTCCTGGGAGTGTACCCCAAGAGCTGAGGAAGTCAGATAGATATCTCCTACTAATATTAATAGCAGGTGCAAAGAAAGCTATAACTCGCAGGTGACTTGATGCGGAACCACCATCATGTTCGGACTGGAAGGACATAATTGAGGACATTCACACAATGCATGGCTTTTTCATTAAGACTTGCCATTTATAAATACAATAAATACTGGAAAAAATGGAACATTCATCGGAACTTGACACCAACTGTATAAATAATGTAATTACTTTTTTCTTTTTTATTATTATTCAACTGCTCCTGTCAAACTAGTTGCTCTGTAATTTTTGTTGGAGGGAGGCCCAATTGTTCAATGTATGTATGTGTATTTCTAAAACTACTAAAATGACAAAAATAAAGTACTAAAAAAAAAATTTTTTTTTTCTTTTCTTCCCAGTGTCCTGTCTAGCGATGTGGCAATAGGAATTGATGTCTCAATGCCAGATAGAGCTCGACAGATTTTGCTTTTACAAGTGGAGCGAACAGCTTTCGCCATAGTGCTCTACTTGATTTATGCTTGTAAATAGCTTTATTGTGATTCCTGCAGGGAAAATTTCAAATTATATCGACATTACAATGGGAGAGTAAAGGAAGAACAAGAAGTGAAAGAAAAGAAAAAGAGTAGAGGTGAAAGAAAGAAGAGATAAAAGGGAGAGAATGATAAAACCTTCTCCGTCTGCTCCATCACCTGGAAAGAGAGATGCAAAAAGAACAGCACAACCAACAGACATAAAGCAACAGATACAATCGAATAACACCTAGATGCCATTGCTAAATCATATATATTATTATGTAAGCTGACATGTGTAATGTGATACTTGAAAAAAGAAAGTGAAAAAACATAAATAAATAAATAAATTATAAGATTACTGTATATAAGTGAACATTTAATACCAGGGACCCAGCACCTGGTATTAAATGCAAAAAAAAAAAAAAAATTAAATGCGTAAGTACTATCCATGGTAGATGTTTCTATCACTTTCTACAGTATGTATTTTTGCATTTTAATAATTTCATATTTACTTTGTTCTTTTATGCCAGAGCCTCCACGGGATCCACTAGAACATGGGGACAAGTAAAAGTGAAGTACAAGAATATTCTACAAAATGGTAGCCTTTAATCATTATACTGTATTTTTAAAAGCCACAGTTAAATGATGTGTTTGTCTGTTTATAACAGCCACCAATAAAAATCTCTCTACAATTACACTGTCGCGCTGCGCTGAAGGATTCTGTCTATCTCGCAATACACGATTAATTCGAAAAGCTCTGCAAATTATTCTTGCACCTTCCGCAACAGGTTGCTGTCATAAAAATGGCTACGACATGGCTACGACAAAATGGCTACGACACGGCAAACGACAGACTTCCCTATCTCCTCCGCTTATAAAGCTGCGATCTAATCCTGTTTACATTAAATAAGCTCGCAAGCAGGCTTAAATTTGTGCACATGTTGCTATGACAGCAAGTCCAGGATGGGTGTCGAAGAACCAAACAATCCAAGATCATGCCAAATCGTCAACAATCAAACCCAACTAACTGAGTTAGCGACGTACGAAGAACGAGCCCCTGGTCATCGCAACAGTAAACAGACTTAAATTGGAGGCAACTGGTCTTTGTCTTTGTCAATCCTGGTGGCTCGCACTTGAGCAACCTGGAGTTGGTGCACTGCTGTTCTTAAAGGCCATGCCCTTTAAAAATTATTTCCATTTCTGACATTGGTTGAGTTCCAGCAATAGTGTTTAACTTGATGCTGAAATATTCTGCTTTGTGAAGTATGAAGGATTTTATTTTCAAGACTATGTTTAAATCCTTTTCTTAAAGTCCATCCTCACTGTCCTTTCAGCTCTGGCCTAGTCCCATTAGTTGTGTGCTAAAATCACACTGTATTCTACTGTCATCTTAAAATTTAAACACTAAGAATGGAGCACTGAGGCATTTATTTAGAGCATTTCAGTAAGCTTTATTTTTGGAAGGCCATAGCAGTCGCATTTACCTTGCCAGGGTTGCCTTCCGCGACGCCCGTCTCGGACTATCCAGCTCGGTCAGGGCCGCCGACTGCGACGCTTTCCTGTTTGCCTGCGTTTTCTTCTTTATTTTGGGTCGCCCTGGTTGGGTAGTTTTTTGTTTGACCCTAGCCCCCCATCCTGAGCCTACCTCCACCCACCCTGGTTGGGTCGTTTTTAGTTTGTTTTTAGGCCGTCCGGAGACCGGCCTTGGGGGGGGGGGGGGGGTAATGTCAGGGTTTAGTTTTAGTCTGGCCTTTTTTGTTAGTTTTCAGTTCCTCCTCCTCTTCTTACTCAGCTTACCCTTCACTCCCACTGCAATCAGTCACACCTGTTGGACATTACTAGTCAGACTCATTCCACCTGCCAGCCTCCCTACTTAAGCCTCCCTCAGTCTTCACTTCCTTGCTGGTTCGTCATCAGACTCCACTCTCTCCTCGCCTGTCTGCCTGATTTGCTCCCGCCTGCTGTTGGAATCCTGCCACCTCTGAGTCTCAAGTTAAGTCTCTGCCTGCTACTGGATTCTGCCTGTCTCATCTCTGAGTCTCAAGTTAAGTCTCTGCCTGTTACTGGACTATCTGCCACCTCTCTGTCTCATTCCTCTGCCCACTGTTGGAATTACCTGTCTCTGCTGTGCTCCAGCTGTCTCTGCCGACTGTTGGAATTACCTGCCACATCTGTGCTTCACCTTCTGGACTTTATCTGCCACCTCTCAGCGTCAAGCCTCTGCTAGCTGCTGGAATTACCTGCCTTTTCTGTGCTGCTAGCCGCTGGATTTCCTGCCTGCTCTGTGCTCCAGCAATCCTGCCATCCAGGACTCTCTCTCCGGGTCGTCAGCTCCTGCTCACATCTACACCCCTGTTCCAGTCCAGTCCTGCCTCCCTGGTTTCATCTGTCACTACTCATCTTCCTTTCAATAAACTCTCAGTTTTAGCTCCGTGTGTGTGGTGTATTTCTGGGTTCATCTAAGAAAAATCATGACAATATATATATATATATATATATATATATATATATATATATATATATATATATATACAGTTGTGGTCAAAAGTGTACATACACTTGTAAAAAAATCATAATGTTATGGCTGTCTTGAGTCTTCAATAAGTTCTACAACTCTTATTTTTCTGTGATAGAGTGATCGGAACACATACATGTTTGTCACAAAAAACATCATAAAGTTTGGTTCTTTCATAAATGTATTATGGGTCTGCTGAAAATGTCACCAAATCTGCTGGGTCAAAAATATACATACAGCAACATTAGTATTTGGTTACATGTCCCTTGGCCATTTTCACGGCAACTAGGCGCTTCTGGTAGCCATCCACAAGGTCCTGGCAAGCTTCAGGTCGAATGTTTGACCACTCTTCTTGACAGAATTGGTGCAGTTCAGCTAAATGTGATGGTTTTCTTGCATGAACCTGTTTCTTTAGCACTGTCCACATGTTCTCAATGGGGTTTAAGTCAGGACTTTGGGAAGGCCATTCTAAAACCTTAATTCTAGCCTGGTTTAGCCATTCCTTTACACCTTTTGATGTGTGTTTTGGGTCATTGTCTTGTTGGAACACCCAACTGCGCCCAAGACCCAACCTTCGGGCTGATGGTTTTAAGTTTTCCTGCAGAATTTGGAGGTAATCCTCCTTCTTCATTATCCCATTTACTTTCTGCAAAGAACCAGTTCCACTGGCAGCAAAACATCCCCAGAGCATAATACTACCACCACCATGCTTGACAGTAGGCATGGTGTTCCTGGGATTAAAGGCCTCACCTTTTCTCCTCCAAACATATTGCTGGGTGTTGTGGCCAAACAGCTCAATTTTTGTTTCGTCTGACCAGAGAACTTTCCTCCAGAAGGTTTTATCTTTGTCCATGTGATCAGCAGCAAACTTCAGCCGAGTCATAAGGTGCCTTTTCTGGAGCAAGGGCTTCTTTCTTGCACGGCAGCCTCTCAGTCCATGCCGATGTAAAACACGCTTGACTGTGGAGACTGACACCTGTGTTCCATCAGCTTCCAAATCCTTGCAGACCTGCTTCTTGGTGATTCTTGGTTGACTCTTGACCATCCTGACCAATCTCCTCTCGGCAGCATGTGATAGCTTGCGTTTTCTTCCTGATCGTGGCAGTGACACAACTGTTCCATGCACTTTATACTTGCGTATAATTGTCTGCACAGTTGCTCTTGGGACCTGTAGCTGCTTTGAAATGGCTCCAAGTGACTTCCCTGACTTGTTCAAGTCAATAATTCGCTTTTTCAGATCCACACTGAGTTCCTTTGACTTTCCCATTGTAGCTTTTGTAGCTGAGTCTAATCACTGGGTCAAATGAGCCCTATTTAAATGGGCTCATGAGAAGTCAACAGCTGTAGTCAATCAGAATCACTTAGAAGAAGTGAAGAGGCCATGACATGAAGCTAATTTGATTGACACAACTCGCTACATCACCAAAGTTGACAAATTTTGTTGCTGTATGTATATTTTTGACCCAGCAGATTTGGTGACATTTTCAGCAGACCCATAATAAATTTATGAAAGAACCAAACTTTATGACTGTTTTTTGTGACAAACATGTATGTGTTCCGATCACTCTATCACAGAAAAATAAGAGTTGTAGAACTTATTGAAGACTCAAGACAGCCATAACATTATGATTTTTTTACAAGTGTATGTACACTTTTGACCACAACTGTATATATATATATATATATATATATATATATATATATATATATATATATATATATATATATATATATAGTGCTGTCAGTTAAACGCGTTATTAACGTCGTTAACGTAAACCCGTTTTAACGCTGACAATTTTTTTGTTGTCGTTAATCGCGTGTCAAAACACACACACCGTTCCCTAATGTTTTTCCCCCTCCCCCGCCGCGCTCTCCGGACTGTGTTTCTTTTACCCTCGGCGCTTTCCGTAGTTTCAAGAGTGCTAGAGAACTGTAGCAAAACAGACCCGCGCTCACTGTTGCCAAAGACTGTTTAGTTCATGCGACTTTGGGCTTCTTTTTTCTAAAAGCGCCTCTAAATTTCATGAGTCACGGGTTGCGGTTTTTTTGGGCAGGTTTCTGAAAGTGAAATCACTTATTCGGGCTCTAAAATAAGTGACGAAATAGGGGTTATTATGAGACCTGCCTGCACTACATTTGAGTGTATCCAGCTGAAATATCCCTCCGCCATAGGAGCAGTCGGTAGTAACGGCAGACAGAGCAACTCTGCTCGTATTTTCTGCAGTTTACGGTGCAATAACCGGTGATAACTGCTGAAAGTAGATTACATGGTGCAGATCACCATTTTAAGCAGAGATTGGTTCTGAAGATGAGTTTTTACACGTTGATAACAGAAACCCCAACCCATAAACCGTACTTTAATGCTTATTAATTTGTTTTCTCTATTTGACAAACTAAGGCTGAATTATGTTGCCAAACGAAGGACCTGGAGTTACTAAACAGTTGCTAAACAGTCTCATTCATGGTACTAAGCTCCTGCACAGTTGCAAGTAAAAGTGTAAGACTGGAATGACCTGGAAATTTAAAACCTTTTTCCAGGCTTAAACTGTATGAATATGGATATAAACAGCAAGGAAAAATATAGTTGTTGGTGTAAAAGCTCAGAATTAGATGTGTAAGAAAGTGAAAAAATGAACAATAAAATTTGTGACTTTATTGAAATGTAAAATTTTTATTAATTTATATGTTTATGCCTAATACCATGTCTATCTTTGTTTAAGAGGCAAAAAAATATATCGGCATGGTATTTATTTACAAATTTATTTACACATTGTGTAAACATCAGGGCGTCATGATTAGTCATTTAGCCATCATAGCCATCATAGAGTTTAACATTTGTCACTAGGATGTCTTTATTCCAATTCTCAAAAGTGCTTGAAAAATAACAAAATAAAAATATTTTTTGTGCAAGCATGTATTTTCTTAGTGTCATTGATTGCAAAATTGCATATTAAAATGCCCAAACAGGCTATTACACTTTCAGAAATAAAAGGATAAAACATGCAATTAATTTGCAATTAATCTCGAGTTAACTATCGACATTATGTGATTAATCGATTCAAATTTAAAAAATGTAATTGTTTGACAGCCCTAATATAAATACATGTCTTGTGTCCTTCACATTTGTTAATTTAATTTTTTGTTGTCTGTTTTTAAAGAATATTAATACGTTTTCTGCTCGAAGCGGTTAAAGTAAACTAATACCCACTCCCGAGTCCAGACAGTAGATGGCGCAAGTTTAAAAACAATAGTCTAACCTACTGTATCTAGCAATTTACCTGAAAGAGCACCTGCTAGCTAACCAAGAATGAGAACGTTTGGCAGCATGAACGTCAACAAAGTTTTCGGCCCGAAAAAGGTCAAGAGTAGATGACGGGACAAACAGCCATAGTAATGTTACAGGACAAACTTTGGTGGATGATGAAGATTTGCAAGCAGCGTCACAAGACAAGAAGCAGCAGCAGCAGCCGATTTCTCCACCCTCCCTCCCAGGACAGGTTGCATGCTGTCTCAAGCCAGACAGCATGCAGGCCACATAACCTTGTTGTTATGTCCATTTATAAAACACTCCCCCCCTCTGTTTTGTTTGCAAATCGCACACTGTATATATATATATATATATATATATATATATATATATATATATATATATATATATATATATACTTATGTATATGCTTGTGATGCAATCACTTCCCAACTAAAGACAACAGTTCTTTTATTTCATTTAATGTTCTTTATTGCCTGCAAGTCAAAATATGTATAATAGTTGCTATGTCATGATTTTTTTTGTTTGTTTTGGTTGGACGGTTCCAGAACCTGCTCCACTCCCTTCAGCCACTACTCATCCTTCAATCAGCTCAGCCACTTACCAGCCACCTCTCTGCACCATGGCTGTGTCTCATTCCGCCTACTTCCGTCAGTGCACTGCTGATGTGCACTGACCACTTACTGCCGTAGTGCCCACTTTCGACCGTTAGTAGTGTTCCAAAAGGAACACTTATGTTAAAACACTTACCGGAAATGACGGGATGACGTGACGAACGCAACACACGTGACCGCGAATTTTTCAGACCGCCAAGAAATATATGCCGGCGTTTTTTTTTTTTTTTTTGCAACAATCGTTTACATTCACAGCATGTTGAAATTACATCGCCTCCGACGTCAACGCAGGATCCTCCAAATATTGGCTGAACATGAGGTATGTTCGTGTATTTTACAAACACCTATCGAGTACAATGCCTCGTATTACCACCATTACTTACATTTATATGATTGCGGTGTCGCGGTTTCGGCTGTCTCGGCTGAATTGTCCGCCATTATTTTCAAACTGGGAACATCTTCCCGACGTCCTTAGCCCCTCCCTTTCCGCTTTGTAGTCAAGATGGCGTCCGTTTAGTGCGAGTAGGGTCCATCGTTACACACTGCATTTTGTGCCCGTTTTTAGGGGGTCATCCGGGTACTTTCAGTGCACTGACTTTTTGTGTTATCTACACTACCTACTTAAAACTAAGTGTTCGAAGTGTAGAAGTAGGCGGATTGAGACACAGCCCTTATGTGGTGTTGTTGCAATCAATTAGTGGCAACTCTGGTCACCTGTTCCCCTGCCTATTTAGACTTGCCTCATTCCCCTGCTCACTGTTACAACGTCTCGTCTTGCATTATGTGCCCTACCTCTACCAGTTTCTGTGTGCTCAGCCAGCTGGACTCTTCTGCTCCGTTCCTGTTTCAGCCCTCACTGAGGAAAGCTGCCAGTGTCTGTGTGCTGAACAAATTTGCCTTGTTTCTCTGTGAGTTCCAGTCGCTTGCTCTGGCCGTTCTGATGGGTCCTCGGTCCACATCGCCTGTTCTGATCAGCCCCTGCTTTCTTCACTGTTTGGCCTGTCACTGCCTTCAACCCCTGGTCAGTATGGTTCTGTTTCCCTGCCTCTTCTGCTACAACTCACCTTTTCAATAAATCTTTTTAAAACGTACTCTGTGTCTGGCTGGATATCGGGTTCCCCAGTACTATTCATTAGATGTTCATATTTTGTCTGAATATCATCTGTGATGCTCCAGCAGTGTCATGTGAAGTTTTGTTTTCTGCAGGTCCATTTTTAGGTGCTTCTTTTTGATTACACGTGTCTGTTTTCTTGTATGTAGACCTTGTACAGCTGTTTCACAGGGAGGGTTTAGGGAGAGAAAAATAAGCAGTCCATTTGCATAGTTGATCAACAAGTTTAACAGTGACAATAAAACTGGTTGCTCAAAAAGAGAGGACCATACCTCTAACAACCGATCGATAGTACTCTGATGGCCGCTTATTGTGCCCATAGGGCTTAGTCACACTCGCAATAACAGCGTTATGAGAGGGGGACAATCAGACCTCGAAGACCACACCCCTGCTTTCACTTTACAAAAATAGCTCCCTTTTCTCCTCTCCTAAACCAACAATCCTCCCTGTGACCGCTGGCCTGCAGATGAGTGTAAACCGCCGAATCTTGGCCTGATGATGTTGCATTTCTGTGTTGAGCCATTCTTTTGGCCGGTAGCTGCTTTGTTTCCCCGATGTACAACTTGTCCTCCTGGCACTTACCAGACGCCTTTGCTCTAATGTGTTTTGGGGTTTGAAAGCCACTGGGACGTCATGTTTAGAAAATAAATGTCTCAGGTTCTCTGAAACTCCTGCAACATACGGAATGAATACTGCTCTGGGTTTCAGGTCCTCCATTTCAACCGATGGCTTGCTGGAGTCCTGTTGTTTAGGTTTCTTGTAAGCTTTGAGGACAGCACAGTTGGGATAACCACATTGCTCTAGGGCCTGTCCTGTGTGTGATTTTTCTCCCCGGCTCCTGAGTTTGTGGGGACATTGCTCTGTGATGACTCCTAACTTGTGCTCCAGTGGCTGATGGGAGTCCAAATGCAAGTACTGGTTGGTGTGAGTGGGTTTTCAGTACATGTCAGTTTCTAATGGGACTTTTCCACGGATTCCGCATCACCACACTCTACTCAACTCCATATGCTTTGAGAATTATTCAACTAGATTTTCTTCAAGATCCAGCTGGATTTTCTCGACCCTGCTCAGAAGATAGAACGGTGGCAGCCGAGTGGAGTAGAGGTTTTACGTGAGCAGACTGCTAGTCATGGATTGGTCACGGATGTCACCAGCCAGCCACCGCCGATTGGCCGTGGGTGTGGACAGCCAGCCAGCCGACAGTGGATCGAGCAGAAGAAAAAAGAACAATTGCAATTTGCCGACTCAATATTACAGAGAGGAAAACAATGGATTCACTGGATATACTGAAATCTGTTAAGTTTGTGTCTACAGGGTGTGCGGTTAAGGCTCCCGAGAGAGAAGGCTGCAGCGTGGAGCTTTCTCTTTCGGCAGCCACTGAGGTGTGGCGCAAAGCACCAGCAGTGCGAAGGCTACTGTGGCTTCGCTCCATGCCGAGTGGCAACCAAGAGGAAGCTGCTGCCAAGCGGGCTCAACATAGCTGTCCATAGTATGAAGTCCACTGGAGCTTTGCTCTGCTGCAGGAAGTGGATCTAACCCAAAAAACACTTCACCAAATCAATGACGCACCGTACGAATACCCAATATCCAGTCTATAAAAGTCAAAAGCCCTTAATTGTATCTCCGTAAGGTGGTTTGGAACAGATGCGTCTCTTCTCCCTTCTCCGCTTCTGTCTCTCTCACGCACACACCGGCCATTTTTTACATCCTGTCATGTGAACTTTATAAATGTATCCACAGTTAATTTAATCTCTTATAAAAACACCCTTTTTTAAGGTTTTCACAACAACAGAACTGCATGGACGAGATTTGGAACAGAATGTTTCACAAGAGTCAGTTGACCATCCACAACTGAAAAGAAAAAGGATTTGTAATGATGTCAAGCATAAAGAAAGGGCACTCAGTCTAAATAAAATTGGTGAGAATGTGAGAGGAAAAATGCTAGATGGCAAAACGTTTGTGTGTGGGGTCCTCTCAGGTATTCCACTAGAAGTCCCTATTGATGAAATAATGCCAAACATGTCGCAAGGGAAGGCAGTAGAAGCTAAACGCTTAAAAACAAAAAGTGTAGAAAGAATTGATAGTTGTTCTATAATGATAAAGTTTGAAGAATAACCTTACCAGATAAAGTGTTCATAGGATATATGAGTTATGATGTGCAGCCTTTTATTCTTCCCCCTCTTCAAATGGCAAAGGTTTGGACATATTGCAGCAGCTTGTAAGGGAGAAATGTGGGAGATGTGCAGAGTATCATGAGTATGGGAAACGTGTGGAGGGAGCTCCTCTGATAGGTTGTAACTGTGGAGGTGAGCACAGTTCATCTTACCGTGGATGTGTGGTCAGCAAAAGAGCTGTCGAAGTACAGAAAGTTGAGAGTAAAGTACCAGTTTGTGAAAGCAGCCCAGAGATACCTTGATATCAAGAAAACAAGCTGGAAATCAATTAAGGAGAAACTAAATGAGTCAGTCTCATTCTCAATTACAATCATGCAGCGGAATTCTGTCTTACTTATGTTAAGTATATTTCAGTGTAATGCAAGAAGTCTGATCAGGAATGGGCAAGAATTTTAAAAATATATTTAAGATTTAGTAGATAAGCCCCATGTTATTTGCATTTAAGAAACCTGGCATAAACCTCAGATTTTATGATTCAAGGATATACAATGATACATAATGACAGAAATGGAAAACCAGGTGGGGGACATTTGTGCAAAATGGTATAAAGTGCAAAGTGGAAAAAGTAAGCCAAGATTATGAGGCTATAGTTGTTAAAATATGGACAAATAATGATCAGATTTCGGTGATTAACTTTTATAACCACAGTAAGAAGCTGAGAATTCAAGATCTATACTACCGTTCAAAAGTTTGGAGTCACATTGAAATGTCCTTATTTTTGAAGGAAAAGCACTGTACTTTTCAATGAAGATAACTTTAAACTAGTCTTAACTTTAAAGAAATACACTCTATACATTGCTAATGTGGTCAATGACTATTCTAGCTGCAAATGTCTGGTTTTTGGTGCAATATCTACATAGGTGTATAGAGGCCCATTTCCAGCAACTATCACTCCAGTGTTCTAATGGTACAATGTGTTTGCTCATTGGCTCAGAAGGCTAATTGATGATTAGAAAACCCTTGTGAAATCATGTTCACACATCTGAAAACAGTTTAGCTCGTTACAGAAGCTACAAAACTGACCTTCCTTTGAGCAGATTGAGTGTCTGGAGCATCACATTTGTGGGGTCAATTAAACGCTCAAAATAGCCAGAAAAAGAGAACTTTCATCTGAAACTCGACAGTCTATTCTTGTTCTTAGAAATGAAGGCTATTCCATGCGAGAAATTGCTAAGAAATTGAAGATTTCCTACAACGGTGTGTACTACTTCCTTCAGAGGACAGCACAAACAGGCTCTAACCGATCAATCAATCAATCAATCAATCAATCAATCAATCAATCAATCAATTTTATTGTCAACTACAATTTGCATTGCAATCGAAAATTCAGTTCCAGTACAACCGTCCATCACATACACTTAACAAACATTTTGGGGGAACGATTGACTGAGGGCTTGCGTTGCCAAGGAACGCAGCCAGTCGGCCGCTGCTATTTCAGCGCAGGCGTTTAGGTGCATTCCTCCAAACTGCCTCAGACCCCGCCTTACACGGAGTCCACAGGCGCTGCCCTTGAAAATCTGTTGAAGAAAGATTTTACATGGGGGAAGTGGAGGGAGATAAAAAAGACAGATGCTTCACAATTTATGTTTCCACATATAATGTGAAGCATCCGCCAAAAAACCTCATTTGCACGAGAAGCACAAATAATTACGACACACATATATGCAGAAAGGTAAACATCTGAGGCCGATTGCATGTACGTAAGTTCATCAGTTTTATGGGTATCAGTTATGTGAGTGTGTTTGGATGAAAGTATTTATATTTCCGTGAACCCTCTCCAGAGGCCATTGTCCTTGATGTTATCAGCCGGCCCACAGTTCAGAGAAGCATCCGCAGGTGTCTGCAGGGAAGGGGGGTAGCCGGGGGGGGGGGGGGGTTCTGAGCAATCTCTGCCATAACAATCCAG
Organism: Fundulus diaphanus; assembly: GCA_037039145.1. Taxonomy (NCBI): domain Eukaryota; kingdom Metazoa; phylum Chordata; class Actinopteri; order Cyprinodontiformes; family Fundulidae; genus Fundulus; species Fundulus diaphanus. Next base: position 12,785,970 of record CM073121.1, on the reverse strand, counting down.
GAGTAGAGATAGGGAGGAATCCAAATATGTTATTTGTTATGAGACAAGCTGCACTGCCTTTCCTGTCAGCTTTTAAGTCTTTTGCTGGCTCCAAATGGTAAATCCAATTTTCCAAATTGATTGGGCTTTTTCGCGCTTCACCTCCAGATTTTATCCCATCTCCCTTTGAGTTCAACCACCAAAGCCAGTCTGCGTTCCAGCACAGCCAGCTTTCATCAGCCCAGCCTCCCACTTCTTTTTCTACTCTGGTTAAACCAGAGTAGAAAAAGAAGTGGGAGGCCGCATTGCACAACTGAGCAAGAAGATAAGTACATTAGAGTCTCTAGTTTGAGAAACAGACGCCTCACAGGTCCTCAACTGGCATCTTCATTAAATAGTACCCGCAAAACACCAGTGTCAACATCTACAGTGAAGAGGCGGCTGCGGGATTCTGGGCTTCACGGCAGAGTGGCAAAGAAAAAGCCATATCTGAGACTGGCCAATAAAAGAAAAAGATTAAGATGGGCAAAAGAACACAGACATTGGACAGAGGAAGACTGGAAAAAAGTGTTGTGGACGGATGAATCCAAGTTTGAGGTGTTTGGATCACAAAGAAGAACGCTTGTGAGACGCAGAACAAATGAAAAGATGCTGGAAGAATGCCTGACGCCATCTGTTAAGCATGGTGGAGGTAATGTGATGGTCTGGGGTTGCTTTGGTGCTGGTAAGGTGGGAGATTTGTACAGGGTAAAAGGGATTCTGAATAAGGAAGGCTATCACTCCATTTTGCAACGCCATGCCATACCCAGTGGACAGTGCTTGATTGGAGCCAATTTCATCCTACAACAGGACAATGACCCTAAACACACCTCCAAATTATGCAAGAACTATTTAGAGCAGAAGTAGGCAGCTGGTATTCTATCGGTAATGGAGTGGCCAGCGCAGTCACCAGATCTGAACCCCATTGAGCTGTTGTGGGAGCAGCTTGACCGTATGGTACGCAAGAAGTGCCCATCCAACCAATCCAACTTGTGGGAGCTTCTTCTGGAAGCGTGGGGTGCAATTTCTCCAGATTACCTCAACAAATTAACAGCTAGAATGCCAAAGGTCTGCAATGCTGTAATTGCTGCAAATGGAGGATTCTTTGACGAAAGCAAAGTTTGATGTAAAAAAAATCTTATTTCAAATACAAATCATTATTTCTAACCTTGTCAATGTCTTGACTCTATTTTCTATTCATTTCACAACGTATGGTGGTGAATAAGTGTGACTTTTCATGGAAAACACAAAATTGTTTGGGTGACCCCAAACTTTCGAACGGTAGTGTAGATGCAGTAAGTGCACATTTGTAGGGAAAGGTCATATGGTATGGAGATTTTAATTCACATACTGTGCTATGGGGAAGTAAAGTTACAGATGTAAATGGTTTGATCATTGAATAATTTCTTGAATTAAATTCACTGGTTTGTATTAATGATGGTAGAAGTACTAGATATGATTGCAATAGAAACACGGAGGGTGTTCTAGATTTAACATTAGTATCAAGCAGAATGAAAGGCTTTCTTTGTGGGAGGTGTTAAATGACTCCAATGGGCAGTGATCCATCCATCTATCTTCTAACATGTCTATCCCTTGTAGGGTTGCAAGGGGTGCTGGTGCCTATCTCCAGCTGTCAATAGGTGAGAGGTGGGGTACACCATCGACAGGTCGCCAGTCAATCGCAGTGGGCAGTGATAACTTTACCATTATCACTAAAATTGGAACTCAAGAAGATCCAGTAAACATATCAAGATGGAGATTTGACAGTTAACTGGGAATTATTTAAATGTTTAGTTGACAACCAATGTGGTGATCTTAATGAAAGGTACTTATATGATCTGGACTTATATAACTCTAATATTCTGTCTATTATTGTCCATACAGCTGAGGCCTCAGTTCCTAAGTCAGGTGGTAGAGGTAATAAAAAGTATGTTCCTTGGTGGAATGAGCAATGTAGCATTGCAATAAAAAAAATAAATAAGGCTTTTAAGCTAGTAAAAAGAAACCATACACTTGAGGCATTAATACAATATAAATGAGCACAAGTTGTTGTCAGGAGAACTATTAGAGAAAAAAAAGGCTTGCTGGAGACATTTTTGTAACACCATTAGGAGAGAAAGACTAAGCTGTCAGAAGTATGGGGAGTTATCAGGAAAATGAATAGAATAAAGAAAAGTTTTTCATTACCTGTTTTACAGCATGATGAACTGCAGCTCTCAGTAATAAAGAAAAATTATTATTGGCAGAAACTTTAAAGTACACAGCTCAGAGAATTTATCTTATATTATAAATGGTTCTAGAAAGAACGCTTTAGCAAAAATCCTACGAGTCACCATTAGAAAAAGAGTTTCATGTCAAAATATCGATATGCAGTTCTCTCTTTATGAGTTGGACAAAGCCATCTCTTATACAAAACAGTCAACACCAGGCAAGGGTGGGGTTTCCTATTCAAAGCTTAGGAATTTGAGTGATAAGTCTCTTGACATGGTGTTGAATCTTTTTAACCTGGTTTAGGAGTTGGGAAGAATTCCTGCTGCATGGAAACAATTAGTCATAGTTGCAGTGTTGAAATGGTGGTGGCTGTCTTCTTTTAATATAGAGAAAGCTTATGACATGTTGTCGAGAGAGGGACTGTTAAGGAGGCGAACAAAGCTAGGTATTGGAGGTAAGCTTTATAATAGGGTGCTAGATTTTCTGTTTGGTAGGGAAATTGAAGTAAGAGTTGTTACTGTCTACTCTAGTAGGTATGTGGTAGAGAACGGAACACCACAAGGCAGTGTTTTCAGTCTCTTCAATATTATGATAAATGACATTTTTGATCAAATATTCAGGAAAAGATATAGAATGCAATCAAATTGTTGGTGGAATGGATTAACAAATGAGGCTTCAGAATGTCACAAAACCCCAAGTTATCTGTTTTTCTAGGGGTCATAAGGAAGTTTCTTTGAATCTTTATAAACATAAGCTTGAACAATTGAGTGAGGTAAGGTTTTTAGAAATCATTTTTGATGAAAAGCTTACCTGAAATATTTTTATAGAATATTTTCTAAATAAATGTAAAAAAGTTCATTTATTGAGATGTCTATCTTGGCAGGATAGGGGAGCTACAAGAGGAGCATTCTTAGGAATTTATCAGGCTCTCATGAGGTCTTCTCTTGATTATAATTGTATTGCATACATGGCAGCAGCTGAAAGTCACCTAAGCAAGCTTTATAGAGAGCAACATCAAGGATTAAGTATTTGTTGCGGAGCTTTTAGGTCATCTCCTGTAGCTGCTTTGCAAGATGAGGCTGGAGAGCTTCCTCTTTCGTTGAGATGAATAAAACTAATGCTTGTATTTAATGTATTAATCTTCAGAGACATAACTGTGATCATCCAGCAAAAGCTCTTCTGCAAGACTGCTGAGAACATCAGGAATCAAATTTCAATAGTTTTGGATGGATTGGAGATATAAAAGCTCACAATTTGAGACTGACTCAATTCCAATATAATCATACAGTACCTTGTACAAGTACCACCAATTCCCCGATAAGTGTTTGTTAAACCAGTAGTGGACTTCCAATTACAAAAGGCACTTAAAAAGGAAAGCAGGAACACTCCAGAATCGGTTATAGTTAAAATAATTTTGCAGGACTTGAAGATAGTCTGGTGATATATACTGATGGATCTGAATACCCACCAGGAGCAGCAGTAAACATCCCACAGTCGAAATGAAAAGAAGAACGGCTGATTATCTTGAGGTGTATACTGTTGAACTGGCTGCGATTGCACTAGCTGTCAAGTGGTCTCTTGTCAATGATACTTGGGAAATAAACATAGTAATTGTTGCATCAGATAGTCAAGCTGCATTATTAAGCAAAACCATGTAAATCGTGTAGATGTGATTTAGTGTTTAAAATACATGATATATTATTCCAGCTAAGTAATACAAATGTTTATCTTCTTATGGATCCCAGCACAGGTAGGTATGAAAGGTAATGAAGAGGCAGATATTTTAGCTAAACAGTCCATCAAGATGGATATGGTCAACTTAAACATCCCTTTGAACAAAATTGAAGGGACATCTTTCATTCATAGCAAAGTACTTAAGATATGGCAGGAACAATGGGAAAATGAAGACACAGGAAGGCATTAATGATATTTAAAAAAAATTAGAATGTAATAGATCTAGTAATGGAAGCCAAAAAGAGGAAATAATTATAAACAATTAAGAATTGGACATGCCTGTCAGAATAGGAAAACATCAAATTGACTACAAATTATTGTAGTCAATTAGAAATTGTAAAATATGTCTTAATAGACTCCAATAAATATAGAGAAGAATGTTAATCCTTAAAAGCAGGTGTAAGTAAAAAGGGAAAATTGTTTTCTCTAAATAATTTGTTAGGAAATATATCAAGAACTATAAGGAATCAGTTAATAATATATCTTAAACAAACAGGGTTATTTATTCGTATTTATTAATCCATGTATATCTTGAGGTATATCCATAGTTTCCCTCTGATTTCCATTGATGTCCACACTCCAATCCAGTAGGTGGCGGTAAATACACTTGAAGTTGGTTTGCCAACTGCCAGTAAATTTTTAAAAGAAGAGAAGGATGCAAGATTGTCTTCACCTCTGTGGTGGCAATCTGGCCATCTTATTGTAAGATCATTGGTCTAAACTTTAGACGAATAAGCACCTTGATATGTGCTTGAGGTTGGCTTTGTTGCCAATCAAACCCAGGTGTAAAATCCTTGCAGGGCAGCCTAAAGCTCACTTCTCTCATTAAGCCATAAAAATGAAATTAAAAAAGTTCAGTTGTTTTATAAAAGATGTGAAAGTCAAGAAATTGTCTATATACCAAACTGTGAAAGATTGTGGTTCTCTATTTCAAAAAGCACTTTGGATTTTAAAATAGAACTTATGTACTAAGTACTAATCGTATTTGTAATCCTAACTGACAGAAAACAAGAACAGCCATGTCGACCAGCAAAATAAATAGGTAAAGTGTCTTTTTAAAGAGTGTAAATATCTGGTTTTAACTGTAATATTGAATTGAAATTTTACTTTTGATGTTCTGGCAGCTGATCCAGTGTCCCCTGCCTCCCATCAATAAACTGTTGACATTAGGGGTCATACCTTTCACTACATTGAACAAGATGAAGTAGGTTTAGCCAATGGATGAATAAATTTCACTGAATAAAATGACAAAAATAAAAATATGATGGGAAAAAATGTTCAAGAAATTAATGATACAGCTAGAGGACAAAAATGGTTTTAAGTCAGGAAGTAATGTGTTGGAAGCTGTCAGAATGGTTAAATCAGCAGGGGTACAAAGTGTGCTGTTTATTTTACTCTGATCAATATATTTCAAAGAAAACGAATGAGCATGAAGAGCCCATGTTATTTTTGTTTTACATAAATCAGCCTGTTAATTTACCTAGAGTAATAGATTTGTAATTCATTTTGATAATAAACATTTTATTTTGGTTAAATTAACTGCACTGACAGAACTGACAGACCCTCATTAAACAGTATCATTTTAATTGGAATTTTGTTCCCATTTTAATTGTACTGTTTTGGCTGAATGAGGATAGGGCCATTCAAACAGCCTCAGTGAACACTGAAAGGAGAGAAATGACACTGATTAAAGACAATGAGTGATAAAATGTGATGGAAATGAAGCGTTTAACAGACTGATTAAATATAAACACTGGAGCAAAGACTCCACCATCATTCAACTGAAAAATCATTTACAGACGGCGGGTGATGTCTTAAAACAAGCTACTACTCTTTAACCATGAATACCTGTTTCAGAACACTCGTGGGAAATTTGGTGATAGTACACTACTCAGGAGAATTAAAGGAACACTTTGAAAACACCTTATATCTCAATTGGGAAAGAAATCATGCTGGATGTCCTTACTAATATCGAATGTGTAATGTGTTATTAACAAAATGATGTATGGCTTTCAGAAAACCTTTGGCTTAACCGAAAAATCTGAACAAGCACATCTTACAGGTTCTTCCCCAGCTCCTCCCCTACAGTCAAGCCTGCCGTGCTGCTTCTGTTTACCTGTCTTTGTTTTCTGAGCAGGTGGCAAAAATTGACAGTTTTCCTTTAAAGCAGGTTGTTTCTCTGCCATTCCGCCGCACACCTGCAGTTCACCAGCAATGTTGCGCTTGAAAGACAATGACACTGAAGGGGGGATGGGGTGTAAGCAGTGGGTGCACAAGAGTGATTGATACTGTTAACAGCCAATCAGAGCCAGATATTCCTCCTGGCTCTGATTGGTTGTTTCTGACCATTAGTGGTGTATTTCTGCAAAGGGAAATAGGACCACTGGAAAGACCCAGAAGAGCTTTATTTTTTTCACAAATTATCTCTCATATTTTACTATCAGGACATAGTGACAGTTTTAACGCATAGGTAAAAAATAAATTTAAATAAAAGTTACCTACTGCAGCTTTAATCCGAAGTAAGAGAGAAAGTGAAACTAAAAAAACGACGCTGCAGGGCAGTCCAATGTGTTCAAATGTCACTGAAGTAACTAAAAATGGTACTCAGTACGCTCCCCAGGTGGTTGTATGAATGTCTGACAACATGTGCCACATGTGGCTCGCAATGCTTTATTGGTTGACTTGAGCTGACTTGAGAGGAGTTTTGACATGAACATACTGCTTTTCATTCATTTTCAGTCGTTTTTTCCCATAACTCTTTATTTATTCTTTGTTTATTCTTAGTACAAGTGATTTTTCCCTTACCCCTTTTTTATTTAAACCACTTATTTTCAATCATCCATTTTTCTTGAACAATTTATTTTCTCCCTTTCTATTTATTACAAGTGATCTTACCTGTACCATTTTTATATAAAACATTCATTTTCAGTCATCAGTTTTTCATAAACTCTTTATTTACTCTTTGTGTATTTATTACTTGTGATTTTTTTCCTCCCTTCCTTTTATTTTTCATATTTATCCATCCATCCATTTTCCGACACGCTTATCCCTGCTGGGGTCGCGAGGGGGGCTGGTGCCCATCTCCAGCTGTCAATGGGCGAGAGGCGGGGTACACCCTGTACAGGTCGCCAGTCTATCGCAGTTTTTCCATATTTATTTAAAACCAAATACATTTAAAACATCACAAATATTTTTTTTATTATTGTATCATCCTTTTAATTCTGAAATACTGATATATCTCTACCTCCAATATATCCCTGAGGCATTTTCCTCTCAAACAGATTTCTTCCAGGCCTTTTATTACCATCCCATCTTTTTCCACTTGGTGTTTTTTCACTTACACGTGGTCTGAATGTTGAGCAAGGCAATGTAAAAACATAGTGGGCGGTGTTTGGAACAGTGTCACCACCTCAGCTTCTTCTTGGCACACTGAAAGGGCCACATCACATTTTTTCACCTAAATGAAAATATGAGGAGTTATTGAGCTAAAGGTAGTTAGTTTGATCAACCGTACAAATAGAAAGCATCTTCTGTCTCAGCATAACAGTGTGGTATGGGACCTGCACAGCTTAGGAGAGGAAAGATTTTGCATGGGTAGTCAGCACAGGGGGTTTTGAGATGCCATCTACAAGATCTAGACTCGGTTAATACTACACACGTCCAGAGAAAGGCCAGATGCATTGCCACAGATCCCACCCGGTCAATGCTCTAATTGCCCCACTTTCATCAGGTAAATAATTCAGAAACATTAAACCAATAACTAAGACTCAAAAACAGCTTTTCTCCAAAAGCTGCAAGGGCTATCATCCCCTGCTCAGAAGTTTGTGATCTGGTACATGTTACAAATAACTTCTGGTAATCTCCATTTGCACACTCTAGTTCCTCAGAGAATGTCTGGCTGGACACCCATCCATGCGGGTTAAAAGGTCTGTAAAATATAGGTTTAAAATTATTGCACAGTGTTTAATGCAGGCATGAATGTATCATCATTAATGCATCAAAGTAATTTACATAGGTCCCAGAGAAACTGCTATTGGACTTTTTGGACTTGGATACGAGTCTTATCACACACTAGATACTATTTGCACACTTTAAGCTATACAGGAAGCATGTTGGTCAGTGCAATCAATTTATTTATTTAAAAAAAGTGTGTGGAAATGTTATGCCTTGTTGTGTCTGCATGTTTTTATGTAACTTGTGTGCATCCTGAGTCGCCGTCTGTCTCATTAAAAAATTTACTGTGATAACACATAGTGACAATAACGATTCTTGATACACCCCATTACGTAAAGATTTGCCTTGAAAATCACCAGTTTAAGAGATCAGCCAAAGTTTTTTATATTTCTGTCACTACACAGAGATGTTGGATCTATGAAGTTGATCATGTAATGCCTCATTTGTGCTAGATTTGTTGTTGTGCAAACCCAACTTCTATTTTGATCATGAGTATTGTCTGTGAATAGACATGTTATCACTTTAATTTCCCAATGGACCTCTGGAATGTAAATTGTCAAGGAAAAAGAAAAAAAATCCAGGAGTCAAAGAGGAATACAGTCGGTATTTTGTTAGGTTAATTACATTTACTATGTGACATGTAATTACCGTCACCTTTGTTCTGAAAACCTTAATGGTGAACATGTCAGCAGTGCCATATACTATCCACCCTGAGGCCCTTTTCACAGCGTGAGATAAGAAGAGTTAACCTTTGAAAATGCTGAACACCTGCAAAGACAAGAAAGCAAACTTGGACCTAAATTTTTTCACTACATTATCTTCTGTTACACACACACACACACATATATATATATATATAATATATATATGGCTGGCTGGTCCACACTGATGTAAATAGAGTGGTCTCTCTCTCTCTCTCTCTCTCTCTCTGGCCTGCGAGCTCGCTTTGCTCGACGCAGCGATAAACCGCCCTGGCGCGGCGCAAGCCATTGAAAAGAATGGGTTTCACAGCGCAGCAGTGCGGTCGTCGCAGCCTGTCTGAAAGGCCCATTAAACATGAGCAAGGACACTACATGGTGTATGCCAGCTCAGGTAATATGAAGTGTTTTGACTGTGGAGATGTGGGCCACAAGTGGGTGGCGTGTCCCCACAGACGGTGGCCGCTGCGGCGGAGCGCGCCGCGGATGCCGCGGTGGCCGCTGCGGCGGAGCGCGCCGCGGATGCGGCGGGGCCCGCGGCGGACAGATGGACAGCTGCTCTGTGGTAGTAACTGACGGTGGTGGTGATAGTGGCTCCGTGGCTGGGACCAGGGCTTTGAACCGATTTTTTTCCCCAATCGGTTCGTTCCGAACAGAAACGGAATTATAACGTTTCCGGTTATGAGTTCCACCAATAAATTGACGTTCCCGAACCGGTTAGAACAAAAAAATACTGTTCCCAGAACGGTTAATTTCGTTCCTGTCAGCTGTTTGGAATGAGCATTTTACTTAACGATGGATCGTAATCAGTGACGGACTGGGATTAAAAAACGGCCCTGGCATTTTCACCAACCAGCGGCTCACATGGGGACGCGCACGCACGCACGTGCACGTGCCCGCAACACACAGATATAACTTCACATGCACGGAAATAACACGCAAGTTTGTAGCCACATTGGTGTTGAACTCTAACTTTAATATGCATGAAAACTGAACCAAGAGGCATTTCAGTGTTTCCCGCAGGAGTTTGCTTAGGCGAGGCGGTGCGTGGGGGGGGGGGGGGGACGACAAGTTTTGCGCGGACCGAGGGGGGGTGGCGTATCCATGTGTTTTTTCCCTGCCATTCAGTATATGCACGCGCAAAAGCAGCAACAAAAAAACGCGTGTTAACGTCAAATAAACATGCAAGCATATCGAGTTCGTTTGTTTGTTTTTGTTTGTTTTGTTTTTTTTTTGGAATGTTGGCGAGACGGCAGCGTGAGTTTGGCGAGGCGGCCGCCTCGCCAAGACAGCGCTGCGGGAAACCCTGCATTTGGCTTATTAGTGGGCCGAGAGATAATGTAGGCCTACAACGAACAGGGTGAAAGGGGCCGCGCACACCCGACGATCATGCCGAATGCCAGACCGTCCAGTCCGTCACTGATAGTAATTTACCTCTTATTTAAGATGTGTAGCTCTAGTGGAGACACCGCTCTCGCTCCATTCAGTCAGCGAATGTGTGATGTGATGTCACACAGGAAGTGAACCTCAGCCGTCATGGTAACGTGCGCAGGAAAATAATAACTTTTTTTTTTAGTTAATTAGGCAACGAAAACTTTGAGGAACGAAATAAAACCGGTATTAACCGGTTACCATTATTTTTAAATAAGTGTTCCAGTTCCAGAACATAAAAAATAATAACGTTTCCGGTTTCGTTTCTGTTCCCTGGAAAATACAAAAAGTTCCCGGTTTTCGTTTTCGTTCCTTGAACCGGTTCAAAGCCCTGGCTGGGACCGAGGGTGATGGTGGCCTTCAGGTTAGTACAGACAGTGCTGTAGGTGAAGAGGAGACTGTGGTCAGGACAGTGCAGAGGGCGGATGACCTGGGGAGGTCAGAACAGGATGCAGGGTGTGCTGCTGTACAGGATGTAGAGCTGCTGCAGGTCAGCCCTGACAGTGAGCCAGATGAGCAGATCAGGTGAAATCTGCTCGTGGCCATGGTGACATAGACTGTGAATCTGACTCTGATAGTTTATAGCAGACAGTTACTCTCAGAGTGTTGATTTGTATTCTCTGGAGGAGATTAATGGCTTCCTGGATGACACTTTTGGAAAAAAAGTAAACGTCAAAGAATATTTTCCTGATGTGGATAAATTTATACAATCAGTTACTACATTGCAGAGAGTTGTTGGTTTTGATTTACTGGACAGCAAGAAACGTTTTCGTCTCAAGAAGCATGTTACTGGTCTAAGAAAAACTTTTAAAATGACAAAGAACAAAATGTCAAAGAAAATGAAACTTTAAAAAATAAAAGGTACTATGATCATACATCACTGGGTGTTTCGACTCTGTTGGTTTTCTCTGCTGGTCTATCTCTATTCTCCTTACATGCAGGGTCTAAGAGTGGCCTCGTTAAACATAAATGGGGGTAGAGATGGAAAAAAGAGAGCTATATTAACGGACGTCATCACACAGAAAAGACTGGATGTAGTTTTCTTACAAGAAACCCACACTGATAGCACGAATGAAATAGATTGGGGCTTATGGTGGGGAGGGCAGCATGTCCTTAGCCATGGGACAAATCTAAGTGCAGGAGTCGCCATTTTGTTTTCCTCTAAGTTAAATGTAACTGTTACATCCAGCACAGAGGTGGTGAAGGGCAGAGTCCTTATGGTGAGAGCTGAAGTAGAGGGATTCAGCTTCATTTTCATTAATATGTATGCACCAAACCAAGGCCCTGAGCGGGAAGGAACTTTTAAAATAAATGAAGAACTAAATAATATTGGTACAGGAGAGTTTATTGTATTGGGTGGTGACTGGAACTGCTGCACTGACTTTACATTAGATAGGACTGGAGAGGAGCCACATATTCAGTCCTCCTTGTTTCTGTCTCATGTATTAAAAAAAATGATTCGGTAGATGTGTAGAGAATAAAACACCCATCAGATAGGCAGTACACTTGGGTCAAAATATCAGATGGAAGAGTAAGTGCAGCTAGACTAGACAGATTTTATCTACCTGCTTCTTTTACTGCAGGAGTTTTTAGCTGTCAAATCCTCCCAGTTGTTTTTACAGACTATCATTTAGTCTTAATGGAGCTGGTTTTTTCTCCCACTGGAAAACCAAAATCTTTTTGGCGTTTTAAAGGCACACTATGCAACATTTTTCAGTTAATTAATGTGTTCCATACCGTTTTGGATGATTAAATGAGTCATTTCAGGTTGAACAAAGGTTTTCTTGGCCGCCCTGGTGGTCTGTGGGGGAAAAACCGCACTTGCAACTGCAGGAGCCCTCGGCCCGCGCCCACAGGCTCAGAATCTCGTGCGAGATCGCGAGAGTCGGTCTTGCTTTACGGCGAGAACATGTTTGTTGCTAGCGCAGTGGCGATATCTGTGCAGTTATCATGGCGGAACCAGCGATAAAACAGCGAAAGCCCATGTCGGAGCAGGCAAGAAAGAGGAAAAGGGCTCTGGACAGAAAGAGGAGTCGTACACGGGTGAACATCGGGCAAGCTTTTTCCGAATGGCGAGAGCTAAAAGAAAAAGAAGACTGCAAGGCTGACGCGGACCTCGCGTTTCTGCTGATGCGATTGTAAGTAACATTGTAGGGTTTCCCTCACGCTACCGCCTCCCAACATTCCAAAAAAAAAAAACTAACTCGATATGCGCGCAAAGCTTGTCTCCCCCGCTCCGCCTCAACCGGTCGCTCCGCCGGTCGCGCAAAGCTTGTCTCTTTCCCCCGCCCGCCCGCCCGGTCGCTCGCCCGCCCGGTCGCTCGCTCACTCCGCCGGTCGCGCAAAGCTTGTCTCTTTCCCCCGCCCGCCCGGTCGCTCCGCCGGTCGCTCCGCCGGTCGCGCAAAGCTTGTCTCTTTCCCCCGCCCGCCCGCTCCGCCGGTCGCTCGCTCCGCCAGTCGCGCAAAGCTTGTCTCTTTCCCCCGCCCGCCCGCCCGCTCCGCCGGTCGCTCGCTCCGCCGGTCGCGCAAAGCTTGTCTCTTTCCCCCGCCCACCCGCCCGCTCCGCCGGTCGCGCAAAGCTTGTCTCTACACCCCCCACCCCCCGCACAGCCGGTCGTCCGGTAAGCAAATTCCTAGGGGAAACACTGCATTGGAATGGTTTCTCTCTGTGTGTGTGCATGTTCATACTTTCACTGCCGTGTTTTCGACTTTTGTATTCGTTGCGTTCGCCTGTCTGCTAAGCTCAAAACAACCGCGCCTGGCTTGACAAAGAAACCAGGAGAACAGCTGAGCATATTTACGACAGTGCACTTTTACTTTCGCCCTCTGGGGGGCACCTCGCTGGAAAATCAATCCCGGTTGCATAGTATACCTTTAATGTTAAATTAATAAATGATCTTAATTTTTGTGAAAATTTCCAATTGTTTTGGGCCTACTGGAGATCCCAGAAAGATGATTTTCTTTCCCTGGCTCATTGGTTGGAGTTAGGAAAAGCCCAAATCAGGGTGTTTTGTCAGGAATATACAGCCAGTGTAACAACAAACGTCAAGAGAGCTGTGCAGGAGTTAGAGGACCAGATAAGAGACTTGGAGAGTGCTCTACAAGGAGATCAGCAAAATGATCTTTTACAATAAAAAAACAGGAGCTAAACTCTTTTCTGCAGGAGAGAGCTAAAGGGGCTTTAGTCCGAGCACACTTCACCAGACTACAGGACATTGATGCACCAACCACGTTCTTTTTTAATCTGGAGAAGTTGGTTGCTTCAAAAAAACAGATGATGTGTCTCCGCCTCCCTGATGGGAAGGTGACCACGGACCCAACGGAGATGAGGAAGCACGCAGTGGACTTTTATACAGACTTGTTCAGGGCGGACGGCTGTGATGTGGATGCTGCTGTGGAGCTTCACCAGGGACTTCCTCAGTTGGATCCAGGAGATCGGGAGGCGAGGCTCTGGGTTTGGATATAACACTTGATGAACTGACTGCTGCTGTGTCTCAGATGGCATCTGGCAAGGCTCCAGGAATAGATAGTCTACCTTCAGACTTTTTTAAACATTTCTGGACCATAATGGGACAGGACCTTTTGGACGTTTTTAAACAGTGTTTTATCAAAGGGACGCTTCCAGCATCCTGCAGGCGTGCAGTTCTTTCTTTGCTGCCTAAGAAGGGAGATTTAGCACTTTTAAAGAACTGGAGACCAGTAGCTCTTTTATGTACGGACTAAAAGATTCTTTCCAAAGTTTTATCAAATAGACTAAAAATTGTTATTGATTTTATAATTGGTGCAGATCAATCATATTGTGTACCAGATAGGTCTATGTTTGATATTTGTAAAATTTATGACATCAATGTTGGTATCATATCTATAGACCAGGAGAAGGCTTTCGACCGCGTGGATCATGAGTTTCTTTTTTCTACCTTAAAGACTTTTGGTGTTGGGGAGGGTTTTCTGTCTTGGGTGAAGCTGTTGTACAGAGATGCTTGTTGTGTGGTGAAAGTGGGAGGTGGATTGAGTGTTCCAGTACCAGTTAGGAGAGGGATCAGACAAGGCTGCCCCATCTCAGGCCAGCTTTACAGTATTGCCATCGAGCCTCTCCTCTGCCGGTTGAGGAGCAGACTGAGAGGTCTCTCCCTGCCAGAGTTGGCTCAGATCCCACCTGTTGTTGTATCAGCATATGCTGATGATGTAAATGTATTTATTTGCAATGAGGGAGATATTCAAGAGTTACAAAAAAGTTTGGGCTTGTATGGAAAAGCTTCCTCCGCCAAAGTGAACTGGGAAAAAAGTGAGGCTTGTTTAGTGGGGGAGTGGTGTGTGGTGAGTATTCCTCGTCTTCCTGGGAACCTTAAGTGGGGAAAAAGGGGTGTAAAAAGCCTAGGAGTTTTTCTAGGGAATGAAGATTTTCAGAGCCAAAACTGGGAGGGAGTGCTGGAAAAGGTAGAAGCCAGGTTGTCTAAATGGAAATGGTTGCTACCTCACCTGTCCTATAGGGGAAGAGCTCTGATAGTGAATAACCTGATCGCATCATCTCTGTGGCACAAGTTCATCGTGTTGGTACCACCATCAGGCCTACTAAAAGAGGTGCAGCGGCTCCTGGTGAACTTCTTCTGGTCCGGTCAACACTGGCTGAGGGCACCGGTCTTGTATCTCCCTGTGGCAGAGGGAGGACAAGGACTTGTAGACATTCTGTCCAGAACCGCGGCTTTCAGACTGCAGACAGCACAGAGGTTGTTGTATGGTTGCAGTCGCTGCTGGTTAGCTCCTGCTCGACTGCTACTCAGGTTTGCTGGCCGGCTTGGGCTGGATAAGCAGTTATTTCTGCTAAGATCAAGTGAAGTTGACCTGACAGGACTCACACCTTTCTACAGCTCCGTGATCAATGCCTGGCAGACACTGAAGGTCACAAGAACTCAGGACCCTGGGCCAGGGATGTGGATCTATGAGGAGCCATTGTTTCACAACAACTTCCTTGGAAACCCCACGTTTTCCTCTGCTACATTAAGAACTAAATTTGTGCAGGCCGGCATTACTAAACTGGGCCACCTCATAAAAGCATCCATGGAAATGCTCGGTGACATCACCAACATCAGGTCCTCCAGAGTGCTGAGTAGGATTGCGGAAGAAGTCTGGCAGTCCCTGTCTGAGCCACTAAGAAGGTTTGCTAAGAATCACGCTGCCCAGTGGAAGGATGACGGCATGTACATTTTTCCCTCTCTGAGCGTCTGTCCTGCTGCTGAGGACTGGCAGGAGGAGAATGGTTTTCTTCTCACCATGAAAGCACCAGTGCTGGGTACTTTCAGCTCCTGTGGGAAGAAGCAGCTCTATTACAACTGTGTGAAGGTGCTGAACCTTCGCTCTCTGGCTGGAGTGAAGGAGTCAAAATGGTGTGAGGTATTTGCTTCAGACGTTACCCCTAAAGGCAGGTGGAGGGTCCTGTATAAACCCCCTGTTGAGAAAAGGATGGCGGACCTTCAGTGGAGGATGATACATGGAGCAATAGCCACGAACAGACACAGAGCTCACCTAGATCCAGGCACTGGGGAGGGCTGTCCATTTTGCACACAGAGGGAAACATTAGAGCACCTAGTGGTGGGTTGTCCTCGGCTGGTTGATCTTTTTAGAGTTCTGAAGGAATGGGTGGAAGCTTTAGGAGAGGTTTTCTCTGTCCCTCTGTTTGTTTTTGGACCCAAATACACAGTAAGGAGAAAACATTGGTTTTAATAAATTTTTTATTTGGGGTGGCTAAATTAGCTATTTGGAGGACCAGGAAGAATCAGATGCTGGGTCAGGGTTGGACAGATGTGGTGCGGAGCCTGAAAGGTCTGGTTGCGGCTCGGTGGGGGATCATCAGACATGTTTTATGTTCAGTAGAGGATGATGGCTCACTGGTTCTTAATATTTAACTTATCTTTGTGTAGTTGGTATTTATCCTGATGATGGAAATGAAGTCTGTGTTCTAATGTGAAGTAAATTAAAAGATCGATCTCTCTCTCTCTCTCTCTCTCTCTCTCTCTCATATATATATCACAGGTTCAACTCTGGAGGTGCAGGGTCAGAAGAGATAACAAAATAAATAGAATTGCAGCAACATAAATACTACACAGAAAACCAGGAATAAGGTCACTTCCCTGAATGTTCACCAAGTGTTGGCCGTTACCCTATGATAAACACAAAAAAAGAAATAATTAAGAAAACATAATTAAACTATAACTAAATTAACATATTAATACTTAATTTACCCAAAACAGAATGTAACTAAAATAGATCCTTCTTAATTTTACATAATAGTAAAAATAATTTTCTCATTATATATATTCTCATATCATTAATTATATGCTGGTGTGTGTGTATATATATATATATATATATATATATATATATATATATATATATATATATATATATATATATATATATATATATATATATATATATATACATATATACACACACACACATGCACGATTAATCACATTTCTCACATTTCCAGACAGCTTATAACAAAGATAATTGAAGTAATTAAGTCATCAATTCAACAAAATGCACTTTTATTGTTGTTCTTTACTTTGACACACTTTAACAAAGCTGTGAAATAACACAATTAACTGGCTTTTGCATAAAAAAGCACATCCTAATGTGTGTTTTGTGACTGAAAAAAAATCTGTTTGAAAATCAGTATGGATTAGTGTGAACTCTAATTTATTTATTTATTTTTTCCAGTGTCCTGTCTAGCAATGTGGCAATAAGAATTGTTGTCTTAATGCCAAATAGAGCTTTACAGATTTTACTTTCACAAGTGGAGCAGTCAGCTTTCGCCATAGTGCTCCGCTTGATTCATGCATGTAAATAGTTTTATTGTGATTCATGCGTGGAGTATTTCAAATTATGTGGACACTACAATGGGGAAGTAGGAGAGTAAAGGAAGAACAAGAAGAGAAAAAAAGAAAGAGAAGAGGTGAAAGAAAGAGGAGATAAAAGGGAGAGAATGATAAATGGGCTCGGAGACATGAGATGTTCTTGGGAGAGGGAGCGGTTTGGACCCGAACCTGGCTAGTAAAAAAAAAAAAAAAAAAAGCAGTCACATTCACACCTTCCCACCCTAGTGCCCCACTCACAACGCACAGACTTTCAAATCCCGATCCTCCCTACGCCTGCTCAGATGTGTTGTTGCATGTTGTTCTCAAGTGTGTTTAAAACTGGGAGTACCGAAGGGGGTGCCCGGCACAGTCCACCTCCCCCTCCGGAAGGTAGCTGGTGGAAGGTAGCAGCGCACCCCCTCCAAGCAACTGCCCAGAACCCTCAATATCTAAATGCAAGAGGGGGTGGAGGGAGCCATCCAAGGCGAGGCTCACACAACATAAGCCCCCCCAGATGTCTTTACCCCCACCCCCCCATACAATGGCCTACATGTATGCGCGTTGTGAAAATGTTTTGAGTGAAAGTGTCTAAAATGCATAATAAAAATTGGGGTGAGGGACGTCATCAGAAAGTGGCAACCTCCAGTAACGCCCCCCTCCCCAAGGTCCTACATGTGTGGCAGTGTGATGGAGCAGGCAGAGGGAGAAGTCCAAGGATGGGGAGAAAAGGAATGGGGAGCATACTGCACTCCCAGGGAGCCAGCTCCCCTAGTGACTCGAATAGGCACCCCCGCTCCCCGAAAGCCCACCCGGAAAAGGGGGCCCCGCCAGCCGCACCACCATAGCCCGGGGGCCAGGGATAGGCGGTAGGGCCAACCACCCACCAGGACCAACACTTCCACCCCCCCCCCCCCCCAACCCACCCACCAAACCTCCTGGCTTTCCCGGAGGTTAAGAAAAAAAGAAGGAAAAAAAAAGGGGGGGGGACCCCGGCTAGCCAGCCCGCACGAGCCACCCAGAACCCCTCCCCCCAGACCGGGAGACGGCATGGACCAGGACCGAGATAGGGGGCCGGACACAGAGCCCTCCAAACAACTCACCATACATACAACAATAGACATCCAGGCTGGGTTACTCCCCACTCCCCCCCCTCCCCCACTAGCAGAGTGCCAACCCAAAAAGGGGGAGAGCATCTGCCATGAGATGTTAATGTCCATGCCCCCCTACCAGCTCAACAGGCCCCGAGGCCCCGGGCAGGGGCAGACACCCGGGCGTACACCGGCCCGGATCCCACGCGGCATACTCCAGAGAACCTGGGGCCCCCCGCCCGAGGGCAGCACACCCCAGGGAACCCCGGACCCACCCAGCGGCACCACAGCTACCCCTGTTGTTTCAGCAACCTGTATCTGGGCATCCCTATCCTCTCTGAGCAGGTTGTTTAAAGAACTCCACACTTCATCTCTCTCAGATTTAGGTAGGCATTTTAAATCCTTAAATCTGAGATCAAGTGCAGTAGCAATCTTGAGCCAGGTGAGATTGGAGACAAAAGGTGTTTTTGAATCACACTATGTTGACAGTATCATCACCTGATGGCTCCATGACTCTGAACAGATGATAGAAGGCAGGCAAAACCACAGCACAGGAGATGTAGTGTTGCCCACCTGGGGTTTGAGTGACATACCTGTGAAAACAAATTAATAACACTCTTAATTTATTTTAAGCATGTCATTGAAAAGTATTATTGCTGTCTTAGTCCTAAAATATATAAAAAAAACACATATTGTCAAATATTAACACTGCTTAATTGACCCACTGAATTAACTTATGCTAATATATTACACTGAAACAGAAATAATAAAACATAATTGCAAGGTTCAAGTAGCTCCTCCAACTTATTCAGCTTTGCAAGCTCAGCTTCTGTCAGCATGGGAATTTCAGGGAATCTTCTTTTTGTTTGTGTGCAACTTGCTGTTGATTAAGCTCTCTAGCATTAGATGGGCTGTGCTTAAAGTGACCAACAATTTTTCGACATTTGGTTAAACCAGTGTCAAAGCCACTGTCACCCAGTGACATGGTTATTGCTCTCTGTAAAGAGTGTGCAGCGCAAGGCAGGTGTTCATATGGAAGGAGTCTTGCTGCTGCTGTCATGTTTTGAGCACTGTCTGTCCCAAGCGTTACCTTTTTGTCTACGGTTCCATTCTTGTGCGACAGCCTGGATGTGCTGCGCACACGCCTCTGCATAGTGGCGTTCGATAGACTTACTTATAGTTAATGCAAAGGAACGCAGACACCAGCTGTCATCAATGAAATGAGCCGTGACACCCAAATAGTTGTCATTACTAGTAGATGCCTCCCAAATCACATCCCTCAGTCTAACATCTTCAACAATATTGACAGGGCAACAATTTTTGGCAACCCAAAAAGCAATAGCCTCCATTATTTTGGTGTTGGCTTGCTTGGAAAGTGGCTCACCTTTCACTCCAAACTGCTGCAAAGTTGGTTGTCGGAGACCTCCTTATTCTAACGTTCCAGCCGCACCAGCGTGCTTCGCCTTTAGGTGATATGTAAGCGATGAACTGCTTCGGAGGTAATTAAATTCACCTTTGCAAAGCACATAAATAACTTTGGTTTTGTCCAAAGCCCCATCTAGTAACAACTTAAAACGAAACTGTCTGTTTAACAGCATCTCTTTTTTTTCCCAATCCTAGCTTAAATCAGCAAATAGAAGTGTATACGGCAACGCAAAAGACCCAGTTTTCAAATTAACTGTTGCATTATTGGTTTTTTTTAATCGCATCAAGGTAAGCAAAATACCGCGAGTAGTTAATGCGATAATTTTACCAGCCCCCATATATATTTTATTGATTTATTTTTTGCTTAGTAGTTTAGTTACGTTTCACGAGC
This sequence comes from Fundulus diaphanus, assembly GCA_037039145.1. NCBI lineage: Eukaryota > Metazoa > Chordata > Actinopteri > Cyprinodontiformes > Fundulidae > Fundulus > Fundulus diaphanus. Next base: position 12,766,163 of record CM073121.1, on the reverse strand, counting down.
CTAGTAGAGGGGATTTGTTAATTAAAACAGTGTTAATTCAGATTAACTGCATTCTATAGTGGTGTTTTCTGGATGTTCATTTATTTCTGTTTAGAAATTCTTGAACTTGAAGAGAAGTTGTCACTCATTCATTCTATATGTTTGTGTAAGCACTAAGTTGGTAGCTTAGTGCTACAATAGGTCCTTTAACAATTAGAGGGAGCTAGTGAGTCAGAACCCAGGGAACAGAACAGATTGGAATGCAGAGTTTCTATTCTCACAAAATGGGTTTCTTAAAAAGCTAAAAACACAATAAAATGTTCTTTAAATAACCTAAAATCAGTAAAACAACTAAAAACGGGAGGCTTCCAGTCCAGAATAATTGTGTCCTTAATTTTGAACCAAAATACACTTAAAGGGCTGGAATCACAGCAGCAGAGCCCACAAAGAAGGTCAGTTTCTTAGTTCCACCCCGCAGCCGTCTCGGGATTGGTCCGGTCATACCGCGTCCTTGCTGTGGTCCGCCCCAAGCGCCACTCACTCGCCACTGGACTCCTGCAAATACAAACACACGCTGGCCAGAGGCGTTGTTTGTGGAGCCAACTGATCTTTGCTGCGACCTTTCCGACGTGGCAAAACCCTGCAGATGTCAGTGGAAAACGTTTACTCACGGATGCGGGCAGAGTTTCACCTCTGCCCCGCTGCCAATCCAATGCTTTGTTTTTCACTGCACTCTGTTCCTGCTGCAGAGATGGTCCACGTCGTGCCGATCAGTTTGCTTACTTGGCGGTCACTTAGTCTTTCCTCCCACCACACCTGGCTGTTATGGCCTGCTTCCCCTGTAGTGAGTTCTTCACCCTTTAAGTGTTCTGCCAGCTTCCCTTGGCAGGTCTGTGAAACAGCTGATAGGCTGTTTCCAGGCACACCCACAACTCCACAGGTGGCCATCATCAGGTAATTTGTCCTCTCAGAGTCCACAGTGGATCAAAACAACACAACAGTAAAAGCATGCAGTAAAAGAGAAATCTCACATATTTACATAATCACACTATCACAATAAAACAAATTTCCACTGTGTGACATTTGCAGAGTTTCCTGGTAAAAGAATGCCAGTGCTCGAATTACCCTTTCAACTTTTGTCCTAATATCAGTTGTTTGTTGCATGCTAAATGCACAGGACAGCACAAACATAAAAAGTTGTTAGGAGCCATAAATGGTAGCAACCAGTGATGTTATGAAATTAGCCGAAGCTTCAAAGTGTGTGTCGAGTAATGGAGGGGGTGTTTCTGCAAAGCGTGTATCGAGGATTGCTTCATTTAGTGGAGGAACCGAAGATGATGGCGTCTGTAGCCTCGCTACCCACCTGTACCACGTGACTCCTTTGGGAAGTGGTTCTGATTGCCTGCGAGTTTTGACAGGCGTTTAAGCACCTCGGTATTAAGTCAAAGTCTGGGTGTTTGTTGGAGAATTGCCGTCAGTTTAGGTTTTGATATAATTTTGATAGTTTGGAGAGTTTAGCTGAGAAAAGGAGAGACAGATGATAGAGGATGGAGCCAGCTGGGAAGAGGATTTCTTTGTGGGAACGTTTTGACTTGATTTCGCCCAATAAAATATGGTAAATTTAACATATATAAGATTCATTAGATTTGCTAATCAAGAACTGTATTTTTCACTGTTTCTTAATATATTTATAGGTGAGGTGCATCAGCTGGCCTAAAAACTGACATCCCTTAAATGGAAAAGTTGAATATTGTTGGAGGGTGGCTTTCTTTTTTGCCTCCATTCTATGACGCATTGTTGAGTTGTCTGCAGAGGAACATTATTCTGTCTCTAAAGTGGTTCCCCTCATGAAAATGTTGGAGGATAGCCTTCAGGAAGAGATGACAAAGCCAGCACCAGCAGCAGTGTTAGAAGCTGGACACCACCTCCTCAGGCAGTTACAGGAAAAGCTTTGGATTTTGCAGACCACAAGTATTCTATCCCTTGCTACCCTCCTCGACCCTAGATTCAAAGTTGTAGGTTGTTTTTTTCAGCCAGACTAAAGCCACCAAAGCAACTAAGAGACTGACCTCAGAGTTTGCCACCATTTTGCAGTCCATAAATAGCACAGAGATCTCCTAGGCTTCCACCTCTCACAATATCACTGGAGGTAATCTATTATTTTACATTTTGAGATCAATTAGTTCTATTAGAAAGCTTGATAACATGATCTGTTGTTTTCTCTTAGGTAGCAAATTGCCATCGTTTGGACACGAGTGCAATGGAGGTAAGAAAAAAGCAAAATGTAACTGCAGATGCCACTGTTGAAGTCCAACGCTAACTTTCAGATCCCAATATTACCAGAATGGAAAATCCACTGGAGTACTGGGAGGGGCAAAAACTACTGTAACCCAATTCAAACAAATTCACATTTGCGTTTTTTGTGCATGCCAGCATCTTCAGTGCCCTGTGAAAAGGTGTTTTCAAAGGCAGGAGGAGTAGTGTACAAAACAAGAAAAAAAAATTAAAACCAAGAAACTGTTGAAAAACTCTTATTTCTGAATACAATCTCCCATTTTGCACATCAATGTCCAAGTTGCACAAGCATGTCCAGTGCCCCCTTTCAAGTTCCACAAACGCTTTCACTGTCTGTCTGGTTAAACCCATGCCATTTCACTGAAGTGACAGAAAAACACACACAGCCTGCACTATAGGATTGAGCTTTTCTTAGAAAAATTGCCCACAAAAAATTGGAAAATATTGTATAATACACATGTGATAATCATAAGATAAATTAATGGTTATTACCTATTAGTGATTATTTCAAAGGGCCCCAAAGGATAAAAATACAGGCAAGCATCATAGATTATATTGCTTACTGTGATTATTTACTCGGCCAGTAGGCGGTTTCATATGCAAATGAAGCTTTGAGATATTAACCCTTTGCAATTGGCTGAAGTGGTTCAATGCTCCATGAGGCTTCATCTCACCATCACTAGTAGCATAGGCTGCTACTAGTGCAAAGAAGGCCGAGACACCGACTCAGGATGACAACAGGAAAGCAAGGCAAGGCAAATTTATTTGTATAGCACATTTCAGTACAAAGACAATGCAAAGTGCTTTACATGATTAAAATATAGGAAAATAAAACAGAATAAAAGCAAGTTGGAATAAAACGTAGAAACAAAATAAAACATGGAAAAATATAAACTAAAAGCAAATATTAAAAACAGTTAGACTACAAAGTTGAACTAATGATATTTCAGTAAAACAGTTTAACTAGAACAGTCGAAGGCAATCCTAAAAAAAAGTGTTTTTAATCTTGATTTAAAAGAACTCAGGCTTTCCGCACTTTTACAGTTTTCTGGAAGTTTGTTCCAAATAAGTGCAGCTTAGGAACTAAATGCTGCTTTTCCATGTTTGGTTCTGGTTCTAGGTTTGTAGAGTAGGCTGGAGCCAGACGACCTGAGTGGTCTGGGGGGTTGATACACTGGTAACATGTCTCTGATGTATTTAGGTGCTAAGCCATTCAGGGATTTATAGACTAACAGAAGTATTTTAAAGTCTATTCTCTGAGATACAGGGAGCCAGTGTAAGGACTTTAGAACTGGGGTGATGTGCTCTACTTTCTTAGTCTTAGTGAGGACGCGGGCAGCAGCGTTCTGGATCAGCTGCAGCTATCTGATCCACTTTTTAGGCAGACCTATGAAAACACTGTTGCAGTAATCAATTCAACTAAAAATAAAAGCATGGATTAGTTTTTCTAGATCCTGCTGAGACATTAGTCCTTTAATCCTGGAAATGTTCTTCAGGTGATAGAAAGTAATTGTCTTTAGATGGTTTTGGAGGTTCAGGTCTGAGTCCATCACTACACCCAGATTTCGGGCCTGATCAGTGGTTCCTAGCTGAAGTGACTGAAGCTGTGTGCTAACTTTTGATCTCTCCTCTATTCGTCCGAAAATTATTACTTCAGTTTTGTTTTTATTCAATTGAAGAAATTTTTGACACATCCATGCATTGATTGCTTCTAAGCATTTGCCCAGTGCTTGAATGGGTTCATTGTCACCTGGTGACATGGTGACGTAGAGCTGCGTGTCGTCTGCATAGTTATGGTAGCTGATGTTGTTTTTTATGATCTGAGTTAGAGGGAGCATGTCGATATTGAATAGGAGGGGACCCAGAACAGACCCTTGGGGAATCCCACATGTGTCATCTCTGATGTAAAGTTACCTACTGACACAAAAAACTCCCTGTCCTTTAAGTAGGATTTAAACCAGTCGAGTACTGTACCAGAAAGGCCGACCCAGTTTTCCAGTGATCGACAGTATTGAATGCTGCACTGAGGTCCAATAGAACCAGCACTATGGTTCTTCCACAGTCTGCATTTATATGGATGTCATTAAACACCTTGACAAGGGCGGTCTCTGTACTGTGGTGAGCACGGGAAACCTGACTGGAAAACTTCAAAGCATCTGGTCAATGTTAAGAAGGTGTTTAATTGTTGAAACACAGCTTTTTCAATAATCTTACTGATAAAGGGGAGGTTTGAGATGGATCTGTAGTTCTGCTGAAGTAGTTTGTCCAAATTGTTCTTTTTCAACAGTGGTTTGATAATTGCTGTTTTAAGGAACTGGGGGAAACATCTGACAGAAGGGACATGTTTATTATCCGAGTCAACTCAGACGCTATGACAGGCAAAACTTTCTTAAAGAAAGCTGCGGGTAGAACATCAAGGCAGCAGGAGGAACTTAGCTGCTGAATGATTTCCTCTAAGCTTTTGTAGTTTATTTGGCTGACTTGGGACATTTTGTCAAGATAAGTTCTAGTTGGATACAGCTTTGGTTCTGGAGCTGATAAGGATGTACAGACTGATCTTCTAATCAACAAACAGGGGGATTTGTTAACCTGTCGACCGTGGCAAATAAGGTACGGGTATTATTAGTGTTTTTGTTCATGACCTCAGAGAAGAAAGATTCCCTTGCATTTTTCAGTTGTAAGTTATATCTGAAAAATTCTGACCAGCAAACAGTCAGAAAGTCAACAACGGGCAGGATGCCAGCAAAGGGCAAACAGCAACTTAAACAATACCCATAAGAAATTTATACGCAAAAGACACTAGCATTACACTTACCACTTGAGCCCAAAATGTAGCTCCAGTGAAGAGGGACGATTAAGCAAACTTCTGCTGGTGCCCTACCAAAACAACAGAGGCTAAGCTAAAGCCAAGCTAACAAACACGCCGAAGATAAGAAACACTCCCTAGCATGATGAATGAGCGTTGTTTAAAGCTGCATTCATGTGCACATTTGCACACAAATGTCACACTAAGGGAGGATATAAGTTAGCACAAGTCACAGATTAAGTAAGAGGAGGTAAAGCTTCACTACCCCTCACATATATCACTGACAGCCACAGCAGCTTGAACCAGGCAAGCCAAACAACAGACGTGATATTAGACGGGTGGAGGAGGGCACTGTATATGAGTATAGAGGTCCGTGAGATGATGTCATGCAACCACCAGGCACCGTATTGGCAGGATTAGCTTGTAACTAATCAACAGTTGTTCAGTTTCGCGACGATCGTTGACTCGTGTTGTGCCCCTGGATGCACAAACCACCGAGGGAAGATAAAAGACAGAGCATTTTATCACATCCCTAAAGATCCTGTTAGGAAGGAAAAATGGATTTCAGCCATTAAACGGGCTCGGAGCGCATTGAAGAAAACCGAGCACTGGATCCCGTCACTCAAGGGATTCTGCTTGTGCAGTGAACATTTCATATCAGGTAACCTCAGGCGGACATAATTTAATATAATTTGGATTTTATCTTTTACAACAGTATTACTAGCTATTGCATTACATTTTTGTGTCCAGAGTTTTCATGGTAATGATTTGCCAATGCAGAAATAAAAAAAAATTCCGCAGCAGTGCAACAGTACTGTAGCCAGAGCTATTTCCTAACACTAGCATGCAAACGTTTGTGTAGTAACTAAAAGGCCTGTACAGTAAACAATCGAAAAATTTGTCATCATGACTTTTTCTGAATATATTGGCTAAAATTTAAAATCAGCAGCCTGCATAGGCCTAATCCAACTTTTACACTATGTATGATCCAGTACAGTGCCTGACTGAAAAGTCAATCCTTCAGCTTCTCATTGTACACACTGCATGAAAAGTGAGATTTTCGTCCCCGTAAACTTCCGCAGATCTCCCTCATTTTCGGTAGTTGACAATTTGCAACCCGCGCTTGTCGCCGTTTGTCAGTGCCACAAATTGTCGGAACCGGACAATGACGTATGTGGAGAGGGATCAGCTGTACTAATGGCCCTAATTAGCATATGAATGCAGCGAACCCGCGCGGCTGGCCAGGTCTGGCTTGAATAACATACCCAGTATTGGATCAAACTATTTCAAACAAGTAAAATCGCTCCTGATTGGCAGCAAAACCACACGTGGCCAGGCCAGGCTTGAATGTTCTTACTGAGTATTGGATGAAACCATTATTTTCAAACAAGTAAAATCACTCGTGATTGGTTGGCATATAAATATATATATATATATATATATATATATATATATATATATATATATATATATATATATATATATATTATATATATTATGCTGTATATTCATGTTATCCTATGTAGGCTACTACACTATTATTAGGCTACCATCAAGGACATGAATGAATTTATACAGGAAATGAAGATTTGCCAGGAAGATGTTTATGCAAAGAAAGAGCTTTATTAAAACAAACACAACTATATACAACGCGAGGATCTGCCCACACATGGGTATCCAAAAAACTACAACTCCGTGAACTGTCCGTGTGCCTCCTCGGGGTTGTAGGTAAATGCTGGCGGCGTTCTTTCCGAGGCAGGTCCGTTGTGCAGACGCCTACTGTGCGTGGCTCTGTACTTCGGCGTCGCCTCTAACCGGGACTGCAGCTTCACACAGAGTTCAGAGAGATCCGGCCTACGAAATGACGGCGGCTGTACAATCCATCCAGAGACCCCGCCAACGACGCCATCTTCTTCGTCAGACATGAGGTCGACGATGGCGGACTTCCAGAGTTCCACTTCCTCATCCGCTAGAACACTCTGCCTCGATTCCAGCAGCTGTAAAAAAACAAATGAATCAGTACTGTGCGATGGGATGCACTGCGTCTGGACACAACACATCTATCAATGCACCTGAAAAATAGTCACCAAATAAAGTCTTACCTTCTTTCTTCTGGCTCGACTCCGAGCTGAACCGCAGCTTCCGCCCGCAATGAGTTTTCTGGCTGCGTACCGTCCTGCGTGCCGTCTCATAATAGGTCTTACAAGCGGCTGGAAAACAATTAAATGAGAGTGGTATGAATAAAAATCAAACGCAAGTCACAGTAACATTAAACAAGGAAGGAGAAACAGTAAAAACGAGTCACTTACACACAATTTCGTCTTTATCAACATCGTGTAAATTTGGACTTGCAGATATTGCTCCAAGCAAATAGGAGGTCACCGCCTTGCTCCGGTTCATAGCGCCTGCAATTTGTCTCAGAGTTGTGAAGACAGCGTACTGCTTCCTGTAACAAAAAAATACACTTTAATAAAGCTTGTTCTTTTGCAAGGCTACTAGGCTATCCTTAGCGTTGGTTTTAGGCTAGGCTACTTTTAGCTTAGCTAGCATTCACCGAACATATTCTTACCGCAAGCTTGCGATTGTGCACCCGTCTTCTCTTCTTGGAGTTCTCCTGCACAGTCGTTCGACTGCAGAGCCGCCAACTTGTCCTCTATGGACAGCAACCTGGAGTTTACCGAATTCTGCAGTTGAGTGAACCGCTCATTCATATCGGCAGTATGTTGTACGAGACAGTCCACTTCTTCTTCTTCTTCTACTTCTTCTTCTTCTTGATTCTTATTGGCGGTTGGCAAAAAACGTTTAGGTGAGCATTACCGCCACCAACTGGTATGGAGTGTGGACCGCATGACAGGAAAAAAAAAACAAAACAAAAAAAAAAAAACTATATCCTATTATACAACCTACTCTGTTTCAAAAACTCAAATATGACCTGGTATCCTCTGCTTCCTGATTCCTTTCGCAATAAATCAACAATATCAAGTTTAATTTTCATGTTACTAAGTTTACTTGTCAACCTGTTTCTCTGAATCCAATATTTATTACAATTCAAAATTACATGTTCCACAGTCTCATCTTCTCCACAATCACATTTCCCTGTCTGATGTTTACCTATAAAAAAATAATGATCTATTCAATCCAGTGTGTCCCATTCTAAGCCGTGAAATAATTATCTCTTCTCTCCTGTTCCTTTCTGTTATTCTTATTTGTCCAATTCTCTTTTGTATTTTATAAAGTCACCTTCCTTTCTTTTCTTTATCCCATAACTTTTGCCACCTATCTTTGGCTTTTTGTTTAATTATACCCTTTATTTCTGTTATACCAAAACTAACATTAATATCTACCCTTACCTTATTGATACTCTCCTTAGCCATTCTTTCTGCCATTTCATTTCCTTTAATCTCGTTATGTGCCGGAACCCAAACAAAATTTACTACTAACCCCATCATAATATTTATTCTGTAAAGCGTTTGTTGTATTTCAATTAATATATCTGGTCTACTGTCTGACTGATTATTTGGCAAACTGATTAATGATGAACTAGAATCTGAGCAAATGATAGATTTTACTGGTCTTACCTCTTCCACCCATTGAACTGCTAAAAGCAAAGCTAGCATTTCTTCTGTATATACTGAAACTCCATCACTAATCCTTTTTCCTACCTTAATATGAAACTGTGGTATTATAAATGCTATCCCTACCCTACTAGCTGTGTTTTTTGATGCATCTGTATATATAGGGTTGGTTAATGAGATTTGATTAATGTTTCATTTTGGAATGACATAAGCAACACCCATTCTTTTATCAGTTAGTTTAGATGCATCTGTATATATAGTTAAATCCTCACTATACCTCTCCATTAAATAACTCTGCACCCTGTATTTGTCCATGTCATTATTTTGTTTTTCTTCTAATAATCCCAAATCAGTGGCCACGTCCCTAAAAACCCATGGTGGAGTATCCGGGAAAGGTACAGTGGGACTTATTTTTAGTTCATTAAACCCCATTTCATTTACTTTATCATGAATGACCCAACCAAAACTTCTGACTTGAACATTTCCACGCTCTTGGCATTGCTTCAATACCGACTGACTCATATGAGACAGTCCACTGATAGCAATCAGCAGTTTCTTCTCGTCAGTCTGCGGACTGGCTGAAAGTTGTAGATCGAGAGGAGTTGAAGGCGAGTTGAACGCGAGACGTGGGGTAAACTCCCCCTGCAACCCTGATTTGCATTTGTATAGCTCACAGCATTTTCATTTACATGTTAAAGCCTCCCCTAGAATTAGGAGGAGGGGGGTCATGGGGGGACAACTGCCACGTCAATTTCTGACAATTCATGGCAGTTTTCGGTGTTGCCTGCAAATGACCGTGAACAGCCGTTAACCTGAACTTCCACGACAATCTACAGTGCCGCATAGTGACGAAAATCACACTTTTCATGCAGTGACAGTGAGCAGAAATATTAGGCAAGTGAGTATTTTGATCACATCATTATTTTAAGGCATGTTAAGGGAGGGGTCATTTAATCTTTGTGAATGATTCACCTGTAACAAAAACTGCCGTAAAACTCCCTATTTTAGCTACTAGTTGCTGTCTAATGTTATAGCCTCTGCAAGCATAATTGTAGGCTACTTACCCTTGTAGTAACAATGAAACAATCCCATTGTGGTAAACTCTACAGCAGAATCTCGGCCACAAATCCCAACTGATTCGATTTATATCCCTCAAGACTTTTGTAGACCTTCAGCGATTCTCTGGTGTAGTGAGAGGGAAAGTTGATTAACTTCATACCCAGCCATCACTGTGTCTCAAGACGTCTCAAGATGTCTGAATAAGAAGAATTAAGACGTCTCAAGACATTTGTGCACATCAAGACGTCTTAGGATATCTTAAGACAAAAAATCTGAAGACATGCACCCATGTCTTAAGACATGCAATTGCAGGAAATGAGATGCTCTCAGACAGTATTTTGTGTCTTGAAGACATTGAGTGTCTTTAGATGTCTTAAGACATATTTTTTTGTCTTAAGACATTCAAATCTTAAGATGGCTTAAGACACCCTTTGCAGCCGTTCTCAAAAGCATGGCCAAGCTATCTGGAGTTTTATGATTATAAAATTTGGGAGCAAAAAGGGAAAATATGGGCATCATAAGTTGTGTTGCCTTTCAGGCATGAATCTGAATGGACCTTTGTTTTGAAGGAGCTGTTATTTTGAAGGGCAGTTTTTACTAACATTCCAAATCTCAGGTTTGTTTTCAGTTAGTACGACAGTTAGTACGGCAGATGGAGGTTAGCAGAGTTCACATTTAGCTACATTTCTGTGTTCAACTACCTGAATTTATCACTGTAAACGTCACAGAGGCAACGTCGTAAGTTGATAATTTCATAATTACATTTATAAGTTTATATGTACTACGCATTGGGGAGCAAATTAATATGCTGGCCTGGGCCACCCTATGATTGGTGACTGCAGCCGCTTTGAGCGATACCACCAGAGGATCAAGGACTTGGGTAGGTAAGTTTTCCGTACATTTCATATACTAGGTCCTGAAGGTCTTTGAAGCTCAGTCTTGATATTTTTGTTGTACTTCAGTTATTGCTCATAAAAATGGTGTCAGTATTGAAAAATTAATGGTGAAGAGGATTGCTGTGTTGGATACCCTTTGCACACTGTCAACACCAAATGAGGAAACAGCAGAAAATACATCTGTTCCCGGGCTTCAAGGCTATGCCCCGGTTTACAGGCCATCAGGATCAGCCACAGTGATATCTGCAGCTGAACTTCAAAGACATGGGCTTGGTAGGTAAATCTATGTTACAAAAATAAATTACTAAAATAGTTGTATTATTAAAATATTCTTGGATGTTCCATCAACGATGACTAAAAAAAGGTAACAAAATTATTGTATTTATTGTAATTAATTTCTTAACAGGGTTTCACCTTGGAACCCAAATGCCAGAGCTATCCTACCTGAAAGTGTCAAAAATGATGCGCCAGCCAGACCTCATGGAGAGAATGGGGGATAGAGTCCTGACACAGGAAGAGATCCTTGGCCCAAAGGTGTGACTTCTGTAGCTGATCTCAATCCAGTACAGGAAAATACATATTAATAAATATTATTAAACATTATAATGTACTGAATGCACCGTCTTCTTGTATAGGAACATCATTAACATAATTTGTTTTTATTCCCAAGGTTTGGATAAGGTTTGTTTTTTTTCAGCCAAATTCATAAAAGGATAGCACAGAGCAGCAATTGTACCAGCAACAAAGCATACTGCATAGCATTTCCCAGACGCTGTGCATCATTTTGTGTATTAGACCCTTGGATTTTTATCTAAAAAAATGGAATATGCCTTTTATAATATACCTTTTTAATGAATGCAAGTGTTTTAAAAATATTTTATCTCATTCACAGATTTGATGTAAAGACTCTCAAAGTTGACTCATTTGTGGAGATAGCCCCTGTCATGATTTTGTCACGATGAACCCGGACTCAGACCACACACACGGAGCTCAGTTTAGTAATGTTTATTGCGGGGGGGGAACAGGAGGCGCTGAATTGCTGGAGGTCGCTGGAATGCTGCGGTCACTGCGTCGCAGACACGGGTACCTCCAGAGCAAACTTGAGAATCCTCTGAGAGGGGAGACAGGATTAGTCCAACAAAGAGAAGAGGACCTACTTGACACTGGAAGGTAGCGGGCTGCCACGGAGAACTCGGGAGCTCAGTCAAACGTAGGAAGATCCTTGGCTGACGAGGAACAAAAGGTTGACACCCAGGAAGACGTGAGAGGATCTCTTTCTGTGCATCAGGAGAACGAAGACGAACCAGCGAGGAACTGAAGGTAGAGTGAGGCTTAAATAGGGAAACTAACAGGTGGAGTGGATTCTGTCTGATTGCAGACCTAACGGGTGTGACTGATTACTAGAGGGTAAGCAAAGTGAGAGGAACTGAACTCGTAAAACAAGAAGCACGACCAAAACTAAACCCTGACAGCCCCCTTCAACCCAACCCATGTGAATGACAGTGACAGGCAACCAGTGAAAATCACAACCATATGGGCTACAATCTCTGGTAAAGTTACATCTTGAATATAATGTGTAAGCAGGATTATAGAGAAACCGGGCAATGTAAACCTCATAGCATAATGCATAACACTAGGTTAAGTTACAGTTTTACTAGAGATAATTTTTGTATCCCATGGCTACATGCACAATGTTTTTCCCCAGATATTCCACTTGTCCTGTTTGAGGGTACCACTTTCTTGCTGCAACGCACAGAAGACCCACTGACAGGCTGCAAACAGTATCAAGAAGGGGGAAAAATCATTTTTCCAACATCAGCTATCACTGACACCCTCCTGTTCCTCCACCACAAATGCTTCTGGGAGCCAATTGAAAACCTAGGAATCGGGACAAAGCCTGCTGTCACCAATGGACAGTACTGTCAATTAGTTGAAAAAAAATCCTTCACAATCCAAGGAACAAATTGCATCTTAGAAACGCATATCCACACTCTTATATAGAGTAACCTTACCAAACACAAACACACACACACACACACACACACACACACACACACACACACACACACACACACACACACACGTGACTTGATGTCAATTTTGTAAACCTAATCCTCTTAACATGTTCATACTATGTGCAATAATTGCACATAGTATGAACTGTATACATTGAACTGTATTTTCCTATGTTTTATTAAATACTCAGTGTGTCATATAGGGTTTGTCATTCTTTTCTATAAACAAAAATATATAAATTATTACCAAGGAATAGTGGATAGTGATATTTTACTAAATTTTATTTCTAAGACATCTTCAGATATCTCAAGACATCTTCATATTTCCAAGACATCTTGAGACATCTCAAGTCATCTCAACAAATGTGTCTTGAGACACATCTTAAGGCGTCTTGAGATGCGGTGATGGCTGGGTATGTTGTTGTAAATGTCCAGGTATTTCAAATTCGGTAGTCCTGCGGTGCCGGCTACCGCATCAATTGTTTTAAAAAGCACACTAAGAGCTAAATATGGATCAGTAATTTTTTGTCTATTGAGTTTAGTTGTGTATCACTGTATATCGCTATGAGAAAGTTGACTGCTCCCATCCATTCCTCTCATTAATTTCTATGCTTCCTGATCCTGCCAATATGGCGGTGCAAATGTATGTATGTATGTATGTATGTATGTGTGTGTGTGTGTGTGTGTGTGTGTGTGTGTGTGTGTTTGTATATGTAGATATATACACCACAGCTTCACATTTAACCTCACGATGTCGCCTACACTTTTCAGCAGTTTAGTTTTGAAAGGCCATGACGTTTGCAGAGATGGATAAAGAAAGAGGAAAGTTGGAGGTTTTAGCTCCAAAGTTCGTCTCTTTTTCTCTGTCCTGGCTGGAACTACTAATGGATCTCTTCAATGTGCTGATTTCTGCAGAAACCCAGCACCGACTGTCATTTAATGGGAGTGGTGGAAAGAAAAGAGCCATCCCCAATGAATCCTTTCTTTCATGAGTTCATCACTTGTGGAGCCCCAAGCTTTTTACTGAGCATGGATAAAATGTGTGTCTTTGTGATTCAGCATTGTACTTACTGAAGGTTTTGATGTGTTTGTGGCTGTCGGAGATCTAGATATAGCGGCATAAAAGGCAACACTTTTCTACTTTGTTCCATTATGGCAGAAACACACATCTCCATTGAATAATGCATAGCTGTCACAGCCACCTCTTTTATTCCTACAGATGGAGGGAAATGACAAACGGCTGTGGGAAAAAAATGTTGGTGCTCCTCTCAGAAAAACTGCTGACACTTTGAGATTGGCAGATGGCCTAAAAGTGGGCCTTTTACAATCCTTTTTTGGGTCCTGGTATAAAAAAAGAGTTTCTTCAACCACTATGTTCAAAATGAATCCATATGGATATGAGGGCACATTTTTATAGATCTTCTATAGGTCTTTCCAAAATTTCTTGTAACTCATTCACACAAACTTCACAAGTAAAGATGATGCTGATGTTACATTCATTGCATGGGCTTTTCCACATACGAGTACATTTTCTGTAAATGTTAGGACTGTGGTATTAGGAAAAAAATATTTTTGATATTATTGTTAAACTTTCAATATCTTTTACTACTAACATAAGCATTCCTGGCACTTTTCTTTCTACAGAGACAATATAAACCACAAAGTCATACAAAATGGGTTTATTAAACATTAGCTCTGCATGATTCTAGAATTGCACTGTGGAAGGTGGCTGCATGTTGGAGTAGCTCAGTTTTTGTTCTGCAAATATTTCTAAAGAACAATTCCTCCTTTTTTGAGGATCAAAAGTTGATTTTTGAATATTTTTCTCAACTAGTGTTGGATGCGTTGCAGCTTGAAGGATTTCTGGCATTTATTCATTTTTGGAACATTTGTTATGATGTGTAACCATAGAAACCAGATAGTTTTCTACAACTGGGAGCAGCTGATTAACCTCCTGAGACCCAGCAATACATTTTTGTCCTCTGTGGAGTACATAGGTTTTTTGTTCATAACTCTGAAACCATATATGCCACTGTGTTAAATCCTGTTGGTCCTTAGAGAGGACATCCTGGGCTCTCCAATGATATGACATGTGGGGGTGGGGCTTTTCTAGAATTTTCTTCCTGATTCTTCAAAATGGCTGCCATCCCTGTGAGCACATTTTATCGAAAGTAGAAAGGTAAGTATATTATTTTCTAATTATGAGCTTTGTGAGTTTAATATTCAGATTGCTTCTAGTAAATTAACATCTAAGGAATAGTTAGGTGAATTTTCAGAGCCATTTAATTATTTGTTGGCATAAAACATAACCTGTTTATGTGTGTCCTCCATAGAGGACATCAGGATTTGCTTTTTATTTTTTAACCTGTTTTAATAGAAGTCAGCTCACTGACTGAGGCAGAGAAAATCCTAAACAGGATTACTGATGGAGACTCAGACATAAGGCCCGTTTACACTACATCTAAAAACCGAGCCATGCCGAGACCAGTCCGAGCTTGGTTCAGTTATCCAAGACAAGCCGACCCGTTTACACACAAAGCTTATCTCGGTTCCTTGGTTGCTCCTCGCCCCCTAGTGGCGATCTGCGGTACTACCGCTCTCTGGGATTGAAGGCGGAAGCAGCGAAACACACACAGCTGCGCCCGTAACATTCAGGAAGTTATGCTTGATATTGGGATATTTCGGTGTTTGCAGAGAGTCAGGGGAAGAAGGCAACCATTGGTGAATTTACTTGAGAAAGTTGGCTTTTTGGGAAGTGGATGAGACAAACGAACGTCTAATAAGGATTTACAGACGCCGGAAACAACGACAGACACTGAGGTTCATTGCGCTGCTAAGCAGAATCATCACTGGAAACCGTGTGGCACGGTAAGGAAGCTAGTATTATTATGAATGTCTGAAATTTGTCTGAATGGAGTGTGAATCGGGATGTGCAGCCAGACACGCCGGAAAACCCGCTGACAGTCAGCTGACTGTAAGGAGATGACGCGGTCTGCTCATGCGCTCTTGGTTATCAGAAACCGGGATAAAATAGAACCAGGCCGAGACCTACCCAAGAGCTGGTCTGCAGTTAGCGCGGTGCGGTTATGTTTAGCGCGGTCTGGTTCAGTCTGCTGACCGTTTACACACAAGAGTTATCTCGGTTACCGAGCTCGGACTGGTCTCGGCTCGGTTAAAAAAGTGTAGTGTAAACGGGCCTATAGATTTGTCAGATGAGGAGGACCAAGAGGGACAGATTTTGGTGATTTTGAGGTCGGGAGTTCAGAGGATGAGGCATCAAGTGAGGAAGAGGAGAGTGAAGTTGAGGATGCAAGGGCCCGTCGCCCACTTTGGACCAAAACTAACACGTAGGCTTCTGAGACAAGATTAGATGCGCTTAGACAGATAAGAGTATTTTTTGGATAAGCTATCACTTTTAGAGGACATAATTATTTAATGTATTTGTCTGTCTCTTAAGATTCCTGCCTGTGCTGGAAGACTCCGGAGAGGTTGTCTGTACTGCCCCAAACCGTGTAGACTGGCCACCATCAAAATACTTAAAAACATGTTTTGAAATTTTTTCAATTGTAGTGATGTTTTTTCACTCCAAAGAGTCATGTAGTGTAAAAAAAAAAAGAAATTCCTAAACTTTTTTTTCTCTGGGTCTCAGGAGGTGCATTGTGCCTTGTTGTATTGATCTGTCCCTTTTATCTCTTCTTTCTCTTTTACCTTTTCTCCCTTTTGGCATTTTGTCCCATCTGTTTCTCTCCTTTTCTTTCCTCTTCTACCTTCCTGTTTCAGTGTCCATTTAACATGAATTAGTCCTGGCATAAATTCTAATAAAGCTTCTTGCATATATAAATCAAGCGGAGTACTGTGGTGAAAGCAGTAAGGCTCCACTTGTGAAAGTAAAATCTGTTGGGCTCTTTTTGGCAATAAGACAATTCTGATTGCCACATTGCCAGACAGGACCCCAAAAAAGGTGCATTGCGCAAGTTGCACAAGTTTTAAAGTTAGACATTTATTTTCTTTGGCATATATGCCCTTACAATTGCCTGACGTGTAAAATGAGTTATGTTCTATTTACCGCAGTTGCCTCTATAGGCCCCATTAGTCAGTTTATGAGAGAGAGATTGTGGCCGAATCATCTGGGGAAGTATGTGCGTGTGACGTGCTGCACGCTCTCATTCAAACAGTTTGAACTGTTCAACTTACTTTGTTGATAGTCTCCGCTGCCACTGAGGCATTAGAGAACACCGACTGTTTTAGAGATGGACCACAAAAGACCAGCAACAAGCTCTTCTCGGACACCATCACAGACTCCACACAAGGGTAAAAATAAAAATCTCTAGTGTGACGAAAAGGGAAAAAAATGGACTCAGATAGGCAAAGGAACAAAACCAGTGTAAATATCGGAGCAGTTCTTATGCAGTGGAGGGAGCTCCGTTTTGCCCTGGGAATGAAAAGGGGCAAGCAGTTGGCCCTCGTTTTGCTAATAAGATAAGATGCTGTGACAGAGATCTTTTACTTCTGACAAATTTGTATCTGCTGCATCAGGAGCACATATTCAGCAGAAATGGTGAATCCAGTCAACTCCTCCTCATTTCCAACCAACTACTTGATAACTCTTGATAACAATCCATGACGTTCATGTGCTAACCTTCCCTTTCCACTTCAGTCTCACAGACAGCTGCTACTGCCTCGCTCTGGCTACAAAGCCCACACTGAAGTTTATACCTGCCTGCAGTAATAGTGGGGTTTGCTGCCAGGACGAGGTCGCTGTCTTTGAGACCGACGGCAGAAGTGTAAAGGCTATCATGGCTCCCTCAAGTAACTGGAGAACAAATGGTGCTTTCACAGCGAAGTCCCCAATAACACAGAAAAAGGAAGTTGCTTTTTTGGAGAAAGAATAAATCGGTGGAGCAGAGGTCTGAAAAGTCGCTGGCAACAGCGCTGCTGTGACAGAGAGCATCGGCCTCCTCAGAAAATAACAGGAGGGGGAGGGGTGCCAGTTTTTTCCCTCTGCAATCTGTCTGGCAGAGACCTGAGCGAGCAAGCACATGAAGGCATGGATAGTTTATTATCAAGAGCGACCCAAACCTTTGAGATTACTGAGCAGACTGGACCGGGCAAACAGGCCAGGCCACCTTTGAGAGCACCGGGAAAGGTGCTCCCGATGGCCAGTCCGCCCCTTCCATTATTGACCTTATTAAAAAGGGTAGCTGTGTTTTTCCCCTAAAAAAATCATTATTGACTCAATACAAAACAGTTCCGTTGAAAATAAAATATTATTTCTATATAATTTTATATGACAACATAATATTTCTAACTTTCTTACCTCAGAAGACATTACACCTCTTTTTTTTTTTTAAACCAACCTGTGAAGTCCTAACGGTTAGCTTTTTTTCTCTTCTCCCATGCGCGTGCAGGACACTGGTGTCATTTCAACTTGTCGTGAGAGGGGTCAGACGTCAGCAAAAATCCTTGAACTTTCACATTGCACCTCTAACGTCTCAAAAGCTAAAATAATACTTAAGCTGCGTCCCAAAAAGAAGGTGCAAAGGATGCAGAGCAAGAATAGGAAGAAGAGAAAGAAGGAGGAAATTTCAGCCATTCATTACATGGATTATTATGGACTATGTGAAATATTTGGGAAACAGGTTGGAGAAACTCTAACCCTTAACAAGGACCCAGCAAGAATATAGGGAACACAGTAATTTGTGTTTCACTGAAACATGGCTGCATGATCATATTCCCAACTCCAGCATCCCTCTGCCAGGCTTTCTGACCATACAAGCAGACAGAGATTTAAAGAAGAGTGGAAAGAGAATAGGTGGTGGATTGGTGGTGCTGTTTAACAAACAATGGTGTCACCCAGGACATGTCACTGTGAAGTTTCTAATCTGGAGCCCAGAAGTGATAGCAGTGAGTTTTCGTCCATTTTATTTACCCAGAGAGTTCTTCAGTGTTATTTTGGGAAAAGTCTATGTTCCACCATCAGATGTTGCCAAAAGCGCCTGTGATGTAATCAGCTCAGCTCAGCTCAGCTTGTGGCAACATCTGGTGACTTTTTTCATGCCTCACTCTCTGCTACACTTCCAACTTTTCAACAGTTTTTCACCTGCTCTACTAGAAAAAACAAAACTCTGGACTTGTTTTACATAAATATCAAAGACTCATATATCTCTAAGGCAAGACCCTTTCTTAGCAAATCAGATCAAAATCATTTTTTTCTCTGCACAGAATTTATGCCTTTTTCTCAAGGGCAAACTGCATTAAAGAGAACTGTGAGCAAATAGTCACAACAAGCGGAGGAAACCCTTAGGGGTTGATTTGAGGCAACAAAATGGGATGCACTGTGCCAACCACATGGAGAGGACGTCAGTGCCATGACTGAGTGTGTGATTGACTATATAAACTTCTGTATGGACAACACCATCCCCACCAGAACAGTGATATGCTTCCCCAACAACAAACACTGGATAAAATGAACCAAAGAAACTGCTGAATGAGAAAAAGAGCCTTCCAGAAGGGAGATACGGAACTACTGAGGACTATACAGAATATACTTAAAATCAAGATAAGATAAAGCAAGAAGGTGTACAGGAAGAAGCTGGAGAGCAAGCTACAGTAGAACAGTATAAGAGATGTGTGATCATGGATGAAGAACACAGGCTTCAAGCAGGAGGAGGATCAGACAGATGGAAGTCTGGACAGAGCCAATTAACTGAACACATTCTTCAGCTAGTTCAGTTCAGGAACCAGCTCGGCATCCTCCTCTCCTGCCAACAGCCAAATAGTCATCACACCCTCCTTTGACAAAAAAAACTTTCATGTCACACTGCAGATGTTTTATCTTCCGCCTCAGCCATGGACCCTTCTGCTTCTGCATGTTTGTTCTCAGCAAAAGATGGTGCTTCTCCCTTTGCCTCCCCCTGCACGTCCAGATGGTGTCTACCCCAGAGTCCTGAAAGCCTGTGCAGAACAACTCTCTGGGATTCTATAGGACCTCTTCAACCTTAAGAACCTAAGGTTCCACTTAGGAATCTTTAGAACCTACACAGTATTTGAACTGTTTAGAAGCAGTAGAGCTTTCTCAGCTATCTAAAATTTTAGCTTCATCTAAACCTTCTACCTGCATGTTGGACCCAATCCCAACCAAGTTGTTTAAGGAGGTATTCCCATTGATCAGTGGCCCTATTTTGGACATGATTAATCTATCCTTAGTAAATGGATATGTACCATAGGCTTTTAAAGTAGCTGTTATTAAACCTTTACTTAAGAAACCTTCTCTTGATCAAGATGAGTTAGTAAATTACTGACCTATATCTAATCTTCTTTTCCTATCTAAAATTCTTGAGAAAGTAGTTGCTAATCAACTATGTGAACATTTACAAAGTAATGACCTACTTGAGGAGTTTCAGTCAGGCTTCAGAGCTCATCATAGTACTGAAACAGCTCTGGTGAAGGTCACTAATGATATTCTCATGGCCTCAGATAATGGACTTGTGTCTGTACTTGTCCTGTTAGATCTCAGTGCTGCATTTGATACAGTTGCTCACAATATTCTCCTACAAAGACTTGAACATACTGTAGGGATTAAGGGGAAAGCATTAGGCTGGTTTAAATCTTATCTGGCGGACAGATTCCAATTTGTTCATGTTAATAATAAATCTTCTTCAAACTCTAGGGTCACTTGTGGAGTACCACAGGGTTCAGTCCTTGGACCAATTCTCTTTACTATATATATATGATTCCGATTGTCAAAATTATCAAAACAGCATAGGATTAATTTCCACTGTTTTGCTGATGACACTCAGTTGTATTTGTCCATAAATCCTGATGAATCCAATCAATTACTTCAACTACAGGCATGTCTTGATGACATCAAAAGCTGGATGACTTTAAATTTTCTGCATTTAAATTCTGACAAGACAGAAGTTGTAATCTTTGGACCAGAGTCCTCAAAAAAAAAGTTCTCAATCAATCACTTAATCTGGATGGCATTAACTTGGCCTCTGGTAATAAAGTAAAAAATCTTGGTGTTATATTTGACCAAGACATGTAATTTAAATCCCATATTAAACAGGTTTCCAGAGTTTCCTTTTTTCACCTCCGGAATATCGCCAAAATCAGAAACATTCTGTCCAGGAGCGATGCTGAAAAACTAGTCCATGCATTTGTTACTTCAAGGCTGGACTATTGTAATTCTTTGCTATCAGGAAGTCCACAAAATGCAGTTCAAATACTTCAGCTGATCCAAAATGCTGCGGCAAGAGTTCTGATGAAAATCAACAAAAGGGATCATATTTCTCCAATTTTAGCTTCCCTTCATTGGCTTCCTGTTAAATCAAGAATAAAATTTAAAATTCTTCTTCTAACGTATAACGCCCTTAATAATCAAGCTCCATCATATATCAGAGCTCTGATTACCCCGTATGTTCCTAACAGAGCACTTCGCTCTCAGACTGCAGGTCTGCTGGTGGTTCCTAGAGTCTCTAAAAGTAGAATGGGAGGCAGATCTTTTAGCTATCAGGCTCCTCTCCTGTGGAACCAACTCCCAGTTTTGGTCTGTGAGGCAGACACCCTGTCTACTTTTAAGACTAATCTTAAAATTTTCCTTTTTGACAAAGCTTATAACTAGAGTGGCTTATGTTGCCCTGACCTACCTATGGGGATGTGCTTCTATGGGCTTAGGCTACTGGAGGACATCAGGATCTATTTTTCTCACTCTATCGAGTTCTACTGTTCTTCAATTATGCATTGCTTGTCATCATTTCTGCTTATAACTTTTTGTTCTCTCTTTTTTTCTTCATAGTAGGTACATCTGGTCTGGCATTCTGTTATCTGAGACATCATCCAGAGAAGACAGCTCACCCGCTATTATCATCTAATATAGAACAGATTACTGGATCAATGTTTGCTTCTGTGCTTGTTTGTCTCTCTTGTTGTGTCTCTGCTCTGTCTTCTGTAACCCCCAGTCGGTCGAGGCAGATGACCGTTCATATTGAGCCCGGTTCTGCTGGAGGTTTTTCCTTCCCGCTAATAGGTGGTTTTTCTTTCCACTGTCGGTTCATGCTTGCTCAGTATGAGGGATTGCTGCAAAGCCATGGACAATGCAGACGACTCTCCCTGTAGCTCTACGCTTCTCCCTTTGAAGCAATCAACTGGTTCCCTTATATAAGAAATTTTTGACCAAACTGTATAATATGATTGATTTTGACTTTGTAAAGTGCCTCGAGATGACATGTTTCATGAATTGGCGCTATATAAATAAAATTGAATTGAACTGAATTGAATTAAGGCCCCCACATATTTGTGCAGACATGAGTCCGTGGACATCCGCGCCTAGTATAGGCCGACTCTGCGCGGACTCCGCCCAGACAAGTACACGCAGAGCTCAATTTTTGCTGCTGTGTACATGGTGTCACACTATAAACTGCATGTCGGTGAGAAGTCTTCACATCAAACTGTTTTATATGTGACACCGTGCTTGATACAATGAGCTGCTCCAACAAGTAGTTGCAAGGACGCACAGCACCACAGTCCCTTTCTGTTCGCAATGACAGATTTGTGGTGGGTTCCCACTGGGAAAGAAATAGTTCCAGGTGCTCAGCTAGCCAATCAAACATTTTAGCATCCGTTCTGCCACTTCTTCCCGCTGGCAGAAAGTGGGGGAATTGTAGGCAATTGGTACGCTCGACTATGAAGGGTAAAACGTCCCCAGAGAGTCAGCGCGGCTCACAGTATGTGCACAGTACTAAGTATATGGGAGCCATTATTCTGACCAAGGAGAAGGTTCAAGCGTTGTAGAAGACCTCCTGTATTGTCCAAGCTAGAAAGAGAAGTAACAAAATAAAACTAATTTACTTGTTACTGTCTTCTGCCGGCTGGAAAAGGTTCTTTATTTTTGTTTTTAGTTAAAGATGCAACACGTCCTTTGATTTCAGGTCAGCCCAGTTTTACTTCAATTCAGGAAGCAAAAATTATAAAAACCGCAGTTATTCGACTGAAAAAAAAGAAGAAAAAAAAACGAGGATGCCTTTGTCTCCTCGGAAAACCTCGTTTGATTTTGTAGTACCCTAAATTACTTAAATGTCTGGTCTTTGATCAGAAAAAAGTTGGAAATCAGCTGGCTTCACACTGCTGGATTTCAAAGCTTTACAGAGCTTTCTTCTTCGAAGGAACGAGGTGAGTGGACAGAGAACTTTCCAGCAAGTTTCTTAAAACCCAGCTAGAATGTGCTGTCAGAAAGCAACACCAGTGACATCACCAGAAAGAAGAGCCTGGTTTGAAACCCACGCCTTGCTATTATAACTGTGTGGGAGGAGCTAAGACTGCTTTTTTGTGTCCTGTCTGGCAATGTGGCAATAAGAATTGTTGTCCTAATGCCAAAAAGAGCCCAACAGATTTTACTTTCACAAGTGGAGCCTTACTGCTTTCGCCATAGTGCTCTGCTTGATTTATATATGCAAGAAGCTTTATTATAATTTAAACAGGGAATATTCCATGTTAAATTATCACTGAAACAAGAAGGTAGAAGAGAAAAAAAGGAGAAAAGGTGAAAGAGAAAGAAGTGAGAAAAGGGAGAGAATGATACAAAATCCTCAGTCTGTTTCTTCACCTGCAAAGAGAGATATAAAAAGAGCAGCAAAACCAGCTGAGAAAGTATTACAGGTACAAACAACCAATGCCTTGATGCCATCACTGAGGAATATACAGTGTTATTTAATACGGAATGTATAGAATGTATGTGACAGCTGAAGATAATAATAGGGATCTAGAAGTGAATCTGTAAGTACCTGGATCCAAGCACCTGTAGGTGTTTGTGAGTGTGCTTGTGTATGTAAAGTTTATCCATGAGAAAAATGCTCAATAGTGGTTGTGAAGAGCCACAGAGCACTGAGGCAGACGCCAGGGGAACCAAAACCCCAGTTGCCCATAGGGACCTTCAGAGCAAAGGACATCGAGGACCACCAATGCACCAGCCAGCAGAGGGGAGCAGGACGGGGGTGGGATGGGCTTTACACTTAGTGGAGACCTGAGATGTCCCAGGAAAGGGGGCAGTACAAACCCAACCTGACAAATAAACAAATAGAAAACTACATACACAGTCACATTCACTCATTCCCACCTTAGTGCCCCCACATGCAAACTCCTACAACAAAAAAGGGGACATACAGTCGCTCTCACCACACACATACTATATTCCCAGCTCCAGGCACCGGCACCCCAAAGGGGTATCCAGCCCCTCATGGTAGATGAACCCTAAAATCTACTCCAGGTGGCCACCCCAACCCAACCTACCCGGTTCATGCTCCGGTCCTAACCCCCCATCCCGGCCCCAGACCAGACGACCCACAGGCCCACCCACCCGGATATGGGGCCAACATGAACCGAATGGATCAACCAACCAGAACCCTCCATGTCTAAATCCGAGTGGGGGCAGAGGGAGCCACCAGGGTTGAGGCCTACACAATAAGCCCCCCCTCACCCCCCAGATGTTTTACCCCCCCCCCCATTAACGCCCTACATATATGTGTGTTGTGAGAATGTTATGACCTAAAGTGTCTAAAATGCTTATTAAAATTGGAGTCAGGTCCATCACCAGACAGGACTGGGAAATCCTTCCCTCTTCCCAGCGATGCCCCCACCCCCCAAGGTCCTACATGTGTGGCAGCGTGATGGAACAGGCAGGGGGAGGTGTCCGGGGATGGGAAGGAAAGGACTGGGGAGCATCATGCTCTCCCTGGAAGCTCGGCTCCCCTCCTGACTCCAATAGGCACCCCCATTCTCCAAAAACCCACTGTGAGAGGGAGGCTCCGCCAGCCGCACCACCACAGCCCAAGGTGCCAGAGACAGGTGGCAGGGCGCAAAAGCCAAGACCTACACCACCACCCAACCAACCCACCCACCCTACCTCCGGACCATCCGGAAAAAACAAAAAAAAAATTGGGTTAGCCAGCCTGTCCGAACCATGCCGACCCCTGTTCCCCCGATTGAACCAGCACCGAGAGATAGCCAGAACCAGGACTGAGAGAAGGAGCCGGACCCCTCCCCCCCATCACTGAGGAAAGAAAACTTAATCCCACCCCAACACTAACATTCAAACAACTACCAACCCACATACAACAATAGACACCCAGGCTGGGTTCACCCCCCTCCCCCTCCTTCCCCTCCCCCCACTAGCATGTAGTGCCATCACACCATGGCTGAATTGTGTTCATTTTAACATGTACGATGGGAATCAAAATGCATTTTAAGCAAAGAACTTCCACACTGCAAACATAAGGAGACACAGGCCGAAAGGACGGCCCCTCTCTCTCAGCAGGGTGCTTCTGTAGACACCCCTACAGATAAAAGTCAGAGCACTTCTGACCACCCTCCTCTTCAGACTCTTCTCCAGACTCCAAGCTGCTCATACCACCTCTCCCTGGAGCACACCAGGAAAAGGCTACTTCGGACCATGGGCCCAGGCCGGGCCTGACCGATGCACCATCCAACACCTGGGGGAAAACTCTCGTCGCCCGGGGGACATGTCCGGGCAAATCAGAGTTAAGTCTGCTGTCTTAACCTCAGCATGAGGAGCAGGAGGAAGGGATCCTGCCTGCCAGAAACAGCTTTGTTTTATTTCTCCTCAGCCTTTACAGGGAAGCGAAACCCAGGCGGAGCTGAAAAGCCGGCAGAAGGACTCACTTGTATGCCGAGGAAAGCCTGCTGTAATTGTAACTGCAACCGGGTCAGAGGCTACGGTACCATTAGACATTTCAAAAGGAGCTTGTTTTAAAGCATAAAGCATAACCATTCTGCTCGGCCATCGTTCAATAGTGCTATGAGCCTTATTCCCGCATTAATAGTGAATATTAATGTCGGTTTAAATGCAATTTTGATAACTTTAACCAATTTAGCGACCGATCGCTACAGCGACCCCTAGCGCCCGAAGGGAGAATCGCATTAATAAGATCGGCCGTTCATAAGGGTTAAATGATTTTACTGAGCAAATCACTCTTTAGAATATTATTTACTCAAAATAATGTTCTGGTTAACTTGTGCTTTGCATTGTGAATGGTTTGAAACACATGTCAAATGTTGGTCTGAATTAGTCAAGCTAATTTACCCCAATTCCACCTTCATTAAGTTGAGCTTTGATTCTTTAACTTAAACAAAATATTATTTCATCAAATAATGTTTTGTTTAACTCAGGATTCGCATTGTGAATGGATTGAAACACATACCAAATGTTTTTTTTTACTCCATTCCATGCTTTTGGAATCAGATCTGCAGTGAACAAGGATTCACTGGATTATTCTGATTATGACCAACCACTTTTGTTTGTTTTTTGTTTGTTTTGCATGTAAATAGTTCCTTTTTATCTTAATTTTGCTGAGTAGTTTAGTTAAGTTTCACTAGCCTAGTAGAGAGGATTTACTCATTGAAATATTCTGTGAATTCAGATAAACGGCATTACATAGTGATGTTCTCTGGATGTTCACTTTATTTCTGTTATTAAATTCTTGAACTTGAAAAGAAGTTGTCACTCCTTTATTCTATGTGTGTGCAGGGTTTGCTGTTAAAAGACCGCTAGTGCTCGAATTCATCCCTTTCAACCATTGTCCTGATATCAGCTCAAGAGCTGATTATCACCAGACAATACTTAACAGACAGAGGGTTATTTAATAAACATTAAATAACTTTAAACAGCGTATAATTGCACAACAAGCAGAATGCACCCCCTGAAAGGGAGAGCATCTGCCATGAGATGTTAATGTCCATACCGGCCCATACACCGGCCCAAACCCCAAGCGACATACTCCACAGAACCCAAGTCCCAGAGGCCCCGCCAGGACACCCGCCCAACGATTACACGTCCCAGGAACCCAGAGCCCTGGACCCACCCTAGACCCACCCAGCAGCACCACAGGCCAGTAATCCACGTCTGCCAGCGCAGAACCCCACAAGAACATCGCAAGCGGCCGCCCTAAGGCTCCCCAAGCCCCGCCCAGGTGGTGGCCACAGATCCTGGGAGACGGACCCACCAGATACTCCACTCCGGGCACCCCCCAGAGCCCCAAGACCCAGGCACCCCCTGAATAAGCCACTATGCCCTACAGCAGGGGTTTTCAATAGGTGAGGCGCACCTCCCCTGGGGGGTGACAAAGAGTCACAGGGCGAGGCGCGAGAAGACAGAGAAAAAGATAAAAGAAGACAGCGCTGCCGCTCAACTCTGAAACTATGTAGTGATATTCGTGCCTTCTGTTTGAGCACGCAGGAACCAATCCAAGCGTGCAGTGAGACAACTCTCAAAGCTCAAAACCGGTCTGGCGCGGCTCAACTCTGAAAAACTCTTCTCAACCAACTGTCCTCGCGGTGAGTTCCATCTCTGCTCCCGCGCTACTTTGCTCGCGCACACCTGCTCATTCCGCGCTCCCTCGACTGTTTCTGCGCTCGCGACTCCACCAGCCAAACACAGACAGGTTTTTTTTCCCCATCCAATCAGAGTATGGCTTGCAAATACTGCATTCAGATAGATTAAATCATAATGCTGCAGCCTTTGGCAGAAATTTCTAAACATCACCGTGGGATTGAAGAAAAACAAATAAAAAGTTTAATATTTTAGCCTAAAATATTTAGGCTAAAATATTTAGACTAAAATATTAGAGTTACTTAATGAGGTGTGAAAAACGTTTTTGTCTCTTTTCTTTCCAGCTTCTGGGAGGTGATGCAAAAGTTTATTCTGATCATAATCATAATCAATGTCATCATTATTTAAAGAGCACTTTAACAAAAGGTAAAACAAAGTGCCAAACATCAGAAATACATCAGATAAGAGATAACATCTAATAAAATGCTTGTTTGTTAAAATAGCAATAGGTCTAAATTGTGTATAATTGGCCTAAAAAGTAAATTGGAATATGGAACGTGTTGACGTCTCTTAAATTCAGGTTATCTTTTTTATTATTATTTCAGTTGACGTCTCCTGTTGACGTGAGTTCAGTTTGACATTGGTGTCTGTCTAGTTCAGTTTGTCTGCTGTTGAAAACAATAGTTTATGAATTTGCTCTGACAGTTAAATTTTGAAACTAAACCCTCTGTCCATGATGTTTCAGTTAAAGTAGCATGTAAAATGGAAATATTTGGATGGATATTTTATGAATAGGCCTTTTTTAAGAATGTACTTTGTTAAAAGAAATACAATAAAAAAACATGTGTTGGGCTATCAGTTGTTTTTGAAACACAGCAATCCAGGAACACAAAAGTAAGATGCATTTACTGCAGGGACTTGTGTGGGGTAGGTTTGTGGGGGGGGGGGTGCGTGGTTATCTTTACCTATTCCTAGGGGAGGCTCACCTTCAATGAATTTGAAAACCCCTGCCCTACAGGACACATCCCACAGCCCCCCACCCCCACTAAGTGATGGGGCCGATCAAAGGAGCCCAGGGAAATGGATCTGATGCGGCTGCAGATGCTGTCTCAAGACTAATATGATCCAACAAAAGATCTCTATACTAATTGATACTGAGAATATTTATTGGAATTTGTAAACCACCTTTAATATGCTTACATTTATTTTTAATTATAGATTTGTTGATATTCAAAGAATTTATTTTTATTAATACCATGTTGTATATTTAATCTATCAAATGTGATAAACTCCGTTCCTTCAAATATATGTTCCAGGTATTCAATGCCTTTATTCTTCCAGTATGGAAAGTTTATATTATTTTTTTGTAGGATGTCAGGATTATTGCAGATGGCTCTACGGCTGCATGGGATAAGTGATGACTCCTTTATTCTAAGAAACTCACACCATGCTGTCAGAGAACAGCTTATGTTGATTTTTTTTAAAGCATGTATGCCGTTTTATATTTGAGCTAATAAATGGCAAATTAGAAATCTTGATGTTATTACATATTTTCTGTTCTGTGTCTATCCAGAGCTCATCTAAGGGATTATGTTTTATCCATTTTGAGATGTATTGTAGCCTATTTGCTAAGAAGTAGTGATGGAAGTTAGGCAGATCTAGTCCCCCTCTATCTTTAGTCTAATATTCAGTTAGAGGAGAAAAAAGGGATTGTCGAAAAGCTGAAAGCAGGTCGTTAGTTTTAAGTAGTTTATTGCAGGGTTGGATGAATGTGGATCAGGTGAACCAGAGTCTTTTACCGGAGTGGAGTGGGTGAATGGAGTATGCTGGAGCAGGCTGACAGGAGGAAGCTGGAGGACCGGTTGCGCCTTGAGGCGGGACCCAAGGCTGGCAGGCGGTTTCGGGACGGGAATGGAGCAGAGCTTGGCCAGAGAGTTTCAGGAGGCGCTGGGGCTGCTGAAGAACCAGAGGTGCAATAGAGAGAGTTCTTTGGACGTGGGGCTGCAGAACGACCAGGAGAGCAGCAGAGAGAGAGTCCTTAGAACACAGGGACTGCAGTAGATTCAGCAGCGCAGCGGAGAGGGTTCTTGGAGATGCAGGGGCTGCTGTTGAACCAGAGGTGCAGCGAGAGATTTCTTTGTCATTGGGGAGATGAAGGCGGCGGGCAAAGTCTTCTCATTAGAGGAGGATGAAAGACGGACTGGGGGTGAACAGGAGACTGAGGTGAGTTTTTATGGAGAGGTTTGCAGGTGGACTGAGTTCTGACTGATTGAAGGTTAACAGGTGTAGATGATTAGAGGAGGGAGACGGAGCAGGGCAGGAGGAAGATGCAGGAAGATCTTCAGGGTGCGGCAGGCAGAAGCTGCACCCTGACAGATATAACTTAAAACTGAAAAATGCAAGGGAATCTTTCTTGTCTGAGACCATCAGCAAAAACATTCATAATGCTTGTGCCTTATTTGCCACGGCCGGCAGGTTAACAAATCCCCCGGTGACTTTGGTTTCTGAACTCCACTCCACGAGGGCCTGCAACAAAGTTGCTAACTTGTTTACTTTGAAAATGCAAAAGGTCAGAGCGACAGTGTGTACATCCATATCAAGTTCAGTACCAAAGTTGTCTCAAACTAGAACTGTTTTTTACAAAATATTCCAAATCACCCAAATAAACTACAAAAGCATAGAAGAAATGGTACACCAATTAACGACTCCCCATTACTAAGGGGGTGGACCTTTTTCGGCTCAATTAGCACGTTAACTAAGCCATTACAAGGCCTTTGTTGGGCAGTACTATAAAGCTTGCAACTCCACACTACTCCAGATATTTTTAATTGAGAAAGCTTTCTGGATAGGAAGCGAAACGTCTTCAAACTTCGGAAAAAAAAGTCCAGTTGTTTTGTTTTTAACTTTTTTGGAATGACCATGACCTGGATGACTGAGAATCTTCACCAGCATACACCCACAAAGTTCCTCCTCCTGCGGTCTCAATGTTCTACTCACCGCTTTCTTTAAGAAAGTTTTGCGTATCACTGTATCAAATGAGACTCAGATAATAAACACGTCCCTTCTGTCAGGTGTGTTCCCCAGTTTCTAAAGATAGCAGTTATGAAACCATTGTTGAAAACGAACAATTTGGATAAACTACTGCAGAACTACAGGCCCATTTTAAACCTCCCTTTTATCAGTAAGAGTGTTGTTAAAGCTCTGTTTCAACAATTAAATACCTTCTTAACAATGACTAGCCACTTTGATGTTTTCCAGTCAGGTTTCCATGTGCACCACATTACAGAGACTACCCTTGAAATTACTTTCCTATGTATCTTTTATTTTCTCATATTCTATTCATGTACAGCACTTTGAATTGTCTTGTTACTGAAATGCGCTATGCAAAAAACTTGCCTTGCGTATTAAGTCTGTCCCTGCCTAGGGAAAGCATCCCCACCACCTTATTTGAAAAATGTGAACAATTTTAAGGTATCAGAATTTGTCTTTCACACCACTGTATGTAAAAAACAAATTAAAGAGCAATCACATTAGCAACAAACAGCATAAATTTCAGCAGTAAAACCATATAGAATAACTCACATTATAGGATATACGTAATTGCCTCTGTAATGAAAGAGTATAAGCTTGCACTTACCACTCCAGCAATACACTTACACATTTATTTTCTACCATAGTTATTGAAAGCTGACATACCATGTAAGTGGTGGAAAGAAAAAAAGTAAAAGAAGGTATGCATCTATATTTCATCAGAGAGACACTTGGGTAAACTTCTGGTAAGTGGTAAAAGGAAAGGGACAAAAGTAGAAAGGACAGACATTCATATTTGATCACACATGGTTAGGGGAAGGAGACAGCCACACTAACTGATGTCTCATGGGAAGATCAGAAAATAAAGATGAGGGGCAATTTAACAGAATAAAAACCAGTGAAATAGTGAAGCATGCATCAATGTTTTATTAGACAGAGGTGCTGAAATGTCCACTAACAGGTGGCTATCAATATAGATGCATCAGGCCTCTTAAGACCGAAGGAGGGAGAGTCAGTGAGTGACTCTGAGGAAGGACAACGTCTAAAAGCTGATAACTGCCTCCATGGCAACAGACACATCTACAGACAGTCGTTAGACTTTGCGCTTTTACTTTGTTTACAGTTTATGATGCGATTTGTTCCACTTTTTCATAATTTTTGTCTTTTGCGGTTCTTTAAACGTATTCTGGGTGCAGTGGGGTCATGACTATAGGTTTAGCTGTAACACCTAAAAGCTGCACACATCAAAGCTGAATAAGGCTAATGCTGAGAAAAAGTAAGACATGTAGACAATAAAATTTAACTTCTGAAATCTGAAAATAAGCTAGAACTACAATACATAAAAATTTCGGGTGAATCTGATCAGATTTTAGAGCCACATAACAACAATTTAGTCCTTAATTGTTTTTAAATCAGGTATGTAACCTTAAAATGTAATTGTCTGACACAGAAAGATCCTTTGGGGGCACTCTAAAATGGACAGTTTTACAATTTGTGGATGATGGCATATCTTATGCATCAGCAGAAGGCAACTGTCAAAAACGTAATATCTGAGGTTCACTTTTTTAAAGAAATCATTAACAATCTTCTTTCTACATTAATCTTGCTTGATTACCCAAAGATAGTTAGCGAACTTGCCCCCCCCCCCCCCCCAATATCGTAAGTCAGAATTTGACTACCGATCCGCATATTGGTGTATGAATGTGTGTGTTAGTAAGTGCGATTGGGTGAATGTGGCTATAGTGTAAAGCGTTTTGAGTGGTCAGTATGATTGGAAAAAGCACTATATAAATAAATTCAATCCATTTACCATTCAGAATTAACATTACTCCTATGACTTCCCCTTCACCATAATTAGTAGCATTATAAATAACTTTTTATAGCCATGCAACACATTACCAGAAAAAAACTAAGAGAAAATTGTCAGAGTTAGGTGATAGATGTTGTCCTTTGGATACAGTTTGGATATGTACTGCACGCCACTTAAACCCTCACTATAAACAAAACACAGAGTTTCAAGTGGAGTTTGAGCTGCTTACATTCTCCGCTGCTGTTGCTGCACAACTCGTTACCAAAAAGTATTTTGGTCTGCCAGTTGTTGGTCTTCTGCGCACGCTTATAAGAATTAAAACCTAGATTAAGATGCACATGTGCAGATCAACTAAGAAATATCTCTGTGAGTGAATGCACTTGTTTAATTGTGCCCACCTCTCTATTTAAGAACTGTTTGATTTTGGATAAATCTATTATGTACAGTGATAGAGCATACACTGGAACATATTAGAAACATATTATGTATCATGAATACCATTTCAATCATCTGAGGTATTGTATAACATCATGTTAATATGTTTAACAACACTCATCAGTTTTACTGTTTGAAGCAATGCCACAGTTTTGACTAAGTAAATACATTTATCACTTAGGGGCTCACAGGAGATTACTTGATCTTATTCAGAGGAATGCTGGGTCTCAAATAAGTGTTCAGCTTTTAACTGAGCTCCTACAGAGCAGCTGTCTATATATTGACCATGCGTCAACAAATAAACTTACAACTTAACAATATAGATTGAACTCATTTTTCAGCTAATAGCATGCTTGTCCGCAGGAATTTGTCCAAGAACACAAAACATGCTCCGTCTTTGTTTTGTGTTGTGTTTACTTTTATTTCAAATACACTAAATGGTCACACAATTTCCCAACCCACGCACTGCACTGTGGGTACAGTTCTGTGTAATCATTGTGCCACCAGCACACCAAGCTTTATCTTTCTCCTTTAAGTTCTAAAAAAAAAAGAGCATGTGAGTATATGTTTAGTTTGACAGGTTTGGAGAGAAGCAACTTATCTCATCCTTTAGATGTATCTTGTTATGCAGGCTGTGTGTATTCTTCAGTATTTCAGTGTAACAGTGTGTGTTCCATGAGGAACTGAAAGCTCCTTATTTGTTCTGATGGGGCAATGGGCTGCAGGGACAAGATGAGTGTTATTTTTCTGGCTCCAGCTGGTGTTTTGGTGCATGTGTGTGTTCTCTGTGGCCCTTGCGCTAAAATGATCACAATGGTGCAGTGGCGCAGTCTTGTCAGTGCGAGTGCTGACAACATAATTGGTTGGTCTGGCACTTCAATTCAACACTGCTAGATTGCTGTGGGCTCCATTCTCTGCTCTGTTAGCCACTGTGGTTGATAATCTGACAGAAACGAAGGCTGTGGCAGCATTACAACCATCCAGTCTGCACACACAGAAAGATGGTATGTATGTGGATGGGTAGGTGGATCAGATGCTTACACAGTATCTAAATCAATGATATATTTTTTTTACATTCCTAACTTTATTTTTAATCCAGTCAATTGTATAAAGTTTCTATATTAAAGAAATATGTCTCAGCAACTGAACTGTTGTGGTAATTATCCTCTTTTGTTCAAATATAATACACCAATATAATTTCAGGGTGGCTATCCAAACATATTAGCTTGTGAGACTCCCACTGTACACTAAAAGAAGGAGGGCAAAAAATACCAGTCTTCATGATAATCATGTTTACTTGAATAGTACTTCTATTTTTTATCAATTGTCTATATCCATTTTTCATTGCAGGGGCAGGTGGGATGATGCTTTTTTTCAACGGTCGTTGGCTGAGAAGCAGGGTTACACACTGGACAGGTTCAGCAATCCAAAACAGGACAACACATAGACACACAGAAAATAAAACATGCATGCACACTCATGCCTAGGGCAACTGTGGCTCAGTAGGTAGTTGTCTTGGAATCTGTAGATTGCGGGCTTGATTTCAGCTTCCACTTATCACATATCGATGTGCCACTGGGCAAGGCACTTAACCCCAATGTGACTGTGGTGTAAAAGCATTTTGAGTGGTCACTGTGACTGGAAAAGCACTATATAAGTTCAGTCCATTTACCATTTACCTAAGGGGAATTTAGAGCAACAACATATCCTAACAGCCATGCTTCGGACTGTGGGAGAAAGCCGGAGTACCAGGAGAGAACGCATGCATGCACAGATGAGCACAAACCTGCACCCAGTAGAAAATATATGGTCTGTTGTCAAGAGAAAGATGAGCGATACCTGATCCAACAAGGGAGATGATGTAAAGGCAGCTCTCAAAGCAACCTGGGATCCCCCTTATTCCTCGGCACAGAAGATAAGTGCCCCAGTTCTTACCTTCTTTCCATGAAATGTCTCTCCCTGTTATATGTTGTAGTTGCTGTTTTTTTACATGTCCTTTCTGGTAGTGTAGCATTAAGAATTGCTATCTTACCTTCACAAGTGGAGTATTACTGCTTTTGCCATAGTGCTCCGCTTGATATATTTGCAAGAAAATTTATTAGATATTATTTTGGGATTTATTTTCCTTACATGCCTCTTTTTTTTCTTTTGTTCTTACTGTTTAAACTAGATGATTCAATATCCCTTCCTATTATGAAATGTGAAGCGGATTTATCAGTCAGCTTTGAAATCTCCTGGTCTCAGATATGTTTAAGAACTTGACTAGAAACCCAAATTTACAACGAATACATAACAAAATCCTTCATAGAGTACACTATAAAGGTCAAAGATTATTCATGATGTGGTTTGCACAATCTAATATCTGTTCACAGTGCACAGGCAATAATCCTGAAAATTATATTCATGACCTAAGTATTTCAGATGTTGTTCAATTTATCACTAAATACATATGTTGCGCAGCATGTATCGATGTGTTTCAATGAGCTACAAGACTATTCAAGTAGCCCATAGCCTCATAGGCATAGAGCTGGAAAAGGTTACAGAAAATTCTATAAATAGCAGGAAGCACAAGCCAGTATATAAACAATATGTTTGCTTTTGGCAAAAACATACAGTTTTTTTTTTTACTAGTGGCTCACTTTTATTCACAGTAGACTGACAGGAAGGGGGTGGAAGAAGGGAAGAGACATGCAGCAAAGGACCACGGGTTGGATTCGAACCCGGGTCGACCGCGTCGAGAACTAAAGGCCTCCAAACATGGGTCCCACTACGCCACGAGCGCACACCCAACATACAGGTTTTTAAATGATGCAGTTTGCCTCCGCATTTTTGAGTTTGAGCGCTGCCTGTGCAGGTCCGGGAGCTATATTTACCACAAAACCTAGCGTAACATGCAACCAGAGTACTGTGGTGTCACAAACTCATAAAATGTAATATATATATGTATATATAATATATGTAATATACAACATAACTTGACTCACAGATGAGTACATGATTAGAAGGTATGGTTGGGAGAATGTCCGCCAGGTTATGGGTTGTAATCTGCAGTATTATTTGAGTTATTAGTAAGTTTGTATGGTAAACAACACAACACGATGAGATAAACGGAAGGGACAGACTTACGGAGTTGCAAAAGGCTAGAATAATCTATGGTGAAGGCAACCATAGAGTTGAATGTCCAGTGATTTAATATTCAGGTGGTTTGTTTAAAACAATCAGACGCCATAGCGAGGAGCAGCTTGGAGCAGCTCCTCCTAGCCCAGGGGTCGGCAACCTTTACCACTCAAAGAGCCATTTGGACACGCTTCACACAGTAAAGAAAACACTGGGAGCCACAAAACCCTTTTGAAATTTTAAATGAAATTTTAAATGAAATTTTAAATGAAATAACGCTGCATATAATTTATAATTGTTTTGCAAGAGAATGGACCCGCAGCAGAACCAACGCACCTCTGCGCTTGTTGTTGTTTTTTCCGCACGAAGTACAAAACTTCTACTGTTGTTTTATGGAAATCATCAACTCTGCTAATGTCAGAGTTTTTATTTTGAATAACGCTTGGTGCGAGTAAACCCATGTCATGGTCGAGTTATTTTATTTTCAGCCCATATAAATGGTACATCCAGAATACTTTCTTTTCTTTTAATCCAAACACATTTTAATCACATCCGGAAAAGTTACGCACGTAAACGAGCTCCTGTCATTAACCAGCTAACAAGCTAACAGCTGCATTAGACTTTGGCCGCGCAGGAAAACGCTCACAGTGCCGAGCCAAGCGCTGTTCGCGTTTCCTCACTTTGAAAATGAACAAACGTTAGATATAGAAACGACTTACCCTGCTGTTTAGCTCTCTTTAACCTCATTAATGACTCCATGTTATTTTAGGTCCTGTGTCACCGTGGTGTTCTTGTCATTTGTAGAATTTACTACAAATAAGCAGCATTTAAAAATGCCGCCTCAAAAAGAAAAAAACTAATGCCGGTGTAGGCACAGACATGAATACGTAGACGCCGCGTTCTCGGTTGAGAGGCGTGCCGACAGAGCGGCCATCTTAGGTCAGACCAAGCTGCAGTCAGACAGAATACAAGTCAGTTCAGGTAAGTGGTGCTTTATGTTTTCAGACACTCTGAATCCGGTGAATTCTCAACCGATTTCCAGATAAATTAGCTGACTGAAGACGTCACCCCTTTAGGGGCTACATGAGACCAATTGATTGAATTAAAAGATTGATAATCTAACTTAATACATAATTTCGATTTTGTATTGACAGTCAGCAAACTTCCAGAGCTACGTCCCAGGATGCCCGACTTTTGCTCGGCTTATGGGTGTGGAAATAAAAGGGCATTACAAACCAGATCCCGGGGAATTACCTTCCACAAGTAAGATTTTATGATAGTTAATCCTCATACTTTACAGTTACAGTTTTTTCCGGCATAAACACATTATGTGCTAATGGGTAGCAGGGATGGAAGTAGAGAAAAGTACATTAAACACCCTGATTTCTAAAAGATCTGACTGAGGATACATATATATATATATATATATATATATATATATATATATATATGTGTATATATATATATGTGTATATATGTATATATATATATATATATATATGTGTATATATATATGTGTGTATATATATATGTGTATATATGTACATATATCATTTCATTTTGACAGCAGATGTCTGATCTGTGGTCTGACCCAAGATGGCCGCCCTGTAGGCACGTCAGTCTAGCGGCCGGCAGCATACAATGGGGCGTCTACGTATATGATGTCTATGGGTGTAGGTACCAGATCGACTCGGGGTGCCAGATCGACTCGGGGTCCTGCGCCTCTGGATGACGTCACTATACATGATTGGTTTAACATTTGCACAATTACGCAAAACATTGTGATTGGGCTGGACAACTTAATAAAAGTAATTATAGCGGGGTGTAGGTTTTATTCGAGAGCGGGATTGCGGTTTGTAAACGGACAATTTTACGAAGAAATTCTCCATGGTCCCTGCGGCTCCCGATGACGTCACACAATTCTCCATGGGCCTTGCGCCTCCCGATGCGGTCGCAGTATGGCAACGCCACTCAAACAAACTACATTGAGCCCGCAGTCTGCATTTGTAACGAATCAATTTTATTTAGTTAATTTAGCGGTTTCCTTTTTCTCAAAAGCTTCAGGCTTAAAGATGAACATGGAAAAATGTGAAATCTTATCAATTCAAAATAATCAACCCACTTTAATTGATAAAAATGAGGTAAAACATTTAGGTATAATGATTAACAAGGGTCACACTGAAAATGACAGAACAAATATTCAAGCCATTTTCAAAAAAAAAAAAAAAATTGACAGTTGGCTCAATTTTTGGAAGAATACTGTCACAATTTCATCTGGAATAATAAAAAACATGTGATCAGAAAAAAAGAGTAATATCAGTAGAAAAACGAGGAATAAACGTTATTGATTTTAAAGTGATGAATGCCGTGATAAAATAAAAAATGGCTGCAGACTTTTATTAAAAATGAAAAGAGTTTATGGTTTAGTTTCCCTTCACAACTCTTTTTTTTAAATTGGAGGAAGGAAATTTCTCTTAAGATGTAACTTTGATCCTGCAAAATTACTGATTAAATTGTCAGACTACCACAGAAGCATTCCAAAATGATGGTAAAAGTTTTCATGCCTCGATTAAGTTACTGGAAAATAACCGTAAATTAACAAAGTAAAATTGATCTGTAACAAATGGAGACCGCGGGCGTAATGTAGTTTGTTTGAGTGGAGTTGCCATATTTTTGACGTCATCGGGAAGCGCTGGCCCCCCGAGTCGATCTGGCACCCCGAGTCGATCTGGTACCTACACCCATAGACATCATATACGTAGACGCCCCATTGTATGCTGCCGGCCGCTAGACTGACGTGCCTACAGGGCGGCCATCTTGGGTCAGACCACAGATCAGACATCTGCTGTCAAAATGAATAGGAGGCAGCTCAGATTTAATTTAAATCATATGTTCACAATGCTGGTGACCTTTCAGACAGATTACACATATTTATTCAGAACAAAAACAATTTAAACTGAAGTCTAACCGGATGATATATATACTCACAGTTATATGTTTTCAGTTACATATTAATATAATAAACAGAAATTATACACACATCTCTCTCTATATATCTATACATATATATATATATATATATATATATATATATATACATATACATATATACACATATACATATATATATATACACATATATATATACATATATACACATATATATATATATATATACACATATATATATACATATATACACATATATATATATATATATATATATATATATATATATATATATATATATATATATATACCTACTGTAGGTACCAGATCTGGTACCTACTGTAGGTACCAGATCGACTCGGGGTGCCAGATTGACTCGGGGTCATGCGCCTCTGGATGACGTCACTATACATGATTGGTTTAACGTTTGCACAATTACGCAAAACATTGTGATTGGGCTGGACAACTTAATAAAAGTAATTATAGCGGGGTGTAGGTTTTATTTGAGAGCGGGATTGCAGTTTGTAAACGGACAATTTTACGAAGAAATTCTCCATGGTCCCTGCGCCTTCCGATGACGTCACCGAATTCGCCATGGGCCTTGCGCCTCCCGATGACGTTACATTATGGCAACGCCACTCAAACAAACTACATTGTAACGAGAATAAATTCAGGAGAATGAAGCTAAAGGGATACAAAAAATAAACTTGTAATATTACAAAAACAAAAATACTACGAATACAAAGTATATTCAGAGATTAAAGTCCCTCTGATACTGTTTAAGTGAGTGAGAAACTGCAGATTTGCCACATTTAAGATGGCGGACGCTCTGACGCATCGCAGCATAGGCAGATCCCGCCCAATGACGCGTCTACGTATATAATGTCTGTGGTTTGCGCGGACACGCAAAACATTGTGATTGGTCCGGACAATGTACTGACGTAATTATAGCAGTATTGTAGGTATTCTTCGAGAGCGGTTTTGCGGTTTATTAACCATGGATCATTTTTACGAAGAAATTCTTCATTATCTTTCAAAAGGGACTTACCACAGCCTAACTACATCCTGTTCAAGTCCTCATACCAGAAAGGCAACCATTCGTAAGACTTCAAAACATTATACCGTTAAAAGTAAGTACCAGTGTGACTGACACATGTGCAAAAATATGAATTAAACTGTGTTTCTGGAGCAGTATCTAAATAAATGTTTTATTTGTTGCATTAGATGGGCAGTTGTATTACAACTACCAGGGCAAGCTTCGTCTGGTGGTGTTTCAAGCTCAGGTTTGTGAGGTTTTAAGGAGTTGCCATGACAACCTTGGTAGCGGAGGACATCATGGCAGGCGCCGCACAGTAGAGAAGGTGTTAGCTTCCTACCACTGGAAAACATTACGAGAGGATGTCAAAAAATGGGTAAGATTTTTCTAATTGTTTATTCTTCTGAATGAAAATTAGGCTATGCTATTAGATTTGCCAAGTTCTGTTTAAACTGTGATGCTTTTCATTTATTATAGTCCCTACATTGCTTCAAATATACAGTGTACTTGTGAGGAAATTAACTGCAATTATTTAATCACTTATTTTAAAGGTTGATGAGTGTACTCGCTGTCAGCACCATGAAAAAATAAAAACTGTGGCACCCATCCTTCATCCTATCCAAGTCCAGGAAGCATGGACTGTCCTTGGAATAGATCTAATTGGTCCCCTTCCTACCACCGCAAAGGGCAAACGGTAATATTACATTTTTGATAAAGAGAACAGAGAACATGACAGTCATGGATACAAATTATGTTCAAAACAATCTGCTTGTATGTTGCAGGTTCATTCTAACTGCCACAGATCTATTCACCAAGTGGGTGGTGGCAAAATCCCTCTACAACAAAAGTGCCACTGAGGTGTCCAAAAAAATTGTCAATATTTTGCTTGACTTTGGACTGGTAGAGAGGATTATAACCGACCAGGGGCGGGAATTTGTAAATGAGGTACAGTTTTATTTACAAATAATGTATATTTGTAATGAATCATATTGTATCACTCAAAGCTATACAAATGTGTCTACAGGTCAACCGTGGTGTGTTTGAAGCTTTGGGTGTCAAACACTGTATAACATCAGCCTACCATCCCCAGGCCAATGGACAGGATGAGCGCACCAACCGCAATATCAAGACTGCACTAGCCAAATACTGTGGGGAGGATCAAAACGACTGGGACATCCATCTACGGGGAGTAGTAGCAGGCATCAACACATCCAAACAGGTGTGTAAGACAGTGTACCAGTAACATGTCCACGACATGTCCATGTATTAATTAAAAAATCAAGAGAGATTGGTCAGAATCACTCAAATGGCACTTTTTCTTGCAAAAATTGAGGATTGAGAGAAAATGCCTGCTGATCCGTATGAAGTTTTCCATCAACACACAGACATAGAAGACTGTAAAATGCTAATGATTGTATTTTTTTTTCTCAGAGATCTACAAAGTACACACCCTATTGTGCTCTGTTTGGAAGACACCCCCGCACACCAGGTGTAATAAACAACACGACGCAAGAAAAAGGGGATGATGACAAACGTGTCGTGGTGATTGAGGAGACAGAAGAAGACCTGGAGGCCAAGGCTGCAGACATTGCAGATCTCCATGCAAAGGTGATGGTGAAACGGAAATATATGTCTATGGAGTTATGTATTATGTTTTAAATAATCATAACATTATAAGAAACATCATTTAATATTTTCTCAGATTTACCAGAACATTAAAAACGCGCAGGACAGACAAAAGAAGGCGTATGAGACAAAAAAAAGAGGGAACTTGAAATCCTTCCACTTCAAAATTGGTGATGAGGTCCTCAAAGCAAATAAAAGAAAGGAAGGCCGAAAAGGAGGGCGACTTGAAGCCAATTGGTCTGGACCATACGTCATTACCTCCATTTCAGAAAAGGGTGTGGCAACGCTGTCCAGCAAAACAGGTGCTCAGCTGAAATCGAACACAAATGTTTCACAGCTGAAGCCTTTCATACGCCCTACATTGAGAGGTATTAGGATTAGCAATTTAAAGACTCGCTGTACTTTCACAGGCATAGGTTACCTTCATAATACTTTGTTCTTTTCTTCAGAGTCCAAAGTGCCAGAAGTTTTAATTTCTCAGGGAGATGACTTCCAAGGTACAAATTTAAATACAATTTGTTCATTCAATTTTGCCATGGAAGTAAGAAACAAAACGTAACTGTACTCAAGATATCCCTTAGTCTTTAAACTATAAAAAACAATCCCCTGCAAGTGTTTTTTTTATAACCACTTATAGCTGAACAGGAGCCCATTTCTGGCCCACTCGTGCTGCAGCAGTCAGTACGTGACCATGACTACTGGCCTTCTCTGGGATATTTGCATGATTTCAATCCAGTCCAAGCCATGCTGGTAGGTATATATGTGTGTCCTGTAAATTATTTAATGAATGGATATTGATTAGATTTCAATTTGTTTTCTGCTGGTTTTAATTGTATTTACAATTTATTATTTGTAGCTCAAATATGTACTTGATTTAAACCGGTCTGGAGCAGAGCTAATTGCCAAAGATGGGGATGTCTGCCTGACACGGGAAGACTTCTGGAGCTTGGGTCTTCCCCAATGTATGGAATCCAATGTAGGTTTATTAAAGCTGTTGTAATTGATTTCAGATGAATCCACAAAGTCTTTACTATTTTTAACTCTGTTGCAGATTGGAAACGCATGCTTCAAGCTAATTCAAGAAGCTGCCCAAAGAAAAACATTATGTAGAATTAAGCCCTTATAGTTTAAATTTTTTTTCTTCTAATTAGTCTATTCTAAACAGTGAAACGTTGCTGTTGTTAATCCAGTTTACCATTATGAATTTGTAATTTTTATCATTGTAGGGAAAAGATGTCCACATTGTAGACATGTACTTTGTTCCAACATGGAAGTCCAAAATGGGGGAGCCAGAGGCCGCTCTTCTCGTAAGTTGTTTTATTCCTTTGATCCTCTGTATTACTTTACACACCTTAATATGTCTTGATATACAATTCTGCAAATTCACTTGTTCAAAAGCGTGACCTGTCAAAAGACATAATCATCCCTGCCTGGAGCCAACAGCAAGGAAAAGCAGATCACTATTTGCTCTGCGTGAGTCCATTTCAGATTGTGTGAACTATCAAATTAAAATTTTGCTCAATGTATTCTGTAGTTTTGTCAATTTTTTTCTGCTTAGGATAACTTACGTTTATTTGAAAATGGTTCACAGGTACTGAAGCCAGCAAAGAAAGAGCTCTTTTTGCTGGACTCTCTCAAACCAGATGGCTTTGGCGACAGTCATTTCCAAAGCATTTTTAGGTTTTGTAACATCACAATCAGCCCTGTTCTGTGGCTTGTTCAGTATGGGAGTTCTAAAGAATTCATAGTATTCAAAATTTGCAGGTACACAACACATTGGCCAAATGACAAAATTAAATTTCTAACCGTTGCTATCAAGTCTGCCTGACTGAGTATACTATGAATTCCAATATTTGGGTTGTAGAAAAATGAGCTTAAAGCCTCGTTTAAAGGCTGTTTCAAAGTTGAGCCTCGTTCAATGGCTATAAAATTATTTTTCAGTCCTGTTCAGTGGCTGTTTTTCTGACATTAATACATGTAAGAGGTGACTCATTTGCATTTCTAATGATGTTAACAGTGACCTCGCTCATCACATTGCTCCAGGCCATTGGACAACTAAGTTTGGAAAAGACATCGAGGTATACCTCTCCAGTGTATTAGAATTGTATTTTTAAGCTTAAATCTGCATTTTTATTTTTATTGTAACATTGGTACATTCTTCTTTGATGTTTGTCCTATTCTTTCAGAGTTTCCCTCACCAGACCACCGGAAACTGTTGTGGCATCTTTATATTAATGGTAAAAAAAAAATCTAGTCTCTATTGAAACGTTTTTTTGTATAATTTTAATCCACCATAACTGAATAGATATTTGATTTTCACAGTATGCCCTCAGCATCAGCACAGGTGCTCCATTCTTATTCACTGAGGTCAGTATTTTTTCTTCTGACATGTGACCAAGTACAAAAATGATCTTAAATAAAATTTCCTATACCACTTGTTTGCAATTTCTACAAGGCTAAGTATAAGCTAGAACATGCTTTACCATTTGTTTGAGTAATTAAAATAATTTCTTTTAGAGGGACATGGTACACATTCGGAAGTGGTGGTGCATTAGTCTGATGGAACGATTCCAGATTGAAGGGTAAGACAATTGTAAATATAGTTCCCAAAACAACAAAATGACTTCCACATTACTTTAATCTCTTTTATTCTGTCATGAATGTACAGCCATGGGAAGAGGTTTGCACACTGGACTAGCGAGGCTACAGCATTACTGAAAGGGTCACTGGAGCCAATATACAGGATCCCAAAGTCCAGAAATAGGAAACATGAGGTGATCTTGGTGACGGTCCCAAGTGCTATTCTTCTGTTTATGATCGACTCTTTAAAGAAATCCAGATTATTTCATATAAACATACATATTTCTTCCCTTTCTCCCCTAAAAGGTTGTGTTTCCCAAAGATGACAGATGTTTCATATTGGAGGTAATCTATTAATAACTTTCTTAAACTCCAAGCACATAACACTGCTGAATACAACACTGAATACAACACACCAGATGAATTAAAACATAAGGGAAATACAATATGTTTGTTGTCATTAATTTTCCATGATCTCATTTCTCCCAATTTATGCCTTGATGATCAGAATGATTATCTTTTAATATATTTTGTTTTGCCTAACTTACATTTTACAGTTGTCAGCATGTCTGCTCTCTGAGATCCTCGGGGAAGTGGTACTCCTGGAAGGAGATCAAGCTTACATGACACTGGGGCTGGTCTGCACCACCTTCAGAGACATCATGTCCACTGTAGGTTTCAGGAGACGGGTGCATTTTCAGTGGCTTGACAGTAAGTGCTGTAATTAAGGGTACAGTGGTATCGTTTATGCATATTTTCACCAGCTCTTTGGAAATGTTCACTGTTTGTGTATAATTTGTTTTTTACAGGTGTTGCTAATTGGGGCAGGTTTTCGTTGTCATACAAGGAGGAGTTCTACACCATGTACAGCATTGAGACATGCTGCGAATGCAGAACTCTGTACAAAAAAAACACACCTGGTATATATATTTCAAACTTTATAGTCTTGAATC
This sequence comes from Fundulus diaphanus, assembly GCA_037039145.1. NCBI lineage: Eukaryota > Metazoa > Chordata > Actinopteri > Cyprinodontiformes > Fundulidae > Fundulus > Fundulus diaphanus. The sequence continues at coordinate 12,721,661 of CM073121.1, read as the reverse complement.
TATATAGATCCAAACGGTATTGTTGTAATTCGTCATTTAACACAGAGTGTAATTGCCATTGATCAGTGTGCTTTTTGTTTTGTTTCGTTTTTTTGTTGTTATTTCATTTTTTTCTACAGGATATGTTGGGAAAGGAAAAAGGGGAGTGCTGCAAGGTATTCACTCTGAAGACCCTAACCCTGGATACTGCAGTCACTTTTGCAGCCAAATGCAATAGGTAAACATAAGTTAGATACCTGGCCTAGACTCAATTGGCTTACTGAAGTTTATCCAGAAGGATTAAAGTGTAAAATATAAAGAAACTGAGTAATGTTATTTATTAAAAAAGCCTTGTAACTGGGAGATTCTTTAAAGCAATCCCTCTGAGCAGAGGTGGGATGCTGTTGTGCATGTGCAAGTTGCCCACAATACCTTGAACATAAATCAAATTATGGTCATTAATGTTTTACTTTACTTTTCTTGATCATATAGTTATTTAATTAGTATATATATTATTATTATCATTATCATTATTATTATTATTATTAATATATATATATATATATATATATATATATATATATATATATATATATATTTTTTTTTTTTTTTTTTTTTTTTTACAAATGTTGAACAGGGTATGGACATATCACATACAAGTGTAATGAAGATATTACACCTATGTTTATTGTTCCTCTCCTTCCTAAATCTCCAGGATGTCATCCATGGATCTGCCTGTCCAGAGGAGCAAACACCAGGTCACTGTGGGATTTTTTTACCAGCTCTTTTGTTTAAATGTTTGTGTTTAAATGAGAATAAAGTTTGAACTGAAAAAATATATACCCATTTCCTGTAATCTGTAAAAAAAATAATGTTTTAATGTATTATTATATTATATATATGGTTAATTAACGGACAGTGCCAAACGATTACCGTTTATTGGCTAAATAAAATAGATTCGTGACAAATAGAGACCGCGGGCGCAATGTAGTTTGTTTGAGTGGAGTTGCCATATCGTGACGAGTGGCGTTGCCATATAGTGACGAGCGGAGTTGCCATATTGTGACGTCATCCAGAGGCGCAGGACCCCGAGTCAATCTGCCACCCCGAGTCGATCTGGTACCTACACCGCCTCAACTACGCCTCGCTGTGTTTATTTCGTCTCTCTGCTGCCAGTCAGCTAGCAGTTCTTCTTCTTCTTGAGTTTATTGGCGGTGAACAAACATCTTTTCAGTGTGCATTACTGCCACCAACTGGTGAGGAGTGTTCATCAGCCAGCATTGACGACAGCCTGCATGAGGTAAACGGCTCTGCGACATAATTATTTTCAACAGCTGAGCCGCATCAGAGGGATCAAAGAGCCACAACTGGCTCGCGAGCCATACGTTCCCGACCCCTGTCCTAGCCCTTTAGACTTGCAGACTTCAGACTGAGTCAGTATGTTCTTAACCCCTTAAGCCCGTACATACCAGTACCAGTATGAACAGAGCCACGGCCATTTTATCATGCTTTAAAAGTAGGTCAGAAATGGTCCCATTTTTATTCCTAAATACCTCCATAGAGGAGGCTTTCTTATTTCTAAAAGATGTTCTTATTTTTCCCCAAATACTGTTGGTTTTACAGCACTTTAAACAGCTTCATTTGCATACATTAACTCTCCAAGGAGCAAGAAGTCTGAACATCTACCTTAGCCAGAGTTGCAGCATCAGCCCCTCGTCGTGCAACTGCCCAAACGTCAACAAGGCTGCAGGTCCAGATATAGTGTCAGGTCAGGTGCTAAAATCATGTGCTGACCAACTCCCATGGGTTTTGCTGGACACCTTCAACCTCTTCCTGCAGCCAAGGAGACACTGCTTATTTTGTTATTCTTTGTGTTTTTGTTTGTCTTATCGCTACTGCAAATTCTAATCAAGGACGGCAGAGAATAACTACTTGATCTGAGACCACACTCTAAAGCCTGTTGATTGTACCAATAGACGAAACGGGGCTTTATTCCGCCCGAAATACAATGGACAAAAGGGCCACTGCTACACTTGCTTCTAAGGACTAGACTTGGAAGGAAACGCAGGAAAAGATGGCGCTCCTGCGACAGCCTCTGCAGCATGCTAAACGCTAATCCACACCGGTCAGTCCTGCCCAGTCTCCTACTGGCAAATGTTAGATCCCTCACCAATAAAATGGATGGAATCCAGCCTCATGTAAGTTGGACAGCTGTGTAGTGATGTTCACAGAGACCTGGCTTACCAAGCACGTGCCAAATGCACGTTGGAAAAGCAGGCCGCTGTTCAGAGTAGATCGCAACAAAGCAGAAGAGCAGAGTAAAGGTGGAGGCTTATTCATTTATGTTCATAACACCTGGTGCACAACAGCAAAAGCGATCGGGAGCTTCCTAGAAGTTAAATGCAGACCATTCAAACTGGCTAGAGAGTTCAGCTCTGTGATTATTATTGTTACATACATCCAGCCTAAAGCTAATGCTAAACTCACCATTGAAGAGCTTTACTGCTTTATCAGTGGACTTATGAAGAGCAACCCAGATGCAGCTGTGATTGTAGCTGGAGACTTTGATGCCCCCCACTTTGGTGTATCACAGGGGTTCCCAAACTTTTTCAGCCGCGCACTCCCTTCAGTGTCCCAACCGGCTTGGCGCACCCACCCCCCCCCCAAATAAAAAAAAAAGAAAAAATTCTGTTGCAGTTACATCAATTCAACCATCTTAACAAAAGTTGTGGGAATAAAATTAGAACATAATTTGAATTAAACTGCAATAAAGTTGCAACATCCACAACAGAATCCTGAGGCTTTTGCAGGTGCATCAGTGGCTCAGCCTGGAGCGAGAGAAAGAAAGAGACGCTCAGATCGGCCACACCTCCACAACCTGAAACGTCTCTGAAGCAAAGGATTAAACTGATGATCTACCTGTGTGTGTTCTCACTTTTTTGTGTGCACCAGCTTCTTAATCTGAGTCACAATTTACAAACAAGAACTTTGATTTGTGTCCGATGACGCGCGCGCGCTCGAGAGAGAGAGAGAGAGAGAGAGAGAGAGAGAACTGCAGACCAGAGTAACAATAACAGAGCGCTCCATAAATATGTTATTAATCAGAGAAAAAAAACCTTTTACAGCGGCTACATTTAGCAGGTAAACACGCCCAGGGCAACACACCTCAGCTCCCCTCAGCCCCACCCTCGGTTTGTCCCTGTCTGAATATGTGCTAAAACCGCATCTGTAAAATGAACTGCGCCTGTCTGACTCTCAATGAAATGTATTGCAGCTCTGTGCGTGAAGAGTCAATAAATCGCGGAGGCTGCAGCGGGGGGTGGGCGAGTCATGCGCGTCAGTGCTGGTAGAGGTTCAGAGTCACCCCAACAGGAGCAGCGCTGGTTGGAGGCGCTGGGCGATCGAAAGAGAGACTGGTCGCTCAATTTAAGCTTGTAAAAACTTTTGGCCCGAATTCAATTGTCCCTCTACTGACGTACACGACGTGAAGCGAGGAAAGAATTGGAGAGAGGATAGGAAAACACATCTGCCACACTGATCCATAACACCGGCAGACTGCAGGGCTGTGTCACCCTTTTCACCCAGGACTGTTCTGCTAACCATCCCACAAACACAGTGGTGAAGTTTGCGGACAACACCACTGTGGTGGGCCTCATCTCCAACAATGACGAAACCCACTACAGAGATGATGTCCACATTCTGACACCATGGTGTTTCAGGAAAAATTTGATCCTGAACACGAGCAAGACCAAGGAGGTCATAGTGGACTACAGGAGGTCCAGGGAGACTGAACACGCTTCTCTCTGCAAACAGGGGGAGGTGGTTGAGCGTGTGGACATTATTAGATTCCTGGGCATTGACCTCTCCTCTGACCTCTCCCGGACTATCAACACCTCCAACCTGGTGAAAAAGGCCCTACAATGGCTCTTCTTCCTTGGGAAACTGAAATGGACTGGATCTTCTACTAAACTGCTAAAAAAAAAAACATAGAAAGTGCTTTATGTTCAATCATTACTCTGTGGTATGGGAGCTACACATTGCAGGGCCGCTCTCGGACCCTGATTAGAACTTTAATATCTTTTGCATGCTCTAATGTGCAGAGAGAAAAAAAACACTGTAAATAGTCTGTGTGCTTGGGATAATGTTACTTTTTTTCCCTGTACGTACATCCTAAGCCGGTGTCTGTCTCAAAGCTAATTTCACCAGGATAACACATGGTGAAAATAAGGGATTCTCGATTCTTGACTACCTGCCTCACTGACTACCACCCTGTTGCTCTGACCCCTGTCATCATGACATACTTTGAGAGGATCGTCCTGAAATACATCAAAGACGCCATCCACAGTGGCTTGGACAGCCTGGAGTTTGCCTACAGGAAGAATCATTCTGCAGAGGATGCTGTCTCAGTAGCACTTCACACGGCACTGACTAATCCACACCATCCCCACACCTATGTTAAGATGTGTTGTGCCATCAGGCCATGAGGAAAAATCGTGACTGATTTGTGAACAAAATGTAACATGACACTGCCTCGCACAGCAGGGTGACCTGCTTATGAAGCCAGGCTACACTTCACTTATCTTTCTCCTTGCCTGTGGACTTTCGAGGAGAGGGTCCGCACTGGGGAGACCAGCTACCCATGCGGGCCACATGGGACTCAAAGACTCACAAGCATTTGCAGGGTGGGCCAAGCTGAGTAAAATGTGCTTTCTGTGAAACTCATTTCCCAACGAGAATTTCGTTGGAACATTAAAGGGGGGAATTCTCTTCATCCAGAGGACCTGACCGGGCTCGGAGAACTGCTAGCTGGATCAAAGCTAAGTCTGCAGTATAACTTCTGCGTAACCAGATGCCGGAGTAACGAATCCATCTATGCTGAAACCTTGTTTAGTTTTTCTCAGCTGTTGCAGCCTCCCGCCTGCAGACTAAAAGCTGAGGTGAAATCGCCCGCTGCAAGCGGGTCAGAGACTGCATGTAGGACCCCGAAGCTGCCTAGTCCAACAGCTACGTTATAGCCATAGCCACATGCCCGTTGCTTTCCCTTGGAGTACTTCAACAGCTTCCAAATGGATGTCCAAAGTGAACCGAACTGACACAGAGGCACCGACAAGTTTGGCATCGAAATAAACAGGGACATTTTAAATGGTTTATTTAAGAAAGTTTACTTAATGCGTTTTCACTGTGTTTTTGAAACACGTGGAGTTTACAGCATAGCTCCCACTAGCTTCTTCGAACCATGCCATTGCTGAAGTAATTCAAGTGTGTTTTTAAGGTTATAACAAACGTTATGTCCACAAGGGTTTTATTCATTGATGGGATATTGATGTGAAACCCCTATCTAACACTGTTTATTTCACATGAGCTAAGATGACTTTCATGTACTTTCAGTTTAGGCCAAATCAGAAGATATAGTTTCGCCCCAGGGAGGATGTATGTGACACGGACAACAGTTTAAAAATTGTAACAAAAATATATTCTTTAATGGTAGAAAAGCCAAACTGAAATAGTTCAGTAACTGACTGAATTTACATTTCAGTCATCAACCCCAGTAATCAACTTGAGATTTACCATCAGCAACCTCATTAATAAACAACACAGAACAAATTCACAAATTCGGAAAAAAAAATAGTAATACTGTTCAAAGTGCAAATAAAATGGGCCCAAGATAATAAACCAGTTCAGTAAAGTCAACCGTCCAGATTAGTCAGTGTCCTTGTCTTGTCAGTAATCAAGTGTTCATCTTTCAAGACTGAAAAATAAAACACAGTTTTTTTCAGTCTTCACTTAGTAATAGACCTTTTTCACGACAACCGGAAGCTGCATCTCCGGTTTCATCATCTTTACTTAATTTTCCGGCACTTTCTTTCGCTGATGCGGAGGAAATTGCAGCGGTGAATTCGCCCACCAACAAATGTGTGAAAGGATACAAGTTCTTCCAAGAAGAATATATCTACAGCTATCAAGGTAAGACAAGATGTAGCTTAGCGAGCTAACCGCTAGCTACAAGATGTGAACTACACAAACATCATAATGAAGCCTAACTAAGTTTGCTAAATTACGGGGATAATTGGAGACAGACATAGTTTAAACTTTTCAATTATATTTTGACATTCTGAAATGTATTTGCCAGTACAGTTTGTGAAAAACTCTTGATGTTGAAACTATGCTTTACTTCTGCATGCCTGTAGTGTCAAATATTGTCGAGGGACATGTAGTTGTCAGAGCTAGATGCTTCAGATCCATGAAGAAAAATGAGGAACCACACAAGCTGCAGGTTTGAAACAGTCAGAAAGCCAGTTGGCTATTGTTTGTTAGTTTGAGTTCCTGTTCATATTTGACAGCTGAAGAACTTTCACGTACGACTTCTGAACTATTCAGACTCAGAGCTTATTCTAACATCATCCTGTTTAGTGGTTGCTATTTGTTTTCTGTTTCTGTTGCAACATAGTCTGTTTTTTTTCTGCTGTTGTTGAACCTTACCTTCAAACTAGAATCTATTACTTGTTTAAAGCTAAACATGCTATATGTATTGATGTATATATGTGTTGCTAAAACACTTGTCTGTTTTAGATATCACTGGGTGTTGGAAAACAAAAGGCTGAATTACTGGATTATTCCTGTAGCTGTGCAGCTGGTAAAGGTTTTTGCAATCATGTAGTTGCACTTCTTTACCAGACAGTACACTACTCCCAACTCCAGCTACCAACTGTTCCTCCTGCACTGGCCTGCACAAGTGATTTACAAAGATGGCACAGACCAAGAACACAGGTAAGAAAAAAAGAGTGGAACACATTGTCCTATGGTATGTGATATCCTACCATATACTAAATATATTACATAAACTAAATTAAATATACTGTTATATATATGATCATAAAATAACAGTACTATAGTTATATAAACAATTTATTCCTCCTTTGATTGTGTCGCGTAGCCATTTACGTTCCTTTCCCACCTGTATTTTATAAGTGATATATAAAATTTGTTGGAATCTCAATATTAATTGTGTCAAATATAATTTCTCTCATAATTTGTTTTGGAAATTTTCTTTTTTGTAGGCAGTGAAAAAAAATACAGGCTCAACTGCTATCAATTAGTTTTATTTGCAAGTAGGGTAAAAATATAAACTGTACCAAATCAGTCCCATTATGTCCTATCGAATTGCTCATCCATCCCTTTATTTGTTCTTTAATTTGACATATCTTTCTGTGTATTTATTGTAAGGGGATACATCCTGAACCTGTCAGCGACATGGTGGTGCGGAAGCCCAAAACTATGGGGAAAAGATATCTGCACTCCACACTTTACAGAGCTTACACAGGTATAACTTTTTTTTGTACATATGTTTATGATTTTGTTTCTGATGTTTGTTGGACCACTTCCAGATCCCGACATTCTGGCATCAGGAGAAAAACTACGCCAGCTGGAGTCCCAACCACTTATCGCTCTTGTCCTAGATGGTCTTTCAAATTTGGAGCTGGTTCCATCCAAATTTGGGCCTGTGCCACAGGGTTCACCAATGTCTTATCAGTGCCCACCTGAGAAGTCCTCTGGTTGCATCATTCTGCACCACATGGCTCCAGACTTCCCTTCTCTTCCTTTGATGCTGCATAGTCTTCCGAATAGGTGTTTTGTGCCCACACTTGGTCAACTTATGCATCTTCAATCTCTGCAAGTGTCACTGGAAATGTCTTATAAAATAGAGACCAGAACAAAAGAGCAGTCCAGATGTCCTGCATGGGTACATCTTCGACAGCCAAGACTTACTGCTAGCCGTTTCCGTGATGCTTGCAGAGGAAGTGCAGAGGAGGAGTCTGCAGCTACAGCACTGGCATCTCGGATGATCAGGGGGGCCACTAGACAAACTGCCGCCATGAAGCATGGTCTGCAGATGGAGTCTGAGGTGCTGGCAAACTATGCTGAGATGTTGAGGGTCAATGTGCTCCCTGTGGGATTCATTGTTCGCCCTGACACCTCATATCTTGGTGCAACTCCAGATGGCAAGGTGTATGACCCGTCAGAATCACCCCCGTTTGGACTGGTTGAGGTAAAAAGCAGTATGAAGAATGATGTGTCTCAGGTTGCTCACCTCAAGGTTCAGGATGGCCATGCTATTTTGAGGCGTTCACACGCATATTACTGGCAGGTACAGGGTCAGCTGGTAATCACCGGATTGGAATGGTGCGACCTTGTCACGGACACGCTAACAACAATAACTGTTAAGCAGGTGGTGCGTGATGAGTCTTTCATTGCTCAAATGAAATCTAAACTGGATTTATTTTACTTCAACACCTTCATTGATGTGTTCATGTCAATGCAATAAGAATTATAAAATGTGTAACACCCTTTTGTTCCTTTGCATTTCAAATATTCAATCTCAAGCTGTGTGAATCACTGTAAATAGCTGTTACTCGTGAAACATACACAGCTGTGCAAATTTCTTTAAAAGGCAGTTGCATAATTTACGAACATTTGTTTTAACTGCAGTTGTCTTGTAACCTTTGTTTTAAAATTGCTTCTTCTTAAGGTTGTCTTAAGTATTTGCAACTATTGTTGTTTAGATTTGTTATATATTAATTTGCAGCATAATTTACATCAGTGTGTGTTGTACAATTATAAGATATGAAATAGTTAAGGGTTTTGTTTTTATTAGATATTGTAAATTGTACTTTATTTGTTTCCCTTGAAATTTCACTTAAACAAGAAAATACAAAAGAAATAGTACAGTATGCTGCTCAAGTGTGTTTTATTTATTTATTTTTTTAAAGTCTAGACATTTAAATAACTTTTTACATAGCACTACAACAATTAACATACAGAAATAATTTAGTCAGCAACACAAAATGTGCCTTGATAATTTGCCAAAACACAACAATTGTGCCAGATTTGATTGGCAGTTCCTATTAAAGTGAGAGGCACCGGAGAATCCCAGATGTGGTAGCACTTTACTCTAGCGATTGCTTGCTCTACAATAATCCGCAGTCGAGCAATGGTCTGGGTCTCCTCTGTCTCTTTCTTGCTGAACTGGCCAGGATGGCGAAATGGTGGAATGATGAGTTTGGCTCCAACTTCATGAAGGAGGTCTTGAATGAGGAATCCTTTATCTGCCATGACTTCATCTCCCAGCTCAAGCAGAGGAAGGATTCCACTGACCTTTGTTATTTCTTTGTCTGAGATGCAGCCTGTGTACAATGCTGAAATAAATGTCACCAACCCACAGGGAGCAACTCCGATCAGCCCTTTCAGACTGGTGTGGTTCTTGGAGGCAGAGAACGTTTCAGACTGTAAGGTGAGGGATGATGGCGTCTCCAGAGCAACTTCTGTGCAGTCCAAGATGACGCGGACATTTGGAGAGAACTTCAGAAATATCTGAGGCATACTGGCTTTTACCTTCTCACGACTAATCCACAGGTTGATGGAAGAGAACACAGTGAAGTGGTAGTTGGCCCAAGTGATGGTCACTCGGCTGACAGTAGCTATGCTGACTTGAAACATATCAGCAATGAGCTGCTCCTTCATGCCCACTGCTACCCAGAATGAGTACATCAGGAACTCATCAATCAGAGGCATGCACCAGGCAGGGCTGGCTTCAGCACATGCTTCTTCTCCAAGTTTCTGTGCTCTGGTCCAGCACACAAGGCGTGATGCAGAGGGTGCAATGGACTCCCAGAAGATCCGGAACACACATTCAGATGGAAATTTGGTGTAGAATCGGATCTGGTCATCAGAGGCACAGGAGCAGCTAAAAAGTGTGGCAGACAAATCCACTTTTTGAAGTCTGGCCTCCAACTCCTTGATGTAATCCAGAGCTTCATCAAGTGCAACTGTAAAACCACAAAATAGCATAACACGGTTAGCAAGAAGTTTTAATCATATAGATGTAACATTACTTCTGTGAAGATCGATACATGTTGTGAGTCGGAGCATGTATATACATAATCTCTCCACAAAAATGTGTTACATAACTACCACATTTTTGTGGTAGTTATGTAGCACAAAATACATAACTACCACATAATTGATTAATAATTATTTCATTATTATATAAACCTAATAATAATAATCAAATTATTATAGTAATAGTTATATTTGACTGAAATTATCTTACATGGCAAATATATACAATGTATTATCTTAATTTGATGTTTACCTAAGGGTGGATGTGCCACATAATCATGGTCCGCAGTAGCATCTTCAGCCTGGCTAGCTTTCTGAGAGAGGACAAACTGCCGTTTCTTAGCCCTCTCGAAAGCAGACTCTCATTGCTGGTGCAAGTTATTCCAGGCAAAAAGGGAAGGAACAGCTCCACTTCTAAGGCGGCTGGTGGTAGATTCGGTAACAAAATTCTCCAATATGAAGTGGCGGCTACATACGAAAGTGCTCCCTGTCTTTATGCAAAAGTCGGGACCTTCATCTCTTCAGATTGCATGGATCCACTGCCTCTGTTGGTCCGGGTCCGTCGGGAACGCATGATAGGACAGATATGGCTGTTTTCTTGCCCCACATGAACAACCAGGTACAGTGAACCCTCGTTTTCCGCGGGGTTTACGTTCCAAAAAGAACATGTGATAGGCGAAATCCGTGAAGTAGTAACCTTTATTTTTTTTACAATTATTAAACAATGAAATACTCCATAATACATTAAAACCAAAGAAGAAGAAAGAAGAAGAAAACCATTTTTTTAACAAAAAAAGCACTGTATAAACGTTTGAGTCAGCTTTTGTAACTACTGTAATTATAAAGTAATAATTTTAATCATCAATTCGAACTGAAGGCATCAAATTGCGGAGATCAGCACCGCCCCACCACGACCAGAGTCGTGTATTTCACTGCTCTGTTCTGACTGAGCCGCTGCATCCCGACTCCGCTCTGTAGCGTTTTTTTCTTCACAGCCCGCGGTGCGGGTGTGTTTTTTCGAGAGAAGAACATAGTTATCGGTAGTTGTTGTCGCTCTTTTTTCTTCTGGGCAAAAAGATTCTTATAAACATGCCACCATCGAATAAGTGAACCATTAAGCGACCAAGGCAAGTGCCTTTGTCGGTGCAGAACGTTTTGTCGACATTATGGGTTTTAGAGAAACTTGAAATTGCAAGAGAAATTGCTAACTTAAATTTGGCAAGCTGTTTTATGTACGTGTACATATTAAACCGCAACGTTATTGACACACAGATAGAGAAGAAGCGGAGAGACTGTTTAGCCAATCAGAATGCAGTACACAGTGCACAATGCAAATCCGTGAAGCAGCGAGACCGTGAAAGGTGAACCGCGATATAGCGAGGGTTCACTGTACCGAGACTGAGCCATTTTCCTAGCCTTTTAATGCTAACGCTATAGCCACAGAAAGTTGTCAAACCCCACATCCGCTTTAAAACCAGGAAGTGTGAAAAAGGTCTATTGGTTACATTCACGCCTCATGCTCTAACTCTCTCTATATGCAGTGACGGCATCAGCGCAAAGAGAAAAAAAACAAAAGAAGAACCGCGTGTAGAATCTTGTAGTTGTGAATACGCACCCTGCTGGCAAAAAATGGAACTACAACAACAATAAACTCATTCAGTCTGCATGAATCAACTTGTTTACCTGTGATTATGTGAATTACACTGTTTGTGCAACTACAGGGCGTTAAAGATGTTTGTGTGATCCGGTGTGCTCATTATGACCAAAATAAAGCCGAAGCTTTTTAAAATTAGTGCCGAATGTCCGCTAGCTAATGCTATTAGCTTCCAGATAACTTCCGCTCTTCCCGGATACGCAACTATGGTTCGTTTCAAACATAAGGTTTGTTTCGTTTCGCTCCACCATCATTCGATAGTGCTATGACCATTATTACTGCATTAATATGGAGTATTAATGTCGATTTTATGGTGTTTTTGTATAACTTTAAGATTACCCGATTTTAGAGATAGCCTAGCTCCCCGGAGTTATAATCGCATTAATAAAATCAGACGTCCCTAAAGTATATGGATTTTTACTGAGTAAATCATGCTGTAAAATGTTATTTCATCAAATAATGTTTAACTCAGGATTTGCATTGTGAATGGGTTGAAACACGCACCCAATGTTGTTCTAAATTAGTTAAGCTAATTTAACCTGATTCCATGTTCTTTAAGATGAACTTTGGTTCTTTAACTTAGATCTGCCGTGAACCAGGATTCACTGAATTATTCTGATGATGATCATCAACCATTTTATTTTGTCTTTTGTTTCTTTGTGTGTTCCTTAGCTTCTTTTTTATCTTCTATGCTTTGTAGTTTTAGTTAAGTTTCACTAGCCTAGTAGAGAGGATTTGTTGATTAAAATATAGTGTTAATTCAGATAAACAGTTTCTATTTTATTTCTGTTAATAAATTCTTGAACTTGAAGAGAAGTTGTCACTCATTTATTCTATATGTGTGCAGAGTTTGCTGTTAAAAGAACATCAGTACTTGAATCATTCCTTTCAACTATTGTCCTGATATCAGCTCTTGATCTGATATTCACCGGACAATACCTAATAGACAGAGTTATTTATTAAATATTAAATAACTTTAAACAGCCACCTGGGTCTGAATGGGTTTGGACACCCACGGACATTTGCAGTGACGGCCAAGCTAACCGTTGCAGTTAAGCTGAGTTGAGATGGCACACAGCGGTCTCCTCGCCTCCGGCCAGGCCAAGCTAAGAGGAAAGTTGATCTGAAATCGCCCGCTGCAACCTGCACAGGCCTTCACAAGAAGCAGCTACGCCAGGGAGGCCGAGTAGAGGCCCCCGCTTCCACAGCCCGAATGCACCCCAGCTTGCCAAGGCCTGGTTTCCCAAATGATGGCTGTTTTCCCCTTCGAGCTAGCCACCTGCTTGCTGCTCAGATAACAAGCCCTTCACCCTGGCTCAACTTCTTCCAAATGGATGCGCAAAGTCAATCAAACTGACACAGAGGCACGGACAGGTTTTGCAGAATTAGGCAGGAAAGGTCAAATGGTTTATTTAAAATGGTTTTTACCGTTTTGTTTTAAGCTTTGATCGAAATAAATATCCTGGAGTTTATAGGCTAGCTTCCGCTAGCATTCTGGAAACCAAGGTTTGCTGATGTGTTTGAGTGTGTTTTTGCAGTTATAACAAACTTTATTTCCATAAGGGTTTTATACACCGATTGGGTAATTAATGTTTGTGTTGTCTGGTCTACTCATGATGACCAAATAGAACTGAAAAGTATTTTAAATTAGTGCCGAATGTCCGCCAGCATTAGCACAATTAGCTTTCCGGTTAACATTAGTGCTACAGGCCTAGTAAACGCAACTATAGTTCGTTTTTAAACATAATGCTTGTTTTCATTTTGCTCCACCATCATTTGAGAATGCTATGAGCATTAATGTCGATTTAATGCTTGTGTAATGTTAGGATTAAATTCAAGCTAATGTAAACATTGCTCACAGGAAGTGCCCCGACATATAATTTCCAGTCGATCGTTATTAACTTGGTGGTTTAATCCCATATTACCAATTCGAGCCGTAATCATTTATATAATAAATAATTAAGATGAACTTTAGTTCTCTAACTTGGAACTGCAGTGAACCAGGGTTCACTGAATGATTCTGATGATGGTTTTCAACACTTTTTTTTTTTGTCCGTTTGGTTTCTTTTGTGTGTACATAGTTTTAGCTTCATAGTTTTTAGCTTCTTTTTATCTCAATATTGCTTAGTAGTTTAGTTAAGTTTCACTAGCCTAGTAGAGAGGATTTGTTGATTGAAACATAGTGTTAATTCAGATAAACAGCATACTATAGTGCTGTTCTGTGGATGTTAATTTTATTTCTGTTAATAAATTCTTGAACTTGAAGAGAAGTTGTCACTTCCACAGAGTTTGCTGTTAAAAGAACGCCGGTAGTCGAATCTCCCTTTCAACTAATATCAGCTGTTTGGGCTCATATTCACTGGACAATACCTAACAGGCCGAGAGTTATTTATTAAACATTAAATAACTTAAAACAGTGCGTAATGGCGCAACAGAATTATTGCATAGTATTTACTGTGGGCATGAATGCATCATCAAGACAGCATTGAGTGATTAATTCATGCAACAACACAGTAATTCATATCGTTCGCAAAGGAACTGCTATCAGACTTTCTGGACTCGGATACATGTCCTATCAAACCCTAAAGACTATTGTCAAGCTTTAAGCTTCTCAAGAGGCGTGTTGGTCAGTTCAATCAACTAATTTCATTTATTTTAAAAAATGTGAGAATAGTATGTTTTGTGTCTGCGTGTTATACGTATCTGTGCGCATCCTGAGCCGGTGTCTCTCCAAAAAAATATCACTATGGTAACACATGGTGACAATACAGATTCTTGATTTCCTTTAGATGTCTGATTTATTTTTGTCATTTGCTAGTTTCTACTGCTGACTCACCTGCTCCATGTCTGTTGCTCAAACGTGTGCCATTCCTATTGGTTTCCATCATGTCTCCAGTTTCCACTGTAAAGTTGGAAATTTGCCTTATATTAATGAAACATTCTTTAACACATCACCTCTAGTTCCATCTGCACTTAGGTCCTTTTCCAAACATCATTATGAAAACTGCAAACATTATATTTCAATAATAAGCTAGTGTAATTGAGAAATAATAAGAACAAATGCAGAATCCCCCCTCCCAACAGATTTCTTTTTTCACTTTTTTGTCACACTCAGATCATCCAACACATTTTGATTCTACACAAAAATAATTTAAGTAAATACAATTGTTTTTTGATTAATGATTTAATTTCATTAGGAAAAAACATCAGAACCAACCTGACTCTCTGTTACAAAGAAATTGCCAAATCAACACAATAACCAATTGTGACATTCTTTGTGCCAAAAGCTGCCATCAAATGTTTGTGACAAATAGCAGAAAATGTATTACAACGCTGAAAGAATTTTGACCTAAATTTCTTTAACATAATTTTTAATGCAGCTACAGTGGACATTTCTTAAAGAATTAGTGGTGTGTTCAAGCTCAAGTGACAACATTTGAATCATATTTAAGTCAAGATATGGCTAAGCCACTTGATAAGCTTCATTTGCTTATTTCTTAGTCATATAACCATTAAGATGGCGTATTATGGGTTTTTGTCCTGCTGCTTAACCCACCGGCGTTTGACCTTAAGGTCACAAACTGATTGTAGGTCATTCTCCTTCAGGATTGTCGGACAAAAAGCAGAAATCTTGATTTCATCAATTTATTACGTTTTCCAGGTCCTGAAACCACAAAGCAGCCCCAGGTCATGATACTACTACATCAATGTGGTAGTATTAGGGTATGTCCTTTTTGTGAAATGTTATGTTTACCAGGAGAGGCACAGCAACACAGGACTCAAATGCAAAAGTCTTACAAGCAGGTGGCTCAGTTTTTTTTAATGCGAAAACAGATTGGTACATAGGTTGAAGGTCCAACAAGGCAGACTGGCCCAGAGTGGACAGTCTTGGACCAAAAACAGGCAAGAACCATAAGTTCGTTTATAATGTGCATTTCAGACAAAAACTCACAAAATGCTCTAAAATAGAAGTCACATTTAAGGAATACATTGTAAAAAACAAAACAAAACAAGGGTTAATAATAATAATAATAATAATAATAATCAAGTATCCACAGAGCCAGTTGCTGGGGCAAACTATTCCATAGCCTAGGAGCCACATGCTGAAAGGGTTAGTTTTTAGTGTTGTACAAGGAACCAACAGGAGATTCTGGGCTTGTCAAAAGCTGACTCAAATAATCTGAACAGTGGCTGCTGGTGTCTGGTTTTGTGTTTAGGATTGTGAACCAAAATGCAGTAGAGAACTCGGGAGCTGTATATTGATGATTAAAGTGATTTATTAAATAAAGAATGCATGGTTTACAGACTGGCAGGAACCAGGAAGAAGACGAGGAGGAGACCAGAACCAGGGTAGCATGGCGGAGGACTAAACAATGAGAGTGACTATGCTGACTGAATAAATAGGGGAGTGGACAGAAGGGTGGAGCAATTTAACGTAAGTGAAACGTGTAAAGATAAATTAAGCAGAGGTAGAGAGAACAATGATATGGCAGAGATAGGAGGGGAACAGAGCCAGAACAGAACCACAAAAACATGAATGAACATATATAACCAAAGATCTCACAAACAGACCTAAGAAAAGGTAGGCAGGAACATAAACATCTAATAGAGCTATCAAAATCACAATGAACAGAAGGAACTGAATCTAACAGTCTGATAAACAAATAATATAAAGTGAGAACACATAAAGTTGCAGGATCACCAGGAACCTAACACTAAATAATCAAACTCCGGAGATCCTAACAGCGGGACCCCGTTTCACAAAGCTCGGTTAGTGGACATCCAGAGTAATTTCTGAAGTAAATTATTGCATTCCCTGGATTTTTCATTTCAAAAAGCTCAGAAGCCGTTACCTTGAGTTAAATTAGGACAACAAATTACTCAGTGAAACAACTCTGCTCGGCAGCAAGCTTGTTAGGGTTAATTCTGAGTTTTTAGCTGAGATCTGCACAAGGACGTGTCAGAAAAGGTGTGTCCTTTTCTGGAGGAGCCATTAGTGTACGGCGCACAAATACAGATCAGACCACAATTAAATATCTTATCATTTATGGATTAATATATTTCCAAGCATTGATCTTAGAAATCTCAGCACGCACATCGCTCGTATAACACAAAGAGAGGACACTCTCAGTTCTGAACAATTTATTTGTGCTGCTCTTCATTTTTATGCCAACGGCAGTTTTTTAATAACATAGGTGATGCAGAACATCGTTCAGAAGCAACTGTATGTTGCGCTGTTATGAATGTTACTGCTGCACTATAGTAGAGTATAATGGTCTCCCCTAGTCAGAGAACCACAAGATTAATAAAAGAACTACACAGAATGAAAATAATTATTTATTTTGTATCAAATTTTGAGACTTCCACCTCTAATTTTCCATTCATATATTTTAGGTTTAATTAGCTGCATGGCACCCACATTTTGGTGTTGAATGAGTGTAGGGAGAGGACACAGCTTTAATTATCCATCAACAAACTCTCAAATCACTCATTCATTGAGTTTTTCAGCAATTCTCTACCGCTAACTTGCTTTTTGCAACAGCAACATTGTTTCTTTTTATAG
Organism: Fundulus diaphanus; assembly: GCA_037039145.1. Taxonomy (NCBI): domain Eukaryota; kingdom Metazoa; phylum Chordata; class Actinopteri; order Cyprinodontiformes; family Fundulidae; genus Fundulus; species Fundulus diaphanus. The sequence continues at coordinate 12,704,568 of CM073121.1, read as the reverse complement.
TTCAGTATTCTCCACATGTTTTCATTAAAGATTTCTAATTCCACTTGTGGGACATGCACGCTTCGAGGCTTCTTTCCTGCCATTGCCATGGTGAATCGCATTATCTGCGTTCCATTGATGAGGGCTTCTTTCATGCTTGTGCTCGAGCTTAACTCCGGGTTGATAGGACACTGTGTTTAGTTACCTGATTGATATCACCTGTTCTGAAAACGTAAACGCTTTCAGAAAATGACAGAGTCAGGTAGAACCACTCGGAGTAGCTGCTTTCTACTCAGGGTAGATCGGCCATTCTTTACGAAAAATGGCCGATCCTGGTGGTAAAACCTTTTTTTTGGGGGGGGGGTTACTGAAACCTGTAGGACTGTAGACAAAACTAAAAGGTACACTAGCAAGAGGAATGAACTGAACAGAGAATATATTACCACATACACTGTAGTTTAGATAATGAAAGGGTTGCTCAATTAAGCTAATGTCTTCTTTTTAGAATTAATAATTTTAGACATGAAATCTATCATAGTAGATTACTTTCCTTCCCTCTTTCATTTTTTGATTTTAATGTGTATATCAAAGTCTTCAGATTTTTTTTCATTTTAATATTCTGAGTCATACAGTTGAAACCGCAGCTAAGAAGCCTGCCCTCTCCTCCACTGACTGCCTCTAGAAGTAATACTGGTATACATGACACAGGACCATGAGAACTTTCCTGCTCCCCAGTGAGGCTTTGAAGTGATAATAGCCAAGCCTCGGTCCTTCTAACAGTTCCTGCCACGAGTATATGGACTCTGTGGCAGGTCATTTGTTATCAAAATTGCTCTCACATCCCCTGCTTTTTCTTCCTGTTACGTTCTTTTAGCGATTTCTTTTAGCACTTTCTCTGCTTCTATCCCTTTTCTCCAGCCTGACTTTACTGGCTTCTCATCCTCCTCCTCAGCTTGTCTTTTTTGCTAATCACAGCCGTCTAACATTTTGGGTCAGGTCAGGTGTTATCAACTGCACAGAGGCCCACACACATTTTCATGCAACAGGAGTGTGACTTCAGTAAGCAAACTCCTATAGGTTTAGACTACTTCTTCACAGTATCTCCACTCTCATTTTAATGTTTGAGCAGCCAGCAGTCTGCAGTGAGTAGGCCACCCACAATTAGCTATTAACAGAATACCTGCATTTTGTCTATTCAATATTGAAGCAACATTTTAACCAGACAATGCTGAAGTATGTGAAAACAATCAATAGTGTAAAAAGAAAAATGTTCATTAATGCACCCAAGCCCACAGATAAATTAGGGGTGTATTTAGATTTTAAGATGGCATTGAATCTAACAATTTCAGATCATATGTTCACTGGAAGATTGTGAGGTGCATCTGCTTTTAGTGCTCCTGCACACTTGTGCTGCTGCATTTGCTAGTTTCATAATAATATGGTATCACCTTAAGGTTATATGGCTTCTAATGAAAATATTTTGGTGGGTTGACGTCAACCACCCATTTCATGACAGGATCTTTCAGTGGATCATGAAGTGTAATAAACAGGTGTCAATCACTGCACAAAAGGAAGATCTGAAAGATGCTCTTGATTAACACTTATTTTAAAGTAAGTTGTATTTCTTGATTTGTCCTGCAGTGTTTAAAGAGTCAACTAAAAGACCCTAACCTATACTGTAATGTCAGAAAACAAATACAGAATGAATAACAAGAAAAAATGCTAAACACACACAAATGTTAACTGACATTGGGTGACATCAAGGTTCATCATAGAGGTGGGCGATACCGGGCATTTTTAATCGATTGGATACCAAGTAAATATAGGGTCAGCATCGCTGATATTAATATTGATACCGATACTTTTTTATATTTAAGCTTCATGTATCATGAAACTGTTGACCTTTCGGTGTTTTTGTGATTTTTACTTTATTTCAATTGAATAATAATAATGTTCTATTCATAGTGGGATTTCTTCTAATCCATCTCTTATATTACATCTTTCAATCCTTATGTAATTTTGTTTGTGTTGCGTGCACTTGCCTGTTGCTTTAATTCTATAAATTTCATTGTGGTGGGATAAATAAAGGATTATCTATGGAAGAAAAACAGTCTCATTGGAATCTGCCTTTTTTGACACCAAATTTTAAACACTGAATTTTTTTAGACATTGAATTCCTTATACTGAATTTTTATCAGGTAAAAATTAACCAGCAAAGAATTCAGCTGCAAAAAATTCGCCTGCAAATGTATTGACCTTTTGGTGAACTCAAGCCAAAGCAATCTACACTCGATGGAGTCGAGCAGCTTCTAGCCAATGGAATTAGCTCGTTTGGTCATGTGACACAACAGTTGGGCATAGCTTTTTTCCTGGCTGAATAGAGCTGAATGAGGAGCTTTTCTTGTTAAGAAAAAAACTTTTTGCAACTTTTTTTTTTTGGGCCAGCGGCAACATGGCGGCGTCAAACCCGGGGACTTCTTCGGTATGTATGCCATATATTATCTTTAAAGTTTGTGCTTTTGAAACAGCGGCTTTGCTTTAAATGCATTGCTCATTTACAGATTTGGTCGATGCCCAACTTTTCCCACTACAAGCCAGCATCATTCTAATGAATTCACCTGGATTGTCATGGTTTTTATATGTTTTGCCCACATGCAGACACAATACGGAAGACAATGCGCAGTTTAAGATGTTTATTTTAAATTAAGACTACAGAGATCGATTCTGTTGATGGGATCTGTCGAGGTCTGAACGTCAGTGCTGGAGAAACTGTGGGGAGAAAAGGAGAATTGTTAAGAGAGATCGAACCAGAGAGAAATCTCCAGAAGCCTAGCCGCTTACCATTTAGTTGGGTAAACCTAACCGGGGCAGTAGTGACAAGGGAACACTGAGACCGAATGCTCACGGTGGATAGCTGGTGGTTAGCGGCTGGAGGGCGGACTGTTGGTAAGTCGGCGAGGGATCCGGAGCGAGCCACGGCAGGCAGGAGTGACAGATGGAGCAACCAGAGTGCGGAGGAACCAGCAGAATCCAGGGAAAGGAACCTCAGGCCCGGCTTGGTATCACCAAGTGAGTAAGAGGGGGAACGCCAGAGCAACATCTGAGCTTCAGTGATTCTTAGGAGCTGGTTCGTCGAGCGAGACGTCAAGGCCGGTGAGTATTCCAAACAAAAACTAAGAAAAAGCAGGAGATCCAATATTAGTCACATTTCAGAGATACGAAAAAAACTCACAAGTTCAGGTTTCCAAGATCTGGTCAGAGGCCACATCGTACCTGTTATGATATATTTTTCGAGGATGAACCCGGACACAGCACGCACACACAGAGCAAGTTCTTAGGAGTGAGTTTTATTGAACAGTGTGGAAGATGGATGAAGATGGGACCAGAGTCTTTCAACAGACGGAGGTGCAGGGTGCAGAAGTTGGCCGGCAGGAGGCGAGTGGAGAGACTGACCCGGAGGAACTCTGGAGCCGAAGACTTGAGACCGGAGCGTCAGAGCTGATGACTTGAGACCAGAGCGTCAGAGCCGATGACTTGAGACCAGAGCGTCAGAGCTTGAGACCGGAGCGTCAGAGCCGATGACTTGAGACCAGAGCGTCAGAGCCGATGACTTGAGACCAGAGCGTCAGAGCTTGAGACCGGAGCGTCAGAGCCGATGACTTGAGACCGGAGCGTCGGCGCCGTGGACCTGAGAGCAGATCTTCTGAGCCGAATACTGGAGAGCAGAACATCTGAGACGAGCACTGGAGAGAACAAAGCTGACGGAAAAAGTTTAAAGGCTGACTGTAACAAAAACCAGGTTGAAAGGAGTCTTACGGCTGACGGTAACAAAAACGGAGCTGACAAGAATACTGGCAGAGACTGAGCGGGAGTGAACGCTATGGACCGGCGGCGAGAACAGAATGAGGTGAGTCTTATAAAGAGGTGAACACAGGTGGCAACAGATCAGGGGTAATTGCTGCCTGACAGGTGATGGGAATGAAAACTAATTAGTGTCCAGAGGAGTGACTAAAGCTGAGCAAGGGAGAGCTAAGTGAACTACAAACTAACAAAGAAGCCAGACAAAACTTAAACCATGACACTACCCCCCCCTCAAGGCCGGACCCCGGACGGCCTAGAACCTCTACCCTGGGTGGGTGGAGGGGGTCCCAGGAAGGCGGGCAAGAGTCAAACAAAAAAACAGAACACAGGGGAACCAAAAGCCTAGGAGAAACACTGGGGAACCAACGAAACTAGAGAAAACGGGAAACCAAAAGGTCACGAACACGGAGGACCAAAGGCTAGAGAACACAGGGAACCAAAGGGGCTAGAGAACACAGGGAAACCAGGGGTCAAAAGCACGGCGGAACCAAAGAGGCTAGAAAACTCTGGGGAACCGAAAGTCCAGAGAACTCTGGGAAACAGGCGAAAGGAAACACCAGGGAGACAAGACAGGCGTGCACAAGCACCAGAGGGAAGGAACGGGTGCACAAGCACCAGAGGGAAGGAACGGGCGTACTTAACGCCAAAGGGAAGGAACGGGCGTACGACAACGCCAAAGGGAAGGAACGGGCGTACGACAACGCCAAAGGGAAGGAACGGGCGTACGACAACGGCAAAGGGAAGGAACGGGCGTACGACAACGCCAAAGGGAAGGAACGGGCGTACGACAACGCCAAAGGGAAGGAACAAGCGTACGACAACGCCAGAGGGAAGAACAGGCGTACGACAACGCCAGAGGGAAGAACAGGCGTACGACAACGCCAGAGGGAAGAACAGGCGTACGACAACGCCAGAGGGAAGAACAGGCATACTTAAAACACCAGGGCTCAACAACAAACGCTGGAGCACGACTGGCATACAGAAACGCCAGGGGATACCCGCCGGGGCGTGAGGGTAACGCCGGGGCTTGGGGAAGAGAACGCCGGGGCGTGGGGAAACGCCGGGGCCCAAGGGACAAGATCGCCGGGGCGTGAGGGAACCGCCGGGGCGCAAGGGAGAAGTTCGCCAGGGCGTGAGGGAACTGCCGGGGCGCAAGGGAAGTAACTCGCCGGGGCGTGAGGGAAACGCCGGGGCGCTAGGGAAGTAACTCGCCGGGGCGTGAGGGAAACGCCGGGGCGCAAGGGAAGAGACTGCCGGGGCGTGAAGTAAACGCCGGGGCATGAAGAAAGGATTGGTGTGCGACAACGCCAGGGGGGAAGAACTAGCGTTCTGCCAACACCAGGGTTCTACAGCACCCGCTGGAACACACCTGGCGTGCAGAAGCGGCAGGAATCCGCCGGGGCGTGCGGGTAACGGGAACATCCAAAACTCTAGGAACAAGAACAGAAGGCGTCCTAACACGCCAGGAAACGGGGAGTGCGGCGGGCAGCAACAGGCCGGGCGCACCAGAGGGCTCAGCCGGCGACATGGGAGCGCCGGAGGGCTCTGGTGGCGGCCTACGTGTGCTGGGCAGCGACAGGCTGGCGCACCAGAGGGCTCAGCCGGCGACATGGGAGCGCCGGAGGGCTCTGGTGGCGGCCTACGTGTGCTGGGCAGCGACAGGCTGGCGCACCAGAGGGCTCAGCCGGCGACATGGAAGCGCCGGAGGGCTCTGGCGGCGGCTTGCATGTGCTAAGCAGCGACAGGCAGGCGCACCAGAGGGCTCAGCCGGCGACTAGAAGCGCTGGAGGGCTCTGGCAGCGCCTAAACATGGAGGAAGACAAGACAGGAGGACTAGGCCAGGGATTACAATGGGCTACAACACTAAGACAGGGACTACTAGACTAAGACGGAGGCTACAAGACTAAGACAGGACTCGAGAGGAACTACAGGGGCTAGACAGGAAAACCAAAACAAACCAGAAAACTAGGAGAGGGACCGAAACTTAGAGCTAAACTATAAAACCAAGCAAAACAAGGAGGCGTGGGCAGGTTCAACTAAACTGATGAAAAACTACAGCTAGAAATAGGAACACAAGGAAAAACAGGAACTTCTAAAACGCCAGGAATCTAAACACCAGGGAACTGAGGGTGTCTAAACACACCGGGGAACCGAGAACAGAGGCCGTCCAAACACGCCGGGGAACCGAGACAGGGCGTCCAAACACGCCGGGGAACCGAGAACAGAGGGCGTCCAAACACGCCGGGGAACCGAGAACAGAGGGCGTCCAAACACGCCGGGGAACCGAGAACAGAGGGCGTCTATTCACGCCGGGGAACCGAGAACAAAGGCAAACACCAAGAACCAGAGGGTGAGCTAGGCAGCAACAGACCAGGCGCGCCAGAGGGCACAGACAGCGACTTTAGCACCGGAGGGCTCTGGCGGCGACCTGCGTGCACTGGGTAGCGACAGGTTGGCGCACCAGAGGGCTCAGCCGGCGACATAGGAGCGCCGGAGGGCTCTGGCGGCAACCTGCATGCGCAGGGCAGCGACAGTCTGGCGCACCAGAGGGCTCAGCCGGCGACATGGGAGCGCCGGAGGGCTCTGGCGGCGACCTGCATGCGCCTAAACAGGGGAACCACAACAACAAGAGGGCTAGGGGAACAGATCAGAGACACTAGGGCAAGACAGAAACAAACAACTACTGAGGGGAACTAAACTAACCTAGACAGGGCAAAAACAAACAAAGAAAACAGGAGATGAAGGGCGTAGGGACCTAGAAAGCGCTGGATCCCAGACACAAAAATACTAAGGAGAAAGAATAAAGATGAACAAAACTTAAAGACAAAACAAATTCAGAACAAGACTAAAACTACAGGGCTAGGACAGAAACTACAGGGCTAGGACAGAAACTACAGGGCTAGGACAGAAACTACAGGGCTGACGAAATTACAGGGCTGACGAAATTACAGGGCTGACGAAATTACAGGGCTAAAACCGGATCTACTGACAAATCAAAACAAGACTAACGACTAGGAAAGGAACCAAACGCTAAAGCAAAACTATGAAACGGAACAGAACAGGGAGTCTAAGGTAAAGAAACTGGAGCTCAAAAACAAAACTCAGAAGACTAAAGGCGAACCAAGAACACTAAATCAGGGCTTTGGCTAAAACAAGAAGACGGAGGACAAGCCCGAACTAGAAAATAAAAACAAACCAAAAGAATTGAAAGAAACCAAAAACTCTCTAGTAAAATATTAACTACTGCAACTAAGTAAATAAAGCTAGAAAAGACACAAAAACCAAACTAGCTGACTAAGAAAACCAAAAACTAGAATACTAAAGAAGAACCCGAATGACTAGAAACCTGGGACACAAAACCCCGGACAAAACAACAAAATAAAACCCAATTACTCAAAAGCAACATAAATCCAAAAAAAACCCCTAAGTAAACCAAAAACTAAGGATGAGCCTAACTAAAGAACAGAAGGCGAAAATAATTCTTCTAAAACAGTAAAAATATACAAAAAGGCTAGAAACAAAAGCAGACTAGAACACAACAAACCAAACCTAAAAAACTTCTAAGAAATCAAAAAACACTGAAAAACTAAGGAACGGTAATTAACTCAAAACATGAGGACCCAAAAAATAACTCAAAACAGAAACCAGAAGGCGCTGGGCAGCAAAGTCTTAATATGCTGGGCAGCAGTAAAAGTTAACGCTGGGCAGCGACGACGAGGAGCGCCGTCCTTAACGGCTGCGCAGCGTAGGAGGCGGAACCAGGAAACAAAGTCAGAGGCGGGGCGTCGCGGATGCGACCCCGGCAGACGAAACGGAAGCGTGACGTCGCAATCCAGCGACCATGGCGAGACCAAAACAGATGCAAGGCGTCGCCGCACGGCGACCAAGGCAAGATGAACCGGAGGCGGGGCAGATCCTACCAACTTCTGCACCGGGCTCTGTGCGTGCTCGGGTTCATCCCTTGGCCGGTCCATAATGTTATGATATATTTTTCGAGGATGAACCCGGACACAGCACGCACACACAGAGCAAGTTCTTAGGAGTGAGTTTTATTGAACAGTGTGGAAGATGGATGAAGATGGGACCAGAGTCTTTCAACAGACGGAGGTGCAGGGTGCAGAAGTTGGCCGGCAGGAGGCGAGTGGAGAGACTGACCCGGAGGAACTCTGGAGCCGAAGACTTGAGACCGGAGCGTCAGAGCTGATGACTTGAGACCAGAGCGTCAGAGCCGATGACTTGAGACCAGAGCGTCAGAGCTTGAGACCGGAGCGTCAGAGCCGATGACTTGAGACCAGAGCGTCAGAGCCGATGACTTGAGACCAGAGCGTCAGAGCTTGAGACCGGAGCGTCAGAGCCGATGACTTGAGACCGGAGCGTCAGAGCCGATGACTTGAGACCGGAGCGTCGGCGCCGTGGACCTGAGAGCAGATCTTCTGAGCCGAATACTGGAGAGCAGAACATCTGAGACGAGCACTGGAGAGAACAAAGCTGACGGAAAAAGTCTAAAGGCTGACTGTAACAAAAACCAGGTTGAAAGGAGTCTTACGGCTGACGGTAACAAAAACGGAGCTGACAAGAATACTGGCAGAGACTGAGCGGGAGTGAACGCTATGGACCGGCGGCGAGAACAGAATGAGGTGAGTCTTATAAAGAGGTGAACACAGGTGGCAACAGATCAGGGGTAATTGCTGCCTGACAGGTGACGGGAATGAAAACTAATTAGTGTCCAGAGGAGTGACTAAAGCTGAGCAAGGGAGAGCTAAGTGAACTACAAACTAACAAAGAAGCCAGACAAAACTTAAACCATGACAGTACCATGACTGGGTAAGGCTCTGGCGTCTTCCATCTGTCTGAGTCTTCCTTAAGACGCCAGTGAGCACTGCTCCAAACGAGCCGCAGGTGTGGGCCACGCCCCCCAGCCAACTAGAACCACCTGTGGAGCAGAGTTAGAACACCGACCAAACAGAGAACCCTGACATGGATATGCTGTGTTTGTGATGATATTAGCTTTGGTAACGAAAATCTTTTTTTTTTTTGTATTTATAAAAATGTGCCATTGTGTTGTTAAGTATTTGTTTGCCACATTTTAGCTGACCATACCTGTAGTACCTGTTTTTTTTGCTATGTTTACTCACTACATATTTTATTAAGTAGTTAGAATAATATTTCTTTTGGTTCTGTTTTAGGAGTTACTCCTAAATCATATTTTAGAGAGACTGCGTTCACGCTTGGAGCATTGTCTTGAACGCCTTCCACTGGATCTGGACTTTCTAGATTTCCTTTGCACCCAGGAGCTTGTTTTTTAAATGCTTTGTCCAGTCAGATAGAGGTTTGCCCTCTCATTTTAGATGCAATAAACAATTAGCATACACTCATAAGTAGAGAAAAGGATCCAAGAAATCAACCTACTGCTGTCATTCAGTTTGAGCGGGGATCTGCCGGGTGCCATAGAATGGCTCTTTCCCCAAATATCTTAACAGTCTTCTAGAACTGAACTTGTCCATCCCAGCCATTGCTAGAATTTTGGGAATTTCTAGAAGCACTGTATTCCAACGCATGGAGTAGTTCAATCTTTCAGTCAAGGCACTCTACAGCAACATGTCAGATGCAGAGTTGGACCAATGCATTACAGACATAAAATCTAGGCAGCCTCACTCTGGATATTGGATGGTGAAGGCACTTCTTCAGGCCAGAGGACACAGAGTCCAATACCAAAGAGTTTGAGCATCCATGCACCGTGTTGACACAGCTGGTGTTGTGTCAAGGATGGTTTCATTAGGTTGCATCGCTCGACGGGCTTATTCTGTCCCAGGACCACAGTCTCTTATGCATATCGAACCATAAACTGATACGGTAAATAATTTGAGCTTTTTAAGTTAACAATAATCTTGAGTAGGGCTGGACGATATAGAAAAAAATCTATATTGATAAAATAGAAATTATATTGATCGATATCGATAATTATAAACAAATTCAAAACATACATTTTAAGTGCTGCCCTGGCCATTTTATGCTGTTACTTAACAACCTATTTTTAGATACAGACACAAACACTGAATTCAAACTCAACCCTTTATTCAACCAACTTTTTACCAAAACTTCAAGTATTAAAAAAGAGAAAAGAACACGTGCTCTCTGAACTCTTTGAAGGGGGCGGAGCTTGGTACCTGGGTCTGCGTGATTGGTTGGGAAGATGTAATAACTGTAATATTAACCTCCATCGTGAGAATGCATAAGGAGGAAAAACTGTTATTCTATTGAACTTTTTATTGACCCTTTTTTTTCTATTATCGATATACGTCTATCGATCGATATATATTGTTATTGAATTATCATCCAGCCCTAATCCTGAGCACTTTTTGAGTTGTAAATAATTAACACTGTATATTGTTTCTGGCTTGTTGTTACTCTATATGCAATTGAGCTACAATAAATTACAGTTCGCATTACCTGCTTTCAAGCAATTTTTAAATAACTTTTCTGTTTTGTTTTCTCATTCAGCTATAACACTGTCATCTTTGGAGGCATTGATGACTTTTTGTGATGTTGAGAAAGATGACTTGCTATATACATTAAACTGGCAATACTGTGGTTTACTTGGATACAAGGGATGGTAAATCATGTTTTATCCCTTATTGTGACAATAACCCTCAACATTAAAAGGATAACAATCTTTCATAATGTTGTGTTTGCTTGTAGTACCAAAACTGAATATAATTATCTAGCAAAATAGTCATAATTGTAAAACTTTGTAGTCATGGGGAAAAACATATTTTAAAGTGTCATGGTTTAAGTTTTGTCTAGCTTCTTTGTTATTTTGTAGTTCACTTAGCTCTCCCTCGCTCAGCTTTAGTCACACCTCTGGACACTAATTAGTTTTCATTCCCGTCACCTGTCAGGCTGCAATTACCCCTGATCTGTTGCCACCTGTGTTCACCTCTTTATAAGACTCACCTCATTATGTTCTCGTCGCCGGTCCATAGCGTTCACTCCCGCTCCGTCTCTGCCAGAATCCTTATCAGCTCAGTTTTTGTTTCAGTCAGCCATTAGAGTTTCCGTCACCTTTGTTTTTGTTCCAGTCTTAGCCTAGATCCAGCTCAGCTCTGTTCCACTCCAGTTCTCAACTCCTGGTGAGCTGTTCCGGTCTCAAGTCCACGGCGGCGACGTTCTGGTCTCAAGTCCACGGCTCAGACGTTCTGGTCTCAAGTCCACGGCTCAGACGTTCTGGTCTCAAGTCCACGACTCCGACGTTCTGGTCTCAAGTCCACGGCTCCGACGTTCTGGTCTCAAGTCCACGGCTCCGACGTTCTGGTCTCAAGTCCACGGCTCTGATGTTCTGGTCTCAAGTCCTCGGCTCTGATGTTCTGGTCTCAAGTCCTCGGCTCTGATGTTCTGGTCTCAAGTCCTCGGCTCTGATGTTCTGGTCTCAAGTCCTCGGCTCTGATGTTCTGGTCTCAAGTCCTCGGCTCAGATGCTCCGTCCTGGTCTCAAGTCTTCGGCTCCAGAGTTCCTCCCGGTCAGTCTCTCTGCACTCCTCCTGCCGGCCAGTTTCTGCACCCTACACCTCCGTCTGTTGGAAGACTCTGGTTCCATCATCACCTATCTTCCACACTTTTCAATAAACTCACTCCTAAGAACTAGCTCTGTGTGTGCGTGCTGTGTCCGGGTTCATCCTAGACAAATATCATAACAAAAAGCATAGACAACTTTCCAATATATTAGCTAAAACAAATTATGCATTGATGTACAGATGTTTTGAAAAAAATAATCTACATAATCTACATCTTTTCACACAAAGATGACACTTTCCTGATATAAAAATACTTTTAAATATTTGTACTACCCTTTTAAAAACATTAAAAATAACAGCTGTATTAAATTAATTTCTGAAGATCATGTTTAGGTCCAGACATATACAAATAAGGCAAAGATAGAAAGCAGAAAAAAAGAAAAATCAAAATATCATACTGACACATACTGGAGGTTGAATTCATGTGACTTTTTGTGATGCAATGCAGGCCAGTCACAATGACAGATCAAATGGGCTCTTTATTTCCTTGAAACTTAGATTTACAAATTGACAAAATTGTTGATACTGCTCTGTTAGCGAGCACAGTGGTCACTGAAATTACTTGAAACTGACAAAAGTAACAGACAATGAAAAGGCCGGGATAAAAATAACAGTACATGAATCTTAATATTTTGGTCTACACCATGTCACCAAGCATCTCAGTGACTAATTGTCACCCTTTAAAGGCATACTATGCAACATTTTTCAGTTAATTAATATGTTCCATATCGTTTTGGATGATTAAATGAGTCATTTCAGGTCGAATAAAGGTTTTCTCGGTCACCCTGGTGGTCTGTGGGAGAAATACCGCACTTGCAATTGCAGGAGGCCTCGGCCCGCGCCCACAGGCTCAAAATCTCGTGTGCATCGCGAGAGTCGGTCTTGCTTTACGGCGAGAACTGCTACACGCCCCCAGTGAAAGGCTTGCTCGTTGCTAGCGCAGTGGAGATATTTGTGCAGTTATCATGGCGGAACCAGCGAGAAAACAGCGAAAGTCCATGTTGGAGCAGGCAAGAAAGAGGAAAATGGCTCTGGACAGAGAGAGGAGTCGTACACGGGTGAACATCGGGCAAGCTTTTTCCGAATGGCGAGAGCTAAAAGAAAGAGAAGGCTCCAAGGCTGACGCGGACCTCGCGTTTCTGCTGATGCGACTGTAAGTAACATTGTAGGGTTTCCCTCACGCTACTGCCTCGCAAACATTCCAAAAAAAAAAAAAAAAACTAACTCGATATGCGCGCAAAGCTTGTCTGCCGCCCGCCTCGCCGCTCGGGGACGCAAAGATTGTCTCCCGCCCGCCTCGCCGCTCCGGGGACGCAAAGCTTGTCTCCCGCCCGCCTCGCCGCTCTGGGGACGCAAAGCTTGTCTCCCGCCCGCCTCGCCGCTCCGGGGATGCAAAGCTTGTCTCCCGCCCGCCTCGCCGCTCTGGTCGCGCAAAGCTTGTCTCCCGCCCGCTCCGCCGGTCGTGCAAAGCTTGTCTCTCTCCCTCCCGCTCCGCCGGTCGTCCGCTAAGCAAATTCCTAGGGGAAACACTGCATTGGAATGGTTTCTCTCTCTCTACATTGTTTGTACTGCCGTGTTTTCGACTTTTGTATTCGTTGCGTTCGCCTGTCTAAGCTCAAAACAACCGCGCCTGGCTTGCCGGAGAAACCAGGGAACAGCTGATTTACGACAGTGCACTTTTACTTTCGCCCTCTGGGGGGAGCCTCGCTGGAAAATCAACCCCGGTTGCATAGTATACCTTTAAATAAGCTTGAAGAGGTACAATCATCTTTGTCCAGGCCTGCTTCATTGGTTTTAGTAAGTTATTTATTACTTTAGTCAGTTTCAAGTTATTTCTGTGGTCATTGTGAGTTTTCAGGTCTTTACAGAGGCATACCAGCAATTTACCTCTAAATTTGTTGTTTTTGTTTCAGGGTACGTGGCGACCAAGGTGGAGAAAATGTGGAGGTTGCACGGCTGATGTTTACTGTCCGTGGCACAGGAAGAAGTAGTTTTATCTCAGGAAAGGGTGTGCACAATTAACGGTTTGTTTTTTCCAAAATTCTGCCAAGCTAATTTTTTTTTTGCTCTGACAATGTAGATTTAGTTTTCTTATCCCAGAAAACCTGTTTCTCCAGCAACTTCACCATTCACGAATGCACAAATTCACCTGCACAAATTACAACTGATGCTGGGAAAAATCAGGGACTTCTCTTCATCTGCTGTTTTGTGCTTCACAGAGACGTGGCTGTGTGGATTAATCCCGAACTCTGCGCTGCAGCTGACAGGCTTCCAAATCCTCAGAGCGGACAGAGACACAGAACTTTCCGGCAAAGCGAAAGGTGGAGGGATCTGTTTTTACATTAACAGCGGCTGGTGCAACGATGTGGCAGTGATCCAGCAGCACTGTTCTCCTGACCTGGAATCCTTCATCATAAACTGTAAGCCTTTTTATTCACCCCGCGAGTTTACTTCATTCATTCTGGTCGGTATTTACATCGCGCCGCATGCAAACGTGCAGGTCGCACAGTGGACGCTCGCAGACCAGATACTGACTGTGGAGCAGAGCAATCCGGACTCCTTAGTTACTGTCCTTGGTGACTTTAATAAAGGAAACCTCACTCATGAACTTCCTAAATATAGACAGTTTACTAAATGCCCAACCAGAGAGAAGAACATTCTGGATCACTGTTACACCACAGTCAGAGATGCTTATCACGCCATCCCCCGTGCTGCACTGGGCCAATCCGACCACGTCATGGTTCACCTGATTCCTGCTTACAGGCAGAAACTAAAGCTCTGCAAACCTGTAGTTAGGACATCAAAGAATTGGACCAGTCAAGCTGTGGAGGATCTTCAGGCGTGTTTGGATTCTACTGACTGGGACGTCTTCAGGGCTGCTACCAACAGTCTGGATGAGTTCACAGAGGTTGTGACATCATGTATCAGCTTCTGTGAGGACTGCTGTGTTCCATCACGAATCAGGGTGAGTTACAATAATGATAAACCCTGGTTCACATCCAAACTCAGAAGGCTAAGGTTGGATAAGGAAGAGGCCTTCAGGAGTGGGGACAAATGCAGATTCAAAGACGCAAAACACAAGTTTAGCAAGGCGGTGAAAGAGGCTAAACAACTGTATTCTGAGAAGCTGCAAACCCAGTTTTCAGCGAACGACTCTGCTTCTGTCTGGAAAGGGCTTAGGCAGATCACAAATTACAAGGCTAAAGCCCCCCCACTCCATGAACGACTGACACTTAGCCAACGACCTGAATAACTTCTACTGTCGTTTCGACAGACAAAGGGACAGTCCTGCAACCACCCCCACAACACCTCCCAACAGATCACCTCCACCTCCTCCTGCTCCAATTCAGTGATAACTCTTTCCATACACGAGAGAGATGTTAACAAACTCTTCAAAAGACAGAACCCCAGGAAAGCTGCTGGACCAGACTCTGTCTCTAAACCCACCTTGAAGCACTGTGCTGATCAGCTGTCTCCAGTGTTCACAGACATTTTTAACACCTCACTGGCGACCTGCCACGTGCCAACCTGCTTCAAATCCTCCACTATCATCCCTGTTCCCAAAAACCCAAGGACCACAGGACTTAATGACTTTATACCCGTCGCTCTGACTTCTGTGGTTATGAAGTCCTTTGAGCGCCTAGTGCTTTCACACCTAAAATAAATCACGGACCCCCTCCTGGACCCCCTACAGTTTGCCTACAGAGTCAACAGGTCTGCAGACGACGCCGTCAACCTGGCGCTTCACTACATCCTCCAGCACCTGGATTCCACAGGTACCTACGCCAGGATCCTGTTTGTGGATTTCAGCTCTGCCTTCAACACAATCATCCCAGCTCTGCTTCAGGAGAAGCTCTCCCAGTTGAGTGTGCCTGACTCCACCTGCAGGTGGATCACAGACTTCCTGTCTGACAGGAAGCAGCACGGGAAGCTGGGAAAACATGTCTCCGACTCACAGTTCATCAGCACTGGTTCCCCCCAGGGTTGTGTTCTTTCTCCTCTGCTCTTCTCCCTGTACACCAACAGCTGCACCTCCAGTCATTACTCTGTCAAGGTCGTGAAGTTCGCGGACGACACCACTCTCATCGGACTTGTCTCTGATGGTGACAAGTCCGCCTACAGGTGGGAGGCTGACCATCTGGTGACCTGGTGCAGGGAGAACAACCTGGAGCTCAACGCTGTAAAAACAGTGGAGATGGTTGTGGACTTCAGGAAGAACTCAGCCCCAGCTACCCCCCATCACCCTCTGTGACTCCACAATTGACACTCTTACCGCTTCCTGGGAACTGTCATCTCCCAGGACCTAAAGTGGGAGCTGAACATCAACTCCCTCACCAAGAAAGCCCACCAGAGGATGTACTTCCTGCGGCATCTGAAGAAATTCAACCTGCCAAGGACAATGATGGTGCAGTTCTACTCCTCCATCATTGAGTCCATCCTCACCTCCTCCATCACCATCTGGTACGCTGGTGCCACCGCCAAGGACAAGAGCAGACTGCAGTGTGTCATCCGGTCTGCAGGGAAGGTGATTGGCTGCAATCTTCCATTTCTCCAGGACCTGTACGCCTCCAGGACTCTGAGGCGTGCAGGGAAGATTGTGGCTCATCCCTCGCACCCCAGTCACAGACTATTTCAGACACTTCCCTCTGGCAGGAGGCTGTGGTCCATTAGGACCAAAACCTCACGCCGCAAGAACAGTTTTTCCCATCTGCTACCGGCCTTATCAACAAGGCAAAGAGCCGCCCGTGACATTGGACACTGCCTCTCTCCCCCGTTTAAGATGTACAAGCTTCTGCGTTACATTAACGCACAGTCTACTGTGTATATAGCTTCTGTATATATATCTATTCTATTTTATTTTGTCTGCACCATCAACACCAAGTCAAATTCCTTGTAAGTGCAAATCTTGATTTCTCATTCTCTCTTCTAACCTGACTCTCGCCATATGGATTTCGCTCCGCCTAGCTCCACTCACATCCATCTGGGACACCTCCCATAGAGAGTGATTTCTCCAACCAATTTTATTGTCTAGCCAATCAGGACGCAGGGCTGGAGTTTCATAGATGTGACATTGTGGAGAAGCGACCATGACGTGAGACTGTTTTGATTCAGATAGCAATGGCGGCTCGCATTGAGGAAGCAAGCGTTAACATTGATGCTGCTATTTCTTCCGTGTTGTCCAATCTACCTAATATTGTTTCATTAAAAGAACATCAGAGAATGGCTCTGAAGGCTTTTGTTGGTGGAAACGATGTTTTCGCCCTTCTCCCGACCGGCTTTGGCAAGTTTTGTTTTCCGGGGCGCGTCCCGGAGCGGTTAGCATGAACCATATTAGGAGGCCTTTAGTCCTCGACGCGGTCAGCCCGGGATCGACTTCGACCTGTGGCGCTTTGCTGCCTGTCTTCCCCCCTCTTCCTGTCAGCTCACTGTCAATAAAACGCGTGCCACTAGAGCCGCAAACACATTGAAAAAAAAAAAAAAGTTTTGTTTTTTCCTGCGTCGCTCTCACAGCGTCACGGGTTAGCTTCGGTGTGAGTGGTTGAAATAGCACGTCGATAAAGATGACAGACAAGTGGCTTATCCAATCATATGCAAGGATTTTTGATAAGGCCCAGCCTTCAAAAAAGGCAATTCCTATGGAGAGGTCCCAGATGGATGTGAGTGGAGCTAGGCGGAGCGAAATCCATATGGCGAGAGTCAGGTTATCTCTCTTCAGCCTTGGCAATAAACTTGATTCTGATTCTGATTCCACCACAGTTGTAAAAATAGATGAGCACTGTCATGACCAATTCTGGTCTTCTGTTTGATTGAAAAGTTTTTTTTGCAAGGTCACTGTTCAAAAATTTGAATTGTGCATGCAGATGCACTCTAACTCACTTCTTCCAATTTTAAGCATCCTGTGGTGTTTTCCACATGAGGATCTAGTGTTAAATATTTGACCTGTTTGCGGTCACCCCAGGTTCTTTTCTCTGTAGACTATTGTAGTAATAAAAATACTCCTCAAACCGTAACTATATTTAGCCATATTTAATCTAAAAGGCAGAGGGATGTTTACAGCTTCAGTACTGGAATCTCATACACAACAACGCAACAGGTGCCCGAGAGAGTCCTGTTCATTCCTCCCACACCTCACTACAGATTTCATTGTATATTATTTCAGGATAATGGAGAGACCTCTGGGTGGCGGTTACATTTGTTTACTATGAGGTTCTTCACAACCTTGAAGATGAGGGATTTCTCGACATCTCAAATGCTACACACCTTTCTTCTGCCATTATGTGCTTCTGCCTCGCTTTCAGGGGGATTTGAATACGTTTTGCAGTGGTTGGGATAATCATCCACTAAGAACAGAAACCAACATGAGCCCCAATCAGTTGTGGGTGTTGGGTCACACTTATCACCCTGTTCCTCAACCAGAAAACACAGAGGTAAAAGCCCCATTTACATTTAGCCTGTTAAACCGATCCATGCTGAGTCGGACCGAGATTAGATCAGTTAACCGTGCCGAGCTTGGTTCTTACGATCATTTACACATCAAGCTAGCACGGTTCCTCGCCTCCTATTTACGTGGATTGAAGGAGGGAATCAAGCAAATAAAAATGGCGGTGCCCGTAACATTCAGGAAGTTATGTTTGGTTCTAATTGTGATATTTAGTTGTTTGCAGAGAGTCAGGCAAAGAAGGCAACCTTTGGTAAATTTACTTGACAGAGTCGGCTTTTGGGAAGTGGATAAGACAAATGATCTAATCAGGGCTGACAGACGCAGGAAACAACAACAGACGTTGAGGTTCATCACACTGCTAAGCAGAATCATCACTGGAAATCATGTGGCACGGTAGGGAAGCTAGTATTTTTATGAATGTTTGAAATTTCATGATTACGGAGGCTTATCAACTGTTGCTTTCATCAGTTGTTCACGTTTTATTATATATTTTTCGGTTTTATTTAAGTCTCCCTTATTTTTGTTGTGCTTACAGAACTGTTTGGTTGAGAGAGCAGAACGGACACTGGTGGCTGTATATAGTAGTATTACAGAACAAAATATCTGATTTTCTCCCATTTTTATATGATAGGCTATTGTTTTGGTTAAGTTATTAATACTTCAACTGATAGGCCCATTTTTTTTCAAAAAGCAATGAAATTAATTACACCATTATTTGTTTTTATTGATTGCCGAATGTTAAGATATCAACTGGGTCAAGTGGAACGAACCGCTTAACCCAGAACTGCATTCCACACTTAGATAGCACCGGACCTAAGGAGATGACTCATATCTACAAGATAACACCCCGGAGGTGACACAGTTTCTCCACTGATGACACAATTAGGAAGTGTACATTCCTTGTATGGGTGTGTACCTAGATCCCCATATAATGTTTGTGTGATGAGCAATCGGGGCGTCTTGCCGATCAAGAGCCCATCAGCGCTGATGTGTCTGTAACCATTTCTCTGTCTTTAGTAGATTAAATAACTTGAAGTATATTTTTCTGTTTCAAGCGTCTTGCATCCAAAGTAATATTTAAGTGGGGGTCGCCTGAAGGGTAAAACTGGCTGGGTCCACCGAGGGTGTTTCACCACCGACCGAGTGCGGTAGCTTATAACACGAATTAATAAGGTGAAAAATGTACAAAGAACTTTGTATAATAACTGTACCAATAATATTGGGAAATTTAATTTTTTCAGAATGAGCAACAGAACCTTTGCGAGTTGCTCAGGCCTTATCTCCAAGGCAGAAACGAGGATGCGACAGCCTATTCCTGTCGAGCAGAAAGTTGGTGCTGTATTGTCGTTTCTTGGAACCAAATCAGATTATCGGACCATTGCTTACCTTTTTTGAATATCCAGAGCCTCACTGTGCATCTTTGTCAAGGATGTTTGTGAGGCAATATGCAATCATCTGACACCAGAGTTTGTGAAGCTACCCACTGATAGAGAGGCTACAAATATTATGGAGTAATTTAAAGAAAAATGGGGATACCCTACTTGCATAAATGCTATTGATGGCTCACACATACCCATTGTCGCCCCCAAAGGAGAGCCGAGTAGATTATTTTAATAGAAAGGGCTGATATAGTATAAATATGCAAGCACTTGTATACGACAGGTATATGGTTAGATATCTCTGTATTGGATGGCCAGGAAGCACTCATGATGCTCGTGTTTTAGTTAACTCCCATCTATACCAGTTTTGGGAAAATGGTGCGTTCCCCCATCTTCAAACAGAAATTGATGGTGTGATGGTACCTCCCGTTATACTTGGCCATCCAGCATACCCTCTCTTACCCTGGCTGATGAAGCCTTATCCAGAAAATGCAGGTACAACTGAAGCCCAAAAAAAGTACAACTTCATCCATAGCCGGAACAGGATGGTGGTAGAGAACACCTTTGGGCAGCTAAAAGGGAGATGGAGAAGGCTTTTGAAGCAAATCAACAACAAGACATCAAATGTTCCGTATGTCATAGCTGCCTGCTGTACCCTACACAATATCTGAGACCCAAGGAGAGGATTTCCTTGATCAGTGGGTCAATGAGGCAAATCAGCCACCTAGGAACAATTTGGTCGATAATAATCCTGATATTAACAATGCCCACGATATAAGAAATGCTATCTGTCGTTACTTTGCAAATCAAAATTAGCATTGACTGAAATATTTTATGTATTGTAAATAGTTTCTTAAAGTTGAGTTTCATATATATTTTTACAATTACTGATGTGGTCTATAATTTGAAAAAGTCAGTTAAGAAAACAGTAAAACAGTTTTTGTATGAAATATTTGATTTATTGTAAATAATTTCTAAAAGTTGAGTTACATATTTTAAAATTACTGATATGGTCCATAGGGCTGGGCGATATATAAAAAAAGCTTATCGATAAAAAAAAAATGCATATTGATCGATATCGATAATTATTGAAAATATTTAAAACCATATTTTATGTGCAGCTCTGCCTGGACATTTTATGATATTGCTAAATGATTTGATTTAAATAAAGAACACAAACACAGAATTCCAATTAAATCTTTATTTAACCAACTTTTTTAACCATAACAGAATTTTTTAAGAAAAATAACTTAACTTTATATCGCGGATCAAGAGTGGCAGGTTTTTCAGCTGCAGAGAACAGCAGACATATCCATCACTATGAAGCACGTTACTGCATGCGTTATGTCCTTATGCCGCTTGGACGCTTTGTCATTTTATCACAAAGAAGGGAGCCCAGTTTAGCTGCTATACCTGCTTTGTTTTGGAAGAAGTTCCAGAAAATTCCGACGACGACGACGTGGAGCCGCACAGCTTGCGGGGCCGCGCACTGCGGGTGTTAGCGGCTTACGTGATGAATACTGGTGGGTTGCATTACCAGACTCTGCTTTTACCGGTTCCTTGCAAGTTTTACAAATCACTGTGGTTTATTTCTATCAGGCTGGCAAACTAGTAAAACCCCGTTTTGGGACCGTTTCCTCCGCCGCTCCTTGCTGCAACATATTCTCTGTGTTGTGGTTTGAGAGGGCGGCGCTTAGTGACGGCGTGCCGACTGTAGCAAGGAAATAAAACTGTCTATCGAAGTTTTTATCGACCCTATTTTTTCCTATCGCGCCACACGTCTATCGATCGATATATATTGTTATTGAATTATCGCCCAGCCCTAATGGTCCATAATTGGAAAAGTTGGGGAAAGAAGTAGAACGTGATGCAGGGTTCAGAGGCTGTAATTGTGCTGGTTGCTGAGACATCATCTGGACCATCATTTGCATCATTCTCATCTCATGTTCCCGATCTTGATTTCTCATTCTCTCTTCAGCCTGTTAAAATAAAATTCACATCTATTTACGTTCATGTCAAATATACATATATTCCAATTTTTGATAAATTAAAGTAATGCATTTTTACCTGAAGTCGGTTTCTTTCAATTTCTTATATCATATTCAGCTGATTTTGTTGGTGGCGTTGAATTGACTCTTGTTGTTGGTTAGATCCAGGGATGGGCAGTATTTCTAATACAAGTATTTGAAATACGTATTTCAAATACAAAATACTATTTTGTAATTTGTATTTTACTGAGATGATGAAAATGTCTTTGTATTTTGTATCAAAATACTTCAGTGTTGTGTATTTTCAAAATACTGTAAAATACTTTCTGTGAGACATAGTCTGTGATGACATCTAACTATCTATAAAGCATGAAATAGTGTCTGTGGCACCTTTGCAGTCAAGTCCCTGTGATACCACTCTCGGCCACTAGGGAATTTTGGCACTGTTTCACACTTGCTATGGCCACATTGCTAGATCAACACAAAACGCACGGTGCTGCATATTAGATTGAGTCAGGTATCTTCTACTTGGTGCTTTGTCCAGACCAGTCAAGGAAGTTGTTTCAAAGCAAGGTGAGCAACCAAATTTACCAAGTTTATTTCAGTAACTCATTTATTCTCAACCATGAATCACTCTTTTTATTGCATGTTCCTGTTCAGTGTAACGTTCAGTGTTCGAAAGGCTAGGCTATTTAACTTTTGAATGTTAGCTGCTAACTAACTCTCTGTTAGTTTCACTGTTGTTGATTTCACCAGTGAACATTCAAAGAATCACGTTTTAACGTTATTGTTATGTTACACGTCCTACATAGGACTGTTGTATCTCATTGTCAATATGTGGGCTGCTGCAGCACCACAGGTGACCTTCTCCGCCACTTGTAGTAGGCTAGTTTTGGCTCATACTAGTGTTGGCCGTTTTAATTTACTTTTTCTTAGAAATGTACCTAAACAATGTTCTACTGTTGACTGTATGTAGCCTACACAATATTAGTGTTGGGAGTAATGCAGTAAAAAAGTCATTTAATTAGGCTGCAGTAATGCATTGCTTTTTGCAGTAATGCAGTAATGTAAGGCATTACCAATATGATTTCTGCCGTGTAATGAGATGCATTGAACACATGAAGAAATCCATATTTCCTGTTATTTTGGTGAAAGTAATGTAAACGTAGTGTAATGCCTTACAATTCAAAGACGGTAATATTGTAATGGAACAAATTATGGTTGAATCTGGGCGAATAGAGGGCAGAACATAAGACCTAGAGCACTTCTTTTGATCCACAGTTTAGACAAGGTAAGGTTGCACAGCACAAGGCTTACAAGTTGAGTTCACAAGCTTAGATCGCAACACTTGAGTTTGCCATTTGCCTTTCTTTTTTTATGTTTTACAGTATTAATGTAACAACCAGATTTTTGATTTTTTACTTTTTTTGGTATTTACATTGATCAAGGTTGTGCACTGTGGTAGTTATGGTGTTAAATCACTTAAAATGTTAAAATGCTTGCCAGTTTAAATGTCTAAAAAATCATCCATTTTAGTCCGTGGGCCAGAATCTGTAGGACGTCTCCTTAAGAAGTTTCGTATGAACTGTCAGGGGGCAACTTTCTTGCACTTGGATCATCCATCCATCCATCCATCCATCCATCCATTTTCTAACACGCTTATCCCCGCTGGGATCGCGAGGGGTGCCGGTGTCTATCTCCAGCTGTCAATGGGCGAGAGGCGGGGTACAACCTGGACAGGTCGCCAGTCCATCGCAGGGCAGAAATATCCCAGACTTTTGCCCAATTTACTGTGGTATCACCAAGACCTGCTGCACTAGGATAGCACAGGCGACAGGTGTTGTGACAAACGACTTATTCCCCTCAGAATTTGTATTCCCTGCGTCAGGAGAGTGCTTGAAATCAATAAAACTTTTAACCTCTAGAGTTGGGAAGTCTAAATATTTTTAAAGATCACATTATAATAAAATGAAATAGATTTTTTTTTTTTTTTTTTTTTTTTTTTTTTTTAACCCCTCCCTGGGCTGTCACCTTACCGTGGTGGAGGGGTTTGAGTGTCCCAATGATCCTAGGAGCTATGCTGTCAGGGGCTTTAAGCCCCTAGTAGGGTCACCCAAGGCAGACAGGTCCTAGGTGAGGGACCAGACAAAGCGCAGCCCAAAACTCCCCTTATAATGAGTACAATCATTGGACCTCGTGTTCCCTCGCCCGGACGCGGGTCACCGGGGCCCCACTCTGGAGCCAGGCCTGGAGGTGGGGCACGTTGGCGAGCGTCTGGTGGCCGGGCTTTTGCCCATGGAGCCCGGCCGGGCTCAGCCCGAAGAGGCGACATGGGTCCCCCTTCCGATGGGCTCACCACCTGTCGGACGGGCCAAAGGGGTCGGGTGCAATGTGTAACGGGTAGCAGTGGAGGGCGGGGACCTTGGCGTTCCGATCCTCGGCTGCAGAAGCTGGCTCTTGGGACGTGGAATGTCACCTCTCTGGTGGGGAAGGAGCCTGAGCTTGTGCGCGAGGTTGAGAGGTTCCGACTAGAGATAGTCGGACTCACCTCGACGCACCGCTCTGGCTCCGGAACCAGTCTCCTTGAGAGGGGCTGGACATTCTTCCACTCTGGAGTTGCCCATGGTGAGAGGCGCCGAGCTGGGGTTGGCATACTTGTTGCCCCCCATCTCGGTGCCTGCACGTTGGGGTTTTCCCCGGTGAACGAGAGGGTGGCCTCCCTCCGCATTCGTGTGGGGGGACGGGTTCTGACTGTTGTTTGCGCTTATGCGCCAAACGGCAGTTCAGATTACCCACCCTTTTTGGAGTCCTTGGAAGGGGTACTGGAGAGTGCCCCTCCTGGGGACTCCCTCGTTTTGCTGGGGGACTTCAACGCTCACGTGGGCAATGACAGTGGGACCTGGAGGGGCGTGGTTGGGAGGAATGGCCCACCTGATCTGAACTCGAGTGGTGTTTTGTTGTTGGACTTCTGTGCTCGTCATGGATTGTCCATCACAAACACCATGTTCAGGCATAAGGGTGTCCATATGTGCTCTTGGCACCAGGACACCCTAGGTCGCAGTTCAATGATCGACTTTGTTGTCGTTTCATCTGACCTGCGGCCGAATGTCTTGGACACTCGGGTGAAGAGAGGGGCGGAGCTCTCCACCGACCACTACCTGGTGGTGAGTTGGCTCCGATGGCGGGGGAGGAAGCCGGTCCGACCGGGCAGGCCCAAACGCACTGTGAGGGTTTGCTGGGAACGTCTGGCGGAGTCCCCTGTGAGGCGGAGCTTTAACTCCCACCTCCGGGAGAACTTTAAACACGTCCCGAGGGAGGCGGGGGACATTGAGTCTGAATGGACCATGTTCCACGCCTCTATTGCTGAGGCGGCTAGTTGGAGCTGTGGCCGCAAGGTTGTCGGTGCATGTCGTGGCGGCAACCCTCGAACCCGCTGGTGGACACCAGCGGTGAGGGAAGCCGTCAAGCTGAAGAAGGAGTCCTATCGGGCTTTTTTGGCCTGTGGGACTCCGGAAGCAGCTGATGTGTACCGGCAGTCGAAGCGGCAGGCGGCTCGGCTGGTCGCCGAGGCAAAAACTCGGGCGTGGGAAGAGTTCGGAGAGGCCATGGAGAAAGACTTCCGTACGGCTTCGAAGCGATTCTGGTCCACCATCCGGCGTCTCAGGAGGGGGAAGCAGTGCAGCACCAACACTGTTTACAGTGGGGGTGGTGTGCTGCTGACCTCGACTCGGGACGTCGTGCGTCGGTGGGCGGAATACTTCGAAGACCTCCTTAATCCCACCAACACGTCTTCCATTGAGGAAGCAGAGCCTGAGGACTCTGGGTCGGGTTCTCCCATCTCTGGTGCTGAGGTTGCCGAGGTTGTTAAAAAGCTCCTCGGTGGCAAGGCTCCGGGGGTGGATGAGATTCGCCCTGAGTACCTTAAGGCTCTGGATGTTGTGGGGCTGTGTTGGTTAACGCGGCTCTGCAACATTGCGTGGACATCGGGGGCAGTTCCCCTGGATTGGCAGACTGGGGTGGTGGTCCCCCTATTTAAAAAGGGGGACCGGAGGGTGTGTTCCAACTACAGAGGAATCACACTCTTAAGCCTCCCTGGTAAGGTCTATTCAGGGGTTCTGGAAAGGAGGGTCCGTCGGATAGTCGAATCTCGGATTCAGGAAGAGCAGTGTGGTTTTCGTCCTGGCCGTGGAACACTGGACCAGCTCTATACCCTCAGCAGGATTCTTGAGGGGGCATGGGAGTTTGCCCAACCAGTCTACATGTGTTTTGTGGATCTGGAGAAGGCATTCGACCGTGTCCCCCGGGGGATCCTGTGGGGGGTACTTAGGGAGTATGGAGTACCGGACCCTTTAATAAGGGCTGTCAGGTCTCTGTACGACCGGTGTCAGAGTCTGGTCCGCATTGCCGGCAGTAAGTCGGACTCGTTTCCGGTGAGAGTTGGACTCCGCCAAGGCTGCCCTTTGTCACCGATTCTGTTCATAACTTTTATGGACAGAATTTCTAGGCGCAGCCAAGGTGTTGAGGGGATCCGCTTTGGTGACCTTAGGATTGCGTCTCTGCTATTCGCGGATGACGTGGTCCTATTGGCTTCATCAGGGCGTGATCTACAGCTCTCACTGGAGCGGTTCGCAGCCGAGTGCGAAGCGGCCAGGATGAAAATCAGTGCCTCCAAATCCGAGACCATGGTCTTGAACCGGAAAAGGGTAGAGTGCCTTCTCCGGGTTGGGGAGGATGTCCTGCCCCTAGTGGAGGAGTTCAAGTATCTTGGGGTCTTGTTCACGAATGAGGGGAAGATGGAGCGGGAGATCGACAGGCGGATTGGTGCAGCGTCTGCTGTGAAGCGGGCGCTGTACCGATCCGTTGTGGTGAAGAGAGAGCTGAGCCAAAAGGCGAAGCTCTCGATTTACCGGTCGATCTACGTTCCTACCCTCATCTATGGTCACGAGCTTTGGGTCGTGACCGAAAGAACGAGATCCCGGATACAAGCGGCTGAAATGAGTTTTCTCCGTAGTGTGTCTGGGCTCTCCCTTAGAGATAGGGTGAGGAGCTCAGTCATCCGGGGAGGACTCAGAGTAGAGCCGCTGCTCCTCCACGTCGAGAGGAGCCAGTTGAGGTGGCTCGGGCATCTGGTCAGGATGCCTCCTGGACGCCTCCCTGGAGAGGTGTTCCAGGCACGTCCCACCGGGAGGAGGCCCAGGGGAAGACCCAGGACACGCTGGAGGGACTATGTCTCCCGGCTGGCCTGGGAACGCCTTGGGGTTCCTCCTGAGGAGCTGGCCCAAGTGGCTGGGGAGAGGGACGTCTGGGCCTCCCTACTGAAGCTGCTACCCCCGCGACCCGACCCCGGATAAGCGGAAGACAACGGACGGACGGACGGAGATTTTTTTAAACTCTTAATTTTTTTAAAATATTTTTAAAAGCGACATATCTCGTTTTCTTAATATGGTTAATATCTCTATATGGTTCTTGGTTGAATTAAAATCTTATTAGATCTGATAATTTTGGCTGTACCTTTATTCAGTGTTCATTTGATCACACGTGAAATCCACTTTATATGATCCATTCATGCAGGTTTAGCTACCAAAAAAGAAAAAGAAAAAAGACGAACCAGCAGACAGCTGTGATGGACTCAGGAAGGTGGATTTGTAGTTTCAGCAGACAGACATGCGACAATCTAATAACATAAAGCTAATACTTTCGTGACACATGTGGAAATGACCACAGAGCCGTTTACTTTCTCAGAACGATCGCACTAACAAGTGTTACATTTTAAATTTTAACCCACTAACTGAACGATAATGTAACGACACTATTGCTATATTTCATTAAGAAAAGTAAAACATCTTCATTTCCACTCCTAATAGGTTGGAAATGAGGCGGAGTTGACTGGATTCATTCTTCCAGCTGAATGCGCTCCCGACGCAGGGGATACAAATTCTGGCGGCGATAAGTCGTTTGGCACAACGACACCTGTGTTATCCTAGTGCAGCAGGTCTTGGTGATATCACAGTAAATTGGGCAAAAGTCTGGGCTATTTCTGGCCTGCGATGAACTGTCCAGTTTATACCCCCGCCTCTCGCCCATTGACAGCTGGAGATCGGCACCAGCACCTCGCGAACCCAGCGGGGATAAGCGTGTTAGAAAATGAATGGATGGATGGATGGATGGATGGATGGACTGGGCTATTTATTTTTGCTTGCCATCAAGATCTCTGCCAACTGGCACCAGAAAATGCTATTATTGGGCTTTCTTCGTCTGAAAACAGATGCAAACAACACCTTACAGACGCAGCCATGATGAACTGGTTGAACTCGCACAGTTGACAATACAGCGATCTGATTGGCTGAGCAGCAAAACTCCAATCATGTGACCTCTTGGACCGGAGCGCTACAGTTTAAATTTTTTTATCGGCTTAAACTTATTAATGTGCAAGTGAAAACGTGGGAACATTGGTGTTTTGAGATCACTGCTATGTGTAGCAACTTATCCAAGTGGAAGAAAGTTGCCCCCTGACAGTTCATACCAAAAGTCACCCTACAAATTCTGGCCCACGGCCTATTTGGATTGTTTCTCTTTGAGTTATTGTCACTGATTCATAGTGGGCAATCTATTCCACCAATAGAGCAAATAAGTATACTTAAGGAAGTTAAAGGAAGAACTTAAGGAAGGGCTTCTTGAGTTACTGAACATTTCTCAGGGCAGAGGTTTATATTGGGGTGTCTAACATGAGGGGTCAGCATATGTTTTTCCAGATAGTGTACAAGTGAAGGGATAGAAGAAAAAGGTGCTTAGAATGAAGTATTTTGTAGTATTTTGAAAATACAAAAATACAGTATTTTATTTTGATACATTTTTTGGCTGCTGTATTTTGTAGTTTATTTTGATACATTTTTAAGGTGGGTATTTTGTATTTTATTTGGAAATACATTTTGATGTATTTGTGCACCTCCCTGGTTAGATCCAACAATCAAATCAAACTAGAAAAAATTGCATTTCCTGCGAAAATGCACTGTGAATGCAGTAAGCTGAATGATTGAGCAAAAGATGCAGAAGATCTTTGAAGAAGAGAAAAAATAGCTGAAAAGCATTGAAGAAGTTGAAAAAGTTGAAGAAGTTGAAAAAGTTGAAGAATTTGAAAGAGTTGAAGAATTTGAACATGAAAGAACAATAGCTGAATGATTAGAAGAAGAAAAAACTGAGGGAATGGCACCAAACATTTCCTAACTCATTCTAAACACTGATTCGTTTAACAAAGCAGAAGTAGAATTTCAAACTTGAATATACTGTAGCCATATGTGGGCCTGCATTTCTAGGAGTATAAGGGGTTTCGCCCCCATTGAAAAGCATTGGATGTTTGACACCTCCTAACTTGGAGATGCTTTACGCGACGAGGCCCAAATTTATTGTGGAGCATTCTGTATAAAGGAGGTACAGACTCTGTAAAGCAGACGTTTGTAGGACCTTCCTAGAGCTACTTCCGGTTAGCAACATGCTAACAGTTAGCCGCTAACAGGGTTGTGTTCAGTATCACGGTGTGATGGTACTCTGTTAGTTTGGTCCAAATCCTGTACTGGGAAGTGCCTCAAAAAGGGTGCCAATACTTAATGTCACCAAAGGTCACCAAAGGTCATGGGTCAGATTGGCCTCCTTTAGCAACTCAGCCTCACCAAATCTGGGCCCAGAACTCAACATTTGACCAAAATGGTGTGTAGCGCCATTTCCCACAGGTGGGTGGTGCTGTATTGGCCAATTGGGTCGTCTCTGGGCATCATGCCAGGTCCTGTTGGAAGCAAAGGCCCAATAGGAAAGCATGTGAAATCCAAAAAGTGACAGAAAAGTCACACATGCCTCATAATCACTTTAAAATTTAAAAATGTTAAGAGGAAGCGACTGTGCGAATTTCAGATTCCTACGTTCATCACAGCCACTGCAGTGGGCGTGGAAAGTTGCCATTCTATCCGAATGGAGCCTGTCCCTGACCTAGTAACCTCTGGCCAGCAGAGTTCCGTCGTCATGGAAACTCACTCACACCTGCAGCTTGCCATTGTACTGAAGTGCAGACACTTTGCTCAGACTCTGTCCAATAAGATTATAATGGAGAACATTGCCTCGCACAACACTTCATATCTCCTGATCCGTAAATGGTAGAGACGTAATTTTTTCTGCGTTTATTTCTTAACGGATAGGGGAAGAAGACTTGCTATCGGTTTTTGCTGGAAATATTTTAATAAAGGCGTAAAAAATTATGATATAAAGGGGATTTTTAAGGAATTTCAAAAATCCTCTAGAAACGATCCCGAAAAAATCGCTCTAGCTGAAAAAGTATAAGAGATATCAAAATAATCCTTCCACTGTGAGTATCAGCAGGCTTTTGAGGACTATGTTGCTCATTTTTATGTTTGTACAAAAATCGGTGTAGGCACAGCGACGATGTAAAAAAGTGGATCATGTGGAAAAATGCAGCTCTAAAGCATTTTTTAGGATTTTGCACATTCGCTACTCCCAAACAAATTGTTCCTGCGGCAAAACCGTAACAGTTATCCAAAAAATTCCTTTTTTGTGAGTGCCAGAAGGGTTGGGACATTCATGTGTGAAAGTCTCATGCCTGTACATCAAACGGTTTAGGAGTAGCGATGATGCGAAAACGTGTGATGTTTTGGATTTTCAGACGTCATTTTTCAAAACCGCTCCATAGGAAATGAATGGGGGAGGTTTCGGGTTTGTGTCGCTCTGAGGGGATTTGCGAAGAATCTATAAATGCTACACCAATGAGGGTTACATTTCCTGAATCCAGACAAAAATTCCTACGTTTTGATGTATAATTTATGTGGATAGGTTGAAAATTGAGCGAGTGAGAAGAAGTTGTTTGGAGAAGAAGAATTTGTTGAATTTCTAGAGTGTGAACTCTATAACTGCCTCCTTGACGACCATAGCAACGCATGTTATTTGGTGAATTTCTTGAAAAGCCAAAATTATTTTAAGGAGGTACTATATGAAAATGGTAAAAGATATGAAAAAGCTGAAATATACCATAATAGCTGAAAGATATCACTACATTTTAAAAGTTGAATGGCGTTTCTAGCTGAAAGTAGGCTGAAGCAGTAAGCTGTCAAAAAGCAGCTGAAATGAGTGGAATTTTAGTGAATTACATTCATTTCCTATGGGAGAAAAAAAAGCTGAAAATTTGCAGAAAAAGCTGAATATTTTAAAAAGTTGAAAAGGTATAAGTACAAAAAGATATAGCCATCGATTCCAGAAGAAGCTGAATAGTTTAAAAGTTGAATGGTTGAAATCGGAGAAAAATTGTAGGAGGAGAAGCGAATCAAACTTTAAACAGTAAAAACGCGAAAGAGGATCTCAATAACTGTGAATGCCTACTGCATTCACAGTAATATGACCAAACCCCGCATAGCAGGTTTCAATGCAGGCAAGGAGGTCTCGAATTGTCCTTATAATGGAGTGGAATGTGTAGTATCGTAGCAGGTGACAGCAGTGGGATACCTTCCATCTACTATCTCCACAGTGAGACTTTTTGGCAGAATCTCCCATCCAGTCCAGAATTTTGTAAGATTACGCAGTTCACTTGATGTTGCTGTGGAGAAAAGCATATGCTTAATATTAAATAAAAAAAGTTAAATTTGAAGTCAATAAGTAGTCAATAAATTTAAAGAAATTCAACCAAATTGTCCTTCAACAATGCAAAAATACTGTCTCAGCAAATAAACTTCATTCAGTATTCCTTTATACCTTAGTAGAACATGATTGTAACGGATGTTCAATATAGCCCCTTTCCCACCGAAATTAGCTGGCTAAAGCGGGTTTTTCAAAATCGGGTTGAATTGGCATTTTGGATCATTCAGAGATCCTCACTGAACTTCTGGAGACAGTTTGCTGCACTGAAAGTAAAGGGGGCGATAAATTTTGCATGCCCCACTTTTCAGGTTTTTATTCCTGGAAAAAGTTTGAAATATCCAATAAATTTGGTTCCACTTCATGACTGTGTCCCACTTGTTGATTCTTCACAAAAAATTACAGTTTTATATCTTTGTTTGAAAAGTTCAAGGGGGCCGAATACTTTTGCAAGGCACTGTAAGATTTCAATAACCTACCATTTAGAATGAACTGCCTGAGATAGCCTGTGATTCTCCATTTTGTTTCAATTGGGCAGTCATCATCATCACCTTCATCTGGCCATGCAATCCTCCGAAGTATGACCTGTGGTTAAAAAAATAAATAAATCTATCCTTCAACATTTTTGTACTGCAATCCAAAACACTGTAAAGGTGAGTTCACATTGCGGCGACAGATATGCCACTTGCATGCTACATATTGTAATGGATCTGTGTAGCTGTGTCAATATGTTGCACATACTACAAATCATTTTATTTCTAAATCTGTTATTTTGGTGAACATTCTGAAAACCTGTGTGTAATATTTTCCATGTAAAATCAGTGTTGAATATGGTGTTTTGTTTTTTTTGTTCCGTGTCACCCGTTGTGGGGGGGGGGGGGGGGACTCTAATTACTGGCGCACAACAATGTGATAGTGATGTAGCTCTATCCATAGACCCCGTATCGAAACCCCGTATCGACCGCTCTCGCCTACAGGCGCTGACGAGATTTAGAGGCGCCATCTTGGGGCGGTCGACAACTCAGCTCAGTGTAATGTGTTAACCAGGTGCAGAATCAATTTTAGTCAACTATACTCGCTGATTACTGAACTAATTTTCATGTTGTTGTTTTCTGAAAACTTTAAAGCTATAGCTAGTATAACAAATGGTTCAGTGCATTTAAATGTTCTTAGTGTGGTTAAAAGTAATCTAATATTCTGACAGAATTTATGTATGCTGCAAAACACAGCCACTTTAATAATTTTTTGTTATTACTATATACAAAAACACAGTTACAGAATACACAAACATACATATATATATATATATATATATATATATATATATATATATATATATATATATATATATATATATACATATATCAGTGACGTTCGGTAGGGTTCATAGCTGGTGAGGCACTGACGTCATCAGAGTCAGATTTACAATTATATACACTCTACAGAGTACACTCATTGCAAAGTGCTAAAGGAGACTGATTGTACCAAATAAATTCACCAAGAGACATGGAAAGAATATTGATTTTTTGATGAGGAAAAACAAAAATAAATTATTTGTCATTTGATTGGTAACCGTTTATGAGTTATGGCGGATTTCTGCATTTGTAACCACTTCAAAGACTATAACCCACATTACGCACATTTCATTACAAAAACAAATATGAATAATTAGCGCTGTCTTACCTCTTCTAATAAATGAAGTCCATGTGGCGCTCTTTCTGCACAAAAATATCGGTCATTTTCCGGTAAAAGTTCTCTTTATCTTTCTTCAATTTTAAAAGTCTCTCAGTCTCAATGGAGATCACTGCCAGGGAGGAAAGCCTTCCTTGATCAGTCCTGTTCCGGCTGTATGTTTTGATTAGTGCTTTACTTGTTCAGCATAACTCGCTGTCACTTTACAGTTTTGGGATCACGAGCGGTGCTCCTTGAGCGCCCCCTGCCTAGAGGCCAAGGAACTGCCGGCCTCACCTACAACCCGTTCTTTGCCGTGTATGATCGCCCAGTAGCACGAAAACATGTTACCCGCACACAGTATGATGACCAAAACACAATTCGTAATACACATACATTGAATTATGGAAAATCAGGTCATAACTGTTTGAACAATTGAATTTATGATCTAGAGACAGGATGATGCATTCACAGAATGGAAGCCAGCGCAGTTAACATGGGATTGCGCAATCCAGGGGGAGGCCAAGCTCGCTGCGGCCTCACCGGCTTCGCTATCAAGCGCCACCAAGGATTTACATGGAAAATAGTGAAAATTCTGCGATTTTGAAGAAAATATGATCAAAATTGATGAAATTAGATGACAATTTAACTCTTTATTACAAATTACTGAATGAATCACTATTTATATTATGTTATCATCATTATATATTTTCTCTCTTTCCATGATGACAGGTGAGGCCTCACTTGCCTCATATATACTGTATATATATATATACTGTATATATATATATATATATATATATATATATATATATATATATACTGTTTGCCTCAGGGTTATCTCGCTTTAGTTATATGACAAGGTATGTTAAAAAACCTAAACAATTTCCATCAAACAGTTCATAAAGAGTAAGTAGAAATATAAAATATATGGAATGGCCGCAATAAGAGAGCTGCAGATTTTGGGTTGTGAGGTACATTGTGGGAAAGATGCCTGTTTAAATTCTCAGTTATCCAGGTCTTTGAAACAACAAAGAGGCTTAAATCGGAGGCAACCACACATTTGCTCATTTCTGAACGAACAAACTGATAGAAGTCTGGTTACCTCCGATTTAAGCCTGTTTGCTGCTATTGTGGGGAGGTTTTTTTAGCTACCAAACAGCATTCAAAGATCGCAGAAAGTTCTCTGAACTCTTAAGAAGGCGGAGCTTGGAGACAGAGTGTTCCTGGGTCTATGTGCGGTTTAGAGAAGGTAATGACTGTGGTATTAACCTACATGATAGGCTAGAATTTAAAAAACAAAAACAGAAAAAACACCCCGACAGGTATTGTATCCACCAAAATTGATGCAAAAACCGGACATTCTTCTCCATGCATGTTGATAAGAAAAAGCGCACTACTCCTTGTCCAATAGCCGTATCCCCTGTAAGATCCAAAAAATAATTGACTTAAAAATACTGCATAAAATCTATGCGTAGTTGAAACAGATTTTACCCTCAAGCCTGCACTCCAGAGGACATGCCCATTCAACATTGGGCCTCTTGTAGAATGAGATGAGAGCCATGTCCTGTTCAGCCACACTTCGTCTTAGATCCATTTTGAGCATTAATGGGTCCTCCGTTTCATGCGTGTGAAGAGCATTCTTTGCACATTCAGATATGCCCTTTGAAGGATCTGACGTAGTTATCCAGCCTAAAAAAAGCAATACGGACAGTGAGCGTAGGACAAGGAGAAAGAAAAGAACAGCGCTTTAACTAAGTTTCTGGATAGTAATTACAATATAAGAATGATCCTTTGAATTCTGGGACTTGAAATTTTACTACAATAGCTCATAATTTACCAATCATCACTTTCCTTACATAACCTGTACCTAAAACATTGACCTACCATCCCTGACTGTACAAGAAGTTCCAGACAGTTGTGGTATTTCTGCTTGCCCTTCCTCAATGACAGTACTTTCATGCCCCTTTTCATCAAGATATGTGCTTTAATTTCAGACCAGGCTTAAAACAAATGAATAATAAAAATTTGGATTCTTTTATGTTGTTAAATACATTTCTCCACATGAAGAGGCATGCATCTCAATCACATCTGTGGGAAAGATAGCTGTGCAGTCAGGGCACGGCTGCGTTGGAGCTGTTGTGCAACAAATTTAAAAGGGATAACAGTTTTTTTTTTTACAAATTACAAATGTTTTATGATTTTTAATAATATAAAGATATGTTTGGATAATACGATATCAGTAAAGTGTGAATAAACTTACATTTCTTCTCTGTAGGTTCATCACCATCAGAACTAATCAGGTAACTTTCAATCAAAGTTTCCAAGGGAGGACAGGACTTTAGATGTTCTGTAAGAAGTTGCAACGGAACCCTAATCCACACTTCTGGCATTTTGCTTTTGGCATGCTACTGAAGGATTCATCATTTAGTGGTAGAGGGTCAATGCTTAGCTCCTCTTGAATAGGGGCGATGAATAGATTTTTACCACCCCGACTGGCAACCTTGAGTATCTTCCCAGTGTAGCCAATATCATCAGGCGGAACCAGAGAAAGCTTTCGGCTTCCCTGTCCACCTGTATCAAATATTGCAAAGCAAAACAAACTTTAATATTCAGAGTGCTGTTTCACAAAAGTCAAATTTAGAAATCCAGGATAAGAGATAAAGTCATGCTTGAGAATCCTGGCTTCATCTGTTACACAAAGGCCAATCCAGGCTCAGTAGGTGTGACTATACCAAGCCAGGTTTAAGTAATTCAGGTAAATGCCTGCCCCCAGCTTTTTTCAGGAGACCATGAGGTCAATCACAGTTACACTGATCCTACAATGGATGAGTTACATACGTGCACCATACGTTACTATACAAATGTAATAAATTTAACTTCACAACTATTCAGAACTAGGAAGTCACAATTATGAGTTTGACGGAAAAAAAGTACAGCATTAGGTGAAATTGAACTTGTCCCAATACTACTTAATAGAGATCAAGCGAAGTGCCACGTTTATAAAATACAATAGATCTTTGCACATTTCTGACATTTAAGACTACAGTGGGGAGAACAAGTATTTGATACACTGTTGATTTTCCAGGTTATCCCACTTGCGAAGCTTGAAGAAGACTGTAATTTTTATCATAGGTACTCTTTAACTGTGAGTGATGGAATCTAAAACAAAAAT
Organism: Fundulus diaphanus; assembly: GCA_037039145.1. Classification (NCBI taxonomy): domain Eukaryota; kingdom Metazoa; phylum Chordata; class Actinopteri; order Cyprinodontiformes; family Fundulidae; genus Fundulus; species Fundulus diaphanus. The sequence continues at coordinate 12,668,873 of CM073121.1, read as the reverse complement.
CAAGAAAAATACAATGTATGATTTTTAAATAATTAATTTCCATTTTATTGCGTGAAATAAGTATTTGATCATCTATCAACCAGTAAGAATTTTGGCTCTCACAGACATGTTAGTTCTTCTTTAAGAAGCCCTCCTGTTCTCCACTCATTACCTGTATTAACTGCACCTGTTTGAACTCGTTACCTGTATAAAAGACACCTGTCCACACACTCAATCAATCAGACTCCAGCATCTCCACAATGCCCAAGACCAGAGAGCTGTGTAAGGACATCAGGGATAAAATTGTAGACCTGCACAAGGCTGGGATGGGCTACAGGACAATAGGCAAGCAGCTTGGTGAGAAGGCAACAACAGTTGGTGCAATTATTCGAAAATGGAAGAAATACAAAATAACGGAAAATCTCCCTCGGTCTGGGGCGCCATGCAAGATCTCACCTCGTGGAGCATCATTGATCTCGAGGAAGGTGAGGAATGAGCCCAGAAATACACGGCAGGACCTGGTCAATGACCTGAAAAGAGCTGGGACCACAGTCTCAAAGAAAACAATCAGTAACACTCTACGCCGTCAAGGATTAAAATCCTGCAGTGCACGCAAGGTGCCCTTCCTCAAGCCAACGCATGTCAAAGCCCGTCTGATGTTTGCAAATGACCATCTGAATGATCCAGAGGAGGAATGGGAGAAGGTCATGTGGTCTGATGAGACAAAAATAGAACTTTTTGGTTTAAACTCCACTCGTCATGTTTGGAGGAAGAAGAATGATGAGTACAACCCCAAGAACACCATCCCAACCGTGAAGCATGGCGGTGGAAACATCATTCTTTGGGGATGCTTTTCTGCAAAGGGGACAGGACGACTGCACCATATTGTGGGAAGGATGGATGGGGCTATGTATCGTGAAATTTTGGCCAACAACCTCCTTCCCTCAGTAAGAGCACTGAAGATGGGTCGTGGCTGGGTCTTCCAGCATAATAACGACCCAAAACACACAGCCAGGGCAACTAAAGAGTGGCTCCGTAGGAAACATCTTAAGGTCCTGGAGTGGCCTAGCCAGTCTCCAGACCTGAATCCAATAGAAAATCTTTGGAGGGAGCTTAAAGTCCGTGTGGCCCAGCAACAGCCCTGAAACCTGAAGGCTCTGGAGGAGATCTGTATGGAGGAGTGGGCCAAAATCCCTGCTGCAGTGTGTGCAAACCTGGTCAAGAACTACAGGAAACGTCTGATCTCTGTAATTGCAAACAAAGGTTTCTGTACCAAATATTAAGTTTCATTTTTCTGGTGTATCAAATACTTATTTCACACAATAAAATGGAAATTAATTATTTAAAAATCATACATTGTATTTTTCTGGATTTTTGTTTTAGATTCCATCACTCACAGTTGAAGATTACCTATGATAAAAATTAGTCTTCTTCAAGCTTTGCAAGTGGGAAAACCTGGAAAATCAACAGTGTATCAAATACTTGTTCTCCCCACTGTATATACTCACCCCCAGATTTGAACAGCAGCCAGCCACTTGTAACCTTCTTCAGTTTTGGAAACAAAATGTTCAGGGCATCAGTTAACTGAAATAAATAAAAATAAAAGCTTTTAGAGTCTAAGTAAGTCAAAACAAATATGCCTATGGATTTTCTGTTCATATTTTTGCTGATTTGTAGATAGTGGCCAACTATTAGATCTATCTTCAAGCCTTCATTTTTGTCTTATTCCACTATTTGTAACTTGTCCTCTCTGGATCACTGCCTCAACTCATCTCTTCTCTTTTCACACACACACATACCGTATGCAGAAACACACACACTCTTGTTTTGAGTACAACGTGAGGTCCATGCCTTGACTTCCATATACTTCCATTCATTTTCAACCCTTTCTATGGCCTAACCCTAAACCTAACTTTCGTATATACCTCACCCAAACTCCAATTGACATCTTAGTCCTAAACCTAAACCATAGCCAAACATTTTTTGCTCCTCACTTTACATTAAAGCCCTAGCTTTACTAGTAAAATGTGCAAAAAATGTTCTCACTCAGCTGCAAGTACAAGTACACACGTGCGTACACGAACACTTTGAACATGGGTGGTGGCAGGCTGTGCACCTTTGAAGTCCTGTGGGTGTGTGTCTCCTGTGGTCTGAGCCATCAAAGTTTCCATTTATTGGTTCCTGCATGACAGACGTCTACCTCTGACACACTGTCACCTCATCTCTTTTTAACACACACCCCATCCTTGTGAATTTCTGTATAACCAAGAAACTAAGCCAGTCTGACCTTCAGCCCTTGAAACCCTCAATGTGATGTGCAGGACAAGCATATAGTTAGACCAGGGCTATCTGAATTATTCCCCTTCTATATTTCACTCTATACTGTAGATGGGTGGTTTTAATTCATCATCATCGTTTGTATATAAAGTACCAAAGTGCTGCACATGTAGGCCTACTATTGTGCAATGACATGGTTTTAATTTGTTTAATGTTTATTAATGTTTTGTTTAATGTCTGGTGAATACCAGCACAATTGAATTTGATATTAAGGCAATAGGTGAAAGAGTGATCAAGCACTAGCATTACCTAACATCAGATTCTGCACACATATGGAATAAATGAGTGAAAACTTAAAGTAAAATAATTTAACAGAAATAAATGCTCATACAGGGCAGTTTACAGTTTACCTGAATTGATACATTTAAATATATTGAAATTAACAATATAACTCCTATTTACAAGGTTCATAAAACTTAACTAAAACTACTAAACTGTTATGATTTGGGTTTTGTTTTGGTTAAGTTTTGTATTTCTCTTTATTTAACCGGTTCAGTCAGTTCAGTTCATTAGCCAGTATTCAATCAGCTCACTTCATCTCTGTTACCAGCCACTACTCAATCAGTTCAGTCCACTTCTCAGTCATTATCCAATCAGTTTGTCTGTCACCAGTCACCAACCAGTCAGGTCTGTTCACCTTTCCAGCCACCAGTCACCAACTAATCAGTTTGTTCCTCCTCTATCCACCACCCTTCCTCTGATCAGTCTCACCTGTCACCTGTAATTAGTTTGCTACTCTGTTCACCTGTTTACTTCATTATTTATACCTGCCTCACTCCTCTGTTCGATGCCAGATCATTACAAGCCATTCGGTGAGTCTTATCCAGCGTTCTTGTTTTTGATTGACCTGTTGATTCTGACCTGATTTTGGCTCCGGAGATCTGAGCCAGCCTGACCCCTGTAGTTCCTGTTTTCCTGCCTAATCGGACTGTCTGCCTGTGTTACCTGACCTGTTCTGCCCCCGTTTTCTGAGCCTGCCTGATCCCTGCCTGTTAGCCTGTTACCCGACCCGTTCTGCCTCTGGACTATCCCGTACTTCTGATTTCCCGGCTTTTTGACCTAGGACTGTTATAGACCACGAGCTCTGTCTGGCCCTGTTTATTATTACTACCAGTCATTCCTGTACCACCCACAACCTGTCTGTAAATAAACCTTCTTAAAATGCACCTTCTTGTTTGGTTCGATTTCTGGGATTAAGAAATTAAAGGAACTATGTACACACAAAAGAACAAAAGTACATAAAATGGTTGAATGGGGTTAGCTAAGCTAATTTAGTGGACGCTCATCATCAAGATGTGGAAGTAGAGTTTTTCCACCCTCATGGGCCCAACACACGATTCTATCGAAAAGGAGGGGGAAAGGATATGTGCTTCATACCATTTGACCATATTCTGGTCAAACTTGTGGAACCGTCATCACCAGGTCGTGTAAGCAGGACGAGGGAGATATACAGCCCGTCTGCTGAAGTCATGGACTTCATCGAAGAGAAATATATACAGCATATACTTCCTGATAAAGCTACATGAGTGGTGGAGTGATGTAAAACAGTCAGGGAATACTCACAGGAGTTCACAAATTATTATTATTTTTGTTGCCAGATGTGTTTTGTGGTATTTACACAGAATGCTTTCTGTATTTTGAAACATTTCAGTTTATGGAAAAGAGACTAAGACATAGTTATTCATTTATCTGTTCTTCACATCCAATATACAGTTCATAGTCTAGTTTACAGAAGAATATAATGTATTATTTTATGAGTAGGGGACACTAGATGACAGCAGTGTTGTAGTCAAGTCACTGTGCCTCGAGTCCGACTACAGGTTCGAGTCTCCAGTGTTCAAGTCCGAGTCAAGTCCAAGTCATTAAAAAAAAATCTGAGTCGAGTCCGAGTCAAGTCCACTACTCATCCGAGTCAAGTCCGAGTCGAGTCACTATTGATCCAAGTTCGTTGTAGGAACATGCCGTGACGTGTGATGTATGACATGAAGCAGTAACATTCCATTGCACTAATAATGGCGTTCCGCGAGCGAGCTATTTTTAGAACGTGACATCATATCACGTACAGGGCAAATATGCGTTTTCCTCCACTCTTTCGCTGTAGTTACCCTTGGTTTTACTCGGTAAAACGACTGCTTTTTTCAAGTCTAAGACGTCTCCTAACCATGGTTTTTAAACATTGTTGTTATGGAACGTGCAACAGCGACTCGAGGTACGCTGATAGGCCGCATATGAAGGATGTTAAAGCCGCAAGCGGCGTCGATCGGCCCTCGCAGCCAAGCGCGCTCCGGCCGCATTTTCCTCGCCCGTCCACCGGGCGATTCCCACAAACGCGTTCGGCAGCGCTCCCCAATGACTCACAAAAAATCTGGTGCAGATCGGTCGATGCAGTGAGGAGATACAGCCGTTGGATAATGATAATGCATTTGGCCACCGGACCGGACTAAATTGTTCGGCGGGCCGGATAATTTATACCGACTCCTGGACAGTGACTACAAACAGAAAAAAACGGCCGATGACGCCATGAACGCCGAGCAGGAGAAAACATCGACTTACCTTTATATCAACTCGGCCCGTTTTCCAGGCTTTCTAAGCCCTCGACACTCAAGCCATCGTTTGAGCTGAACGTTGGTATGTTGTTCCACAGTTCTACCAGTAAACCGGGCGCCTGGACATCCTCTTGCGATAGTTTAACAACTGAAAAGTCGGTCATATCGTTGTATCTGTTGCATGTGTAATGGCTGGTTGCTACGTGCGCTCTCACACTGTTTGCCCTACCTTAGCGGCAAGGGGCGTTACTCATGAGATGGTGACGTCACGTGCGCGGTACGCTATTTAGATATTAAAATCATACACCAAATAATATTCTAATGACATATTAAAATTATAGCCTAATGATATAAAAAAAGTCGAGTCTTTTTCTCAATTTCCGAGTCAGAATGATCTGAATGTAGGAGTCCGAGTCCAAGTTCGAGTCATCAGTGCTCAAGTCCAAGTCAAGTCACGAGTCTCTAAATTTAGCTAATGACTCGGACTCGAGTTCGAGTCTTGGACTCGAGTACTACAACACTGGATGACAGTTTAAGATGATGTCAGTGATGCATTGTACATTATTCCTACTGGTAATTACTTTATTTTTTATCTATGATGATTTGATATTTGATGATATGGGGATGGGGTACTTTTAATAATGATATTGCTTAGTTGTACCTTATATTCCTTGAAAAATGTTTGTCACAGTGCTCATGATTGTTATTTTTTGGACCAAATGATTAAATAAAGTTAATAAGCAAGAAGCCATTGACTTGAGTTGTATACAGTTTGGAATTGTATGTTGTAATGAGGCCACTGTCACCACCGTCAGTTCTGAAGTCACCACCGTCAGAGGGCTTTTTATTTGTTTTAAATGAATATGCTTACAATATGTTTCTTCAGTGCTGTTCTGTCATTAAAGTAATAGTCTCTTTTAATACAAAAATATGTTTGTTAAATAAAAAAACATGACCTTTTCTATTTAGGCTTACCCCGGTTCGGCCGTAAATGAAAAAACATTGATCAAGGGGTAAAACATTGCAAAATGCATATTTAATTTATTAGAAAATTAAATATGGAGACAGAGTATTACATTACCATTATAAGATTCCCTCACAGCCATTGGGGATGCAGAATTCTGTCTAAAGTAAGTTTTGGAAAGACATCCTTTTCATCAACTTAGTGCTCCTCCCGCTCAGGTCAGGGGGAGGGTGGTTGAGCCCCTCCGCTCGGAACAAAGAAACCCCTCTCCTTCTGACCACCCCCCCCCCCCGCCATGTTATTCTACCCAGTAACAGAGAGGAGACACACCTCTCTGCTTTCCTCAGCAACCCCAACTAAGATATATTTTTTTATTCTCAACAAGACCCAAAACATGTCTTTTTAACAACACCTCAAGGACTCCCGAGGGGGTTGGGCTAACCCCCCTCTGGAGACATCCAGTCTCCAACAGATATGCGCTTCCTGACAGTTCAGCCGTTAGTTGTAAGTAAAGGCCCTAGCTTGTTCCTGGGAGTTAACTAAGATAACATTTAAACCCATGAGAAAATTTTGAAAATCGTTAACTATGTCCGATCCTCCAGATCCCAACGTAGCGCTCCAACGGTGCATGGGGGGGGAAGAATAGGCGCCGGTTCCCGTTCCTGTGGTGCAAACTGTCGAGAGAGAGCATCAGGCTTGATGTTTCTGGAGCCAGGGTGATAGGTTATGGAGAGATTGAATCTGGAGAAGAACAGAGACCAGTGGGCTTGACGGGGATTTAGACGTCGGGCAGACTGAAGATAGGCGAGGTTTTTGTGGTCTGTCCAGATTATTAAGGGCTGCTCGGACCCCTCTAACCAGTGTCGCCACTCCTCTAAAGCTAACTTAATGGCCAACAGTTCACAGTTCCCTACGTCATAGTTCCGCTCGGCTGGAGACAGCCGGCGAGAAAAAAAAGCACAAGGATGTAATTTGTTATTGGAATCAGATAGTTGAGATAATACTGCACCGACACCAGTATCTGATGCGTCTATCTCCAGTGCAAATTGTTTAGCTGGGTCGGGGTGAATAAGTATGGGAGTCTGTGAAAACCTAGACTTAAGTTCGGCAAATGAGGCTTCGGCCTCAGAACTCCAGACAAAGGGAACCTTGGTGGAGGTTAAAGCATGCAGAGGGGATGCGATCTGGCTGTAGTTCTTAATAAAGCGTCTATAAAAATTAGCAAAGCCTAGGAATCTTTGGAGTTGTTTCCTGGAATCAGGGGTTGGTCATTCTACCACTGCTTTAATCTTTTCGGGGTCGGATCTGACTTGTCCTCCCTCTAAGACGAGTCCCAGAAAGGAAACTGAATCCTGGTGGAATTCGCACTTCTCTGCTTTAACAAACAAACGGTTCTCTAAGAGGCGTTGGAGGACTAGGCGAACATGTTGTTGGTGCTGATCAGGATCACTAGAGTAAATAAAATTCATCTAGATAGACAAAAACGAAAACCTTCAAAAAATCCCGTAGGACGTCATTGACTAATGCTTGGAAAACGGATGGAGCATTACACAAACCAAAAGGCATGACCAAGTACTCAAAGTGACCCAGCAGGGTCTTAAAAGCCGTCTTCCATTCATCACCCTGTCGAACTCGGACCAAATGGTAAGCGTTACGCAAGTCAAGCTTGGAAAAAATGACGGCTTTATGGACTGGTTCTAGGGCTGAAGACAACAGGGGAAGCGGGTACTTATTCTTAACAGTGATTTGATTTAGCCCTCGGTAGTCAATACACGGCCGGAGGGAACCATCCTTCTTCCCTACAAAAAAGAAACCTGCACCTAAAGGAGAAGAGGAAGGCCGAATTAATCCAGCTGAGAGCGACTCACCAATATATTTCTCGAGCGCCTGACGTTCAGACCTCGAGATATTGTAGAGGCGGCTGGAGGGTAACGGAGCCCCCGGTAACAAATCGATAGCGCAATCATATGGGCGATGCGGAGGAAGTGAGCACGCTTGGCTTTTACTAAAAACCAGACGCAGATCGTGATACTGCTCTGGAACAGGATTTAAATCGATGGTGTCCTCCTCAGTGCAAGAGGTGGAGGGATGGGAAACGGGCTGAGCAGACTGTAGGCATCGTGAATGGCAGGCAGGGGACCAGGACTCTAACCGAGACTCAGCCCAGTTTAAATGAAGGTTGTGAATAGCTAACCACGCTAGACCTAAAACCACAGGAGAGTGTCTTACCGGAAAAACAAAAAAAGAAAGTTGTTCTCTGTGATTACCGGATACGATTACTTCCAGAGGCTTGGTCTGATGCATGATCAGAGTTAGTTCCTCTCCATCAAAGGCGGAAACTTGGAGGGGCGCAGATAACGGAATGGTCTTAATACGAAGCTGGGTAACCAACCCTTGGCCAATCAAATTAAAATCGGAACCCGAGTCGACTAAGGCTGAGAGATTCAGACTGTCTTGGTCTAAAACCAACGTTACAGGCAGACAGTACCTGATTATCCAAAGACTTGGGGGAGGAAACTCGGCAACGGTCCGCCGTCTTCCCCACTACAGGCGACGGACCCGGTCTTTTGGTCGTACCGGACAGGAGTTTACAAAATGCCCTTCTCCGCCACAGTAAAGACATTGATTATCCGAGACCCGTTGTTGACGTTCCTCACGAGTTAAACGAATACGGCCTATCTGCATGGGTTCGGGGGTGATGGTGGTGTTACTGCTGGTCGCTGTGACCCCATTCCCTGTGCCGGTGGACCTGATGACCGTATAGGTCTCTCAGCTCGGACCCGGTTCCGACTACGTAACCGGGAATCCAGCCGAATGGCTAACGCAACCAACCCCTCGAACGTACTCGGCTCTTCAACTCGGGCTAACTCATCCTTTAAATTTTCGTCCAACGCTTGGAAAAAGACTGCCTTTAATGGCCTAGCCTCCCAGCCGGCGGCCGCAGCATATGTGCGAAACTCTACTGCAAAATCATAGTCCGCGTTGCTTTAGAGAGAGTAAAGAGCGTGATTGCTGTACCGGATCCAACTCGGCTGAGAAAAACGTTTTAAACTCACTAATAAATTCCAAAAACGTGCAACCAAAGGACTGACAATCGGGAAAACGAGCCTCTGCTCATCTAAGGGCTCTTCCGGTTAATAGTCGTAAAACAAACGAAATCTTGGCTTGAGCTGTGGAAAAGGTTCGAGGGGAACGATTAAATACTAGGTTACATTGAAAAAGGAAACTTCCACTATCACCACTATCTCCCGAAAACTTCTCTGGGCTCGGTGAAGAGCTCTCAGAAAAAGGAGTCTGATCGGTGGCTTCAGCTGTCAGACTAGCAGAGGGCGGAGCGCTAGGAGCCTGAGTGACAGGCTGACTCGATGCGGAAGTGAGGGAAACTGTCAGCTGGCTGAGCTGAGCGGTGACTAGCTGTAGCTGTTCCTGTGTGGAATTAACTGCTAACCCGAGAGCCTGTAATTGTTCCTGCTGGGCGGCTAATTGCCGACCGAATGCATCTGCTGGGCTTTGTTGACCAGAGTGTTCTTCTGTCATGGTTTTTAAGTGTTTGGCCCACATGCAGATACAGACGGAGGCAGAAACAATTTTAAGATGTTTATTAAAGGCTCAGACAACGGGGAAACACACGGCGTGTAGAACAGGCGAAGTCTGAACGTCAGTGCTGGATCGACTGTGGGTAAGAATGGAGGTTGAGTTACTGAGGATCGAACCAGGGAAAAATACCAGAAGCTGCGCCGCTTACCATTTAGTCGGGAAAACCTATCCGGGAAGAGTAAGTGACGAGGGGACTCTGTGACCTTAACTCGCTGATGTCTCTCCCCCTCTTCTACCCCCTTCCTGTCAGCCTACTTTCGGAAACAGCGAGCCACTAGAGCTGCAAAAAATCCCGAAAAAAAAAAAAAAAGAAACCCATGCTGATGACTCCAGACGAGCCGCAGGTGTTGGCCACGCCCCCCAGTCAACTAGAACCACCTGTGAAGCAGAGTTAGAGCACGGAACACACAGAGAACCCTGACAACCAGGACAAGCATGCAAAAAAGATGAATAAATAATGAATAAATTAGAAGCAAGCTACAGGACTGTCTCAGAAAATTAGAATATTGTGAAAAAGTATACTAGTAGGCTATTCAACTAATCACTTGAATCGTCTAATTAACTCGAAACACCTGCAAGGGTTTCCTGAGCCTTGAAAAACACTCAGCTTGGTTCAGTAAAATAAATCACAAGTATGGGAAAGACTGCTGATCTGACTGCTGTCCAGAAGACCATCATTGACACCCTCCATCAGGAGGGTAAGACACAAAAAGAAATTTCTCAAAGAGCAGGCTGTTCACAGAGTGCAGTTTCAAAGCACATTCCCAAAAAGTGTGTTGGAAGGGGGAAATGTGGCAGGAAATGCTGCACAACCAAGATCTGGCACCTGCCCACAGTGCCAAAACCACCAGTAACTGGTGTACTGACCATGGCATTACTGTCCTTGATTGGCCTGCCAATTTCCCTGACCTGAACCCCATCGAGAATTTGTGGGGTATTGTGAAGAAGAAGCTGAAAGACACCAGACCCAACAATGCAAATGAGCTAAAGGCCGCTATTGAAGCATCCTGGGCATCCATAACACCTCAGCAATGCCACAGGCTGATTGCCTCCATGCCACGCCGCATTGATGCAGTAATCTGTGCAAAAGGATTCCCAACCAAGTACTGAGTGCATTAATGGACATTTTCAAATGTTTTTTTTACTTGGTCTGAAGAAATATTCTAATATTTTGAGATAGGATTTTTGAGTTTTCTTCAGCTGTACGCCATAATCAGCGATATTAAAACAATAAAAGGCTTGCGATATTTCAATTGATTTGTAATGAATCCAGAATGTATGACATTTCATGTTTTTTAATTGCATTACAGAAAATAAAGAACTTTATCACAATATTCTAATTTTCTGAGACAGTCCTGTATACTTAAAAAAATCAATACATATTCCTAAAAAAAACAGTGAAAGTAATAGATTTTTGCTACATTTTACGTATGGATAGCTATAAATGTTTTCTGTCAACTCTTGCAAAGTACAAACTTTCCATAGAACATGCGGTGCATGACAGCGGTGTAGGAGCTGATTCATCCATAGCAGTTACCAGCAGAAAGTGTAACGTTCTCACATTTCTCTTAGGAGACACTGAACTCTCCAGCGAAACTAATAAATTAAAGGAAAACAGGTGTTTTCCTTTTTTATACTACTTGCTTTACAATAAACTCTACAATCTCTAAGGTTCATATTTTATTTTTGATGAAGTCTTAATTAACTATATAATATTCCTTTTTTACAATAGGGACATAGAATATGTTTATATTTTGTGTTTCTTTATATTTATTTTCCCTTTAAGCAACCATTCCACTTTAACCATCCATCTTGACTTGAGGCTCTATTGCACCCAACATTTTATGTTAGATCAGAAACAATATAACTATTGCTTTGAACATTTTGTTTATCACAAAACATTGGTCTTTCACTAAATCACACTTTGTGGGTTTGACTCAAGGAATTCTAAAAGCCAGCCCATAGACCCTCAGTGACACCAAAACCTGTTTATGTAAGGCTAAGACAGTGTACATACTCAGGAGAACTGAAATAATAAACCCAATGGGAGACTAGAAGGATATCCAAAGCTCTCTAAAAAGCAGAATAGGGTTTAGAGATTGAGAGTTAGTTTTCCCAGGGATATCTCAAAGGAAATAAGTTTTTAATAGGGGAAAATATTCAGTAGAACTGGATTCTAAGCATCACATCATAGACTCAAACTAAAATTCTGATTTATTGTGATCTGTTTCTTCTGGTTTCACTCTCTGGGTTTCCTGTAATGTCAATATCACATACACTTGTGGCATGATCTGTTTATCAATAGGTTTTTAAAGATACATCTAGCTCATAAGACAAAATAGAATGTTGACAGAGCTGAAACCACACAAGGTTTTAACACATATTTTATTTTTGCAGAGTATGAAAACAGATTGGTCCAAAGTTGTCTTGTGAATGGTGTCCTTTTTTTCTCTAGCATGCCTCATGTATCAATTCTCTCTGGCAGACAACATGCTTCAAAGACCATGTTGAGCTTTGGCTTCCAATGCCTCAGAGAAACAAAGATGGCACAAGTAAAAAGCACTCCAGAGTGTTGCATGTGCTGCTTAATTAGTGGCCAGTGTTAGCTAATAGTAATTCATGTTCTTGCACTCATTTTTTGTTATAGAAATACAGAATCAAGCCATTCACAGATGTCTGGAACCCAAGGAAAGCAAATTGTCTCTTGCACTTTGTGGTTTTTGTTCTGGTTCTCGCTCACTCTTGTCTCTCTTTTCTGGTGCCTTGGTTTCTTTCTTTCATCTTTTATCCTCATTCATCTTTGTGCTATTCCCTTCCTCTCTCCTGGTCTCTCATTTTGTTGCCTTCTCTTTGGCTGTGATATCAGAAGACAAATCAGCATCACTGACATTGATTTTTTTTAGGTCTAGTTAATAGCTGTTGACTTGACAGCTCGTGTAATGATTTCTGCCTTATTTAATAGCTGTAGCTGTAATCATTTAGTTTTTTTTTCTACAGCAGTAGAGTTGCTGTAGATGTAATCAGAGACTTAATGATGTGTGACGTCTGCAGACAGGAGGCAGCATTTTGGAACAATCAGAATGGGTTTTAATTAACAGACTGAAACGAATTTGACAAAGCTTGAATGCAAATCCTGCAGTCACTGTCTCTTGTCTCATCTTCTTTCTCTGTATCTGGTTATTTAGCTTTTTTGTCTGTTTTTTCAGAGCTTTGACTGGTTGGTTTATTTTCTTACTCAACACCTGATATATCTTATCTCTTTGTTCTTTCCACTCATCCAAATCTTTCTTTCTCCCTTTCTGCATGTTTCATATCATTCATCTCTGTTTACATTCATATTCCTATTATGAACACATCTGTCTGACAAATGGCATTACACTTAATATTGTGCATACATTTCTCTTAGTTAAAATGTCTCATTTATCTGGCATGTCTGTGTTTTTTTAGGGAACAGCAACTGATATGTCTTTGCAGACAAGTAGTAATTTAAATGTTTTTATGACTGGACTGCACAGTGGTACAATTGGTAGCACTGTTGGCTTGCAGTGTGAAGGTCTTGGGTTCAAACTGTGAGGTTTATCTGGGGTATTTCTATATGGAGTTTGCATGTTCTCTAATTTTGTTTTCGTCAACAATGACAGTAACAAAATTATTTCATTGATGCCCCTTTTTGTCATGACCACAGCGAGATGATCATGAGATAAACATGGCTCATTGATGACTAAAACATTGCGAGATGTATTAGAGTTTTCGTTGACTAGACTAGACAAAAAAAATATGTTAGTGGACGGCTTGTAAGTCATTCAAAATCCATTACATCTCTGCCTATTGTGCATGTAATCTGTCTTTCAAAATCTACAAAATATCAGCAGTGCCGCATCATATCCTCGTTTAGTCACACCCAGTTTATTGGATGGAGAGTTTATTAATTCACTGATGGGCAATGGGGGCCGCGGCAAATTCTGCAAAGAGGCTTGGTGGTCGGAAACCACAAAAACATGTATGGGCGTACTTCAAACGTACTTTCCATCTGAAAGAAAAACCAAATGTTTTGTGGAGAGAGACAGTGATAAATGTGGCCACAAACTAGGTGAGAAAGATACCACAATTCTGAAGCGGCACCTGAAAGCTCACCACCCTGCAATATTTTCTATGGTAAGTAACACTAAGTCCTGTTATATGTATATAAAAAGTGCTTGACAGTCGTCTTGTGGTAAATTTCATAGTAAGCTTAAATCTTAAATCCACATAATTTCTGGCACAAATGGGCTGCAAGCTTCAGGCTAATGTTAGCTTAGTTACGGTAATGTTAGTTCATTAGCTTGTATGTGTTACTGTTATGCGTAGAACATGTAAGTGTAATGTGTAGTCATATTGACCAATGTTTGAGTGACTGTGTGAAACATGGAGGGTAGGACACTCGGTTTAGCTTGATCTGGAGCGTAGCCGTTCATTCTACTCTGGCATGACTCCGTTATTTAGGTATTGGTAAGGCAAGGAGTGTCATCTAGAGTAAACTTGTAAACTAGAGTAAACTTCGGAAAAAGCCCATTCTGTTTATACAAGCCTAAAACCTATTACCTTAGATCTTCTGTTCATGCCAGCATCTCAAGTATTTGCTGAAACCTCAGTTGTGGCCGTCAAATACAGCAAGAGTCATTTTGAAGAGAAGTGCTTTCCTAAATCGAGGCCGGTAGGCACATTTTGCTAACAGTAAGCCATTACCAGTATAAATACAGAAAACAGATATATTAATTTAATACTCTGTTAATGCTTATTGTGAGATTGCGCTAAGGGGTTGTTAAACATTGTTTTTATTAACTTATTGTTGTTAAAGACATTCAACAATCTTTTAGAAGTGCTGTTAAGATATTGAGCTTTCCTCAAGTTAAACATCAACATTTTTCTTTCATAATCATCATACATATGATATTGGTGAAGTACAATTAACCTGCTTTATTGATGCTATAATAATCTTATCAAAGACTTATGTATGTGTAATTGAGTTTAATAGTTCATAAATACATTACTATATAGCTAACATTATTGAAGGAAGTAAATATGCAGTGTCATGATTTGGGCCTGTTGTTTGTGTTTTTGGGACTGATGGTCTTTTCGTCCCCGTGCTCCTCTCAGCCACATCCTAGTCTCTACTCACTCACCATAATAAGTACCACCTGCCACTGACAATTATCATCAAGCCATTCCAAGTGGGAATCCACCTATATATATATATACCTGCCTCTTACAGTCAGTCAGTGCCAGAATGTCTTAACTCTCAGCCTGCATATGTTTCCCTGTACCTGGACTGCACCACCTTTTGATCCAGTGTTCCTGTGCTCGCCCTGCCCCCACTAAACCAGCATTCTAGTGGTTATGTGTGCTGCCTGCTTTATCATGTTCCTGTCTGGATCCAGTGTTTGCTCTCCTCTGTCTCAAAACTCATTCAGCTTCTGCTCTGGTCATGACTGTTTTTGACTATGGACTCTGCTTAGCCCCTGGGATTGCTCTCTCCAGCTTACTCTTCTGATCTATGTCATCATCACTTACTCAGCCTGTTTCAAGTCATTATTCATCTGGTCATCTGTCTCCATCACCATCACCTGGGGTCTCATTAATAAAGCTTGTGTATGCACGAGATGGGGCCTGAAATGTGTGTACATCACTTTCCCCACAAAAGTTGGGATGTATAAACAAAACTTGACAGGAAAATATGTGGTCCTCAAGGCAACTCTGACCCAGGCATACACTCATTTTAGAGACGGGAAATTGACAGCGCAGATGGTGAAGTGGTGAATTGCAGCCAAACTGCATCATGATTCCTCTCATATATTCAATTTCACTCCATTACAGACTTTAATCATAGATTGACTTTATCATAAGCATTCAAAACCAAAGTGTTATTCATGCCTGCATTGGCGACACATAACTATACAAAAGGACCTTTCAATAAAATAAAATAAAAAATCCCATAAACCATCTTAAATCTTAAATAAAAGATCGCACAACATTTTATCGAGGTTTGATGCTATCACATTCCTCTCCCTGATGATCATCAGTGTGAGATGTTCCACAGATTTACAGATTATTGTGACAAGGTGGGAGGCAATTACTGTATTTGCTGTAAATGGTCAAACACACTTAAGATAAGATAAGATAGACTTTATTGATCTCACAGTGGAGAAATTCACTTGTCACATCGGCTCTTATAATCAGTGAAGGTGTCAAAAGGAGGAAAAGGTGCATGAGATATATAGTAACTTGAGCATAATGCTACACTGTGGAAGCATTGCCACTGCTGGAAGGAAACGCAGTTTCAGGGATCTAATATTTCCTGGCCAAGGATGATGACAGGCCCAGATGCCGCTTTAGACTCCAAGTATTGCATTTTGATATAATCCACAGGGGAAAGGGCTACACCTCCCAGCAGGTGCTGAAAGGCCACTCTCCAGCCCCTAAAGAGCAGTGCACGTACCGCGGCCGTTGGCTTCCTAAAATGCTATTTGCAGTGATTTTTTTTATTTATTTTGTTTTTGCGGGGGAGGGGTGGTGTTTTTATCATCGCTCCCTTCATTAATTTTCGATCTGACCGGAAAGCTTCAGAGGAAATTCAATATAGAGTACGGCTGTCCTCCGACAGTCTTAAAACACCAATCAGGTTTCATTTTTAACGGGTTCTTTTACCTGTCTGTGAAATTTTCCCCAAATTTATTTGCTTTTTCTCTGTGGTGCTATGTCACCATGATTAAAAAACAATCAACTGACCCATTTTAAATATACATTAACATTCATGAGGTGCTTTGCATTGACTATTTATGGTTGAATCTGGGCGTGTAGAGGGCAGAATGTATTTTAGTAGTATAGAGACTGAAACTCCACACAGTCTGTGCCGGGTCCAACCTAGAAACATGGTCATACATTGGATCTTAAGTTTCCCCGATCTGTGATGCTGTCTTTTCTGAGCATGACTTTAAATTTACACAAATATCCCAAAACAGCATTATCCTAATGAACAATTTTCTATTGTTTAAAAAAAGGTTTAGAGTGCTCCCTTGGGTTTGTTAATGAGAAGAAAACATCTAAGTTTTATCATGAATGAGAAACAGTTTTTCATGATGTTACTTCTTTAAAAACTGTGAGATCCAAACCAAAATCTGATCCATGGATGGATGAAGCCAGTCTTTCAGCCAGACGAGACTGTAAGATTGATGTGTGAAGGTGGGACAAAGATGCATGCCTTTTATTATCTTGACAGACTGTATAGGTATCGGGACATTGCAAAATATTCCAATATTATTGTAAACAGGTTCAATATTCCTTTGCTTTCTTCTTGGATAATTGACTCCTTTCTGAATACTCATCCGCCTTCCTGTACTGATTGCTCCTCAGAAACCTGACAGATCACTACAGTTTTCCATCAATAGGATAAAAAAAAGCTTTGATCACACATTTTCTTGCCTACACCTGATCCTTCTGAGATAGTTCCTAGTTCTGCTGTCTTTCATCAAATTGAGCCAGTGTGTTTGAATCAGGTGGAAAAACTATGTCACTACGTGAAAACAACGTTCCAACAACGTTCCAACAACGTTGTTCCAGCACATTTGTTTAAATAAAATGTTCAAGATTGTCAGGGTTTCTTTTCATAGAGCTGGTTGCTTGTCTCCTATACGATTTGGTAACACTGATCAAAACGTCAGAGATGTAAAAGCTGACAAAATTCACTCTTCAAGTATTCATTATGTCATCAAAGACGTGGTTGTAACATACAAGCTTGTGCAATACATGTAAAACGTGGTAAATTTAAATAGTGCACTTTTGTTCTCTTTTCCCTCAGAAATATAATAGTTTTAGTTGGACCCCTTTCTATGTAATGCTTAGAGGGACAGTTCCTTTGTGACTAATTGTAATCTTTTTTTTTTTTTTACAGCTGCCATGTGTTCAATCGCAGAATGTATTCAATGCCTTTAACCATGTAAAAGAACCAACCCCAGTGGTCATGTCTGATATGTGTCCCAGTACACACCATTACTAGAGGGATTAACTGGATTGTGGTTTAACATGCACACAGAAAGGGTTAGGGAGGCAATGTCAGACAAGGAGTTCTGGCAGTAAAGAGCAAGACATTTGCCAGCAAGGCTCTCAGAAATGAAAGTGAAAAGTGAAAAAATAGCAGGACATGAGGGGAAGGCATAGGGAGTAAGGGAAAATGAAATTTGGATGAACAGTGTTCTGGCTCCCATAGACCTTCCCACCTATTTTATTAATTAAAATGGTATGCTGCCTTTTCTAATGCTTCTGCAGTATACTCCTGAGTATTCCTAACATCAGAAGATGCAGTGAAGAGCATCTTATTTATCCTCCGGTCTTTGCTTCACCAATATGTCCCATGAGGTGGGCAGCCAGCCAGTGTCATGATTTGGGTTTTGTTTATGTTTGCATTTGGACTTTTTGAGGACCTTTCTCACTTAGCCTGTCACCTCTCAGCCACCAGCAACTACCTATCAGATCAGTCTACCTCCAGCCAGCACCCTGCTCTAGATCGTCTCCACCTGTTGCCACTAATTAGTTACTCAGCTCACCTGTTCTCCAGCCTATTTATACCTGCCTCTGTCATCTCATCCCTGCCAGAACGTTTAACTTCTCCTCGTACTTCTCTCGTCCTCGTTTTCCGCCCAGTGTGATGGGTCCTTGACTACTGGACACTTTTTGATCAACCTGCTGGACTCCTTAGTTAAGTCGCCTGTGTCTGCGTGCTGCAGTTCTGCCTGTTTTTCTGTGAGTCCCAGCCATTTGCTCTACCTGTTTGGTAGTCTAGTCTCTTTCTGCCTGTATCATCTGGTCTCCTGCTCATCCTTGCCTGCCAACTTCGTTTGCCAATATTCATCTGCCTGGTCTGGTTCTGTTTGTTTGCCTTACTTGCCACTAGTGATGGCGAGATGAAGCCTCATGAGGCATTGAACCACTCAGCCAACTGGTTCGAGAAAAGGTTCATTTCTTGATGGTTCATGTGCACACAGCACCACCTACTGGCAAGTTGTATAATCACAGCCAGCTGTATCTTAACACGTGTGATGCATTAATTTTTGTCTATTATGACTCTTGGGAATGACTTCACAGAAGGTGTAGGACAAAATCATTTGTCTACATAAATTTTGTAAACACGTGTACAATAAAATATTGTTTGAATGTATTCTCTGTGTGTAATTATTCCCAAAATAGGAGTGTCATGTGATATGGCATGTTGTGTAATAATGTTTTTCTGTGACTCTACAAAAATGGCATAGCCTTAATCAGGCAGAGGACAGTGAAAGTGCTTATGGAACTAGGGAGGGGTAATGAATAGGCTGATGCTTGTGTAACTTGGATGATTTCATGCATTTATATTAAGAAACAACAATTTCTCCACAGTTTTTGGTTTCAAACGATTTCTCTTTTTTGATACTACTTCTCCAGCCTTTGAAAAGACACGCTCACATGGCACAGATGATGCCGGGGTGCATAAATAAATAAGTGCAAGTTTGTACAGATTGGGGTACAGTGACCGATGATTAGCCCAGTACTCCAGGGGGTTCTCCAGCCTGCTTATGTTCGCCTCTGAGAGGTAGCGCTGGACCTCTACGGTGGCATCTGCTGAGACATTTGGAGTCCTCTTTGCCTCCATGACACTAGTGTCCAATCTTTGCCAAAGTCTGCTACCTAAATGGAAACCACGGGTCAGGTTAGTAAGTGTTTTAATAGGAATAAGTAATCTCAAAATGTAATACAAAAGATTACCTCCACTGAATTCTTGAGAGGTGGAAGCCTGGGGAATCTTGTGAGTGTTCTCTTCTAGGTTCCGTCGGATTACGGTGGCACACTCTGAAGTCAAGCGCTTCACTGCTTCAGCAGCTTTTGTGTTGCTGAAAAATGCTATAACTTTAAATCGTGGATCCAGGAGTGTAGCCAGCGACAAGATGCTCATTGACTGGAGCATGTGCAGCTTCTCCCTGAGATGTCTGATGAGCTGCTCTCCTATTTGCACTGCTTCTGCAGGTGCCGACTTGGTGTCCTCCTCCTGAAGGGCATTCTCTATCATCTTCAGGAGGGGGATAACTTTTGATGCCGACACGTGTTGTTCTGCCGAGAGCTCCATGGTGGCGTCATAGAAAGGAGAGAGTAACGAAAGGCACGCTACAACAATATCAAACTCACTGGCAGTTAAATAGGGAATGTCAGTGTGCAATCCAGCCAATGCCGCTCCTACTGGCTCCCTCAACTCCACCAGACGGTGCAGCATCAAGTAGGTGCTGTTCCATCTTGTTTCCACCTCCTGCATCAGCTTGGTTGCTTGCATGCCCAGCTGAAGCTGCACTTGTGTAAGCTTCTCCTTTAAAGATACAGAAGAGTAGGCCATTAAGTCACTGCAGTAGGAGTACAGACAAACTATTAACATTATATATTGGAATAAAATAAAAGAGGATACCTTAGCAGTGGTGCTGCTTCTAAAGTAGCCAACCAGCTTCCTTGCTTTGGCCCGGAGGCCAGAGAGCGCAGGTTGGTGGTCAAGCGCCCTCTTCACAATAAGATTGAGGGTGTGAGCAACACAAATGTGGTGGCGAAGCTTCAGGTCTCTCACGCATGCCACCATATTAGGAGCACCATCGGTGACCATGCATGTCACCTTGCCTGAGATTCCCCATTCCTCCATCAGGGAGGCTTTCACACAAGCAATATTTTCAGCAGTGTGAGACTGGGGGAATGCCTGCACTCCCAACAACACCGAGCTCAGCTTTTCATTCTCCTCCACAAAGTGGCATGTCACTGCCAGGTAGGCATCCATGTTGATGGATGTCCACATATCTGATGTAAGGCTAACAGCAGCCACCTTCTCTACTTTAGCCTTAGCGTGCTCCTTAGCAGACTCATGTTTGGCCTCCACCATGGCCTTCAGAGCCTAAAGGAAGAGATTATATATATATATATATATATATATATATATATATATATATACATACATACATACATACATACATACATACATACATACATACATACATACATACATTTATATATATATATATATTGCTGAATTGTGACACATACAATAATGTAGTCATTCGTTTCATGTATGGACCCACACATACCTGCCTTGTAGGGAGAACATAATTGGGATCCAGCTTAGACACAAATGTCTTGAATCCAACGTCATCCACAACAGTGAAAGGCTGGGTATCCTTCACTATCATGGAGACTAGAGCTTCATCCAGCTCTGCTTTTCTGGTGGCTGGTTAAAAGGGAATAAATACAGTGTCTGTTACCTATCTTTATTTGCACAACAAGCAAACATCAGCATGCAAAAATTGTGAAAGTGTGTTTTTAATATAGTAATGAAATACCTTGGCTGGGTGAAGCTCCAGTTTCATCCCTATTCTCATGCAAGGCACGGTAGTGCCTTAGCATGGATGAGGTGTTATTATTGTACCCCAACTCCTTGGAGCACAATAAACACCTCACCTTTACACAAAATAAGAAACAGTGAAAAATACAGTTCCTCATAAGCAAACCTAATGCATCTGCAAATGTTCAGTTCACCTTACCTTGTTAGGGCTTATCAAATCAAAATGTTCCCACATAGGGGACATCCTCCTCTTTCTCGCCTGCTCCATCCTACTCCTATCCTGTCCTCGCACTCCTAAATCTCCTATGTATCTCTTTCCTAAACTCTCCAAACACCAAACTAACTTTCTCAAACTAAATAACCACTACCCAAACTCTACTATCCAAACTATCCAAACTCTATCCACTCTCTCAACTGACCGCAACTCTCCTACAACAACCCACATTTTGAATGGAGCTTGTGGACTTTTTAAAGCCGTCAAACCCCGCGCAACAATCTGAGCCACTTCCCGAAGCAGTCACGTGGTACAGCCGGCCAGCGAGGCTTCGGACGTCATCGTTTTCGGCTCCTCCCCCAAATGAAGCAAGCCTCGATACGCGCATTGCGGAAACGCCCCCTCCATTACTCGACACACGCCTCGAAGCCTCGGCACATAACGTAACATCACTACTTGCCACGACTCATCATTCTCAATAAAACTTTTATGCGTAACTTTGTCTGGCTGAATATCGAGTTCACCAGGGGTTCTTCGTACGTTGCTAACTCAGTTAGCTGGATTTGATTGTTGAAAATTTGGCATGATCTTGGATCGTTTGGTTCTTCGAAACTCATTCCAGACTTGCTGTCATAGCAACATGTGCGCAAACTTAAACCTGCTCGAGAGCAGACTTATTTCATGTAAACAGGATTAGATCGCAGCTGTATAAATGGAGGAGATAGGGATATCCAGCCAGTGCACTTGGACCACCTAGTGGCAGAGGACGGGACAGAATTGTGGAACACCATTTTTTAATGTTTAATAAAAGACGAAACAAATAATGCATAGTTCCTGTCTTTTTATTTAAACAATTCTTTATAAAGAAAAGCCAGCAAGTCATCTTTTGCCTGCAATGAGAGAGTTATGTAAAGTCAGCAATACTACTGTCAAATGGTGTATTAGAACTTACTCTGAAGGTCCTTTTGAAGCAACTCGATCTCTAGTGCAATTCTTCTCTTTTTCAAGTTGTGGAGTTCAATTTCTCCTCTTAATTTGTGTTTTTTTCTGGACAAAATACAATTTTTTTGTTGAAGATGCCGTTTATATAACGAACGGATGGCACCCTGTGTCATTTTGGGGGAAAAAGGGTGAAACATGCCTCATGCAACAAAAGTAAAAAGAACCCGTTTTTTTCAGCCTTCTTATAGGCTGTTATAAACAGACAAATACATCATTTAACAGTGGCTTTTAAAAAAAGAGGAAGAAGTTGCTTTTTAAAATACAGTATAATAATTAAAGGCTACCATTTTGTAGAATATTCTTGTACTTCACTTTTTTCCCCATGTTCTAGTGCAGGGGTCACGAATTAAAAATCAGCGGGGTCCGAATAAAGAAAATCAACAACCAGTAAAGGTCCGGACACATTTGTAATTACAATCCGTTACTTCAAACAGTATTTAACACTGAAATAAAATGTTTATGCATCCACAAAAAATAACATAAAAATAGAACGTTTTTCTATTTTAAAATCCAAAGTGCTTTTTGAAATAGAGAACCACAATCTTTCACAGTTTGGTATATAGACAATTTCCCTGCCCTAAACCCTGCCCTAAATCCCTGCCCTAAATCAAACTAAGGTTTAAAACCCTGCCCTGCAAGGGTTTTAAACCTTAGTTTGATTGGCAACAAAGCCAACCTCAAGCACATATCAAGGTGCTCCCTGTCACATTCAATATAAACCAATTTTATGATCATACAAGGCCAAACACAACCTTGGAAATGCAGGACACATCACCAACACTATCATGACATAATACATTGTAATTTGACACAGATTGCTTTGCCCGTTATTGTTCACCAATTAATAATTACAGTTTATAAAAAGGCATGATTTAACTTTTTTGAAGTTTAATAAAATGGTTATATTTTAGCCCAGTGACTGGAGAGCTGTTCAGGATGAACCCTGTGTCCGCGCTCCACTTTAACTTCATAAAAAAAACATCTCTGAGAATCGCCTTTCTCTGGCCTCACCCAGTTAGAACCCGTTCTCCAGTCCATGTTGTAGCTGCAGTTTATTTATTTTATCTTTTTGATGTAGTTTTCTTAACAATCTGTAAGCATCAAAATCCTTGTCATTTTATTTAGTGTCCTGGAGCGCAGCTGCTGATCAGGTGATCACTGCTGCATACTGACTGACAGCAGATACAGCTCTGCCTTCTTTGTTTCAGAACAGCGCAGCTTTTTTTTACTTTTTCCGAATCGAACCCAGTCAAATGCGGCACATTGTTTCACAGTCCGACTCTTGTTCTTCAAGGGTCATGCTAAATTAGCCTGAGCTAGCGCGTTACTCTTCTTTGTGTTTTAAATAAAACATAACAGCGAATCACGAGGAGATCCCTGGTTGGTCGCCGCGTTTATCAGCGAGGGAATAAACGCTGACAGACGACATGGCCACAGGTGGAAATAACTCATTGATTAACTGCAGGAGGAGATTGACGCACTTACCGAGGGAAGTTGTTGTCAGCTGCTGAACTTTCTGACCGGCTGGTTCGCATTAATCCAAAGAAACCTTTGACCACCGCTACTTTCATTCATACCATCTGTGGCCAGTTTAAAATGTTCTCCCAAAAGTTAAAATGATGAACACCGATAAACCTCACACTGGCAATGTCCGCTTTGAAAAGACCCGCCCTGCTCTCATTCTGATTGGCTAATGTCTCGCAGCTTCAGTGCAAAACCTTGAATAAAAAGTCTAGACGGGACTTTTTAAGCTCAATTTCCAAATGACGGAAATCCGTCGCAGCGACGGAGAACTTTAACCCCCGAGTTAGACACTGTCGTCGGACAACATGCAGTAATATATAAATGTTTTAAATGAGGTTGGGTCCGGATTAGGTAACAGCTGGGTCTGGATCCGGACCGTGGTCCGCTAATCCGTGACCTCTGTTCTAGTGGCTCCTGTGGAGGCTCTGACATAAAATAACAAAGTAAATATGAAATTATTAAAATGCAAAAATACATACTGTAGAGAGTCATAGAAACATCTAACATGGACAGCACTTACGCATTTAATTTGTCTGCTGCTTTTTGGCAGTGTTGTAGTACTCGAGTCCGAGACTCGAACTCGAGTCCGAGTCATTAGCTAAATTTAGAGACTCGTGATTTGACTTGGACTTGAGCACTGATGACTCGAACTTGGACTCGGACTCCTACATTCAGATCATTCTGACTCGGAAATTGAGAAAAAGACTCGACTTTTTTTATATGATTAGGCTATAATTTTAATATGTCATTAGAATATTATTTGGTGTATGATTTTAATATCTAAATGGCGCAACCGCACACGTGACGTCACCATCTCATGAGCAACGCCCCTTGCCGCTAAGGTAGGGCAAACAGTGTGAGAGCGCACGTAGCAACCAGCCATTACACATGCAACAGATACAACGATATGACCGACTTTTCCGCTGTTAAACTTTCACAAGAGGATGTCCAGGCGCCCATTTTACTGGTAGAACTGTGGAACAACATACCAACGTTCAGCTCAGACGATGGCTAGAGTGTCGAGGTCTTAGAAAGGCTGGAAAACGGGCCGAGTTGATAGAAAGGTAAGTCGATGTTTTTCTCCTGCTCGGCGTTCATGGCGTCATCGGCCGTTTTTTTTCTGTTTGTAGTCACCGTCCAGGAATCGGTATAAATTGTCCGGCCCGCCGAACAATTTAGTCCGGTCCGGTGGCCAAATGCATTATCATTATCCAACGGCTGTATCTCCTCACTGCATCTGCACCAAATTGTTTGTGAGTCATGAGGGAACGCTGCCGAACGCGTTTGTGTGAATCGCCCGGTGGACGGCCGAGGAAAATGCGTGACAGCATCTGCGGTGGCGGGCGGCCACTGCCGGCCGGCCGGAGCCGCGGCAGTGCGCAAACCCCGCCGGCCGGCTGGCACCGCGGCGGTGGCCAATAGGCCGGAGCGCGCTTGGCTGCGAGGGCCGATCGACGCCGCTTGCGGCTTTAACATCCTTCATATGCGGCCTATCAGCGTACCTCGAGTCGCTGTTGCACGTTCCATAACAACAATGTTTAAAAACCATGGTTAGGAGACGTCTTAGACTTAGAAAAAGCAGTCGTTTTACCGAGTAAAACCAAGGGTAACTACAGCGAAAGAGTGGAGGAAAACGCATATTTGCCCTACCTGTACGTGATATGACGTCACGTTCTAAAAATAGCTCGCTAGCGGAACAGCATTATTAGTGCAATGGAATGTTACTGCTTCATGTCATACATCACACGTCACGGCATGTTCCTACAACGAACTTGGATCAATAGTGACTCGACTCGGACTTGACTCGGATGAGTAGTGGACTTGAATCGGACTCGACTCAGATTTTTTTTTTAATGACTTGGACTTGACTCGGACTTGAACACTGGAGACTCGAACCTGGATTCGGACTCGAGGCATAGTGACTTGACTACAACACTGCTTTTTGCCAGCCCTCTCTCCTGGCTTTAGCACACTTTGAGGTGTTCCCTGTCGTTTTAATTAATGACTCAAATTCGGCATAACCTTCCATTAAAAGCTCTTGTTCTGCTGGGAGAAAAACTGTGGGCGTTCTTTGGCCATGCTGAACAGCCAATAGCAGCATTGCTGATCATTGTTTCTACTATCTATACATTTCCCCTTTTAAACAAACGCATGAACGCGCAGTTTTCTCAGATAACTCAATCCAGCGATACTAATCATAAACAACAGGTGTGTTCGAAGAACCCAATTAGCCGGATCATGATTAGCCGGATGAAGTCATCTCGGATGTCTCATTTGATCTTGGATGTTTTAAGAAACGTACGAAGAACGGACCCCTGGAGAAATCATTACAATAAGGTGTTGTCCAGAGAAGAATTGTGACCTTTGACCTGCGTCACACGGACAGGCAATCTATTGGTCTCTGTAAAACACTCAAAGGATATCATCCATAGTATTAACATCTTTTAAACTTTTGGAGCATACCCTGTTACGTAATCTTGCCAATGGTCATAGGCCATAGATTTTTAGCTTTGTTATGATCTTATCTCTCTAGTAACCTGCCCTTAATGCGGGATGGGACCAGTTTTTAAATGTTTCCTCATCAATCTTTAGTTCTTTTGCAGACATTAAACACTAAGTCAGAAGTTCTTTACTTGTTTACTATATATATATATATATATATATATATATATATATATATATATATATATATATATATATATATATATAGTAATATATATATATATATTACTATATATATATTACTATATATATATATATATATATATTACTATATATATATATATATATATTACTATATATATATATTACTATATATATATATTACTATATATATATATATATATATATATATATATATATATATATATATATATATATATATATATATATTAGTGCTGTCAAACGATTAAAAATTTTAATCGCATAATTTATCTTTTTTAT
The DNA here is from genome assembly GCA_037039145.1 of Fundulus diaphanus. Classification (NCBI taxonomy): domain Eukaryota; kingdom Metazoa; phylum Chordata; class Actinopteri; order Cyprinodontiformes; family Fundulidae; genus Fundulus; species Fundulus diaphanus. The sequence continues at coordinate 12,642,390 of CM073121.1, read as the reverse complement.
TTATTTATCTTTACTAGTGTCATTTATTGCAAGTTTGCAATAAATGACACTAGTAAAACCATGCTTGTACAAAAAATAGTTTTATTTTTTATTTCCAAGCACTTCCAGAATTGGAATGAAAACATCCTGGTCCCTTAAAATGTTAAACTTTGGCCAATAATGGATAAATTGCTAATCATAACGTCCTGATGTTTACACAATGTGAAAATAAATATTTCATGCTGAAATATTTTTTTGCCTCTTAAACAAAGATAGACATGGTATTAAGCATTTACATATAAAGTAATACTAAATTTACATTTTAATAAAGTCACAAGTTTTATATAAAAAAAAAAAATCACTCCCTCACACACACACATCTAATCCTGAGCTTTCACACCAACAACAATAATTTCTTCATATATTTTTGCATGCTGTTTATATCCACATTCATACAGTTTAAATCCTGGAAAAGGGTTTAAAATGTCCAAATAATTCCAGAGTCTTACACTTTGCTTGCAACGGGGGCAGGAGCTTAATACCCATGAAAAAGTTTACAAGCGACTTTAGAAAAAAGAAGCCCAGTCGCATGAAATAAGCGGACTTGGCAACAGTGAGCGCGGGTCTGTTTTGCTACAGTCTCTAGCATTCTTGGAACTACGGAAGGCGCCGAGGGTAAAAAAAAAAAACACAGTCCGGAGAACGCTGCAGGGCAATAAACATTAACGCGCGTCAAAAAAAAATGTCGCCGTTATTGTCTAACAAAGTTAACGCGTTACTAACGTGTTAAAACTGACAGCCCTAAAAAATCTCTCTCTCTCTCTCTCTCTCTCTCTCTATATATATATATATATCTATATATATATAGATATATATAGATAGATATAGTGCAAAATGCCTTAATTAAGGGGTGTGTAGACTCTTTATGTCGATTGTGAATCTTTTACCATCAGTAAGTTTAGCTCTGTTGAGCTTTGACAATCTCAGCGTCTAACCATAGTGTTTTATTAGCTTGTTATTGTCAGGGTCTGGGAGACACTAGTCAGCGAATATGGTGGCTGGGTGAAGCGGCAGGTGTTTCCCATCAAGCATCATCAGGAGAGCCTGCTGCCAGCACTTCTTTGCCTGAGTGTTAACCAATGGTATGACTCTAGCCTTTCCATTGTTCCTGTCTCTTAGACTTAGAAGAACCAGACTTACCTTGTGTGTTCCTACTTCCTAGGTTCCTACTCCTGCATACTGGATTCTGCTCCAGTTCGGTTCCTGGTTCCAGAGTTATCTCACACCAGTTCAAGTTGTTTCCTTGGACTGAACATCCTGGCTGGCAGCATGTGGCCTCCTGTTTACTTGGACTCACCTGTGATCGAACCCTACTCACCCTCCAACATGCTCACCCTCCATCGTGTTCATCATACAAGCCTCGCTCGGATTGGATTCATCTGTCTCTGGCTGAACCAGACTTCTAGGCTCCACTCATTCCTCCCTGGTGGTTACCATCATCTCTCAAGTAAGCTAACCACCAAACAATATTCCAAGATTCATCAACACATTCATTAACCCCACCTGTCCTCTCCTGTGTGCAGTTGAAGACCCGTTCTGTGTTCACAGTCAAATCACTAAAAACCATGACAGTTATATCATCCTCCAAAGGTGTAATTTTAAGTGTTTGGCATAAAAACAACTATGATAAAGTCATTAATAGGTGATTTTAATATCCACATTGATGTCCAGAATACCAGTTATATCTGAATTCCTTGATCTTATTCATTCATTTGACCGTTCTCAGCATATTTGTGATCCAACTCATTGGCATGGCCATAACCTCAATCTGATCATCACATTTGATCCAGTTGATCCTTCAAGTATCAAAATTGACTTTTCTGACCTCAATGCTATAATATGTATCTTTAGACTAGCCTGTGGTTATTTACCTTACCATTTTAGACTCAATACTTCCCAGACTGCAGAACGCTCTTATCATATCTGTCAAGGGTTCTCTCAGCTTGATGAACATATGTAACGTATTACACTCTGCAGAGGAATTGGCCTCTAATTTTTTTGAGCAGCTACGCAGCCACACCCAGCATAGCAACACCTTTTGAACTATTGAAACCTTGTTCTCCTTCATTTAAACTATGCCATTGATTAATAACCACATTCAGAGAATTAGAAGGAAATGTAGGCAGGCTGAGTTGTGACCTTTTTTTTATGTTGAAAAACCTATTAAAGGCCTTTTTAACAGAGTTGCAAAGGAATAAAGCTGTAAATACTTCTCACAACTCATTGCTTCTAATCACCAACATCCTAAATTGCTTTTAAACATAATTAACTCTGTAATCAATCACCATCATGTGAGAACTGAAATTTATTTTAATGAGAAATGTGAAAAATGTTGCTCCTTTTTGGGAACAAGATCTCTAACATCAGAACACAAATTGTACCTTATTCCAGTATTTAGAGGTACAGTAGATGTTTAGTTCATTTCATCCACTTTCTCACTTTGAGCTAATGAGAATGATTAACATCTATTTTAGATGTTTTATCAACAAGATTTTTAAAGATGTTTCTACCTGTTCATCTCTAGATATTTTAACAAACTTAAAATGTATTTATCATCTGGGATTTTCCCTTTGATGTCATGATCTTGGCACTAGTGCTGGGCTGACTCACCATTTGACACACCTTTACAGCTCTGCCCTATTATCATCAGCCTTGACCTGATCCACCTGCACCTTTGACTTTTTAACCAGCTCTCAGACCAGTCACTAGTGCCAGATTATTACGAGCCACCGGTGAGTTTAATCCAGCGTTCTGTATCCTGCCTGCCTGTTTCTGCCTCCTGATTCTCTGAACCTACCTAACCCCTGTTGGACCTGACTGTTTGTGTTTATCTGGATTTCTGTCCTGCTTCTGTGCCCTGATTCTGCCACCGGATTCTGTTTTGGGTTGTCTCTGGATTTCTGATCACCTGGCTCTTACCCTGGATCTGCTCTCAGATTTCGGACTCTTGTTATTTCCCCTGACCATCCTGTCTGACTCTGCTATCACGGTTCTGACCTTATGCCCATTTCTTAACCACTGATTACCTACCAGTCCCAGGAGTAAGGTCCTTGTAGTTTCCCCGATCGGACTCTGGATCGCATAGGGCTCCACCAGTGATGTTCCCGACCAACAGGAGCCTTCACTCACCCTCCCAGTTTATTTCCGGATTATGAGAAGTGGTTCCTGTCCCAGACGCTGGTGATTCACCCTCGACCTGCAGCAGTTTACATCTCAAAAACTGCTTTTTACGCTATCTGATCTTCTCTCGCTCAATTCTGGGTCCTCTGTTTCCAGTTATTACATTTGATTCTTAGCTCTTGTTCATCCATTGTGAAAGAAATTTATTTGGGTTCTGTAAACACAATTGAAACTCCTGATCCCGGTATTTTATTAAATTAGCCTCCAGTATTGTGTATGAGTGCCTGATAACCCATTGGACTGGTTCACTTCTTTTACTGTTGTGTTCTCTTGGTTGAGCAAGGCGATCAACAGATGTTTTTGGACTTTCATAGTCGGGGCTCCTCTTTAGTTTAATGCTCTTCCACTTGATCAGATGGGCATCTCGTCTGTCCACTATGGTCTCTTAAAACCATCCATCCATTTTCTAACACGATTATCCTTTTTGGAGTCGCAAGGGGTGCTGGTGCCTATCTCCACCTGTCAATGGGCGAGAGGCAGGGTACACCCTGGACAGGTCACCAGCAATGTTCCCCCTAATTTTTCATGTGTCTGAGCAAACACAGACTCCCTGAGCGATCACTTGACCTCTGTGAGCAACATCACATGTGCACTGAGGCTACATTACGCCTGTCCAAACCCTGAGATTATAACAAGCTATATGGTTTACTACAATAATCAAGTTACAGCAATAATTTCTTCTAAATGACTAGTTTAGATAAAACTGATTTAGCCAGATTACATGAAAATACAAAAGTCTTGGATTTTATAGCTGTATAGCATATTTAATGTCAGAGTACGGGTCCTGCTAAGGAAGAACTGAGAGACATCTTTCACATTTCCAATTTTATTGCCATTAAATTATTTACATTTTCTGCTGTGAGGTTTAACTCCAGCATGTAGTTCTGTGTGCAGCCTCTCTTCTGTCGGTCTGCTCCAGGGCAGCTGTGGCTACAATGTAGCTCACCACCATCAGGGTGTGAATGTGTGCATGAATGGGTGAATGACTGACCAGTGGATGATTTATTTCAATATTCTCAGCCACACATCGTTTTTCTAACACAACAAGAGAACGCTCTCAGTTCTGAACAATTTCTTTGAGCTGCTCTTCGTTTTCATGCCAACAGCAGCTTTTTAATAACGTAGGAGACAGAAAATCTTCTGTATGTCGTACTGTCAGTAATGTTGCACTCAGTTATAGTTATAGAGACTCACAAGATTAATAACAGAACTACACAGAATGAAAGCAATAATTTATTATGTGTCACATTTTGGCACTTCCAGCTTTACTTTTCTATTGATATATTTTAGTTTCCATTCACCTATAGACCAGTTCATTGTTATTGTTTTGATGCGGGTTTTTCGCGCATGCGCGCCGGACTGGTTGGCAAAAAGCGAACACAATGGCGGACGCAAACAGAGAAACTGACGAGTTCTCCGCGTATTTTTCTTCTTTAGATAACGTATCACAAGATCGTTTTAAGACTAAGTTGATGGTTGATGGTATCAGATTGCCAGATCCACACAGCAAAAGCCTGAAGGGACGGAGCGAGTCTGTGAAATGCTGCCAAGTGTTACGTACCGCGACATATACAGCTACCTTATAAACACGCAGGCCAGTACAGACGAGAGAGCACGAAAGCCATGAAACCACTGGACGGCTACAATTATCTTATATCGGGACATAGACACCAGCAACCCCCGCGATCCCATGAGGGATTAAGCGGGTCAGAAAATGGATGGATGGATGTTGTTCACACGTTTGTGCAATCACAAAGCGGCGTCATACAGACCGCGTCTCAGCAGAGAGGAAGACCCGCCCGGTAGGTTAAAAAAAAACATTGTTTACTACGGACTATTTTGGTGTTTTTGTCTTGTTAAAGGGGAAGTCCGGTCAACAAGGAAAAATCAGGGTATCATTAGCTATAACGAAAACTAATACATTTGTGGTTATTTAATGAACTTATCTTTAATCAATAAGAAAATAAAAACATAAATTGTCGTCTGAATCACTGTGTATGGGGGGTCACATGACTGCCCAAATATGGGCAGTAAGGGGCGTTTGACATCACATCCTGCGACTGCGAAGAGCGGAAGCGGCGACAGTATTTCTCTCCGCTTTCCATGCAAAGTCAATAGGAGCCGTTCTACACAGCTGCGATCATCAATAATTATTTCGGATTTCCAGAGGACTTCACCGCTGACATTCCCAAGAGCTATTGCTGAAGCAACAATGCCCACGTGCATGGCCATCGGATGTTCCAACACAACTGGTAAAAGAGGAAAAAACATTGCTTATTTCAACACAGTCACTTCAGCGATCTCTCCTCCGCTGTGTGTGTGTGTGTGTGTGTGTATGTGTGCGGGCGCTCAGCTGCAGCGCCAGTGCAAAGCCGTGCTCAGCCCAGCATGTGCTGGAATGCTCTTATATTTTAATACTTATACTATAATAATCAGCTAACTTAAGTCACTTCAGCGATCTCTCCTCCGCTGTGTGTGTGTGTGTGTGTGTGTGTGCGCCCCCCGCGCAGCACGGCAAGGCAAAGCCGTGCTGCGCGCAGCGTGCACACACACACACACGCGCGTGTATAGATATATACTGTAGGACCCGACTGAGTTTGATCTTGGAAAATAGTGCGCCGTGACAAACAGAGCGTTGAAACTTGCTCAACAGCGGGTCCGCCGAGTGACGTCAAAAAATGGGAGGTGACAGTACTATTCTTGACCAAGATGGATTCCTCCACATAAACATGATTAAATGAGAATTATTATTAATTAAAAAAAACTTATAATTTTTTGCACAGTATGTAGTAGTTTTATATTTAAAGTACTTTCAGCAGTTTGAATTCTGATTTTGACCGGACTTCTCCTTTAAAATGGGTGGGGGTGTCGGCGACATTGCAGCGTAAACACAGAAGTACTAGCGCCCGTGAACGGGCGGAGGGGAGGGGAGGTGGCGATCGCTACACGGGCCGGAATAGTCAGCGGCTGCTGCTACCACTTCTCCGGCCCGTGTAGCGATCACCATCTCCCCTCCGCCGCTATTTAAGTAGAACAATGACTAGAGCAGAATTAAGTTGTATTTACCGGAGATGAAGTGTAGACTGCAAATTCTGTCGCAGTATGATGGATCCCCCAGTCCATTGGGAGTGTCTGCCTGCGCTCTTTTCATTGAAAATATCCATTTCTTTATTCGTCCTTCCTCCTTCGGTAAACGACAGAAACGTACATCCGACGATTTGGAATGCCTCTGTGTGCAACCGGGAGCACAACAAGTCGTAGGCATTGTTTAGATTCCAAAAATAAACTAACTAAAAATACGCTCTAAATCACCCGTTTTGTCACAGTAGTAGACGAGAACAGTGCTGTTTTTGCCAACCACCGAGATCCGGATGTAGCGCTGACGTCACGCGTGAACTGGTCTATTTCTCCCCCAACACCGTTAGGGCTACGGCACATTTCTTCACTTAAATAACACTACCTTTACTTCAGCTGGAAATATACATATAGCTTATATGCACAATATAAAGTGAGGTTGGCACAAATTTGACATCTGTGTAGAAGGATGGGTGAACAATGCTGGCAAAATGATGAATATATCAGTTATTTCAATAACTCACACCATCCCATCATTACTTCCATATGTTGAATACAGCCAATTAATGCTTTGAGTACCATTAAACATGAGAAAAACTTAAAACTTAACCTTACCTGATTAAAATGTATTATCACACTTCATCATGATTTGCTGCCCCATCCTTTCAATGTTTTTGTAATCAATGCACCCCCACTCCCCCTTTTGTGTTGAATGATTGAAGTGTGAGAAAAGAGCTTTTACTCTGTCAACTAACTCTTATATCACTCATGCATTGACTCTTTCAGCTATTCTCTGCCGCCAACTCGCTTTTCAGCAGCAACAGCGTCGTTTCTTATGGTTTAATATTCTCCATATTTCTTCATTAAAGATTTCTAATTCCACTTGCGGGAAATGCGCACTTCCACGCTTATTTGCTGCCGTTGCCATGGTGAATCACGTTATCTGCGTTCCACTGAGGGGGACATTTTTCATGCTCGCATTCAACTCCAGGGTTTCCGCGGGGCATTAAAAGTCATTAAAAGTCATTAAATGAAGTTTTCTAAAATTAAGGCCTTAATTGGCATTAAAAGTCATTAAATGTGATTATCTGTGGCATTAAAAATGGCTTATTTTTTTTCTAAAAAAAATACGGTCATAAAAACAGTTTCGTCAGATGTATTATATCAGATATAACTGATTCCGCGTTGGGCGCGGAACTGCTTCCGGTTGATCCTAAAGCCGTATGTTTTTACAATGTTCGGAAAACGGACTCGAGGCAGAGAAAGAGAGTGGGAAAATGCTAATTTCAACAAAAGCGGATGGAAAACGAGGAATTCGGGACATAGCTGCAGCCTGTCGACGGTAAAGATGACGAAGAATTTTGCCGTGTTTGTAAAAAAACAAATTAAGCTTTGCACAATGGGTGTCAATGCTTTACGGTCTCACATGAAGTCGGACAGTGTAGTCCAGGATGTACGCGGATATACGGCGTATACCCACTTATTTTTCAGTCAGCATTGCCTATATCAAATTCTGGAGCGATATTTGTGTCTTTTGTTTGAGCGCGCAGTGAGACAGGTATTCAGTGTTTAAACATCATGCGCGCGCTCAAAACTGATAAACTCTTCTCAATCCACTTTGCTCACCTTCGGTTCCGTGTCTGCCCGTGACCTGCTGCTTCCACGCTCAACACCAGCTGTGCGCGGCTCGCTGGATTCTGCGCTCTTGACTTCAAAAACTGTCTTCAAAAAAAAAAAAAAACTGTCCACCTCACCAGCCAATCACAGACAGGTTTCTTTCCATCCAATCAGAGTAGGGCTTGCAAATACTGCATTCAGATGGATTAAATGAAAATGCTGCAGCTTTTGGCAGAAATTACTAAACATAACTGTGGGATTGAAGAAAAAACAACAACCAATAAACAGTTTAATGTTTTAGCCTAAAATATTTAGTTTAAAATAATTCCTTGAGTGACTAAGTGAGGTGTGAAAAATCTTTTTGTCTCTTTTCTTTCCAGCTTCTGGGTGATGATGCAAACGTTTCTTGTGATCATAATCATCATCATTGTCATCATTATTTAAAGAGCACTTTAACACGAGGTAAAACAAAATAACATCTAATAAAATGACTTGAGTAAAGAATCAACAGTTTAAAACAACAATAATAAGCTGTTTAAATCCTTAAAAACAAACAGAAGTTCTTTAAACTGAACTCTAAGATAACAGGCAACCAGTGAAGGGAGGCCAGGATGGGCTAATGTGCTTTATTTTATGTTTTTCCATTAAAAGGTGTGCAGCAGCGTTTGAACCAGCTGCAGACGTTTGAGTGAGGACTGACCGATTCAGAGATAAAGAGAATTACACAAATCCAGTCATGATGAAATGAAGGCTTAGAGTAGTGTTTCTATATTTCTGCCTTGAAAGAATAGGTTTTACCTTTGCTTTGTTCCTTAAATAATAAAAATGACTTAACTGAGGTCCTTTTTTGACTGTCAAGTTTAAAATCACCGTCCATTTTAAAATTGAGGGGCTAAACATTCATTGTCAAGGTGTCTAAATCTACAGGATCAACAGTTCTTTGGGTGTTTCAACTGGTATATTTTGACAATTCCTCATTTGCAAAGACAAAGAGATTTCAGTTTTGATGTTCTCCTCGTTATTAACTTTATCTCTTTCTATAGATTCTCTTTCTCATTCAATTTAGGACTTTCCATATGCTTTATCATCTAGGTCTATATTGAAAAACCTACAGTAAAGTAATGAAATGTTGATTCTGGATGTAGTGTAGGAATTCCTTCAATATAAACCAAATAAAATTTTACCTTACCTGCCAGAAGCTGGATAAAATCTTTAAAAAAGAGACAACAGTATTTTCACAGCTCACATAGTAGCTCAATGAAATATTGTAATCTAAATATTTTAGGCTAAAATGAGTAAACCCTAGTGATGGATTTTTGGGTAAACTAAATAGAGCAGTGTTACATGTCATTGTTTCTAAAACAGCATTTTTCTGAGCTGCGTCTAAAAGGGCAAACATTGAGAGTATACCCACTTCTCCAGGGACCACTGCACCACTGCGGACAGCCACAGATCAGCTGCAAGGGGCGGACAACAGCTAACAATGTCAAGTTACTTTTCTGTAACCAACGCAGTCACGTCCGCATTAGCTACCGCAAACGGCACAGCAGCAAGCTTTACCGCCACTAAATCAGACGGTCTTCGAACAACATTTGGATCCAATGCAACACTGCGTGCGGAGGTGCTCTGTTGTCTGAACACAGCCATCAACAAGTTATATATATATATATATATATATATATATATATATATATATATATATATATATATATATATATGGGTACTTGTTGATGGCATTAAATTTATTTCTACGAGCATTAAAAGAGCATTAAAAAGCATTAAATTGGGGTTACTCATTCCTGTATAAACCCTGAACTCATATTTGATCGGACGTGTTTAGTTACCTGACTGATATCACCTGTTCTGAAACCGAAGAGGTGAGTGATAGGGTTATTAAAGATAACCCCTTTTATCCTAGAACGAAAACCACACAACACAAGTTTTAGACTGTTCTATAGAAGAGGACAGAGGATGAACCCAAACGGAGAACTTTACTCCCTGAAAGTTTGAGATCGTGGTCATTTCTGTCCTTCTGCCTTTATTATCACACATCAAAGAGGGGGTCAAAAGGGTTGGGTCAGAAGGATTCAGGAATTTACAATATGGGGGTTTGAAAAAAAACATGGGAGCAAGCTTTGTTGCGGCCTTATCTGGGAGGACCATTTGTTCTCCCTGTCTAAGGTTAAATACAACAGAACCTTCCTGAAAGCAAACTCTTAAAACAAACCAAAATGCCTGTAACTTGATAGAAATAAAATGATTACATTCACATTTTCCTAACAGTGAGTATGAGGTAGAACTACTCAGAGCAGCAGCTTTCTATTCGAGGTAGATCTGCAATTTTTTCTGAAACGGAGTCCAGAACAGAGACGCACACCGCAACCTCCCCACCTATAAAGAGTCTGCCCCACCCATCAATCAGCGGTGCGCTCAGATCAGCACCTGCCGCTAACAGAGCGGGACCGTGGTTTAAAATGGTTTAAAATAACTTTTTTATTATAATTTTGTGTACAGTTCAGCTTGGATTATATTTTCTGCGCAGCATAGATTTGTTGTGCGCGCTGAACCCAGATGCTGTGCACGATTGCGCACGCGCACAGCTTAGAGGGAACACTGGTCGCCAGTCTATAGCAGGGCAACACAGAGAAGAACTGGACAAGCTACAATTCACGCACACGCTCACACCTAAGGAGAATTTAGAGAGGCCAATTAATCTAACAGTTTTTGGACTGTGGGAGGAAGCCGGAGTACCCGGAAAGAACCCATCCATGCACAGGGAGAACCTGCAAACTCCATGCAGAAATACCCAGGGCAAGGGTAGGACTTGAACCCAGGACCTTCTTGCTGCATGGCAAATAGTTTTTTCATGTATTATCTATGTGAAGCACTTTGTTTTTAAAAGAGTCCTAAATAAATAAAGTTTATCATTGTAATTAGAACAATAAAACAAGTATATATTATATGTTTTAAAAATGGTTATTAGGTTTTGTTTCACTGGAGAGAATTTCTGCTTATAACGAAATCAGACAAAATATTTTTGGAATTAGTTCTGAGTAGTGTAGGGCGTATAACCTTTGCCTCCTCAGTATTGGCAGCTGAGGGTATAAGAATGCAGGCACTAGGGCGGGGCTGTCCCTAGGCAGACTGGAAATTTGGGTGTTGCTCTGGGATGGCAGTGGGTCTGTCATGGAGGTGTCGCTGGTGGGGTGGGGGGTGCTTGTTTGGCCTGCTCTTGCACCTTGCTGGTATGGGGGAGGGTTTTGGCCTGGGTCCCTGAGCGGCACCCTATGTGTCGGGTGGGGGCTGCTTCATTGGTGTCCCTGCAGGTTCCCTGGCCTTGGACTGAAAACTGCCCAACTGATTGCTTAAGTCATGGTCAAAAAGGCATCAGCATGACTCTCCCTGGCAAACTCATCCCCCATTCAATAAACTCCCACTTAGGTACTGCAAAGACTCTCTTCTCATAGAAGGGGTTGTTATTATACAATTATGTTTCAAAACAGCATGTAGACCTGCTGGAGTGACTCGTGATATAATGATTGTGATAATATGAAAGGAGATTTTTTTTCTCCATTGATTTTCCGAAAACCAGACGGATTGCCAAAAAATGTCAGTGTTGGATACCAGCTAGTGACGGAGAGGACTTTAATATGGAGTCTGAGCAAAGACACCTACACTATATTGCCAAAAGTATTTGCTCACCCATCCAAATTATTGGAATCAGGTGTGCCAATCATTTACATGGCCCCAAGTGTATAAATTCAAGCATTTAGGCATGCAGGCTGTTTTTACATTTTTTTTATATTTGTGAAAAAATTGGTTGCTCTCAGGAGCTCAGTGAATTTTAGCGTGGAACTGTGATAGGATGCCCCCTGTGCAACAAATCCAGTTGTGAAAGTTCCTCGCTCCTAAATATTCCACAGTCAACGGTCAGCTGTATCATAAGAAAATGGAAGTGTGGGAATGACAGCAACTCAGCTGTGAAGTAGTAGGCCATGGAAACTGATGGAAACTGACGGAGCGGGGTCAGCAGATGCTGAAGCACATAGTGCGAAGAGGTTGCCAACTTTCTGCAGAGTAAATCTCTACACACCTCCAAACTTCATGTGGCCTTCAGATTAGCTCAAAAGCAGTGCGCAGAGAGCTTCATGGAATATGTTTCCATGGTCAAGCAGCTGCATCCAAGCCATACATAACCAAATTACAGACCAATTTCTAAATGATGTATCCTAGCAAAAATTTTTGAAAAGTTAGCTGCAGATCAATTAAAGATTTTTTTAGATTCCAATTGTATTTTACAAAATGTACAGTCCGGTTTTAGAAAAAAACATAGTACTGTTTGTCAGGGTTTTGACGTGTTTAACCCACATGCAGTATATACTCAAGAGGCGCGGAGCAGTTTCAGATGTTTATTAAATGCAAGGGAGCACGAGCCGATTTCAGGAGATTTATAGTTCTCGCAGCCAGGGAAAGAACGTACAGCCGGGCTCGGGCGGTCTGCGGACAAAGGAGAAAGTTAGATCAGCTCACGGAGCAAGGGAAGTGGTGTTACTTTTATTCCGCTTACCGCCGAGCGCCGCGATCTAGCTGGGGGGAGTGGAGCGGAGAGACGGACCCAATCAGCGACCCTCCTAGATGGCAGATGGTGGTGGAGAGACAGGCGGGCGGTCAGGAGGGGTCCGTGCGGGTCCCGAGCAGCAGCCGAATGGATGGGTGGTTCGAGGAAAGCTGGAGTAACCACAGCGGTTACGTAGGGTTCCACTGACAGGTTTGTTTGAGCCGAGTGGGCACCGGAGACAGAGTTCACGGAGGAGCGAGGAACACTCGGGACGAAGGGGTGACCTGAGAAGCAGGAAATAGGGTTATAACTCTGGGAAGGAAAGCTGTCACGAAACAAGGGCCTCTTAAGCATACCAACACTTGGCTACACTCTGGCATCGTCCAGCAGTCCAAGTGCTGTCTTTATAGCGCAACCCCGCGCTGCTGAACGAGCTGCAGGTGTGTACCACGCCCACCTGTCAACTCCAGCTACCTGTGGGGAAAGCAGATCAGGCGGGGCCGGCAGAAAACTGCACGACACCGCCCGCAGGGTCCTGACACTGTTACTGCAACTTTAAAGGTTTTCAATGATCTGATCCAGGTTCTTCATAACAAAAAACATTGTGTTGCTTTGTTTATCGATCTATCAAAGGCATTTGACACAGTAAATCACACGCTTTTAATTGAAATTCTACACAAAATTCGGCTTTCACATCAAGCTACCATGTGGATAGCTGATTACTTGTCAAACAGAACCCAGAGAGTCCAAGTAGCTGGCTTCACGTCTTCTACTCTCACTATTTTAAATGGCGTACCTCAAGGCTCAATTCTGGGTCCACTTTTATTCTCCATTTATATACATAATTTGTGCGTCAACTTGTCAAATGCTTTTTATCATTTTATATGCTGATGACTTAATAATGTACTGCAACTCTTCATCATTATCACAGGCACTACAGTATTTACAGTGTGCTTTAAGGTTTATAACTGGTAGTAGACGTTTGATACATCATTGTGATTTGTATGCAAAAGCTGATTGGCCTCCGTTAAGTGTTCGGAGACACCAACTTACTTAAGCTCTCTTTTGCATAGATCTAGTAGTTCACATTCTTTACGCTCAAATGTCTTTATCCTTCTACATGTTCCTCGTGTTCGAACTGATAAAGGAAAGAAAGCATTCAGTGTGTTGGCTCCTACAGCGTGGAATCAGCTCCAGTCTGAGCTCAAGATGTCGGAAACGATTTCATTGGACTTATTTCGAGCGGTTCTTAAAGATAGGCAACAAGCTTCTATGAAACAGTGTCACTACTTTTAAATTGTTTTTATTGTTTTAAATTTGTGCATATGTAGCTGTGTTAATATGTTGCACATATTACTAATAATTTTATTTCTAAATTTGTTATTTTGGTGAACATTCTCAAAACCCTATGTGTAATATTTTCCATGTAAAATCAGTGTTGAGTTGAATATGGCGTTTTGTTTTTTTTGGTTCCATGTCACCCATTGTAGTGGGGGGGACTCTAATTGCTGGCGCACAACAATGTGATAGTGACGTACACAGACATGAATACGTAGACGCCGCGTCCTCGGTTGAGAGGCGTGCCGACAGACCGGCCATCTTAGGTCAGACCAAGCTGCAGTCAGACAGAATACACGTCAATTCAGGAAAATGTACTTTATGTTTTCAGACACTCTGAATCCGGTGAATTCTCGCCCGATTTCCAGATAAATCAACTGACTGAAAACGGCACCCCTTTAGGGGCTACATGGGACCAATTGATTGAATTAAATTATTGTCTAACTTAATAAATAATTTCGATTTTGTATTGAAAGTAAGCAAACTTCCAGAGCTCCGTCCCAGGAAGCCCGACTTTTACTCCGCTTATGGGTGCGCAAATAAAAGGACACTAGGAACCAGATCCTGGGGAATTACCTTCCATAAGGAAGATTTTATGATACATAATCCTCATGCTTTACAGTTACAGTTTTTCCGGCATAAACACAATATGTGCTAATGGGTAGCAGGGATGGAAGTAGAGAAAAGTACATTAAACACCAAAAACAAACAAAATGGTCCTAAATTACTGGATAGACATGATTTGTGGGGGGGGGGGGGGGTACATTATTATAAAGTTTTTGCTATGATTTTATAATGCATTTGATTCTAAGCTGCGTTAGGTTTTTTGTTGATTTTTTTCCCCCCAGATTGCGGTTTGTAATATATAATTTTTAAATGCTGTTATGGGCACCTCTGCTCTCACTTGTCTGTATATAGTTTTGCTCCTATGTAGATCAGTGCTGTTGTCTGTAGATCGGTGTCTGTGTATATATATATATATATATTGGAAGAAAGAGAGAGAGATTTGTGTGTATAATTTGTGTGTATATTAGATTAATATGTAACTGCAAAATATGTAAGTGCGTGTACATTTTTCATCCAGTTTGACTTCAGTTTAAATAGTTTTGGTTCTGAATAAATATGTGTAATCTGTCTGAAAGGTCACGATCACTGTGAACATGTGACATTCTGACAGCAGCTGTCTGATCTGTGGTCTGACCCAAGATGGCCGCCCTGTAGGCACGTCGGCCTAGCGGCCGGCAGCGTACAATGGGGCGTCTACGTATATGATGTCTATGGTGACGTAGCTATTTGCCCGGCAAAACTCAGGAAGCTTTTGCACGGGTAAGACGTGTTGTGATGCTCTCTGTCTGTTGGCTAAGTTAGCTTATAATTCTCCGTCTTAAACTGAATATAAAAGTAACCACAGCATTGTTAAAGCATTGCTGAACATATTTAGGCTTGTTTTGGCTGGTGAAAACCTCCTTTTATTTAGTTAAATTTGACAGAGATTTCTCCCTCATTTGCATATTTTATGATCCCTTGCAGACTGGAGACTGACAGAGCATCTAACAGCCTGTGCATGTACTGACTGTGTCCCCCGCTACTCCTATAGGTGTGTTATGATATAAATTGTTCATCTGATCTCTGTTAAGTATTGTTTTTATTAAAGGGCTGCAAAGCTTAAGCGAAGATAAGCCATATATTAAAAGTGCAATTTATTTTTCTCATGCAATGATAGTTTTTGTGTTATGCACTTAGTGTGTGTAATACACTCACCGGCCACTTTATTAGGTACCCCATGCTAGTAACGGGTTGAACCCCCTTTTGCCTTCAGAACTGCCTCAATTCTTCGTGGCATAGATTCAACAAGGTGCTGGAAGCATTCCTCAGGGAGTTTGGTCCATATTGACATGATGGCATCACACAGTTGCCGCAGATTTGTCGGCTGCACATCCATGATGCGAATCTCCCGTTCCACCACATCCCAAAGATGCTCTATTGGATTGAGATTTGGTGACTGTGGAGGCCATTTGAGTACAGCGAACTCATTGTCATGTTCAAGAAACCAGTCTGAGATGATTCCAGCTTTATGACATGGCACATTATCCTGCTGAAAGTAGCCATCATGGGTTGGGTACATTGTGGTCATAAAGGGATGGACATGGTCAGCAACAATACTCAGGTAGGCTGTGGCGTTGCAACGATGCTCAATTGGTACCAAGGGGCCCAAAGAGTGCCAAGAAAATATTCCCCACACCATGACACCACCACCACCAGCCTGAACCGTTGATACAAGGCAGGATGGATCCATGCTTTCATGTTGTAGACGCCAAATTCTGACCCTACCATCCGACTGTCGCAGCAGAAATCGAGACTCATCAGACCAGGCAATGTTTTTCCAATCTTCTATTGTCCAATTTCGATGAGCTTGTGCAAATTGTAGCCTCAGTTTCCTGTTCTTAGCTGAAAGGAGTGGCACCCGATGTGGTCTTCTGCTGCTGTAGCCCATCTGCCTCAAAATTCGACGTACTGTGCGTTCAGAGATGCTCTTCTGCCCACCTTGGTTGTAACGGGTGGTTATTTGAGTCACTGTTGCCCTTCTATCAGCTCGAACCAGTCTGGCCATTCTCCTCTGACCTCTGGCATCAACAAGGCATTTCCGCCCACAGAACTGCCGCTCACTGGATGTTTTTTCTTTTTCGGACCATTCTCTGTAAACCCTAGAGATGGTTGTGCGTGAAAATCCCAGTAGATTAGCAGTTTCTGAAATACTCAGACCAGCCCTTCTGGCACCAACAATCATGCCACGTTCAAAGTCACTCAAATCACCTTTCTTCCCCATACTGATGCTCGGTTTGAACTGCAGGAGATTCTCTTGACCATGTCTACATGCCTAAATGCACTGAGTTGCCGCCATGTGATTGGCTGCTTAGAAATTAAGTGTTAACGAGCAGTTGGACAGGTGTACCTAATAAAGTGGCCGGTGAGTGTATTTTGACTGTTTTGTTAGCTGTTGCTCAATATGTCACATGTTACAACGGCACACATTATTTTGGTGTGTACATTTTATTTACAGAAGTATTTTCTTTATTTATATTTTCAAAAGGAAAAAAAAACTCAGGAAGCTTTTGCACGGACTGGAGACTGACAGAGCATCTAACAGCCTGTGCATGTACTGACTGTGTCCCCCGCTACTCCTATAGGTAAAATAAATGTGCAGCTCCTGATTCCTGGCCCGAGTGGTGTCCTTCATTTTTAAAGCAACCGGATTAAAGCTGCTACACATATGTCTTAATTGGTTTTATTTTTGTAACCAGGTTGTAGTGTTTCACAGAATTCTGCCCAGGTCCCCCTTGAAAATGAGATCCAGATCTCAACGGGGTTTACCTGGTTAAATAAAGTAAATTAAAAAAAAGTGGAATGCAAAGCATTGGATGCAGTGGTGTAAAGCACGCCGCCACTGGACTCCAGAGCAATGGATATTTTTGGACAATTGCTCCCAACTTTGTGGGAATAATTTGGATCTGGCCCCTTCCTCTTCCAACATGACTGTGCACCAGTGTCAAAAGCAAGGTCCATAAAGACATGGTTGTAAGAGACTGGTGTGGATGAACTTGACTGGCCTACACAGAGTCCTGACCTTTACCTGATAGAACACCTTTGGGAAGAATTAGAGCGGAGACTGAGAGCTAGGCCTTCTCATCCAACATCAGTATGTGACCTCACAAATGGGCTTCTTGAAGAATGGTAAAAAATTCCCATAAACACACTCTTAAACCTTGTGAACAGCCTTCCTAGAAGAGTTGAAGCTATTCTAGCCGCAAAGGCTGGACCGACATTATATTGAACCCCTATGGATTAGGAATGGGATGTCACTCATGCTCATATGAGAGTCAAGGCAGGTGAGCAAATACTTTTGGCAATATATATGTACTTTCTACATTTCTTTGGTGAATAGGAGCCAACACTTGAATGTGTAGACCTAATACCAGCGACTACAGCATTTGTGCAGGTAGGTTACGTTTATTTGGCTTTTTCTCAGCGGAATGAAAAAAAAAATACAATCCATAGGGGGTGTTTGTGAGGTTCAGTGTTGCATAGGCCGTTTATTATAAGCAACTTTTCTCTAAAATCACTTGCAACTTTCATGACTTGGCGGTTGTGTTTTATTTTTATTTTTTTTGGGCTTGTTTGTGAACGTGAAGTTGCTTTTTTGGGCTTGGCTTTTCAACTGTTCTATGCTGTATTCTTCTAAAATGATTGGCATTGCTGTTGTATGACTTTGGCAATGCAATATATTACTTAAAAATGTATTTCAGTGCAAATGTTAGTTTGAGTCAGTCACATGTTTTTATATTTTGTGGGTAAACTGACAGCTCCAATGTGTTAAGATGAGTGATAAGCTACGAGTTGTGTGCTTAAAGGAGCAATAAGTGATATTTCACCAGTAGGTGGTACTTGAGCACTGTCTGTAGACAAAAAAAAAAACAGTCCTTCCTTTCCCTTCTCACGCGTCGCCTTCAATGCGCATATTTGTAAAGCACGAAAACACAGCAAAACAGCATCACCTTTCGGAGGAACATTTCAAGTGAAGTAGTAAGTAACTCAGAACTTTATAGTACTGTTAGTAAGAGAATAGTTTCATCTGCTGGGGTGCTCTTCGTCATGTTGCTCCAACACTACGCTGCTCTGACAGTGGTATTTAAGAGCAGGAAGGGGCTAAGCCCTGAGTGGCAGCTGCTCACATGCACGTACATGCACACATGTACGGTCTGGCCCAGCTATGTAAACAAGAGACTGGAGAACAACACAGAGAGCTGCAGTGTGACATCATAACATAGTCCATCTGAAATATTACCTTTAGTTCTTCACATCATTATTTTTAGTACTTTCTATATAAAATATTGAAAATTTGCTTATTGCTCCTTTAATTGCTGGCAGTGTAATTTTTGTTTGTAATTCCATTCAGCTTTCATTGCGGTGCTCCTTATATAGGGGTCGCCCTATATAAGGAGCTTAGCCGAGTTTTTGCATTGAATTCCCTTCCTGACACAACAGGATTTAAACTCTGGTCCCTCCTATCAACAACCCATACTTACTATATCACAGAGGGACATTGTTAACATAATGCAAAGAAATGGTATGGTATGGTAAGGCCATCACAAACATGGTATAATACTTAACATGCCATTTAGATGCAGGTACATGCTAAATTCGAGCCAATCACTGATCTGTGAAAAGGAACCCTTTCTGTAAAAACGTTTTCCTGGTTAGAAACTGGCTGTGAATAGAGAAACCTGTAAAGGCTAGGCAAAAAAAAGGAAATAGCCAAATCCCAAAAACAGCCTCTAAGTGTTGTCCTTTCAGTTTTTCTTTCTGACAGATCTTTCGAGTGAACCATAGGGTAATTTTTAGTAGTCTTTCTTTCCAGCAATCTTCTTTGACTTTCATCCCCACTGTTTTTGCTGTCTCTTCTTTTCACCCATGTTACCCCTAACTTTTTGTCTTCCCTCCCTTTGTTTAATCCTCGCATCTTTCCTTTGTATTACTCTGTTTTGGCTTGTCAGATGAGGCCCATAGAGGACCAATTAGTTGTAGGGTTATATGCTTTGGCCTAGAGAAAGTGCACATGTTGCAGAAATGTTTAAACAGCAGAGTGTTTCATTGTCTATCAATATTTACATCAGAGAACAATGCAGGTATGTGTGCAATATATATAAAGAGTCTCTCTGTGAGGTTTTTAGAGACCTTTAACAAGGCTGAACTAACTGGAGTGTCTGGGTTAACTAACTGCAGTCCTTATCTTCAATGCAAAAGGTTAACGGGGGACTCCTTATTCCTTTAGAGTCCCTCTGTAAAAGCATTAATTACTTTTTTGATTTTACAGAATTTTTTGGGCCGTTCTAGTATTACTGTATACTTAGAAATAAATAAACATATCTTGAATAAGGTGAAAGTATTTGGATGGCTTCACAGATTTCTTCTACTTTTTGTTTGTTTTAGTCACATCTTTCATTTAGATAATTGTTAAGGGTTATGGGATCACAGAGACTTGAGCTGCAGAAAAGCAGTTAACGGGGACGTCCCAATATGGCATGCATAAACTAATGGACAGTTATCTCGGGGCAGAATGGACGCATGGATATCCCTGCAGCCAGGCTATTTCACAGTCTAGCGGTGACATGTATCCCAAAGATGACATGGGAGGGTCAGACCAATCCAGCAGGGTGTGTGTACTTGCTGATTCATATAAGCTGATGTGAGATGTTAGACACTCTCTTCCGGATCTTACCTTTCCTGCACCGTGCTTACTAAAGCTGTAACCAAGTGGTGTCTCCACTTTTATGGATTCTGTCCATAAAAGTTATGAACAGAATCAGTGACAAAGGGCAACCTTAACGGAGTCCAACTCTCACTGGAAATGAGTCCGACTTACTGCCGGCAATGCGGACCAGGCTCTGACACCGGTCATACAGAGACCTAACAGCCCTTATTAAAGGGCCCTGTACTCCCATGCACCCTCCAGGATCCTGCTGAGGGTGTAGAGCTGATCCCGTGTTCCACGGCCAGGACAGAAACCTCACTGCTCTTCCTGAATCCGAGATTAAACTATCCGATGGACCCTCCTTTCCAGAACCCCGGTATAAACCTTACTAGGGAGGCTTAAGAGTGTGATTCCGCTGTAGTTGGAACACACTCTCCTCAGTTGGTCTCCCCTTTTTACATAGGGGGACCAACACCCCAGTCTGTCAATCCAGGGGAACTGCCACCGATGTCCACGCAATGTTGCATGGTCGCGTTAACCAACACAGCCCCACAACATCCAGAGCCTTAAGGTACTCAGGGCGAATCTCATCCACCCCCGGGGCCTTGCCATCGAGAAGCTTTTTAACCACCTCGGTGACCTCAGACCAGAGATGGGAGAACCCAACCCAGAGTCCCCAGGCTCTGCTTCCTCAATGGAAGACGTGTTGGTGGGATTAAGGAGGTCTTCGAAGTATTCTGCCCACCGACACACGTCGTCCCGAGTCGAGGTCAGCAGCACACCACCCCCACTATAAACAGTGTTGGTACTGCATTGCTTCCCCCTCCTGAGACGCCAGATAGTGGAGCAGAATCGCCTCGAAGCGATACGGAAGGCTTTCTCCATGGCCTCTCCGATCTCTTCCCACGGGTTTTTGCCTCAGCGACCATATATAATGATGTATGATCATTTACCATTTCTCAGATGTCTTTAGAGCGTCAACTGGGGGTGGGGGACAGCAGGATGGGGGATGGGGAATAAAGTGACGCCCAGGAGGCGTGTCCCTCTTCAAGGGCTTTCTAGGCTGGTAGAATCACTAAAGCGTGCGGAAATGATCCATGCGGGGAGGAGCAGAGTATGGCGGACGAAAACAGGCAGGCCAGAGTGTCTCCTGCTATAGATACATAATGAAACAAATGTTAAGTGTATGAAACGGGTTTAATGTCTCCGAATTCGTGATATTTGAAACAAATGATTGGGTTAATGTTTAGACCATGAGTTAAAAGTTTCAAGATGTGTTTCAAATCTATTCCAACAAGGTTCTAAATGTCCAGGGCTAAGTGGATAAACTCTTAAATCCAATAGAGATGGCTAAAAAGTGCAATTAAAGGAGTTATAATTGCAATACACTTTAGGCATAACAGGTAACACCTGCTTTCAATTATAGGTGCCAACGTTTTGATGACCAGTCAAGCTTCAACTCAATCACAACACTACTTCCTCTCTCCTCCCTAGGCTCTGCCCACATTCTGAATATTGACCAATGGCTGCTAAGTAAAGCTCTTTGGTGTTCGACTATATCCTTTTTCTAAATTAAACTTTTCAAAATAAGACAAGATACATAGAAATGCTTCTGATTAAAATAGAATATATTTCTGAAAATCTACAAAGTAGTACATCTTTAAAAACTTCGAGTTTTACTGCTTTGAATTTAAAAACATGGCTTTAACATATTTATAATGCTAAGCTAAGATGTAAGTAATTGTGAACAGGAATATCTCGTGACACTGTGAAGGAAGTTTTGAGTACATAAAGAGTGAATGAGGAGCTTGATAAGTATGACGTTATTTTTGTGCCTTTGACTTGAGCACGCAGGAACCAATCCGAGCGCGCAGTGAGACAGGTATTAACCGTTTAAACATCACACGCGTGCTCAATACCTGTCTGCCGCACGCTCATAAACTCTTTTCTCATTTTCCTGTATTTGACTGCAGCCTGCAATTTGTATATATGGAAACTAGATGACACTCCATGCCTTACTTTACTAGACCTACATAAGGAAGTCACATCAAAGCAGGCAAGGACTGGTGCAGCTTTGCGTCTCCGACGGATGTGAAGACACATGAAATGATGTCAAATTGCTACACTTTGACATAATTTCAGCTCAGTGGGCATGCGCCGCAGCCAGATTAGATTCATACAAACTTCCAGCTTTACCACAAAGTGGTAAAGCTGGAATAGTTTACTTGTATGTGTAAGTCACTTGTTTCTCACAAGAATGATGATCTTGTTTGTGTGCCAGCGGAGGGTGTGTGTTAAGGTGTTCTTTATGATAATTTAAATAATTTAAAAAACACAAACATAGGCTTGTAATTGTGTATATTGGCTGTAATGCAGCTGGTTTCTTCCTCGTGTGTAATCCGTTGTGCGAGAGGAGAGGACAGCCTCTCATACTTTTCTACTAATGCTGTTGTCTTTCCGCTTATTTTGAGGCCTACATTCTACGCAGGGTTTCTCAAGTGAAACATGTAGAAATTAAGCTCTCTGGACGTTGTCATCTACCAAAATGATTGGTATTGCAGTTGTTTCAAAGCTGTCTCTGGGAAAATGTGACAGAATTTCTCCAATTACATCATATTTGCAACCCCCCCCCCCCTCCCCACTCAAAACTGTCCTGTATTCTGTAGGTGCTGAGTTGGCAACCCTACCTGTATCAGAGGATGGTTGTATATAGAAGTACACCAGGCTTCTTCCTGGATGTGCTGACTCGGACTCATCCATCAAAGTAAAAAATAATAGTGCTGCTCAACGGTGAAGGCAGTTGTGTTATCGACAAATAAGTAGCACTGCATCACAATACACTTTTTTTTCTTTAATAGTGTCCTGTCTGGCAATGTGGCAATAAGAATTGTTGTCTTAATGCCAAAAAGAGCCCAACAGATTTTATCTTCACAAGCGGAGCCTTACCGCTTTCGCCTTAGTGCTCCGCTTGATTTATACATGCAAGAAACTTTATTATAATTAATGCAGGGAATACGTCATGTTATATGGACACTGAAACAAGGTAGAAGAGAAAGAAAGGAGGAAAGGTGAAAAAGAAAGAGGAGAGAAAAGGGAGAGAACAATACATCCTCAGTCTGCTTCTTCAACTGCAAAGACAGATGTAAAAAGAACAGCACAACCAGCCAATAAAGTATTACAGATACAATCAAGTAATGCCTTGATACTATCACTGAAGAATATACAGTATTAATTAATATTACATGTACAAAGTGGCAGCTGAAGATAATAATAGGGGTTTTCTGTATAGAAGTGAGGCGTTAAGTACCTGGATCCAAGCACCTATAGGTGTTTATCAGAGTGCACTTGTGTATGTAAGGTTTATCCATGAGAAAAATGCTCAATAGTGGTTGTGAAGAGCCAAAGACCTGCCCCCAGAGCACCGAGGCAGACGCCAGAGAAACCAGAACCCCAGATACCCAAAGGGACCCGCAGAGTAAAGGTGCCCAAGAGGGGCCAACACAGGAAATCTGCCTCCCCCACACAAGGGAAGAGGAGAGACGGCCTCAGGGAAACCCGCCAACAGCCACAATGCCAAAGCCCCAGGGAGCTGCAGAGACGAGCCCGTGGATTCCGCCGGCAGCAAGCTACGGCGGAGCGGATCCGGCCATGGGCCCCACGGATCTGAAGCCCCAGGGGTGCCCCAAACCATGGGGGGCCAGGCCCGCGAAGCAGCCGCCAGGAGCGAGCCAGCACCAGCCTGGGCACCAAGCCCCGGACACCGAGTACCACCAATGCACCGCCAGGCCAAGGTGCTAGCCAGCGCAGGGGTGCAGGACAGGGGGCATGGGCTCCACACTTAGTGGAGACCTGAGATGTCCTAGAAAAGGGGGCAGTACAAACCCAACCTGACAAATAGACAAACAGAAAACTACATACACAGTCACATTCATTCGTTCCCACCTTAGTGCCCCCACACACACAAAAAAAGGGACGCAGTACATGCACTCGCACTTACCACACACATCCTATATTCCTAGGTCCAGCCCCTGGACCCGGTAGGTGAACCCTAAAATCAAGATGCGGGGGGGGAGGGCACCACCACCACAACCCGACCTTCCCGGTCCATGCTTCAGTCCTGACCCCCCATCCCGGCCCCAGACCAGACGACCCACAGGCCCACCCACCCGAAGATGGGGCCAACATGAACACAATATACCTTTCAATGTGTTTAACTAATATAAATAAAAATCTCTCTGGGTAATCAGGACTGGCTAAAATGGCCATTGAGAAAGGTTACCATTAATTCCACAGCTGGTAGGAGATTCTTATGGTGATCAGAAACATTTCCAAACAATCAAACAGTAATGCCTTATTTCAGCAAGCTTACCATCAGTGTGCAGGAGAAATCTTTAAAATCCTTAGCCTAGTGGTGTCATGATGATCATCTTATGAAATTTCATTTCATTGTCATCACCTTTTGGTGTCATGATTTCGGCACTGTTACCTGGTCTTTTTTTCTCTTATCATACACCTGCTTAGTTCCGCCTATTTCTCGTTACCACAGATCTGGTCCACCTGCTCCCATTAGTATAAAACCAGCGTTAAGACCAGACAACAGTGCCAGTTTATTTTGTCCTTGTGCTCGTCTTATTCCAGCGTTCTTGTTTCAGATTACCTGTTCATGACCTGTTCTGCCCTCCGACCTCTGAGTTAGCCTATTCCTGCATGATCCGTTTACCTGAGCTGTCTTTAGACGCCTGTCCGACCTGAGTAGCTGCCTGTTCCTTGTTTGCCCGTGTACCGAACCCTGGACTGTGACCTGACTATGACCTGGATTATCCATTGGTACTTCATCGGTCCTCTGATCTCCTGGTTCCGACCCTCGACTACGTTCTCCGACCTCGGCTTTGGATTTACCCTTTGGAGTATCTTGCTGTCTGTTTTGATTTACACGGTTCTGACCTTCTGCCTGTCCACCGATCATCGCTTACCCTGCTTCTCGGACTCCCAGGGCTTCACAACGCGCCACGTCTGCTGGGCAGCTCGCCAGCTGGAATCTCCTCCCGTCCCCGGACCCACACTGGACATAGGACCAGAGGTTCCAGCTGCTAACACAGACGTCGGTCGCTCCATTTTCACCCTAAATAAACTGTTTGTCGCCTCGAATACTGGGTCCTTCTGTTCCGTTCTTGACACCTGGTGTAAAAGACATTTTCTTTTTAATCCAAAGGGGTAGTTTTGTTTAGTTTTTTTCAAATACAGATTATCTTTTTATTTAGGGAATATGTGCACTGCAAATTCCAAATTTAAAAGATGTGAGTTTGAGCAGATTTACTTTATTACTACTATGACTGTACCTTTGCATCCCTGTAAATTTCCAATTAAGTCAGTATTTATTAAACAAGACATACACTTTGCAATTTATAATATTGAACATGTCATACTGTGCGAGCTGAAAGATAATTGTGCAGCACGCCTCCAGTTTAATTCCCCATTAAGCAATATTCAGTCATCTGGAACATTTGCAAATGTGAATAAGCTTACATTTATGTAAGCTTCTTGTCTAGCGAATAACTAACTTTATTCATTCAATATTTCATGTTCAAAATAAAGAGCACTTTGAATCAGCTACCATCTCTAAACTAAACTGGACTGCAGTTGGTACGTTTTAGTAAATTAAAATTGGTCATACTAAAATGTTTTACTTAAGTGTATACGATAATATTTGAGTTTTTCTGTGGCAACAGATGTTGCTACCTAAAGTTTCCACTTTAGACGCTTGTCATATTCTTGAGGTTGCGTACATGATTTTGTGTGTATGTGTACGTACACACTACCTCCTCTGATTGCAGGGTGCAACTGGCAAATGTATGTGTATCCTTAGCTCATTCATGCCAAAGATAGGTAAATTCCTTAGACAATTTAATTTGACAGGTAAATTCCTTAGAAAAATCTTTGAATGAGTAGCAGATGAGATGTATTCACCATCCATCTCAGTTGCCTTGGTTTTCTGACAGAAATTATTATTTAGCAATTGATTTAATAATAATCTTTTCCCAAATATAATTCACTTAGAGGTAAGCTAAGACTTACAGTATAAAAATAACAGGAAAGCAATTAAATTGGAAACAAAACAAAGTTGGTCAAGCACAAAATGTAATTCAAATGTTTTAGATTCAGACAAAGCCCCTCACTTTCATTTTCTATTTCAGCCAGGCGTTTGTGTGTGTGTGTGTGTGTGTGTGTGTGTGTGTGTGTGTGTGTGTGTGTGTGTGTGTGTGTGTGTGTGTGCATTCATCTCCCTTCACCTGTCGTATTTTCGGAGGGGAGATGCACCAACTGCTAACCACCCATGAATAAAGATGAGGTGCTTGGTGTGATGCAGTTTATGACGAGGCTTATCAGAGAACTAACTCACTACATAATGAGTGATCTTTATCAGCACAGAAAGATCCAAACACGTTTAAGTGAAATGCCAAAACACATAGATACAAACTCAGTCCCCTCTCTCTTTTCACATTTCAAGCTCTGGGAGAGTCTTTAAATCTGCCACTTTGAAGGTTCTCCTAAGTCATCAAGGTGGTACAATGTTAGGTAGAAATCAAACTGACTCACAGGGAGAATCTCCTGCTTATAAGGAAATGTGTCAACAGTGTGTCAGAAAAGGTGGGGATGACAGGCTGTTGATTCTTCACCCTCTTATGGATGTTTTTATTTTCTATTATTAATAACCATGCATCTGCTCTCCTAGTCTCATTAATAACAAAGTAATCAGCACTTTTCACATATGTAACATAACAAGTAATTAAAAAAATTAGGTAACTTGAAATCCAAATTAGGGTTACATTTTAAAAGAGCTATTTTTGGAACTGATGTGACTTGGATATTGTGTCCAAAAACGTGAATGGCGCCACAATGTAGCCACCTTGGCTTGCTGTCGTTCGCCTTACATTATCGCCAGTCATTCGCACAGTAGGCGACAGCAATTCCACAGCGGGTGACAAGCCAGAAATACAGTAGAGTGCTATCTAGTGACGCTTTCACTTAACTGCCACTCCATTCTCTTCACTCAGTCTTTTGCAAGCTTGGTCCTTTCAGGACTTGTCTCAGTAGTTATAATTGGTTGAGACATACAACTCAGACCGACTGCAGACCGCGTTGAATAAAAACTGCTTCATCTCCGCTGCAGTCCTTCACCCACATCACAGCCATATTGAGTTTTACTACATTTTGAAGTCTGAATTTATTACATTATTACAAAATAGGTGTACAAAATAGATAGTAATGGCTGTTGGCAGGAAAGAACTCTTGTAGTGGTCTGTATTGTAGCAAATTTAAAGAAGCCTCTGACAGACGACACTGTTTTCCCAACAGAAACCATAAGTGAAGAGAATGCTTAGGGTTGTCCATAACTTGGTTTTATAAAGAATCCTTCTTTGGATTATCATCTCTAGAGTTTCCACAGTCATCTGTAGAAGAGACTCAGCCTTCTTTATCAGGTTGTTGAGCCTTTTTAGGAGTTATTTATATTCCTCAACCACCTCCACTTCTCCCATGATGGAAATAGCTGACCCGTTTCCCCTGAAATCTACAATCAACTCCTTTGTTTTGTTTACATTCAAGATTAGATGATTGGTCCTACACCATGCCACAAAGCGATCCACTAGCTCTCTGTACTCAGCTTCTTGTCCATCTCTGATGTATCCGACGACTGGAGAATCATTGGAGTATTTCTGAAGATGACAGAAGTTGGACTTGTGCAGGAAGTGTACAGAGTGAAAAAAAAACGTGAGAGTACAGTCCCCTGAGGATGCTCCTGTGTTGCTGACTACCTGGTTAGACACACAGTCCTTCAGTCTCACAAACTGTGGTCTGTTTGTCAAGTAGTCATAGATCCAGGTGATTGTTGAGGCCTCCACCTGAGCCTTGTGGAGTTTCTGACAAAGCAAGGCTGAAATGTGTTAAATGCAGTGGAGAAATCAAATAACATTATGCTAATTATGTTCTTTGGAGAAAGCAAAGAACACAATTTGCAGGGAAACGAATTACAGACATGCAGCATTACAGACCTTAATGACAATAATGTTCAGAGAAAAAACTTGCAAATCAGAAAACGTCCCCATCACAGGGAAGGATAACTTAACTTTATGTGGTTGGGACTCATGCAGTTCACAAAATAGGTGGCACCATGACCAAGGAACATTACTAAAGCAACATATCGAAAAAGAGTTTAAACCTGGACAGAAATAGGTCTTTCAAATGGTCAATGACCCCACATCATAGTAAAACATTCCCTAACTCTTGAGATGGTGGTGCAAGAGTTTGTCCCGTAATTGACCGGTTCAAACCCCCACTCTGACCTTCTCAGTTGTTGTGTCTTTGGCAAGACACTTCACCCGTATTGCCTGCTGCCGGAGGTCAGAGGGTCTGATGACACTGTTGTATGGCAGTCTCATTTCATTTACCGAACTGGGTTATTGAAATAAATGAACTTTTCAATAACATTGTAATTTATCGAGTTGTAACTGGACATTGGAATAGTTATCACTAGCCCTCCAATAATCCAGATGCATCACCCTGGCACCTGAGTGTAACACATATGCCGGCAAAGGGTTCATAATGGCCAGACTATTCCATTATGCCCAGCCTGACAGAGAACCCGATATATATATATATATATATAATTTTTTTTCCCCCAGTGTCTGGTCTAGCAATGTGGCAATAAGAATTGATGTCTTAATGCCAAATAGAGCTCGACAGATTTTGCTTTCACAAGTGGAGCAAACAGCTTTCACCATAGTGCTCCGCTTGATTTATGCATGTAAATAGTTTTATTGTGATTCCTGCGGGGAGAATTTCAAGTTATGTGGACACTACAATGGGAAAGTAGGAGAGTAAAGGAAGAACAAGAAGAGAAAAAAAGAAAGCAAAGAGGTGAAAGAAAAAAGAGATAAAAGGGAAAGAATGATAGAACGTCTTCCGTCTGCTTCCTCACCTGGAAAGAGAGATGTAAAAAGAACAGCACAACCAACGGACATAGTGTAACAGATACAATAGAGTAACACCTTGATACCATTGCTAAATCATATGTATTATTATTTAAACTGACATGTATAATGTGATACTTGAGAAAAGAAAGTAAAAAATAAATAAAAATAAATAAATAAATTACGGGCTTTTTGTATATAAGTGAACACTTAGTACCTGGAACCCAGCACCTGTTGGTGTTTGTGAGAGTGCACTTGTGTATGTGAAATTTATCCAGAAGAAAATTGCTCAATAGTGGTTGTGAAGAACCAAAGGCCTGCCTTCCCCGAGCACCGAGGCAGGCACCAGGGGACCCATAACCCCGAGGAAATCCCCCAGCCACCGCAATGCCGAAGCCCCCCAGGAGCCGCGGGGGCGAGCCAGTGGGCTCCGCCGGTAGCCAGCTACGCTGAAGTGGCACCGGCCATGGGCCCCGGGGCCCAGAGGCCCCAGGGGTGCCCGCCCACGCGGGCCAGGCCCCGCGAAGCAGCCACCAGGAATGGGCCGGCACCCACCCGGTAACCCGCCCCAAATCCGAGGGCCGCCAATGCGCCAGCGGGCCAAGGCGCCAGCCAGCGGAGGGGGGCAGGGCGTGGGGGGATGGGCTCTGCACCTAGCGGAGACTTGAGATGTTCTTGGGAGAGGGAGCGGTTGGGAGAGGGAGAGAACCCGATATTGAAACCAGACACGGTTTTACGCTTGAAAAGGTTTATTACAAGTAAAAGAAGTAAAGCCATTTTTAGGAGCAAACAGTAATCTGGCCAGGCTGGGTGCTGGCTGCTCACAGCAGGTGCTGACAGGCAGGTAGAGGACAGAGGCTGGAGACAGGTCTGTGAGGCCGGCTTGGGTCATACTTAGTGATGGCTGACAGTGACAGGAATAAAGATATTTACGGCTTGACAAGGCTCTAAGTCATGATGTCCAGGTCCTGATCCAGGAAAGAGAATGATGTGTAGATATCCAACAAGGCCAGGAAAATCTGTGAAACAATGCTGTGGTCATAAACGTGGAAACCAGGCATGAAAAGTATATGACTTTCATTATATAAAGTCAGGGGAGCAGGTGAATGGTGTGGTGCTGATTGCGCTGACGGATGATGAGGCTCACAAGAGCAGCAGAAGATCTTGATTACAGCGCGCAGGAAGAACGTGAGAGGAGGAACATGTAGTCAGCCAGGCCAGAACATGACAAAACCATAATTTCAGTCCCACAAATATTTTGTCAGCAGTGGTGAGAAGGTGTTTGCAAGCAAGGTGGAGCACAATCTGGACTCAGTCACCCCAGCTTTGTTTGGCCGAATGAGCTAAAATTCCAGTAAATTATTGAGAAAAGCTTGTGGAATGATGCCAAAATGTTTGAGCTGAATCATACAGGCCAAAAAAGGCTATTCTCCCAAATACTAAATATTTCTAGAATGGTTTTATACACCAATGGGATATTAATGTTTTGCTGTCTGGTCCGCTCTTTACCACAAAATATGGCTTAAGTCTTTTTTTTAAATTAGCGCAGAATGCTTCCCAGATAACATTACCACTGAGCTTGTTGTCGTTCGTTTGTCTGCCATCATTCGATGCTATGAGCGTTATTACCGCATTAATATGGAAAACCACTGGTGAAGGATTTCTTGGACATATTGGATGCCTTTGGCCTCATTAAGTCAGTGAAAGCTCCAACCCACGAATGGACACACACCTTGGACCTTGTTTTATCTTATGGTTTTTATCGTATGGATCTATTTGTAACTTGGAAATTGGTGATGCATTGTTTTCAATCCACATGCCTGTTTTATTTGATTTTATTCCCTTTACCAAACCTGTTAAATCCTGTGCTCCTGCTCGATGATGTTGTGTATTTAACTCATCCACCGCTGCTCATTTCTCCACTGTTTATAAGTGTTTATATTTGCAGCTCTCAATGTCTCTCAGCTTTTCTTGTATTTTAATGATTTGTGTCATACTGTTTTAAATGAGGTGGCCCCGATAAAAGCCAGGTGATCAAAGCTGAGATCAGACCCTTGGTTGAGTAACCATACCTGTGTCATTAGACAGGAATGCAGAAGAAACAAGCGCAAGTGGAGAAAGGACAAACTCCAAGTCTCATTTGATTTACTGAGGGAGAGTTGGTGCCGCTATCAAAGAGCTGTGAAAACTGCCAGAGTAAAATATTTATCCGATATTATTGCTGCTAACTCTCAAAACCCTAGGGTTCTTTATAATATAATCATCTCTGTTCTTAATGCCTATAAACCGGCCCTTTTAGAACCATCAAGAGAACTTTATGACAAGTTTCTCCATTTCTTTTTGAAAAAGGTTGCAAATACTAGGGCTTGTATTTCTCTTCCATCCCATGATCCTTCCATCATCAATTTGGAGACTATTTCCTTCTCCTGTCTAGAGAAATTGGTTACCGGTGTTATGCCAGAAGCTGTTTGAATATGCTTATTATAATTAATTATAATTTGGTATTATAATTTAAATAATAAGTCATTCAACTCAAAATTTAGCTATAACAAATATAGTTCAAATGGTGATGATGTTAGTTAGAAGCTTGTAATGATTTATACTACTAATGCATTAATTAATTAGCTGTCATGAACTCATCTATGCTGGAATAAATGATCTGGTCGGATTTTAACCGACGAGGTTTATCTGGCAGACTGTGAGAACCGCAATAAAATTAAATCCTTATTCCTTATCACCATCTAATGATATGTCTCTGTATTAATATCAGATGTTAACTCCAAAGGAGGTTAGCTCTGAATTCTGAATAACCATGCAACTGTGAATTAGATTGAACACAAAACAATTTCTATTCCGCAGTTGTTTTTATTGAACCAAAAGCAATTCCCTGTTACAGTAATTCTCTGATTCAACGACTTTGGAAATCTTACTCACTACTAAACTACACATGCAAAATATATATGGAAATAAAAGAACAAACAAAAACAAATGGATTAACATGAGCGGTTAGCGAATCTAAGTCCAGCTCACGGTCGTTTAAAACACCACATTTCAGTCACCCGACACCCTTCCAAGATGGCGACTATGATGACGTATAATCTACCAATTTGCGTGATGCGTGAGGGGAGGTCCTAATGATGTAACCACGCTTACGCTGATGGGGTAATACCTCGCTTCGAGAGGGCGTGGCTAACTGGGGAGTTTAAACGGAGACCGCAAACTGAGCTCGGACAAAAAGATTGCACCCGCTGATAAGCAAAGCAAAGATGGAACAAAGGGAGAGAACAAGGATGAAAAGTTGAAGAATCGACTCACGGCGGAGTCTCCACGAACCACAAAATCAAACAACAGCCAAGTCACTTTCACAAATGCATGCACATACAAAGAAAATATTTAGCAAAATAAACCCAACTCCTTCTTGGAATAAAAAAGCATTTACTAAGTCCCTAACACCTGCCCAGGCACAGATTTATCACCATAAGGCGAAAAATAAATCAAAGGGGAGAACCCGTTACTTTGAGGTGCCTCGGGGCTGGTCCGGAGCACTCCGAGTAAGGCGGCTTCCTGGAGGCGTCTTGACGAACGCAGGTGTCCGCAGGCTGCAGCGGGACCGGACTGAGAGAGTTCCTTCGTCTTCCTCTTACTCTCTGGGCTCCCAGACGCTTGTTCGGCCAAACAACGCGTCGTCCTCTTTCGACCACCGGGAGATGACGGCTCCCAGTCTCTTGATCAGAGGAAATCCAAAAGTACTTTTTAAAGTCGACCTCCTGTGTCCGCACAGGGAATAGTTTTGCTCCGGTAATCTTCGAACCAGCAAAGAGTTATCGAGCACGTGGCGTGAGATTACCCCAACGAAGTGAAACAACTCTTAGGCCTTTTATCCTTAATGTTATTAACAGTAGTTTGATGTCTAGTTTGGTACCTAGCAATTTTAGACATGCTGTGGTGCAACCATTGTTGAAAAAATCTGGCCCTGATCCATTTTCTTTGTCAAACTTTAGGCAAATCAAGCTACCTTTTTATTAAAAAAAAAACAGAAAACGTTTTTTTATATCCAGTTGAAGGCCTTTTTGGATGAATTCAATATTTTGAAAGTTTTCCAATCTGGATTCCAAACCTAACACAGCACTGAATCTACTCTAAGGGTTTTTAATTATATATTTTTAGCACTGGATTCTTGAAACTGTGTTTTACTTGTGCTTTTGGGTTTAACAGCTGCTTTCAACACAGTGGACCATGCAAATCCTCATCTCTAGATTAGAGCAGTGGGTGGGCATCACTAGTTCAGCTCTTATGTGGTTTAGGTTCTACCTTTCTGAAAGAAGTTTTAGTGTGGTGATAGATGATTTTACCTCTGCCTCTGCTACCCTCCCCTGGGGTACCCCAGGGTTCCATTCTTGGTCCTCTCCTGTTCTCACTTTATCTTATGCCATTAGGTTCTATTTTTAGAAAGCATTGTGTGCAGTTTGATTTATATGCGGATGACTGTCAAGTCTACTTTCCTGTGAAACATAATGGCTCGACTCAGTCTCTATTGGACTGTCTCGATGATGTCAAAAGATGGATGGCATTCAATTTCCTCCATTTTAATGAAAAAGACTGAGGTGATAATTTTAAAATCTGGTCGTTCTGGTCATATCCCCACCTTTGATTTTACCTCTTTCGGCCCCATATGAAAAGTCTACTATCACAAACCTAGGGGTGAAAATGGACCCAATGAATTTGACAGTCATGTCAGCAGTCTGGTTAAGTCTTCTTTCTTTCTGTCCAAAATCAAACCCTTCCCTTCTAGGCCTCACGTTTGGATTACTGCAACTCTCTTTTGATCAGAGTTAGTCAGGCCTCCCTTTTACGATTACAGCTGGTGCAAAATGCTGCTGCACTATTTTTAACTGTTACAGGTATAGAAGAGCACATAACTCTGATTTTGGTGTCCCTTCACCGGCTTCCAATTCAGTTTTGAATCCATTTTAAAATGATTTTGCTCTAAGTCTTTGAATGGTCTTAGCCCTTCTTATTTGTCTCAACTGTTGCACCTTTATATGCCATCACGTGCTTTTAGATCATCTGACCAGATACTTTTCATCGACCAGTTACGTGCGGTAGGGTTCATTGCTGGTGAGGCACTGACGTCATCAGAGTCAGATTTACAAATATATACACTCTACAGAGTAGACTCATTGCAAAGTGCTGAAGAAGACTTATTGAGCCAAATCAATTCACCAAGAAACATGGACAAAATATTGATTCTTCCATGAAAAAAAATAAAACTAAATTATTTGTAATTTGATTGGTAACAGTATATGAGTTATGATGGATTTCTGCATTTGTAACACATTCTAAGAATATAACACACATTACGCACATTTCATTACAAAAACAAAACATGAATAAGTATCGCTGTCTTACGTCTACTTATAAATTAAGTCCATGTGGCGCTCTTTCTGAACAAAAATATCATCATTTTCCGGTAAAGGTTCTCTTTATCTTCTTCAGTTTTAAAGTCTCTCAGTCTCAATGGAGCTCACTGTCAGGGAGGAAAGCCTTCCCTGATCAGTCCTGTTCCGGTTGTATGTTTAGAGTCTTTTTAGTGCTTTACTTGTTTAGCATAACTCGCTAATAATACATCCATAACTTGCTGTCACTCTACAGTTTTGGGATCACGAACAGTTCTCCTTGAGCGCCCCCTGCCTAGAGGTCAAGGAACTGCCGGCCTCACCTACAACCAGTTATTTACCGTTTATGACCGCCCAGCAGCACACAAAAACATGTTACCTGCACACAGTATGATGACCAAAACACAATTCGTAATCCACATACATTAAATTGTGGAAAATCAGTTCATAACTGTTTGAACAATTGAATTTATGATCTAGAGACAGGAAGATTAACATGGGATTGCTCAGTTAACGTGGGATTGCGCAATCCCAGGGGAGGCCAAGCTCGCTGCGGCCTCATAGGCTTCGCTATGGAGTGCCACCAAGGATTTACATGAAAAATTGCGAAAAGTCTGCAATTTTAAAGAGAATATGATCAAAAATGAGGAAATTATATAAAAAAATTACTTTTATTACAAATGACTGAGTGAATCACAATTTATATTATGTTATCATCATTATATATTTTCTTTCTTTCCATGATGACAAGTGAGGCCTGGCCTCACTTGCCTCCCCTGACTGCATGTCACTGGTCCTCATCCACAAACTAATTATTTTCCCATCTCAAGATCCTGCCTCGCCCACTGCTAGAAACTTTGCATTCACCTTATCTTCTTTGTAAATAAAGCTGCTCTCTCTTTGTTTACACTGAGTCCCGACTTGGTTTATGCATGTACAATACCTGGAAACAT
The DNA here is from genome assembly GCA_037039145.1 of Fundulus diaphanus. Classification (NCBI taxonomy): domain Eukaryota; kingdom Metazoa; phylum Chordata; class Actinopteri; order Cyprinodontiformes; family Fundulidae; genus Fundulus; species Fundulus diaphanus. The sequence goes on along the minus strand of CM073121.1, from coordinate 12,607,015 downwards.
GATGCTACCATCTTTGCACATCTAGTAATTGGAAACCATTCTTCTTTCCAAAATGGCTAAAGTCCAGTGGTGTAACATTTTCATCTATGATCACATATTTGGGAGTGGTGGTCTAGTGGTTAGGGAGCCTGTGTGTCTTGGAGAGGACACAAAGGTCACAGGTTCAAAACTCAGTCTGTCACTCTGGGTCTCTGAGCAAGATCCCTGATCACAGATTGCACCACTCAGTGTGGCAGCACACTGCACCCCAAGGGAAGGGTTAAATGCAGAGGTGAATTTCTGCTCTCTGGGAATGTAAAGGGAAATATTTATATTTCTAACTGGATTTAGGCCTGGCATTTTAGACATTACACACTCAATCATGCTTTGATCTAAACCAGCGGTTCTCAAACTTTTTTAGCCACGCACCCCTTCCGTGTCCCAACCGGGTTGACGCACCCCCAATCTTCAAAAATAAAAATAAAAAATTGCAGTTGAAGTTACAACTCAACCATCATAATAAAGGTTATGGAAATAGAATTAGAACATCATTTGAATTAAATTGCAGTAAAGTTACACACAACATCCACAACAGGATCCTGAGGGTTTTCAGGTGCATCGGTGGCTCAGCGTGGAGCGAGAGAAAGAGACACTCAGATCGATCACACCCCCACAGACTACCTGAAACGTCTCTAAAGCAGAGATCATCCAAGTGGATTCACGCACTAAACTCTAGAGGTGGGCAGATCGATCCTAGGATCGATATTATCGATACCAACGCTGGTATTGATATTGAACAATATTCATTAAACAAGATCGATATTTTTTATTCTCTCCCGCGCACACTGACTGCAGCAGATTCACCAGTCTCCCCGTCTGTGTCACGGCACTCTGCTGCTCCCCCTCCCCTCTTGTACTGTCACATTGCTCAGCGACGCCAGCCAATCAGCACGCAGGCTCAGCCTGGCCCGCCCACTCAGCTCGACACAGAAACAACTGAGCTGCTGCTGCTCATACTCGGTGAGAGAGAGAGAGAGACCGCCGGACCGGAAAAACATGAAGAGGGAAAGAAGCTCCGTTTGGCTATATTTTAATGGCGTAAATGAAACAGCAAGCTGTATGGTTTGTAAAAAAAACGGTTAAATGCAGTGGAAACACAACAAATTTATACAAGCACATGAAAAACCATGAGCAAGAAAACGTCGAGCGACAGAAACGGAGAGAGGAGATGAAACTTCTCTCACTGCCCTGACAGACCCAGACCCACAAACAGACGTCATTGACAGAGGTGTTTCAGTTCATGTTAACCTTCAAAGTAGATATTATCTGTCATATGTTACTGGAGCCCACACAGAAAATGTAATTAAGACCTTGAAAGAACCCAGTACATATATCCTATTAAAAAGTGTTATTTAAGATAAGATAACATTAGCTAATCCTTTATCCCACGACGGGGAAATTTTTAGAATTAAAGCAACATGCAAGTGCACACAACACTAAATAAATAAATCTTGTAAATAAAACTTTCAGCCCAAACTAAATTTTTCCTCTGCTGACGTAACCGATGTCAAGTCAGGAGAGAGAAAGACATTTTCTGATTCTCGCTCATTTTCTTCTCCCAGATCTGTTGCAATTATCTCCTCTGTTACCTCCAATTTCTCTCTCTCTTGGTTCCTCTCCTCCTTCATCACTGTGGTGGATGCTCCTCCCACCACCACATCGTGTTAGTATTTCTTTTCTTTATATTATATTACAGTTTATATATTTAAGTTATTTCATTTAGACAGGTATTTTCTAATGGGTGCACACTTTAGTTAATATCTGTCTGAATGGTTTATTTACACTTGTTTTTTGTTTGAGGTGCTGCTGATACAAACCACCTGGAGGAGGAAACCTGGAGCATACCATTTGTTTTTTGAAAGACTGACAGGGGAGACTTGTTTCAAGTTGTTTTAATTAGTTAATTTTGTCACTTAAATATTCACTTATTATTGTTTCTGCTAAGTAAGAGTTAGTTTTGCTTTATTTGTTTCATAGAATGCTTTAGTTAATTTTGTATTTATTTGTTCTTTTGTTATGTCGTGCCTCCCTCATGTTTTAGGATTTTAGCATTTAAAGAAACAGTAAGCGTGCAACAGCACTTAGCAATAAAGTCTAATACGGATCATTACACTACATTTTTATTTATCGATTAAATTTACAGTTTTTGATTTTAATTTTTACAAAGGAAATGTTTATTTACACATCTTTATAGTGTGGGGAAAAAACACTGTCAGACCGTCATTACATTTTTCATCTCGCACACCCCCTAGTGGCAGCTCGCGCACCCCTACACTTTGGGAATCCCTGATCCAAACCATTCTATTGCATCTCTGATTTATGTTTAGAGTTGCTGTCCTGCTGGACAGTTACCGCCCCCGCTCAAGTTTACTGCAGTACCATACTCTTTACATTTTCAGATGATGGATTGAACAATGCTCTGTGAGATGTTGAAAGCTTGGGATAGTGTTTGATATCCTAACCCCAGAGGTGAGACTAAGTCATAATTTTGCAAGTAACATGTCTTTCCATTCAGGTCCCAAGTAAACACATGAAAGTCCCATGTCCAGTACAAGAGTCAAGGCATGTAAGCAACAGGTCAAGTAAATTAAACTCTTAGTTTCGAGTCTTAATCAAGTCATTTGACAAAATATCTCTTAATGTTATAATGTAAACAATAATCATTTCAAATTTAGAATTTTAAAGGGTGTTTTGTTGGTCAGAACAAACAGCAAAATTAACTAAATTTGAAAAGAAAAATAGTTTTTTTGAAGTTTTGAAATACTTTTGGCTGTTTTGCTTTATCACCTTGGTTTAGCTCCACAAACAAATATCTCGTGGTACCATCCCCCATTAAAGTATTTTTGAGGATTTAAATTTGTTTGTATTTTTTTAGAAAAGTAGATTTTTTTTTCATAATTTCTTATGACTGAACTATATATTCTGTCTGTATGACAACATGCCTGTACAAAACCAGACATTGACTATATGAGCACAAAGAGACAAGACAAACCTCAATTGTACATAACAAGCGCCTTTGTTTGCAAAGCAGTTTTTTGACAAAGCTGAGGCAATGCTGTAGTAATTACACTAACTCACAGGGAGCCACTGGTTAAGCTGTTACAAGTCAAGAATCAAAGCTGAGAGGGGAAAAAGACATCAGAACAAGAAGAAACTGTCATGGCACATTGTTGTCACAAAGTGAAGCACTGAGACAGAGAGAGTGTTGGGGGAAATCACAGTTGTCGCACAGCAATATCATTAAACCAAGGCACTGTGAAACAGGCACTGGAATCTGCAAAAGAGGTAAAACAAAGCAGGGACACTGAAACAGAAAACACCACATATGCAGCATTATGACTATTTGAAATAGCTGGGGAAATTAAAAACATCCAGGTGTGTCCATGAAACTCGTTATCGCATTCATCAGATATTCTTTGTGGTTATGATTTTTCATTTCACAACATTGCTTACATTACAATTCATATTTTTCAGAAGACATTACATTATTCTGTCATGGTAAACATGAATTGTAGACTTCTTTTGGAATTAAATCACAAAATATATTTTCAGTTTATCGATTTTAGTTCATAGCTTTTAATTCCAACGTCATTATGTGATGGAAATACACATGGATGATGCGAGTCCGGGCCTACAGCCTTCCGAAAACAAACTAAAAAGTGTGCTTTGTCTTCTCTCTGGTTATTTTTGCTTATTTCCGTGAGTTGGGCTGTGGCTTACACGTGATGCCATGCAAAGGATTGTGGGATTCCTTATAGCGCCTTAGGGCCAGTAAGGGACGGCGTTCCTATGCTAAACAAGCTGCTAGAGAAAGCATACAGGCTCCTTTTCCTACATCCTTCCTTACAGATTGTACTATTCGGACAGCACTTATCATGGCGACTGCTAACGCACTTCTGCTTTGGACGAAAGAGTCCTTACTCAATAAAGGTATTGACTATCACATTCACTCCCTTTGAAAGACCATGTAGCCACAGTGGACATTTGCTTGCATCGTGTCATTGACTTTGCAGCAATCCTTCATACCGAGTATGCATGTAATGACAGTGGAGAGGAAAACTCCCCTTTAATAGGACGAAATGCACTGCAGGACGGAAGTATTTTGTTAGATTGGACTAAATATCATGGTGGGGCTTAAAATAGCTCATTTGAATGTGTGCAGTTTAAGGAATAATGTAAATCACATTCAAGATATTTTACAAGACTATAATTTGCAGGTATTAGCAACATTAGAAACACATTTAGATCCATCAATAAATAGCCCTGTATTAAATATAGACAGTTATAATATATATAGACAGGACATAAATCTACATGGGGAAGGTGTAGCATACTATGTACAAAATCATATCCCAGTCAAGGTGAGAACATATCTTACTATCAGAGGAGTTGAAGCTATCTGGTTACAGCTGAAGTTACCTCATTTAATGCCCATTATTATTGGGTGTTTTTAAAGATCACCGAATGCTGCTATATTGTACCTTGACCTAATTTCTCTCAAACATGCCTGTACAAAACCAGACATTGACTATATGAGCTCGGGCAAAGTGACATGAAGCAAACAGTAGAAACCAGCATCGAGTGGAAAATGAGAGGATCTTAAATACTGGGAGGATGAGAGCTGAAACAATGGCAGGGATTGATTCACTAATTGATGGCAGGTGTAGAGACGTTGCTGAAGGAAAAACTGAGGAGAGAGCGTAAGTGGCAACAGGGAGTGAGAGAGAAAGCAACAGGGGAACAAGGAAGATAATAAATCTAAATGAGGATAACTAGACACAGGGGATAAACTAAAGACTGTACATAAGGGACCTGAAACAAAGCTGATCTAACAAATAAACACAGGATGACCAGGGGAAAACATTGATGTAAGGCAAATAACTAGAATAACTAAGAAAAGACTGAGATACAAATAAAAAATAACACATAATCTAAAGAGACGGTTACAGTTTATAACTTTTGTCGTCACTTTTCACAGCGACAGCTTTATCATATCAATTTCTCCCCTGACCAGACGGCCCGTTTACACTACACCTAAAAACCGAGCCATGCCAAGACCAGTCCAAGCTTGGATCAGTTAACCGAGATAAGACGGCCGTTTACACACAAGAGTTATCTCGGTTACCTCGGTTCCTTGGTTGCTCCTCGCCTCCTAGTGGCGATCTGCGGTACTATCACTCTCTAGAATCGAAGGCGGGACCGAGCAAATCAAAATGGCGGCGCCCGTAACATTCAGGATGTTATGGTTAGACAGAGTCGGCTTTTGGGACGTGGATAAGACAAACGAACGTCTAATAAGGATTTACAGACGCAGGAAACAACAACAGACACCGAGGTTCATCACACTGCTAAGCAGAATCATCACTGGAAACCGTGTGGCATGGTAAGGAAGCTAGTATTATTATGAATGTCTGAAATTTGTCTGAATGTAGTGTGAATCGGGACGTGCAGCCAGACACGCCGGAAAACCCGCGGACAGTCAGCTGACTGTAAGGGGATGACGCGGTCTGCTCATGCCCTCTTCGTTATCAGGTAACCGGGATAAAAAAAACCAGGCCGAGACCTACCCAAGAGCTGGTCTGCAGTTAGCGCGGTCCGGTTATGTTTAGCGCAGTCCGGTTATGTTTAGCGCGGTCCGGTTCAGTCTGCTGACCGTTTACACACAAGAGTTATCTCGGTTACCGAGCTCGGACTGGTCTCGGCTCGGTTAAAAAAGTGTAGTGTAAACGGGCCTTATATCTCCTCTATTGCGCAAGCACTCTAGTGCGTAATTACGCATGCCATAGGTTGAGTTTGAAGTTGTTGTCCAAGCACATGTTTTGTTTATGGTCTGAGTGGACGGAATGATTACATTCTGCTTCGCTTTCAGCCATCTACCAGTCTTAAAATAATAGTCTTAAAGACTAATAGTCTTAAAATAAAAGCGCTATTTCCTATAGGAAATAGCGCTTCTATTTATGTATCGTAATCCCAGATTCTATATTTTTTTTGCTTTTGTCATTAGTATTGTCAAAATACCTCTAAAATCGGTGGTGTGGTGAGCTCAACCATATTCTCTATCATTCACAAATTAAGAGATAATTTGGAGATTAAAGGTATTACGTAAAAAATATAACATAAAGAGCTCTTAGTGTGTTTAAATTGATTGTTTTCTCTTTATTGAATTGCACGTTTTGACTGATTGTTTTTCTTTCTTAAAAAGATCAAGCATTCATGTATTAAATGAGTGAAATGATGATTATTTTAGTGCAGTCCAAGTGTCAGACAGGCTAAGGAGAAAATGGGTTTGTGGAAATTGGAAGAAACGTTTGAAAGGAGACTGCAGCTGCTGGCTACAGTAAATCTGCCGAGAAGAGAAGAGGAAGTGGAACCGGACAGTTTGGTTCAATGACCTGCTGCCTGGGGTCGGAGAAAGAGGAGCGAGAACTTTTGACTCGGCCAGAGATCTGCAAAAAGGTTGAAAAGGTTATGAGGTGATAAGGGACTGGGTGCAAGTGTTCGGTGGAGGGAGGGGGGGGTTGAGGTTTGCAACCTCCCAACGGCTCTCTCAGCACATAAAAGAAGGGTGATTTGGGTACTCGTTGCTCAGTTCTCATCTCAGAAGACATGCAGCGCGGAGCAGAAGAGAAGAAGACCCAAGACGGAAGGACGATCGTTTAGCCAAAGGAAGAACACGGCGCCCATGTCTCTGAGAACCGCCGAGACTGAGTCAGATTATCTATTTTCCGTGTTTTTCCACAATTCGGGGCCAACGATCTGCAAATCCAGTCAAGAAGAACTGCTGTGGTTTTGACCTGGTTGATGAGAAGATCCTAGATGTTCTGAAGATGTGAGCTGCACCCGTGAGATGTCAGTTCTGAAGCTGAACCCACTTGTCGAGCCGAAGAGGCGGACCTCAGACACGGACATCAAAGCAGGGACTCAGAGCGTGAGTCTTTGTGAACGGGGCATTAACGGGACATCGGGGTTGCCATCTAGAGAAGGGAAGTTGTTCGGCTGAACAACTACTTTACCCAGAAATCAAAGACACTTTGAGATTCCATCTGAGGTTCGGGTCAGTTTGCTCCTCCAAATTTAAAAGCCTCTCCTGAACGCATTATTAAGCAGCCTTAGATAAGAGATAGGAAGTTGATTAAATTTTAATTTGTAATTTGTTAAATTGCTTAATGCTGTTGCTAATCCCCTGCTAAAGCGTACTAATTAAAGAAGCATATAAAGTTTTGTTAGAAGTTGTGGACATTCACTTATTGAGTCAACATTTTTCTGAGTTCTTCTATGATTGTAAAACAGACATGGTGTATGGTTCTAGAAATATTTAGGAGGTCTTGAAAGGTTGCCTGTAGCCCAAACTTTAAAACAACACCCTTAGGGACCTTTGAGTTTCTAAAAAGAAATACTGTTCGTGTAACAAGTGCCGTTGTATAAAGTAGGAGCCACCGTTAACTAGGGCGGTGGTCGGGAAACAGGTGGCCTCAGGCTACTAGGTTGCCTTGTAACGTTGTCACAATTATCTGACAATAAACTTTTTTTTTATGAAGGATAAATGGGGAGGGAGAGAAGTTATTTAAGTGTTGATTGAGTGTTGACGGGGTGTGTCATAGGTAAGGCTGGCAGCGCGCGTCAGGCCAGGTGTTGAACGGCGCTCCTCCAGATGAGAGTCAAATTAGCCTGAAACGAAAGTACGGCCAGATCATCTCATCTCTGGAATTCCCTGAAAAGAAGTTAAAATTTGGTTGACCGGGAGGATTCCTGGTGGATCTGCGGCTGGTGACGACGGATGAGCGACATTCCCCGCAAAGCCAGGAGGAGGAGAGACGCCAGTGAGACCTATGCTTTGTTAATTTGAGTGCTGCAGCAGTTTTTTTTATAATGGGCCCCAACGGTTTTTGATTTTTGAACTTTTCCTTTTTTTGTGCGGGACACTGATCGATTACGTGGAATTACGAGAGTTATTTTTTGGACGCATTATTTTTGGTATTTATTTTTTTGCATGAACACTATTTTTGAGAGACATTTTAGGATTTGGACTCTGCATGATTTATTTTTATCGGGTGGATCCGAGTTTAATAATAATCGGCCGTTAAGGCCATACTGTCACGATTTGTCTTGGATGAACCCGGACACAGCACACACACACAGAGCTGGTTTCCAAAGTTTATTGAGACAGCAGGTAGTGGATGATGAAGCCAAAGTCATTTACCAGACAGAGGTTGCAGGGGTACAGGAAACTGGCAGGCGAGAACAGACCGGAGCAGGAGACGAACACGAACGAGACAGGCATGGTGTTCAGGAGACTGAGACGAACCGGCAACAAGGACAAACTGGGGTGAGTCCTTTATAGTGGTGAGAGCAGGTGGAGCGAGTCCGTGGTTGATTGCAGTCCTGTCAGGTGTTCCCAATCAGGGCTGCACTGAGGAAGGAACGAGGAAGTGTTCAGAATGCAGCCTTCAGGCTGCATCATGACACATACGATTGTTTGTTTGTTCATTTGTTTGTTTGTATTAAATATGCCCGGGGTGGCGTAGGCGTCGGTTGGCTGACGTGTCATTTTTTTTTTCTCTCTTTCATTTGTCCTCGTTAAGGCTTAACAGCTGTCACAAATATAGCAAAACCCAAAAAAGACCCCCTTTGTGTTGTGGTATATTGTCCTTAAAGGTGCTCAATGTTACAGCCTGACCTGTCCACTGAAGAAGGGTGTGGCCCTAGGACGGAGGTGGTTAGTAGATCAGTCGTGTCCTACTTATTTAGCTGAAAAGGTCTCACAGGAATTCTAAACAGGGTAATACTCGTTAGATTCAGAGGTCTTTAGAACCCCAGCTAGTCTGAGCTTTAACCCAAAATAGAAAGGAGGGTAGGAGGGGGTTTTTAGTTCAGGTCCGACAAAAACAGTATTGACTGATGGCACTTTTAATTTCGTTGTTCATGTGACAATGATGATAAAGATGTAATCTAAGGCGCAGCTTTTCAAGCTCTGTGCCTCACTGGTTCCTAGTGAAAGTAGTAAAATAAACACTATTTGCCAGCAGATTTTCCAGTATCAGCATAATTTATTCTACCATGTTGTGGCGGTGAAGTGGGCAGACTTTTTTTTTCTTCCATTGGTGCGCTGCACGCAAGAAATAAACAGGGGGAAATATGCATAAATAAAGACTATAAAGGGCTCCTTAAGAGCGAAAAGGAGGAACGAGGAGTCTGAGCTGACACCCTCAATGTTACAAGTCCCTCAAAATACCCCTTAAAGTATGCACCAAAATTACGTGTGCCTTAACTTCTTAAACCCGTGTGGCCCGATCTTGGACCAAGCAGAGCCATGCCTATTTTAGCAATCTCTAAAAGTAGGTCAGAAAGGGTCATGTTTTTTTTTTTTCTAAATACCTCCCAGGAGGATGTCTTAATGTTTATAAAAAAAGACCCTATTTTTTTTGTTTTTACAAATACTTCTGGTTTTACAGTTTTTTGAAAACACAAAATGCCATTTAACTGTCTAGACTGAGTTAGTTTTGCAATCGACGTGCGCACCGAAGCTGACAAAACTCTCCCTCGCTGCTGCTGTGCGCACAATGACACACAGGCTGTCATAGTCCAGGCCGAGGTGCAGGCCGGGTTTTTCTTCTGTCTTCCTCTGCAGGGTTGGACGGGCAGGTGCTCCTCGTCGGAATTGATTGCCACCCTTCTTAAAGAGCTGGAGCCAGGAGGAGGGCGTCAGTTCGTTAACGCTCAGGCATTGGTACAGACCAAGGCCTTGTTCCTAGCCTTGATTCCTCGTGCAAACCCAAGCCTAATCCTGTCTCTATTCCTTCCTCCTAGAAAACCTGGATCCAAGCTCAAGACCACATCTCCGCTGTTCATGCTCCCTGAAGACATCACTGAGACTTTCCGAGTTCACGTTCTGGATATAAATGTCAAGTCTCAGACCTACACACTACGTAAGCCCTCCAACCTGAGCTCGCCTGCCTGTCCACCCTCAGACCACCACCTCTGGAGAAAACCTACCGGCTCTGCACCTACCACCAACTGCACTGGACATCACCCTCCCAAACTCAAACCTCACCGTCAGCCCAGTGAGTTTCTCTGCTACCCGCAAGACAATAATCATTATTCAAACATTCTCCTGCCCGCTGCTCATCTCTCACCTTCCCTTCCTCAGCCCACGAACCCAGAGACCCAGCCAGCAGACATCACCTCTCATTTATTATTTTGTCAATAAAATCCTTAAACCGTTTTCTGCCTCCGTATTTGTGCTCATTCCAGAGTCAATTAATTAAAACATGACACAGGCATTTTCTCACGAGCTGCAGCTGTGACCAATTAACAATGTACTGTTCTGGAAGGGGGGTTCTCCTCTCTCTATGTCTATCACCCTATCAATGGAGAAGCGTGGACTGATCATTTTAGAAGTTTCTTAAACAGATATAAGTCATGATTTTTGGCATTTCTCTTCATTTTATTGAATACATTGTGCACAATAATACATGTTGATGAAATACAAGGTAAATCTTAATACCAAAAGGCTTTTTCATGCGCAGAAGGAGCCCTAAAATGGAAATCAGCACTTTTAATTGACCCGCTTCCATTGTATAAGGTGAAAAACACATTTGGAACAGTTTATATATATAGATATATATCTATAGATATATATCTATAGATATATATCTTCCTTAAGCGCCACCATCCCGATGTAACACCTGACCAATCTCCAATTTGTACAGTTGATATTAAGTGGAGCGGTCCATTTATTATCCTTGGCATAATTTTGCTCTACTTAACACTGTTGCTAAAGGGTTTCTTGAGGCAGTTGTTCTCTGATTCACATTGCAATATATTGACAGTGTCACTTCTGCAACTCAAGTAGATTTCAGTGGGAATGTCATTATACTGAGCTTGTCAGAGTGTGAGCTTCCAAGTGTATTGGCTAATCTATGTGCACACTTAAGAATCAGGGCTGATTACAGCTTTTCGTGATTAGTGACATGTTCATTCTTTCACCTAAGGAAGCTGAAACTCTTATGGAGACACATACATGCTATGGCTAGCACACCCTAGAGACCAGGCACAGATGACAAAATTGACATTGCATAGTCTTACAGTTGAGCAGAAAGGATGGGGGATGATCTAGACCTGCATCTAAGACTGAAGCCGACAGTTCCAGTTAAAATTCCTGTGGCACTCTTAGGTACATATCTCCAACGATCAGATTTTTTTGTCTTTCTTATCTAGCACATTGTTTTTATTGTATGTGGTGGCAAGTTTAACATAGATCCTCATGCTACTTTGTGTCACTATGTTATTATGACTGTGGTACTATGAGGGGAAAAAAAGGTGACTTGTAAGGCTCATGGAACTGCTTCACTATGAGTAGCAACAAATGCCTGTCTTTGCGAATACTAGAACAGACAAATAGTCACGGGACTGCTATGACTGTTTGTGATGGCAACAACAAAAATACTCTCATTTGAAGGATGCTACCAAACAGTCAACAGATAAAAAACAAAGCATGAAGTAGTCCTTAAATGTGTAATATCCTGAAAAACAAAACTTATTATCTACACAAAGACTCGGTTTGAAAAGGTGATAACAGGTATTACTTTATGTGATGGCTAATATTTTTAACGTGTAATTTATCTGTGCAATGTTTATGACCAAATGTTTACAACTATATTACCTATGTATGCTACACCTATGTATGTTTACAACTACATAGGTGTAGCATCTTTTATGTGTGTGTGCAATTGGAGTGATTAAAAAGAACATCTTATATGTTCATCTACATCAAGGAACTTGCAAAACAGGCTAGGATCCTCCTTATCGATCTGTGTCCAGCCCAGATTTTTTGGACTACCATGACTGTTTGCGCTGGCAGCAACAAAAATGCTCCGATTCAAAGGAATATACCAAACAGTCAACAGATAAAACAAACAAAGGGCACGATCAAGAGCAGAAAAGGAAAACAGTGCTTGTTTGGAAGAAATACAATGTGGCGAGATGACCTGTGTTCCCCTTTTGAATAAAAGCTCTAGAGAGCTACAAATACAGAAAACTGAAATTACGCTATGCTTTATTTTCAGTTATTTTTTGTTGTTCTCTTCTGAATAGACAATGTGATGACCACATTATTTCCACGTATGAAGCTGCATTGAATTATACAGTTGAGTGCACGTTTGTGGAGTACTAAGCCAAAAAATTATGAACAGGGTGACATGCATATTTGCGTCCAAATGGGTTGTGCTCATGGATGTGGAGAAGTATAGAAAGGCCTTAAACAGATGGTTTATCTCAATAAAACTTAAACTCTCTACTGCATGCTCCAATCTTGTGAAATTTTGTAGACTAAAGGCCCATTCATACCCTACGTTTGGCCTGCACGTCCGTATTTCTGTTCGTACGTTCTATCCGTTGACTCCTTCATACGTCCGTCCGTTGAGGTGCGCAATAACCAATATGTCCTGTAGGTGGCAGTGCTGGGCGCCAATGATTCGTCATTGATCAAACATGGCGACGGTCCAAGACCTGATTTTGTTGCATTTGCTCCGTAAGCGAAAGAAAAGTAAAAAAAGAGATCGACGGTGGAACGTGAGGCCATTGAATGTCAGTCGCCCTTTTGACGGGGAATTTTGCAGTTTGGTGTTGCCAATGCGGGAGATGGATGACGAGCGGCATTTCCAATACTTCAGGATGTCCGCTCCCACTTTTGACAGGTTGCTGAGGCGCATTTCCCCCCGCATCCAACATGCTGCTTCCCACAGTGCACCGATTGGGGAGGCAGAGCGCCTGGCTGTGACCTTACAGTTCTTGGCTTCTGGGATCAGTCAACAAGCCCTGGCAGCCAGCTACAAGCTGGGGATCTCCACGGTTAGTGGGATTGTGAAAGAAGTGTGTCGCGCTCTCTGGGAGGAACTGCGAGCGGACTTCATGAAGTACCCTCAAGGTGATGACTGGGAGGTGATACGACGTGAGTTCTGGCAGCAGTGGCAGTTTCCAAATTGTATTGGGGCAATAGATGGGAAGCATGTTCGAGTGCGAGCGCCAGCCAACAGCGGAAGTTGTTTTTTTAATTACAAAGGGTTTTTTAGCTTTGTTTTGATGGCTGCCTGTGACGCGCGTTACCGATTTTTTTTTTTGTTGATGTGGGAGCGTACGGGCGGGACAGCGACGCTGGAGTTTTTGCCCGCACAGATTTTGGCGCGCAACTGATCCGAGGTCAGCTTCCCCTTACACCTCACGCACCTTTGCATGGAATGGATATCGTGACCCCACCAGTGTTTGTCGCTGATGAGGCGTTTCCTCAAAAGGTGAACCTGATGCGTCCATATCCAGGTAAGCAAACACATCTCATGAATGAATGAATAAATTAATGACTACCTTGTAATATTTTACATGAAATTACATTGACACAGCAGCTTCAATACTTTGTACTGTAATTATAATATTATAATCTCATCATATGACTAATAAAGTTTGTTTCTAATAATGCATTCTGTTCTTTATATCCTGTTTTACAGGTCCAGTTCTATCAGAGGACCAGAAAGTGTACAACTTGCGGCACTCCAGGGCCAGGCGGGTCATTGAAAATGCTTTCGGCGTTTTAGCAGCCCGGTGGAGGATCCTTGGGCGTGCCATGGAGTGCTGCATAGAAACAGCGGAGGACATAACTAAGGCATGCCTCATCCTCCACAATTTCCTTGCAGCCAACGACCAAGGTTTGACGGAGACTGACCGCTACATCCCCCACACCATGTGCGACAGAGATGGCACGCCTGGTGAATGGAGAGAGTTGGTCCAGGGTGACACCAACTTTCTGAGCTCTCGAGCATGTACTGCTGCAAGGGCTACGCAAGATGGAATGGCTGTCAGAGAAATCTTTAAAGAGTTCTTCCAAACAGACCAGGGCATGATTCACTGGCAAGAACAGAACGTCCGACGTGGGACCCTGGGTCATCATTAGTTGTTTATTAATTTGTTAATTGGCTGTTCAAAATCTATCAAAATCAACCTGTTTTGTTTAGTAGTAGTAACAAGTACATCGAACAATAAAAATAAACCACATCAATCACAATCACTAAAGTTCTTTTTTTATTATTTAAGTGCAAAACAGTGCTGCATAAAGACATCTCTTAAGAGAATACTGTAACATTCTATATATATATATATAAACATATATATATATAAACATAAACATATATATAAACATAAACATATATATAAACATATATATAAACATAAACATATATATATATAAACAAACATATATATAAACATAAACATACATATATATATATAAACATAAACACACACATATATATATATATATATATATATATATATATATATATAAACATAAACACATATATATTTATATATAAACATAAACACATATATATTTATAAATATATATATATAAACATAAACACACATATATATATATATATATATATATATATATATATATATATATATATATTAGTGCTGTCAAATGATTAAAAATTTTAATGGTGATTAATCGCATAATGTCGATAGTTAACTCGAGATTAATCGCAAATTAATCGGATATTTTATCCTTTTATTTCTGAAAGTGTAATAGCCTGTTTGGGCATTTTAATATGCAATTTTGCAATAAATGACACTAATAAAATACATGCTTGTACAAAAAATATTTTTATTTTATTTTTCAAGCACTTTTCAGAATTGGAATGAAAACATCATGGTGCCAAATGTTAAACTCTGGACTATAATGGCTAAATGACTAATCATGACGCCAATATGTTTACACAGTGTGTAAACAAATGTGTAAATAAATACCTGTTTTCATGCCGATATATATTTTTTGCCTCTTAAACAAAGATAGATATGGTATTATGCATAAACATATAAATTAATAAAAATTGTACATTTTAATAAAGTCATAAGTTTTGTTCATTTCTTCTCTCTCTCTCTCTCTCTCTCTCTCTCTCTCTCTCTCTCTCTCTCTCTCTCTCTCTCTCTCTCTCACACACATCTAATCTTGACCTTTCACACCAACAACAATAATTTCTTTGAATATTGTTGCTTGCTGTTTCTATCCATATTCATAGAGTTTAAGCCTGGAAAAAGGTTTTAAATTTCCAGGTCATTCCAGTCTTACACTTTGCTTGCAACTGGGCCAGGAGCTTAATACCCTTGAAAGAGACTGTTTAGGAACTGATTAGTAACTCCAGGTACTTCGTTTGGCAACGTGATTCATCCTTGGTTTGTCAAATACAGAGACAACAAATTAATAAGCATTAAAGTATGGTTTATGGGTTGGGGTTTCTGTTATCAACGTGTAAAAACTCATCTTCAGAACCAATCTCTGCTTAAAATGGTGATCTGCACCATGTAATCTACTTTCAGCAGTTATCACCGGTTATTGCACCGTAAACTGCAGAAAATACGTGCAGAGTTGCTCTGCCTGCCTTTACGTCCTATGGCGGAGGGATATTTCAGCTGGATACACTCAAAGCGTCTAGTGCAGGCAGGTCTCATAATAACCCCTATTTCGTCACTTATTTTAGAGCCCAAATAAGCGATTTCACTTTCAGAAACCTGCCCAAAAAAAACGCAACCCGTGACTCATGAAATTTAGAAGCGCTTTTAGAAAAAAGAAGCCCAAAGTCGCATGTGTCCGAGGGTAAAAGAAACTGTTGGCAACAGTGAGCGCGGGTCTGTATTGCTACAGTTTTCTAGCACTCTTGAAACTACGGAAAGCGCCGACTGTAAAAGAAACACAGTCCGGAGAGCACGGCGGGGGGAAAAACATTAGGGAACAGTGTGTGTGTTTTGACGCGCGATTAACGGCGACAATAAAATTGTCGGCGTTAAAATGGGTTTACGTTAACGCCGTTAATAACGCGTTTAACTGACAGCACTAATATATATATATATATTCATTAGTTTAACTAAAATAATTTAACATATCTAATTGAACAGAACAGTCAAGGGTTGTTATATTTTATAAAAAAACATAAAAAAATGCCAAAGTGCAACAAAACGGGTGAAGATTGACATCAGTGATATGTCAAACATATCAATAGGTCAGCATCAGGCGCTGTATGTCCTTCACCAAGGCCTTGGCATCATTCTCAGGAAGCTCAAGTAAGAAAGCATTCAGGTAAGTAGTAAATGCTGTAAATACATTCTTGCTCTCATCGAGCTTCCTGAGAATGGCGGCATCAATAGGGTCGATGTCATCTGCAGACCTCTTTTTTTTCCTCTGGCCTGGTCTTGGCAAAGCACTCTCTGAGGGTGGAACAGAGGAGGTTCCACAGGCTGGTAGAGGTGATGATGCTGCTGCTGCTGCAGGTGTTGGTGGAGGGGAGTCACTGCATGTCTCACCCATGTCATCATCTTGTTGACACTACAAATGTGTACAAAACGTTACAGACTGTCATTAATTAACTCTAAAAAAAGGACAACCACACTGAAATTATCTTAAGAGGCTAGTCATTAAAACTTGAGAGAAAGGGGGTACGAAACAAATTTATTACAAAACAGAACTTACCGCATTAGGAAAATTGCTCACAGTGGCTCGGTGAGAAATATAGGGGCTCAGCCACACCAGGCGTTGTAAAATTGGAGGGCCTGCTGCAGACATCCCGTTTGCGCCATCGCCGCTTTTTTTACCTGTCACTCTATGGGCGCGCACATAGCGCTCCCTAATTGCGGCCCACTTGGCCTTTGCGACATCCCCTGTCATGCCCAGAGCCTCCCCGATTTCCTGAAAGCTATTCAAAATTTTTTGTTTGTCCCTGTGCCCCGGACACGACACATCGTAGATGTGTGGGTAGTTGCGGACAAGCTCCGACAGTCGTTCCTCGAATCCCGCCATTGTTTAAAGCCCAGAATTCTAACCTTCTTTGTGATTTTGTTGACATTTTGTACTACAAACTCAATAGCGCCCCCACCGTTTCCGGTAGTATTGCTCCGTATTGATTCGTTTCGTCCGTAATCGTAAGCTCCCAGTTTTCGTGTCAAAGTACGGACGAAATCGACGGTTGGAACGTATGAAACACTCCACACGTATCCGTATCCGTCTTTTACGTGAGGTATGAATGGGCCTTAACACTAAGCGCTGCCCTATAGTTAAAATGGTGTAAGACAATGCCACCAGGTGTTTTAATAATAATAATAACAATAATAACTTTATTTATAAAGTACTTTCAAAGCGCTGAATAACTACAAGGAGATAAAAGACAAGAGTACAGCTAAAACACTGATAAAACAGAAGATACAATTTACTACGGGTAGGACAGAGTAAACAAGTGGGTCTTTAACTTAACTTTAAAAACACCAATAGAACCTGCATGCCTGATGTCCTGAGGGAGGTCATTCCACAGGAAAGGGGCTCAAAAAGAGAAGGGACACTCGGCAGCTGTTTTTCTTCGCACTTCGCAGGGATTTTTAGAAGGCTAGTGCCTAGGGACCTGAGCGCTCGAAAATGGACACAAATGCAAAAGGTCCGAGAGGTAAGACCGGTCCAATCCTTTGAAGGCCTTGTGGGTGAGCATCAGAATCTTGAAGTCTGCTCGAACATGACAAGGCAGCCAGTGAAGAGATGACAACAGTGGGGTGATGTGCAGATACAGGGGTTGGACAAAAAAACTGAAACACCTGGTTTTAGACCACAGTCATTTATTAGTATGGTGTAGGGCCTCCTTTTGCGGCCAATACAGCGTCAATTCGTCTTGGGAATGACATATACAAGTCCTGCACAGTGGTCAGAGGAATTCTAAGCCATTTTTCTTGCAGGATAGTGGCCAGGTCACGACGTGATGCTGGTGGAGGAAAATGTTTCCTGACTCGCTCCACCAAAACACCCCAAAGTGGCTCAATAATATTTAGATCTGGTGACTGTGCAGGCCATGGGAGATGTTCAACTTCACTTTCATGTTCATCAAACCAATCTTTCAACAGTCTTGCTGTGTGTATTGGTGCATTGTCATCCTGATACACGGCACCTCCTTCAAGATACAATGTTTGAACCATTGGATGCACATGGTCCTCCAGAATAGTTCGGTAGTCCTTGGCAGTGACGCGCCCATCTAGCACAAGTATGGGGCCAAGGGAATGCCATGATATGGCAGCCCAAACCATCACTGATCCACCCCCATGCTTCACTCTGCGCATGCAACAGTCTGGGTGGTACGCTTCTTTGGGGCTTCTCCACATCGTAACTCTCCCGGATGTGGGGAAAACAGTAAAGGTGGAATCATCAGAGAAGAATACATGTTTAAAATTGTCCACAGCCCAAGATTTGTGCTCCTTGCACCATTGAAACCGGCGTTTGGCATTGGCACGAGTGACCAAAGGTTTGGCTATAGCAAAATGGATATTGACCCCCGTGAAGCTCCCGACGGACAGTTTTGATGGAAACAGGAGAGTTGAGGTGCACATTTAATTCTGCCGTGATTTGGGGAGCCGTGGTTTTATGTTTTTTGGATACAATCCGGGTTAGCACCCGAACATCCCTTTCAGACAGCTTCCCCTGCGGCAGGGGCGCAGGGGAAGCTGTCTGAAGGCCATGGGCCCTGGGGCCTCTGGCCCTCAGGGCCCATGGCCGGGACCACTTCAGCGTGGCTGGCTGCCGGCGGATCCCACGGGCTCGTCCCCGCGGCTCTTGGGGGCGTCGGCATTGCGGTGGCTGGGGGATTTCCTCGGGGTCGTCTCTCCTCTTGCAGGGGGGGTTGCAGATTTCCTGTGATGGCCTCTCTTGGGCGCACTGCTTTGGGGGCCCCTTTGGGAGTCCGGGGTTATGGGTCCCCTGACCCCTGCCTCTGTGCTCGGGGAAGGCGGGTCTTTGGTTCTCCACAACCACTATCGAGCTATTTCCTTTTGGATAATTTTCACCTAAACTAGTGCACTCTCACAAACTCCCACAGGTGCAGGGTTCCAGGTATTAAGTGTTCACTTATATACAGAAAGCCTGTAATTTATTTGTTTATTTTCTTTCACTTTCTTTTTTCAGGTATCACATTACACATGTCAGCTTAAATAATAATACATATGATTTAGCAATGGCGTCAAGGTGTTACTCTATCTGTTGCTTTATGTCTGTTGGTTGTGCTGTTCTTTTTGCGTCTCTTTCCAGGTGATGGAGCAGACAGAGGACGTTTTATCATTCTCTCCCTTTTATCTCTTCTTTCTTTCACCTCTTCTCTTTCTTTTTTTCTCTTCTTGTTCTTCCTTTACTCTCCTACTTTCCCATTGTAGTGTGTCAGGATGCAGCTTGTAGGCTGCAGTCTGAGCCTCGCTGCCTCTCTCCCTTCCCTGCTCAGAATAATTGGTTCCACCTGTCAGGCTGCAATCAACCCTCACTGCTCTCACCTGGTTCCACCCTTATTTAAACTTACCTTATTCTGCTCTCGTCGCCGGTCTGTAGTGTCCACTCCTGCCTCAGTCTCTGCCAGTATCCTGTGTCAGCTCAGTTTTTGTTGCAGTCAGCCTGAAGTCGTTGCTTCAACATGGTTTTTGTTCAGTCGTTTCTCTAAGACTCTGCTCAGCTCTGCTTCATCGGACGTTCTCAAGTTCTGCAGCTGTTTACACGTTCTCAAGTTCCTGCTGCAGTTCCACGTTCTCAAGTTCCTGCTGCAGTTCCACGTTCTCAAGTTCCTGAGCTGTTTCCACGTTCTCAAGTTCCTGCTGCAGTTCCACGTTCTCAAGTTCCTGCTGCAGTTCCACGTTCTCAACTTCTGCAGCTGTTTCCACGTTCTCAAGTTCCTGAGCTGTTTCCACGTTCTCAAGTTCTGCAGCTGTTTCCACGGTCTCAAGTTCTCCGCTCCAGAGTTCCTCCCGGTCAGTCTCTCTGCGATCCTCCTGCCGGCCAGCTTCTGCACCCTACATCTCCGTCAGTTAAAAGACTCAGGTTCTTCTCGTCATCCATCATCCACCCTGCTCAATAAACTCACTTCTAAGAACTAGCTCTGTGTGTGCGTGCTGTGTCCGGGTTCATCCAAAGACAAATCTTGACATAGTGTCCATATAATTTGAAATTCTCCCTGCAGGAATCACAATAAAGCTATTTACATGCACAAATCAAGCGGAGCACATTGGCGTAAGCTGTTTTCTCCACTTGTGAAAGCAAAATCTGTCGAGCTCTATTTGGCATTAAGACATCAATTCTTATTGCCACATTGCTAGACAGGACACTGGGAAAAAATAAATAAATAAATAAATAAAAAAAATAAAAATAAAAAAAGACAGCTTCCTCTTGCGTCCACAGTTAATCCTGTTGGATGTGGTTCGTCCTTCTTGGTGGTATGCTGACATTACCCTGGATACCGTGGCTCTTGATACATCACAAAGACTTGCTGTCTTGGTCACAGATGCGCCAGCAAGACGTGCACCAACAATTTGTCCTCTTTTGAACTCTGTTATGTCACCCATAATGTTGTGTGCATTGCAATATTTTGAGCAAAACTGTGCTCTTACCTTGCTAATTGGACCTTCACACTCTGCTCTTATTGGTTCAATGTGCAATTAATGAAGATTGGCCACCAGGCTGGTCCCATTTAGCCATGAAACCTCCCACACTAAAATGAGAGGTGTTTCAGTTTCATTGTCCAACCCCTGTATTTCCTAGCTTTAGTTAAAACAAGGGGAGCCGCATTCATAACCGTCTGCAAATCTCTAAAACTTTTCCTTGGTAAAGGAAAAAATCAGAGAAACATTGAGCAACACAAGGTGAAGCAACTAAGTAGACTGATGAGCTACCCAAGGAAGAAGTGATCAGGTTTCTAACTGTATCAACTCTGTTTTTAAAAAATATTAAAAAGTCATGAGCTGTCAAGATTGTACACTTGGTAGTTGGTTTAATCTCAACAATTGTGACACAGTATTGAATAAGAATTTTGAATTATGCTTGTGATAAGATTAGAGAAGTAAGTTGCCTTAATTGAGGACATGAAGTGTTGAAAAAAGGTCAGAGCATCCCTCCAAGCCTGCAGAAATACAACTAATCTAGAGGATCGCCAAAGGCGCTCGGCTTGTCTGGAATTTCGCCTCAGTCTTAAGTTCTTCATTGAGCCAGAGCACAGGATTATTATTGGGCCTTTTGAAATCTATGCAGGAGCGACAGAGTCCATTAGTACAGTGAGTGCATTGTTCAAGTTCATTGTAACATAGGGATTTTTTCATTAAACAAATGTACTCTTAAAGTTGGATTTTTCCAAAATGTTCAGTGTTAGATTATGCTGCTTTAGTAAAAGTTGAATTTATTTTAAGGTATTTTAGAAATATTTACTGAGGGCATCAACAAATGTGTCTGTGTCTATTTGTTGTTCAATGAAGATACCTTTCTTGCATATGGCTTGCTCTTCTTGATGGATGTATGGGCAGATGGATTTATCTGTGTAAGAGACTTTAATTACACATGCAGATAGATCACATACATCGTCTCCCAGCTGTTACGCCATGCATGATCTGCTTTGACAATTAAAAGGGAGGCTAAAAAGGAATCTGACCAAGCATAACATTCCTCATCATGTTCCAATTTATTTAATAAATACATTGTTTACTCTCCCCTACGGGCTACTGGCTCAGACCAACATTCATTAAAGCTTCTTCACACAGGATGTCAATTATTAATTCTTCCATTCATGACTGTCCATTAGAATTCATGCTTCACAGCACACAGGAGAGATTGTGACAGGCTTTGTAAATAGATTTCAGAGAGCAAACGTGTTTTTAATAAAACAAACTTTTGCACCTTTGAAAAACCCTTTTATAACACTGCCTCTCATGTTGCTTGCCAGATGAAAAATTAAATGGATTGCAAAATGGCTTATTTATAACAGATGATTGCTTATTGGAATTTCTGGTAGTGCAGGAATAGTGAGGAGGTTGTTTATGTCATTTGAAAGTTAATGAAGAATGCAAAGAGATCTTCTTCCCCTGCTGGTGCACAGAGACACTTGCAAAGTCTCTCCTGTAAGTTCCTTGACACATATGAACATAAAAGATATCCTTTTTAATCATTCCGATTTATGTAGCATGTAATATACTTGTAAACATTTGGCCATGAACATTGTGCAGATAAATTACGTGTCACAAATATTAGCCATCACATAAGGTAATGCCCATTATGACCTTTTCAAAGGTTTTTGGGTAGATAATAGGTTTTGTTTTTCAGGATTCTCCACAATTCAGGCCTACTTGGCAGCAGAGCTAATGTTGGCGACTAAATTTAGTCTTTTGGATGTTGTTGCATTTCTGCATGAAGATATAATATAATAATAAACCATACACCAAATCCCCCAGATATTCAACTCTGCACTTTATAACTTATATTCCATGTTGTTGTTTTTTTTGTTGTTTTTTCAGAAAGAATGGGGTCACTATTATAACAAACATAACAGTAGCTTCTTTGTGGAAGCGTTTTTTTCAGGGGAGCAGACAATTCTTCAATTTTGTTAGAAAGTGTAATGATGCGGTCTGATCCTGCATGAGTCTAATGTCATTCCCTGCTCCTGGCACTGCCTGGTAATCAAGGTCTGAGCAGTTACACCTGTGGCAGCTCATATTGAGGGGATTCAATGCACCTGGGATGAGCACTATATAGTCCAGGCTCTTCCTGTGTGTAACTACCAGATTATTGAAAGCCCCCGGTGTTTAGCTTATTAGTTTGTGTTTCCCAGGGTTTGTGCATCTGTCTGTTTGTCACCTATTTAGTATTTTTCCTGCCTGCCTGTCTTCAGTTCAGCTAGTAATTTTATTTCATCATAGTCTGTTTATTCATTATGGTTTTGTATTCTTGTTAGGTTCTGTTTTCCTCCTGTCCCTGTCATATCATTGGTCTCCCTCAGCCTAATCACTGTCATATCTATCACCTGTTGCTAATTACTCTCATCTGCCTTCCCCTCTGTTTAATTCCCTATCTTAACTACTGGTATCCTCCCATGCCTTACTGGATCCTCCATTATGCTACCTCTGTCTCTGGTCTGTTCCTTGTTTGAATCCAAGTATTTTTCTTTGCCTACCCTGCCTGTAGGTTTGCTACTTGGTTTAATGAATAATCATTAATTTCATCTTGCGGCTCCCAAGGTATTGTTTGCACTTTGGTCCATCAACAAACACTATAACCATGACAGTGACGCTTAGATCACACATATGTGGATTTTGTAACTTTTAAAGGTTATTGCTTGCACCAGATCTTTTAGGGGGTTCATAGCAAAGGAGGTGAATACAAATCCATGTCAATTTTAATTTTGTATTACTTTTTAAAAAATGTTGTCATATAACGTCACCAAATTAGACTATCTTTTGCCCCTCCATCACATAAGGCTTAAAAAACATTTAAAGTACAGATTTGAGTGTTACAATACGATTTTGAGTACTTCTCAGCGGTTGTTGACTAATGTTTCTACATATAGCAAAATTCTTAATCATTTAGCTTAAAATAGTTTAGTGTGACATTAAATTTCCAAATAATTGTTCTATTGTTATTCATATTTTGCTGGTCAATTAATATTATACTTGTGATATAAAAAACTGTTAAAAATGAGTAAAATTGGTATTCTACATACTTGAATTATTATTCTTAGATTTTTTTTTTTTTTTTTTTTATTGTGAAGGTGCTCTGAGATTGAGTCTAAATTATTCCATAAATTAGTTTGATGGAGTACTGGAATCTTTACACTTCTGGTGTTAAATGAAACATAATAAGAAGATCTGAATTGTCTAAATTAGTTATGTAATGATACTAAGTAGTATCATTGTGAACAAAGGGGGATATATATATAAATAAAACAATGGTGTTCCTAATTTCTTTATATTGGAATCTTTTTTGTCTATAAACAGGATTTTTTATCATAAATCCCAAATAAAATTTAATTGATGTTTTATATGTTTATTTTGAAGACTATATGTAATTGTGACAATGAGTATATTATACATA
Organism: Fundulus diaphanus; assembly: GCA_037039145.1. Classification (NCBI taxonomy): domain Eukaryota; kingdom Metazoa; phylum Chordata; class Actinopteri; order Cyprinodontiformes; family Fundulidae; genus Fundulus; species Fundulus diaphanus. Next base: position 12,583,074 of record CM073121.1, on the reverse strand, counting down.
CTAACAAAGTTAGACGGTGAGGATAAAGAAGGAGATGCAGATGTTAAATGTTAAGGAAACATACTTATTTAAATGCCTATTATCAAAAGGAGCAGATGCTGATTAAAGAATCAATGGGTTCAGCAGAACGATTAATACTCATCTCTTTTACATGATAAATGATAAAAGGCAATGTACAACATAACCGAGAAGACAACAAATTGCCCTGGACAGTGACGCTAACAAGACAAAACAGCACACAAGAGAGACACATGGAGAATGTATCAAATTGGTGAGGCATAGCAGGACCCGGAAAAATCAATTTACTCGACTGTAATTTCCAATGAGAAGATTCTTCACTAATGCAGACCTGGTCAGCTCTGGTCAAATAAACCAGCCTCCAATTTGCACCACTGATGGTATCACCTCACAATAAACCATTGATCCCCAACCCATCCCAATTTATTCTCCATGAAGAGCAGCAGTTTATTGCACACTTAGCAGAAAAACAAAAGACGGCCTCTACCTACCTTACAAAGTTCTTCTTTTATTCACCTCCTGAATTATATTTTTTTGTTTTGTTTTTTGTAGCAAGAATGGTATTATGAGATATACCTGCAGCAATATGTACTATATATGTTAGGATAGAATTAATATGAGTGTTTCTCATTTAGAAATTTGCAATTATCAATGTCAGCTAAAGTCTGTTTGGACAGAATGTACAGTGCTGTCCGTAAGTTTACGTACATTGGTCATACGCATGAATGTTAGGATGATTTTAAGCTTTAACCTTTGTATTTGTTTGATGCAATTACAATGATATTTTTCAGGGTAGGCTCATTTCAAAAAAAGGAAAGACAAACATCTTGAATTTTAAAAACAAGAGTTGGGTGCACAAAAGTTACCTATTGGTCAGCACCTCTCAGTCCACACTGAATGTTATACTCACTCTGGAGACTTGCAATGTTGTTCCAGCAGTTCAGGTATGGGTAGTCTTGAGCATGTAGGGATTTTGGCATTTCCTTAACATTATAACCAATTTCCTGTATTTACAAACATAATACTAGTTCCAAAGGTTCTTGATACGATTAGAAATTATTTACACTATCTCTCACATGCTAATGACTGTTTTCAGACTGTTAGTTTCTCTGGGAATGTTTGGGCATCCATGCAAATTGTCTAGTAATTTTATTTGAAGATTAAAGTTTTTGCTAATGACTATTTGCACACTTTAACTTCTCTGAGAATTTATGTCTAATACATTCATGCAACTGGACAGTGTTTTTTATTATCATGAACTGACTGCTTCCTGTCTTTTTTACTGGAGCAATAATTAACTTGAAAATTTTGTCCTGTAAAGTGACTGCTATCTGTCAATTTTGACTCGAACATTTAAATCTTATCACATTGCTAAGAGCTATTTGAAAGTTTTTAGCTGTTCAGGAAGTGTTATCGGTGTATTCCACTTAAACATTATGTCTTGTTTGTGTCTGTGCCTTATGTGAGAATTCCGAGTCAGTATCTGACCAAAAGTTCATTACTTTTACACAATAATTATAAAGATTCATGGTTCTTGGAGTTTAGAGTTTGTGTTAGAAAGTTGAAACTTGGACACAATTGGCTGTCAAAAAACAGTGATCCCAAATACACATCAAAGCTGGGTTTGATATGTCTTGTTAAATGGCCTTATCCCAGTACCAATGGAAATGTGTGAATTATGCTTAAAATCTTGGTAGGTTTATATGGAATGAAACTATCTTATTTAAATAAAGTATCACTTCGGATAAGAGGAGTAGCCAAATATATCCACATGGCATAGTGCCAGAAACTGATGTCGATGATTGTGTGGTCTCCTCACTCATGTGGCTGGAGTGTGTCAGAAGTTCCTGCAAGATGAAGGCATTGATGCCATGGACTGACCCGCCCATTCCCCAGACCTGAATCCAATTGAGCACATCTAGGACATCATGTCTCACTCCATCCACTTTGCACGACAGACTGTCCAGGAGTTTGTGGATGCATTAGTCAAGGTCTGGGAGGAGATCCCTCAGGACCTGTGGCGTGCACAGACATTTTGGGGGGCAGGTGCTCAGGAGGGGGGCACTTTTTAGCGCACGTGGAACACTTAATTATAAAAAAAAAAATACACACGCATGTTGAATGAAATTTGACTTTTATTTGTAACATTCTCTAAACGTGAGTTTTCAATGGAAAAAAGTCACACCACCACCAACAGAACAGACTAAAGCGTACTACTTTAAACCAGCATCCTCCTTGGTGCCATGTCTTTAAAGATGTTGATGACCTCGCTGTGGTTTACCTCAATGTCTTTTTCAATGGCAAGCAGAAGAAGGTCAGAGAGCCTTTCTTCTCCACACAGGCTTCTTAGTTTAGTTTTGATGATTTTCATATTGGAAAATGATCTTTCAACTGAAGCTGTCGTCACTGGTAATGTTGCATATATTTGGATAATTTTGACAAAGGCAGGAAAGATCAGCTGGCCATTGTTTTCCCTCAGTATTGAACATATTTCTTGTAGGTTCTTTGAAGTAAAGCTGGAGTGGAAGACCTTTAGTTCTGTCTTAAGCTGCTCCTCATCTTCTCCATAGAACTCACAGAGAATGTGCACAGCTTCCATGGCAACGGTGTTTGGTGTGCCTACCCAGTTAGCATGTACAGTTAAGGGCTGGAATGACTCAATGATTCTTGATGTAGGGCTTCCAGTGTTCTCCCCTTTGAATCTCCTGTTCATCTCCTCAATCATAATATCCAGGAAGGTGAAGTACACGCTACTCCTGAAATATGCCTCCACTGACTCAAACTGAGCTCCTACTTGAGACACTGTTGGGTTGTGTTGGAAACGCACTGGCACTTTCCGTTTCCTCTCTTGACCAGGCACCACAGGGTTACTAACCCTAACCAGTCGCGAAAAATGCTTGTTTGGTGCTGCCGAATGAGACATTTTAATGCACAACAAAATGATTTTGCTTGATCTGTATATTACCTGGCTAATGGGGCAGGGGAGAAGCAGCCTGTCAGCGACCGTTCTTGCTATCTGAAGACGCTTACTGAACTGCTATGATGCTGCGCATCTGGCATGCCCTGCGGGCGACCGCGCGAGTTCACGTGACAAAGGAAGAGAGATAGGCTGGTCGGGTGTGCGCAAGGAGGTGTCTCATTTCGGGGCATTGTTCAGTTGTTTTTAATGGCTCAGGTTTTCAAAAGATCATTTCAAAACCGACCTCAGTAAAATCTTAATAATATTAATAATTAAAAAAAAAAAACGAATTTCAAAAAGGCATTTTCGTTGATAAAGGGCAAACTTCCTAGTGCTTTAGCACCACCTAGTGTCTATGTATGCATGCCCCTGCTCAGGACACCATCTGCCACCTTATCAGGAGCATGCCCAGGCATTGTAGGGAGGTCAAACAGGCACGTGGAAGCCACACACGCTACTAAGCCTCATTTTGACTTGTCTCAAGGGCAATACATCAAAGTTAGATCCGCCTGTCATGTCTTTATCCACTTTACTTTTGAGTGTGGCTCCATATCCAGATCTCCATGGGTTAATAAATTTGATTTCCAATGATAATTTTTGTGTGATTTTATTGTCAGCACATTCAACTATGTAAAGAACAAAGTATCTAATAAGACTATTTCATTTATTCAGATCTAGGATGTGTTATTTTAGTGTTCCCAGATCTAGGATGTGTTATTTTTTTTGAGCCGTAATATAGCTCAGTTGGTAGGGTGTCAGGGATTCGAATCCCGCATGGGGCAATATGTTTATATGCATACGTGTACATAGTGTGCATATGTATATAGTGGGCTTTTAACATCATCCAGTGTTGGTCCTTGGGCAAGATCATTACGGTTAACTGCCTACATCATATAGATGATGAGGGCACATAAACGGAGAACCATACAGACTCAGACGTTGCCAGTCAAACAAGGTCTGCGCCAACTTTTGAGGAACTAGGACACTTGACAAATGGGCTACTGGAACACAAAGGCAGTTGACTCGAGAAGAAAATAAGGCACTATTGGAATGCAACTACTACTCATGTAGCCCTATACAATGGGGCTACATGAAAATACTGTGGATGTTTTGATACCCACAGTGTAGACTAGCAGTGAACCAGCTAGGGACTCAGTGTTCCAACGTTCACAAACAATCCAAGAGATAGTTTCACAACTATAGCAAGGGGGAACTAAGACACACAGTCAGATAAGGGGAGTTAACTTCAACCCCCCAGAGATTGTACATAAGTCCCAATGATGCAAGAACAACTGAATGTGAGAATGTCTAACCTAAGAGATAAGATCATGGCTAAATTGGGAACCTGTCAACCCTGATGTCGACTTGTGAAGCTACATGAACTGCCTCCACAGGATCTCCTAGATGATGTGAATACAGCACTAAGTACCATCCTACTGTGACCATCACAGAGACCAATGAACTGATGTACAGTGCAGCACTAGTGATCCTTGAGCTGCTTGGCAAAGGTAACATTAAGACCAGCCATAATGAACAATGTCCACGATCAAAGAGAATGTTATTGAAGCCAAAATCAAGGCAACACGGAAAGAAGGAAGCCAATTGTCAGAACTCCACAAGGCTGCAACCAGATAAGGAATCCTCCAGAAATGCAAACAGATACCCATACCTGAGGCCCTGGAAACTGCCAAACAAAGACTCCTGGAGTAATGTGACGGATGGTGACAAAGAGAGGGATGGTCTTACACACAGAGGGGGCTGCATTCCCAGAAGGGAGAATAGCAGATGTTTAAGAGAGATACAAATGGAAACCATGAAGAGGCCACAAGGAAAACAGCAACAGCCAAATACCTGCAACGAGTAAGGCAAGTTCTGAGAAGTCAGCTGAATTGCAAGAACAAGATCCGGGCAATCAACAGCTATGCCTTGCCAGTAGTAAGATACCCTGCTGGGGTAATAAGTTGGTCAAAGGAGGCGATCCAGACCACTTATGTTAAGACACAAAAGCTGTTCTTCATGCATGGTGGATTCCACCCCAAATCCAGTATCCTCAGGCTTTACACTAAGCACAAAGAAAGAGGCAGATGCTTAGTGAGCATCAGAGGCACCAACGAAGAAGAAACATCCAAGCTCCAAGAATATATCAGGAGATGGCCCCAAGGGATGAAGCACTCAATGAATGTCTCAGACAATGGAAGCTGGAAGAGAAGGAACTGAAGAAACGTGGGAGGAAAAACCCCTGCATGGGATGTACCACCGACAGATAGCTGAAGATAACAGCCATTGTGATCAATGTGGCCTTACCAAGTGATGGAAACATTAGGGAAAAAGAGCATGAGAAACAGAAGAAATACCAAGGGCTCAGGAAATAAACTAGAAAGAGCCTGAAAGGTGAAGACAACAGTAGTTGTCTGTGGTCATCGGAGCACTCGGGGCAGTAACCCAAACTCTGGAGAAGTGGCTTCAACAGATAAATGGAGAAACATCAGACATCTCAGTCCACAAGAGCGCAATCTTAGGAACAGCTAAGATCCTAAGAAGAACCCTCAAGCCCCAGGCCTCTGGGACCTGAGCTTGAGAAATGGAGAGCAACCTACCCTGCTCAGGAGTAGGGCGAGGGCGTGAGAGGTTTTTTGTATATATACAATATTGTATATTTGTATATAAATATATATATATATCTTTGCAGGTGTAGAAGCAGACTCACAGGACGTTATCATGCTCTCTCCCTTCCCTCTCCTCTTTCACCTCTTTTTCCCTTTTAGCATTTTCTCTTATCTGTTTCTCTCCTTTTTTTCCTCTTTTACCTTCCTGTGTCCATAGCAACATCCATCCATCCATCCATTTTCTAAGACGTCTATCCCTTGTGGGGTCGCGAGAGGTGCTGGTGCCTATCTCCAGCTGTCAATGGGCGAGAGGCGGGGTACACCCTGGACAGGTCGACAGTCTATCGCAGGGCAACACAAACAACCATTCTCGCAAACACTCACACCTAAGGAGAATTTTAGAGAAGCCAATTAACCTAATGTCATGTTTTTTGGACTGTGGGAGGAAGCCGGAGAGAACCCACGCATGCACAAGGAGAACATGCTAACTCCATGCAGAAAGACCCAGGGCTAGGGTAGGACTTGAACCCAGGACCTTCTTGCTGCATGGCCACTGTGCATCCCCCATAGCAACATGCTAACCATTAACTGTAGTCTTTTTTTTCTTTTCTCTCCCACTTTAGAACCATGCCAAAATATCAGAATGGTGTCTGCTGTAGGACAAATAAGATCAAATTGGTTCCGAAGACCCTTGGTGGTGGCATTAAGTTTTCATACCTCTCATCACATCTCAGCTCAGGTCACACAGACTCATCTGTTCCCACACCAAGCACAGCTTTCACTGAAATAAAAGACACACCTATTATCTCTTCTGAAGAAGAGACTGCATACAGTTGGCAAAAAAGTAAAGAACTAAGCTTATGGGATTCACTGAAAGATGGGTTATAGCAAGTGTCCTACAACATCTGCAATATTTGCAAAGAACACGCTGAATATTGCTGTTTGGAATGCAGCAGTATTAGTGTTTTTTCCAAGACTTGCAGCAAGTGAATACACCACAATTCACTGCACCTTCCAGAGAAATGGAATGTAAGTTATTTTTTCCTGGAATTTACTTGTAAAAATTTCAATTCTGAGTTATTGAATGAGAATTTTGTTTTTCTTTCTCCTTTTCTTGTCTCTTCAGAAAACCTACTATGAGGCAGCTTGGCTGCAGTAAGTTCTGCATTTAACTGGAGATCACAGTGTCCATGGAGTGTACTCCAGAGATATCAACATTTTTGTGAGCACTGGTGTGTTCTTATATTTAATTGTTAATAAGACTATTTCTTTTACAAAAAATGTAAATGTTTTAGTTACATTCTGGTGATCATGTAATTACTTCACTAATCTTTTGTCACCTAAATTTGTGTTTAGGAATTCTTTTTAATATTTGCAAGATAGTTGGGATTACTTGTTACTTGTCTTTCAAGTTATTTATACTTGAATTAACAAGCATAGAAAAACATTTGAATTAGTACATTAGGGGGGAAGCTCAGGTTTGGGGACAAGGTATGAATGGCAAGGCTGAGATGTTTTGGACATGTTTAGAGAAGGGATATATCAATCCATTATTTTCTGATTACATGGGGTCAGGTCAGAGGGACATAAGGTTAAGAGGAGCCCAGATTTCTCCCCAGTCACTTGGACCTAGCCAGGCCATTGTCTTTCTGCGCTATTCCACTAAATTCAAATCTTGCCTACCGCACCGTCTGTGCTTTCTCCCAGTCACTTGGATTGTGCGGTAGAATTTAAACCGAGCATGTCAGCGAAGAGAAGGAGAAGTTGTGAATGATAATGTTGATTTTAGACTTGGACTTAGACATTTTGTATGTACAAAGTGCATACAAAACGAAATTTCGTTTCATACAGCTTACGACAATGTAATGAGATTGCAATTGAAATAAGATAACATTACAATATAAAGTGCAGTAGTGATAAGAATGTAATAATGCAGGAGAAAACATTTTTTAAAAAGGTGTGCTGAAGAATGTTCAACAATGTTGGCAGTGCAAATTACTAATGGTGCAAAAATGCAGTAAATGTTCAGTTGTGTGCTTTTAAATTTAAAAGGGTTATAAAAGTTCAGCAACATTGGCAGTGCAAAATAATGATGCAAAATGGCCATAAAGTTCAGTTATGTGCATGTGTGATGCAGAGTTCAACAGTCTGATAGCAACCAGGAAAAAGCTGTTGCAGAACCTAGGGGACCTGCAGCGGATGCAGTGGAGCGTGGCGAGGCCGGTTCTTCCTGAAGTCGACAATAATCTCCTTCGTCTTCTCCACGTTCAGGATCAGGCTGTTGTCTCTGCACCAGCCCACTAGCTGCTCCACCTCCTCTCACCTCATGATGTGATTGGTGGTGAACCTGGGGACGCAGTTATGCGTCATCAGAGTGAACCGCAGGGGGCTCAGGACGTAGACCTGAGGGGAGCCTGTGCTGAGGGTGATGACATTAGAGGTGTTTTGTCCGACCAGGACTGACTGAGGTCTGTTGGTGAGGAAGTCTAGCAGCCAGTTGCGAAGGGGTCTGCTGAAGCCCAGATGTTCCAGTTTTTCCACCAGATGCTGTGGGATGATGGTGTTGAATGCTGAACTGAAGTCCAGGAACAGCATCCGCACATGGGAGTTCTTCTCCTCAAGGTGTGCCAGGCTCACCTCACTCAAGGCGTCAGACACCCCCCTTAACTCCACTCTCATTGGTTTTGCTGCCTTAAATTCCGCCTTCCCTCTTCCTGATTGCCTGTTTTCTATTGCATGTGTGTGCGTCAGTGTTGTAGTACTCGAGTCCGAGACTCGAACTCGAGTCCGAGTCATTAGCTAAATTTAGAGACTCGTGTCTTGACTTGGACTTGAGCACTGATGACCCGAACTTGGACTCGGACTCCTACATTCAGATCATTCTGACTCGGAAATTGAGAAAAAGACTCGACTTTTTTTATATGATTAGGCTATAATTTTAATATGTCATTAGAATATTATTTGGTGTATGATTTTAATATCTAAATGGCGCAACCGCGCACGTGACGTCACCATCTCATGAGCAACGCCCCTTGCCGCTAAGGTAGGGCAAACAGTGTGAGAGCGCACGTAGCAACCAGCCATTACACGTGCAACAGATACAACGATATGACCGACTTTTCCGCTGTTAAACTTTCACAAGAGGATGTCCAGGCGCGCATTTTACTGGTAGAACTGTGGAACAACATACCTACGTTCAGCTCAAACGATGGCTTGAGTGTCGAGGTCTTAGAAAGCCTGGAAAACGGGCCGAGTTGATAGAAAGGTAAGTCAATGTTTTTCTCCTGCTCGCCGTTCATGGCGTCAGCGGCTGTTTTTTTCTGTTTGTAGTCACCGTCCAGGAATCGGTATAAATTGTCCGGCCCGCCGAACAATTTAGTCCGGTGGCCAAATGCATTATCATTATCCAACGGCTGTATCTCCTCGCTGCATCTGCACCAGATTTTTTGTGAGTCATGAGGGAACGCTGCCGAACGCGTTTGTGTGAATCGCCCGGTGGACGGGCGAGGAAAATGCGTGACAGCATCTGCGGTGGCGGGCGGCCACCGCCGGCCGGCCAGCACCGCGGCGGTGGCCAATAGGCCGGAGCGCGCTTGGGTGCGAGGGCCGATCGACGCCGCTTGCGGCTTTAACATCCTTCATATGCGGCCTATCAGCGTACCTCGAGTCGCTATTGTACGTTCCATAACAACAATGTTTAAAAACCATGGTTAGGAGACGTCTTAGACTTAGAAAAAGCAGTCGTTTTACCGAGTAAAACCAAGGGTAACGTACAGCACAAGAGTGGAGGAAAACACATATTTGCCCTACCTGTACGTGATATGACGTCACGTTCTAAAAATAGCTCGCTAGCGGAACACCATTATTAGTGCAATGGAATGTTAGTGCTTCATGTCATACATCACACGTCACGGCATGTTCCTACAACGAACTTGGATCAATAGTGACTCGACTCGGACTTGACTCGGATGAGTAGTGGACTTGACTCGGACTCGACTGTGATTTTTTTTTTTTATGACTTGGACTTGACTCGGACTTGAACACTGGAGACTCGAACCTGGACTGGGACTCGAGGCATAGTGACTTGACTACAACACTGGTGTGCGTGCATGTTTTGTTTGTTATCAAAACAAACAAAACATGCCCCCCCCCCCGTCAGTCGTCTGCCGGCCAACAACTCAGCGCCTCGCCTAAACAAATTCCTGCGGGAAACACTGCACGCTAAAGCTAGTTTCATCGGCCGAAGCCGCCATGTTCTTTAGACTGAACTGTCGCGTTCTCGTTGCGTCACACCTCAACCCGCCTCAAAGCCAACGCTGATTGGCTTTAACGGAAAGTAGCCAGACTGATCTGCGAGTGAAACCTTATAAGCTCGCGAGATCAGGATGGTCTCACGAGGCTACGAACCACCCCCCGGAAGCCACACATTTCTTCTGCTATAACCCCAAAACAAACTACTTAAAGAAACAGTAAGTGTGCAACAGCACTTAGCAATAAAGTCTAATACGGATCAGTACAATACATTTTATTTATTGATTAAATTTACAGTTTTTGATTTTAATTTTTACATAGGAAATGTTTATTTACATGTCTTTATGGTGTGGGGAAAAACACTGTCAGACCGCCATTACATTTTTCATCTTGCACCTCAAGATGGTAGCTTGCACCACACTTTGGGAATCCCTGCCCTATAGGATAACAAAGTTTTATTAGAGGGATAAAACAAAACTTCCAATTATTTTTTTTATTCGTTGTTCCTCTTTTTAGGCTGTCCATGCAACTGTAGAGTTTATTTTTGCTCATGTGAACTTGAGGCTTGCACTTTGTTAAAGTATGGTCTTTGGCCTGCACACCGGAGAAGTCTCAGACAGCCTTTTCAGTAGCTCTTCTTGAGTTGGTTCATCATTATTCTTTAGAGTACCAGGTCTCTGTTCAGGGTTTTTGCAACACATTACAGTGGAACAACAATCTGACTCTTGTGGAGGTAATGTAAAAAAAGTAATTTCCAACTAAATACGTCATGTCTGCGAATTGTCACTGATGGCATGGTCAATAGATAAGATATGTTAGTTCATTGAATAAGTGAAGATTGTAATATGAACAGGTAAATTGCCAAAAAAAAAAATAGTATTGTGAAAAAGTAAAAAAAATATATTAGCAAGTAAATAACTGTGTACTTTTACAATTAAAAATAAACGTAGATACTCTGTTTTTACCATAGGTTAACGTGCTCTAGAGAGCCTTGGTGGGAGATTTTATTTAGGATCTATATAGTTTCTTCTGTTTTTGCCCAAGTGTGTATTTCTGAACATGACATACAACGCTGGATGGAAACGAAGACCAAAGTTTCCCAACTTTAATGCATTTAAGGCCTCTCGATTTGTACACAAGGTATTCTTTGTAAATGCTTTGATTAATATTAAGTTGTATTTTAGTCATATTTTTACTTTCATGGCTGTGTTTATTTTTATGTTCTTTCCTTTATTATCTACTGTATATTTTATATTAAATGGTTTTGATATCTGTAGTTTGATATGTAATTGTTGGTAAGTTGCTGTCAGTCTCTCTTTCAAAAGAAATTTGTAATCACAATGAGTCATGCCTGGTTAAATAAAGGTTACATACATACATACATACATACATACACAAAGACATACATACATACATACATACATACATACATATGGTTACGGTAAACAACAGGAGTTTGAAAGGGAATGCAGCCTATCAACCACTGACAGGTCACAAGAGGAATCGAGCCCACCAGCTTGCATGCGTAGTAGCACTAATTCCAAAGACCTTGAAAACTTTGTAGCCAGAGCTGTAAGAGAATTTGTTCAATCAAATCTTATGTATTTATTTATCATTAAGAAATTAAAATAGGTTTTCAACAGAAGTGCTAATAAAATGCATTTTATTTTTGAAACCTTATCGATAATTTCTAAAAAACGAAAAAGCCAAAGTCGGACCTCAATAGAGTAACGTTGTTCACATGACGTGTGTATAAGTTTGACAATCAATAGTACAAAGTTTACCTGTGATGCAATTGACATGCTGTGTTCTTCACTGTTATAGTTTATCATCTTCAGATCCATCCATCCATCACAACACATATCCAACATGCTTATCCTTGCAGGGTCATGATAAAGTTATTGAATATCCAAATGTACATATTTTGAAAGACAGTCTTTTAAAGATTGTCAAGAGAGACAGCATCTCTATTGGAACAATTTACTTGATGCATAGCTAATTTATCAAAATTTCTAAGGTAACTTTAAGCAATCCCAATTTTTATACTTGTCTAAGAAACAAATGTCATTGATTTGATAAAGCTTTGATATTGTGTATTCTTTTTTACTTTTGTGAGGTTATCACAATATATCTTCAACGTTTCCTGCTACTGTAATTAACCAACCACTCATAAAATGGCATTGGCACTCCATCCATCCATCCATTTTCTGACCCGCTTAATCCCTCATGGGGTGTTGCATTAATATTTTAGACAAACTTTGAAGTGTATCTCAAACAGAGGTGGAAAGAGTACAGAGATATCCTCAAGTAAAAGTAGTTGCTTTAATAGAACATTACTTAATACAAGCTAGTGTAAAATGGTATTCAAACATGAAAGGTACCTCATAATTTTACTTTAAAGTACTTCTTGATTCTGAGATCATACAAGTTGCTATATATTAGAAAGGTCATATATTATTATGACCCGAGGAAAAAAATTTTTTTTTATTCTATGACAAAGTGGATTTTTAAGGCTTTTTTGTGCAAGGCTCATAAAAAATGTTGCGCCGGATGTCATTTGACCGATGACATCATTCGTTGACAAGCGTTGATCTGTTGACATTGCAACAAGTTACTTCCTGGGGCCCGTTCTTCGTACGTTGCTAACTCAGTTAGCTGGATTTGATTGTTGACGATTTGGCATGATCTTGGATTGTTTGGTTCCACAAAACTCATCCTGGACTTGCTGACATGTGCTCGCGAGCAGGCTTATTTCATGTAAACAGGATTAGATCGCAGTTTTATAAGCGGATGAGATAGGGAAGTCTGTCGTAGCCATGTCTTGTCCATTGTTACGACAGCAACCTGTTGCGGAAGGTGCAAGAATAGTTTGCAGAGCTTTTCAAAATAATCGCGTATTGCGCAATAGACAGGATCCTTTAGCGCAGCGCGACAGTGTAATTGTAGAGAGATTTTTCTTGGTGGCTGTTATAAACAGACAAACACATCATTTAACAGTGGCTTTTAAAGAGGAAAAAGTGGTGTTAGAGCCATAAATAGAAAATATTTAAGTTATTTGTATGATGGTTTGCTTTTTATTTTTATCATATTCAGTAAGAAGATTTGTTCGGGCCATTTTACTGTGAAGTTTAGTTTACTTTTGAAAGGCTTGCTTCCTGTCGAGCCGTATATTGTATTAGAAAAAACTATGGATGCATTATCTAGACACGGAGCAATACAGTTTTTGACCGTGTAAGCTGTGTATGACTTGGAAAATGAAAAACTTTTTTTTATAGATAAAGAATTTTTTGTTAAATTCCCGGTTTGCACGCGTCCTTTACTTCCAGTGTCTAAGGAATGACACCAATATTGGATCTGTTGCCATAACAAGTGGCTTTTTAAAATACAGTATAATCATTAAAGGCTACCATTTTGTAGAATATTCTTGTACTTCACTTTTACTTGTCCCCATGTTCTAGTGGGTCCTGTGGAGGCTCTGACATAAAAGAACAAAGTAAATATGAAATTATTAAATGCAAAAATACATACTGTAGAAAGTGATAGAAACATCTAACATGTACAGCACTTACGCATTTAATTTGTCTGCTATTTTTTGCCAGCCCTCTCTCCTGGCTTTAGCAGACTTTGAGGTGTAACCTGTCGTTTTAATTAATGACTCAAAATTCGGCATAACCTTCCATTAAAAGCTCTTGTTCTGCTTGGGAGAAAAACTGCGCGCGTTCTTTGGCCATGCTGAAGAGCCAATAGCAGCGTTGCTGATCATTGTTTCTATCGACACATTTCCCCTTTTAAACCGACGCATGAACGCGCAGTTATCTCAGATAACTCAATCCAGCCATACTATTCATAAACAACATGTGTATTCAAAGAACCCAATTAGCCGGATCATGATTAGCCCGATGATATTATCTTGGATGTGTCATTTGATCTTGGATGTTTTAAGCAACGTACGAAGAACAGGCCCCTGGTTGCAAACTCGCTTTCTCAAACACAAATAGACGGATTAAACATGGCTGAAAAGTGTGTGGCTTATGGTTGGTCAAATGCCAACAAGGATAATGTCTCCTTAAACACATTTCCGAATCCGAAAAGTCCCGGAGGTGAGAAAATCCTCGCTGAATGGAATCGCCAAGTAGCCGGTAGCCTCTAAACTTTCGTTTCAGACGCAGCGTTGCCTCACGAGTCCTGAGCGGAGTGTTTCTCCCACTCCAGCTGCGACAATCTCTGAGCGGCCTGAGCCCAGAGAAGCTCTCTGCGCTCAATCAGAGCCCACCAAACTCTCTGCTGATGTCTCCTTCTCTCCTCATCACGCAGAGGGAGCGGAGAAATCTCGCTGTCATCACAGCAGCCTGCTGTGAAGTGATGTGTTATCCACACTACCTCTCAGCACGGCCCTGCTACCCCGCAGAACCCTGAGGCGTTTAAAACCGTGGTGGGGATAGACCCACAGCCCTTTCGGTTCAGAACCCCCACCCGGAGAATATGAGCGCCACGGGACAACAGATAAATGCGTGTCCGCTCTCAGAGCGCTCACGTTCCAGCTTATTAAATAAAATTCCGGGAACACATAATGCTGACACACTGTGGTTTGTGCTGAATGTACATCTTTTTCTTTTATGTGCTGTTTTAGTGAATTTCAGCCATCATAAACGATGCTAGGCAATCGGGCTTCGCTGGGTTGTTTCCGTGTTTACATCCGAACTGTCAGTCAGAACCGCGATTATAAGCCCCGATTCCAATTATACACCAGCAACCCATTTCGTTTATTCTACTAAAATGTTTTTCTCAGACTTACCCGAATCATAACAGACGCTTGCGCTGTCTTTCGTGTTAAAATCATCACTTTGTGAATCCGCATTTGAACTTGTCGTTGTGTACTCCATTGTACTCTCTGTAGCGTAGCCTGAGCTACATCAACAAACTACGTCATCGTACCACGTGATGACGTAGTTTGTGGATTTTCAGCCTAGTGGTCGCCGAGGGACAATTTCTAGTCCTTAAAAAAACCTTTAACGGCGCAATCACGATCTTAATGCAACATTTTTTGAAAATATGGTCACTAATGCATGTATTTCCGAGTTGGTCGATCTCAGAATCAAGAAGTACTTTAAATAAAAGTTATTATTTTTCTCACTCTACTGAGTTCTACTGTTCTCCAGTTTTGCATTGCTTGTCGTCATTTCAGCTTTTAACTTTTTGTTCTCTCTCTTTTTTTCTTCATAGCAGGTACACCTGGTCTGCCGTTCTGTTAGCTGTGACATCATCCAGGGAAGACAGATCACCCACTATTACCATCTAATGTAGAACAGATTACTGGATCAATGTGTGCTTCTGTGCTTGTTTGTCTCTGCTCTGTCTTCTCTAACCCCCAGTCGGTCAAGGCAGATGACCGCTTATACTGAGCCCGGTTCTGCTGGAGGTTTTTCCTTCCTGTTAATGGGGAGTTTTTCTTTCCGCTGTCGCTTCATGCTTGCTCAGTATGAGGGATTGCTGCAAAGCCATGGACAATGCAGACGACTCTCCCTGTGGCTCTACGCTTCTCCAGGAGTAAATGCTGCTTGTCGGGACTTTGATGCATTCAACTGGTTCCCTTATATAGGAAATTTTTGACCAATCTGTATAATCTGGCCCAATCTGTATAATATGATTGAATTTGACTTTGAAAGTGCCTTGAGATGACATGTTTCATGAATTGGCGCTATATAAATAAAATTGAAATTACTTAATTACTGTTTTATGCGCAGAAGAAAGTTCCACAGGTTAGCTTATGACAACATGAACATCTTGGAGGTATTAATCCATCCATCCATTTTCCGACACGCTTATCCCTCCTGGGGTCGCGAGGAGTGCTGGTGCCTATCTCCAGCTGTCAATGGGCGAGAGGCGGGGTACACCCTGGACAGGTTGCCTGTCTATCGCAGGGCAACACAGAGACAAACAGGACAAACAACCCTTGGAGGTATTATGTCTGATTTTTAATGGGATAAAAATTATCAATATCTTAAGTCAGCTGCTGTCTTTAGTGTTCTCTATAGCCGATTATCTCAGCATTATTCACTTCATCTATAAAGCTTCTCTTCTCTCTCCCACTGTTGCGTATTTCATACTTATGGTTTTTAATTCTTTGGCCCACATGCAGACACAGACAGAAGCAGGAACAGTTTTAAGATGTTTATTTTAAGGCTCAACAAAGTGGAAGCACACGCTGTGTGCGACAGGCGAGGTCTGAACGTCAGAGCTGGAACGACTGCGGGAAGAAAGAGGATATTTACTAAGGATCAAACCAGGGGGAAATGTTCCAGAAGCTGCGCCTCTTACCGTTTGGTTGGGGAGACCTGTCCGGGGGGGATGAGTGAAAAAGGGACTCTGTGACCGTAACTCGCTGATGGTAACTGGTGGCTGAGTGACAGGAGGGCTGGCAGATGGAATGCAGGTGAGGGGCCCGGACAGCACCACTGTGACGGCAGGCAGGAGGAGCAGCTGGAAGAACCGGAGTGTAGCTGATTAACCAGGTGAATCCAGGAAGGGGGTTCTCACGCCCGGCTTGGTACCACCAAGGGAGTATGAGTGGAGATGCAAGAGCAAAATCTGAGCGGCGGGGATTCGGATGACTGGTTCACTGAGCACGACGCCAACACAGGTGAGTAAATCCAAACACGACAAACTGGAGAATAACAGGAGACAGGATTAGTCCAAAAACAGGGTTTCCAAAAACTCACAATCTATCCGGGAATACTCCTTCTACTCCTCAACCCATGACAGTTACTCAAGAATAGACCTCTTCCTGGTTCCCTTGGCTAAAACTCACAAAATCCATACATGTGAATATCTCGCAAGAACTATTTGGGATCACTCAGGGCTGATGATTTCAATCACCTCTGCTGAGCCTTCTGGCTCTCTGAAAAGATGGCGCTTTAGTTCCCACCTGCTCAACGATTCTGAATTTATTGAGTTTGTTATTAATCAATTAGATCTCTTTTTTGAGAAAAATCAAAACTCCGCTACACCAGACATAGTTTGGGAATCAATGAAGGTGTATATTAGAGGCTAAATTATATCTTACACATATGGTAAATGTAAAAGACATAGATTAAAAGTGGAATCCTTAGAAAAAGAAATAAAACAACTTGAAAGAGAGTATTTGACCACACAGAATAAGGACATTAGACAAAAACTAAGGACATCACAATTGGAATATAACACTATATGTCATGGTTGGCTTTATGTATTTTGCCCACATGCAGAAGCACACTCGGGAGAAAACAGGTGAAGTTTAAAGGTTTTATTTAAGAACCAGGTAACGGGAGGATACTGCCTCAGCGGAGGCAGCGTCAGGTAATGGTCAGGGAGCAGGAAACTGGGTCGATCACTGGGGAAGAACGAGACAGAGGTTAACTGGGGAAAACGTGGAGAGGAACTGGTCTGACTAAGCTGGATCTGCTGCTGGACGCTAGCTTACCACCTGATGGACAGAAGGCCGACTGGGGAGGAAGCAGTGGGGACTCACCGCTAGCCGTGCGATGGTGGCCACAGGTGTCCGGGAGACCAGTGGGTCGAAGGTGGGGTCGGGTCCGAGCAGCACCGGGGAATCCAGATGTCCAGGACAGCGAGAGGAACCAGGTGACTTTCCGGAGATGGCAGGGTTCCAGGGGAGGGGAACCGACTCAGGAGGAACCAGGAGGTTTGCAGGAGAGACCAACACCAGACGGAAGATGACGATGCTTGGAGCTCCTGCCACGAGAGACTTCACAGGGTCACGAGAGGAAGAGAGCTGACACGAGGAGGTACCTGGGAGACACAGAGGTGAGTGATAAGTTCCTCTGGGAAACACAGAGAACGAGGGGCCAAGGCTTGTCTGCATACCACAACGGTAACACTCTGGCATCCTCTCGCTGTCTGCGTGGTGTTTAAGTAGTGCCTCGTGATGCCGCTCAACCGCCCGCAGGTGTGTGGGCTCCGCCCACCAGTCAACCCAGAACACCTGTGGAAAGAGTCTGAGGCAGCAGAGCTGGCAGCAAGCTGCACGGCCCTGCTGGCTGAGTCCTGACACCACCCCCCCCCTCAAGGGTCGCCACCTGGCGACCCAGAGAAAGACGTGGAGGGACGAGAGGCGAGGAAATCCTCAATGAGGGATCGATCCGGGATCGCAGAGCCAGGAAGCCAAGACCGCTCCTCCGGACCACGACCAACCCAATCCACGAGGTATTGGAAACCTCTACCTCGTGGACGGGAGGCCACGATCCGGAGGATCTGCCGACCATGATGGTCCTGGGAGGGTGGAGGGGGTTTGGCCGGAGGGCACAATGGGCTGGAGGTGACTGGCTTGATCTGGGAGACGTGGAACATGGGATGGACACGGGAGTGGGACGGGAGACGGAGACGGACAGTGGTAGGGCTGATGACGGAGGTGATCTCATAGGGTCCAGAGAAACGGGGTGACAACTTAAGGGAGGCAGCTCGGGAGGGAAGATCTCGGGTGGAGAGCCAGACTCACTGACCGGGGTGGTAGGTGGGGGCTGGGACCCGCCTCCGGTCAGCGAATCTACGGTTCTGCTCTGCGGTGTCTTGGAGGGCTTGGATGGTCTGAGTCCAGAAATGTTTGCAACGGGTGATGTGTTCGTGGACGGAGGGAACGGCGATCTGTCGGTTGTTGTCGGGTAGGAGTGGGGGCTGATAACCTAGGGAAACCTCGAAGGGGGAGAGTCCAGTGGCGTTAGAAACATGACTGTTATGGGCATACTCAATCCAGGGGAGGTACTTGTTCCAATCCGTGGGGTTCTGGGAGGTGAGGCAACGGAGGGCGGTCTCCAGCTCCTGGTTCATCCGCTCTGTCTGACCGTTGGTCTGCGGGTGGTAGCCGGAGGTCAGAGAGTACCGGACCCCAAGGGCCACGGCAAACTCTTTCCACACCCGCGAGATGAACTGGGGACCACGGTCAGACAGAATCTCCCGGGGAATCCCGTGGAGGCGGAACACGTGTTTAACCAGGAGCTGGGCCGTGAGGAGAGCAGAGGGGAGCTTGCGGAGTGCGATGAGGTGGCAGGCCTTGGAGAATCGGTCGATGACGGTGAGGATAACTGACATGCCCTGAGACGAGGGGAGTCCAGTGACGAAGTCAAGAGCAATGTGTGACCAAGGGCGTTCTGGGATGGGTAGTGGTTGAAGGAGGCCAGCAGGGGGTCTGTTGGAGGGTTGGTTCTGGGCGCAGGTGGGACACGAGAGGACATATTGTTTGACATCTTTGAACATAGATGGCCACCAGAAACTTCGGGCTAGGAGGGTTTGAGTGCGATGGATACCTGGGTGTGCGGAGAACTTTTCGGCGTGAGCCCACTGAATGACACGGGATCTGATGGCGGAAGGGACGTAGGTGCGATTAGGTGGACCGGTTCCTGGGTCTGGGTCTGAGGGGAGTGCTTGTGTGATGAGATCCTGTACCTCCCACTGGAGAGCGCCGAGAACACAGGACGAGGGAATGATGGTGACTGGTTCCTTCTCTGAGTCGGGAGCGGAGTACAGGCGGGAGAGGGCGTAAGGCTTGACGTTCTTGGAGCCGGGGCGGTAAGAGATGGTTATGTTGAATCGGGAGAAGAACAGGGACCAACGGGCTTGACGGGAGTTCAGTCTCTTGGCGGTTTGGATGTAGGCGAGGTTTTTATGATCGGTCCAGATGAGGATGGGCTGCTCGGACCCCTCCAACCAGTGACGCCACTCCTCCAGAGCGAGCTTAATGGCTAGTAGCTCTCTGTCTCCGACATCGTAATTCCTCTCTGCCGGAGACAGCCGCCATGAGAAGAAAGCGCACGGGTGGAGCTTTTGATCTCTCCCGGACACCTGGGACAGCACGGCTCCTACCCCTGTATCAGAGGCGTCAATCTCAACCACAAACTGTTTAGTTCGATCTGGGTAGATCAAGATCGGGGCACTGGAGAATCTGTTCTTGAGGCTGGTGAAGGCTGACTGGGCTTCGGGATTCCAGATGAAGGGGACTTTGGTGGAGGTTAGTGCATGGAGGGGGGCGGCTATCTGGCTGTACCCACGGATGAAACGACGATAAAAGTTTGCAAATCCTAAAAATCTCTGTAGGTCTTTACGGGTGCTGGGTACAGGCCAGTCGAGCACGGCTCGAATCTTCTCCGGATCAGATCGGACCCGCCCTCCTTCCAGGATGAGACCAAGGAATGCAACAGAGGGCTTGTGGAACTTGCACTTTTCGGCTTTGACAAACTGTTTATTTTCCTGTAGGCGCTGGAGGACGAGGCAGACATGCTTCAGGTGCTCGGAGGGACTGCGGGAGTAGATTAAAATGTCATTGAGGTAAACAAACACGAATTGGTTCAGGAAATCACGGAGGACGTCATTGACTAGGGACTGAAAGACTGCAGGGGCGTTGCATAAGCCGAATGGCATGACTAGATACTCAAAATGACGGAGTGGAGTCTTAAACGCCGTCTTCCACTCATCTCCCCAGCGGATCCGCACCAAGTGATAAGCATTGCGTAGATCCAGCTTAGTAAAGATGGTGGCTGACTGTACTGGCTCAAGTGCGGATGAAAGGAGAGGGAGTGGATACTTATTCTTAACTGTGATCGCGTTTAAACCTCTGTAGTCAATGCACGGGCGAAGGGAACCGTCCTTCTTCCCAACGAAAAAGAAACCTGCCCCTAGGGGAGAAGACGAGGCACGGATGAATCCTGCTGATAATGACTCTTTAATGTAACTCTCGAGCGCCTGGCGCTCGTTCTGCGAGATGTTATATAGGCGGCTATGGTAACGGGGCACCAGGTAAGAGGTCAATCGCACAGTCATAGGGACGGTGCGGCGGGAGTGAGCTGGCCTGTGCCTTACTGAAAACCTGTCCAAGGTCGTGGTAATCGGGAGGAACTAACTTTAACACCTCGGGATCAACCTGGACGCAGGTAGGTGTGGAGGAGGATGCTGTAACCACGGGAATCCGAGCACCAAACGGGCCTGCTTAACGGGAAAGATTAAAAACGTGACCCGTTCACGGTGATTTCCCGATACCAGCAACTCAAAGGGTAACGTGCGGTGCGTGATACGGGACAGGACATCCCCATTTAAAGCAGAAACCTGGAGAGGCAGCTCGAGCGCCACTGTTCTTAAATTAGCCTGCTGGACTAATGAGGGGTCAATCAGGTTAAAATCACAACCAGAATCGATTAGAGCTGACACCTTGAAAGTCTCCCGGCCGGAAACGACGGCAGCGGGTAAACACAAACGAGGAGGAGATGATGGGAAGGTCTCAATATGGTCCGCCAGGATCCTCCTCTACCGCCGACGGACCGTCTCTTTTGGCCGCTCCGGACAGTTCTTAATGAAATGTTCGGGCGAGGCACAATAAATGCAGAGTCTAGAACTCATACGCTGCTGCCTCTCGTCTGGCGTGAGTCTAACACGCCCCAGCTGCATTGGTTCGGGTGAAGAGGGAGGTGGCGCAGTGGATTTGGCAGAACGAGCGGGGGTCCGCTCGATAGGAGCCGGCCGGACTAACGGCGGAAATGCTGGGCGGCTTCTCCCACGCGCTCGTAACCAGTTATCTAAACGCACAGCCAGAGCTATGCATTCCTTGAGTGAGTCTGGCTGTTCTACACGCGCCAGTTCATCCTTTAAAGATTCATCTAGGGACTGAAGGAAAACTGATTTTAAAGCTTGTTGCTCCCAGCCCGCTGCCGCCGCCGCAGTGCGGCAATCTATAGCATAATCCGCCACCCGTCTACCCCGCTGACGTAAGGTGAGGAGCCGCTGAGCATCTTGGGACTCATCTGACTCGGCGGCGAACACAGAACGAAACTCGGAAACAAACTCATCGAAAGTGCAGTTGAACTGCTGGCAACTACCGAAACGGGCTTCGGCCCATCTAAGAGCTCTGCCCGTCAATAACCGGAGAACGTACGAGATCTTAATGTGATCTTGGGAGAAAGTCTGAGGTGAGCGATTAAAGACTAGGCAACACTGGAACAGGAAACCACCACATTCACTAGTCTCTCCGGAGTATTTCTCCAGAGAAGGTGATTATGTTTCACGCCCAGACTCCGGCGATGGAGGTGACGAAGGCTGGGAGTGTCGGAGAGGATTTAACCTTAAAAAACAGACAGACGAGACCAGACACCACAGCTTCTCTTCAATGACCAGCAGGGGGATTCGTTTATTCTGGACTTACAATCATCTTCATTTCACAGAAGTCCCAACAATCCCAACGATATGGGGTAACTTTCAGCCTTTATAGGGATACAGTATGACGTAAATAGGAACATGATATCTTACTGTGTACAGGCGTTGCTCTGGACCAAAAGCCCTCCCTCCCTAGTTGGAGGGGTTTGTGTGTGAAATGGTGTGTGTGTGTGCTCTTCCATTTCTAGGACACCACAGCTTCTCTTCAATGACCAGCAGGGGGATTCGTTTATTCTGGACTTACAATCATCTTCATTTCACAGAAGTCCCAACAATCCCAAGGTTTTAATTACTGAAATAAAGTACTCACTGAACTGTGCAGAGGCTTGTGATCTGCTGATACTAGCAGAAAGGTTTCCAATCCACTTCAAGAATATGAATATAATGGCAAAGAGAAATTAGTAAAAAATAACATGTCCTTCTTGTCTAATGTTTAAAGGAAATAAATAAAATAAAAAATTACTTAGTTTAGGGTTCAAAACTATTTCTGAAATGTCTTAAAACCAAATTATTTTAATTTATGACTTTAATCTTTTTCTAGTGTTTACATAGCTAAGCCATGCTTGCAGAATCTTTTCATATGTTATTGCTTTCCCAATCAACTCGTGTCATTTAATCATGACGTGACACTCTAGTGTTGAATACTTAATTTTTCTGTAATGCTCAAAACCTGCTATCCTCTTCTTAAAAGTGCCTATTTCCTAATTAACAGTACATGAGGTAATTAATTACTTTGTCATAGGAGAACCCATCGTCTTATTATTCAACACTCTGCTGGTTTACCTTCAAAGGAATAAAATAAAATGTTAACTTTACTGAGGAAGGGGAATTTTCTGTTCATAATTACACTGGACAATTTAATTTTAGCCACTTATGTAATTTTGTTACTTTTTAGTAACTAGTTGCCATTCTCCTTATTTGTTTTACTTTACTTTTAGAATTAATTGAAATGATTGGATTGTGCCAATTCTTGTGGTGGACCTTCAGCTGCTGGGTTTCCACAAATATCAGTGTGCTGTCAGCTCTTTTCCATGACTATTTTGTCAACGGATGTGGAGACCGCTTCCTTTGCTCAGCCGTGTTTCCTGACGGCCTGAGCGTCCTTCGCTGCTCCATGTCTGAGCAGGCGCTGAGCCAGTGCTCTGGAATCCATGCAGGATTCCCACTGAGGAAGATTTTGTTCTGGTTCTCCGTGTTGACAAATCTCAGGTTATACCATCACCAGTCAGCTGCTTCATCAGGCATTTCTCCTTCAGTGCCATTTCAGTATGTGCAACCCTTTTCATCAGATCCACCATTTAGAGATTAATGAGTTGATTCCATAAGTTTTCTTATATTCTATTTTGTTCATTACTTCCCCTGTACCGAAATTAACCAATTTTCTGAAGTCATTTTATAATTTTGGATGTTATCACATGAATTCACAGAGGTTTCCCAATGGCAAAATAATTAAATCACCATCTTACTTCTCACTCTAAATTATTTTATTTTATTATTTTAATAAGGATGACAATTATCACAACCTATTCTTTGACAACTCTAATTCTATTCAAATTAGACCTTAGTAATCACTGTTAATGCTACAATTTCAGCTGTTGCTTACATTAAACTTGTATTTTAATAATCAGTCCCAATGGTGAACCAACCAAAAGAGAACTAATTTAGAATTACCTTTTGATCACAAGCCTCCTTTTCAGTTTCGCCGTTTAAGTTATTGTTAATTATCCAGATCTTCCATATGCTTTACATTTTGTGTTTTATTTACTCATAGTGATCCGATAGACGTCTAATATGTTGGGGCCCTGTTTTTCCTAGGGTCGCCCCTGTTGTGCAGTCGGGAGTCTCAGCCCTCATCCTGCTTTTTTCTTTTCTCTGCTGCTTTCCTCCCAGAGCTCTGCAGCTCCTGGCGTTGTGTCAAACCTGGTATTTGGGAGTGGAGCAGGCACAACTCCAAAGTCTTTTCATAATCACAAGGTTTATAATATTCACTTTCATTTAATACACCATTAACTCAATATGTTACCTTAAGTGTACCAAAATTCTAATGATCATAGATCTTAAGACATCATTATCACATAATACACAACATCATTCATGGTTTTCCTCTTTTGTTTTTTTCCAGTAATACTCCTGATACTAACGAAGGCTTATGGATGATGATTTCTTTAAATCAACCTCACAATTGAGTTCCAGCCTGACTGACACCCCAGTATTCCTAAGAATTTTGTACAATCCAATGCATAATCTTAAGGCAATTCGCCAACATTCACTTCAGTCCGGACTTTTGTGAATACTGAGACATCAGGCATTGTGGACAGCTAAAACTTATGACCCTTGTTTACTATAATAAATTCTCGATCCATTATGTCATTGCGTTAATTATGCTTATCAACATTATTATTAAAACATACTGCGATATCACAGACAAACGTCAGACAACTGTTGGTAAACCACCTTCACAACATAGATTAAACATTTACAAAAAATACCCCTAATCAACACTTATACAGATGTACACAAACTTTTGTATGTTATAGATAATCTTGCCGGCATTTATTCTATTAATCACTATAGTTAAACAGTTTTGCGTTTCTATAAGTTGCTTGTCAGCTGTTAAAAGCATACGTGTGTGTGTGTGTCTGCTGTCACACAGCGAGTTTGCTCTGCATTACGATTGAAGCAACTGTTAATGCTTAAAGCCAAACATGCAATGTTAATACCTTATCACATGCATTTCACATATTCAAATAACCTCATACATCACATCACACGTCCAATTAAACATCCATTCTAACCGGGCTTCCACTTAAACTCAAAATCAATAATTAATCCAGTAAACCCAAATGACAAAATTTAGGGCTATTAATGGGGTAATGGGCTCAACACAGCATTGAGTAAAAGTACACCCTGGTCTCCTTAAAATCTCCTTATAGACAAATAAAAGTTTTCATGCACTTTTCCTCAAATATGACAAATTTTACCCTTACTTCAGACAATGCGAATTTTAAGAGAAGAACAAAGATACAGCAAACAAACTCAGTTCCCTACATGCATTTTAGTCAAACAGAGCTCTCACATAGTCTCGCAAATAGACGTCTCATGCACACCCATCTCAAACTCTCTCCTGATCGCTCATTTCTGAATCCTTTCTCTCATCTCCCTTCTTTGGGAAACTAGTGGCTTTCCTGATGGTCCAGATGTCCAATTCTCTTATTTTATATGTGTGCGCGCACAGTGAATTTTGGCTTATAATTTTAACGGACCCATAATACAAGGATAAAAACAAGAGTAAAAAAAAGTTCATACTGCACGTGCTTCAGAACAGGCCTTCTATGTCAAATTTAATAGGAGGTTTTCACCTCGTTACCTAAACCAGAGTACTCAAAACCAGACTGCAGTTAAGGCCACACAGATGATCCAAGAGAAACCTCATTTCTCTTTCTCCAAGCGCTTACAACTACTGCCCAACAAAATCTGCATGCATTTCAAAACCAGGCCTACTATTTCAAATTTAATCGGAGGTTTTTCTCACTCCAAAGCCTAAACCGGAGATCTCAGCTTTACAAACCAACTGCAGTTCACTAATGGCCCGATCTTTCCAATACTCGCACGTACAAACGGGTACGAGCTAGAGAGAACGGCCACACTTACTCAGAGGCTTCACCTCTAAAGACTCCGACCAGCCCATGTTTCTAAAATCACCCTCTCACGATGATTTTTTTGATTCTAAAAAGTTATATATATTAGAAAAACTTCAGCAAAGACCCGTACTGGTCCGATTCATTTCTTATACGCCGTCGCTTCTAACGTCATATTTGACGGGACATCCGATAAAAGCGGCTGGGAGTAACCAATCACTTCTTTAAGATTGTCGGTTAATCAATTGTGTTGGACTCTACGCTTCCTCATCTTTTGTATTTTATGACAATCCATTTCCCGCGGAAAATTACAACTGGTGGTCACAAAAAGAAGCAGCAATGCCTCACTTGTCTCGCCTTTAAAATCAATACACTTTTTCCAAAGCAGAACCTCTGTGTGGCAAATCTTATGTTAAAAAAAGGAAAAATAAAGAGAGAGAGGTATGCTTAACTTACCTCCTCTTTTCTGTTTCTCAATGGGCCCCGGTTTGCCACTGGAGGTACGCTGCAGTGGAAAGCCTTTTTTCCTCTCCCTTGTCCACATCCTGCCGACAACGCCAATTATGTCGGAGAGGATTTAACCTTAAAAAACAGACAGACGAGACCAGACACCACAGCTTCTCTTCAATGACCAGCAGGGGGATTCGTTTATTCTGGACTTACAATCATCTTCATTTCACAGAAGTCCCAACAATCCCAACGATATGGGGTAACTTTCAGCCTTTATAGGGATACAGTATGACGTAAATAGGAACATGATATCTTACTGTGTACAGGCGTTGCTCTGGACCAAAAGCCCTCCCTCCCTAGTTGGAGGGGTTTGTGTGTGAAATGGTGTGTGTGTGTGCTCTTCCATTTCTAGGAAGTCCTATAAACAGATCTTTGGGAAACATTCTAGAACTAATCATTCTTTGGGCAGTGATTTCAGTTATTAAGACAAACAGGGTTCAATCTTGACAATATTAAAAGACGAAATCCCCCATAGGAGGCGGGGTCTGGTGACGCGGAAGCAACCAGTTGTCAGCTAGTGCTAACCATACCTAAGAGCTGGTTCATCTGTGTGGTTAAGTTCTGGAGCTGGTCGTGTAGCCCGAACACCGTAGATTCTAAACCTCTAATACAGTCCTGTTGTGCAGCTAAAGCCTGCCCGAGTGTGCCTGTGGGATTAGTTTGGCCAGAGTGTTCTTCTGTCATGGTTGGCTTTATGTATTCTGCCCACATGCAGAAGCACACTCGGGAGAAAACAGGTGAAGTTTAAAGGTTTTATTTAAGAACCAGGTAACGGGAGGATACTGCCTCAGCGGAGGCAGCGTCAGGTAACGGTCAGGGAGCAGGAAACCGGGTCGATCACTGGGGAAGAACGAGACAGAGGTTAACTGGGGAAAACGTGGAGAGGAACTGGTCTGACTAAGCTGGATCTGCTGCTGGACGCTAGCTTACCACCTGATGGACAGAAGGCCGACCGGGGAGGAAGCAGTGGGGACTCAGCGCTAGCCGTGCGATGGTGGCCACAGGTGTCCGGGAGACCAGTGGGTCGAAGGTGGGGTCGGGTCCAAGCAGCACCAGGGAATCCAGATGTCCAGGACAGCGAGAGGAACCAGGTGACTTTCCGGAGATCGCAGGGTACCAGGGGAGGGGAACCGACTCAGGAGGAACCAGGAGGTTTGCAGGAGAGACCAACACCAGACGGAAGATGACGATGCTTGGAGCTCCTGCCACGAGAGACTTCACAGGGTCACGAGAGGAAGAGAGCTGACACGAGGAGGTACCTGGGAGACACAGAGGTGAGTGATTAGTTCCTCTGGGAAACACAGAGAACGAGGGGCCAAGGCTTGTCTGCATACCACGACGGTAACACTCTGGCATCCTCTCGCTGTCTGCGTGGTGTTTAAGTAGTGCCTCGTGATGCCGCTCAACCGCCCGCAGGTGTGTGGGCTCCGCCCACCAGTCAACCCAGAACACCTGTGGAAAGAGTCTGAGGCAGCAGAGCCGGCAGCAAGCTGCACGGCCCTGCTGGCTGAGTCCTGACACTATAACCACACAGAAAATAGAGAATGCAATGAGAAGGACAAAACAAACGTTCTACGAGCAAGGGGATAAAGCTGGAAAACTGTTGGCCTGGCAAATTCGAAGAGAAGATGCCCAGAGAGAAATACACATCCTGAATTCTGGCCCCAACACAATTACTAATCCAAAAGAAATAAACAATGCTTTTAAACAATTTTATGAAATACTCTACACTACCCAAGGTAGTTCGCCTGAGAAAACGAAACTATTCCTAGATAAATACGATTTAGTAAAACTTGATGACATAGCAAAAGAGAGCCTAGAAGGACTTATAAAATCAAACGAAATAGTAGACGCCGTCTCCAAAATTAAATCAGGAAAATCCCCCGGCTTAGACGGATTCCCGGACGATTTTTTTAAGGGTTTCTTACCTAAATTGCTTAACCCTTTACTGCAAATGTACAACCATGCAATTGAAATTGGAAAATTGCCGGAATCGTTAGAGTTAGCACTAATAACGGTTTTGCCTATACCAGGGAAAGACCCGAAGGTATGTAGTTCGTATAGACCTATTTCACTTCTATCTACTGACTACAAAATAATTTCTAAAATACTTGCGCTGCGTCTAGGGAAACATATCCTAGATTTAATTAATTCAGACCAAACTGGATTTATCCACAACCGTTCTCCAATTGACAACGTCAGAAGACTTTTTAATATTATAAATACATCGGAAACGGATAACTCTCCAATAATAGCTATATCTCTAGACGCAGAGAAAGCCTTTGATCGTATAGAATGGCCCTATTTGTATGAGGTAATGAATAGAATGAATTTTGGATCTACGTTTTGTAAATTGGTCAAGATGCTACATAGAAACCCAACGGCCCAAATACAAATGAATAACGAAAATTATGCTCTCGCGCTCTACAAGACAAGGCTGTGGTCTCTCCCCCTTGTTATTTGCATTAGCGATAGAACCGCTGGCTGTGGCAACAAGGTCACACCCCTTAATCAAAGGGAAACAAATAGGAGGGGCAACTCACAAAATTTCACTATATGCAGATGATATTTTACTTTATCTAACGGAACCCAAGATATCAATACCACCATTATTAGAAACACTAAGAGATTACAGTGCAATCTTGGGATATTTAGTGATTAATCTCAATAAGAGCATAATCATGCCGCTTAATGTGGCATACAATATCGAGACACAATATTCCTTTCCAATGGTGCCAAGAAAAACTAACATACTTAGGCCTTCAGATATCCAACGCTCGCTCGAGGACTTTCTCATTGAAGTATCTACCTCTACTTAAAAAAACAGAAGCAGAACTAAGCAAATGGGTAAATCTCCCCTTGTCATTGATAGATCGTATTAACTGCATTAAAATGAATATCCTACCAAAGTTTCTTTTTTTGTTCCAAATGCTACCCGTTGCCATACCTAAATACTTCTTCAAGCAACTAAATTCAATAATATCTAGGTATATATGGAGGAACAAAACTCCTAGAATTAAGCTAAGAGTGCTTCAGGATGCACCCCGGGAAGGGGGACTGAAACTCCCTAACTTTGAGGCCTATTATTGGGCAGCACAATGTCGGACAATCTGGATGTGGAAAGCCAACCTAACGCAACCCCCCTCTTGGATACAGCTGGAACAGCACGACTTAAACTCTATGAGTCTATCTTCAATCCCGTATGTCCCCTCACTAAAGCAGCTTCACACACTTACAATAAACCCACTTATAAAACAAACCTATAAAATATGGCTTGAACTACGAAAAAAAACTCAGTTACTCATCCTTATATGACAATACCCCCTTCCATACAAACCCCCTTTTACCTGAAGTATTAAAAGACGGTATTACCCACATATGGTTCACAAGGGGCATCAAGACGTTTGGGGATTTGTATAAAGAAGGGACGTTGATGTCATTTCAGGAGTTAGCAAATAAATATAATCTAGATCACAGACAATTTTTTAAATTCATACAACTTAGACATTACATTCAACAAGAACAGGGTGCAAAACTTTTGACCATCAAGACACAACCCCTGGACAATGCACTGAATAGTAAGAAGGAACTCCAGGGATTTATTTCCCACATGTACAACAGTATTATGGGTCTGCTGGGAAAGGGAATACTTAAAGCGAGAGGAAAATGGGAGGCTGACTTGGGTCATAACTTTGAAAACGAACAATGGAGGGAAATATGAGAAAAAGCTCAACGCTTCTCCTACAGTAGCAAACATACGCTGACTCAATACAACCTTATACACAGAATCTATTATACTCTAGAAAGGCTACACCATATAAATCGGACAATATCCCACTACTGTCCAAGGTGTAAAACTGAGATTGGCTCTCTTATCCACATGTTCTGGTCCTGCTCACAACTATCCAATTACTGGATAACAATTTTCAAAACCATATCCACAGTGACAAAAATCGATATACCAATTAAACCAAGGCTAGCTCTCCTGGGAGACACCTCAATGCTAGCCGCAGAGAGCAGCAAAGTTAGGTTCATGAGAATAGCCTGGGCAATAGCCAATAAATGTATAGCTTTTAAATGGAAAAGCGAAGAAGCCCCTTTACCCTCCTTTTGGCTTAGTGAACTAGTCTCCTGTATCCCCAACGAGAGAATAATGTACAATCTAAAACATAGACCAGACAAATTTGAGGGAGTATGGGGCGGCCTGATCGAATATTTGCATACAACAGCTATAGACAGTCAAATGATATAATTAAAATAAGTCATAACTGCTGATGGATAAACTGCGAGCAATATACCACTCAGGTTATTATTTTGGATACTTCTAGCACTAAGAATTAATGGTATTTAAGTAGTATTAAATATATATATATTTTTTTTTCTCTCTTAAGTATGTGTATATGCTGTATGTATAGGTATGTTTTTGTATGGGTACCTGTGTGTGTGTGTATGTGTATGTATGTATATATATATATATACAGGTAAAAGCCAGTAAATTAGAATATTTTAAAAAACTTGATTTATTTCAGTAATTGCATTCAAAAGGTGTAACTTGTACATTATATTTATTCATTGCACACAGACTGATGCATTCAAATGTTTATTTCATTTAATTTTGATGATTTGAAGTGGCAACAAATGAAAATCCAAAATTCCGTGTCTCACAAAATTAGAATATTGTGTAAGGGTTAAATTTTGAAGACACCTGGTGCCACAAACTAATCAGCTGATTAACTCAAAACACCTGCAAAGGGCTTTAAATGGTCTCTCAGTCCAGTTCTGAAGCCTACACAAACATGGGGAAGACTTCAGATTTGACAGCTGTCCA
Source organism: Fundulus diaphanus (assembly GCA_037039145.1). Taxonomy (NCBI): domain Eukaryota; kingdom Metazoa; phylum Chordata; class Actinopteri; order Cyprinodontiformes; family Fundulidae; genus Fundulus; species Fundulus diaphanus. Next base: position 12,552,072 of record CM073121.1, on the reverse strand, counting down.
AAAGGCGACCATCGACACATTGCACAAGGAGGGAAAGACACAAAAGGTTATTGCTGAAGAGGCTGGCTGTTCTCAGAGCTCTGTGTCCAAACACATTAATAGAGAGGCAAAGGGAAGGAAAAACTGTGGTCAGAAAAAGTGTACAAGCGACAGGGATCACCGCGCCCTAGTAAAGATTGTAAAAAAAAACCATTCAAAAATGTGGGGGAGATTCACAAGGAGTGGACAGCTGCTGGAGTCAGTGCTTCAAGATCCACCACCAAGAGACGCTTGAAAGACATGGGTTTCAACCGCCGCATACCTCGTGTCAAGCCACTGTTGACCAAGAAACAGCGCAAAAAGCGTCTCACCTGGGCTAAGGAAAAAAAGAGCTGGACTGCTGCTGAGTGGTCCAAAGTCATGTTTTCTGACGAAAGCAAATTTTGCATTTCCTTTGGAAATCGAGGTCCCAGAGTCTGGAGGAAGACAGGAGAGGCACAGGATCCACGTTGCCTGAAGTCTAGTGTAAAGTTTCCACCATCAGTGATGGTTTGGGGTGCCATGTCATCTGCTGGTGTCGGTCCACTCTGTTTCCTGAGATCCAGGGTCAACGCAGCCGTCTACCAGCAAGTTTTAGAGCACTTCATGCTTCCTGCTGCTGACCTGCTCTATGGAGATGGAGATTTCAGGTTCCAACAGGACTTGGCGCCTGCACACAGCGCAAAATCTACCCGTGCCTGGTTTACGGGCCATGGTATTTCTGTTCTAAATTGGCCAGCCAACTCCCCTGACCTTAGCCCCATAGAAAATCTGTGGGGTATTGTGAAAAGGAAGATGCAGAATGCCAGACCCAACAACGCAGAAGAGTTGAAGGCCACTATCAGAGGAGCTTGGACTCTCATAACACCTGAGCAGTGCCAGAAACTCATCGACTCCATGCCACGCCGCATTAATGCATTAATTGAGGCAAAAGGAGCTCCAACCAAGTATTGAGTATTGTACATGCTCATATTTTTCATTTTCATACTTTTCAGTTGGCCAACATTTCTAAAAAATCCCTTTTTTGTATTAGCCTTAAGTAATCTAATTTTGTGACACACGGAATTTTGGATTTTCATTTGTTGCCACTTCAAATCATCAAAATTAAATGAAATAAACATTTGAATGCATCAGTCTGTGTGCAATGAATAAATATAATGTACAAGTTACACCTTTTGAATGCAATTACTGAAATAAATCAAGTTTTTCAAAATATTCATATTAAAATAAATAATATTAAAATAATATAATTTACTGGCTTTAACCTGTATGTATGTATGTGTATATGCATGTATGCATATATGGAGGTGTATATGGGTATGTGTTCATGTATGTATATGTATGTAGGTGGATATATGTGTGTATATACAGGTGTGCGCGTACGAATGTATACATTCTATTTATTTATTTATTAAATTTTTTTTTTGTGTTTGTATGTATGTATATTGTGTTCAATGCATAAGCATAGAAGTATATTAGTATATGTATAGAGACATAGAGACACATATATGTCTATCCTCACAAATAAGTGAAGGGTTAGAGGGAGGGAAAGTCGAAGAGACTGGATGATACTTTAGAGAAGGGAAGGGAAAGGAGGGGAAACGGGAAAAGAGGGGGAGAAAGGGAAAAAAAGGGGAAAAGAAAATGTATAACTGGTCATGTTATGTACCATTATAAGAAAATTCAATAAAAGGATAAAAAAAAAGACAAAGCTTTGCAGTTTCAAAACTCACGGTTTATTCTTGTGTGTGAATGACAAGAGACCACAACAAATAAATCAGCCGTACCTCGGACAAAATCTTTGGATTTTATGTTGTTCATAACACCCGTACTTTTGTAAATGAATCTGCCAAATAACCCTTTTTTTCCCCACGAGAGGTATATTTAAACGTTTTTATATCATTAATGTCAGGGTTCTGTTTTTCCGTGCTCCATAATTCTGCTCCACAGGTGGCTGCAGTTGACGGGTGGGCGTGGCGCGCACCTGCGGCTCATTTTGGAACCCTCATCTCTGGCTTAAAAGGAGTGCACAGAGAGCTGGAAGATGCGAGAGTGTTACCCTGTTGTGGTATGCCTAGGCCATAGACCTGTCTCCTGTGCTTCGTACCTTTGAGTTTTTGGAAACCCTGTTTTTGAATCTAATTTTGTCTCCTGTCCTCTCCAGTTTGTTGTGTTTGGATTTACTCACCTGTGTTGGTTCCGTGCTTTGAAAACCAGCTTCCTGAATCCCTGCCTGCTCAGATTTTGCTCTGGCGTCTCCCCTCTTACTCCCTTGGTGATACCAAGCCGGGCGAGAGATTCCCCTCCCTGGATTCACCTGGTTCGTCTGGACTACTCTGGTTCCTCCAGCTGCTCCTCCTGCCTGCCGCCGCAGTGGTGCTGTTCGGGCTCCCCACCTGTGTTACATCTGCCAACCCTCCCGTCATTCAGCATCTCCTTCCATCAGAGAGTTACGGTTACTGAACTCCTTTTCCACTCATCCCCCCCGGATAGGTCCTCCCAACCAAGCGGTAAGCAGGGCTGGAATATTTTCCCCTGGTTCGGTTAGTGTTTAATGTATCCTCTTTCTTCCCGCAGTCACCCTGCTCTGAGGTTCCGACCTCGCCTGTTGCACATATAGTGTGCTTTTCCTTTTGAGCCTAAAATAAACATCTTAAAACTGTTTCTTTGTTCCGTCAGTGTCTGCATGCGGACCAAACACCTTAAAACCATGACAATTAATATAAGAACAAGTAGCTCCGTTGGTCATATTTTATTCAGTTTTCCTCGTCATTATGCTGTTGTACAGAGCGAGGCGCGCTCCCGGGGATGCATATCTCGGCAGGCATGCACTTTTCGGCATAACACCGGCACTGTCTCTGTTATCACTAGGGATGGCTCTCTCTGTCTTTCCCCCCCAAGCCACATGTTGCGACGGGAGAACTACTACATTGTCCTCCTTTCTCTCTGTCCACCAAGCTCCCTGCCTCAACTGGCTCTTTCAGACTGAACCTGGACCTCTACCCTCTCTCTGCTTTCTGCTCTTTTGGCGCTAAACTCAAGTATTTCTGTAAAAGAAAAGGTGTTTTCCACCTTACACTAGCTAGCGGATGCTATACTTTAAAACCACACTGATAAACACATTGCTTCTTACCTGCGGCTCTGGATGGGCATCATTCCTTTGCATTTCCATTCCTAGACCTGTTCCTGACTCATCCTCAGTTTTTAAAAAATATTTACTCATAAAATCCCTCAAGCTTTTCATGTCATCTTCTTTTTTTCTCTCCTCTTCAGGGGCGGATCCAGATCATTTTCATGTGGGGGGCACAGGGGGGACAACGATGAAATCAGGGGGGCCACCTAAAAGTGGCAACAGAAATGAAGGCTGCCACCAACCACTCTCTCCCCACAGTTAGAAAACTAAGTGTAAACAATTACATTTCATATTTAAAGTGTTTTTATGTTTTCATTGGCTACATTTTTGTTTTCATATTAGTGGCCTTTTCATTTTGCAATTTCAACATTAAAATTTTAAAGTCCCCTTGTTTTCATCAACATTCAGCTAGTATGTGCTATTAGAAAACTCAGCAAATATGAGCCAGGCCAGATTAAGCAGATGCAATTTATTGTGCATGAACAACCCTCATCAATATTATTTTTCACTTCTTGCAATATTCCTCACTTTTTTACATAAGGATAAAAAAAGGATAACCAATACTCAGTTTTAAGTATATTAAGCTAAATTGATACATTGTCGCAGTAGACAGTACTCATCAGTACAACTGTATTTTCCGATTTCTGTGTCGACCACTGAACAACCTAATAAACTCATCCATATCCAAGGCCTTGGCTCTCGGGGACTCCACACTTAGCACCCCAAGGTCACTTAGTCTTTCATTGTTCATGGTGGTGCGTAAGTGATTTTTAATCAGTTTCAATGCAGAAAAGCTGCGTTCACAAGTAGCTGTGCTTACAGGTAGAGCCATGGCAATTTTGCACAGTCTGAACAGTTCATAGAATACATCCCTGAATGGCTCCAAGAATACTGTGAACTCAAGCAAACTACTTAAATTTTTCATTCCAGCTGCCCTCTTCCTCTCCAAGATCCGCTTGGCTTGATGTAGCTCGTGCTTAAGATCATCCAGGTTTGTTTTGTAAATGGTTCCCAACAAAAACAGAGGAGTCTCTTCCAAAAAGTTGTTGCTTTTAGGATTGAGTGCTTGAATTCCTTTCATCATATCACAATTGGTTTTAGAAAAACATCTCTCTAGCTCAGCCTTCACATTGTCCAAGATGGGATAGAAAACAGTGGTACAAAAATGGTCTTCATCACGGTTTCGCTGACCAGTTGTGGATGTGACAACAGATCCATGAAGAGCAGAGCTAGTCTTTGGCTGCCTTTTGGAAACCTTGTCTGTACTAATGTTGCACTGATGAGCAATGTCCAGAACTTGTGTCCACAGTTCCCTAAAAAATGCTTCATCTCTGTAGTGCACAAATGTTTCTCGTAGTGCCTCAATCAGGTCAACTGCCCTGGCTAAGTCCAACGACGAGGATTGCAGCATATCAGACAAAAACTTTGTGTCTCCCAATATCCTTCGAAAAGTAGCCAAAAGGGCAATAAAGTTTAGATCTATCTGTCCAAGAAGTCCACGTACTTCCACACATCTGTCTCCGTTGTTCTCCTCTTCAATGTCATGGAGGACACGAAGAACAGTTGGCAGCCGATCCATAAGGTTTCGACAGGCATAAAGCCTGCAAGCCCACCGAACATCGCTTAGTTTGGGCAATTCTCAAGGCTTATCCTGAAACATTGCACGCTGTATGTCATGCCACTTTTGATGTACATACGATCCAGATAGAAATGTATAGAGGCGCTGCAACAAAGAAAAAAAGCATGACGCCTCTGGAACTGCTTTCACGGTGTCCATAATTACCAAATTAAGGCAATGTGCATTGCAGTGCACATAAAATGTGTGTTTAGCCAGCGACTGTATCCTTGCAGACACACCATTGTGTCTACCGCTCATCACTGAGGCCCCATCATAACCTTGCCCAACCTACTGCTCTCTGTATTCCAATTCATATTTTTGGAGGCTATTGACAATTTTTTCTGTTAGCCCTGCAGCATCAAGCTTATCAGCATGTTCAAAATGCATAAAACTTTCATGTACTGTTCCTTTGTAATAATACCTGAGAATTAAGGAAATTTGTTCTTGTTTTTGTAAGTCTTTTGTCTCATCAGCTAGGACGCTGAAAGCCCCACTTTGCTTTACCTCTTCAATAATCTCCTTCCTGACCATCTCAGCTAGCACCTCCAAAATCTCATTTTGAATCATGTGACTTGTATATTTGGCATTGCTATGTTCCATTTTTCGCTTTACTAAAGGGTCATGCTTTGCAATCAGTTCCATAATGGCCAAGAAGTTACCTTTGTTGCTAGAGTTTTCTGACTCACAGTGGCCCCGCTGCGCAATGTTTTGTGTTGCCGTACACAGTAGGACATCAGCAATGGTCTGGATATACTTTCTATTTTCTTCCACCTTTTTTTGGTATTGTTTATCCATTGCTTGGAGCAAAGACGTATTGTTTTCAACACCCCTCTTATACTCTGTCCATGCCACCATGGCATTTACATGGTGTTCTGCCTTGGCATGCATCTGGAATCCTCCATCTTTATACATTGCCTTTTTCCAGTTTGAAAAACCAGTACCCGAGGAGAATGTTGTCTCAGAAGCAGTGGGTAGCGAAAAATGCCGGCACACAAAACAATGTGCAGTATCCTGGCATTGAGAGTACTCAAGCCAAGTGTACTCTTTGTACCAGCAGGCATTAAAGGCTCTCGTCCTACCCTGTCCATGCTGAGTGCGAGGGAATGCATTCAAGATCGGTTGTGCAGGGCCAGCAGCTCTGGTTTGAGAAATATCTGGAAATAAAAAGTTTAAAAATTAGTCTCACTCACAAGTCTGTGGATGAAAATTGTAATAATTACTTAAAATACTTTACAGTTAACACTGCACATTTTGAAATAACCTATGGTATTTAAGATTTAACCAAAATGTCCATAGAAACATCTGCATTCCAATAGATAAGCAATATGAAAGGACAAGTCACACATTTTTACATGGTGGGTAAATGACATATAGAGTTTAACTATCCACCTTGGGGACCTTTAGGTGCAGCAAATGTAGGCAATGGCTGAACCGAAAGGTTTCTGTTGCGGCTGCTGCTGTCATCCGATTCGAAATAATCGACATTATCATCCGTGTCTGTGGTCTCCTCCCTAGGTGCATCTAAAAATACTGATTGGCATAGATAACAAATTGTATTAAAATATAAATTACTTTTTTACAATATGTTATAAAGTACATATGTTTAACAAAGCCAAACAATTAAAAACTGCACAGTACACAATGCCATCAATTTAATTTATTTAATAAAAGATAAAAGTAAATTTTATTTGTATAGCTCAATATAAATCCCAATATGCCCAAGAGGGCTGCACAATCTGTACAGCATACATCAGCATCGGTCCTTAGATCCTCGATTTAAATGAGGGTCTGTGTTTTCACCTGGTATGTGGGTGCTGGTCTGGCTCTGGAAGCTTTGTTCAACATGGGATGGTCCCTGGCTGCTTTCAGGCTGACCTTGACCTTCACTGTTGCCCTCAAGGCTATCATCTTGACCTTTACTGTCCCTGTTCTGAGCCTGTTTCTTCTTAATGAAGAAATCTTTAATGTCTCCTTTTCTCCATTTCATTGTTAACTCTACCTTTAAAAACATTTATTACAAAACACAGAATACACATAAAAACATTATTTTATGGTTATTGTAAGTGCGTTAAAATGATACTTTCCTTGACTATTAAGGTTTAATTAGCATCAAGATAGCATAATCCACATGGATTTTAATTTCTCCTGGATGTTATGTAAACACGATGCTCTGTGACATCTGTGACCTAGAACAGAGTGCACTGAACTGCCTGTCTGAAGGTGAAGAGGCTCAATGGCACTGGACCTGAAGGATCAGCCATTACAAAACTTAGCCATAGACAAGGGCTCCATCCGAATACCCTTAATAATAGCTTCTAGCTCCTGTTCCTTGACCTTTCATGAGGTCAACAGTAAGAACTCTATCGTGGAAAGGAGCTTTGGATTACTTTGCCAATTTCGGACAGCCTTTAACTCCGATGTCATAACGTGACGGAAACGCACATCGATGATGCGAGTCAAACCTGGGCCTACAGCCTTCTGAAAATGAACTACAAGGTGGTCTCTTCTCTCTGGACATTTTCGGTCATTTCTGTGAGGGGGCTGTGCTGATACGTCATGTCACACAAAGGATTTTGGGATACCTTAAATGTTCTTAGTACTGTTAAGGGGCATTACAGAGTTCCTAGGCAAAACTAGCAGTGGGAAAGAGCATACAGGATTCTTTTCCTACCTCCATCCTTACTGACTACACTATTTGTACAGCACTTGTCATGGCGACCACTGACACACTTCTCCTTTGGCTAAAGAGTCCTTACTCTATAAGGGTAGTCGGATTGAGCCGAGGACTACAGTCGGTCATGTTCATGTCATGCTCTTTATTTTTGATACCTACATGTGTTTTTGTATTCTCATGCCTGCCTGGAGCCTCGACCTGTGCTTGCTATTGCAAGCATTTGTTGTACACAGATTATGTAAATACAGATTAAAAAAAACATCTGAGATTCCAGTAAACCAGACTGACAGCCGTTATCCACAAATGAAGAAGACATGGTATAGTGATGAATGGCAGGACAACTAGAATTACTCAAACAAACAAAATTTTAAGAACTGCAAGCATGACTCAGTTTAGGAACTGTGTTCATGCTTTAGTAATAATAATCAAAGTGTTTTATTGTACTACTATGCTTTAGTAAGTAGTGTAAGCTCTGTCTAAAGCTATGCTTTGAAAATGGAATCTTTCTGAGAGTTCCAAGCCCAAATCCTCATCTAAGCTAAAGCTGCTAAGCTGGTTTGATTCTTTAGGCCGATGACTGCTTTCTGACCTTGGAGAAGGCATGTCTACCAGAAAATCCTAAAGGAAAATGTTGGGGGCATCAAAGTCAAAACTTAACCCATTAAGAGGGCTTTGAACAGGCCACTTTTGTTTGAACCTCACCAGCACCTCACCCGATGTGGCTGAATGAAAACAATTTGGAAAAGAAGAGTAGGTTTGTTTGTTTATTTGTTTCAAACCTGCAAGTAAAATAATCCGTAGTCACATTTATATTCCAAAGAAAAAAGATACATGATCTGAAAAGGGGATGGAAAAGAAACAATGCTTATAAGGTTCCAACCCCCAACTCTACACTACTCACCACCTTGGCAAAACACAATACAACACTGCAAGAATTGACAGTGACAATCAACACTAACACAACCAAAGACGGACAATACAAAAACAGATCCAATTACACTCCAATCCTACATCTCTCCCCTCAGTACATATAGCCCGGCAAACAAATAATGCCTAGAGGGAGTTTAAAGTTCATATTAAACAGACATCAACAATTTCAATGTTAATGTTAACATTTTGAGTACATTGTATATCAATTCAATGTAAAATCAGCCACTTTCCTCCAAGTACTTATAGACCAGTTCATTGTTATTGTTTTGATCCGGGGTTTTCGCGCATGCGCGCCGGACTGGTAGGCAAAAGACAAACACAAAGGCGGACGCAAACAGAGGAAACGACGAGTTCTCGACGTATTTTTCTTCTTTAGATAACGTATCACAAGATCGTTTTAAGAGTAAGTTGATGGTTGATGGTATCAGATTGCCAGATCCACACAGCAAAAGCCTGAAGGGACGGAGCGAGTCTGTGAAATGCTGGCCAAGTGTTCCGCACCGCGACATATACAGCTACCTTATCAACACACAGGCCAGTACAGACGAGAGAGCATGGAAGCATGAAACCACTGGACAGCTACAATTATTTCATATCGGGACATAGACAGCAACCCCCGCGAACCCATGAGGGATTAAGCGGGTCAGAAAATGGATGGATGGACGTTCAGACATGTTTGTGTAACATACGAAAGCGGAGTCTGACACACAGCGCCTCAGCAGAGAGGAAGACCCGCCCGGTAGGTTAAAAAACATTGTTCACTGCGGATTATTTTGGTGTTTTTGTCTTATTAAAATTGGTGGGGGTGTCGGCGACGTTGCAGCGTAAACAGGGGCGTAATGCAGCCGCTGTCTGGAGCACATTATTGCACACTGATTGCACAAAGAAAACTAAAATGATGCGGCGTGCTGCTGCTGCAGCGCATCGACTCTGCTTCTCCTGGCCCCGTCTAGCGATCGCCACCTCCCCTCCGCCGCTATTTAAGTAGAACAATGACCAGTGCAAAATTAAGTTGTATTTACCGGAGATGAAATGTAGACTACACATTCTGTCGTAGTATGATGGCTCCCACAGTCCATTGAGATTGTCTGCCTGCATCCTTTTCATTGAAATTATCCATTTCTTTCTTCTTTCTTCGTCCTTCGGTAAATGAAAGAAACGTACATCTGACGATTTGGAATGCCTCTGTGTGCACCCGGGAGCACAACAAGTGGTAGGCATTGTTTAGATTCCAAAAATAAACTAACTAAAAGTACGCTCTAAATCACCCGTTTTGTAATGATAGTAGACGGGAACAGTTCTGCTTTTGCCTACCCGCGGGACCCGGATGTAGCGCGGACGTCACGCATGACCTGGTCTATTGAATGCATGTCTTTTAAACCTTAGTTTAAATTGAGCAACGCTTTTAGAAGGTTTTATTTCTTCTGCAAGAATGGTCCATAACAGAACTCCCTTCACCCCTATACACATCAATTTTAATGTTGTCCTTACTTTTGGCTGACATGATTTATTATTTCCTCTCAGATTATATTCATGATGAGCATCTCTGACATGAAATTATTTTTGGATATTATCTGGCCGAGTTGTTTGATGCCCTATACATAATCTGGGCCACTTTGTAATGTATCAAGGGTCACAGTTTCTCCACCACAAAGTAAACGGATTACCAGTCAACACAAACTCTTTTTGTTAAACATAATTAAAATCAGTTTTCTTATCACACCTAAGTATTTAGCAAATGTACTGTTTTCTTCCAATGGTTTAAATCAGGGCAACTTTTTGATTTCTGCGGTTATATTCACATACATTTCATGTAAATAATTGAAACTTTTATAAGTGTGTCTGGTGATCTCCCATTACCAGTGTTTTATTGATGAATCCTCCAGTCATGCAGAACTCACTTAGCCCACACTGCTACTGGCTTCAGGGGCCAGTATAGAAACGTGTTAAGTGAGATAAATAACATCGGGGCTGACTTCCACTGCTCAGCGGGAAATGGAAAAGAAAGTGGTAAAGATGGATAAAGAGTAAAAAGAGAGAGCCTAACAAAGCATATCAGAACTAAAGCACAAGAGTATGGTAACATCATAAGGAGGGATAGAGGTGATGGTGAATCAAAACGGAATGGTGCAGTGCTGTGGTGAAGAGCTGGTAAAAGATAGTTAAAGACGTTAAGAGCAAAGAGAAAAAGAGGAAGGAGCAGACCAATATACACGATACATGCTGGATGGAGAGTAAAGGTTGATAATATAAATCTTATCTAGATAACATTGTAATTACATCTCAGGGGAAATTAAAAGTAAAGCTTTAATTATATGTATGACATTTGTGACACTCATGCAAGCGTGTGTCATTATCTGACCCAGTGTCATTATAACCGATGGCCTCCTTTTAAAACTCATATTAACCTGCATTATAGCTCTACTGAACTTTCTTCTTGAAAAACTTCAGCCCTATCCCAGGTAGATTTTAGGGCAGATTTATTTGTTTGGCTGTATTTGCAGCATTCAGTACAGTTCTTTTTTTGTTCTTTGCATTCTCTGAGTTAAAATGTATGTGTTGTTAATACATCCTGGTGGTTGTGGCAAGAACAACATGCTTTCCTGACTACAATGCAGATGTAGAGTTTTAAAAGAGATTGCTTCAGCTTTAACTCCTCCCAGCCAGTAGGAGCACTCACACTCGCCCATTCTCGTTCCAACCTTCAACTGTACTGTCTGCTAGCAGGCTGCCAGTCCTGTAGCATTGGCAAACATTTAACTTACCTGTATATTTACCTTATATTTATTTTTCAGTAACATTACAACTTTTATTCTGCACTACTCTAGATGACCTGTGGATGTATTATTTATGAAAAATGTATTGTTTTGATGAAAAGGTTCTGGCATAAACTTTAAATAAAGAAATTAGAACTTTAAACTCACCACTTTTCAGGACTTGAAGATGATTAATTTTCCTTTTGGTGGCAAAGACAACAAATGCTGCTTTTCCAGTAGTACTGTGGAACAGTAAGAAAGACGACACAGGAGCTAGGTTTGATCACCACACCTAGCTCCAACAAAACCAACAAAACAGATTTCTTATTAATCAAAACTAGTGGTCCACCACATGCGCCCCCCGACCACCCAGTAGGGTCAATAACTAGTCCAGGATGCTGAGTTTCAGCAAACGACCAGATGGCTGAACTTGGACGCTGTAGAACAAACCCGGAACATCCTGCCCCAAGAATGAGGTTGAGGGCGACAAAGAGGGGCTAAAGAAGGGTTGAGCTCCGATAGGTGAGGGTCTCTGGAGGGAGGACAGCGTCCCATGAATACTGTGGAGGGAGGCGACTGGGCCATTACCACCTGATCAACCGCCAGGACAGGAGCAGGTTTGAGACTGTCAATACAGACATATCTTTACAGCCCCCCACCTCCCCCCACCCCCACCAGATCTAAAAGAAAATGTTTACGACCTGATGCAAGGACTCTGAAAAGTTCCCTAAGGAGGGAACAGTTGTAAAAAATAACCATTCCCAATAACTCCTAAAGGGCCTTAACTGTCTGTGGGTGTGGAAAATCTGACACCACCTGAACTTTTTGGGGAACAATGGAGCAGCACCACTGGCAGAAATGCGGTGGTCCAAAAAGTCTATGACTGGCAACCCAAATTGGCATTTTGCTGTGTTGACAATCAGGTCATGTGTGCTAGGCGTTGAAAAACCTGACGTAGGTGGGACATTCACTGTTTGGCAGAGCTGCTGGCCACAAGGATGTTATCCAAATATACAAAGATGAATGGCAACCCGCGCAGGACCGAATCCATTAACCGCTGAAAGGTTTGAGCAGCGCCGAACCGGAACAGCATGCAAAAAAACTCAAACAAGCCAAATAGAGTAATTACAGCAGTTTTAGGGACATCCTCAGTTTGCACAGGGACTTGGTGATAACCCCACACCAAATCCAGTTTAGAAAAAATACAGGTCCCAGCGAGATGAACAGAGAAATCCTGGATGTGGGGGATTGGATAACGGTCATTCTCTGTGACGTTATTAAGACGATGTAGTTCTCCACAAGGCTCCCACTGGCTGTCTGACTTTGGCACCATATGCAACAGGGTAGCCCAGGGGCTATTAGAGCACTGCACAATACCATACCATACCAATTTTATTTATAAAGCACTTTAAACACCAGCAGGACCAAAGTGCTGTACACAATCATAAAATACAAATGATCACTCATAAAACAATAAGCAAAATAGTATATAAAATTAGTAATAAAAGGAAAGTAAAATGCAATAAAACAAAGTAAACGTGTCAGATTGTGTCAAAAGCCAAGGAAAATAGATGGGTCTTAAGAAGGGATTTAAAATCAAAAAGGGAAGAGGGCTGTCTAATGTCTAAGGGAAGGTCATTCCACAGCTTGGGAGCTGCTACAGAAAAAGTATGGTCCCCTCTGAGCTTACAGTTCGTCTTCGGCACCCTCAGTAACAACTAGTCAGCTGATCTAAGGGAAGGGGAGGGTGTGTAGGGATGTAGCAGCTCAGACAGGTAAGGTGGGGCAAGGCCATGAAGAGCTTTAAAAGCAAATATAAGGATTTACTGGCATCCAATGTAGCGAGTAGTTACAAAGGCATAGATTACTGTTTCAAAGTGCTGATTAGAAAGAATAGGCTTTACTTTTGCAAGCTGCCTCAAGTGAAAAAAGATGGATTTTATAACAGCTCTTATATGGGCATCCAACTTAAGTTCAGCGTCTATCTTTACCTCTAAAATTGTAATAATAGGCCTGATGTACTGTAACCTGACTCCGCCAGATGTATTTCGTTCCGCCTAGCAGCCCTAGCTTCACTCACATACATCTGGGACATCGCCCATTGAAAGTGATTTCTCCAACCAATTTTATGGTCTGGCCAATCAGGACGCAGGACTGGAGTTTCATAGATGTGACGTAGTGGAGACGCGACCATGACGTGAGACTGTTTTGATAGCAATGGCGGCTCGTCGAGGAAGCAAGCGTTAACATTGATGCTGCTATTTCTTCCGTATTGTCCAATCTACCTAATATTGTTTCATTAAAAGAACATCAGAGAACGGCTCTGAAGGCTTTTGTTGGTGGGAACGATGTTTTCGTCTTCACTAAACGATGTTTAGTGAAGACCAGGGAGTCTTCACTAGAACTACCAAAAATCACAACCTAGTTTTAGTTTGAAGAAATTTAGGGCCATCCAGGCTTTCAAGTCTTCCAAACGTAAAAACAGAGACTAAAGAAAACCGACTCCATCTCTCTTCAGAGGGATATAAATCTGTATGTCATCCGCATAACAATGAAAAGAAATCCCATATGCCTCAGTGCTCCATGTTGGCAAACTCCTCCTGTGCGATAACCAGCTTAGCCGTATCAAGGCGGTATGCGAGAACACTGAGGCCCCTGTTGTGAGGATATAATGTTCTATACCGTGTTTTGTTTCAGTGTTTGAAAAGTTGTGAATAGTCAGTGAAGGAAATTCGGACAATAAATGCTGGAACACATTAGAATCAGAATCAGAAATACTTAAATAATCCCAGAGGGAAATTATTTTCGTTACATGCTCCAGATATACAGATATACAAACAACATTTATATATATACACACCTGATCAAAATCTTAAGACCAGTCAAAAATTTGCAAGAATTTGCATTTTGCACTATTGGATCTTAAGAAGGTTCTAAGTAGAGCTTCACAATGTTAAAAGGACAAATCAGTGCAAGAGACAAGAACATTTGAGCAGGGAATTGTCTGAAAACTGCATTTACACTCAAACATGATTTTTTCAGCTGATCAAAAGTTTAAGACCATAGTCTTTAAAAGCCAAAAGCTGTGCAAACATCTAGATTCCATGTCATTTTCTGTGAAGTCTTTACACTGTCAAGACCTCCTGATGGCAAAAGCAAAAAAGCTCACTGACTTTGAACGTGGTAGGATTGTTGAGCTGCATAAGCAAGGCCTCTCACAACGTGCCATCGCTGCTGAGGTTGGACGCAGTAAGACAGTCATTTTGCATTTTTTAAATGATCCTGAGGGTTATGGAACAAAAAAGTCAAGTGGTAGACCCCAAAAAATTTCACCAGCTCTGAGCCGCAGGATCCGATTGGCTGTCCGTCAAGACACGGGATGATCCTCTACCCAAATTAAGGCCATTACTGGTGCTGACTGCAGCCCAATAACCATCAGACGGCATCTGCGAGAGAAGGGCTTCAGAAACAAAAAACGTCTTCAAAGGCCACGTCTTCTTCAACGCCACAGAATTGCCCGTTTGGACTTTGCAAGGATGCACCAAACATGGGACATTGAAAGGTGGAAGAAAGTTGTCTTCTCTGATGAGAAAAAATTTAACCTTGATGGTCCTGATGGCTTCCAACGTTACTGGCATGACAGGGAGATCCCACCTGAGATGTTTTCTACACGGCACAGTGGTGTGGGCGCCATCATGATTTGGGGTGCGTTTTCCTTCAATGGAACAATGGAGCTTCAGGTTGTGCAGGGGCGTCAAACAGCAGCTGGCTATGTGGAGATGTTGCAGCGGGCATCCCTCATGACTGAGGGCCCTCGTCTGTGTGGTAATGATTGGGTTTTTCAACAGGACAATGCTGCAGTTCACAATGCCCGCCTGACAAAGGAGTTCTTCCAAGAGAATAACATCACTCTTTTGGACCATCCTGCATGTTCCCCGGATCTAAACCCAATTGAGAACATTTGGGGATGGATGGCAAGGGAAGTTTACAAAAATGGACATCAGTTCCAGACAATGGATGCCCTTCGTGAAGCCATTTTCAACACTTGGAGCAACGTTCCCACTAGCCTCCTGGAAACACTGGCATCGAGCATGCCTAAACGATTGTTTGAAGTCATCAACAAGAATGGTGGAGCTACTCATTACTGAGTCCTTTTTTTTGACATTTTGATTTCTGTTTTGGGGGGTTTTCGGGTTTTTTTGAGCTATGGTCTTAAACTTTTGATCAGCTGAAAAAATCATGTTTGAGTATAAATGCAGTTTTCAGACAATTCCCTGCTCAAATGTTCTTGTCTCTTGCACTGATTTGTCCTTTTAACATTGTGAAGCTCTACTTAGAACCTTCTTAAGATCCAATAGTGCAAAATGCAAATTCTTGCAAATTTTTGACTGGTCTTAAGATTTTGATCAGGAGTGTATATATATATATATATATATATATATATATATATATATATATATATATATATATATATATATATATATATATATATATATATCAGAATCAAGTTTATTGCCAAGTAGGTTTGCACTTACAAGGAATTTGACTTGGTGTTGATGGTGCAGAAAAAATAAAATAAAGTAAAATAGATATATATGCAGAAGCTATATACACACAGCAAACTGTGCGTTAATGTAACGCAGAAGCTTGTAGTCCTGAACGGGGAAGAGAGGCAGTGTCCAGTGTCATGGGCGGCTCTTGGCCTTGTTCATAAGGCCGGTAGCAGATGGGAAAAAACTGTTCTTGTGGCGTGAGGTTTTGGTCCTGATGGACCGCAGCCTCCTGCCAGAGGGAAGTGTCTGAAATAGTCTGTGGCTGGGGTGCGAGGGATCAGCTACAATCTTCCCTGCACGCCTCAGAGTCCTGGAGGCGTACAGGTCCTGGAGGGATGGAAGATTGCAGCCAATCACCTTCTCTGCAGACCTGATGACACGTTGCGGTCTGCCCTTGTCCTTAGCGGTGGCACCAGCGTACCAGATGGTGATGGAGGAGGTGAGGATGGACTCAATGATGGAGGAGTAGAACTGCACCATCATTGTCCTTGAATTTCTTCAGCTGCCGCAGGAAGTACATCCTCTGCTGGGCTTTCTTGGTGAGAGAGTTGATGTTCAGCTCCCACTTTAGGTCCTGGGAGATGATAGTTCCCAGGAAGCGGAAAGACTGTAGGCGGACTCGTCACCATCAGAGATAAGTCCGATGAGAGTCAGGGGCGGATCCAGGATTTCTCAAAAGGGGGTGCGCACCTAAGGGTCATGGGGTCAAGGGTCAAGCCAAGACAAAGAATGCCATCTTTAGTCTTTCACACTACCCTAATTATTCATCTAAGGGTTTTTTAATTGATAATCTCGTTAATGGATGAAAATAAGTGGAATTAGCAAGATTACATTATTGTAATTGAAAAATAATTTTTAAGCCAAAATCTCTTGGTTTTTACAGCATGCAGTTAAAAAGTAGTTTGAAGAAAAAAAGTATCCTTAACATTTAATCAAACAAAGATTTTGTTTATTTCCAGAAATTATATTTATTTAGTAAAATAAAATAAAAAGACCCAAGGACTTAAGAACAGTTTGGTTGGTTGGTTGGTATGGTTCAAGTGATAAAGGATTTTTTTAATGTACATGTATTTTAACAATATATTTCAACCAGATAAACTATATTAAGAAAAAATTACTTAAAAAAGACCCAAGGACTTAGAACAGTTTGGTATGGCTCAAGTGATTAAGGAGTTTTGAATATATTTTAACGAGATGAACTTTGTTGAGAAAAAAAACAACTTTAAAGTAAGTTAAATCAATGAACATGTATGGTGAAGTCAAGCCATAAGCCTATAATAGAACAGTAAGGCTTGACAAAGAATATTGTTCTCTTCTACAACACCTTCAACTTTATGATGACGATGATAATGGGTTTATAAATGTCAACCTTCTGGGATGCTTCTGGGCAAATATGTCAATGATTTTGTTGATGTCTAAATGAATGTCCTTGTGGACATACGTAAGTAGCAAAGCCACAAACCTTTACTGTCCCACAGTCGACCTTAGCAAATATTTCACTGCTTTACGGCCTGAGTTAGCATGTTCCACAGAAGCACTCGTAACAGGTATAACTGACAGAAGGTGAAGAATCATAGAAATGTTTGGGTAGCACTTCATATTTGTTATCCTTAGAATTTCAGGGAGAGAGCTGGGTTTTTTCACTGATGACCACTTTGTGTGCCACAACTTCACTTCCTGCTTGAATGTTGATCCTGATGGTAGATCATTTTTATATGATGTAAAAATATCTTTCTCACTCTCATCGTTCATCATATGTAAGTTGCTTGGCAATAGTTTTAAGCCTAGTATGTTTTCATAAAGGAGACCATTCTTAGTTTTAACAATAAAACACGTGGCACCAACAGCTTTAGACCAGACAATACATACTAAACAATAACTATTGTATGCGTGTCAATGTCCACTTTTTTTAAACTTTACACTCTTTTTTCATTACTTTACAAAAACTGTGCAACAAAAAATAACTTTCCCATTACTTGAAAATTACTTGGAAAAAGTTTTCCTAAAATTGAATTACTTTTAAAACTTTACACAACTTGTGAGAACCCCATGTTTTCTCATTATCAACAATTTCTAGCAACCATCATACCTTTTTTCTGTGGGGAGAATATAAGATTTAGGTTGATCCATACTCCAATCTGGAAGGTGGCGGTAATGCACCTAAAAGTTGTTGGCCAACCACCATAAAAAAAGAGAAGAAGAAAAAGAAGAAGAAGAAGAATCCAAGATGGCGACGATCGGTGCGGCAGAGAGTGATGGATAACTCCATCACTTCATCACTCTGGATTACGAGACCTGAGCTGTGAGTCCTTTCTCCAAAAGGGGGGTGCGCGCGCCCCCCGCGCCCCTGCCTGAATCCGCGCCTGAGAGTAGTGTCGTCCGTGAACTTCAGGAGCTTGACAGACTGGTGACTGGAGGTGCAGCTGTTGGTGTACAGGGAGAAGAGCAGAGGAGAAAGAACACAGCCCTGGGGGGAACCAGTGCTTATGAGCTGTGAGTCAGTCTTGTTTTCCCAGCTTCACATGCTGCTTCCTGTCAGACAGGAAGTCTGTAATCCACCTGCAGGTGGAGTCCGGCACATTCAGCTGGGAGAGCTTCTCCTGAAGCAGAGCTGGGATGATTGTGTTGAAGGCAGAGCTGAAATCCACAAACAGGATCCTGGCGTAGGTTCCTGGGGATTTCTTTTAGGTGTGAAAGCACAAGGCGCTCAAAGGACTTCATAACTACAGAGGTCAGAGCGACGGGTCTAAAGTCATTAAGTCCTGTGGTCCTTGGCTTCTTGGGAACAGGTATGATGGTGGAGGATTTGAAGCAGGCTGGCACGTGACATGTCACCAGTGAGGTGTTAAAAATGTCTGTGAAAGCTGGAGACAGCTGATCAGCACAGTGCTTTAAGGTGGATGGAGAGACAGAATCTGGTCCAGCAGCTTTCCGGGGGTTCTGTCTGTTGAAGAGTTTAACATCTCTCTCATGTATGGAAAGAGTTGCCACTGAGGAGGAGGTGGAGGTGATCTGTTGGGTGGTGACGTGGGTGGTGGTGGATGCAGGACTGTCCCTTTGTCTGTCGAAACAACAGTAGAAGTTGTTCAGGTCGGGCTAAGTGTCGGTCATTCATGGAGTGGGGGGCTTTAGGCTTCTAATTTGTTATCTGCCTGAGCCCTTTCCAGACAGAAGTCATTCGCTGAAAACTGGTTTTGCAGCTTCTCAGAATACAGTCGTTTAGCCTCCTTCACCGCCCTGCTAAACTTGTATTTTGCATCTCTGAATCTGCATTTATCCCCACTTTTGAAAGCCTCGTCTTTCTCCAGCCTTAGCCTTCTGAGTTTGGCTGTGAACCAGGGTTTGTCATTATTGTAACTCACCCTGGTTCGTGATGGAACACAGCAGTCCTCACAGAAGCTGATATATGATGTCACAGCCTCAGTGAACTCATCCAGACTGTTGGTAGCAGCCCTGAAGACGTCCCAGTCAGTAGAGTCCAAACACGCCTGAAGATCCTCCACAGCCTCACTGGTCCACCTCTTTGATGTCTTCACTACAGGTTTGCAGAGCTTTAGTTTCTGCCTGTAAGCGGGAATCAGGTGAACCATGACGTGGTCAGATTGGCCCAGTGCAGCACGGGGGACGGCGTGATAAGCATCCCTGACTGTGGTGTAACAGTGATCCAGAATGTTCTCCTCTCTGGTCGGGCATTTAATAAACTTTCTATATTTAGGAAGTTCATGAGTGAGGTTTCCTTTGTTAAAGTCACCAAGAACAATAACTAAGGAGTACATATTGCTTCGCTCCACATTCAGTATCTGGTCTGCGAGCGTGCTCTGTGCGACCTGCACGTTTGCATGTGGCGCGATGTAAGCACCGACCAGAATGAATGAAGCAAACTCGCGGTGAATAAAAAGGCTTACAGTTTATGATGAAGGATTCCAGGTCAGGAGAACAGTGCTGCTGGATCACTTCCACATCGTTGCACCAGCCGCTGTTGATGTAAAAACAGATCCCTCCACCTTTCGCTTTGCCGGAAAGGTGTGTGTCGTGGTCAGCTCTGTGAAGTTGGAAGCCGTCCAGCAGCAGCGCGGAGTCCGGGAAGTCCCTGTTTTTGCCCAGCATCAGTTTCAGTTCGTGCAGTTTGTTGGATAGGGAACGCACGTTGGACAGGATTATGCCCGGTAGCGGTGAGCGGAGTCCGCGCTGGCGGTGACGCACAAGCACATTTCCCTCTCCTCCAGCGTTTCGCTGCGTGAGCAAAGGTGAGCACACCTCTGACCAGAATGTCCAAAATTTCCAGCGTAGGGAGAAGAAAAGTAGGGAATAAATCCTCTGGTGATGTAGCCCTGATGTTCATGAGTTCTTCTCTGGTGAAAGAGCTCCGGGTATCATTGCAAAAACCAGAGTTAAATAGTATACTAATAGTATGTATGTATATATATACACTACCGTTCAAAAGTTTGGGGTCACCCAAACAATTTTGTGTTTTCCATGAAAATTCACACTTATTCACCACCATACGTTGTGAAATGAATAGAAAATAGAGTCAAGACATTGACAAGGTTAGAAACAATGATTTGTATTTGAAATATAAAAATTGAAGATTTTGTTTACATCAAACTTTGCTTTTGTCAAAGAATCCTCCATTTGCAGCAATTACAGCATTGCAGACCTTTGGCATTCTAGCTGTTAATTTGTTGAGGTAATCTGGAGAAATTGCACCCCACGCTTCCAGAAGCAGCTCCCGCAAGTTGGTTTGGTTGGATGGGCACTTCTTGCGTACCATACAGTCAAGCTGCTCCCACAACAGCTCAATGGGGTTCAGATCTGATGACTGCGCTGGCCACTCCATTACCGATAGAATACCAGCTGCCTGCTTCTGCTCTAAATAGTTCTTGCACAATTTGGAGGTGTGTTTAGGGTCATTGTCCTGTTGTAGGATGAAATTGGCTCCAATCAAGCGCTGTCCACTGGGTATGGCATGCCGTTGCAAAATGGAGTGATAGCCTTCCTTATTCAGAATCCCTTTTACCCTGTACAAATCTCCCACCTTACCAGGACCAAAGCAACCCCAGACCATCACATTACCTCCACCATGCTTAACAGATGGCGTCAGGCATTCTTCCAGCATCTTTTCAGTTGTTCTGCGTCTCACAAGCGTTCTTCTTTGTGATCCAAACACCTCAAACTTGGATTCATCCGTCCACAACACTTTTTTCCAGTCTTCCTCTGTCCAATGTCTGTTTTCTTTTGCCCATCTTAATCTTTTTATTTTATTGGCCAGTCTCAGATATGGCTTTTTCTTTGCCACTCTGCCGTGAAGCCCAGAATCCCACAGCCGCCTCTTCACTGTAGATGTTGACACTGTTTTTTTGCGGGTACTATTTAATGAAGATGCCAGTTGGGGACCTGTGAGGCGTCTGTTTCTCAAACTAGAGACTCTAATGTACTTATCTTCTTGCTCAGTTGTGCAACGCGGCCTCCCACTTCTTTTTCTACTCTGGTTAGAGACTGTTTGTGCTGTCCTCTGAAGGGAGTAGTACACACCGTTGTAGGAAATCTTCAATTTCTTAGCAATTTCTCGCATGGAATAGCCTTCATTTCTAAGAACAAGAATAGTATGTCGAGTTTCAGATGAAAGTTCTCTTTTTCTGGCCATTTTGAGCGTTTAATTGACCCCACAAATGTGATGCTCCAGACACTCAATCTACTCAAAGGAAGATCAATTTTGTAGCTTCTGTAACGAGCTAAACTGTTTTTCAGATGTGTGAACATGATTGCACAAGGGTTTTCTAATCATCAATTAGTATTCTGAGCCAATAAGCAAACACATTGTACCATTAGAACACCGGAGTGATAGTTGCTGGAAATGGGCCTCTATACAGCTATGTAGATATTGCACCAAAAACCAGACATTTGCAGCTAGAATAGTCATTTACCACATTAGCAATGTATAGAGTGTATTTCTTTAAAGATAAGACTAGTTTAAAGTTATCTTCATTGAAAAGTACAGTGCTTTTCCTTCAAAAATAAGGACATTTCAATGTGACCCCAAACTTTTGAATGGTAGTGTATATATATATATATATATATATATATATATATATATATATATATATATATATATATATATATATATATATAAATTATAGAGCTAAAATGAAGTGATAGTGACAATGTGCAAAAACAGTGCAAAAGAATGAATAAATGTCAATTACATGGGGGGGGGGGGGTGTCTGAATCACTGAGGGAGGCGTTGTAGAGATTGATGACCACAGGCAGGAAGGATTTCCTGTGGCGCTCTGTGGTGCATCTGGGTAAGAGGAGTCTTCTGCTAAAGGAGCTCCTCCGCTGGGCCAGTGTGTCGTAGAGAGGGTGTGAGACATTGTCTAAGATAGACTGAAGCCTGGACAGCATCCTCCTCTCTGCCACGGTCGTCAGAGTGTCCAGCTCCTCCCCCACGATATCACCGGTCCTCCTGATCAGTTTGTTTAGTCTGTTGTTGTCAGCGACCTTCAGCCCACTGGCCCAGCATGTGACAGCAAATAAGATTGTACTGGCCACAACAGACTCATAAAACATCCTCAGCATCATCTGACAGATGTTAAAAGACCTCAGCCTCCTCAGGAAAAAGAGTCGGCTTTTGCCCTTTTTGTAGACCGCCTCGGTGTTTCTAGTCCAGTCCAGCTTATTATTAAAGTACACTCCCAGGTACTTATACTCCTCCACAGTGTCTACAGGGACCCCCTGGATGGAAAGAGGGGTCACAGGTGTTTTTGCCCTCCTCAGATCCACTATTAGCTCCTTAGTCTTTGTCACGTTGAGCTGCAGATGGTTCAGCTCACTCCAAGTGACAAAGTTGCCCACCACAGTCCTATATTCACTCTCATCACCTTTTTCAATGCAGCTAACTATTGCTGAGTCATCAGAAAACTTCTGAAGGTGGCAGGACTCAGTGCAATAGTTGAAGTCTGAGGTGAAGAGGGTGAAGAGGAAGGGAGAGAGGACAGTCCCCTGAGGGGCCCCAGTGTTGCTGACCACCCTGTCAGACACACAGTTCTGTAGGCGTACATACTGTGGTCTGCCCGTCAGGTAATCAACAATCCAGGACACGATGGGGGCCTCCACCTGCATCGCAGTCATTTTCTCACCTAGTAGAGCCGGACGGATGGTGTTGAAAGCACTGGAGAAATCAAAGAACATGATTCTCACAGTGCTCATCGGCTTGTCCAGATGAGTGTAGACTCTGTTCAGCAGGAAGATGATGCTGTCCTCAACTCCCAGGCGGGGCTGGTAGGCGAACTGTAGTGGATCAGTGAAGGGCCTGACCATAGGCCTTAGCTGCTCCAGGACTAGCCTCTCAAAGGTTTTCATGATGTGGGACGTCAGTGCCAACGGTCTGAAGTCCTGAGGGCCGCTCGGACGCGGCATCTTTGGCACAGGAACGAGGCAGGACGTCTTCCACAGCACGGGGACAGGGGGTTTGTAAGGAGGAGGAGTGGGGGAAGGTGGAGTAGTATTTGTAGGGAAGCCAGCAGCAGAGACTTGTGGGGATGGGCCGCAGCATAAAAACCTATTGAAAAATAGGTTCAATTCGTTGACCTGGTTCACGCGACCTTCCAACCCCATACCACCACTCTTTTGGAACCCGGTGATGGTTCTCATGCCACTCAACACATCCCTCATGTTGTTTGTCTGGAGTTTATTCTCCAGATTTCTCCTGTACTTGTCTTTAGCCTCCCTGATTTTACGCTTGAGTTCCCCCTGCACTCGCCTCACCTCATCACGGTTGCCATATCTGAACGCCCTTTTCTTCTCATTCAGGATGGCCTTAATGTCCTTGGTGATCCATGGTTTATTGTTGGCGTAGCTGGTGACAGTCTGAGCTGGGACATTGCAGTCCACACAGAAGTTGATGTAGTCCGTGATGCACTCTGTGAGCCCATCAATGTCCTCCCTGTGGGGCTCACAGAGTGCAGGCCAGTCAGTCACTTCAAAGCAGGCCTGCAGTGTCCAGTTTATAGCTTCAGCAGTTCAACAGTCTGATGGCAACAGGGAAAAAGCTTTTGCAGAACCTGGTGGACCTGCAGCGGATGCTGCGGAACCTCTTCCCAGAGGGCAGCAGGGAGAACAGTCCATGGGGGGTGAGGGGTCTCTGATGATGTTATGGGCTCGGGACACGCAGCGCTGAGATGAAATGTCCTTAATGGAGGGAAGAGGAGCCCTGAGGAGCCCTCTTCACCAGTACCCAGTACTATCTGTACCAGTCCAGCTTATTATTAAAGTACACTCCCAGGTACTTATACTCCTCCACAGTGTCTACAGGGACCCGAGGAGCCCTCTTCACCAGTACCCAGTACTATCTGTACCCAGGAGGGACAACATGTTCTCCATCAGCGCAATGGCAGTGTCATGCCCCAAACCCAAGAGAGAGAGTAGCTTCTCGGCACGTTCTGTGTCAGAGAACGTGACGCTCTCAAGCCCGAAGCAGGGTCATTGTATGCCGGGTGGACAGCAGATCCAGCGAGGCGACCACATAGTGGTACTTTGTGTCATTTGAGGAAATTCTGCAAATAGCAAACTGTGCTTTGATGTGGATGAACCAAGAACGTGGATCATGAGGCCAGCAGTCTGGGATCTTAACCACCACAGCAAAAGAAGAAGCCGGTGATGCCAGTAGAGGTTTGGCAGGGGCAGGCATTGTCTGGAAGGAGCTGGCTTCACCATCGGATGTCATGCTGGCTCACAGGGGTTACCAATGTGGGGGAGTAAGAAAGACGACACAGGAGCTAGTTGATCACCTTGTTTACTCGACTCCAACTCACATGATAAACGGTACACATTGTGATAATCAACACTAGCAAAACACAAGATTTTTTAATCAAAACATCCCTTCATCTGGGTGTGATTAGAGCCCCCTAGTGGTCCGCCACAGTACAAACTTTGTGCGGTTCACTAAGGGTCTGTTTGATTCAGTTCGCTTCAGGTGGTTTTCTACTACAATTGAATGTGTTGCAAATGTGGGCAGGGTTGCTTCAGAAGGGTGACGCTGAGACAGAGACGTTGATGCAACCCAATAACAAAATGTAGCATGTCGCAGCTAACAAGCGAACTGCTCAGTCTATATTTTTCATCAGTAGGTCGACAACAGGGGATAAGGAATTAATAGAGAAGAGAAAGACCGGAGATAACTTAGGGAGAGTTAGAACAGATGAAGAAGATCAAGATAAGGCTGCTTGAAGCCAAGAAAAAAGTATTGGCTCCCTCCTACATTTATCAGGTAAGTTAATGCTAGCTCTAGCTTTCTATGTTGTTCTATATATACACAATGAGCATGCATGCAAAGCGTTAAAGCACTGGGATATGTGTTATATATATGCTGTTTATCCCACGGGTTGCTTAGGAACAGAGCAGAGACGTGCTGGGTGCTCTGATGCTGGACAATATGAAAAGATTCAGCCCTAACCGCTGCATATAACATTATCTGAATCTTCCCAATAACAATTCTACCTTGTCTCCAGTCACGCCCACTGAATGGGGGGGACAAACAGGTCAATTGTCCCAGGCCCAGGACAGAGGGGGGGCCCAAAACTGACACTCATTAAAATATAGGCAGAAGTAATTTTTCAGAAAATATTTGTGTGAAACATTTAATATTAGAGTAACTAAATATATATATATATATTTCTGCATAAGGTATATGTAATATGTTTTCTTTAAATAAGGGGCCATTAAAACTCCCCCCACCCCAACATAAAATGGTTTGACCATTAGAACTTTGAAAGTTCGTTCCGCTGCAAACTAAGAATTACCGGTGCACAGAAAAGAAAAGAGAAGACAAAAAGAGAAGATGACACCAAAGGCTTGAGGGATTTTATGAGTAAATATTTTTTTAAAACTGAGGATGAGTCAGGAACAGGTCTAGGAACGGAATTGCAGAGGAATGATGCCCATCCAGAGCCTGGTAAGAAGCAATGTGTTTATCAATGTGATTTTAAAGTATAGCATAGCTAGCTAGTGTAAGGGGGGGGGGGCACCTTTTCTTTTATGGAAATACTTGAGCTTAGCCCAAAATGAGCAGAAAGCAAAGAGATGGCAGAGGTCCAGGTACAGTCTGAAAGACAGAGCGGAGCAGGAGAGCCAGCTGAGGCGGGGAGCTTGGTGGACAGAGAGAAAGGAGGATAATGTAGCAACATGTGGCTTCGGGGGGGGGAGACAGCGTGTGTTTGAGGAGGAGGCAGAGAGAGCCATCCCTACTGATAACAGAGAAATGCAGGTACCCTATCGGAGAGTCTGAGCATAGTATTTACTCTAGTAGTTACTCTAATATTTAATATTAGAGTAACTAAATGGTGGTGGCGGTGTAGAGGGGTGGCCCAAAAATACTTGTTGTCCCGGGCCCTAGCAAAGCTGTCAGCTGGCCTGTCTCCAGTGTTGATTTCTGTCAAATATATATCAGAAAAGACTGAAGGTTAAACATATCTAGAATACAACCTAATGTGGTTACTTTTGGTTGGGTTTTCACTTTTAAATGGGAGGCCATTTAGTATGGAGGACCGAAACTGACATAATAAAAAAAGTAGAAATATATATATTTTTTTCTTTTTCCTTACACTGTGGTTTTCATCAGAAATGTATATATATTTTTTTTCCTTTTAATTAGGCATTTCTGCCTCTTTTTTCAGCCTCCTGTTTTTTCACTTCCTCTTTTTCCACCTGCTGTTTTTATGCCTGGTGTTATACTGTATGCATTTCTGCTTCATTATGCAAATGAGGAGGGCTGACCTCTTGCTTCAGCTCCTCCACTATTGGTCAATAAACAGGAAGGAGCAGGATCCATGTGCAGATTGATTGTGCATGCCTGCGCTTTTGGCCTTTCAGGAGAACACCTTTTTTCAGATGAAGCAAAGGCCTAGCAGAGATGTCGCAGACAATTGCTAAAGAATTAAGGCACCTGGCTAAGTTAGCTGAAAGAAATACTGTCAGTGATGACTATTTATTGTTTCGTATAGATATTTTCAAGGAGAAGCTATTCCATTTAGCTGCAGACGTGGAAAATGAAGCTGACACATTAGTTCTACAGATTCTGGAGGAGGTGGTGTGTGGCTTGCACAAGTCATTTTAACACACAGCTACTGTTGGAAGACCAGGATATTTGCTGCCTGCTGAGGCATTGGAGTCGTTTTTGCTTGTGGGTGTGTCAGTTATAGATATTACCGAACTTGTTGGGGTCAGTGAAAGAACAGTTCACCGGCGGATGACAGACTATGGTATTAGGTAAGTATGTGTGGTGTTTCTGTTGCTACTTTGAACTCAGTAGTATTTTCCATTTTCATTATAGTTCCAAATTGCTTTTAAATCATTTGTAAAATAAAATTTAGTATGGGAATAACGTTTTTAATTTTTAATCAATAGATTGTTCTTGCCGGTTTATGCACATAAGATACACTTTAGTTCTTTAATGTGCTTAGGACAACATCCACTTGATCAAAATATGGATGAATGCAAGTTACATTAGCAAGTGAAATAAATAAAAAAAGTAATAAACATTTCAGTTGGACACAACTTTTGTATATGTAAACATTTAAATAGTCTGAATATATGGATATACAATACTTAAAAAGTTATTAAAAATAATTATTTTATTAAAGTTATTATGTTAATAAAGTAATTCCAAAATGTAAAACTTCAAGGGGCTAAACAAAGAAATATTTAAAAGGGGATATCCAAAACACGTTATTGTGTATTATGATTCCACTGGTTGACAGTAAAATATAACTAATCAGCAGTGCAGAATAGAGATACTTAGAAAAATAAAATGTTAAAGACAAATGGTAATACAATCAAGGCACTGCATGCTGTCAAATTATTATTTATAAATCTTAAGCTTCAGTAGAAATCAGGATCTTTTTGACAAGTAAACTTCCCTGTTCAATCATCATCCTCGTGGAGGATTTCCCCCTGCATGTTCTCAAGGGCTGCACAGATTCTAAAGATTTTGTCCATTTTAAGTTGATGGGTACAGTCTGGGAGATTATTTTCAAAACTTTGAGCCTCCTGATAACTCTTTCCGCATGTATGTGGACATTTGCAATCCTCCTAGTGGCAGTTAGATCATCATCAGACAGCTGCCCTCCTTTTATGAGTGAATGCTGGTAGAACAAGGTTAAATCTCCTCTCAAACAGCAGATCTCTGATAGTAAAGTCTGTGTCTGCCGTCACTTCATCGCCAAAACGAAGATACTACAGGAAGCCAGTGTTTTCCCGGCCACATACATTCTCCTAATATGTAGGTGTGATGCATCAGTGCCTATAGTGTCAGCATCTTTATTCATAGGTGACTCTGACTATGGAGGAGTCCGGTCAGCCTCTGTATCACAGTGCCTGTCATCTGTCAAAGACAAGACCACATAAGCCCACAATCAGTTTACCAAACAGCATAAAACATATCAAGACTACTTAAAACTATGTTAAAACCAAGCTAATAGAGCAACACCTCTATTACTCAAACTCATTCAAATAGTCCTATTACACACATTCCTTCCAATTTTTACAAACACCTTGTGCTAGTATCTGGATTGCCATTTGTAAGGTTACACAGTCAAAATCTAACGGCATTTTGGGTTTTTTAGCCTGTCATAAGAGAATAAATGGGTTTTGAAGTCCGATTTTCACCATGTTATGCATTTGTACATGCCACAGTTCCAAACTAATTATTTAATTACAAAGCTAAATGTTTAGTTTGTAAACTATATATTAAGTTGCAAACCAAGCATTTAGTTTTCAAACTAAATATTTAGCTCCAAATTAAATGTTTGATTTACAAACTAAATGTTTACTTTAAATATTTAACTTGAAACTATGAGTTATTTATAAATTTATGAATAACAAAAATATGAAAAATTAACCCTGCCTTTTGTCTCTTATGACAGTCTAAATATTTTTTGCAGTAAATATTTCATTGTATAACTTTACAAACGGAACCCCATAAGCCTACTAGTAAGGATGAACAATATCCACATAATATATGTGTAAACCTAAAAGACAGCTGGCTTCATGTGAGAACATACATATTATCAAGAGGGACACAAACTAAGGAATTAGAGTTAAAGTTGGCTAACGTAAACATCCCTTAGTTTATCCGTGTCCTTTGGAGTTTTTATTGGAACTTCGTGGCCCAGCCACTTTTCTGGTATCCTGTGGTCTTCTGTTGGGCTTTTGTCCACAGAATTAAACGAACAAACATACGGTTGTTTCTTCAAATTTAAAGCTTTTATCCACAGGCAAAGGGATTTCTCATTCTTTGGCTGGGGTTGAAGGTCGTAGGGCGCCTCGCATCCACAGCTCTTGTACACGGTCGGGAAACAAACGATCCCGGTCTTCCTCGAAGTCATAATGATGAGTACTTTGGTAAAAGATCTTGTTGCTTTAGCCACTTTTCAGCTAGCTAGCCAGTGACAGGAAGTGACCGACCGGAAGTCTCACACAAAAACAGCTTAACTCACTGTGTCCATATTTCCATTGAAAATAAGGTGGATACTTTCTAAACTGATGACAAAAGCCCAGGCATGCACAATCAATCTGCACATGGATCCTGCTCCTTCCTGTTTATTGACCAATAGTAAAGGAGCAAGAGGGCAGCCCTCTAAGGAAACGGAAAAAGAAAAGATATACATGTGTTGATGAAAACCATAATGTCAGGGAAAGGAAAAAGAATATAGATGTATTTATTTATTTATTTTTTTCTGCTTTTATGTTTAGTTATGTCAGTTTTGGTCCTCCACAGTTTCAACTCACATTTTTAAGTTAAAATAACTAACATTAAGAACAAATTGCCTTTTCAAGTTACATTAACTCATGTTTTTAAGGCAGCAACTGAACTTAAAATTACAAATTAAGTAGACTGACATTTTTAAATTATATGTTTTATGTTGTACATTTTTATGAACAATTTTACAAAAGAATGCAAAATGTAAGATCCCCCCAAAAATACACTCCAAGTGGGAGACAGTTAAAGAGGTAAAGCTGCAACTAAAGATTCATTTCCTCAATAATAAATGTAAATTGCAATCCCCCCACAAAAAAAAGATTTAATCAGCTATTTCAAATAAGTACTGAGTAATCAGGTAAATGGCAAATCCTTGCAGCTATACAGAGAGACGTCATCTTGAAGATCCACATGACATAACATGAGACAACATCAAGTGACTCAACAATCATTCTGGGTCAATCTACTGATGAAAGTTCCAGCCTGAGCCACAGTGTATTGACAAAGAGTTGGGTGAGTTTCATCATTGTGTTTATTTATTCATTTTTGATTTTCTTTTTTAATCTATTTTTTGTGCTTAGGTTCCAATATCTCGAAATTAATGATATAAGTTATAATGCTAACAGAAGAATGTCTGTATGCGTTTTAGGAAATAGACAACCTCAAAGCCCACAAGAAGAAGTTCTCTCTTCCCTGTCCAACACTAAGAGTGAGTTTATTCTGCTGTATTGGGGGTAGGGGTATTATTTGTGTTCCTCAATGCAACTGCATATTATAGCTTGACCATACAAGAATCTCATTAATCTATTGATAAAAAATTACATTGTATGTTGTTACGCACAATTTAAATTGCCTTTAATATCACTGAGCAAATATATAACTCCACAGAAAATATTCTAACTTATCAGCTTATTTCTGTCATTTAGCTGTTGTGCAATTATACACTGTTTAATGTTATTTAATGTTTATTAAATAACCCTCTGTTTGTTAAGTATTGTCTGGTGATGATCAGCTCTTTTGCTGATATCAAGACAATGGTTGAAAGGGATGAATTCGAGCACTAGCGATCTTTTAACAGCAAAACCTGCACACACATAGAATAAGGAGTGACAACTTCTTTTCAAGTCCAGGAATTTAATAACAGAAATAAAATGAACATCCAGAGGCATCACTATGTAATGCTGTTTATCTGAATTAATACAATATTTCGATTAACAAATCCTCTCTAATAGGCTAGTGAAATTTAACAAAACTACCAAGCAAAATGAAGATAAAAAGAAGCTAAGCTAAGAAACTATTTACATGCAAAACAAACAAAAGACAAAACAAAAGTGGTCGATCATAATCAGATTAATTCAGTGAATCCTTGTTCACTGAAGATCTGATTCACAAAGCATGGAATGGATTCCATTCACAATCCATCCATTCACAATGCAGAGCCCAGGTTAAACAAACATTATTTGATGAAATAATATTTTGTTTAAGTTAAAGAACCGAAGTTCACCTTAAAGAATGTGAATTGTGGTTAAATTAGCTTAACTAATTCAGAACAACATTTGAAATGTGTTTCAACCCATTCACAATGCAAGGCACAAGTTAACCAGAACATTATTTTGAGAAAATAACATTCCGAGGACCGTTTTGTCCTGTAAAATCATTTAATTCAGAATCGCTTGCCTTTGTTTATGCGATTCTACCTCCGGGTGCTAGGGATCGCTGTAGCAACTCGGTGGCTAAGAGGCTGCAACATAAAGTTAACAAAATTGCCTTGAAAACCGGCATTAATATACCATATTGATGCGGAAATAAGGCTCATAACACCATCGGAGGATGGCGGAGCAGAAAAGCTACGCTTTATGCTTTAAAACGAACTCCTTTTGAAATGTCCGGGACAGGATGTTAGCAAGGCTAATAGCATGTTGGCTAGCGGACGCTCGGCGCTAACAAATGAAAGCTTTTGCTTTATTTTTATTCATAATGAGCGGCTGGATAACGTAAACATTAATGTCCCATCAATGTATGAAACCCTTGTGGAGGTAACCTTTCTGTTAAACCTTAAAACTCACTCGACAGTGACATGGTACCAAATGCTAGCAATGCTATATCGTTAGCCTTTTGTTCAAAACACCAGGTGTAGAACGGTTTACAAGACATTTCCCAATAAACCTTTTACTTCACCCTCAGCCCGCTGCCCAACCTGTTGATGCCTCATGTGTAAGTTTTGTCCACTTTAGCCGTTCCAGGAAGAAGCGTTGGAAGCAGGGAAGTCGTTGGTTTGCCTCTTGGCAGGCTAGCGTTAGCCTTGCAGCAGCATGTAGCTAACCACAGCGTGTGGAGGGAATGGAGGCCTGTAGGTCCTCCAGGCAGTCTCTGACTCCGTTGCGGTTCGATTTGAGCAGATTTCTCAGAATTCCACAGCTTTCCGCTCCATCTGGGTTCGCTCCCCTGTATAGGCTGAGAAGAAATACACAGAGCTGTTTCGCATGCAGGATCATTAATTGCATTTATTGCATTAATTGCATTTGGGATCGCTAGTAATGTAACAGTTTTTTTGTGTTTTTTTTCCCCCCACTGGTTTAGGTTCTGAAATAAAGTGATTCATAAATCATCTATCTTACTGACTTTTTAAAGGAAAAAGAGGATCATGATACCTACTTAAAGAAGCGCCTCTCTCCTGTTGTCCTGATTGTGTGTTCGTCCAACTGCCTGCTTGCGATAGGTGTACAAGTAACAAATCCCAATGACAAGCTTGACGAGGGGGCTTTATGCCTTATGGCCTACTATTATGCCCTGCATCCTATTTACCCAAGATGTGTGGCTACTCTGCTCTCAGTCATACAGACAAAGGTCCTTTTGGACAAAATCTATGAGAAAGATCTCACATCATCCTTTAAGAAGAGCATTGCTGAAAGGAAGGCTTTTAGTGGACAGTAACGTCAATGGTCATTTGTGTTAAGCTAGTGTTCTCTATCCCCATGACCTTATCAGGTTGTTTCATGCTCATAATGTTTGATTCTTGTTTGAAACTTCACGTTTTGGACATATTAACTGATGTTATGACTGGACTTGCATTTTTCTGTTGTAATAATGCAATGATTTGAAAATGTTTAAGTTATGACTGTTAAACACTTATTTTTTTACACTTAAAAGTTTACATTTTGTTAAGGGTGATTTATTTATTTTATTGAGAAATATGTAAGAGTAAACTGACTAAGCAGTTGTAAAAGGGAGTATTGGTTCTAGCCCTGAATACTGAATGCAATGTCAGTGTGACAACATAAATGTGTTTAAGTTCAAGAATAGCTTTCATTTTGTTTTTGTCTTACATCAAATATTGCAATGTGATAAGGCGGCCTCTAGTTCTTCCTGTCTCACTATAGCCTGATTCACCCGGTTCGTAAATTTGGCAGCAAAGGAAGAAAGCAATTATCAGAGATAAAACAGTTGAAATATACCTATATTTATTACAATTGGAATTCCAAGGGGAGACACACTTACGTTATCCTAAAGCTCACATAGTAAAACCCTTCCATGCTGGTTGCAAGCGTATGTCTGCCGAACACCGTCCAGGGGCGCATCTTTTGATAAGGCTGGCCAGCCCCTCACAGAGTGACTGGGGGAGTGAGGTCCACGCACACACTCAGTCTCTATATTATTTATCTTCTCACAAGCAAAACAGATCCACATTCCAGTATCAAACAGGGTCCCAGGTTTTTTGATACATTTTGCCAGATGTTTTTAAGAGTTAACCAAGATAAATGGTAATGGTAAATGGCTTGTACTTGTATAGCGCTTTAACTAGTCTTAACAACCTCCAAAGCGCTTTACACTACAGTTCAGTCATTCACCTATTCACACACACATTCACACCCTGACGGTGGTGAGCTATATTAGTAGCTACAGCTGCCCTGGGGCAGACTGACAGAGGTGAGGCTGCCATGCACCGGCGCCACCGGGCCCTCTGACCACCGCCAGCAGGCAATGTGGGTGAAGTGTCTTGCCCAAGGACACAACGACAGAGACAGCCAGTGTGGGGGATCGAACCGGCAACCCGCCAATTGCAAGACGAACTCCCTAACCTCTGTGCCACGTCGCCCCACGTGTCACAGAGGTTACATTAAGAACATATAAACATTAAGAACAATAAAAACCGCTTTCAAACCGTAAACATCTTGAAGGGTACCCCATAAAACATCATGTGACTCTTAGTTGCCAGGTATCCCACAAGACGGTTGAATGTATTTATTGCCTGTTAGTGACCCTGGAGACTCCGTCCTGTTTGCACTCCAGGCCACACAATTTAAACATATTATTTAAAACTTGGGTAACTCTTACTGCTTTAAGAAAGATACATGATTAACATAAAAACTGATTATTTATTTCCGTAACAAATGTGATGCATTAATATTTTTATTAATTAAAAGCTGGTTGGAGGAGGTATAATCCTGTGAAAACACTTTAACCACTGCACAAAGTAAACAGTAGTTATAATTTTCTTGATATAATTGTATTTGACCTTAATTTGAGCAGGTTAAGACAGTTTGCTAATAGAATAATTTTTTCCATTTACATTAAGACAAAAACAGCTACATTATCTCATTCCAAGTGCATAATAATATTATTCTAAGAGAAAAACTACGGATTTTATTGACAGATAATCTTACTTACCTGCTCAAATTCAGGGCAAAAACTTCAAGAAAATATTCCTTGTATTGAGATTACTTTTGCAGTCTGGTAGTCAGGAAAGCTTACTTTGAGATTCTTTGTCTTAAAACACAAATGTTCTAATCTTGTTTTAAGTAGGTTTTATAGTTAGTGGCTCATGTTACCCTGAGCTACCTCTATAGTTATGCTGCTATAGGCTTAGGCTACAGGAGGACATCAGGGCCTATTTTTCTCACTCTACTGATTTCTACTGTTCTCCAGTCTACTGTTCTCCAGATTTGCATTGCATTAAATTGAAATGACTGTTGTCATTTCAGCTTTTAACTTTTTGTTCTCTCTCTTTTTTCTTCATAGTAGGTACACCTGGTCTGACGTTCTGTTGACTGTGAAATCATCCAGGAAGGACAGATCACCGACTATTACCATCTAATGTAGAACAGATTACTAGATCAATGTGTGCTTCTGTGCTTTTGTCTGTCTTGTTGTGTCTCTGCTCTGTCTTCTGTAACCCCCAGTCGGTCGAGGCAGATGACCGTTCATACTGAGCCCGGTTCTGCTAGAGGTTTTTCCTTCCCGCTAACGGGTGTTTTTTCTTTCCACTGTCGCTTCATGCTTGCTCAGTATGAGGGATTGCAGCAAAGCCATGTACAATGCAGACGACTCTCCCTGTGGCTCTACGCTTCTCCAGGAGTGAATGCTGCTTGTCGGGACTTTGATCAACTGGTTTCCTTATATAGGAACATTTTTGACCAATCTGTATAATCTGACCCAATCTGTATAATATGATTGAACTTAACTTGTAAAGTGCCTTGAGATGACATGTTTCATGAATTGGCGCTATATAAATAAAATTGAATTGAATTGAATTGAATAGGTTTTACACCTGAATCTAGATCATTACCACAATCATGTGACTAAGAATGAGTTGTATACATCTTAAAACAAGATGATGAAAAGGTGCTACATTTGATGAGAAGGACACTACTTTTTAGCATCTCAAGCTTGTTATAATATCTTAAATTTCTCAATTGTAGTACATTTTTTAGTCAAAATTAGTTTTTGTGGCTAGTTTCAAGATTTAATTTATCTTGTAAAATGTCTTACTTCTAGAGATCTTGTCAAGCAAATTTTCACTTGCTCCATTGGAAGATGTTTTTGCTTATTTCAAGCCAAAAATTCTCATTTATTTTTTCTGTACTTGTTTTTGGAGTGCCAGTTTTTCCCAGTGTAAGCACCTGGATCCAAGCACCTGTAGGTGTTAGCGAGAGTGCACTTGTGCATGTAAGGTTTATGCATTAGAAAAATGCTCAATAGAGGTTGTGAGGAGCCAAAGACACCCCCCACCCCACCCCAAGAGCACCGAGGCAGACACCGGGGAAACCAGAGCCCCAGCCACCCGAAAGTACCCCCAGAGCAAAGGTGCCCAAGAGCGACCAACACAGGGATAGCTGCCTCCCCCATCCCAGAGAAGAGCAGAGAGGAGCCCCAGGAAAACCCCCAACAACCACAGCCCCCGGGAGCTGCGGTGATGAGTTGTCATGGCTGGAGCAGATCCAGCCATGGCCCCCCCCGATGCCTTACCCCTCCCCCAATCCATGCCCTATATATGTGTGTTGTGAGAATGATATAAATGAAAGTGTTTAAGTTTTACCCTGGGGCCAAGGATGTCACAGGACAGCGGGGCTGGTAAATCCTCCCCGCTCCTCAGCGACGTCCCCAATCCCCAAGATCCTACATGTGTGGCAGCATGACGGAGTAGGAAGAAGGAGGCATCCGGGGATAGGGAAGAAATGACTGGGGAGCAACATGCCCTCCCAGGAAGCCATCTTCCCCGCTGGCTCCAATAGACCAGTTCATTGTTGTTGTTTTGATCCGGGTTTTTCGCGCATGCGCGCCGGAC
Organism: Fundulus diaphanus; assembly: GCA_037039145.1. Lineage (NCBI taxonomy): Eukaryota > Metazoa > Chordata > Actinopteri > Cyprinodontiformes > Fundulidae > Fundulus > Fundulus diaphanus. Next base: position 12,516,072 of record CM073121.1, on the reverse strand, counting down.
TGGTAGGCAAAAGGCGAACACAATGGCGGACGCAAACAAAGGAAACGACGACTTCTCGACGTATTTTACTTCTGTAGATAACGTATCACAAGATCGTTTTAAGAGTAAGTTGATGGTTGATGGTATCTGATTGCCAGATCCACACAGCAAAAGCCTGAAGGGATGGAGCAAGTCTGTGAAATGCTGGCCAAGTGTTCGACATACAGCTACCTTATTGACACGCCAGCCCAGTACAGACGAGAGAGCATGAAATCCATGAAATCACTGGACGGCTACAATTATTTAATATCGGGACATGTTCAGACATGTTTGTGTAACATACGAACGCGGAGTCGGACACAAACAGCGTCTCTGCAGAGAGGAAGACACGCCACCGGTATGTTAAAAAAAACATTGTTCACTAAGGATTATTTTGGTGTTTTTTTCTTATTAATCCTTTTCACAGCTCATGCCAGAGGGTTTGCATATATTGTAAATGTACGTATATTATTATGAAACAAACATTTACGTCTTGACTTAAGTATATATCCTAATTTTTTATTTATATAATTATTTAAGTAGAACAATGACCAGTGCAAAATTAAATTGTATTTACCAGAGATGAAGTGTAGACTGCAAATTCTGTTGTGGTATGATGGCTCCCAGTCGATTGGGAGTGTCTGCCTGCGTCCTTTTCATTGAAAATATCCATTTCTTTCGTCTTTCTTCGTCCTTCGGTAAACGAAAGAAACGTACATCTGACGATTTGGAATGCCTCTGTGTGCAACCCGGAGCACAACAAGTCGTAGGCATTGTTTAGATTCCAAAAATAAATGAACTAAAAGCACGCTCTAATTCACCCATTTTGTCATGGTAGTAGACAACACCGGTACTGTTTTTGCCTACCCGCGGGACCCGGATGTAGCGTGGACATAGCTCGTGACGTCACGCGTGAACTGGTCTATAGGCACCCCCATTCTGCCAAAATCAGAGGCTAGAGACAAGCGGTGAGGCCTGAGAGCCAACTTCAAACCAAGACAAACACCCCAGCACCTACCTACCTCCCTCCCTCCCGAGGAAAGAAAAAGTATATTACACCCTCCCCAACTCCAACATTCAAACTCCCAGACCACATAAAACGATAGACACCCAGGCTGGGCTCACCACACCCCCTCCCATCCCCCCACTAGCAGAATGCACTTCCTGAAGGGGAGAGCATCTGCCATGAGATGTTAATGTCCATTCTACCCTCCAGCTTGACAGGCCCCAAGACCCACCAGAGGGCCAGACACCCGGGCATGCACCGGCCTAAACCCCCAGCAAAATACTCCATGGGACCCAAGGCCCTGGCAGTATTTTTGACTTGAGCATCAATAAACTTAAACATTTAAAATGTTTACTACTGACTATTTGTTCAGTTCTTAACGTCCAATTTATATTGTTCTGTAAAGTGACTGCTACCTGTCTTTTATTTTGCTTTTTTCATCAGATGCTAAGGACTATTCCACGCGTTAAGCTTTTCTGGAAGTGTTGTTGGTGCATTCAACTAATTACTTGAAAAAACTAGTTGTCTAGTTTGAAAACATGTCTGTGTGAAAATTCCATGTGAGATTTTGCTGAGTGTCTCACCAAATTTCATTGGGTTACATAATGATCATAAAGATTCTTGATTTTTGAAACGGAAAAACATTCATATGTTAGGCTATAAAACGTTTCTTAATTGTATTTAAAGCCCCAGTGTGTAGGATGTACACACTGGCACACCGTCTAGTGGTGCACTAAATGAATTACAAATGATCTCGGGCTCGTTTCTGTACGTGAAGTAACTTATTTGGGCTCTAAAATAAGCGACTATAACCATGAGTTTTAAAAAGACCTGCTCGCGCAGCTGTGATACAGACACTGAACCGACTGAAATATCTCTCTGTCCCTACCGCGTAAACACATACTCCCTGAGAGGGAGAGGGAGACGAATATGAGCAAAATGGTCATCTCTGCCAGGAGGACAGAGTAGTTGCTGGACTACACTACCCTGTTTCTAACATAATGCGAAAATAAACTTCACTGTTATATTGAATTAACTTACCTGTCCAGCAGAAAGCCTGCAACCTCCACATCCATTTTGAAGCCCCACTCCCTCATTAATTGTCTCCACTCCAACTAGAGCCAGTGTAGACTCTCATTTTCTCCTGGTTACTTTCTCTTCCCTCTCGCTGGGCAAAGAGTATGGATGGTCCTCGATTTCAACAGAAAATGGCAAATACAATGATCTACAGTCATCTATGCTTGTTTTATACTCCTCCACCAACAGCACGTCTGTTATGAACTAGAATCAGGCAAACCCAGTATTCAAACCAAACAAGCGAGGTATAGGCAAAAAACAGGATTTTAATAACGAAACAGGGACAGGCGGGTTCAATAGTCAAAAGGGCAGTCCAAAATCCGGTACACAAAAAGCAGTCCAAAATAGGCAGAGGTACAGACAGGGCAAAAGCAAGCTCGGATAACCATGGGACAGAATCAAGTCGGTAAACCGGTAAATCAGTCAGACAGGGCAGGAAAAACAGATCAGGGAACAGGCTGGCTCAGAATCAAAAGCAATCGGGTTTGCATCAACAGGTCAAACAAGAAAGGAACGCTGGAACAAAACTCACCGTGGCTCGTTAATGATCTGGCGCCGAACTAAAGACTGAGGCAGAACTATATAGTGAAGTGCACAGGTGAAATGGAGTGAAAACTAATTACAGGGAAACAGCTGGAACTAATCAGAGGCAGGGAAGTGACTGACAGGGAACTGAACTGATAGGTTGGTGACTGCTGACAGGGGAGTGACAAGCTTAGGGCAAAAACAGGGAGGTGAGCTGGCAGGTGAACAGAACTGAGCTAAAAGCTTACAGAACCCTAACAGATAGTATAAAACAAAGAACAAAATCAAACCACAACAAAACTCAAACTATTCCATAATTCAAAACTAATACAGAACCTAAACCAAAGACTAAACACAACACACACAAGCAATAATAGAAACCAAACAAGAAAGAGCCCAAAACCAAAACTGATTTTAAAGACCGGAGAGTTAACTAATACATCAAAATAAACAAACAGCTGAAACAAAAACCCAAATCCTGACAGAGCCCCTCCCTTAAGGACGGATACCAGACGTCCTTAAACAAGACAAATGATAAACAAAAACAGACTAGACCGGGCGGGTGGAGGGAGGTGCAGGACGGAGGGCTAGAATCAAATAAATGTCCAAATACAAACTAAAACAAAGCAAGACGAATCAAGTTCTCAGGCGGACGTCCAGGAGGACGGCCCAGGCGTGTCAGGTTCTCCGGCGGGCGTCCAGGAGGACGGCCCCGGCGTGTCAGGTTGTCCGGCGGACGTCCCGAAGGACGGCCTCGGCGTGTCAGGTTCTCCGGCGGACGTCCCGAAGGACGGCCTCGGCGTGTCAGGTTCTCCGGCGGACGTCCCGAAGGACGGCCTCGGCGTGTCAGGTTCTCCGGCGGACGTCCCGAAGGACGGCCTCGGCGTGTCAGGTTCTCCGGCGGACGTCCTCGGCGTGTCAGGCTCTCCGGCGGACGTCCTAGGCGTGTCAGGTTCTCCGGCGGACGTCCCGGCGGACGACCCCTGTGAGACAGGTAATCCGGCGGGTGTCCTGTAGGACGGCCCCGCTTAGCAAAGATGTCCGGCGGCCGGTGGCGGAACAGGTCTCTCATAGGCCGGCGGCGGAGCAGATCTCTCATAGGCCGGCGGCGGAGCATGTCTCTCGGAGACCGGCGGCGGAGCAGCAACCTCGGAGGCCGTCGGCAGAACAGGACCCTCAGGAACAGACGCCTGGAGAGAGAGAGAACAGAACCTGGCGCCGGACTAAGAGCTAGAAGAGACGCCTGGCTAAAGAGTTCAGGAGGCACCTGGCTAAAGAGTTCAGGAGGAGCCTGGCTACAGAGTTCAGGTTCAGACGGCCCCTGGCTACAGGCTTCAGGTTCAGACGGCCCCTGGCTACAGGCTTCAGGTTCAGACGGCCCCTGGCTATAGGCTTCAGGTTCAGGCGGCCCCTGGCTACAGGCTTCAGGTTCAGACGGCCCCTGGCTACAGGCTTCAGGTTCAGACGGGGCCTGGCTACAGGCTACAGGTTCAGACGGGGCCTGGCTACAGGCTACAGGTTCAGACGGGGCCTGGCTACAGGCTACAGGTTCAGACGGGGCCTGGCTACAGGCTACAGGTTCAGACGGGACCTGGCTACAGGCTACAGGTTCAGACGGGACCTGGCTACAGGCTTCAGCTTCAGGTTCAGACGGGACCTGGCTACAGGCTTCAGCTTCAGGTTCAGACGGGACCTGGCTACAGGCTTCAGGTTCAGACGGGACCTGGCTACAGGCTTCAGATGCTCCCAGACCCTTTAACACCCAGAACCTCATCAGTAACCCTTCCAGAACCTCCGACAGAGAGAGCTTGGTCATCCACTTGGGAAATTGGCTGTCAAGCCAAAGGTGAGGGGGTAAGAGCTTCAGAAGAGGTCCAGGGACCTCTAAGTCTCCATGGGGCTCTGGGTGCTTGTCTTCTCGGCGAGACCCCCGACGAAGCTTGTCGTTTGGATGAGGGCCGCGACGCCGCTTGTCGTCTGGGCGAGGGCCACGACGCCGCTTGTCGTCTGGGCGAGGGCCACGACGCCGCTTGTCGTCTGGGCGAGGGCCACGACGCCGCTTGTCGTCTGGGCGAGGGCCACGACGCCGCTTGTCGTCTGGGCGAGGGCCACGACGCCGCTTGTCGTCTGGGCGAGGGCCATGACGCCGCTTGTCGTCTGGGCGAGGGCCACGACGCCCAGTGTCCCGATGAGCCCCCGAGTTGCGGCCTGAAAGAGGGCTCGTCTGAACCCCCTCATCGTGGACCAGTGGTAGACCCACCTGGGTTCCCACGTCGCAGACTGGCGGCGGACCCTCCTGGGTTCCCACGTCGCAGACTGGCGGCGGACCCTCCTGGGTTCCCACGTCGCAGGCCGGCTGCGGACCCTCCTGGGTTGCAGCGTCTCGGGCCGGCTGCGGACCCTCCTGGGTTGCAGCGTCTCGGGCCGGCTGCGGACCCTCCTGGGTTGCAGCGTCTCGGGCCGGCTGCGGACCCTCCTGGGTTGCAGCGTCTCGGGCCGGCTGCGGACCCTCCTGGGTTGCAGCGTCTCGGGCCGACTGCGGACCCTCCTGGGTTGCAGCGTCTCGGGCCGGCTGCGGAGCCTCCGGGGTTGCAGCGTCTCGGGCCGGCTGCGGAGCCTCCGGGGTTGCAGCGTCTTGGTCCGGCTGCGGAGCCTCCGGGGTTGCAGCGTCTTGGGCCGGCTGCGGAGCCTCCTGGGTTGCAGCGTCTTGAGCCGGCTGCGGACCCTCCAGGGTTGCAGCGTCTTGGACCGGCTGCGCAGACAGTGCTGCTTTATAGCTGCCGGAAGCCGGCACTGGAGCTGAGGTAGGGGGCGGGTCCTCTGGGACAGGTGCAGGTGCCGAGGCGTCGGCTGGACCCTTGGGGACAGGATTGAGTCCACTATAGAAACCCTGGAGAGCCGCTCTATAGTGCCCCTCGACCTCCTTTAATTTAGCCTCCAGCTCCTCTGAATACTGGCTGAAAAGAGCCTCCCTAAGGTCTTTAATAATAGGGGCAAAAGCTCTTATCTGGTCCTCCAGAGCCAGATCCTCAGCATCACGGGCGCCACCAGGAGGCGCTGTGGGCTGCTCAGCTCTGGGGAGCACCGGACTCCGATCCACTGGGCAGGAAGTGGCAACGGACGGGCGCGATACTGACTCGCCTGTCGGCCGAACAGAACGGGTGAGGGAGCGACCCACAGGTTTCCGTCCCCTCCTCCGACGGCGGGACGGCAGGACTTGCTGGAGGTTTGATTCTGTCGGTAGAGCCGGGATCGGCGGAGCCCACAGCGTTCCCTGCATCTCCTCCTCTGGAGGGAGAGAGAGAAAAAGATCCGGGCGAAGATCCCGCACCACCTCCGCTTCGACCTCCACAAACAAAGCCGGGTCCGGACAAAACCCATGGGCAGAGCCGACAGCGGTGTCGCTGGGTGAGTGATCCCTTCTATTCTGAGCAGAACCTGAATTAGTGACAAAGAGCCCTCCCAATCGTAAGCTCGGAGCAGGCAGCGAATTACTGCTGCTGCGGCTGCTGGAGAGATGGCGTCTGGGACCGATACCAGGGGGACAGAACGCCAGTCTGGAACCCTCCCAAGCCATAGCTTGTGGAGGGGAAAAAAAAGCAAAAAATTTAAGCGGAGAAGGGAGAAAAAAAAAAAACCTCTACAAGCTTGTTTGGCGATAGGTTTTAGGGGGGCCAGATCATTCTGTTATGAACTAGAATCAGGCAAACCCAGTATTCAAACCAAACAAGCGAGGTATAGGCAAAAAACAGGATTTTAATAACGAAACAGGGACAGGCGGGTTCAATAGTCAAAAGGGCAGTCCAAAATCCGGTACACAAAAAGCAGTCCAAAATAGGCAGAGGTACAGACAGGGCAAAAGCAAGCTCGGATAACCATGGGACAGAATCAAGTCGGTAAACCGGTAAATCAGTCAGACAGGGCAGGAAAAACAGATCAGGGAACAGGCTGGCTCAGAATCAAAAGCAATCGGGTTTGCATCAACAGGTCAAACAAGAAAGGAACGCTGGAACAAAACTCACCGTGGCTCGTTAATGATCTGGCGCCGAACTAAAGACTGAGGCAGAACTATATAGTGAAGTGCACAGGTGAAATGGAGTGAAAACTAATTACAGGGAAACAGCTGGAACTAATCAGAGGCAGGGAAGTGACTGACAGGGAACTGAACTGATAGGTTGGTGACTGCTGACAGGGGAGTGACAAGCTAATAGGGCAAAAACAGGGAGGTGAGCTGGCAGGTGAACAGAACTGAGCTAAAAGCTTACAGAACCCTAACAGATAGTATAAAACAAAGAACAAAATCAAACCACAACAAAACTCAAACTATTCCATAATTCAAAACTAATACAGAACCTAAACCAAAGACTAAACACAACACACACAAGCAATAATAGAAACCAAACAAGAAAGAGCCCAAAACCAAAACTGATTTTAAAGACCGGAGAGTTAACTAATACATCAAAATAAACAAACAGCTGAAACAAAAACCCAAATCCTGACAACGTCTTCATATAGAAGAGAGATCGGTAAAATGTGTATGGCTGACAAGTTTGTCCCTTTTGACAACTGTAATCAAAAATGGCAACGCAACATGGTCTCTTCCCTTGGGGGCATCACCACCTATGTATTTATACCCAACTCATTTTAAAGGGACATTGTGTAACTAATTTGGCTTTTAATTAGCAAAAATCAAGTATTGCTTTTATAAATACATATTCTGGCTAAGTCTAACAACCTCCCATCAAAAATGAAAGCGTTCTCATAACTTAGAAATACATAGGTCTCTGTGCACCCACTGGGAGGCGTCATGGTGCGCTGCCATTTCTGATTTCAGAAGCCGAAAGGGGACAAACTGTCAGCCATACGCGACAGCGTGTCTTCTACAGGACTGTCTCAGAAAATTAGAATATTGTGATAAAGTTCTTTATTTTCTGTAATGCAATTAAAAAACATGAAATGTCATACATTCTGGATTCATTACAAATCAACTGAGATATCGCAAGCCTTTTATTGTTTTAATATCGCTGATTATGGCTTACAGCTTAAGAAACCCAAATATCCTATCTCAAAATATTAGAATATCGTGAAAAAGTATACTAGTAGGCTATTCAACTAATCACTTGAATCGTCTAATTAACTCGAAACACCTGCAAGGGTTTCCTGAGCCTTGAAAAACACTCAGCTTGGTTCAGTAAACTAAATCACAAGTATGGGGAAGACTGCTGATCTGACTGCTGTCCAGAAGACCATCATTGACACCCTCCATCAGGAGGGTAAGACACAAAAAGAAATTTCTCAAAGAGCAGGCTGTTCACAGAGTGCAGTTTCAAAGCACATTCACAAAAAGTGTGTTGGAAGGGGGAAATGTGGCAGGAGAGGTGACCGCAGCCTTAACAGCATTGTGAAGAAGAACTGCTTCCAGAATTTGGGGGAGCTTCAAAGACAGTGGACTGAAGCTGGAGTCCAGGTATCAAAAGCCACTGTTCACAGACGTGTCCGGGAAATGGGCTACAATAGCCGTATTCCCATGGTCAAGCCACTTCTGAACTCAAGACAACGGAAGAAGCGTCTGACTTGGGCAATGGAAAAGAAGCACTGGACAGTTGCAGAGTGGTCCAAAGTCCTGTTTTCAGACGAAAGCAAGTTTTGTATGTCATTTGGTAGTCAAGGCGCCAGATTCTGGAGAAAGGCTGGAGAGGCGCAAAATCCAAGTTGCTTGAAATCCAGTGTGAAGTTCCCACAGTCAACGATGGTTTTGGGAGCCATGTCAGCTGCTGGTGTTGGTCCACTGTGTTTCATCAAGTCCAGAGTAAATGCAGCTGTGTACCAAGAGATTTTAGAGCACTACATGCTTCCATCTGCTGAAAAGCTCTATGGAGATGATGATTTCATTTTCCAGCATGACCTGGCACCTGCCCACAGTGCCAAAACCACCAGTAACTGGTGTACTGACCATGGCATTACTGTCCTTGATTGGCCTGCCAATTCCCCTGACCTGAACCCCATTGAGAATTTGTGGGGTATTGTGAAGAAGAAGCTGAAAGACACCAGACCCAACAATGCAAATGAGCTAAAGGCCGCTATTGAAGCATCCTGGGCATCCATAACACCTCAGCAATGCCACAGGCTGATTGCCTCCATGCCACGCCGCATTGATGCAGCAATCTGTGCAAAAGGATTCCCAACCAAGTACTGAGTGCATTAATGGACATTTTCAAATGTTTGATTTTGTTTTTCTGTTATAATTTTTTGTTTTTACTTGGTCTGAGGAAATATTCTAATATTTTGAGATAGGATATTTGAGTTTTCTTGAGCTGTACGCCATAATCAGTGATATTAAAACAATAAAAGGCTTGCGATATTTCAGTTGATTTGTAATGAATCCAGAATGTATGACATTTCATGTTTTTTAATTGCATTACAGAAAATAAAGAACTTTATCACAATATTCTAATTTTCTGAGACAGTCCTGTATATGAAGACACGCTGTCGGTGGTGGAGTATAAAACAAGTAAAGATGGCCGTAGCTCATTCTATTTGCTGTTTTCTGTTGAAAACCACCCATACTCGTTGCCCAGCGAGAGGGAAGAGAAAGTAACCAGGAAAAGAAAAAGTAATAACTGGGAAAAAAAACAAGAGTCTATATTGGCGTAGCTCTTATTACCAGGTGGAGTGGAGATAATTCTGAGGGAGCCCTGACTCAGAACTGATGTGGAGGTTGCAAGCTTTCGACTTTTTATTATAACAGTGAAGTTTATTTTTGCTGTTATGTTAGGGCAGTGTAGTCTAGCAAGTACTCTGTCCTCCTGGCAGAAATGGGTAATTTTGTTCGCTCCTCTCTCCCTGAGGAAGTGTATGTATGTACAGTACGCGGAGGGATATTGGCTGGCCCGTTCACTGTCTATAGTACAGCAGCAAGACCGGCCGAGTCTCTTTACTGGTGTTTACAGTCACTTATTTTAGACCCCAAATAAGCAACTGCAGGGCTAACAGAATTTACAAGCGACTATAGAAAAAAAAAACAAGCGGACTTGACAACAGTGCCAAAAACCATTTCACACGATGACTGTAGCTATTAGCTGTTAACTGTAGTTGATACATTGGAGGAAATGTTTGTATTGTCACACTGATTATACTCCGAGGCTTCTGTAGTTGTTTGTAATTCATTTAGCGCACTACTAGATGATGCGCTAAATGAATCTTACACATTGGGACTTTAAGATATGATAATGCTTTCACTTTTGATGCAATTATTATTAGACTTTGGCAGAATATGTATTTATGAAAGTAATGCTTGATTTTTGCCAATAAAAAGCCAAATTCTTTACACACTGTCCCTGTAATTTTTTTTGCAAATGTCAGCTTTCGTTTTTATTGAAACTGACATCAAAAAGTGAATAGAACTATTTACGTGGAACCTTTATTTCCTGAATGAGGTGCAAAACTATATTGTATTTGCAGTGAGCTATTAAATAAATAGTTTAACCTTCCATCTGTTTTGAGTAAATGTGTGCATGCATTTTCATAAATCGCTAAATGGTTAAATCCAAGGTATCACAGCCAATAAGTGACAGGTAATACAGGTAACAGTGAGGCCAATGTCCATCATGCATCATGGTTTAACTGAATGTTACATTGCTTGTGAGAGAACAGAGCCGGAGGCATAACAGACTGCAGCTCTGCAAACACTTTGACTTTTAGTAGATGTCAAAGGGACAGCCTGTACTAACACCAGGAGCTTCTTCAAATCTTCAAATATAGCATCGGAGTGAAAGCTGAGACGGTGATTGCAGCTGCTCATATCTGCCAAATGGACAGCTTCATGGTTTTAGAGGTGCTGTATATCAGTGCTGGACGGTTTCCAGAGCTATTTTAACTGATTACTGAAATGAAATACACATCATTAAGATACATGCTGGATGTCTGTCAGTCATTGTAATACTCAGCGAATGCTTAATTTTTCATAAATGCAGAAACAAATTTGGATTTATTGAGTGTGTTTTTATAACTCATACATTACATATCCCTCAAAATAATTTCATTACATCTGTGTTATGTGTCCTTCCCATAACAAACGTGAAAAAGAATGGAGTCCTGTTTCTAAACACCCCTTTCACTTTTCCAAATTTTGCCACGTTACAAACACAAATTGTATTGTATTTTATTTTAACTTTATGTGACAAAACCAAAACAAAGTAGTTAAAAAAATATGAGGTGGTAGGACAAGTCAATACTTTGTAGAACCACTTTTAGCTTCATTTTTTTTTAACTTTGAGGCTTAATATATTAAAATATATTGAAGTTTATAGATCTTATGTGACAAAAATTTGAAAAAGTTAAATGAGTAAGAATACTTTTGAAAGGCACTCAATGCATACCTCCTGACACTGCTCCAATATCCTCAGCCATCAGTCCTGTTTCGCTCCTCAGATGGTTATCGGACATCAGCACTCTTTGCAAAAGAATCTTTCACCTTGGAAGTCTCCTTATGTTGAACAGGTAATGGATACACAGCCAGGTGAAGGCACTGCGAGTCAGTTCATATTGGTTTCACACACCCCTTAGAGTCTGTTAATGTTTCAGACAAAGGAGATGCCGATCAATTGCTGGCAAGGCCAGACCAAGAAAAAGCACTATAGTCAGGGAATAATGGCAGACACACACACATGCACACACACATCGCTCACACGAGCTAAACGCTGATGGAGGCAGCGGGATGAAGGTGAATGCTTTGTGATTAGAAAGCCCTGATGATAGAGGAAATGTTCAGAGACATTCTGCTGGCAGTTACCAACCCACAGCCGAGCAGGTTCATTTATCAAAGACTCCTACCAGGGTCTCTGTCAGTGCTCTCAGGGCCTGCAATAAAACTTGATGTTATTGAGTCAAGTATGAGAGTTCCAGATTGGCACAGTGCTGGGCAAGACAGAAACTGAATCAAAAACATTGAAAGGTTATTTGTTTCAGTTGTAGGATAAACCAGAATAAAAGTGTTGGACAACAAGGAGAATAGAACTAATTTCAACAAAGGGAAGGACTTACTGGAAGATATCTGTATTTTGTTTAAATCCTGTAACAAGTTGTAGGCTGTTATTCAGTCACTCTTTAGATTCAGGATATGATGCTTAAATTTTAGTTGAAATTGTCTAATCACACAAATACAAAAGTACTCATACCCAAAATCAATACTTTGTATAACCAGCTTTTTTTTTACTATTACACACGTATATTTGATTTACATTGCTGCGAAAAAGTAATTTTCCTTATAGATTTTTCTTTCAGATAATCACATATATATTTCAATATCAGCTAAAGAAAACCATATTAAATATATAATGCATTTCTCAAATTGTGATTTTAACTAAGGCAGGAAAAACTATCAAAATCAACTGGAAACTTACATGTAGCACACTAAAATATTTCAGATGAGATCACATGAACAGATGAGAAACAAAGTCATAGATACGTATAAATCTCAACAGAGTTTCAGAGCCATTTCTAAGGCTCAGGGACTCCAGCAAACCACAGTTGGGATTTTTCCACCAAACCAGTTGCAGTGCAAAAATTATGCTAATGCTTTTTGGCAGCAGTTTGTGTTTCCACTGACACCCAAGCTCTGGCATCAAAAACTATTGCTGCCAGGGGACAAATTCATTGCTGGACCAGAGCTATATATCCCTTTGTCAAGATCCAGATGCAGGCTCATGGGAAACAACAACTAAAAACATCACTATATTGGTCACTAATATTTTTAAAAATCAGGTATTTAGTTATTGACCTTTATATTTAAAGGGACAGTGTGTAACTAATTTGGCTTTTAATGAGCAAAAAAGCAAGTATTGCTTTTATAAATACATATTCTGGCAAAGCTTAATAACATCACACCAAAAATGAAAGCATTCTCATAACTTTGAATTAGTAGTTTATAAACACATACACTCCTGATCAAAATCTTAAGACCAGTCAAAAATTTGCAAGAATTAGCATTTTGCAACACTGAATCTTAAGAAGGTTCTAAGTAGAGCTTCACAATGTTAAAATGACAAATCAGTGCAAGAGACAAGAACATTTGAGCAGGGAATTGTCTGAAAACTGCATTTATACTCAAACATGATTTTTTCAGCTGATCAAAAGTTTAAGACCATATAGTCTTTAAAAGCCAAAAGCTGTGCAAACATCTGGATTCCATGTCATTTTCTGTGAAGTCTTTACACTGTCAAGACCTCCTGATGGCAAAAGCAAAAAAGCTCACTGACTTTGAACGTGGTAGGATTGTTGAGCTGCATAAGCAAGGCCTCTCACAACGTGCCATCGCTGCTGAGGTTGGACAGAGCTGGACAGAAAGAGACTGAATAAGCTGGTGAGAAGGTCCACTTCTGTCCTGGGCTGCACTCTGGACTCGGTGGAGGAAGTGGCCGAGAGGAGGGTGTTGTCCAAGCTCACATCCATCATGGACAACACCTTCCACCCCCTGCACCAGACTGTAGAGGAGCTGAGCAGCTCCTTTAGTGACAGACTTAGACACCCTGTTTGTAAAAAGGCGTGCTACTGCAGGTCATTCATCCCTGCTGTCATCAGACTTTACAATGCTGCACTATAACTGCAATAACTTGTGAAATAATGTGACAAGTGAATTTCTCCACTGTGAGATCAGTAAAGTCTATCTTATCTTACCTTATGAAGCTTTGACTCTCCGGTTGCGGAAAAGCACAAACACCGGATCCCTTTTGGTGGTAAAAACCCTAGCATACAGCCATTATCCCCAAATGGAGGAAATATGGAACAGCAGTGAACATTCCCAGGATTAGCTGGTCTTCTAAAATTACACCGTCAGTGCACTGATAGTCCACCTAGAAGGTCACAAAGGAACCTGGAACATCTATAGCACTGCAGGCCTCAGTTGCTTCTGTTAAGGTCAGTGATTCATTAATCAGAGAGCTTCATGGCCAAAACCACTACTTACCAAAAAACACTCATCTTTTAATTCTGTGGACAGACAAATCATAAACAGAACTGTATGAAAGGTGTGAGTCCCATTACGTCTGGCATAAAACTAAAACATAATTTCTAAAAAAAAAAAAAAGAAAACATACTGAGAATAGAACATGGCGGTGAAAGTTCGATGGTCTGAAGCTTTTTTTCTGCTTGAAGACCTGAAAGACTTTCCGTAATTATTGGAACCACGTTTCATCTAATAGGAAATCCATCCATCATATATACCCGCTTATCCATGTACGGTTGTGCAGGGGGCTGGTGCCTATCTCCAGTAGTAATTTGGTAAGTGGTGGACAGGTCACCAGTCCATCACAGGGCTACCAGGAAATCTTGAAGGAGAACGTCAGATTTTCCTTTTATGTACTTATGATCACTTGGATTATGCATCAGGGCAATGATTGGAAAGACACCAGGAATTTCACTTCTGAAATGTTAAATAGATGAATGAACAAATAAATAATGTTATTAGAGTGGCTTAAAGTCAGTACTCGGATCTGATATGAGATTCATTAGCATTATGTTAATCTTACTATTTATGCTTGAAAACCCTCCAGACTGTTCAAATTAAACCTATTCTGCAAGCAAGACTGGAACATAATTCCCCCACAGCAATATCATTGACTCATTGCCAGTTTCACAAACTCCTGTTGGCAATTGATGACATCAGTGGTAACACAACTAGTTATAAGGAGAAAAAAAAAACTTTCAAATGGAGCCTGGGTAGTTTGCCTAGCTTATTTGCTTTGGGAATTAAATCATTTGAAATGTGCAACATTATTACTTAGGCTATCTTTCTTTGGACAGTACATGGGCATAATTTTCAGTAGGCAGCCACATCAGTATTAAAAAAATACTTTTTCTTGGCCTTATGTAAGATTGTAAATTTCTGATAAACTGAACTTTTTGTTTTAAAAGGTGCATTGCGCAACTTCCAGGATTTCTGCTGACGTCTGCCCTCTCTGGCGACAAGTGGGAATTACACCAGTTTTGTGAAGGCGCGTGGAAGAAAGGAGAAAAAAGCTAACATCTGCCGTTTCGACTCCACAGGTCTTTTTTAGAGCCGTAATGTCTTCTCGGGTAAGACAGTTATAAATATTATATATGTGTGTGTGTGTGTGTGTGTGTGTGTGTGTGTGTGTGTGTGTATAAAGAATATTTTTAATTTGAACGGAAATTTTTCTTTTAGTGGAAAGACATAGCTCAGGTCGCTCTTGATAACAAAAACAATCCATGTTGTTCATGGGGCTCACTCAGATATCTGCGTGGCTTCAACTCCCACAGTTGCAAGAGGGAAAAGACAGACACCCCAACTCACCGCCTCCGTTCTGACACTGTCACAGCAGCGCTGTTACCAGTGACTTTTCAGAACCTTGCTCCACCGCTTTATTTATTTATTTTCAAAAAAGCAAGTTCTTGTCTTTTTCTGTGTTTTTGGCAATTTCACGTGAAAGCACTATTCATTCTCCCATTACTTGAGGGAGCCGCAATTCCCTTTTCACTTCTGTAGTCAGTCTCACAGACAGCTGCTGCTGCCTCATTCTGGCTGTAAACCCCGCTATGAAGCTTCATACCTGCCTGCAGTCGGAGCAAAGAGATCAGAATCTCCACTCCGTTTGCACTTTCCAAAAATTTATCAAATTCAGTGCAGAGAGATACACAGCGAGTTGTGGGCTGGACTCTTTGCAGACCATGTAAAATGGAGCAAGAAAAAGTTAAAAAATGAAAGGATGAGCAGAGTGACAGTCTGAAGAAGGGAAAAAACACTGGCCACTGATGCATCAAAGTGCCATAAATTGATGTTTTTCATAAAGGATTAGGTAAGATATAAACACTACATGTGAACCTTGGAAACGCCAGCAGCCTATCCTGTGCAACAGTTTAATAAGGAGGCTAGGCTCACTGTAAGGAACTAAGTGGGTCATAACTGACTCAACTAAACGCTGATATGACTCCAATTTTCCCCTTTTTCGTCGCACTAGACGATTTTTGAAATTATGTTTGTGTGGAGTCTGTGATGGATTCTGAAATACATTTCTGGCTGGTCTTTTGTGTTCCATCTTCTAAAACAGTAGCCTGTGTTCTCTCGCTAATGCATTGATTATGGCAGAGACTCAACAAAGTAGCCAGTTGAGCAAGTGTGCGCTGCGCGTCACACCCATGCGCACACTCAGAGGATTTTGTCCAAATCACTCTCTGATGAATGGAGCCTATAGAGTCAACTGCGGTAAATAGAGGATAACTAATTTTACCAGTCGGGCAATTGTAAGGGCATATATGGAAAAGAAATAATACTTAACTTCAAAACTTGCATAATGCACCTTTAAGTAGCTGTGAGCCATAATTATCAGAATTAAAAAAATATTAGTCTGTGTGTAATTATCCTATATGAGTATCAATTTTAGAATTGAGTTGCTGAAATAAAGTTTTTCAATTATATTCTCATTTAGGGAGATTAACCTGAGTAATTGACTAAAAACAAAGCAATTATTTATGAATTACCCCATTATGCATTTAAAAGATGCTACAGAACTCAAGCCATGGAATTTTAATTAACTTGTTTCAAATTAATTAAATCAGCAAATTCCACGCAGAAAATTCACATCTCCTTGGATTCCTTTCAGTTTCTCTCAGCAGGGGTACTGAGCGCTTAAGCATCCTATTTAATCCACCCACCCCCAAAGTAACTGTGTGTTTAGGGATCACAGCCAAAAACAGTCACACACATACATACATGTGTGCATAAACTTCCCTGAAAAAATAAGTATACCTAAACTATAGTAAATATATTTGATGTCCACATTTCCTTAGAATCCAAGAAATGATGATAAACTGAGTAATTAACAGTCTGGAAAGGATTACCAAGCAATTTGTAAGGTTCAGCAAGCCAGTGGGAGCCATTGTCCAAAAATGGAGAAAAGATGGAAATGTGTTGAACCTTGTCAGGAGTTGACAACTTACCAAGGTTAGGCCAGGGGATCAACAACTCATCTAGGATGTCACAAAAGAACTCAGAATAACAACTTCAGCTCTACAAGCCTGAGTTTAGATCAGTCTTCATGATTCTATAATTAGGAGACTGGGCTCCTAATTATGACATCCATGGGAGACTTCAAGATGAAAATATATCACATAGGCTTATGTCGGACTTCGCAAAATAAAGCTTGAAAATATTATGTATACTTGTCATAATCTTGGCACGGGCTCTTCATCACACACACTTTGCAGCTCCGCCCTAGTCTCATTATCACTCATCTGACCCACCTGCTCCTACCACTATATAGCTAGCTTTCAGGTCTGAAGAAATTGCCAGATTATCTCGTGCCAACTCGGTAGACTAATCCAGCGATCATTCTCGTGTGCCTACGTATTATCGACCTGTTTTCGCCTTAGGACCTCCGAACCAGCCTGACCCCTGCCTGACTTGGACTGCCCGCCTGGATTTCCGACCTTTTCTGTCTCTGACCTCCGAACCAGCCTGACCCCTGTTTGTCTTGGACTGCCCGCCTGGTTTTCTGACCTGTTCTGCCTCTGACCTCCGAACCAGCCTGATCCCTGTTTGTCTTGGACTGCCTACCTGGACCAGACTCTTTCAAGGTTAGTGATCTCGCCCCTTTCAAGCACGCTGGGCCCATTGAGAAATCCAGATCACTAACCTGTTGTCTCTGCCTCCAGGAGTTCCGGTTCATAGCGCAGACGGTTGATCTGTGCGCGCACGAGTCCTTGTTAAATAAAGTCCACATTCGAACGCCACTGACTTTGTCTCGGCTGAATTCTGGGTCCTCCGTTTCAGTTCATTACAATACTAACAAGAAAAAAGTGGAACTTTGCGGAAGGTTTTGAATCTGACATAA
This sequence comes from Fundulus diaphanus, assembly GCA_037039145.1. Lineage (NCBI taxonomy): Eukaryota > Metazoa > Chordata > Actinopteri > Cyprinodontiformes > Fundulidae > Fundulus > Fundulus diaphanus. Next base: position 12,498,600 of record CM073121.1, on the reverse strand, counting down.
TATTGACAGCTTTGTATAAGAGAAACACCATACTCTCTGTCAAACATATTGGTATTTATGGTTTGGAGCTGCTTCACTGTCACAGAACCTGCAAATCTACCTGTTATTGATGGAACCATAAATTGTTCTCTATAGTGGACAATTCTGAAAGAGAATACGTAGCCACTAGTCTATGACCTTAAGATGAAAAGTATTTGGGTAATATAAGGTGAGGCAAATTTATTTATATAGCACATTTCAGTACAAGGACAATGCAAATTGCTTTACATGATTAAAACATAGTAAAATAAAAACAGAATAAAAGCGAGTTGGAATGAAATGTGAAAAAAATAAAACGTGGGAAACTAAATGGAAACTAAAAGCAAATATTAAAAACAGTTGGACTACAAGCTTAAACTAATGATGTTTCAGTTAACAGTTTAACTAGAACAGTCGAAGGCAATCCCAAACAAATGTGTTTTTAACCTTGATTTAAAGGAATTCTGGCTTTCAGCACTTTTACAGTTTCCTGGAAGTTTGTTCCAGATAAGTGGAGCATAGGAACTAAATGCTGCTTCTCCATGTTTGGTTCTGGTTCTAGGTATGCAGAGTAGGCTGGAGCCAGAAGACCTTAGTGATCTGGGGGGTTGATAAACTGATAACAAGTCTGTGCTAAGCCATTCAGTGATTTATAGACTAACAGAATGATTTTAAAGTCCATTCTCTCAGATACAGGAAGCCAGTGTAAAGACTTTAGAACTGGGGTGATGTGCTGTACTTTCTTAGTCTTAGTGAGGATGTGGGCAGCAACGTTCTGATTGACTTTTTAGGCAGAACCTGTTACAATACCGTTGCAACAATCAATTATACTAAAGATAAATACATGGATTAGTTTTCCTAGATCCTGCTGAGACATCAGTCCTTTAATCCTGAAAAATGGTCTTCAGTTGATAGAAGGCCGACCATGTAATTGTGTTTAGATGCTTTTAGAGGTTCAGGTCTGAGTTCATCACTACACGCAGATTTTGGGCCAGATCGCTGGTTATTTGTAGTGGAATAATAATCCAGAGAACACTAGCAAGTCTAACCATTAATGGGAAAATAGATAAAATGGAGTTATCTGAGTGCCTTCCTCAAAGTCCTGACTTAAGTTTTGACTGAGATGCTGTGGCATGGCTTTAAGCAGACCAATGATGCTGAAAACCCACTAATGTGGCTGAAATAAAACAATATTTTACACATTAGAGTGGTCCAGAAATTCTTCCACAGTAATGTAAAACATTCACTCCAAGTTATTGCAAACACTTTATCTGAGGCCTCTGAGGTTTGGCACAAATTCCTGACATAGTTAAGTAGGTTTAGATAACCTTTCTTCCCCTTTAAAATATCAGAATTTGAAAACTGTTTATTTATTCAGGGTACACACTGGCAGCTTTCATCAATGAGAGCTGAAGCAGGAATGGAGAAGAAATGTCCAGCTGGCTGACCACAAAGAAACTAGAAGTAGGGCACAAAATGGAAGACGAGACGGTCTGGCAGAGAGTGGATGACTGAGGCAGGTATAAGTAGGCATGTGAACCGGTGAGCAGAGTTGACTGTAATTTGTGGTGCAGCAGGTGGATCTCAGGATTGACAGGAGACTGGTGACTGAGGAGTGGACTGAGCTGATTGGATGATAACTGGTGGCTGAGAGGTGATACTAGAAAAGGTCCGGAAAAGTCCAAAACAAACAAACAAAAACCTAACCAAATAACAAGGTATTGTCCGGTGAATATCAGCTGAAACAGCTGATAGAATAGTTGAAAGGGTGATTCGAGCACTGGCATTCCTTTAACAGAAAACTCTGTACATAATGAATAAATGAGTGACAACTTCTCTTCAAGTTCAAGAATGTATTAAGAGACATAAAATTAACATCCAGAGAACACCACTATAGGATGCTGTTTATCTCAATTAACACTATATTTCAACCAACAAATTCTCTCTACTAAGCTAGTGAAGCTTAACTAACTACTAAGCAAAGTTAAGATAATAAGAAGCCAAGGAACTATGTACGCACAAAAGAAACAAAAGGACAAATAAAATAGTTGAAAACCATCATCAGAATGATTCTGTCAGGGTTCTACAGGCAGCTCCCGGTCAGGGTGCTGCGGTGCTTTCCTTCCTCTTCTCTCACAGACTGATGAGCAGGTTCCCCTTATCACGCGGCCCTCTGGAGGCGTATAAAAGCGGACGGCTGTCAGCACTTCATTGCCAGAGTGTTAACCCAAGTGGTATGACGCGTTCGGCCTCCGTCTCTTGACGCTCAACGTTTCTGTGACTTACCCTGTGTCTCTTGTGACTCAGGCTTCGTTCCCGCTCCGGAGCCTCCGTGGTCTTCTGAAGATTCCCCAAGGTTTCTCGTCAATCTCTTCCCTTGCGATCCCCAGCTGGCAGCTGTCCAACCCCGCCTTCTGAGCCCCGCTGCTGTCGGACCCTGCTCACTCTCCAACATGCCCAGCCTCTCCACCACCTGCTCCACCGCAGCCCTGACGCCCAAGCCTCCAGCAGTCGCTCTGCAGGACCCGCTCACCTCCTTCCCCCCTGGTGGATTCCCGTCGCTTCGCGGTAAGCCTTCGCCTCACCATTTTACCCCAGCTCGTACTATCCTCACTAACCTCTCGTTTCCCTGCAGTTGTGACCTCGCTCCTGACATTCCCGTCGATTCCCCTCGCCATCTTCACCCCTTTAAATAAACGTTTCTAACCTTGCATTTCTGGTCTCTTGAGTGTGTTCTGCATATGGGCCAAACAACTCAAAATCATGACAGATTCAGTGAATCCTGGTTCCCTATAAATCCAAGATTCCAAAATGAACTTTAAAGGTCATCTTAAAGAACGTGGAATTAGGTTAAATTATCTTAACTCATTTAGAACAACATTTGGTATGCTCATCCCATTCACAATGCAAATACTGAGTTAAACAAAACATTATTCGAGAATATAACTTTTAAATAATGACTTACCCAGTAAAAAGCAATATTTTAAGGACTCTTGATTTTATTAATACAATTATTCCTCCGGGTAGTTAGGGGACATGGTAGCGATTGGCTGCTTGATAGGTTAATCCTAAAGTTATACAAAACACCATTAAATCAACATTAATCTTCCCTATTAATGCTTCTAGCACTATCGAATGATGACGGAGCGAAACAAATATGAGCATTATGTTTAAAACGAACTGTAGTTACATTTACTCAGTGGTAGCTGTAAGCTATTAAGAGGGGCTAACTAGCGCTATGCTAACGGACATTCGGCACTAATTTAAAAAGACTTTTAAGTTATATTTAGTCATAATGAGCAGACCGGAGAACACAAACATTAATATCCTATCGGTGTATAAATCCCTTATGGAAATTAAGTTTGTTATAACCGTAAATCACACTCTAACACATCAGCAAAAACCTTGGTTTCCAGAATGCTAGTGGAAGCTAGCCTATAAACTGTAGGACCTTTTACTTCGGCCAAAGCTTAAAACAAAACAGTAAAAACAAACATTTTAAATAAACAATTTGACTATCCTTGTTTATTTCTCTGCCAAACCTCTACCTTTGTCTGGTTGCGGTAACAGAGGCTACGTTCACACTGCAGGCCTTGATGCTCAATTCCGATTTTTTTGTGAAATCTGATTTTTTTGCGTGTCCGTTCACATTTCCAAATATATGCGACTTGTATGGGATCTCCTGTGTGAACTGCATTCATACGCCTATGTGTCCCGCATGCGTAGTAGAGGACGCGATGACGTCATACATAGCAAGCGTGCTCATTGTTTGCGGAAGTAAACATGGATCGTAATGCTGCAGCGTATCTTGCGTATCTTGCGTTCTTTACGTTATTCTCCAACCAGAGCCAGCACATTACCAACGCAATCTTTTTAAGAAAATCGAAAAGGAAGAGAGCCACATTTTAGTGATGTGAGCGGCTTTACTGATACGGACTTCATTCATAATTTTCAAATGACAAAGGCAACCTTTATGTGCGTCTGAATGGATCTCTTTAGCGCTCTCACATAAAAACACACATCTTCGGCGGCCATAGCAGCGAGTAAACGCGTTGCCGTGGGGCTGTATTGACTTGCAACAGGTGCTTTTTACCGCACAACAGCCAACCTCTTTTTTTTTTTTTTTTAGCCAACCTCTTTGGCATAGCCAGGTCCACCGTTAGTGACGTTTGTCAAGTATCAATGACGTGTAGGTCGGATGAATGCAACCTGGCCGTACAGACACAGGTCGCATTTGAAAAGATCAGATACGTATCGGATTCAGGACCACATATCCAAGCGACCTGGGTTGCATTTGAAAAAATCCGATCTGTGTTGTTCAGACTGTCATGAAAAGATCAGATACAGGTCGCATATGGGCAAAAAAATCGGAATTGGGTCACTTCAGGCTACAGTGTGAACGTGTCCGGTTGCAGTGAATCACTCCAGGGTGAAATTAATTATTTGGCCAGGGGCGAGGAACCGGCTGGCTCAGGGGGAAAAAGTCCTCGTTTTTGAACCATGCTCAGCTGTGAGCACGGGGACCTCTGCATGGCCTCCCTGGTGTAGTTACTTCTTGTGAGAACCTGTGCAGGTTGCAGCGGGCGACTTCAGACTGACTGCAGCAGACTCACCAAAGGCTCCCTGTCTGTGTCACAACACTTTACTGCTCCTCCCCTCCCCTCTGGTCACCGTCTTGCATCGTCACGTGACTCGGTGGCGCCAGCCAATCAGCACGCAGGCTCAGCCTGGCCCCCCCCACTCAGCTCTCTCTCCACTCGACACACAAACAACCGTGCTGCTGCTCCTCAGACTCGGAGAGAGAGAGACCACCGGAGCAGAAAAACCATGGAGGACAGGAAAAAAAGAGTCGTTTGACTATATTTTAATGCCGTAAACGAAACAACGGCAAGCTGTATGGTTTGAAAAAAGGCAGTTAAACACAGTGGAAACATAACAAATGTATATTTGTTCATATTAACTTTCAAAGTAGATATTAAATGTCATATGTTACTGGAGTCCACTAAGAAAGTATAATTAAGACCTTGAGACCATAACCCATTAAAAACTGTTATCTAAGATAAGATAACATTAGATAATCCTTTATTTATCCCACAACAGGGACATTTATACAATTAAAGCAACAGGCAAGTGCACACAACACAAACAAAATTACATAAAGATTGAAAAATATATCATACGAGGGGGATTAGAAAAAAAAACACTATGAACAGAACATTAATGTTATTATTCAATTGTAAAAGTTACAAAAAAACAAAAACCGCTCTGCGCCATCTCGACTCAGCTTTCCTGTAACAGTTAGCCTGGCCAGCACTGCAAATGTTCCTGGTTGTCCAAACCCATTCAGACCCAGGTGGCTGTCTCCCCGGTGTGAACCACTCATCAAGAGAGCTCACAGGCAAAGAGAGCTGAGAGTTTCCTCCCTGATGCTGCCCAAACAAACGGCAAAAGAGATTGTTTTTCCGCATCCAGGGGTTTTTATTCAGTGACCCCGTGATGTGAGAACAGTCACCTGATGCCTGTAAAAGTCTCATGTTTTATGTTGTTTCCAACTTACTGTCTGATTTTATTCCCCATGACTGTTGCACAACAATATAGCATACATAAACTAAAAAATTTCAGAAGAAATTTAAGAAGGCGATGTAGTTTATCATCATTCATTCATTGATATCAGTTGTTCATATTATTTAATTGTTACTTGTAAAAAAAAAAAAAAACCTTGGGGGTCCCAGCAGGTAGTTGAACCTACAACCTTTTGAGTGGCAAGCCAAGACCTAATCTACTTGACCAAACACCAGTGCCATGCTCAGCTGTGCATTATGACGTGGTTTTTGGTTAATTTTTTTAACTCCATATTTGGATGTGAGATGCTGCAGAGCTGCAAACTCTGTATTGCGCCTGCTAATGAGCTAATTGCCAACAGCCGACAGGACAAGGTCTGCATCAAAGCAGCATGGGAAATTGGTGTTATTAAAGCATGATTAAATACTTCAATGTAGCATGAAAAAAATGAAATATGTGAATAAAAATGTTAAAGGAATGAAGAAATGGTGAAATGTATTGATTTAAATTGAAAAATAGTATTTTTTAAAACCAAAGGGAAATTAAATATTGGGAAATAGGGAAATTAGGGAAATTAGGCGCCTGCCATGCATTTGCTTTGCAAATGCTATGGCGGGCGCCTAATTAGCTTTGAAAATAGGATGCACAAGCTGTGTTTGGACAGTAACTTAATCCATTATCACAAGAAAAGGTGGCCTATGCAGATTAAATAATAATAATAATAATAATAATATCCTTCAGATAGCTACAGAAACAGTTCAAGCTAGAACTAGAAGCTAGATGGCAACCTTGGTACTTTGCTCTCAATTAGTTTATATGCCTCCATTGTGTGATCACTTTCACTAGGGGCACTCATAAAGTCACATATATACTACCGTTCAAAAGTTCGTGGTCACATTGAAATGTCCTTATTTTTTAAGGAAAAGCACTGTACCTTTCAATGAAGATAACTTTAAAGAAATACACTCTATACATTGCTAATGTGGTAAATGACTATTCTAGCTGCAAATGTCTGGTTTTTGGTGCAATATCTACATAGGTGTATAGAGGCCCATTTCCAGCAACTATCACTCCAGTGTTCTAATGGTACAATGTGTTTGCTCATTGGCTCAGAAGGCTAATTGATGATTAGAAAACCCTTGTGCAATCATGTTCACACATCTGAAAACAGTTTAGCTCGTTACAGAAGCTACAAAACTGACCTTCCTTTGAGCAGATTGAGTTTCCGGAGCATCACATTTATGGGGTCAATTAAACACTCAAAATGGCCAGAAAAAGGGAACTTTCATCTGAAACTCGACAGTCTATTCTTGTTCTTAGAAATGAAGGCTATTCCATGCGAGAAATTGCTAAGAAATTTAAGATTTCCTACAACGGTGTGTAACCCTTCAGAGGACAACACAAACAGGCTCTAACCAGAGTAGATAAAGAAGTGGGAGGCCGCGTTGCACAACTGAGCAAGAAGATAAGTACATTAGAGTCTCTAGTTTGAGAAACAGATGCCTCACAGGTCCTCAACTGGCATCTTCATTAAATAGTACCCGCAAAACACCAGTGTCAACATCTACAGTGAAGAGGCGGCTGCGGGATTCTGGGCTTCACGGCAGAGTGGCAAAGAAAAAGCCATATCTGAGACTGGCCAATAAAATAAAAAGATTAAGATGGGCAAAAGAACACAGACATTGGACAGAGGAAGACTGGAAAAAAGTGTTGTGGACGGATGAATCCAAGTTTGAGGTGTTTGGATCACAAAGAAGAACGCTTGTGAGACGCAGAACAAATGAAAAGATCCTGGAAGAATGCCTGACGCCATCTGTTAAGCATGGTGGAGGTAATGTGATGGTCTGGGGTTGCTTTGGTGCTGGTAAGTTGGGAGATTTGTACAGGGTAAAAGGGATTCTGAATAAGGAAGGCTATCACTCCATTTTGCAACGCCATGCCATACCCAGTGGACAGCGCTTGATTGGAGCCAATTTCATCCTATAACAGGACAATGACCCTAAACACACCTCCAAATTGTGCAAGAACTATTTAGAGCAGAAGCAGGCAGCTGGTATGCTATCGGTAATGGAGTGGCCAGCGCAGTCACCAGATCTGAACCCCATTGAGCTGTTGTGGGAGCAGCTTGACCGTATGGTACGCAAGAAGTGCCCACCCAACCAATCTAACTTGTGGGAGCTGCTTCTGGAAGCGTGGGGTACAATTTCTTCAGATTACCTCAACAAATTAACAGCTAGAATGCCAAAGGTCTGCAATGCTGTAATTGCTGCAAATGGAGGATTCTTTGACGAAAGCAAAGTTTGATGTAAAAAAAAATCTTATTTCAAATACAAATCATTATTTCTAACCTTGTCAATGTCTTGACTCTATTTTCTATTCATTTCACAACGTATGGTGGTGAATAAGTGTGACTTTTCATGGAAAACACAAAATTGTTTGGGTGACCCCAAACTTTTGAACGGTAGTGTATGTATTGAAGTGCGTTCTCCTAAATAACTAATATTTATTCTCACAGACCTTCAAATTAACATTTAGTCAGACTCGATATTTACTCACCGATTCAAGAAAACAAAGGGCAAGATGTATGGTTTATCAAGGAAAGTTCCAATTGTTAGTAAGTTGACCCTTTAAGGAGGTAACAACAAATTGGCATTATGGTACAAAACATTTGTGTCTCTTTATTTCCACATTGTGCAACAATTTATGGCAGTATTTGTCAGTGAAAGCAAATACAGGTATTTATTGACAAAAGCATAATAATATCTTTTTTATATGAGGACAATCCCTATGCAGGTTTGGTTGTATGGGTATTATTTCCCTATAATGTGTTTACATTGACATACTAAAATGTGCATTCAGAAATAAACCAAATGTCCTAAAACTTGTTTTTACAGCCTCATTTTGTTGTCACCCTGACTGTTGTGCTTCACAGTGCACGTCAGCAGGTGCATTGTGGAGCAGAACAGCACACATATTTGCAAGCTGAGAGTGGTAAATACTTAAATCAATGTTCCCAGCAGGATCTGAATGCCCTCCACTATCCCACCTAAAACTATTATCCTCTAATAGGGAAAACCAATACGGACAGGCCTAGCGCTTCCAAAGAATTGCACAGAAAGGGGCACTAACACACAGGGTGAATGCCGGCTGTCAGTGTGTTAACTTTATTAGTGACGTGGCTTCATGCTGGTTGTGGAAATAGGATTGACTGCAGGGTCGTTGGGGGGGAGTTAGCATGCTTGCATTGGGTTTTATAATAGAATTCAATTGAAGTCAAAGTGTGTCAGGGTTAAAGTGAGTATTGGCATGAGATAGTTTGTATGCATGTGTTCTGGTATTACTTATCTTGTTGGGACAAAAAGATGTGCTTTGTGTCGTTGTATGGGGACCTGCCATATTTTAAGGAATGAAAAGCACATCTCTAAAAATTCTCACATTTTTAGGTAAATTATGTTATGCCCCTCTATGTATAAGTATTTTAAGTTTACAGTGCTATGAAATATTCGCCCCAACATAATTCTTCTGTTTTTGTTTATTTTGGTGACACAAGAACATTTCAGGTCATCAAATAGATTTTAATATCAGATTATGATAACTTAAGTAAATACAAAATGCTAATTTTAAGTGATGACTTAGTTCATAAAGAGAGAAATGCTTTCCAAAAGCAACTACCCTAAACTTAACAACTGGTTCTGCCATCCAAGAACTTTCAGTTCGGACTTTGACTATGCCACTCCAACGTATTGTGGCTTTCCTATTAGAAAGCCAAATTCATGGCTCCATCAACCACAGCAAGTTGTAATTACTGAAGCAGCCTCAGATAAGCACACTACAACTTTTCTATATGCACATGCCCTATCTTGGCATTTCAGGCATACCATATGAGAAGTTGGTTACATACATGTGCCAGGGATGTTTCGCTCTATAAAAAGTGAAAGCTCAAGAAGGATTCTTTATTGCCTGATCGACTTTATTAACGCAAGACTAAACTGAAAATCTGAGTAGGCAGGCCACATTGACAAACCAGCAACCTGTGTTTGTATGACCTTTAACCATTCGGATTGGATTGTGTCAGTGCGTGGGTGACCTTATGCGTATAAATAAGTTATGTTCGTGTTGCGTGGGTATATCTGACTGAATTGGTCAACTGGAGGTGCATTACAATATGGCCCACACAGAGGTAGGTTATCAGTGAAGCACAGATGCAGCAGCTCCCAGGCTAAAGAGGCAGTCCACCTAGGGAATGCAACGCCTGTAATGCACAGACAGGGAAGCAGGGAAGTTTTAAAATGTTCATTAATAAACAAACAAAACCCTGGTACAGGCAGAGTATATCCAGAGTGAAACAGATGGGGAGCACTGCAGACAACAGGTGGCTTGCAGCAGGAAATGAAAGGCTCAATGGCTGGAAGCAGTGAACTGGTCCATAAAGCTAAGAGGGCAAAAACTGGAGAACAAAATCCATGAGACGAACGAGGGTCATACACTGAGTAGCAGTTAGAAGAAGTCAGACTGGTCTAAAGGGCTAGGTTTGAGATCAAAATATCTCGTGTCCAGCTGATGAGGTATCCAAGCAAGGGCAAGGCGAAGCAGGGAAATCTGAAAACTAGACACTAGGTCAGAACAGGAAATGCAAACTATGGATGCTGGACAGCTACTCACACTAGGGCTTTCAACGATCTGGCAGAGACTTGCTGTGGGAGGCAGGTATATACAGGACGGAAAAAAGGTGGGAAGAATGCAGGTAAGTGGAAGAGAGACCGGTGTAACTGCTTCTGCTAATTAGCAGAGCAGAGTGTGGCAAACAGCCAGCCTGCTAAAAAAAACAGATCCAGAGCTGATGCATAACACCACCCTGGTGCTAGTACCCCCAGACCCCTTGCCACTCAATGCAGAGGTGACAAAGCCCATACCCCCATGTGACTATGTGATGTACAGTATTTAATTATTGAAAACCAAACAAATTGGAATTTGTTTTTTGGAAGTTTTTTTTTTATTACAAGCAGACCTTCTTTCCATGGAAACCAGATCAAAATGAGGAAACGAACAAAAATAAAATATAAATCACATCAATATTTGGTGTTGCTACCCTTTACCTTCAAACCAGAATTAATTTGGAAAAAGTCAGGGATTCTGTGACATTGTAGTCAGTGAAGGTTGACCACGCTGGTCAACCTTCGCTCACTTTGAACCAGCTGTGATTGACCGTTAGGGTTACAAGAAATTTCTTGACTTAAATAATGGCACCTTTACTTCAACTTCAAATATAAATATAGCCTATATGGTTAAAGTGAGGATGAAACTAATTATACACTTACCAGAATATATGTGTCAACTCATTTGTAGAAGGATGTGTAAAGCGAAATTCTGGCAAAAGATGAACATATCAGTCATTTCAATAACTCACACCATACCATCAATAATTGCAAATGATGATTATAGCCAGTTAATGCTTTACTTGATTAAGGTTAAACATAATAACACATAACTTAACCCTGTATTTTCATTCTTCATCTTGATTAGCTTCCCCGTCCTTTTTATAAATGTCCGGTTGCACCTGGACACATAATCAATGCCCTCCTCTCCCACCCATCCCATTTTTGAGTGTTGAATGAGTGTAGTGTGAGAATAAAGCTTAAATTCCCCCTAAAATAACACTCATATCACTCATGCATTGAATTTTTCAGCAATTCTCTGCCGCTAACTCGCTTTTTTCTGCAGCAACAACATTGTTTCTTTGTGTTAGTTATGGTTTAATTCAATCCAATTAAATTTTATTAAATTTTATTTATATAGCACCAATTCACAACAAATGTCATCTCAAGGCACTTTACAAGGTGAAATTCAGTCAAATCATACAGTGACCTTCACCAGAGCTGGTTCCGTGCTATGATGAGCTCTGAAGCCTGACTGAAACTCTTGAAATAGGTCATTACTTTGTAAATGTTCACATACTTGATTAGCAACTACTTTCTCAAGAATTGTAGATAGGAAAAGAAGGTTAGCTATAGGTCTCTAATTTATTAAGCCATCTTGATCAAAAGAGGCTTTCTTAAGTAAAGGGTTAATAACAACTACTTTAAAAGCCATTTTCTCTCCAATTTCCTAATGTTGTGCTTGAAAGAGTGAAGATAAAACCAGGGAGACAACTTCCTGTGAATAATCACCTTTTTTTATGGCGGGCTATCTTGTCTAATGCAAAACTCAACAAGGAAGTGACACCGTCAACAAAAGCCTCAATTTGTGAATGGGAAGAAACAACATTGTTGCCATCTGCAGGACATTTCTGTGATACTGATGATATTAAAAGGGGGACAGACTCTTTAAAATTTGATACAGCATTATCTGATAAAGATCTACTATAATGAAACCTTCTTTTGGGGGTGGAGAACTCAGTTAAATTGAGCTCAAAGGTTATTACAAAATGTTCACATAGGACAGTGTTGTGAGGAAATGCTGTTAATTCTTTGCAATCAATGCCATATCTCAGCACAAGGTCCAAAGTATGAAGGCAAGAGTGCATCGGTTTATGCACATTTTGAGCAAAACCAATTAAATCTAGAATAGTTTTAAAGGCTACATTAAGGTTATTATCACATTCAGTGTCAACATGAATGTTAAAATCCCCCACTATAATAACCTTGTCAGTGTTTAACACTAAATCAGATAAGAAGTCTGGGAACTGGTCTAAAAACTGAGAATAAGGGCCTGGTGGACAATACAAAACAAACAGAAGAGATTTTATTGCTTTACAATTAGGATGAGGGAAACTAAGGGTTAAATGTTCAAAAGAATTGTAGTTAATAATTGGCCTGGGACATATTAATAAATCAGACGGAAAGATGGTTCCTAACCCTCCTCCTCGGTTTGTAGTTCTGGGAATGTGGAAATTTAAATAATTAGAGAGAGTTGACTCATTTATACTAACATGGGCCTCTTGCAGCCAGGTTTCTGTGAGACAAAATCAATCAATCTGAGTATCAGAAATCAATTAATTAACTAAGCAATTACCAGAGTCGGCTTCTCAGCTGGTGTGTCGCTGAGTGGGGAAAATCTGTTAAAAACACAGACGGGTTGGTGGTGACCTTGGGGCTGGAATCCAGAGCTGTGCTTCCTGCGTATTGTCACCCAGCCAGCCTGGTTGCCTGGGTGTTCAGGTCCTGTTAGGGGACCGCTACGTGAAGCTAATCTCTGTGGCTCTGTGCTAGCTAAGGGGCAGCTATCTACTGGTTTTCAACAGCACGGAGCTGAGTCTCCAATTCGAATATTAATGATATTCTCTATATGCCTTCATGAAAGATTTCTAATTCCACTTCAAGGCTTCTTTTTTCCTGCCGTTGCTATGGGGAATTGTGTTATCACCCTTCCATTGATGAGGGCTTCTGTTATGCTTATGCTCAGGGTTAATTCGGGGTCGATTGGATGCTGAGTTTATTTACCTGATTGATATCACCTGTTCGGAAACCAAAAACATGGTTGACAGAGTGAGGTGGAACTACTCCGTGTAGCTGCTTTTTACTCTGGGTAGATCAGCCATTCTTTCTGAAACAGGGCGCTGGGGTCTCATTTATAGAACTTTGTGCGGAATCCATACTAAAAGTGTACCTACACCAATAAAAAGAAAATAGCGTACGACAACCAAAATTCAGATTTATCAAACCATGATCACATACACCAACACATCATGTTCTGCCCTCAACACGCCCAGGTTCAACAATAAATGGTCAATGCAAAGTACCTCATGAATTATTATTATTACTACATGTCCTGTCTGGCAGTGTAGCATTAAGAATTGCTGTCTTAATGGCAAAGAGTGCCCAACATATTTTAATTTCACAAGGGGAGAATTACTGCTTTCGCCATAATGCTTGATTTACATATGAAAAAAGCTTTATTAGATTTTTTCATATGTAAATGTGTAGGGACTATTTCACGATCAGTGGACACAAAAACTGGAAGGAAGAAGAGAAGAAAAGGAAGAGAAAAAGATGAGACAAAATGCTAAAGGGGAGAAAAGGTGACATAAATAGGTGAGAAGAAAAGGAAAGAACAAAATAACATCCTCGGAATCTGCTTCTACACCAGCAAAGAGAGATATAAAAAGAACAGCAAACCCAACCAATAAAGAATTACAGGTACAAACAACCAACACCTTGATAATATCACTAAACAATTCACAGTATTATTTAATACAAGATGCATAAAGTGATAGCTTAAGCTAAGGGTAGGCTACTTAACCCTGTATATTATATAGAAATGCAATGCTCAGAGTCTAAAGTGGCATTTTGGCCGGTGATCATCCTTGGCCAGGAAATATTTGATCCCTGAAACCACGTTTCTTTCTAATTCTCCCATTTGTATGGTCTTCACACCGTGCCAATGCATCCACTGTGAAGCATTATACATGAGTGTATTTACAGCCATTAAAGTAATTGCCTCACATCTTGTCACAATAATCTGTTAATCTATGGAACATGTTACCCTGGTGATCAACGGGGAGAGGAATGTGATGGTAGAAAATTTTCCTCCTGTTTCCTTGCTGACCGAAGGACCGACCGCCGGAGCTGCTGAGACCAGATTCGCGGACCCGAAACCAGGACCCCGCTGAGGCAACGTCAGGGTAAAGAAAAGATTCCCCTTTTTTTATTTCTCTTTTCACCCATAAGGGGATATTATTTTAGTGCCTGGGCAGATTTAGGATTTTAGTTTAATGCTTGTTTACTCCAAGACGGAGTTTGTTTTAACTGCTGAATATTTTCGATGTATGTGCATGCATTTTGTAAGTGATTTTGGCTGTGTTGAGTTGTGGTTCTTATAAGTGGCTCCGCCGAGAGCCGATTTTTCCATCTTTTTCCACGTTTCTATCTTTCCTGTCCTCTTATCAGTTAAATCTCTTTGTGAACCTCGGTTCGCGCTCTTCCCTTGAATTTTGCTGGATAAATCTCATCGGCCAGAAGCCAATCAGGCCTCCTGTTCCAGCATAAATGAGTCCATAACAGCTAATTAATAAATGCATTAGTGTTATAAATTATTACAAACTTATAGCCTGGTATCACCACCATTTGAGCCATATTTTGTTATAGCTGCTATTTGAGTTTGAATGACCTATTATTAAAATTATAATACCAAATTATAATTAATAATAATAATCATATTCAAACAGCTTCTGGCATAACATCAATTAATACTGATCTTCTCCTTGGTTTTAAATCCAGAAAAGTTGCCTTCTAAAGCAAAAATTACAAAGGCCAAAAGTCCATGGGCCATTACCATTGAATATCTTGAAGCCATTTGGTTTCTATGTTTATTTGCTAAATCGTAATGCAGAAACAACTCCAACCCTTTCTGCGGACATTGAACTTACCCAGGCAGGGTTTGGTAAAAGACATCTCACAATGAAATCTGACTTGACTCATGAAGAGGTAAAATAAACATTTGTCTAGATTTGAGAATTTGAGAGGAACAATCATTGATACTTAAGTACCTTACACTTAAAAACAGACTGCTTTTGTAAATGTAACAATTCCCCCACTGTTCTGTTTCCAGGTGGCCAGAGTAGGTGGTCAAACTGACATTGATTCCTCCTGACTCAGAGGGATACATTGGGACCCTAATTTGTCAGAAGCAGTAAAAAGCATACTATAAGTACTTAATTTACAACAAGAGTTTGACCTAACTTCATTATCCCCAGATCCACTTGAATTCCAGAGCATGCCAAAAGCACAATGTCAATGATGCAAAGGGAATTTGCCATCGCAGATTTTGGCTCTTCATGTACAGGAATGTCTAGAGATGAAGTCTTCAGACCATGAGGTAGATCTTAAACAACACAAGTAAATAGAAAATGCAGTTTTAAGAGGCTACTAAATGTTGGATAATGGCCTCTGCAGGTGTAGTTTTAATATTTTAGTAAAGGAAATGTGCTAGCTTTAAAAAAAACTAAATTAATTAAGATTTAAGTTTAAATTTCTTTACAAAGTACTGCCACCAGTCTGGCACAAGGAGGCCCTGATGCTACATTTTTCAGTCCATGAGCTTACAACAAATAATGCTATGGACAGATAGATGCAACTGCTCTGGACAATGATGCAGTGACAGATGTCCATTTGTGATCACTGCTTAACCAGGTACAGTGTAGCTAATGAAACACCTGTAATATTTTAATTCATACAAAAAATCTGCTTCAAGTTATATTTCCGATTTGATTTTAGAATTTACTGCTTTTAATTTGTAATAAATTCTTAGGTGGAATCTTCTAAAGAGCAAACAATTTAGGGCCTATCTGAGGAAATCTTAAATCGCATCTTCACAGGAACCATCTCTGTTCAAAACAAGGATAATTGTCCAGTGTGTACCAGTATCAGTTCTTAGGGAACGTTGTACAAGGTAGTTTCAAAATGTCTTCATGTATGTCTTTTGTGTATTGTAGTGCCATTGTGCTCCATGCAATGCTCAGGCTGCACCTGATGTTGGAGCAGCTTCAGGAAGGCTTGCAGCGTTATGGCCTTCATCAGTAGATTAAACCATATCCAGATATCTGCCAGCCCCTGTTTGTTTCAGGGGGATATAGTGAAGTAAGCTAACAGTGCATTCTAGATTGTTACTGGTAAGCTTATAGGGGTATTAAGGATGAAATGATTTATTTGTATTCCTGTATCACTAAATGTCAATGCAGAGTTTCTATTTGCGCTCAGCTCAGTGAAAAAGGAAGCACCAGACATCAAGTGGAACTTCAGATTGTCAACTACATTCGGGATCTACTTTACGATTCAAAAGATGAAAAAGTGCTTTGTCAGTTCTACTTGAACAATTCACACATAAGAGTAGAATATCTTTGTAGATGTGTTTTTTTAACATTCTTGAAACTAACTCCAGAACATATCGACAATGAGGGTGAAATCAGATCCATCACACATGCCAGATTCCTGCAATGGATCACAGGTCAAGATCACATCCCACTGCTTCCATCAGAGAAAAAAGACTTTGCTGTAACAGTAAAGTTTAACCATGACTGCAGTGAAGACTTTGGGGATTACAGCATTTGTTACTTTGAATCGTGTTGTTACTGAAAAATGCTATAAAATAAACTTGCCTTGCCTTTACCCAGTTGTGTCTGCGAGTGCTAAAATGATTGTGTGGCCTTCAAAACACGAGATCCTTCGATCAGTTTAAAGCCGTCAAAATGGAAGCTTTTCATCTTGGCCAGGAATTTAATAACGTCTGAAAAAATATATATAACTTCCTCACTTGGGTTTAAAATAGAAATAAAGAATACTCTACCAATAATTCCAGGTTTATTGTTTGAAACAATTGTTTTCTGTTTTCTGAAAAGAATTAATATTCAACCAAATGTAACTGTTCATCATTGTGAACTTCAAGCAGTTAACTGTTCAGAATAAGGTATTTGGATTTTTTGAAAAGGTCTGTTTTTTTGTACCAAACTGTGCAATAAATGTCTATAAAACAATGTTATCTTTTGGCATTTAAATTGTAATTATTGCCGATTTTATTCTCAGTGCTTATGTCTTTCATGCACAGCACCTTTTGTTTTCCTTCAATGCAAGTGCTATATGTGAAGGCTCAAAGCTGATTGGAATAACACTGTGTCCTTTGGCTTATAAAGTGGTAGAAACATAGCTCAGCATTACTGGTTCATGATGGAAGAGTTTTGAAAAAGAGGCTTAAACATGATTTAATACATAGATGATTTGGTTTTCCATAGTGACCCGGAAGCAACAAGCACAGAGACAAGTTACAGTTAAGGATGTCTATTAAAGGAATATGACGGAGAAGGGTTATGGAGTGGAGTATGATAGTGACCGACTGGGAAAGGTCTGGTCTCAGTATGTGAGAGAGAGGAAGAGAGGGAGGTTGAGCATTGGCAACAGACAGGCAGCAGTACAGGAGAGGAGAGGAGAGGCTGAGATACGGATGATGGTTTTGTGTCGGACCGGGGAGAGTAGTCGGGCTGTGATGATCAGTGACAGTCTGAGGTGTGGTTCGGGGCTAGGTAGAGAGTTCTTTGGGAGAGAGTGGACAGGCCAGGTGTTCAGCAGAACATCAGTGGGAAGGGAAGCCTCAGGTCGACCAGAACTCCAGGAAGGCTCTGAACTGTCAGCAGACTGGAGTGCAGATGACCATGGAAAGACTGAACAGGATGAGCAGGAGGAGGACTGGATCTGAGAAGGTAAAACAGGAAGCATTAGCAGGATGGGAACCAGGAACGACAGGGAACAAGGCTTAGGCCAGTTACTGCTCAGGTGAGCTGATGCTCTGACACCTCCCTTCTGTCTCTGGCCACCTCCTAGTAATCAGGTATATATGGGAACAACTGCTGCCGGTGTCCGCTTCTCGCATCCTGCTGGAGAAAGGTAGGATCAACCACACCACACCTGCCCTGAGCCGCATACCTGACGATATATTTATTAATAAAACACTTTAAAATATCCAAGGTCAACAAAGTGCTTTACATATACAACTGAAAATAACAGTAAAACTAAAACAGACAAAACAGACAAGCTAAAATAGACATAACAGTTAAAAAAACTGTTAAAATAGTTTAAAAAATAATAAAGAAATTGAGTTAACCTCTCAGGATGTGCAAAAGGTGTCCTGCCTTGTTTGTGCTACTCTCTCCTTCTCCTGCTGATTGCCTCTCCTGCTGATTGCTGACTGTTCTCACCTGGGCTGCTCCCTATAAACACCTGCTCTTCACCTGCTCTGTGCAAAACCTGTTTCATGAGCCAAGTGTAACCCTTTTCTTCGACCCTGCCTGTCCCTGACCACTGCCTTTGCCCTGACCTTTGAGTGAGTTTTTTTATTCTGAATGTTGCTGAACCTTGCCTAATTCTGACCCTGATTAAGCCCACCGGATTCTGGAAATTCTTTGCCTGAGTGATCTCCCGTGCATGACTCTGGACTGTCTATGGACCTCAAGCTGTTGGATTGTGGATGTCTGTACCCTACTTTCTGTAAACCTCCCCAAGACCTCAAGGCCCCCCATTCTCAATAGCTAATGCCCTGTTGGAGCTGGACTTTTAACTTCTGAACCACCACAGTCACCCAAATTAAGATGGATCATTTCAACACCCACCCTTTTTTTTTTCTCAAATAAATATTTGAACTCAATTTTTGTTTTGGCTGCGTGTTGGGTTCTGGCTCTTTACTAAAGACGTGACAAAAGGCTTCTGAAATACGTGTGTGTTAAGAAGAGTCTTTAAACTCTGAAAGAGAGGAGATCTGCCTGACATACAATGGTAGATAATTCTTTGCCATTACCAATGAGAAGCAGGTACAAGAAGAAAAGCAAGGGGCCTAACACTGACCACTGTGGGACCCCGCACTGAACAGCAGAGAACACAAAATCACCAAGTTTAACTGAGAAAGTTTGCTCTGCTAAATAAGACCAGAACCTCAGCTATGCAGTTGCTCTGATACACACACACACACACACTGCTCCAAGTAAGTAATTCAAATTTTGCGATTAACTGTGTCAAAGGCAGCAGTTAAATATAGAACCACAATCATAACAGTCCCCGGAGTCGGTTGCTAAGAGCACAACATTAAAAACTCTTAAAAGGGTAGATTCAGTACTGTGTAAGGCATTAAAAACAGATTGAAAAACCTCTAAAATACAATGTTCTTCCAAAATACGCTTATTTTCTTGGCAACCACATTTTCAAGAATTATTGAGATAAAAGACAGTTTGGATATAGGTCTGTAATTTTCAAAAGTATCTGGATCAAGAGCAGCTTTCTCAAGAAGAGGGTGAATTGCTGTCCATTTAAGATTAGAAGGAACAACATCAGAGGACAGGCTACTATTTATCATTAAATGTAGAACTGGTGCAATAGTTAGGAAAACATCTTTAAAAAATCTTGGGGGCACAGCATCATATGGATGTTGTGCAATTATACACTGTTTAAAGTTATTTAATGTTTCATAAATAACTCTCTGTCTGTTAAGTATTGTCTGGTGATGATCAGCTCTTAAGCTGATATCAAGACAACGGTTGAAAGGGATGAATTCGAGCACTAGCGGTCTTTTAACAGCAAAACCTGCACACACATAGAATAAAGAGTGACAACTTCTTTTCAAGTCCAAGAATTTAATAACAGAAATAAAATGAACATCCAGAGAACATCACTATGTAATGCTGTTTATCTGAATTAACACAATATTTCGATTAACAAATCCTCTCTACTAGGCTCGTGAAATTTAACTAAACTACTAAGCAAAATGAAGATAAAAAGAAGCTAAGGAACTATTTACATGCAAAAACAAACAAAAGACAAACAAAAGTGGTTGATCATAATCAGATTAATTCAGTGAATCCCTGTTCACTACAGATCTGATTTCAAAAGCATGGAGTGGAGTTAAAACATCTGCCATGTATTTCAATCCATTCACAATGCAAAGCCCAAATCGAACAAAACATTTGTTAAAATAATATTCTGAGGACCGGTTTGTCCTGTAAAATAATTTAAACCCTTACGACCGAGTTTGTTAATGCGATTCTCCCTCCGGGCGTCTGGGGTCGCTGTGGCAACCGGTGGCTAAGAGGTTACAACATAAAGTTGCCAAAATTGCCTTGGAAAACGGCATTAATATACCATATTGATGTGGGAATAAGGCAGATAACACCATCGAAGGATGGCAGAGCAGAACAGTTACGCTTTAAAACGAACTCCTGTTGAGATGTCCGAAACCGGATGTTAGCAAGGCTAATAGCAGTTTGGCTAGCGTGAGCTACCGGTTAGCCCTTTGTTCTAAACACCCTGGGTCACAAAGGTTTACAAATCATTTCCCAATAAACCTTTTAACTTCACCCTCATCTCGCTGCCCAACCTGTTGGTGCCTCATGTGTGAGTTTTGTCCACTTTGGCCGTTCCAGGAAGAAGCGTTGAAGGAGGAAGTGGTTGGCTAGCCTTAGCGGGCTAGCGCTTGGCTCTTGGCAGGCTAGCGTTAGCCTTGAAGCAGCATGTGGCTAACGGCGTGGTCTGGGTTGGAGGCCTGGTCCTCCAGGCAGACTCTGACCCCGGTTGCAGTCACGATTTAAGCAGATTTCTCCTCGGCGGGGAAGGCTCCGCTGCCGGCATTTCAGCTCTGCGCTGCCTGGAAACCAGCTCCGTCAGGGGTCCGCTGAGGAAGCAAAACAAAGCTGGCATAGACGGATTCCTTCACTTCGGCATCTGTTTAAGCAGAAGTGAGAGACTTATCTTTGAATCGGCTGGCAGTTTCTCCCTATGCCGGGGAGGAACTGAGTTTCAGAAGGGTTCATTCTCACTCAGCTCGGGGCCTGCTCCAGGCCCCATGCATGGCTCCTGAGGGAGGAGGGACCCCCCCAGAGGAGTGCTGGTCGTCCAAGGGTGGAGGAGTGTGTCCCAGCAGCTTGGAGTCAGGAGAAGAGAGGGTGAGCAGAGGTGTGCTGTGGCTTTTATCTGTAAGGAGGTGGTCACAGCTGACCTCCTGCCGAGAAGAAGGGGCCGTCCAAGCCTTGAGAGTCTCGTGTTACGGCCAGAGTGGAATTCCTTTGTTAAACTCTTCCACTGTTCAGAATCCAATCCGAGATCAATTATTTATCATGGCATGTTATGGCACAACATGGAGAAGCTGAGGGCTTCAGGTGAGCAACAATCTCCTGTAAAGAAAGCAGTGAAACTGGCTCAAACTTGTCACAGACAGCAAAGCAGAGAGCAGGGTAGAGGAGTCATAAACAGATAGGGGCTCTAAGCTTTCAGAGATGTTACCTTTTTCCACAAAGAAATGTACAAGTTTTTCACAATTTTCCTGAGAGGACTTATTTTTCTTGAATAACCATCAATCCCTCCATGTGGAACATTAATAACCAGCTAAATAGTTATAAATAAAACATGAGGTTTGTGACAATTTTCCTGAATAATAGCAGAAAAGTGTTTTCTTCTAGCATCTCTAATAGTTTTCAGATAACTCCAGTTGTATTTTGATATTTTAAATGAGACCTGTTGTGTATCCTCATTCCACTTATGCTCAGCTCTCCTACACTCTCTTCTGAAAACACGGGTGGTTTCGATATTGATAGTGTCTCTGAGCAGTCCCAAATCCTGCTGTAATAGAGGGCATTCCACTGGTGGAAAATCACTTCACTACCAATGATTTTACTGTCCTCAAGCTCACCATTGCCATCTCTCTAAAATAAAAATAAACTCTGAAAATTCAACAAATGTTCAAGGACAAGATCTGAAAATATTTAAACTGTCACTATGACTAACACTGAATTACTTGGATTTACTAATTACTGCTTGTCATGGTTTTCAGATGTTTTGCCCACATGTCGCAGATACGACCAGGCGACAGCAGATAGATTTAAACAGTTTATTAGGAAATGTGCAAATACAAAAGACGAAATAATGACTGCAGCTGCGAGGTCTGAATGTCGAGGCGGAGGAGACTTCAAGAGAACGGAGTAGTTAGATCGACGGCTAGAATCCAGTACCAGTCAGAACGTGCTATGCTTACCCATTAGCCGGGCGGACCTAACCGGGAAAAAGTGAGTGTCGGGGAGACCCTGTGAACCTGCTCTAGATGGAGTAGGTGGCTAGTGGCTGGAGGGCAGCAGCAGCGGCTGACGAGGGATCCGGAGCTAGCCTCCGCTGGGTCGAGTGACAGATGGACTGACCAGAGTTGAAGTGGGAACACCAGTATCCGGGTAGGGGACCTCGAGCCCAGCTGGGTAACCTCCAGTGAGTAAGAGGGGGAGCACCAGAGCAGAATCTGAGCCTTGTGATACTGGTGAACCTTCTGGGACGGAACGTCAAGGCAGGTAAGTGCATCCAGCACAAAAACTATGACAAAACCAGGAGAGTCAAAATTAGTCAGAGTTGTGGGGTTGCTTTTGTTCAGCAAGGAAAGTAAAGCTGCTAAGAATTGATGTTAAATAGTTACATACAATAATCGAAGAAAACCATTGAAATCATTGAGCAATGTGTGGTTTTTGCCTAAATTTGTGCCTAAATTATATCAGTACATTGATCACATAAATACGATAATCTAAGCAAGATGGTTAAGACTAAAATTATCTATCCAGTACTAGAGCCTTTTTGTTTATATGAAATGCACCTTATCTTATGAGTTTATAGTCTGTATCGGCAGACCAGCTGACAGCTTTGCCGGAGCCCAGGACTACACAGTCTTTTTGGGGCCCCCCACCACACAAACAAACACAATGTCTGTGTCCACGGTTTCTTTAATGCTCTGGAAATCTCTCACAAAACTTTATGTATTTTGCGTTAGATATGCTTTCTTTTGTGGACTAGTTTTCCTTTTCTCAACTAAAGCATTTTTGACGAGCTCCTTATTATCCAGTCGCTATGATTTTTTTCCCCATCCATTGTTGGAGGCAGAATAAGTCAAATACTTTTGGAATTCCTGCCCTCTGCATTTCGTGGCAGTTCCTTTGCATTCCCTGAGAAAGGCATCCCTTTTGTCATTACACGTACGAGGTTCAGTCGATCAGAAACAGTCATTTTGGTCAGCCATAATGCAGGATCGCTGAAGTTAAGTGGGTGATCAGTCTCTGATTTATTGTGATCTCTGACCAAGCAGCCAGCCCCTCTACCCATACTGTTACTGTTATCTGTGGTAGGAAAGGCTCAATGGCGTACCGCGAGCGAGCTATTTTTAGAAACGTAACGTCACGATGACGTCACATCACGTGGTACGCAGTAGGACAAACTCCCAAACCCGCTGCTGTTTTGCTGTAGAAGAGACGTGCGTTAATCTAGGTTGTACTCGCTTAAAAGAATGCTTTTTTCAAAATCTAAGACCATGGTTTACAAACATTGTTGCTATGGAACATGCAACAGCGACTCGAGGTACGCTGATCGGCCCCATATGAAGGAGTAAAATAGGCCTAGTATATATTGAATCTCTTAAGGGAAAGATTCTGAGATGTAAACAATCGTTTTGTAGCTACCTATTGGCAAGATATACAGATTCCTGGACGGTGATTACAAACAAACAAAAAAGGCCGACTAAGCCATGAACGCCGAGCAGGAAAAAAAACCAAAGCTTACCGTTCGATCAACTCGGCCCGTTTTCCGGTCTTTTTCAGCCCTCGACACTCAAGCCACCGTTTCAGCTGAAGGTTGGTGTGCTCTTCCACAGTGCGACCAGTAAACCGTGCGCCTGGGACATCGTGTTGGGTAAGTTTAATGGCTGCAAAGTCGGTCATGTCGCTGGTTCTGTTGCGCGTGTAATGGCTGGTTTGTATGTGCGTTCTCTATCTGTTTGCCCTACCGAAGCGGCAAAAGGGGCGTTGCTCTTGAGGCGGTGACGTCACGTGCGCGGTACCCCATTATGGGTCTACAATCAATGGTGGCAGGAGGGGGTGTGTGGGGTGCCTTAAGAACCTTCTGAAAACAGCTGTGCCCCCCTCCTGAAATAGTTATGCCGCTACTCTTTCCACTGCTATCTTCCACTTTTACTCTGAGGTCTGTGACATGAAAGAGGAGAACAGGTTTCCTAACATTAAAGATGAAGGTGAGGATGCAGAAGAGTCGTTACACCTCGAGGATGGCGGCAAAGAGATAGAGGGCAGAGCTTTGCCGAACACTGCAACTGTGGGCACGGGCAGCGGGAATCCCAACGGACCAGTGGATATAAGCCACCACTCAGCAGAAGGACCTCGACAGGCTCAACCAAGGTTATACCAGTGGCGGCTGGTGAAAAAAAATCTTGGTGGGGCTGGCCAATAGATTTCCCTGCCTAACCCAGTACATGCCATCAAATTAAAAGTCGGAAAATTACTACGATTCCACAATAAGCATTTAATTCCCTTCTCAGAATCAGCAGCTTACAGATACATTCAACCATTTACAGCTATATTAGGTCTTATTTTTGAAAGGAACAGTATAAAATACAACACTAAAATTCACTATTTGTCACCAAAGTAGGCATACAGCATACTGTAATGCCATTATCTGCAGCCAGTTTCACAATGACACAATGGGTTTCACAAAAGAACAGAAACACAACAGAATTTCAAAATATGAAAAAAATTATCAGCTGACAAAATTATGTACCTGATACAATGTTCACAGCACCTTCCAAAATCCTTTCAACAAATACCCCAACATTCAAACTCACTTACCACATGACAAATTGTGTGTCTGTCTCTCTCTGTCGTCATTGCCATAATCTCTACGTCACTGCCTGACTGACTGCTAGCTAAATTACTTTATGTTAAAACGGCTTGCCATATACCTATATCACTGTGTAGCAAGGGCTATGATTCCAGTAGCTGATTGGCCAAATATTTATAAATTTTCCCTAGCAACATTATACGATTGGTTATTTCGCTACACTTGTGGGGCGCTTTGAGTGATAGCTCTACGGGAGAAATGCTACGTTCTGTCGGTGGAAATGCACTGTTAAATGAGAGTCAATTGGTAGAGTCAATTAGTAGAAGTGTTTTAATAATTCATATTACATGTAGCTGCATACTATTAAGTAAAAACTGACATTAATAATACTTTTGAAATCTAAATATATTTTGACTTTTCCCCTCCACATTTAGAGAGGTTAGCGCCTGAGCGCCCCCTATGGGCTAGCCGCCGCTGGGTTATACCCACGTTGTTCCTTTGGATCTCATTCAAATTTTAGGAGTTTTACTCACTTGGGTATCTGTGACGTCTGGCTGCAACAATGGTGTCCAGGAAAGATTTCACCAAGAAGTCCCACAAGCTCTTTGTTGTGCTCACAGACTCAACTTAGTTTTAGTTGACTGTGTTCATATTGTAAAACCATTTGGAGAATGTTTCTCAACATTTCAGATGTTGCACAACTTATTGTCTAGTTCAGTGATTCACAAGGTGTTTATGGAAAAGCAGCAAGAACTTGAGCCCACAAAGCAAAGAGTGGAAATGGAAAGACTGTTGGATAGAAGATAGTCCTGCCAGTATTTTACATTGTGGGCAGTAAAAAAAAAACAAAAAAAACTTTACCTCCCATCTTAGCAACTCTTGAGGATATGAGCAATCAGACAAATGGTCACAGAGCTACAAAAGCAAAATCCCTGATTGGATTGATTGATGCACAGTTTGTTCTGCACATCTGTATGCTGGAGAGCATACAAAAACATTATCAGATCATCTACAAGCCACAGATTTAGATCTGGCATCTGCAATGGATCTGGTCTTTGCAGTTATTGAATCCCTCAAAGACAAACGCAATGCTCATTCATGGACCTAAATCTGGGAATGTGCCAGTGACATGTGTGTATCAGCTGGCATTATGATGGAACATCCACCAGCTAGGAGAAAAGTACAGCCCCACCACCTGCATGAGTTTGTGGTGAACAGCCAAACAAGCTTAAGAGAGCCACTGGAAACTTCAGACGACTATCTGAACCACTGCTTTTCCCCACTGATCAACAAATTAATCAATTAACTTACAATGCGACAACCTTAAAAAAAACCGCCTGTTCAAAGGAGCATCACCTGTTAACCCCAACCACAAGATATTCATGGTTCAAGATGCCCTTTTGCCAATGGCTAAACATTATGAAATATTGGAACAAAACCTTGCTCAAGAGCTTCCCCAAGTAACACAACTTATTGAGCGGAAAAAACTAAATGGGGACACTGTAAACAAAACCCATGATTTGCTGGGACTATTGACCCCATACAAAGATGCTTTTATTGACCAGTATAAACGTGTTGGTATCTCCATGGCACTGCCCGTAACAACTACTACTTGTGAGAGGAGCTTTTCCTGCTTAAAACTTTTAAAAACATACCTCAGAATTAGAAGTGGAGATACCCGGACCAACCATCTGGGTCTACTGGCAATCAGCTCAAGGAGGACCAAAGAGCTGGATGTAGATGCTGTCACTGACCGCTTTGCAGCCAATCTCAACAACAGGTGAATTGTCCTCTTGTAAGAACAAGAGATAAGAACACAACTGATTGTTTACCTGATATTATGTAAATTAATTGTAGTATTTAGCCTGTGTGCTTGTGTGTTTGTAGTAGAAGTATCAGTGGATCATTATTAGAGGGGAGGAGTGGAGACATGTAAAAGTGAAGACAGGAGAAGAAGTGAGGATGACAGAAGTGAAGAGGGGACTGACACACTGGTGCAACAGAAAAGGAAGAGGAAAGGTCAGGGGAGAAAAAGACAGGAGTGACTGATACTTTAAAATTAAATATTTTATAATTAAATATCTAACTGAGCACTGCTGCAACTATTTTCACTTACATTTACATTTTTGTAAAGTGCTTAATGTTTGATATTTGTTGAATCATTAAAAGCTGTTAGTTAACATGCTTTGTTGATGTATGATAAACATTTAGTAACACAACAGCAAACAGGTTTAAATTGGAGGCAACCAATTTAAGCCTGTTTGCGTTTCCGATGACCCAGAAAACTGAAAATTTGCACAGGCATTTAGTAACACACATTCCACAACATTCTGCCATTATAGCCTGGGATCAGTGCTAATTTTTATTTATTATTATTATTATTATTATTATTATTATTATTATTACTTTCTGCATCAATTATCATTTGTTCCCCCACCCTACTAAAATTCAGTACCCCCCCCAACCCCCAACACACACACACACACACACACCCCCCCCCCACACACACACACCCACACACCCACACACACACACACACACCCCCCCCACACACACACAACCACACACACACACCCACACACACACGCACACACACACACACACATTTCTCTGGTGCCACCACTGTCTACCGTTAGACTGGTTGAGCTCTCTGCCAATTTATTTATTTATTGAATCATTTAAATTTGTTAAAGGTTTCATCCTAGTTTAGCCCTCCTGTATTACAAATGCATTGTGATCCTTTTAATGGGATTTACAGTTTGACAGTTAATAAAGGCCTTACTTATGTTATCTTTTTTCTAATTCAGTACAAAATGTTTTACATTGGTAGACTATGACATCCCAAAATTAGATTTATTAATTTCCATGGTGCGCTATGGTTTGGTTGGGGAAAAACAACACATAACTCAGCAAATACAGTCATAAGTAATTAGAGGAGGGCGGACAAAAACTTTAAATGTTTACATGGATAATTTATATTTATGTCTGTTACCTGGGTCCTGTCTCCCTCTCTTTGCTACATCCCCTTGTTTTCTTTCATATTCTGTTCTGCTGTCACTCTACAATCTGATGTAAAACAGTTCAGTTCTTTTTCAAATTTGTCACAAAAAAGTTGGAAAGCAGTGTGTAAAAAAAACTGTGTAAAATTGCAGGTAGCTGAGCTGAGCGAAACAACCTCCCTCCCCATATCCAGATGTCACAGATGTACTATTGATATAAGTTTGGTAACTGACATCTCCTGGGTATATTTATCATTGTTCCATGTTTTTCTCTATTTGTAGATAATGGCTCTCACTGTGATATCCAGGAGTACCTGAAAATGGATTTATAACTTTTTCGATACTGAAAGATGTCAGATACAGTTTATTTATAAGGTGCCAATTCACCACAAAAACATGTCTAAAAAAACAGAAACAAATCCAATTTAAATATAGAAATACATTGTCATTCAGTTCCATCTCACACACATACATACAACAGTTAAATGGTGCAGTACCATGGTATAAAGTGCCTGGTGCTAAGGATGTTTATTGTAAAAAGGGTGCAAGTGTAACATGTGCTACAGAGCACATTATGATTTGCTGAAAATGAAAAGCAAAATAATTGAACAAATCACACCACTCTTCCACCAGAACCTGGCTCATTGTAAGTGACCTTACGCTACCGACTGGGGGGTTTGAGAAAACAGAGCTTTATGAAATCTTAGCATATTTCACATTGTCAGGTTCTAATTGTTTATTGTTGTTTTCCCTAAACAAGTGAAATCATCATTTGATATCTGTTCTATGCATATACTCAAGTTATTTCGGTCCAATATTAAAATTTGTTTGATATTCTGAAATATTTAAGGGTGATAAAAAGCAACCCGTTTTTGTTTCCATCTTCGCCAGGTCATGGAATAATGTGTTGCGTTTTCATATAATTTCCAAACTGCATTTTGTATTCAGTCAGGTTAAGTCTGAAACAATTGTTAGGTCTGACATAATTGTGTCAAATCTGCAAAGTGGAAAAACTTTTTCACAGCACTGATTATGATATCTTCTGGTGTGACTAAAACAAGGCTGTGTCTGTCTTAAAAGATTAACTTACAAGATGTTTTTTTAACTGTTGTCCATTATTAATGTCAGTGAAGAAATTACAAAGCACCACACTTACCATGATGCACAAGAGTGTTTGCCTGGGTGCACATTTATTATGAAACATCCCAAGGAAAATGTGACCATTTAACGGTATACATATATTTGGCCATTTTTGTGTGTATATGGTGGTTTTGTGGGCAAGGTCAGAAAATGTTACTGTCTATCAAATGGGAGCATATACCTTTGGGCATGTTGTATATTGCTACAATAATTGGTGTCACTCCTCTGTTTGTGAGAGCTGACACATTGCATGGCATGTATCTGCTTTTCAACGTCTGCAGACATGCAGCATAAATGAGGGTAAAATGTCAGACTGAATCATCACTGTGGACTTCAATGTCAGTTTAACAGATTTTTTTTCTAAATACTGAAGTTTTTTACAGTGCAAGACAGAGGCAGACAGACTGATGTGACGTGCACCTAATTTTAGGCAACATTTAAACATCAGTGTTCATGAGGTGTTCTGTGAAATTGGAGATAAACTGGATGTTATTGTCATTTAAAGTGCTGTAAGATGACATTTGCTGTTAATTTAGAAGCGTATAAATAATAATATATCCACATCTCTTAAATGTGAATTGATAAAAGAACCAAAATGAACCTAAGCAACATTTACCTTCCTCAAAGGTGGGTAATATCGGATCCTAAACCTATTTTACATACACTGACATGTAATCTACACCAAACTCTGAACTGACCGACTGAGCTCTGCAACAGAAACATAAGGCTTATTGAAAACAGAGGAAATGCTTTTTTTCATCTGTTACTCTACAATTTTGATGAGCTTCTGTGAATCGAAGACTTGGTTTTCTGTTCTAGGCTGACAGGAGTGAAACCTAGTGTGGTCTTCTGCTGCTGTATCCTGGTAGCTTAAGGTTTCTACATGTTTTGCATTCAAAAAGTATCCATATACCTTGATTGTATCAAGTGGTTATTTGTACTACAATTGCCATTCTTCTCTGACCTCAGACATCAACACTGCATTTTCATCCAAACAACTGCTACTCACTTTATATTAATTTTTTTGGGACCATTCATTGTAAACCTAATATATCATAGTAAGAGGGTTAGAGAAACTCAACAGTTTCTAAAATCATAAGTCCAGTTTGTACCAACAACCATATTGGGTTCAAAGTCATTCAAATTCCCTGTTTTACCTATAGAATGCTTGGTTTCACCCTAACCATCTCATCTTCATCATATACACATGCCTAAATGCATTGAGTCACCATTTCTGTTAACAGTAACCTGAAAAGGTGTGTGTAATAAAATGGCTGATTTTATAATATAATTTTTGCGAAGTTTAATTTAAGACCTGGAGCTAGCAGGCTAAGTCACCCGCTAGCATTCTTGAAACAAAGCTTGTTTGGGTGTGTTTTGCAGTTATAACAAACTTTATTTCCGTAAGGGTTTTATACACTGATGGGACATTAATGTTTGTGTTTTCTGGTCTGTTCATTACCAGAAAATATGGCTTAAAAGTCTTTTAAAGGAGCTCAGAATTGCCGCTAGCATTAGTCAGCAATTACCCTCTCTAATACCTGGCTAAGACCCTGGTAAAAGATAACTACAGTGTGGTTTAAATATAACACTTCTCCTCGTTCGCTCCACCATCGTCCGATAGAACTACGAGCGTTATTACAACATTAATAGGGAAGATTAATGTTGATTTAATGGTGTTTGTGTAACATTAGGATTAAACTCACCAAGCTAATATAAACTATGTCCACAGGAAGTGCCATGACACGTCATTTCCGGACGATTGTCTGCCTACAGAGCCCTCGAGCTTCTTAAGTTACCAATTCAAGTCTTAATTTTTTCCCAGAGAAATAATTACATTAATATAAATCAAGTGTCCTAAATATATTGATTTCTACTTAGTAAATCATTCTTTAAAATATCCATCCATCTATTTTCTAACACGTCTATCCCTTGTGAGGTCGCGAGGGGTGCTGGTGCCTATCTCCAGTTGTCAATGGGCGAGAGGCGGGATACACCATGGACAGGTCGGCAGTCTATTGCAGTCTTTAAAATATTATTTTTTCAAATAGTGTTTTGTCTAACTCAGATGTGCATTGTGAATGGGTTAAACACATACTAAATGTTGTTCTAAATTAGTTAATTTAATTTGATCTCATTCCACATTCTTTAAGATAAACTTTGGCTCTCTAACTTTGATCTGCAGTGAACCCAGATTCACTGGTTTTCATGATGTTATTTTTTAAATAGTTTTTCAGCTATTTTATTTTGCCCTTTTGTTATTTTGTGTGTACATAGTTCCTTAGCTTCTTTTTATCTTTAATTTGCTTAGTAGTTTAGTTAATTTTCACTAGCCTAGTAGAGAGGATTAGTTGATTGAAATATAGTGTTAATTCAGATAAACAACACTCTAGAGTGGTGTATTCTGGATGTTCATATTATTTCTATTAATAAATTCTTGAACTTGAAGAGAAGTTGTCACTCCTTTTTCTATATGTATGCAGAGTTTACTGTTAAAAGAAGGGGGGGTGCTCATAAAGCTAAATTGCTAATTTCCCTTAAAAGAAAGGAACAAAACGGCAGTAATGTCTATAAAAAAAAAAGAAGCCAAGCAGACGCAACAGAGCAAGTAACTCCTAAAGGTTTGGCATCTTAACACTGAAAGAATAAGTGTTGTCAACTAGCCACATGTTGAACTGTCAACCTGCGCACCTGTCCTGCAAACACAGTTAAGTATCTGCAAAATGTGTATTTAAACATACATGCAAAGCTAGGCATGCATGGACTGGATCTTGTGTTATTTTGAAAACTTTTTCATAATTTGTGTTGTTTGAGATTTTGTGTTAACAAGATGGAGGCAGAACTTCTCACATCTGAAGCTACACCAGTGGTTGACTTCACAGAAATAAAGAGGCAGAAGGTTGTCATTATGGATCTCATCAGCTTACATCCAGATGAGTGGAGTAATTTAAATAGTTTTTACCTTACTGCAAAGATTATGAAAAGATTAAGGAACTAATTAATTTTATCTGAATAAAAGGACTCAGATTCAAGAGCTTGTGGGACAGCTTACATTGTTATATCAGCGTAAGTCACAACTAGAAGATGAACAACATTTTCAGTTGCAGGCAGACTATCAGAGGACCCTACACAGAGTGAGTGCTGTCAAACTTTAGCTCTGAAAGGCTGAGGATGAGGATGGAAGAAGCTGAGATTGAGGAAATCAAAACTCACAATGTCAGTGAGCCTGCTTCCCACCAGGGAAGTTAGTCCCCCACCCTTAAGGTGAATTCATCACACAATCAACCCCAGCAGTTTGACTCATTATGTGAGTTGGAATCAGAGAGCAGCTCTGCAGTTCCTAACGCAGCACCTAAAACAGAGCCAATCTTTCCAAAATTTAGAACAGAGCCTCAAAATTTTTAGTTTACAGAAAGTACTCCCACACACCTCATGGGAGGTGTTGGAAGTCAGACTGTCCACAGTGGAGCGTTGCACCACCCTACTGCAGTGGACAGCTCCAAAGAGTACCAGGCAGTGTTGCCAACTCCTCAGTAAGGAGAGTAGCTATGGGAGAAATAGCTGTGGGAGAAAAACGTTGTTAGAGAGACAAAAAGTGAGTAAAAACACTCAGAATATATATAGAGCTACTTTTTTCTGTCCAATAATGTTTATTTATTTATTATTATTATTATTTATTTATTTTATTTTTATTTTTTATTAATGTTTATTTTATTACAATACTAACCCTCCTCCTTTACTCGGGTTTGAGACCGGCAAAATGAACCATAAAGAGACACTATGGCGGAGTTACACAATTTTTTTTCCAACTTTTTTTAACGTTTTCTTTTTTCCCTTGTGGTCCACCAAGGAGCCTACAAGTCACATTAAAACACGAACATGTGGTTGTGTGAATCAAATGCCGTTATTTATTTAGGATAAAATATTTCAAATTCAGTTATTTATGATCAACCTGTGCCGTCAATCCCGGCGCATGTGCGCTTCATTTGCAGTCTGGACGCTGAGGGTAAACATGCTGTGGCTCTGACTGCAGCGCTGAGAAGGACTCCTGCGGTAGCGGGAGAACGGGGTTGGGACGGGGGAGGCGCTCCACGGCAGCACCTGCCGCTGGAGGACAAGAGTATGAACAATACGTGCTTTCACGTAAGAGTCTCCAAAATTCGCCAATGACACCAGAAAAGTCGCTAGATTTGTCGCTAGTCGCTTTTTTGAAAAAAAGTCACTGGAGGGGTCTGAAAAGTCGCTAAATATAGCGACAAAGTCGCTGAGTTGGCAACACTGATACCAGGTAAATAACTCTGCAGACACAGGTGGATCGGATTGGAGGGATTAGCAGCCGTCACATCTGACTCATACCACCACCTGTCCTTACTCTGTGCCACCCCCTAAGGGCCAGGAGAGTCACTTAAGTGGTTTATAACAACCTAACCCTCTGCCACATGTCAGAGTTCACACCTTGGAAAACTCTCACTTAGATCAGGATCATTCTTCCTTGCATCATCAAAGGTTAGTTCAAATGCCTTCATGAACATAACCAGCTTAATTTCCCATGTGGTCCAGTTCCAGCTCAGGAGTATGGTATCCATATTTGCCACCTTGAGTCCTTTGCTCGGGACATCTAACTTTTTGACCCAGATAATCAGGATTCAAACATTCACGATTATCCGCAGGAAGTCGAACGTTGTCTTTTTGACCGGCCCTTTCACTCATCTCGTGAGAAAATAAAGCTTATTTGGAAAACAACAGCTAAGAGCGTTGATGTTTTCATTAAAGCTCTTCCTCCAGAGATTCATGACAGTTATTCAGCTCTTTGCAAAGCTTTAAGAGAAGAATGTTCTTTGTACAGGGATCAGGCTTCTATAACTCTATAACTATAGCTTTTGCAGTTCTTCAAAAAGTAAATGAAACTCCCAGAGAATATTACTACCGCTTGAGGAAGGTTTATTCTCATGGATGTAATTCTCCAGGATCTGCTTTTTAAGTCTTCGTTCCTTCATAATCTACATGAAAGTGTATGATATGATGTGACCATGCATTGCAGGAAAAATGATCTCTCCGTTTTGGAGGTTTGCAGATACGCTCAGCTTGTTTGGGAAACACATTTTCAAAAACAAGTTTAGAGTCTTAGACCTTCAAACAGGAAACAGGCCTGTAAAAAGGCACAAATTCAGTTCTCCAGTGATCCAGCAGACCAAAAGGGGTGGAGACTGGCTGCCAGGAAAACCCAAACATCCAGACAAAACAACAACCTAATCACAATGCAAAACCAAAATGTAACATTTGTAAAAGGTGGAGCCATTCCCAAGAAATGATCACAAAGGATAACTGTGAAGGTATCTGCAGAGATTTTCTCACTGAGTTCCTTGCCTGTTTAACAAAATTAAATATGGTGATCGGACCCGAAACCTTTCTCCTCAGGAGAATTGCGTAGAAAAATTTCCCATTCCCTCGTCGAATTGTTTTTACTGAGGCCTTCCTCTTCTTCTTTTTATAAACTTGTTTGCGGCTTGCTTCTTTCGGGTTGCCAGCCATTTTCAAAGTATACTGTGAGAGCAACGGAGCTACAATGCACAGCTAACACTGAATCTAATTGGATACATAAACACTAGAAGTGCACACGCACAGTCAGCACCCGGAACTCGAGGGACAGAGGGGTGTGTGTACAGAACCAATCCACTGACCAATCCCTGCCATGCGGTCTGAATGGTAGGGATTGGTCAGGGTTTTTACAGGCCTGCAGCTCTCATAAAGATCTATTTTTTAATCTCCTTTTTCTGAATACATAATGTGTTGACTACTGTCAGGATGGAAGCATTTCACCCATTATAACTAAACGTGTTTTGAACAGGATTACTAAGATTTAGTTCTTAATTTTTGTCATTGTTAATAGTCTGTTTACTTTTTCATGCAACTCATACTGTATATGGTTATTGCTTCACCTTCCGTGAAAAGCCATCAATCCCTCCAAATAGCACAATGCTGTTGGTGCCTATAGGAAAAATGTCATTGATCTTCACTTAATATGAGATGCATAATTAAAGGTGGACAAAAAACAAAATATAAAAGAATGTAGAATTATCTTAATGTTATTCAGGCATTTTGTTGCCACAAGCTTTCCCAAAATAGTATAACGTGACATTATCTTTAATAAAAATTCTTTTTCAAATCAATAATATTATACAAATATTTTCTCATGTCTAAGTAATATACCACTAATACATAAGTTCACAAAGTGAAATTTTAAAATATCCGTTAATTCATTCAACATGGGTTTTATATTTCTTCGGATTATGGAGTTGTGTATATTCACAGTATGTGCATATTTTCTCTATAATTATGTGTTTTATGCCAAAATGAAGGTAAATTCTCTGAATAGATGCACATCATGGAAGAACAGTTGCACAAAAAACCTGCAGTTTTACCCACAACTCGGAATATACAGCAATAAAGGTATGCGGAAATCAATGCAAACTTTTGAACTGCCATGAAAATATGCGCCAGCCACACAAAGCTCTTCAATCGACGATAACAACACACAAACCACTGATGGAAGATGTCAAATGTAAATATTCCTCTTTTTATATTTTATATTTATATAGAGTTTATATATTTTTATATTATTTTTAAATATTCATCGGTCTGTGCACGGAAAAGAATAAACTGTAGGTAATTTATCGTAGGGACACTTTCATTTCCACAGAAATAATAAAAACGATTTTGAATCAGCTGATTTATTCCTAACAAGTCAGGTGTGATGAGTCATAAGGGAGGCAAGGTGTAGACAATCACACATGTCCATAAATAGCTGCAAAAAGTTGTGCATAAATGAAGACAATGGAATAATTTGGAGGGAGCGTGTGTTCAGAGGTTGTACTGTCCTGCTGGCACATGAGGATGAGTGGCTTATTAGCTGGTTTAGATTGTCCAGTCACATAAAATCTAGTGCAACCAATGGCCTTTCAAAGAGGCACTTGGTTGCCTCTTTAAAATGTCACTATCACTTTATTTTGGATCTATATATATATATATATATTAGGGCTGGGCAATGATTAAAATCTTTAATCGCGATTAATCGCATAATTTGCCTGATTAATCATGATTAATCGCATTGTATTTACAAACTCCAAGAATGAATTCAAAAGTAGTGTAAAGAGCACTTTTATTTTAATGTTCTGCTGCCATATGAACAAAAGTGTTGTAACATTTGTAGCACTTATCAGTAACACTTATTTAGTGTAAAGCTCAATTTAAACATGTTAAACAAAAAATAGCAATTATAATAAATTAAAGCTTATTGCCACTGACAGGAAATTCTCTTTATGGGGAAAAAATCTACCAAAAACAGGCAATTTCTGAGGTAACAGCAGGGAGCAGCATTACCATTTTATGTTCAATACCAAAGTGTGAAGCACAAAAAAAGGTCTACAGTAGCTATCCACTTCGCCATTACATTGGTTAGCTTCTCTGAGTCATTGAATTGTTTGGTGATGTCTACAGCGTGTTTGGCATTTAGCTTAAGTGATATGTTAAGCTCAAGGTGCTCCGGTGATATAACTTGGCAGTGGTTACAACCAGGCCAGCTGACAGCTTTGCTAGGGCCCGGGACAACGCAGTCTTTTTGGGCCCCCCCTCTACACCTGCCACCACACACACACACACACACACACACACACACACACACACACACACACACACACACACAAAAAAGTACACTTAACTGTATACTTCATGCCCTGGGAATCTGGATATTTTCAACCCATCTATTGAATTTAGTGCACTAGTTGATCTTTTCTTCATAAGAAAACAACAAGCACTGCAGCCAAAATATGGCTTTTTTTGACCTGCTGTATATTAGCCAGTCCCTAAGCTTGATGTATCATGAAACTGTTGACCTTTTGGGTTTTGTGGTTTTTATTTTATTATTACAATTAAATAATAATAATAATAATATGTACAGTGTTTTTTTCCCTAATCCACCTCTTATATCTTTCAATCCTTATGTAATTTTGTCTGTGTTGTGTGCACCTGCCTGTTGCTTTAATCCTATAAATTTCCCCGTCGTGGGATAAATAAAGGATCAGGGACGTGCAGAGACCGTTGGAGGGGCAGGTGCTCAAAGTTAAAAGAGGGCACATGGGGCACGGATTTAAAACACAATACAGAAACATACCTTGTTATACAACCGGCCGAAATGTACCAACCCATACTATAAAGAATGTAACATGGAATCAAGGGCGTAGGTTTGATTTGAACTTTGGTAGGGACACTATTGGTCCAAAGTATCATTGGTCCTACGCAATATGCATGCTCCTATTTTTTGATGCTTGAGTTGAGCATCAGGATGCGTTTTGCCTGTCTAAAGAGAAAAGGCAGCATTATTTGCTACATTTATACAAATTTTATAAGCACGGCACACACTAGATGCTGTTTGTTTATCTTTAAAGCATCACAGGATCTGATGAATGTTGAATTGGGACTTTTTCCCACTTTGAAAAAGTTTGCATTTGAACTTACCAGCAACAGAGACAGATGGTAAATATGTGCCTATTAAACCAAATATATTCAAAATATGTCTGTTGTCTAGATTTATCCTGTATTTTCTTTTGAAGATATAGAAATGTGCAGAGACAAACCCTACCCTTATTCTTTTTTTTAATCAAAGATACTCTGTCTGCATCATAAAACAGCAAAATTATACATTCAAGGGACTGTAAATAAATGTATTGTATTTACTTTGCACTGGAAGTAGAAGTGTCACTAACAGCATTTCAAATTTTAAATTCAAACTTTAAAGGAGAAGTCCGGTCAAAATCAGAATTCAAACTGCTGAAAGTACTTTAAATATAAAACTAAGTTTTTTTAATTAATAATAATTCTCATTTAATCATGTTTATGTGGAGGAATCCATCTTGGTCAAGAATAGTACTGTCACCTCCCATTTTTTGACGTCACTCGGCGGACCCGCTGTTGAGCAAGTTTCAACGCTCTGTTTGTCACGGCGCACTATTTTCCAAGATCAAACTCAGTCGGGTCCTACAGTATATATCTATACACGCGTGTGTGTGTGTGTGTGTGTGTGTGTGTGTGTGCGCGCTCCGCGCAGCACGGCTTTGCCTTGCCGTGCTGCGCGGGGGGCGCACACACACACACACACACACACACACACACACAGCGGAGGAGAGATCGCTGAAGTGACTTAAGTTAGCTGATTATTATAGTATAAGTATTAAAATATAAGAGCATTCCAGCACATGCTGGGCTGAGCACGGCTTTGCACCGGCGCTGCAGCTGAGCGCCCGCACACACACACACACACACACACACACACACAGCGGAGGAGAGATCGCTGAAGTGACTGTGTTGAAATAAGCAATGTTTTTTCCTCTTTTACCAGTTGTGTTGGAACATCCGATGGCCATGCACGTGGGCATTGTTGCTTCAGCAATAGCTCTTGGGAATGTCAGCGGTGAAGTCCTCTGGAAATCCGAAATAATTATTGATGATCGCAGCTGTGTAGAACGGCTCCTATTGACTTTGCATGGAAAGCGGAGAGAAATACTGTCGCCGCTTCCGCTCTTCCACGTCACAGGATGTGATGTCAAACGCCCCTTACTGCCCATATTTGGGCAGTCATGTCAGCCCCCATACACAGTGATTCAGACGACAATTTATGTTTTTATTTTCTTATTGATTAAAGATAAGTTCATTAAATAACCACAAATGTATTAGTTTTAGTTATAGCTAATGATACCCTGATTTTTCCTTGTTGACCGGACTTCCCCTTTAACAAATGTACTACAGGGTTGTAGTTGCTCTGTGTAGCCCGTTTCATGTAATTTATCTTACCATTCCAAATACATTTCTTACATCATATATCTGAAGTGTAAATAACAGCTTCTCCTTACCTACATCCTCTCAGACAACTAATTATTTTACAAACAATAGTGAGTTATCGATGTTTAAATGTGCAGTAAAACTTAATACATAAGGAGCATGGAGGACCCAGTACTGTACTTTAAGTAAGATTAGTGACACCAAAGCTGATCTGTTACATGAGTGGTTGTCCATTTAATCATTGAAATGAGAACATATTAATATACTATCGGCATATACTAGTAAGACTATTAAAGAACAGCAGATTAAAGTTTAAGATATGTAAAGGCCTATATTAAATTAATTTTGCAATCACATAAACAGAGTAAATAATTTTTACTTTTTTGGTGTACCAAATTACCCTCATAATCAAGTAATATTTTTTGGGCTAAATCCCTGGTGATGAGAATGTCTAGCTCTGCCTCTGGTTTGCACTCATTTACTAATGGACAGCAGTGTTGTAGTACTCGAGTCCGAGACTCGAACTCGAGTCCGAGTCATTAGCTAAATTTAGAGACTCGTGACTTGACTTGGACTTGAGCACTGATGACTCGAACTTGGACTCGGACTCCTACATTCAGATCATTCTGACTCGGAAATTGAGAAAAAGACTCAACTTTTTTTATATCATTAGGCTATAATTTTAATATGTCATTAAAATATTATTTGGTGTATGATTTTAATATCTAAATGGCGTACCGCGCACGTGACGTCACCATCTCATGAGCAACGCCCCTTGCCGCTAAGGTAGGGCAAACAGTGTGAGAGCGCACGTAGCAACCAGCCATTACACATGCAACAGATACAACGGTATGACCGACTTTACAGCTGTTAAACTTTAACAAGAGGATTTCCAGGCGCCCATTTTACTGGTAGAACTGTGAAACAACATACCAACGTTCAGCTCAGACGATGGATTGAGTGTCGAGGGCTTAGAAAGCCTGGAAAACGGGCCGAGTTGATAGAAAGGTAAGTCGTTGTTTTTCTCCTGGTCGGCGTTCACGGCGTCAGCGGCCGTTTTTTTCTGTTTGTAGTCACCGTCCAGGTCCGGCCCGCCGAACAATTTAGTCCGGTCCGGTGGCCAAATGCATTATCATTATCCAACGGCTGTATCTCCTCGCTGCATCTGCACCAGATTTGTTGTCATGAGGGAACGCTGCCGAACGCGTTTGTGGGAATCGCCCGGTGGACGGGCGAGGAAAATGCGTGAAAGCATCTGCGGTGGCGGGCGGCCGGCGGTGGCCAATAGGCCGGATTGCGCTTGGCTGCGAGGGCCGATCGACGCCGCTTGCGGCTTTAACATCCTTCATATGCGGTCTGTCAGCGTACCTCGAGTCGCTGTTGCACGTTCCATAACAACAATGTTTAAAAACCATGGTTAGGAGATGTCTTAGACTTGGAAAAAGCAGTCGTTTTACCGAGTAAAACCAAGGGTAACTACAGCGAAAGAGTTATTAGTGCAATGGAATGTTACTGCTTCATGTCATGCATCACACGTCACGGCATGTTCCTACAACGAACTTGGATCAATAGTGACTCGACTCGGACTCGACTCTGATTTTTTTTTAATGACTTGGACTTGACTCGGACTTGAACACTGGTGACTCGAACCTGGACTTGGACTCGAGGCATAGTGACTTGACTACAACACTGATGGACAGTGTGGAAACCTTTGTACAATAAAACCAATGTAAATGGCGTTCCTCGGTTTTATTTGTCTTTATTCTAATTATGTCTACAATCAATGAAAGCAACAATAACAACGAAATATGGTAAAAAGGAAACCCTCACCTTTTCTTTTTCAGACAGCTGTGGCTAAGAATCAGAATTTTTAATAACCTGCAGTCTTTGCTTTTCCATCTTTCCAGCAGTCTTCAGAACTCCTGCCTGGCACAGAATATTTAGTTTTATAAAAGAGATTAGGTTTTTGCTGATAAATGCATTATACTTCACAATTAGATGCTAATGTTGGTTACTTACATTTCTCAAGTTCCACAAATCCAAACAGTCTCTCCTGCTTCTTTACAGAACTGCACTCAGCAGCTTTCACCTATTTTAGTGCAGATAATATTTAGTTTCTTAACTGGGACTAGTTTTGTTGTCTAGTATTAATTGTGGTAACGGCAGTATCCCAGTATGTATCTTGCGCTCCAAGCAAACAGGCACGCACACACACACTAGAAATCAGAAAGAGGGAAGGCGGGATTTAAGGCAGTGCAACCAATGATAGTGGAGTTTAAAAAAAAGCACAGAGCACAGTCACGTGTGCTGCCGATTTAAAGGGGCAGGCAGTCAGACAGCGGCAGCAGCAGCCGCGGAGCTGCGAGAGGAGAAGAAGGGAGGAGTGAGGCACGTTATGTGGATCATGTAACCGGCCACGGTAACCGTGGCAAAGTAGATCTAAATTATTATTATTTTGGATATGCACACACACACACATACAGACACACACAAAAAAAAAAAAAACACACACACTGACAAAAGGGCACTTTGGGCATCAAGGGGCAAAGGGGCAGGTGCTCAAGCCCCCTCTCCCCCCCCCCCCCCCCCCCCTCTGCACGTCCCTGTAAAGGATTAGCTAATGTTATCTTATCTTAAATAACACTTTTTAATATATGTACTGGGTTCTTTCAAGGTCTTAATTACATTTTCTGTGTGGGCTCCAGTAACATATGATAGATAATATCTACTTTGAAAGTTAACATGAACTGCTGCTGAAGATGACCACTGATCTACCTGGATGTTCCCTGGAGGACTGAAACGCCTCAGTCAGTGACGTCAGTCTGTGGGTCTGTCGGGGCAATGACAGAAGTTTCGTCTCCTCTCTCCGTTTCTGTGCTTGACGTTTTCTTGCTCATGTTTTTTCACGTGCTTAGATAAATTTGTTGTTTCCACTGAAATTAACCGGCTTTTTACAACACATACAGCTTGATTTCATTTACAGTATTAAAATAAAGCCAAACGGCGCTACTTCCCCTGTTCATGTTTTTCCGCTGCTGCGGTCTCTCTCAGCAGCGCGATTGTTTGTGTGTTGAGTTTGTTAGAGAGCTGAGTGGGCGGGCCACGCTGAGCCTGCGTGCTGATTGGCTGGCGCCGCTGAGCCATGTACGAGAGGGGAGGGGGAGCAGCAGAGTGCTGCCATGACACAGCGCGTGCTGACTGAAACTCTGACTGAAAGCATGTGAGCAACATGTGTTAATGCGCGATAAAATAAATATCGCCTTTAATAGTCTAATGAATTAACGCGAAATTAACGCGTTAACTTGCCCAGCCTTAATATATATATATATATATATATATATATATATATATAGAGAGAGAGAGAGAGAGAGAGAGAGAGAGAGAGAGAGAGAGAGAGAGAGTTATATATGTATATATTTATGTTATTTTTGTGTGGAATGTTGTGTGTATATATATATATATATATATATATATATATAAATATTAAGAATTACAAATTTAGTTACATTTTTTAAAAATATAAAGAAAAACCTTGATATGTAATGATATTTTTATTGCTTCGCGCCCTGTATCGCCGTTTCCCGCTACGGCTCCTTGTCTCTATCACTCTGATGATCCATTCTGTGCTGGTGGAGCCTTCTGAAAGAACAGCAAGCGAGCGGACGTTTCACGG
Source organism: Fundulus diaphanus (assembly GCA_037039145.1). Taxonomy (NCBI): domain Eukaryota; kingdom Metazoa; phylum Chordata; class Actinopteri; order Cyprinodontiformes; family Fundulidae; genus Fundulus; species Fundulus diaphanus. Next base: position 12,456,253 of record CM073121.1, on the reverse strand, counting down.
TTTTATTTCAGCTCAAGCAGCGCATCAAAAATGACAGCCTTCAAGCAATGGAAATTTAACGAGCATTTCATTTACATTTGTGAAAATGGCTCAAATTTAACCGTGCAGTGCAAGAAGTGTTTGCCTGCTATCAAGAACTTGTCCACGTCGAAGCAATCTATGTCAAACCTGAGGAAACATTTAGAGGTAAGTGCAACTCACCGATAGACGAAGCGTATTGAGTAGGGATGGGAATCGAAAACCGGTTCCTGCTCAGAACCAGTTCCGTGTTTTCCAATAGCTTGGTTTCACATGACGTCACAGTGCTGCTGCGCGACCCCGCGAAAATCAGATGGAGGGCAGGAAGTGAAGTAGCTGAGGATCGGCCGTCTGAAATAATGCCTATGTTTTGTGTAGTTTACGGCTGCTCCAATGGGGTACCGCGAGCGAGCTATTTTTAGAAACGTAACGTCACGATGACGTCACATCACGTGGTACGCAGTAGGACAAACTCCCAAACCCGCCGCTGTTTTGCTGTGGAAGAGACGTGCATTAGCCTAGGTTGTACTCGTTTAAAAGACTGCTTTTTCCAAAATCTAAGACCATGGTTTATAAACATTGTTGCTATGGAACGTGCAACAGCGACTCGAGGTACGCTGATCGGCCGCATATGAAGGATGTTTTCTTCATTACTTTCCCGAAATTCAAGAGTGCCAAGGAGAAATGTGTGCGCTTGGTCCATCGGTGCGGTCGGCCTACATATGTAGCAAGCATTTTGTCGGAGGAAAGGGCACAACCGAAGAACATCCTGACCCAATTCCAGCGACATCAAGTAGTGAACAGGTAAGATTATTTTGGTGGCCGACATGTTAATAATGAAGCGCCTGCTACCATGATAGCATATAGGCTATCATGGTAGCAGGCGCTAACATGATACCCTGTTACCAGGATAGCCTACTCAAAAACATTTCAAATGAGACAAACATTAAACATATACCGATCACTGGACGGTGATTACAAACAAAAAAAAACGGCCGACGACGGCATGACCGCCGCGCAGGAAAAAAAAAAACAAAGCTTACCGTTCGATCGACTCGGCCCGTTTTCCGGTCTTTTTAAGCCCTCGACACTCAAGCCATCGTTTGAGCTGAAGGTTGGTGTGTTCTTCGACAGTGCGACCAGTAAACCGTGCGCCTGGGACATCGTTTTGGGAAAGTTTAATGGCTGCAAAGTCAGTCATATTGCTGGTTCTGTTGCTGGTTGCTACGTGCGTTCTCTATCGGTTTGTCCTACCTAAGCGGCAAAAGGGGCGTTGCTCGTGAGGCGGTGACGTCACGTGCGCGGTACCCCATTGTTCGAACCGAGAAAAGGAAAAGAGCTTTTACAGAGTACCAAAGATTGTCGTCCATAAAGGTGAAAAATGTAAAAAGCTCACAGAACAACGCCGTAAAAAATGGATTTTAAACTTACGTCTGCGGTCTGGAGGAGCAGAGTCTGCCAACGCCCGTGTCTGCAGCGACCACTTCGTCGGAGGTAAGCTATAACGTTATGTTAGCTAGCTAACTTGTTTTTGTGGTTGTGTTTATATAGCATAAGGTTGTCGTTAAATGCTCATTTACTTAGTAATGATTAACTTCATTGGGACTGTTTAGGCTGTCCTAGCGCTTTGGGTGACGTTGAGTCGGTAGACTGGGCTCCGACGGTCAACCTCGGTTACCAAAAAACTAAGCCCAAATCAGAAGCATCTCTTCAACAAGAGAAGAGGATGAAGCTCAAAGAAGATCAACAAAGCCGGTCGGAATGTGCAGAGGCTAGGTTGGATCTCCAAAAGACAGCTGAGAGCCTGGGTATGAGCTCCGATCTAACGCAGACAGGCGACTGCTCTGAACCGAAGCAGCCAGCTGACAACCCACAATCAGAAGGCAGCAGTGGGGACAATGGGACATTAAATGATATAGGTAAATTATTGTACTAAGATGTGTAAACAGCATTATTATTAAATGTTACAAATGTGATTGTCAGAAAATCAACCTGTATAATTGGGCCAGAGAACTTGCATGCTTGTAAAAAGGTTGTCAAAAAGATAACTTCACAGCAATTCACATAATACATTTTTATGAATTAACTAATTATGCTCCCCACTGCTATATTGCAGCCTATGCAGATGCCAGGTGCCAGACTGAGCTAACCATGGATGACATTGAGAAGATGGAGGATGTTCTGGGACAGATCACAACAGAGCTGGGAGATCTTCGAACCAAAGGACTGGACAGTTCAACCAGGAGTCCTTTGAAAAAAATGAAGACAAGACAAAGTTCTACACAGGCCTCCCCAACTTCTTAGTTTTAATGCAGATTTTTGAGCTGTGTTAACCCTACATTCTCTCTGGTCCTATGTCTGTGCTGTCAAAATTTGAACAGTTAATTTTAGTTTTGCTGAGGCTGAGACTAAATCTCCAACTGAAAGATTTAGCTTTCAGGTTCAAGATCTCTCTGCCCACCGCCTCTAGAGTTTGGCATAAAATAATTGACATACTTCATGAAAGGTTAGAAATGGAGCTTAAGCGAAAATTTAGACTGAAGAAACTCTATTGCCTACCTCCATCAATCAGAGACTCATCCGCCTCCGACGCAAGCCAATCAGCTTTGAACTGCTCCTCCTCGAAGCCAATCGGTGTCCTGGGTTCCTCTTAAAAGAACTCCACTTCCTTGTCTCGGCCTTCTCAGCGAGCAAGCGTTGGCTGCGCGTGTCTGGTTTGGACTCTGATAACCGGATTCAAGAGACAATAACGTATCCTGAAATCCTCCTGCCATAGGAATACCGTCTGGCAGCACATCTTCCTTTCCGACCGCTGTTTTCGTCAGCTCCGATTCCTGGCGCAATGAACTCGCAAGCGACGCAGACGCGTCCCAACTCTGCCTAAGTTCCAGTCAGGTTCGCTTCATAGCGCGCCGGGGCCTTTCTCAAACTGATCCCGTGGGGCTGGCTCTTGTTTCGCGGATCCGCCGTCTCATCCGGGACCTTCTCTGGTTTTGATCGGCTTTGCGGCGTCACCTTGCCGCTCGTCCCGGCCGCAACCTTTCAGCCGGATCTACTCTCTCATTCACTCGCTAATGTGTTCGGAGCCAGCTCAGGTAATGTGTATTCACCCATTTTCGTCCTCTATTCAGGCGAACGTATTTCATCTTACTGTTTGTTTTCGTTTTCTTCTTCTGGTGTTGCCGGTAGCCAGCGGGCTTGTGGTGGCATTGCTGCCCCCTACTGGTTGGAGTATGAAGTGTATTTTAAATTCAGCAATTGATACCAATCGTTATTAAACCGCTGCAACTCTGGTGCAATTTGGCATCGCTTGGACTGGTCTATATTGGGTTCAGACTTCTCATTCATGCTGACCAGACCACTTCTGTCACTCTTGTCATTTCAATGTTTTGCCAATCAATTACTTCAGGTCTTGTGAAATTATACATGTTAAAGTTATTTACGGTTTTTGTTCGTAGGTATTGTCTGAATCCCAGCTGGGACCCGACGTCGGGATGGCTGTGGGGATGGTTTGAGTATTGGGCGAACTTTAACAGCAACTTGCTCATGTATTTAGGGATTGTGTATTTCTTCTTTTAGATTCAAGAATTCATTCAAGATGAATATCCGGAGAGCATCACTGAAGGTGCTGTTGTCTGGTTCATACTATTTTCAATTACGGATCCTCTCTGCAGGCGTGAGGCTAACTAAAGCTACTAAGCAATGAGATCATCAGTTAGCAGGATGCAGTGCAGAATCTGAATTAAATTATTAAATTCATCCAAACAACATGGAATAAGCTAAATAAGCTGATCGATTCATAACAGCATTTGGTATGCGTTTGGCATTCTACGCATTTATGAGCTAAGCAAACATTATCGATTATGTCTTAAGAAGTGTTACCCGTGTTTAATGGTCCTTCATTTTCTGGTTGTTTTCTTCTTATAGATATTCTTTTCACTATTCCCAGTTGTTTTTCTCAAACCAAACCTGTCAGCCTGCAATTGAGTTCTACGCATTGATCTCAACCTAGTTCCATGATGGCTTTTTGCCTGCAGACAAGCTCTTGAATTCTCGAGATATCAGTTTAATTCTCATATCGGTTATTTCTGAGCGTCAGCTGCTCTCCTCGCTCGGTCACCTCAATCTCGCAGGTGCATCATTGCAAGAGTCACGCTTTTATTTCCAGGCAGCTTGAGCTCACTAATTCCGTTCCCTTCCCTCCTTGAACAGGATACTCTGGTTAAGAGTTGCTGTTCTGAACTTTCCTTCTGGTCTGGCATGCTTCTCGTCCGGATTTGAAATATACTTTCTATAATGATGTCTTTTGTCTGTAGATACGTTTAATTTTACGGATGTGCATCCGTAAGTTTTGGGGGATTCTAAAAACAGTTGGTTTGCAGATTCATGAAATTGTCCAAGAAATCGTTAATCTTGTGGCCTTTCATCTAGAGTTATTTCAGCATTCAGGATGTGAGCTGTGCAACAGCAGACGCTCGTGGAGCCCAATCGCTGGGCGATGGCTATCATCAGCATGCCTCACATATCTGCTCTGACTTTTCATTCATCTTAGCCGCCTAATGCTCATCTTCAAGGTAATCTAACTGCGAATACTGGTGGTGGATTCAAATTTCATTCAAGTCTCATTAAGCCCGTGTCCTGTCCTGTTCATTCCTTCTTGGTCACTTATTAATTTATGTGCATCATCCCTAAGCATCCTCTGTCATTTATCCTGTCATCCAGGCGTCCCGTCATGCAGTTGTCCTTTCATCCTGTTCTTTCCTTTATGGTCATTCATTCATGCATCTCCTGTCATTCATCCTGTCATTTATGCATCTCCTGACAATTTATTCTGTCATCCAGGCGTCCCGCCATGCAGGCGTCCTGTCATTCTGTTCATTCTTTCATGGTCATTCATTTATTCATTCATTCATGTGCATCACTTATAAGCAACTTCTGTCATTCATCCTGTCAATCGTCTTGTCATTGGTTCTGTTGATAAGGCATCCTGTCCATTGTCCTCTCCTTTGTCCTGTCATTTGTCATGTCATATGCCATGTTCGTTCCCTGCATACTCCTTGCCATGTTCCCTTCTATGCTCCTTGCCATGTTCCCTTCTATGCTCCTTGCCATGTTCCCTTCTATGCTCCTTGCCATGTTCCCTTCTATGCTCCTTGCCATGTTTCCTTCTACGCTCCTTACCATGTTCCCTTCTATGCGGCCTGCAATGCCCTCTGCCCTGCCATGCGGCCTGCCCTGCCATGTTCCCTGCGTTCTCTGCCATGCTCCCTGCCATATTTCCCGCCATGCTCCCGGCCATGCGGCTTGCCCTGCCATGCGGCCTGCCCTGTCATGTTCCCTTCTATGCTCCCTGCCATGCTCCCAGTGTGTTCCCTTCTATGCTCCCTGCCATGCTCCCTGTGTGTTCCCTGCGTTCTCTGCCATACTCCCTGCGTTCTCTGCCATGCTCCGAGTGTGTTCCCTGCGTTCTCTGCCATACTCCCTACGTTCTCGGCCATGCTCCCTGTGTGTTCCCTGCATTCTCTGCCATGTTCCCTGCATTCTCTGCCATGTTCCCTGCATTCTCTGCCATGTTCCCTGCATTCTCTGCCATGCTCCCTGTGTGTTCCCTGCCTTCTCAGCCATACCCCCTGCGTTATCTGCCATGCTCCCTATGTGTTCCCTGCGTTCTCTGCCATGCTTCCTGTGTGTTCTCTGCCATGCTCCCTATGTGTTCTCTGCCATGCTCCCTTTGTGTTCTCTGCCATGCTCCCTGCCATATTCTATGACATGCTCCCTGTGGTTCCCTACCATGATTATTCATTCATCACGTGCATCAGCCCGAAACTGACCATTCACCTCACCTTCCACCTCTCCATCAACTTCACTTCATCTTTCCATTCATCTTGTTTAAATTTTGGTAAGCCTTTGCGGCAATGGCCCTCTCTGCTAAGCTTTCACATCTTTTCTCCTTCATTACTCATCCTTCTCCTTCTCTTTGCCTTCTGAACTTGCTGACGCTCTGGCCTGGACCTCGGCATTTTTGGGGGGTAATTTCCCTATTCTCATACATCTGCTTATCTACGTTAAAGTATAAATCAGCGTTTATGTTCCTGCCGAGGTCCGAGCGCCAAAGTTTGAACTATTGTATCAATAAATTCTTCTAATCGCTTTTCTCTCTTTGTGAGTCTTTAGTTTGAATGATGCTAAAGGCGGAAATACAACCGAAGAACTCTTGCTTACTTCCATTGAATCAGAGGCTTGTTCGCCTCCCATGGAGCAATCGCTTCGAGCCACACCTCCTCGAAGCCCAATCATCATCCAGTGTTCACCTTTAAACAGCAACTCCAAATCATCTCTTGGCCTGCTTTTTGACAAGCGCAAGAACCATTGCACTAATGTCGTATTTCGATTCAGACATTCCCCTTTGCAAGCCTTTCAGTTCCAAGTATCATCCTCAGACTGACCATCTCTATTCATGCACCTTACCATACACCTCACCTCATCTCCCCATTCATCTCACTCAACTTTGGTAGGCCTTCGCGGCAACCGGCCCTGTTTGGTACCTTCGCAGCTCTTTGCCTTCGCAGCACTTTTCCTCTATAACTCATCCTACTTGTCTCTGTTTTTAGTTTTAATCCAAGTCTCATTGTCTTTCGACCATACAGACGCACCGGCCTCGACCTCGGCAATTTTTGGGGGGGAAATATCCCTATTCTCATACGCCTGCTTATGCATATTGAAGTATAATTCAGCGTGAATTTTTCCTGCCGAGGTCTGAGCGCCACACTCTTAAAATATTGTATCAATAAAATTCTTCGAATTGCCTTTTCTTTCTGTGTGCGTTTTTCAGATTGAAATGGAGCTTAAGCGAAAATTCAGACTGAAGAAACTCTATTGCCTACCTCCATCAATCAGAGACTCATCCGCCTCCGACGCAAGCCAATCAGCTTTGAACTGCTCCTCCTCAAAGCCAATCAGTGTCCTGGGTTCATCTTAAAAGAACTCCACATCCTTGTCTCGGCCTTCTCAGCGAGCAAGCGTTGGCTGCGCGTGTCTGGTTTGGACTCTGATAACCGGATTCAACCCACCTCCATCCCCTTCTCCACCATCGTAGCACAGCTCTGCCTGGCTTACCTACGGTCCTCCTTCAACCTCGTCCCTATCAGAGTGTAATTCCTCCTGGACTCTTATGGAATTCCCAGTCACTCCTTAAAACGGTCCGACAGAAGACCGCCATGTTGAGCCTGGTTCTGCCAGAGGTTTCTTCCCAAAGGGGAGTTTTTCCTCTCCACAGTCGCAGTTCAGGCAACCTGTGTTTATCCAAGTTGGACATCTAGCTCAAACAGATCATCATATGGACTGAACAAACTTTATTTATCTGCACTCCACCACCAGTTTCAGGCCCGGGGGGAAATATCCCTATTCTCATACGCCTGCTTATGCATATTGAAGTATAATTCAGCGTGAATTTTTCCTGCCGAGGTCTGAGCGCCACACTCTTAAAATATTGTATCAATAAAATTCTTCTAATTGCCTTTTCTTTCTGTGTGAGTTTTTCAGATTGAATTTCAAATTGAGTGGCCAGAGCGACATGTACTTCAAGCTACAATGCCAATGGGATTCAGACAGGCATTTGGATGTAAAGTTGCTGTGATAATTGACTGTTTTGAAGTTTTTATTGAGAAGCCCTCTAATTTACTAGCCCAAGCACAAACATGGTCGAACTATAAGCATCACCATACTGTAAAATTTCTTATTGGTGTTGCACCCCAAGGCTATGTCAATTACATATCTTGTGCCTGGGGAGGGAGAGTCAGTGATAAACAGATCACAATAGAGAGTGGCCTCCTAAATAACCTGTTACCTGGAGATATTGTTCTAGCAGACCGTGGGTTCAATATTGGCGATAGTGTGGGATTTTACTGTGCTTCACTACAGATACCTGCATTTACCAAGGGGAGAAAACAGCTGTCAGCGTATGAGGTGGCAGAAATTAGAAAAATAGCTAATTTGCGTATTCATGTTGAGAGAATCATTGGTTTAGTGAGAAGAAAATATCAGATTCTGCAAAGCAGGGCTATGCCCATAGAGCACATGGCAACAAAACCAGGTGAGGCACTAGCATTGATTGACAAGATTGGGGTTATTTGCTGTGTCTTGTCTAATCTTTCTCAGTCTGTCGTCCCATTGGAGTAAGGAGGAGGGGGGTAAGGATAATCAGTCAGTCCAGTACCTGAGCCCTGACACACATCAATCTGTAAATATGTAATGTAATTTAAATGTTTTGAAATGTAATGATAGTTTTAGGTCTTTTAAGAGGGGTCTAAAGGCAATTGCTGACAAATCTAATCTTGTAAATAAACCACCATGTGTTACTCATCTTATCAATGGCATTTCATTTTTACAGTAAACATTCTTTCATCACATTACACATGTACGTTTGTAACTTGCTGTCCCAGTATTTCTGGAAGTACACTTTTTCTAAAAAAACACTCAACTTTAGGAATCACATCATCCCAAAGTTCAAAATCAGGCAAAATCCTTTCCACAAAAATGTCATTGCGGTTCCACACAACAAAGTCACAGTACTCTGCATCTACAATGTGAAGCTGTGCCTGAACTTGGAAGTAGTAATCATGACTCCGGTCCAGCATGACATGATCCCCATCGTTGATAAGGCAGAAGCCCTTTCTCCCAGCACACAAATGTAGATTGGCATCATCTTGGTAAAAGTATGGGCACTAAAATCACAGTGAGAACATGTGAACAATAGATTAGCAAATATATTTTCGGCTTTTTTACTCAGTTCAGGGGTCCGTTCTTCGTAAGTTGCTTAAAACATCCGAGATCAAATGAGACATCCAAGATGATTTCATCCGGCTAATCATGATCCGGCTATTTGGGTTCTTCGAACACACCTGTTGTTTATGATTAGTATGGCTGGATTGAGTTATCTGAGATAACGGCACGTTCATGCGTTTGTTTCTACTTTCGATACATTTCCCCTTTTAAACAATGATCAGCAACGCTGCTATTGGCTGTACAGCATGGCCAAAGAACGCCCACAGTTTTTCTCTCAAGCAGAACACGAGCTTTTAATGGAAGGTTATGCAGAATTTGAGTAATTAATTAAAACGACAGGGAACACCTCAAAGTCTGCTAAAGCCAGGAGAGAGGGCTGGCAATAAGTAGCAGACAAATTAATGCGTAAATACTGTCCATGGTAGATGTTTCTATCACTTTCTACAGTATGAATTTTTGCATTGTAATAGTTTCATATTTACTTTGTTCTTTTATATCAGAGCCTTCATGGGACCCACTAGAATATGGGGACAAGTAAAAGGGAAATACAAGAATATTCTACAAAATGGTAGCCTTTAATTATTATACTTTAATTTAACAAGGCACTTGTTATGTCAAGAGATCAAAATTTCAGTGTCATTCCTTAGACACGGGAATTAAAGGACGCGTGAAAACTCTATAAAAAATGAAGTTTTTCCTTTTCCAAGTCATCCACAGTTTACACGGTAAAACTGTATTGCTCCGTGTCTAGATAATCCATCCATACTTTTTTCTAATACAACATATGGCTCGACAGGAAGCAAGCCTTTCAAACTTCACAATAAAATGGCCTGAACAAATCTTACTGAATATGATAAAAATAAAAAGCAAACCATCATACATAACTTAAATATTTTCTATTTATAGCTCTAACACCACTTTTTCCTCTTTAAAAGCCACTGTTAAATGATGTGTTTGTCTGTTTATAACAGCCACCAAGAAAAATCTCTCTACAATTACACTGTCGCGCTGCGCTAAAGGATCGTGTTTATTACGCAATTGAATACGCGATTAATTTATAAAACTCTGCAAATTATTCTTGCACCTTCTGCAACAGGTTGCCGTCGTAAAAATGGACGACATGGCTGCACAGACTTCCCTATCTCCTCCGTTTATACAGCCGTGATCTAATCCTGTTTACATGAAATAAGCCTGCTCTCGAGCAGGTTTAAGCTTGCACACATGTTGCTATGACAACAAGTGCAGGATGTCTTTTGAAGAACCAAACAATCCAAGATCATGCCAAATCGTCAACAATCAAATCCAGCTGAGTTAGCGACGTACGAAGAACGGACCCCAGGACTTTAGACTCGAAGATTTAGGGACTTTACTACAACAGAGACTGTATTATCACCTTCATTTCGCAGAGGCCAGTTCCGTGACAGTCACAAGCGACAATCCCATCAGGAGAGAATCCCATGTATGGCCACTTGGGGTTCAGCCAGAGACCACTGTCCATACAGGAGAAGCCTGCATGCTCCCGACCCATCAGCTTCTCATATGCTCCTCTGGCTTGTGCCTCATTTTTGCATCCATAACTTTAAACAGTACACATGCAAAACATGAAAAAGAAATTATTACTTAGTATTGGATGTGTAGAGCCAGTTCAGTGATTTCAATGCCATTACCTTAAACCCTATACTTAGTTCTACTCCTGCATAACCCTAACCTTATAACCCTATAACGTATGTTGACTCTTCAGAGCTGTCCATACCACAAATGAACTATGAAAACAGTAAACATTTGTTCTAATGTAAAAAAGGTCTACAGTAGATGGCAGAGTAAGGACCACAGCTTTATAGTTGTGGTATGGACTCTCCTCTCACTTCATAGAACACTTTTTTAGTTACAATTCTTAATGTAGACAGCCTCATACCCCAAATCTTACCTCTGCCTTACCCTAATTCAAACACTAAATACCTTGTAGCGGCTGTGGTGAACCTATATGCTTCTGGGTAGCATATGGCCTTGATCAAACTCGTTGATGGTTGCTGGGGTTTGGTCTTTAGTACTTGTTTAAACTTAGTGGCAGTTATGCGCCCAGCTCTTTGTCTAAACCAAGTCTTGCCTGCGCTCTGACTCCGAGTTGACCTCTCTACAGCCTGGACCTGGGACAGGGTGAGCTCTTCTATCTTGAAATCCTGGCATAGCTCTCCAAGCTCTTTGGGGGGTAACTGCAGTGTGTCTGGTGTTCTGTATTCAAGAAGAGTTTTAGGAAGCATGCTAGATACGGGAATGAAATCTTTGTGGTAAGGCTCCCTAGCCATCAATGCTGCACTCCTTGGGCAGTTTTTGCTTAATTTTTCCAAAAACTAGCATATGTCTCTGACCCTCTCTTCACTCTTGGGCATGGAACTGGAAGTGATTTCCCAACCTTGTTTATAGTTGTCCTGCCGTCAATGGAGCTGTCAAGCTTTTTTTTTTTTGATTTTGCTGAGGAGAAGTCTATCTGAGCTACTGGAGCATCAGGAATCTGAAAATAAGCTAATACAAATAAGATCATTATATTTTATAACAAATCTATATGCAGTATAAATCTGCCGTTTATCTGATGGCTGTGAGGAAAACAGGTAGGGCTATCATCACAGGATTGAGATGCCAAACTGTGTTTATGTGGGTCTTTGCTGTCTTAGCTCCTCTTTGCCCAACAGGTAAATTATCACCCTACCTTTTTTACATGTGATGGCATCAGCCACTTGCACTGCTCTGTTGTGCAGGAAGCTGCATCTCGCATTTTTACCCCAGCTTCAATGGAAAAAAGCACTGCTCCTACATGAGAACATGATTCTGATAATCTGTGAATAGAATACAATATGACATTTTTTTAAAACCCAAATTGCAATCTACACAAGGAGCAAAGTGCAATCTATATCAGCACATTTTTGATGATGTGTAATATAGCCCACTTATACTAATATGGAGTAGCCCCTTAAATGATGAATAAACATGTTTATCCCTTAACGTTACAGCTCTCCCTGGTTCTGAAGTACACTGTCAGTATGCTAGTAGTAGTGCTACGTGTGTGAGAGAGAGAGAGAGATCTCGTGGTAAACATCCTAGCCTTACTTACCCTGCCATGCAATTGCAATGAGCTGCAATGACTTCTCCATCCTTCTTCGCAATAATCCACGTCTTCAGAGGTGTTTCGCTTGAACGCTGAGAGTAGTTTACTTTGAAACATAAACAACTGTCAGGCTAACGTTGTTAAGATGTGTTGCATGATCGTTGATGATCGTTCACTATAGCCTCCTACCGCTAACGCTAGCATCTTTTAACACATAAAACAATATAAGAACAAACACTCACCCTGGCGAAGACTAAACTATTGTCGTCGTGGAGACGTTTGGTGCCGAGGTTGTGGACCCACCCGCAGACAAAGAAGTTATATGCCTCCATACTTTTATAGGCCTTCATTTGCTGTTTGGTGTAAAACGATGTCTGAAGGACCAGATAGTTTGTTATATCAACGGCCGTCACTGTCGGCAAATCTTTAAGGTCCACCGAAAACTCACACATCTTCATGAGGTACGGGTCATGTCCAACATATCTGTTAATCAACTCCTTGTATCTATGTCTTGATACAGGCTCTAACTCCATACAATACGGGCTCTCGGTAACGGTGTCCTCCATGTTTACGCTGGCTTCATAGACTTCCTGCCCTCCATCTGAAATCGCGCCCCCTGGCCGCGTCATAATCATCACGTGACTGAAACCCAGCTATTCCATGGCACCGTTTGGCAGCTAGCTTAATGATTCTCTTTTCGATTCCAGACAGCCTGTTTTTTTACGCAAGTTATGCACACAGCCATTCAGTAAGCAAGTACGACGTGACCAGGCGTAAGTCTAGAAAAGAAAAAAAAGGAGCCCCATCGGGTAAAGCAATCCAAAGTTTGGCTTGATTTTAAGGAAGAGAAAGATGCAACAAGGCACTTTGCAATCATGCAGTCTCTTGTTATTCACACACAACAATAAACCGTGAGAGCCGACGTGTGTTGTGAAACTGCAAAATTTTGTCTTAAGCGGAAAATCAAACGCGTGTTTACACAGCTCAACGTTCACAGTGTTGCGTTCGTGAGCGTCGGAAAGCTATGGTGCATTCAGGAGCATGGGACATTTCAGTTTTACAATGAAAAAGGCAGAAAACGGAACAGAACTTAACTCATACAATAATGTATTTATCCAGAAACAGTGTGGGCTTTCTTACAATACTGAATGCTCTATAATTGTAATTCTGTTATTTTTGATTATGCACATCTGCTAGCTTTTTATTCTAAAAAATCTATAATATTACAGCAGCAAATTATCAAAGTTTTTCAAAGCCTGTTTAAAAGCTCCAAATGGGGCTTCAGATCATACAGCAACAATTGTGCTGTCATTGTTTTACAGGGCAGAATTTGCATTTGCTGACTCTTGTCCTTTAACTACTGATGGATATACAGGAATAGAGTCATAAAACCTTAAAGTAATCAAAAAGTAATCAAAAGTAATTAGTTATATTACTTTTTAAAAGTAATCGAAAAAGTTACACTACAATTACATTTTAAACAAAGTAACTTGTAACTGTAACAGATTACATTTTTAAAGTAACTTACCCAACACCGTATATATATATATCTATATATATATATATATATATATATATATATATATATATATATATAGATATATATATATTGTTCGTATATCTGCACATCTGGAGCGTGTAGCGAAAGTAATTTCCCTCTGGGATTATTAAAGTATCTCTGATTCTGATGTGCAATTACTAAACAGAGTTTTCCTGTTGGTACTTTAATCTAAATATAATCCTGGCTGTACTCTAAAGGCTTCAGAAGTTTGTTTGTGAACATAGTGAACCACCACCATCAGGGATAAAGGTGCGGAGAAGTTTAATTCAGGGTTAAGTTTAAAAAAAACAAAGTTTTAAACATCTTACAGAGAACTGTTCAATCTATCATTTCAAATGAAAAGACAACTCCAAATCTGGCAAGACATGTCTGTTCACCTAAACTGACAGCTTAGGCAAGCGGAGCATCAGACAATTAAACAGTATAGAGGCTTATTTTAACTTTGGAGGTACTGTCAATCAACAGGCAAGCTGCAGGAATCTGATGAGAGGACAACCATTAGCTGCATGCTCCACAATCTGACCTGTATGGAAAACTGGCAACAAGAAATACACTGTAGGAAAAAAAACATGTAATTGTGTTACAAGTCATTATGGGCAAATGGCAAACACGGAGGAAGGTGCTCTGGCCAGACAAGACCTGGGGTCCGTTCTTCGTACGTTGCTTAAAACATCCGAGATCAAATGAGACATCCAAGATGATTTCATCCGGCTAATCACGATCCGGCTAATTGGGTTCTTCGAACACACCTGTTGTTTATGATTAGTATCGCTGGATTGAGTTATCTGAGATAACTGCGCGTTCATGCGTTTGTTTAAAAGGGGAAATGTATCGATAGTAGAAACAATGATCAGCAACGCTGCTATTGGCTGTTCAGCATGGCCAAAGAACGCCCACATTTTTTCTCCCAAGCAGAACAAGAGCTTTTAATGGAAGGTTATGCAGAATTTGTGTCATTAATTAAAATGACAGGGAACACCTCAAAGTCTGCTAAAGCCAGGAGAGAGGGCTGGCAAAAAGTAGCAGACAAATTACATGCATAATGTTAGATGTTTCTATCACTTTCTACAGTATGTATTTTTGCATTTTAATAATTTCATATTTACTTTGTTCTTTTATGTCAGAGCCTCCACCGGACACATTAGAACATGGGGAAAAAAGTGAAGTACAAGAATATTCTACAAAATGGTAGCCTTTAATTATTATACTATATTTTAAAAAGCCACTGTTAAATGATGCGTTTGTCTGTTTATAACAGCCCCCAAGAAAAAGCCTGAAAAAAAAAAACAGGTTCTTTTTACTTTTGTTGCATGAGGCATGTTTCACCCTTTCTTTTTCTTTCACAAAATGACACATAGTGCCATCCGTTCCCTATATAAACGACATCTTCAACAAAAAAAATTGTATTTTGACCTGAAAAAACACAAATTAAGAGGAGAAATTGAACTCCACAACTTGAAAAAGAGAAAATTTGCACTAGAGATCGAGTTGATTCAAAAGGACCTTCAGAGTAAGTTCTAATACACCATTTGACAGTAGTATTGCTGACTTTACATAACTATCTCTTATTGTAGGCAAAAGATGACTTGCTGGCTTTTCTTTATAAAAAATTGTTTCAATAAAACGACAGGAACTAAGCATTATTTGTTTCGTCTTTTATTAAAGATTAAAAAATGGTGTTCCACAATTCTGTCCCGTCCTCTGCCACTAGGTGGTCCAAGTGCACTGGCTGGACAGACTTCCCCATCTCCTCCCCTTATAAAGCTGCGATCTAATCCTGTTTACATGAAATAAGCCACTCATCCTCTGCTCGCGAGCAGGCTTAAGTTTGCGCATATGTTGCTATGACAGCAAGTCAAGGATGACTTTCGAAAAACCAAACGATCCAAGATCATGCCAAATCGTCAACAATCAAATCCAGTTAACTGAGTTAGCGACATACGAAGAACGGACCCCAGGTGTAATTCTTGGCCTACATGCAAAACACTATGCATAGAAGAAAATTGTGCATCACCCTGAAAACATCATATCCACCCTGACACATAACGGTGGCATTATCATACTATGGGAATGCCTTTCTTCAGCAGAAATATAAATACTGATATGAGTTCATGGGAAAATGCATTGAGCTAAATACATGGAAACATATAAGCAATGTTTATTTTCATCTTGTTTCCATTTGTGTTTGTGTTTCAGGAGGGGGAAGGGAGGACATTGTTCATGTGGCATTTGTTTGAACATGTGACAATGATAGTGATACAGCACAGGACAGTGAGATATTTAACTAAAGAGAATTGGTCACAAAACTGTGGAAGTGGGCAAGAGTGAAAGACAGGCAGCAGGAGTGCGCACAATGACTAAATGATGATAAATATATAAACGTCACGAAAAATTATTAATCCAAAAGCTACAATGAGTTCACAATTTAAACAAGACAACCAAGCTGCTATCATCAATTATACAATGTTATGCCACCACGCCATGGCTAAATTGTGTGAATTTTGAACAATATGTGACATGGGGAAGGAATCAAAATGGATCTTAAGCGAAATAATTTCCCCACAGGCACAAAGGACCTCCCCTCTCAGCAGGGTTCCATGCTATAGACCAGTTCACGCGTGAAGTCAGCGCTACATCCGGGTCACGGTGGTTGGCAAAAACAGTACTGTTCTCGTCTACTATATGACAAAACGGGTGATTTAGAGCGTATTTTTAGTTAGTTTACTTTTGGAATCTAAACAATGTCTACCACTTGTTGTGCTCCCGGTTGCACACAGAGGCATTCCAAATCGTTGGATGTACGTTTCTGTCGTTTACCGAAGGACGAAGAAAGAAGAAAGAAATGGATATTTTCAATGAAAAGAGCACAGGCAGACACTCCCAATGGACTGGGGGAGCCATCATACTACGGCAGAATGTGCAGTCTACACTTCATCTCCGGTAAATACAACTTAATTCTGCTCTAGTCATTGTTCTACTTGAATAGCGGCGGAGGGGAGGTGGCGATCGCTAGACGGGGCCGGGAGAAGCGGAGTCGATGCGCTGCAGTAGCAGCAGCTGCATTACGCCCCTGTTCACGGGCGCTAGTACTTCTGTGTTTATGCTGCAATGTCGCCGACACCCCCACCAATTTTAACAAGACAAAAACACCAAAATAATCCATAGTGAACTATGTTTTTTTTAACCTACCGGGCGGGTCTTCCTGTCCGACTCCGCGTTCGTATGTTACACAAACATGTCTGAACATCCATCCATCCATGTTCTGACCCGCTTAATCCCTCATGGCGTCGCGGGCGTTGCTGGAGCCTATGTCCAGATATAATATAATTGTAGCCGTCCAGTGGTTTCATGCTTCCATGCTCTCTCGTGTGTACTGGCCTGCGTGTTTATAAGGTAGCTGTATATGTCGCGGTACTGAACACTTGGCAGCATTTCACAGACTCGCTCTGTACCTTCAGGCTTTTGCTGTGTGGATCTGGCAATCTGATACCATCAACCATCAACTTAGTCTTAAAACGATCTTGTGATACGTTATCTAAAGAAGAAAAATACGTGGAGAACTCGTCAGTTTCTCTGTTTGCGGTCGCCATTGTGTTCGTCTTTTGCCAACCAGTCCGGCGCGCATGCGCGAAAAACTCGAATCAAAACAATAACAATGAACTGGTCTATATAACTTGCTCCCACAGAGACTGTCTGCTCCTTCTCCCATGGGGCTCCCAAGGAGAAGGGGGGCTAGCGAGCCACCCCTGCAGGCTACATGGTCTTCACCTTCTACTCCTTCCTGGGACTCTAAAGGAGAGGCCCCCCCTGCAGGAGCCATGCATGGGGCCTGAAAGAGGCCACGAGCCCGCTGCTGAAGAAAACAACGGTTCCCCTTTTCAATGCTCCCTTCCTTGGTTGGCCAAAGTGGACCGAACTCAGAAGAGACACCAACAGGTTCGGCAGAGAAACCAAAGGGAAAGGTTACATGGTCATTTGGAAATGTTTGTTTTAAAAACACCATGTGGACACATTACACAAAGAGATAACGGGCGTAGCTCATGATAGCATTCGGTACCATGTCATTGCCGATGTGATTCAAGTGTGTTTTTATGGTTATAACATAACATAAAAACATAATAATTATATAATTATTCTGATTATGATCAACCACTTTTGTTTTATCTTTTTTTTGTTTTTGCATGTAAATAGTTCCTTATCTTAGCTTCTTTTTATCTTCATTTTGCTTAGTAGTTTAGTTAACTTTCACTAGCCTTGTAGAGAGGATTTGTTAATTGAAATATAGTGTTAATTCAGATAAACACAATTACATAGTGATGTTCTCTGGATGTTCATTTTATTTCTGTAATTAAATTCTTGAAGTTGTCACTCATTTATTCTATGTGTGTGCAGAGTTTGCTGTTAAAAGATCGCTAGTGCTCGTATCATCCCTTTCAACTACTGTCCTGATATCAGCTTTAGAGCTGATATCCTCCAGACAATACTTAACAGACAGAGTTATTTATTAAACATTAAATAACTTTGGGTATAAAGCAAAATCACACGGAAACAAAACACAGACTTGTGGTAGCAATCTAATCAAAACTTAGCACAATGCCAAAACATTAGTTATGAAGAGTTACAGCATTCAAAAGAAAGCATTTAGTTTATGAAACATAAGAACAAATCATCCTGTCAATTTTTTCTGCCCTTAATTAAATAGAAACAGAAATAAATGTTGTTAAGAGCTAAATTTTCAACAAGACGTTGTCATTACAAGCCTCTGCAAATTCTCAGTTATCTGGGTCATTGCAACAGCACACAGGCTTAAATTGGAGCCAACCGGACTTTTGTTCAGTTCATTCTGAAAATGTTTCGACACCTATCCAGGAGCCTTTGTCAATTCTGGTGGCTCGCACTTGAGCAATTGTCAGTACAAAGAGAAAACAAGCTTGCATTAGTCTGCTGTTTCTGCAAACTTCTCTCTTTGCAAAGATCCTCAGTAAGGCAAGATGCATAATTACTAACTTTTTATAACTGTAGCCTTTTGAAAAATGAATGGTGACATGTTTAATATTTTATAAGTGCATATGTCCAGAATCTCCTAGATAAGCAAGCCAGTTAGTAGTTCCCTGCAGTATCCTGAAAGAGGTGTCGTACAGCTTGTAGGGCCCCACGACTGCTTCCACCCACTTACCATTGCTGGCAACCCAGAGCTTAATGACTGTGGCCCAACAAAGGGGAAAGTTTGTTAGTTAAAAAACCATGTTAGCAATGCGCCTCATGATATGAAAATGACCAACCCATTAAATTTGGTAAAAACTGTATCCACTGTTGATAATAGAAATTTAATTTGGACAACAGAAAGACAAACAAAGAAAGAACACTTGTTTATTATTCAGAGATATACATTTTTTTCCAAATGCTATGCTAGTCGTTTAATTGCACTATTATTCCGCTTATTCAGCTCATGAGCAGGGTTAAGTTTTAAGTTAATGTCGCAATATTATATTACTATGACTTGTGATCACATCAGTACGTTTGTGTGGAATGATATATGTCACTGTAGGTAAAAAAAAAAAACCTGATTAAATTATGTCAAATAAACGGATGTCATTTTCCATGAGAACTATGGAAAGTCCAGATCAGTGAAATGGGTATGTGAAGCCTACATTGCTACTGAGCTACAAAACTGTTTTGCCACCAGTGCTGACTTTGTACAGCCTCTACCGTGAGTGGATTTCAGTTTATGTTTAGGTGAGTGAAGAGGTCATTTATGTCCAAGAAAAATGTCAAAGAGTAACTGAAATTGTACACGACTTAGAAGAATTTACTTATGCACCAGATTCGTGCAAAGTTTTTCTTGTGGAAGCTTCCATCGGACTGATTGAAAGATCCAGAAAACCACTTTTCATTCTACATCCCATGGTTTCCTCAGTGAAATGAGATCCTGATATATTACTTGGACAAGGCTTGTCAGAATGATAATCTGCTGTGACAGTACACTGATACTAAGCAGAACTAATAATGGGTAAATATATTTCCCTTGTGTAAAGTCAACCAAAGAAACATTTTATTAGATCTTGCTATGTCATTTAGACTGTTTAACATCTGAATTATGCCCTTGAGCATGTACTTGACTCTGAAGTTCTATTAAAGCCTGTGAAACGACTTTCCTGGGTTAATCTGTTTTCTGAAGCTCCCTGTCACAAAAAAGGGAGGAATATCCATTCTGTAAAGTTTAAAGGTTCTGAAATACCCATAATCACATTCCTGCTTGTGTGTAGTCTTCTAAACATGTTTCCTCATATTGCCACAGGTTTGATTCCTCTTTCCTACTTCTGACTGAATTAAACAGCTGTTTGAGCAGGCGTTGGCAACTTATTTTATTTTTTATAATTCTCTTCTTCTCTCTTCATCTGCCTTCCTGAGCTGATGTTTCTAAATGAGCACAGCAGTTCAATAGCAGCTAATCATTAAGAGAGAGTGGGGAAGGTCAAGATTATAAAGATGAGGAACAATTAAAATCCCTCTGAGATAAAGGAGCCATGATAAGGTTAGCGTACCCTTGTGGCTTACACACTGTTAAACAAACACATTTGTCGAGAAAGGCATTCAAAGACAGGGTTTAATGTGGACCCACTCAGAAAAAAAACATTAGAGGGAGAATGAAGACAAAAGTATAGATAAAGCCACCAAAGGCAGCATGTGGCTAACAAACACATGCCTAAGAATTTATCAAGTCAGCCAAGTCAGAAAAAATGGCACTGAGAATACAAGCGTAGCTGAGGGAAAAAAACAGTGCTGCACTGCATGAAGATTAGTTAGAAATGTGGCAGTATTAGCTGACATGGTTTCATATTGTTGAAAGAGTCTTGAAATATTAATACTTGTTGATTTTTTTTTTTTTTTACATCTTCTCAAGTTACAAACACAAACTTCAGTTTGCGTTATATGAAAGACAGATGCAAAGAAGGGGAATTATATGCGGGGAGTGGGGGTGGGGGTATTGTCTCTAGATATGTACCACTGTTATTTGTGCACTCAGCACTTATGGAGATCAAGGTGTTCTGGTGTTGTGATGAGACCAAAATGGCACTTTCTAGCCTATGTACAAAACACTTTGTGTGGCAGAAACCTGCCCAACACTAAAGACACCATTTCTAACAGTGACACATGGTGATGACAGCATCATCCTGTAGGCAATGTTTTCTTTAACAGGAAGATGGGGAAATTAATACTAAATACAGGGAGATCCTAAAAGGAAATCTCAGAGAAAGCTGTTAGATGCTCCAAAAGACTAAAGACTGGGTTAATAATTTCAGGGAAACAATGTCCCTAAATAAAACAATAAAAATGTGTTTTAGATTGTAAACATTCCATTGAACTTCTGGATGTCTTATTGTGAATCTAAACTTTAGATCAAAGATTATCCTCAACTCCAAAACTCAACTTAGTTTCAATGAAGTGAACAAACCAACCCAGTGGCTTGGTCCACAGGGGGAAACATAGTATTGTCACAATTTGGCTCTTCAATACGTTTCAGTCCTATGTTTTATTTGGCCTATGCAGGGCCTAGTATGGGTAGATGATGATGTCAGGATATATGTACTTGCACATTCCTGAAAATTGTTAAAAGCACGCCTCAAAAATCAAAGGGAAAAGGGTTAGAGTGTAGTTCAATCTGGAGAGACGCACACAGACAAAAAGAGGCAATTAGAGAGATTTATTGACATAAATTACAAAAGTAGCTTGGTAACAAATACATTGAGAAAATGTTGACATTGTCACATTTATGATAATCCATGGCTTTGTGTCTCGCCTCTGTCTTCTCAAACCACCAGTAGGTCATGGCCATTTACACTGAGCCTGGTTCAGCTTGTTGTGCCATCAAGCCATGAGGAAAATCAGACTTTTGTAAGCAAAAGAAGTTTAGGACTTTAAAGGAGAAGTCCGGTCAACAAGGAAAAATCAGGGGATCATTAGCTATAACTAAAACTAATACATTTGTGGTTATTTAATGAATTTAGCTTTAATCAATAAGAAAATAAAAACATAAATTGTCGTCTGGATCACTGTGTATGGGGGCAGCCATTACTGCCCAAATATGGGCAGTAATGGCCCCCTGACATCACATCCTGTGACGTGGAAAAGCGGAGAGCCGACAGCATTTTTCTGCACTTTCCAAACAAAGTCAGTAGGAGCCGTTCTACACAGCTGCGATCATCAACAATTTTTTCGGATTTCCAGAGGACTTCACCATTCAAATTCGCGGGAGCTATTGTTAAAGCAACAATGCTCACATGCATGGCAGTTGGATGTAACAATACATCAGGTAAAAGTGGAAAAAACATTAGTTTTTTTCACCTTTCCGATTCATCATCCACCATGGACTGTTTTGCTGGATTACCTACTTGAAGAGAGAGGATTTTCCATCGTGCTTCTGGCCAGAGAGAAACGTCATATGCAGCCAACATTTGGAAGAAGAATGTCTTCAAGATGACATGAGAGCAAGGATTTTCGGTATGTTTTTCTTTTTCATAATGTAGAATTTGCCGGAACATTTCTGTACGGACCAGAGTGGCGGAGGGATACGACACACTTAGAAAGCATGCTCACTGTTATGAAGCCCACTTATTTTATGCAACTTATTTTTTCTAAAGTCACTTGTATATTTCATGAGTGGTGGGGTTGCAGTTCTTTTTGGGCTTGTTTCTGAATGTGAAGTCGATTGTTTGGGGTCAGGTGGTGTAAAATGGGGACAGTCCCCGGAAATCTAAGCGGCTTTCCTTTGGCTTACTTCAACTGCCTACAACTGGATGCCCAAAGTGAACCGTATCGACACAGAGGCACCGACAGGTTTGGCAGAGAAATATGTTTGACGGTGTTTTTAAAACAAGTGGAGCTAACGACATAGCTCCCGCTAGCTTCTTCGAAACCATACCATGCTGATATAATTCGAGTGTGTTTTCTCCACAAGGGTTTTATACATTGATTGGGATCTTGATGTGTGTGTTTTGCGGTCCACTCATTACGCCTAAATACGACTTAAAGCCTTTTAAAATTAGCGCCAAATGTCCGCTAGCACCATGCTATTAGCCTCCCATGCTATTATTATCCGGGCTACCACGCAACTTTCGTTTCAAACATAAGGTTTGTTACGTTTCGCTCCACCTTCGTTCGATAGGGCTATGAGTGTTATTACCGCATTAATATGGAACATTAATGTCGATTTAATGGTGTATTTGTAAAACTTTAGAATTAACACATTTAGCAACCGATCGCTACAGCTTCCCGGAGGTATAGCCGCATTAATAAAATCAAGCATTCTAAAGATACTGATTTTTACCTTCCATAACTAGAAATTATGAAAACATTATGCATACTTATAGCTAGAAATGTCATCGAAATGCATACAAATGCAGATGTTTTCTTTGAATGTTGAGTTTTCCATATAAAGTGCAGGGAATGGTAGCCATGTTATTTTTTCACGCGACCTGGTTGCAACCCACTGAATAGGCCAAGTAAAACATAGGACTGAACATAGACATCATATATGTAGTCGTCTCGTCGGGCGGGTTCTGCCTATGCTGTGATTGCGTCAGAGCGTCCGCCATGTTGTATGTGGCAAATCTGCAGTTAGTCTGAGTCACTTAAACAGTATCAGAAGGAGTTTAATCTCAGAACATACTTTATATTCGTAATATTTTTATTTTTGTAATATTACGAGTTTATTTTCGTATCCCTTTGGCTTCATTCTCCTGACTTTATACTCGTAATGAATAAAAATAATTAAAAGAATCTAACCTGGCGCTATTACTCCAGAACTGAAATAGTTCTGCAAACTGTGACTATTCTGGAAATGTCCCCCCTTAATTCTCATAATATGACGTTTTTCTCATAATATTACCAATTTTATCATTTTTTTTACTTTATTGTCCTAGGACTTTTTTTTCTCATATTAGTAACTTTCTCTTTAATACTTCCCCAAAACGTCTGTTCCTAATCTGTGACTATATATATATATATATATATATAATTTGTGATCTTGTGTACAATCGTTGCGCATCTTGAAACTCTACCCCCTTTAAACCAGTGAGGCAGGAAAATATAATATACATACATATATACATTTCCATGCAACACAGGAATGAGGGTTCTTCTCTGATCGACGTTCACTACAACAGAGCTTAACTTCTTTCTGCCACATACAATATGGCGGTGACGTTGACGTACAAACCCGCGCCCAACGAAGCATCTACGTATATGATGTCTATGGGACTGAAACTTATTAAGGACCCAAATTGTGACAATACTACATTTCCCTCTGTGGACAAAAGTGATTACACATTTTTAGTGAGACTGGGTTGGACTAAAACAGCCTGCAGCCAGTTCTTCATCACCAAAGGGTTTGCCTTCTGTGGAAACTCCTGCATCTCCTGGATTCTGTTCCAGTCCGATCTCCAGCCGATTCAATCACCTACAACTGCTCTAGCCTGAGACCCGGATTCTCTAAACCATGATTGGTGGTTCCTGGCTTCTCACTCCACCACCTCCTGCCCCATCGAACCTGTTCTACTCTCCACCGTGCTCATTGGCTTCCAACCCTCTAGTGCACAGATCTCCTTCACCTTTCCCTGGCGGATCCCCATTTATGAAAGTGTCTCTGCATATGGGTCAGACATTTACCTAAGGGATTCATGACACCGAGTTCAATTATCAAATATAAAATAATATTGAATTGAATGGACTAAATATCTGAAAACATTGTACACTAATCTTTAGTATTTTAGTGTGTGGTAGGACAATAGTTAAGACACCCATCAACTGTTATATATTTATGTCAACATTATTATTATTACGTTCAATGTTTATAGTTAAAGAAAAACATTGGAACAAAGTAGATGTTTTAAAACTTGGGTGTTACGGTCACTGACCTCTAGGGGCTCTCTTCATGAGAGAGCTCTCTTTGTGTTTCAGTTCTACCTGGCTGCCACAGGTGCAATGTGTTGGAGCTCGTCAGCCACTCCATAAAGAGCTTCACACCAGAGATGCCAGGCCCCTCAATTCTTTCCTTGGGCCTTGATCTGAAGTGATCTTGTTTGTGAACCAACTGTTTGTAAGGAACCTTAAATGGTTTTGGCTGGGAGCATTTTGTGAGCATTCTGTGAGCAACCAAATGTCTAACGTTTGTTTTTTCTTTTCACAGTGGAAGCTGGTAGGGGTTCTCTGCCTTTTTTGTTTAACTGTTTTCTCCTGTGTTGTGGATAGCCAGGGAGTTTAGGTTTTGTACTTTTCTGTTCTCCCCTAGAAAGTGTTCTCTTTTTATTTTATAATTAAAGGGGGGTTTTGTTTGTTGTTTTGGCCTTGGAGACCCTGAAGCTTAAAGCTTCCCTGTGTTGCACTTCTGTAATTAAAGTTCTACCTACATTATAAATAAACTATCTTTTTACTGACATCTACTGACTAGGGGTCCGTTCTTCGTACGTCGCTAACTCAGTTAGCAGGATTTCATTGTTGACGATTTGGCATGATCTTGGATCGTTTGGTTCTTCGAAAGACATCCTGCACTTGTTGTCATAGCAACATGTGCGCCAGCTTAAGCCTGCTCGAGAGCAGGCTTATTTCATGTAAACAAGATTAGATCACGGCTGTATAAGCGGAGGAGATAGGGAAGTCTGCCGTAAGCATGTCCATTTTTACGACTGCAACCTGTTGCGGAAGGTGCAAGAATAATTTGCAGAGTTTTTCGAATTAATCGCGTATTGCGCAATAGACAGGATCCTTGAGCGCAGCGCGACAGTAGAGAGATTTTCTTGGTGGCTGTTATAAACAGACAAACACATCATTTAACAGTGGCTTTTAAAGAGGAAAAAGTGGTGTTGGAGCCATAAATCTAAAATATTTAAGTTATTTGTATGATGGTTTGCTTTTTATTTTTATCCTATCCAGTAAGAAGATTTGTTCGGGCCATTTTATTGTGAAGTTTAGTTTACTTTGAAAGGCTTGCTTCCTGTCCAGCCGTATATTGTACTGTATTAGAAAAAACTATGGATGGATTATCTAGCCACGGAGCAATACAGTTTTACCGTGTAAACTGTGGATGACTTGGAAAAGGAAGATGTTCATTTTTTATGGATAAAGATTTTTTTTTTGTTAAAATTCCCAGTTTGCACATGTCCTTTACTTCCCCTGTCTAAGGAATGACACTGAAATTTGGATCTCTTGACATAACAAGTGCCTTTTTAAAATAAAGTATAATATTAAAGGCTACCATTTTGTAGAATATTCTTGTATTTCACTTTTACTTGTCCTCATGTTCTAGTGGGTCCCGTGGAGGCTCTGACATAAATGAACAAAGTAAATATGAGATTATTAAAATGCAAAAATTCATACTGTAGAAAGTGATAGAAACATCTACCATGGACAGTATTTACGCATTAATTTGTCTGCTGCTTTTTGCCAGCCCTCTCTCCTGGCTTTAGCAGACTTTGAGGTGTTCCCTGTCGTTTTAATTAATGACTTAAATTCGGCATAACCTTCCATTAAAAGCTCGTGTTCTGCTTGGGAGAAAAACTGTGGGCGTTCTTTGGCCATGCTGAACAGCCAATAGCAGCGTTGCTGATCAATGTTTCTACTATCGATACATTTCCCCTTTTAAACAAACGCATTAACGCGCAGTTTTCTCAGATAACTCAATCCAGCCATACTAATCGTAAACAACAGGTGTGTTCGAAGAACCCAATTAGCCGGATCATGATTAGCCGGATGAAATCATCTTGGATGTCTCATTTGATCTCGGATGTTTTAAGCAACGTACGAAGAACGGACCCTTGGATTACTGATTGTATTGTGTTACATCCAGTGCCATAATTTCCATTTTGTTGTCTTGGGAGGGGTCGTAACATTGGGTATAGCAATAAATCTAATAATGCTTTTCAAGCAATATTACAAAATAACATACACTTTGTAGTAAAAGTTAAATAGGAAAATTGTGCAGTTGGCAGCGGTTTAGCTCGTCAGTCAGCTGGATTTTTCAGTTACAAACACACCTTCCTTACGTTTGACAGCACTTAGAAATTAAATAAACTTATGGGTAATTACAGCGTTGTGGTCACCACCTTCCGTGTTGGTACAGAAGTTTTGTACAAAATATGTTTGAAAACTCCGAGTGTAATTCCTTCACATTCAAGGAAACACTGTTTAGTAAAGGGCACACCCCATAAATTAAGTTCAGCCACTCTTCAGTGATTATCTCGTCCTTCGGGAGTGACTGCACAGTTGGACATATCAGCTCCCCTTTTTAGTAACCACTGTGAAGTTAGTTTTAGGTTGAATATTAGATATCGCATCACACCTTTGGCTGCATCTGGCTCCTGTTCAAGCCAAAACAGGGAGGCTGAACGGAAGGTGCCGTGTGTGTTCGTGTGTGTGTGTGTGTGTTGGACTGGCAACCTGTCCGGGGTATGCCTCTTACCCAATGACCGCTGGAAATGGGCACCAGCACCCCTGCATTGATAAGCAGGTATAAATATTGGATTGATGGACCCTACCTACAGCCATGCCCCTTGTGACTGGCTTCCCACTTGGCAGCATGCCACTTCAATTCAATTCAATTTTATTTATATAGTGCCAATTCATGAAATTCAATTCAATTCAATTTTATTTATATAGCGCCAATTCATGAAACATGTCATCTCAAGGCACTTTACAAAGTTAAGTTCAATCATATTATACAGATTGGGTCAGATTATACAGATTGGTCAAAAATGTCCTATATAAGGGAACCAGTTGATTGCTTCAAAGTCCCAATAAGTAGCTCTACGCTCCTGAAGAAGCGTAGAGCTACAGGAAGAGTCGCCTGCATTGTCCATGGCTTTGCAGCAATCCCTCATACTAAGCAAGCATGAAGCAACAGTGGAAAGAAAAACCACCCATTAGCGGGAAGGAAAAACCTCCAGCAGAACCGGGCTCAGTATGAAAGGTCATCTGCCTCGATCGACTGGGGGTTACAGAAGACAGAGCAGAGACACAACAAGACAGACAAAAAAGCACAGAAGCAAACATTGATCCAGTAATCTGTTCTACATTAGATGGTAAAAGCGGGTGATCGGTCTTCCTTGGATGATGTCACAGTTAACAGAACGTCAGACCAGGTGTGCCTACTACGAAGAAAAAGAGAGAGAGCAAAAAGTTAAGCTGAAATGACGACAGTCATTTCAATGTAATACAATGCAAAACTGGAGAACAGTAGACTGGAGAACAGTAGAAATCAGTAGAGTGAAAAAATTAGACCCTGATGTCCTCCAGCAGCCTAAGCCTATCACAGCACAACTATAGAGGTAGCTCAGGGTAACATGAGCCACTCTAACTATAAGCTTTGTCAAAAAGGACAGTTTTAAGATTAGTCTTAAAAATAGACAGGGTGTCTGCCTCACGGACCAAAACTGGGAGTTGGTTCCACAGGAGAGGAGCCTGATAGCTAAAGGATCTGCCTCCCATTCTACTTTTAGAGACTCTAGGAACCACCAGCAGACCTGCAGTCTGAGAGTGAAGTGCTCTGTTAGGAATATACGGGGTAATCAGAGCTCTGATATATGATGGAGCTTGATTATTAAGGGCTTTATACGTTAGAAGGAGAATTTTAAATTCTATTCTTGATTTAACAGGAAGCCAATGAAGGGAAGCTAAAATTGGAGAAATATGATCCCTCTTGTTGATTTTCATCAGAACTCTTGCCGCAGCATTTTGGATCAGCTGAAGACTTCGAACTGCATTTTGTGGACTTCCTGATAGTAAAGAATTACAATAGTCCAGCCTTGAAGTAACAAATGCATGGACTAGTTTTTCAGCATCACCCCTGGACAGAATGTTTCTAATTTTGGCGATTTTCCTGAGGTGAAAAAAGGAAACTCTGGAAACCTGTTTAATATGGGATTTAAATGACATGTCTTGGTCGAAAACAACACCAAGATTTTTAACTTTATTACCAGAGGCCAAGTTAATGCCATCCAGATTAAGTGATTGATTAAGAACTTTATTTTTTGAGGACTCTGGCCCAAAGATTACAACTTCTGTCTTGTCAGAATTTAAATGCAGGGAATTTAAAGTCATCCAGCTTTTGATGTCATCAAGACATGACTGAAGTCAAAGTAACTGATTGGATTCATCAGGATTTATGGATAAATATAGCTGAGTGTCATCAGCATAACAGTGGAAATTAATCCCATGCTGTCTGATAATTTTGCCAATCGGAAGCATATATATAGTAAATAGAATTGGTCCAAGGACTGAATCCTGTGGTACTCCGCAAGTGACCCTAGAGTTTGAGGAAGATTTATTATTAACATGAGCAAACTGGAATCTGTCCAACAGATAAGATTTAAACCAGCCTAATGCTTTTCCCTTAATCCCTACAGTATGCTCAAGTCTTTGTAGGAGAATATTGTGATCAACTGTATCAAATGCAGCACTGAGATCTAACAGGACAAGTATAGACACAAGTCCATTATCTGAGGCCATGAGAATGTCATTAGTGACCTTCACCAGAGCTGTTTCAGTGCTATGATGAGCTCTAAAGCCTGACTGAAACTCCTCAAGTAGGTCATTACTTTTTAAATGTTCACATAGTTGATTAGCAACTACTT
Organism: Fundulus diaphanus; assembly: GCA_037039145.1. Taxonomy (NCBI): domain Eukaryota; kingdom Metazoa; phylum Chordata; class Actinopteri; order Cyprinodontiformes; family Fundulidae; genus Fundulus; species Fundulus diaphanus. Next base: position 12,427,161 of record CM073121.1, on the reverse strand, counting down.
TCTCAAGAATTTTAGATAAGAAAAGAAGATTAGATATAGGTCTGTAATTTACTAACTCATCTTGATCAAGAGATGGTTTCTTAAATAAAGGTTTAATAACAGCTACTTTAAAAGCCTGTGGTACATATCCATTTACCAAGGATAGATTAATCATGTCTAAAATAGGACCACTGATCAGAGGGAATACCTCCTTAAACAACTTGGTTGGGATTGGTTCTAACATACAGGTAGAAGGTTTAGATGAAGCTAATATTTTAGGTAGCTCAGAAAGCTCTACTGCTTTTAAACAGTTCAGACACTGCGCAGGTTCTAAAGATTCCTCCAATGCTGCCTCACTTACTGAGGACGAGGTAATCATGTTTGGGAGGATGCCAATTATTTTATTTTTAATGGAATCAATTTTATTTATGAAGAATCCCAGAAAATCATTACTGCTAAGAGCTAAGGGAATGGATGGATCAACAGAGCTATGACTCTGTGTAAGTTTGGCAACTGTACTGAAGATAAATCTAGGATTATTCTTATTCTCCTCAATTCTCCTCCAGATTAGGTAGGATTCCCATTGGTGTGTAGAGCGCCATTTTCTCTCCAATTTCCTAACATTGTGCTTCAAGGAACGCAGCTCTGAATTAAACCAAGGAGCCAGCTTCCTGTGAATAATCACCTTCTTTTTCAAGGGAGCTACATTGTCTAATGCAGAACGCAATGACGAAGTCATACCGTTAACAAAGACATCTATTTGTGAATTGGAAGAAACAACATTGCTGCTATCTGCAGCGTATTTCTGCAATACTGACGATATTAAGAGGGGGACAGACTTTTTAAAGTTTGATGCAGCATTGTCCGATAAAGATCTACTATAATGGAACCCTCTTTTGGGGGTGGAGAACTCAGTTAGATTAAACTCAAATGTTATTAAAAAATGATCAGATAGGACAGGGTTGTGAGGAAATACTGTTAATTCTTCACAATCAATGCCATATGTCACCACAAGGTCTAAAGTATGGAGCCAAGAGTGCGTCGGTTCATGCACATTTTGAGCAAAACCAATTGAATCTAGGATAGTTTTAAAGGCTACACTAAGGTTATCACATTCTGTGTCAACATGAATGTTAAAATCACCCACTATAATAACCTTGTCAGTGTTTATCACCAAACTTATATAGTACATCCAGTTTTGAGGTTTTCACGGTACAAAAGATTCCACTTTCAAGTATTGGCTGTGTCAAAACGTAGTAAAAACAAATGGGAACAACAGCATGGAGTGGTAATCCATGAAAAATCATAGGTTTCAGTCAGCAGATGCTGAGAAGGAGAATGTGCAAGGGTCCCCAACATTCTGTAGGGTCAATAGCTACAGACCTCCAATAGCTCAAGAAGAACTTGTATAGAACTTTTTAAAAGGGTTTGTATGACTGAGAAGCTGCATCCAAACGTGACTTCATCTATTTAATGATAGAGTGGTATGTCCCTTGCTACCACTTAAGTCTTGAGCAGCAAAAATGTACTCTCTGGAGTGAAAAAATTCATACCTTTTGGTCTTGCAGTCTGGGGTTGGTAGATAGTAGGAAAACATAATTGACACCTTCATTGCGTCATAATAAATACTTTTGACAATATTACAGTTTCCATTATTTAAGAAGACATTAAAATCTCCTTTAAAGCGTTATGGATCTACATTTGAGCTACTTTACCCACAAGTGATGACAAAACACCCTAGTTAAAATCTTAAAATCCCATTGCCAAGGTATGTATAGAAATAATAAATCTATATAATCCTATCCATCTCTCATTTTTGTTCCTGTCCATCACTTTCCAGGTTTTAGGTATCACCATTCCATCTTCTCACCTTCTAGCTCATCATTGTTCGATCTCTTGTCTTCCTTTTCCCATCTGTCTTTTGGGGTAATGCTATATTTCCCTTGATGTTCACTCACTGGATTATCTCCTGTTGGGTAGCTGGCCCTGCGGCAGAATTAATTGCATCAAATCCTGATAACAGAGACAAGGAGAGTAGGAGGGGAAACACAGATTACATTTGGCTTCAGTTAGAAAAATAGCTTCAGTTAACAACAAACACCATCTCTAATATCATTTCATCTTACTTTGCTGTCTTTCTCACCTTTTGTATCAGCCCACCTCTTGCTTTCTTTCCTCTGCTGTAATTTTTCTATTTACCCTCTTTCCCTTTTTACACTTGTCTAAAAATTTAGGCTTTTTGTCTGTTAGCTGTTCCCTAAAGTTTCTGAACCAAAAAAATCATATTTAGTTCTACCGCTAAATAAGGAAACATGTTCGTGCATGGGAACACATTTAAAATTAGAAGATTATATCAGACCAATAAATACATTATCAACACAAATCATGTTTCTTATATGTGTAACCCATGTCACTAAATGGCATTATAAAAAAAACCATCACATGACTAATGTCACATGACACACAAACCCTGTCCTCATTTGCAATCATTACTTGGCAGAGAATAGGATTGTTGTGGTGGTTGTTTGAGACACTCCTGTGGGTGGCTGGCTGTAAACAGACAGGAATTCTGATCAGATTAATCCACTGCTTCTTGTCAGAATATTTTGGATCACTGAATTAACTGTTTAAAATATTTTGTGTGCAGTGCAACAACCACAGACACGAATACCCATTAGGAAAATGGTTGTTTTTTAATGTATAGTTTAATGTAACCTTAATAATTATGTTGTACTTAACCTGCATCTTATGGAACTTGTAAATATGTTTTTGTTAATTCACCATCTTTGCTATGTTTGCTTTTATTTAGTGTATTTTTGAGTTGTTTGTGGCAAATTTGCAAACCGGAAGTAGCACTTTGGCAATATAACTGGGCAGCTAAATTAATGTGTTACTGTATGGAATACTGAATGCTAGATGTTTTACTAGACATCATGTCATGTATTTGAAGTGTGTTGTGTTAATGTTTACCAGTAAACTGATAGAATTGTTGATTGAATTCTTGTTCTAGCCTTTTACAGGTCAGCGTTTTTTTTTTTTTTTTTTACCATTTATAGAACTCTGTGATGACACCAAGCTGGAAGGACCATTTTCTTTTATTAAACTATAGTTGGTAATCCTGTTCAGAAGCACTTTTTATTATACTGGGGAAAATTGTCCTTCCATCCTGAAAGTAGTCAATACATTATCTATGGATAAAAAAAAGATCTCTATGGGAGGTGCAGGTATGTAAAAACTCTAACCAATCCCTGGCATTAGGTCTGAATGGCAGGGATTTGTTTTACCCCTGTTAGTTGTCTACCGATCTGTCATACACACAGCAGCAAAATCTCTTAAGATTATATTAAAAACAAAAGGAAAAACTTGAGAAATACCAAGGGCTCAGGGAAGAACTAGAAAGAGCCTGGAAGGTGAAGACAACAGTAGTGCCCGTGGTCATCAGAGCACTCGGAGCAGTAACCCCCACTCTGGAGAAGTGGCTTCAACAAATACCTGGAGAAACATCAGACTTCTCAGTCTAGAAGAGCGCAATGTTAGAAACAGCTAAGATCCTAAGAAGAACCCTCAAGCTCCCAGGCCTCTGGTAGAGGACCTGAGCTTGAGAAATGGAGAGCCCCCCCACACACACACACGCTCAGGAGTATTAGGCGTGGGTGACAGAGCAGTATATATATACACTACCGTTCAAAAGTTCAGGGTCACATTGAAATGTCCTTATTTTTGAAGGAAAAGCACTGTACTTTTCAATGAAGATAACTTTAAACTAGTCTTAACTTTAAAGAAATACACTCTATACATTGCTAATGTGGTAAATGACTATTCTAGCTGCAAATGTCTGGTTTTTGGTGCAATATCTACATAGGTGTATAGAGGCCCATTTCCAGCAACTATCACTCCAGTGTTCTAATGGTACAATGTGTTTGCTCATTGGCTCAGAAGGCTAATTGATGATTAGAAAACCCTTGTGCAATCATGTTCACACATCTGAAAACAGTTTAGCTCGTTACAGAAGCTACAAAACTGACCTTCCTTTGAGCAGATTGAGTTTCTGGAGCATCACATTTGTGGGGTCAATTAAACGCTCAAAATGGCCAGAAAAAGAGAACTTTCATCTGAAACTCGACAGTCTATTCTTGTTCTTAGAAATGAAGGCTATTCCATGCGAGAAATTGCTAAGAAATTGAAGATTTCCTACAACGGTGTGTAACCCTTCAGAGGACAACACAAACAGGCTCTAACCAGAGTAGAAAAAGAAGTGGGAGGCCGCGTTGCACAACTGAGCAAGAAGATAAGTACATTAGAGTCTCTAGTTTGAGAAACAGATGCCTCACAGGTCCTCAACTGGCATCTTCATTAAATAGTACCCGCAAAACACCAGTGTCAACATCTACAGTGAAGAGGCGGCTGCGGGATTCTGGGCTTCACGGCAGAGTGGCAAAGAAAAAGCCATATCTGAGACTGGCCAATAAAAGAAAAAGATTAAGATGGGCAAAAGAACACAGACATTGGACAGAGGAAGACTGGAAAAAAGTGTTGTGGACGGATGAATCCAAGTTTGAGGTTTTTGGATCACAAAAAAGAACGCTTGTGAGACGCAGAACAAATGAAAAGATGCTGGAAGAATGCCTGACGCCATCTGTTAAGCATGGTGGAGGTAATGTGATGGTCTGGGGTTGCTTTGGTGCTGGTAAGGTGAGATTTGTACAGGGTAAAAGGGATTCTGAATAAGGAAGGCTATCACTCCATTTTGCAACGCCATGCCATACCCAGTGGACAACGCTTGATTGGAGCCAATTTCATCCTACAACAGGACAATGACCCTAAACACACCTCCAAATTGTGCAAGAACTATTTAGAGCACAAGCAGGCAGCTGGTATTCTATCGGTAATGGAGTGGCCAGCGTAGTGACCAGATCTGAACCCCATTGAGCTGTTGCGGGAGCAGCTTGACCGAATGGTACGCAAGAAGTGCCCATCCAACCAATCCAACTTGTGGGAGATGCTTCTGGAAGTGTGGGGTGCAATTTCTCCAGATTACCTCAACAAATTAACAGCTAGAATGCCAAAGGTCTGCAATGCTGTAATTGCTGCAAACGGAGGATTCTTTGATGAAAGCAAAGTTTGATGTAAAAAAAATCTTATTTCAAATACAAATCATTATTTCTAACCTTGTCAATGTCTTGACTCTATTTTCTATTCATTTCACAATGTATGGTGGTGAATAAGTGTGACTTTTCATGGAAAACACAAAATTGTTTGGGTGACCCCAAACCTTTGAACGGTAGTGTTATGTCAGAAGCTGTTTGAATATGCTTATTATTATTATTATTAATTATAATTTAGTATTATAATTTAAATAATAAGTCATTCAACTCAAAATTTAGCTATAACAAATATAGTTCAAATGGTGGTGATGCCAAAGCTGGAAGCTTGTAGTGATTTGTACCACTAGTGCAGTTATTAAGTAGCTGTTATGAACTCAGGTGTGCTGGGATAAATGATCTGGTCGGATTTTAACCGACGAGGTTTACCCGGCAGGCCATGAGAACCCCGATATAACTGCAATTAGAGTTTAAATCCTTATCCGTTATCACCAATCCAATGATAATGTCTCTGTGTTAATATCAGATGTTAACTCCGAAAGGAGGTTAGCTCTGAATTCTGAATAACCATGCAGCTGTGAATGAACACACGATTTCTATTCCACAGTTGTTGTTTATTAAACCAAAAGTAATTCCCTGTTCGACAACCTTAGAATCCTACTCACTACTCAACTAACATGCAAAATATATATGTAGAAATAAAAGAAAAACAACAATGGAATAAAATGAGAGGTAGCAAATCTTAGTTCAGCTCACGGTTGTTTAACACCACCTTCAAAACATCGGCATTTGACGTAGCAGCATTGACAGACAGAGCAGCTTTGAGAGTCCCACTGGACGCTTTGATGTCTTACAAAAGCTATTCCAGCTAAGCTACCTACAGTTCAGTCATCCGACACCCTCCCAAGATGGCGACTATGATGACGTATGCTCTGCAAATTTGCGTGATGCGTGAAGGGAGGTCCTAATGATGTCACCACGCTTACGCTAATGGGGGTGGTACCTCGGCCAGAGCGGGAGCGGCTGACCAAGCAGTTTAAACAAACTGCGAACTGAGCTCTAACAAAGGGATTGAAATGCTGATAAGCGGGAAGCAAAGATGGAAACGATGAAAGAGAGGAAAAAGATGGAAGAATTCGGAAAAAGAGTTACAGCAGGACCTGCAGCGGGGTCTTTACGAACCACAAAATCAAACACAGCCAAAGTCGCTTTCACAAACGCATGCACATACAAAGAAAATATTCAGCAAAATAAACCCAACTCCGTCTTGGAGTAAAAAGCATTTACTAAGTCCCTAACACCTGCCCAGGTACAGCTTCATCACCATAAGGCGAAAAAGAAATAAAAGGGGAGAACCCCGTTACTTTGAGGTGATTCAGGAGTGAAGTCCCGGCTTCGGGATCCGCGAGTGTCCTGGAGCTCTTGACGACCGCAGGTGCGCGGTTATAGGGAGGAGCGAGCAGCAGCGGGGACTGGATGAAGAAGCTCCTTTGTCTCTTCCTCCGGGCTTACAGTCGCTTTGTTGGCCAGACAAAGCGGGGTCCTCTTTAGATCACTGGGAGATAAGGCGGCTCTCAGTCTTTTGATCAGAGGGAATTAAAGTTACTTTTTAAAATCGACCTCCTGCGTCCGCAAAGCAGGGAATAAAGTTTGCTTCGAAAAATCTCGGTCCAGCGAGAAACTCGAGCACGTGGCGTGGGAAAGTTTGGAGTAATACAGCTGTGTGTCTTCTCAGGTTGGCGGTGTGCCAGGGAAGAAGTCAGAATGCCGTGTGCGGCTGGGTTTTATACCTTTCCCTAGCAACGTTATCTCTCCGCTCTGTTGTTAGGGCGGCGGCCATTTGTGGGCCGTGTTGCATGATGGGAGTAGGTGGCCATTTTGCCCACCTTGCATCATGGGAAATGCAGTCTGGAAATGCAGGCGGAGATGAGCGGCTGAGATCTCGCGAGAGCTGTTGCGTAAGTAAAATGGAGGTGTTCATGTAATTCAAATCAAACAAGCTAAGGTAAGAACGAACCAATAACTGAAAATAATACAAAGTTAAAGCCCAAACATTTACAACTGTCTTATTTTTTACGAGGGAACAAACTGGACGAAGAGACCGTAACGAGCCTGGAGTGCTACCTGGACGAGTGTTTTGATAGCATCGTGATGGGGAAGGCCCAGAAGCCTACGGCTGCTAGCACACCGTCACTTAAGCGCACTCGTTCTAATTCCACCAGTGCGTCATCTTCATCCACTCTGTCTCCCGACAGGAACTTCAGTGACATCTTGGAATCCATCGACAAGAAGCTTACCAGCCTTGACGCGCGTCTCGCCTTGGTAGAGGTTCTACATAAGGAGTTTCAGTCTCTGAGAGAATCGGTGGAGTTTAGCCAAGCCCAGCTAACAGCTATGGCCGCCGAGAATGACGCGCTGAGGGGGAAGGTTACGGAGCTGACCGAAGGGATTATCCAGCTTTCCGTCGAAAATAAGAAAATGAAGGAATCCATTCTGGACATACAGTCGCGAAGTATGAGAGATAATCTCGTCTTTGCAGGCATCCAGGAGCAGCAGGGAGAGATAGCAGAAGAAACGGTCCGGAACTTTCTCCAGCAGAAGCTAAAAATCCCGGTGGATCAGGTAAAAAACATCACTTTTCATCGAGTCCACCGGCTCGGAGGTAAGAAACCCGACAAAACCCGTCCTCGCCCGATTGTAGCTAAATTTGAGCATTATAAACAAAAATAATTTGTTAGAAGTTGCGGCAGGGAACTGAGAGGGACAGACTTTAGTGTTAATGATCAGTTTCCTAAGGAAATCCTAGATCGCAGGCGGGTGCTGTTCCCAATCAGGAAGAAATACATGATGGAGGGCGTTAAAGCCACCATATCGGTTGACAGACTTTATATTAATGGACAGTTGTTCAGGGATCAGAAGATCACCCCTTGGCTTTATTAGTTACACCACAGGTGGACTTAAAGCATGTTTCAATGACTTAAAATAAATAAATCAAATAAATAAATAAAAAAGACGCACAGATCGGTACACGGTGATAAATGAAATACACGCACAGCTCAAGAGCACGTTGGTATGGCTGTTGTTCACGGTTGGGTACACAAGGCACGGGCTATGGTTTATCCCTTTTCACACTCTCTTACTCTTTGCACTTTTTTATTTTTTTGTGTATTTCTATCTTATTTGTCTGCTTCTTTCCTGATCATCAGTCAATCACAAGCACATCATAAGATGCTACCTGGGTCTATGAATGACTATTTTCTCAAGGGCATGCACCTTCTAACTTCTCACTCACATCTATGGCGAATGTAAAGTTTGTGACATGGAATGTGCATGGGGCTGGCACCAGAGAGAAAAAAATGAGGATCATTAACCAGCTTACTAGATTAAAGGCAGATGTTGTCTTATTGCAAGAAACCCACAAATCAGCTACAAATGCAAGTGAGCTTAATTCACCTGAGTTCCCTAATGTGTTTGCGGCCTGCTATAACTCTAGACAGAGAGGTGTAGCAATCTTAATCCACAAAAACGTTGGTTTTAAAATATTAGATAAAACTATAGATCCTGAAATAAATGTTATAAATAGCTATCCATAACCAGAAGTTATGTATTGTCAGTATATATGGTCCAAATGTTGATGACCCCTCTTTTTTCCACCAATTCTTCCTTGCACTTTCAAAACACGGGGATTGTTCACTAATTATAGGAGGTGACTACAACTTTGGTTTAAATAACGATATAGACAGGTTGAATAAAACAGGGGCTCAGCGTAGTTGGCAGTCAGTAAGTGTAGTCAAACAATACATGAGTGATTTTGGTCTTTGCGATGCATGGCGTTCTCTTCATCCACATAGTAAAGAATACACTTTTTTCTCAAATGTTCACCATTCGTACTCTCGTCTGGACTACTTTCTAATAAGTAGCTCACTGTTGTCGGTTGTTTCAGAGACGGTAATTCATCCTATTGCTATCAGTGATCACGCTCCTGTTACTCTCACCTTAATTAATAAAAAAATAACCACACAAAACAAAAGCTGGAGATTTAATACATCACTGCTTAAAGATGAAGAATTTATAAAATTCATTAAAGAACAGTGGGCCTCATACTTAGAATACAATGATCAACCAGGTACATCGGCATCGATATTGTGGGAAGCTGGAAAAGCAGTGATGAGAGGTAAAATAATTTCTTTCTCATCTCATAAAAAGAAAAAAGAAAACAAAAAGATTCAGGAATTAGAAGAAAAACTTAAGTTATTAGAATCCTCTCAAGAAGAAGAAGGAAAGTTAGGTAAAAGGAAAGTTAGGTAAAAGTAAAATTAGAACTAAACCACTATATTGAAAAGCAAAATAGATTTCTAATACAAAGACTCCGAATAGAAAATTTTGAACATGGCAATAAGTCAGGAAGCTTTCTAGCTAATCAGCTTAAAATAAATAAGGAGAAAACTACTATATTTGCAGTTACAGATTCAACTGGTAATACAGTAAGTGAACCGGAGTGTATAAATAATACCTTCCGCGATTTCTACAAATCTTTATACACACCACAGATAAATCCATCAGAGAAGGATATTAAGCAATTTCTGGATAAAATTACACTTCCTAAATGATCAGATAACCAAAGAATGACACTGGATTCCCCGCTGACAACAGCTGAAACCCAGGAAGCTCTTAAAAGCATGCCTAATAAAAAGGCTCCAGGTCCAGATGGATTCCCCACTGAGTTTTATAAAGAGTTCTGGAATATTCTAGCCCCAACGTTCCACAGAATGTTGCAGGAAATACAGGAAAAAGGTAGATTTCCAGCTAATATGAATTCTGCCACCATCAGCCTTCTGCTCAAGCCAGACAAAGATCCTGTGTTGCCCACTAGTTATCGTCCCATATCCTTAATTAATGTGGATATTAAGATAATCTGTAAAGCTTTTGCAAAAAGATTAGACAAAGTAACTCCTCTCATAATACATCCAGATCAAACTGGTTTCATCAGAGGAAGGCAGTCATCCACAAATACACGCCGATTACTTAATTTAATTGATTATTCCTACAGTAAAAACATTAAAACCAATATATTGTCTTTAGACGCAGAAAAAGCTTTTGATAGAGTAAATTGGAAATTTTTATTCGCTACTCTTCATAAATTCGGTTTTGGCGATTTATTCATAAATTGGTTAAAAATTCTATACAATTCTCCAACAGCCTGTGTCAGAACAAATAATCAAATATCTTCCAGTTTTTGTCTACAGAGGGGCACCAGGCAAGGATGCCCTCTTTCTCCATCACTTTTTGCCATCTTTATAGAACCTCTAGCAGCAACAATCAGACAAACAAAAGCTGTAAAAGGTATAAAATGCATGAAAATAGAGCATAAGATTAGTCTGTACGCGGATGATGTATTACTTTATCTCCAGCATTCAAATAATTCTCTTTTACAAGTAATTAGAATACTAGAATCTTTCTCTAAAGTATCAGATTACTCGTTAAACTGGTCTAAATCTACGGTACTGTCAATTAATTGCTCTCTCGAAAACTCCCTAGATTTACAAATGCAATCAGGAAATATTAAATATTTAGGTATTACTGTGTCGAATAAATTAACAGATTTAATTAAACTTAACCATGCCCCACTTTTAAACAGGATAGAAGAGGACCTTGAAAGATGGAAATTGCTTCCAATCACACTTATGGGTAGGGTAGCTTCAATAAAAATGATGGTCCTACCTAGAATTAATTATTTGTTTTCAATGGTCCCCAATAAACCATCATCTGACTGGTTTAAATCTCTAGACTCTGCCATTTCTAAATTTCTTTGGAAAGATAAACCCCCACGTATTAGCTTAAAGACAATACAGAAGACTAAAGACAGGGGAGGATTAGATCTGCCTAACTTCCATAACTATTACTTAGCAAATAGGCTACAATACATCTCTAAATGGTTAAAAAATAGTCTTTTAGATGAGCCTTGGTTAGATATAGAACAGGAAATGTGCAATAATATCATGATTTCAGATCTGCCGTTTATTAGCTCAAATATAAAACGGCATACATGCTTCAAAAATATCAACATTAGTTCTACTCTGACAGCATGGTGGGAGTTCCTTAAAATGACAAAGTCATCCCTTATCCCATGCAGTCGTACACCTATCTGGAATAACCCTGATATCCTACAAAATAATAAAATGATAAACTTTACATACTGGAAGAATAAAGGTATTAAATATCTGGAACATCTACTTGACGGAACCGAGTTCATCCATTTTGCGAAACTAAATATGCAATATTGCATTAGTAAAAATAAATTCTTGGAATATGAACAACTTAAATTTATAATTAAAAATAAATATAAGCATATTAATGGTGGTTTACAAATCCCAACTAATATATTAGAGTTCCTAGATTTAACCCCCCCCCCCCAAACTACTGTCTAAATCATACAGGACACTGACTAAAATAGATGATTCGATATCTCTTCCTATAATGAAGTGGGAAAATGATTTATCAGGCACCTTTGAACAAAATTTCTGGGCTCAGACATGTCTAAGAACTTTCAAATTGACTAGAAACACCAACCTACAACTAATACAATACAAAATCCTTCACAGAGTACACTACACAGGACAAAGATTATTCAAGATGGGGTTGGCACAATCTAATATCTGCCCACACTGCATAGGAAATCATCCTGATAATTATTTTCATGCATTATGGTTATGCACACCAGTCCAGAGGTTCTGGACACAGATATGTAAGGACTTATCAAAGTGCTTGAGCTATAAAATTACACCTTCCCCATCAGTTTGCTTGCTCGGTAATTTTGAGGAAAGTCCTCTAAAAAAAGAAATAGTTTACATTACGTTTTCACTGCTTTATGTATCGCAAAGAAAACTATCCTCATGAACTGGAAAAGTAAACAAAATCTCAGTATCAATCAGTATAGAGATCTTTTGTTGGATCATATTTATCTAGAGACAGCATCTGCTTCCACATCTGATTGGTCTCTTTGGGCTCCTCTGATCAACACCATCACTTAGTGGAATAGGGGGCGGTGGGTTGCTTCCTGCAGGGCGCAGTGGCTGGATGGAGGGGTTTCTGGGGCCCTGGGGGCACTTGGAGTAGGGCGCCTGGTGGATCCGGCTCCGGGGTCTATTGCCCCCATCTGGGAGGAGCTTGGGAGGCCTACGGGTGGCCTACAGCAGCCGCTTGCGGCGCTCTTTGGGAGCTGCGTGTTGACGGACGTGGGTTACTGACCTGGTAGTTGTGCTGCCGTTGGGTGGGGCCGGGGTGGGTCTGGGGTCCCTGGGGCGCGCCGCCCTCGGGCGGGGGCCCCGGCGGGGCCTCGGGGGTTCTGGTTCCGGGGGGTGTGCCGCTTTTGGTGTGGGCCGGCGCGCGCCCGGGTGTCCGCCCCTGCACGGGGCCTCGGGTGCGCTGGGGGGCCTCGGGGCCCGTTGAGCTGGTAGGGGGGCATGGTCATTAACATCTCTGGGCAGATGCTCTTCTCCTTCATTGGATAGGCACTCTGCCAGTGGGGGGAGGGGGAAGGAGGGGGAGTAGGGACCTACCCAGCCTGGATGTCTACTGTCGAATGTATGGTGAGTTGTTTGAACGTTAGTGTTGGGGAGGGATTAAATCTACGGGTGGGGGGGGGGGGGGTGGACGTTCTGGTGGGCTTGTGTCCGGCCCCCTGTCCCGGTCCTGGTCCGTGTCGTCTTCCGGTGCGGGTTTCGCTTGGGGGGTGGGGTTTGGGGTGGCTCGAGCGGGCCGTCTGGCCAGGGTCCCCCCCTCTTATTTATTTATTATTATTATTATTATTTATTTATTTATTTAGTCTTTTTTTGGGGGGGGGAAAGCCAGTAGGCTTGGTGGGTGGGCTGGGGGGGTTGAGGTGTTGGTCCTGGTGGGTGGTTGGCTGGCAGGCCCTGCGGCCTCTCCCTGGCCCCCGGGCCACGGTGGTGCCGCTGGCGAGGCCCCCTTCTCTGGGTGGGGCGTTCGGGGAGCGGGGGTGCCTATTGGAGTCAGTAGGGGAGCTGGGTCCCTGGGATAGCTTCCCAGTCATTTGCTCCCCATCCCCGGACTCCTCCCTCTGCCTGCTCCATCACGCCTCCACACATGTAGGTCCTGGGGGAGGGGGCGTTACTGGAGGTTGCCACTTTCTGGTGACGCCCCTCTCCCCAATTTTATCATACATCTTAGACACCTTCATTTCAAACATTTTCACATCGCACACTCATGTAGGCCATGGTAGGGGGGGGTTGGGGGAAGACGTCTGGGGGGGGGCTTATGTTGTGTGAGCCTCACCTCGGACGGCTCCCTTCACCTCCTCTCCCACTTAGATATTGAGGGTTCTGGGCAGTCGCCCGGAGGGGGTGCGCTGGCAACAGCTTCCTTCCGGAGGGGGGTGGGCTGTGCCGTGCATCCCCTTCGGCGCTCCCAGTTTTTAAACGCACCTGAGAACAACATGCAACAACACAACATCTGAGCGGGCGTAGGGAGGATCGGGGTCTTCTGCACACCCCCGTTCTCCGATGGCGGCAAGGAGTCTGGGGCCTGGAGGAGGTGCGGGCCACTGTGTCCGGGGTCTTGGCGGGGGGCTGCGGTGTGTAGTCAGCGGCTTGCCAGGTCTGGGGCTGATGCCTCCGCTCCCCCCAGGAGGGGCGGGGGGCAGGGATGGCAAGGGTAAGGTGTGGGAGGGAGGGGGTTTATTAGGTATTTAGGGGGTGGGGGGTCTCTGGCTGGGTGGCTCGTGCGGGTCGTGTTGGCCCGCCCTCTTTGGGGGGCCCGGTCCGGGGGGCGTCTGGTCTGGGGCCGGGGGTCGGGCACAAGCAGTTGTATAGTCGATTTGGGGTGACCCCCCCCCCCTTTGGTCAGTGTTGGATGCGAGTGTTATGTGGGAATGTGTGTACAGCGTCTTTTTTTTTTTTTTATCTGTGTGTGGTGAGTGGGGCACAAGGGAGGGATGGTGTGAATGAGTTTTCCATTTTTTTTTTTTTTTTTTTTTCTCCTCCCCAGGTATGTGGTCCGCTCCCTCTCCCAAAAAACATCTCAAGTCTCCGCTAGGTGCGGAGCCCATCCCCCCACGTCCTGCCCTCCTCCACTTCGTTGGCGGGCTCCTTGGCCCTCTGGCGAATTGGTTGGCTTCGGGTTTGGGGCGGGTTCCCGGGCGTGCGCCGGCCCACTCCCGGCGGCCTCTTCGCGGGGCCTGCCCCCCCGGGGGGCGCCCCTGGGGCCTCTGGCCTGGGGCCTCTGGCCCCCAGGGCCCATGGCCGGGACCACTCCAGCGGGGCTGGCTGCCGGCGGAGCCCACGGGCTCGTCCCCGCGGCTCTTGAGGGCGTCGGCATTGCGGTGGCTGGGGGATTTCCTCAGGGTCGTCTCTGCTCCTTCCTTGGGGGGGGGGGGGGGGTTGCAGATATCCTGTGTCGGCCCCTCCTGGGCGACCTGCATTAGGGACCCCTTTGGGAGTCCGGGGTTATGGGTCCCCTGACTCCTGCCTCTGTGCTCGGGGAAGGCGGGCCTTTGGTTCTCCACAACCACTATCAAGCTATTTCCTTTTGGAAAATTTTCACCTAAACTAGTGCACTCTCACAAACTCCCACAGGTGCTGGGTCCCAGGTATTAAGTGTTCACTTATATACAGTAATCTTATAATTTATTTATTTATGTTCTTTCACTTTCTTTTTTCAAGTATCACATTACACATGTCATCTTACATAATAATATATATGATTTAGCAATGGCATCTAGGTGTTATTCGATTGTATTTGTTGCTTTATGTCTGTTGGTTGTGCTGTTCTTTTTGTGTCTCTCTTTCCAGGTGACGGAAAGAGAGATGCAACCAAGTTTTTTTTTTTAAAACCCTTGGTTTTATTTTTGACCAAGACATGTCATTTAAATCCCATATTAAACAGGTTTCCAGAGTTTCCTTTTTTCACCTCCGGAATATTGCCAAAATTAGAAATATTCTGTCCAGGGTGATGCTGAAAAGCTAGTCCATGCATTTGTCACTTCAAGGCTGGACTATTGTAATTATTTACTATCAGGAAGTCCACAAAATGTAGTTCAAAGCCTTCAGCTAATCCAAAATGCTGCAGCAAGAGTTCTGATGAAAATAAACAAGAGGGATCATATTTCTCCAAATTTAGCTTTTCTTCACTGGCTTCCTGTTAAATCAAGAATAGAATTTAAAATTCTCCTTCTCACACATAAAGCCCTTAATAATCAAGCTCCATCATATATCAGAGATCTGATTACCCCATATGTTCCTAACAGAGCACTTCACTCTCAGACTGCAGGTCTATTGGTGGTTCCTAGAGTCTCTTAAAGTAGAATGGGAGGCAGATCTTTTAGTTATCAGGCTCCTCTCCTGTGGAACCAACTCCCAGTTTTGGTCCGTGAAGCAGACACCCTGTCTACTTTTAAGACCAGGCCTAAAACTTCCTTTTTGACAAAGCTTATAGTTAGAGTGGCTTATGTTACCCTGAGCTATCTCTACAGTTATGCTGCTATAGGTTTAGGCTGCTGGAGGACATCAGGGTCTATTTCTCTCACTCTGCTGAGTTCTCCTACTGTTCTCCAATTTGCATTGCTTGAAATTCAGCTTTTAACTTTTTGGTCTCTGTCATTTTTTTTTTCTTCATAGTAGGTACACCGTTCTGTTAGCTGTGACATCATCCAGGGAAGACAGATTACCCGCTATTACCATATAACTTAAAAAGATTCCTGGATCAATGTGTGCTTCTGTGCTTTTTTTGTCTCTCTTATTGTATCTCTGCTCTGTTTTCTCTAACCCCAAGTCGGTTGAGGCAGATGACTGTTCAAACTGATCCTGGTTCTGCTGGAGGTTTTTCCTTACCGTTAAAGGGGAGTTTTCCTTTCCACTGAAGCACTGAACATGCTTGCTCAGTATGAGGGATTGCTGCAAAGCCATGGACAATGCAGATGGCTATGGAGCCAGAAGGGTCTCGATATTCACAAATACACATATGTGATTCATACATGCACAGGACAAGATCCGCGCATGCACAGCTCGATTCATGCAAGCACAAAAACATTCACAAATGCACAAAAAAATCCACGCACATACAGGACAAGATCCACACATTTACAGCTCTGGTCTTTAAACTTCACTGCATGTGTGTGTGGATTTTTGAGACTGTCCTGCCGTCTCAGGATTCACACAAGCATTTTTTTAAACAGAGAATGGTTTGCAACCAAGCAGAAGCCTCCCTTGTATAAGCCAATCACAGGAAAGTACTCCACGTGGGGTGACTTACTCATAAGCCAATCACATTCAACCTGTTCAGGAAGCGTGTACTATGAGCACAATGCCCTTTCAGACCGCAGCCCGGATTCTGACAACGTCAGTGGAGCGGTAGGCAAAACATATAACTTGATATGCTTAGCTTGTTGTCTGCTTGGTATGATAATTTGTTTTATTATTAATTTTAATTGGTTTATTAGTGCAACAGCAGCGTAATTCCTAAGGGATACAGAGAAAGAGATAGCTTCATGTCAGGTTTCAGCGGGCAGCAGCCGTTTTTCTCCCTCTCTCTACGCAGGTGGTTCCTCATGAGCGGAGGCTCTGAAGTGAAAGCACGTATCGTTCCTACTCTTGTCCTCCAGCGGCAGGTGCTGCCGTGGGGCGCCTCCCCCGTCCCAACCCCGTTCTCCCGCAGGAGTCCCTCTTCGCGCTGCAGGCAGAACCGCAGCATGTTTACCCTCAGCGTCCAGACTGCAAATGAAGCGCGCATGCGCAGGGATTGACGGCGCAGGTTGATCATGCAGTGCCGCCCAGCCCTGGTTTACATTCAGTGCGGGAGCGAGCGGGATGTAAATGTAAAATGTTATTTGGTCTAAAATAAATAACTGAATTTGAAGTGTTTTATCTTAAATAAATAACAGCATTTGATTCACACAGCCACATGTTCATGTTTTACCGTGATTTGTAGGCGCCTTAGTGGACCACAAGGGAAAAAAGTAAAATAAAAAGTTGAAAAAAACATAAAAAAAAATTGCAACTCCGCCATAGTGTCTCTTTATGGTTCATTTTGCCGGTCCAAAGCCAGGGTAAAGGAGGAGGGTTAGTATTGTAATAAAATAAACATTAATTAAAAAAATAAAATAAATTAAAAAAATAAAAATAAATAAATAAACAGTAATGGACAGAAAAAAGTAGCTCTATATATTCTGAGTGTTTTTACTCACTTTGTCTCTCTCTAACAACGTTATTTCTCCCACACCGTCAATAACATGCAGATTATGCAAATTAGGCGATGACGTCATTCAGCGACTTCTAGCGACTTTTAGCACAGCCAATAGCTACTTTCCTTACTGAGGAGTTGGCAACACTGGCCCAGTTTAGCTGCTATACCTGCTTTGTTTTGGAAGAACTTCCAGAAGATTCCTAAGAAGACGCGCAGCAGCGCTGGGCTGACACAGCTCGCGCTGCTGCTGGTGTGAGCGGCTTACGTGATGAAACAAGTTGGTTGCGTTACCAGACTTTGTTTTTACCGGTTTCTTGCAAGTTTTACAAATCACTGTGGTTTATTTCTGTCAGACTGGCGAACTAGTAAAACCCCGTTTTGGGACCATTTCCTCCGCCGCTACTTGCTGCGACATATTCACATGCTCTGTGTTGTGGTTTGAGAGGGCGGCACTTTGTGCTCCTTTAAGAAAATAATTCTTAGTGCTACACTATCAGAAAGGACACATTGAAAGAATAAAGGAGCATTAAATCAAAAACTAAAGGCGCGGCCACACCAAATGTGAATGTGGCAGTTTGAGTGACAGATTTACACTTTATACCTATGTACAGTACAACACCTGTGCAATGTGACACAACGCAAAGCAAGGCAACATGCGTGTTTCTAGCAACGCAAAAGGCATCATTTTGGTGTTTAAAGCGAAGTCAGAGCCACACAACACCTGCTATGGATGTCAAGCGATGGTTGCTGGAGTTGGAAAATCTGAACTTTTATGTCTTGGCGCGTCACAACAACCAATGAGGAACTGGATGTGGATGTGGCTGTGACGTGGTGTGAATTACTGCGGCAGAGACGAAGCAATTTTCATTCAACATGGAAGACAAGCTGATAGTGGCGGTCTGTGTTCGGCCTGAGTTGTATGACTC
This sequence comes from Fundulus diaphanus, assembly GCA_037039145.1. Classification (NCBI taxonomy): domain Eukaryota; kingdom Metazoa; phylum Chordata; class Actinopteri; order Cyprinodontiformes; family Fundulidae; genus Fundulus; species Fundulus diaphanus. The sequence goes on along the minus strand of CM073121.1, from coordinate 12,408,956 downwards.
AACCAATTATTACTACCAAGACAAGTCCAGAAAAGACCAAGCCTGGACAAGACTGAATGAGGAGACTGGAGTGGCAGTTAAGTGAAAGCATCACTAGATAGCACCATTGTACTGCTGTATTTCTGACTTGTTGCCCACTGTGCAATTTCTGTTGCCTGCCATGCGACCTGCCACCAATATGTCAGGCCACTGACAGCAAGCAAAAGTGGTAACATTGAGGCGGCATTTATATTTGGTGTGAACACACCTTAACAGACTTAAAAACAGTTTATTTCCCAAAGCTGTAAGGGCTATCGTCCCCTGCTGAAAATCAACAGACCATGAGCCCGGTTCATAATCTTTTACATGTTACAAACACACTATTGGTTCCACAGGTTTCTGATTTGATGAGAATAATTTATACCAGTGGTTCCCAAAGTGGGGGTCAGGACCCCCCAGTGGGACACGTGACACTTCTTGGGGGTCGTGAGATGATTTGATGCTGATGTGCTTAAAAGATTTAGTTTTAATTATTTAAAATTTTAATGATTTAAAAATGCTCAACATTCCTCATTTTAACGCGGGGGGAAGGATGCCCTCTTTTGTCAGAGTTCTTGTAAAAGTATTACTTTATTCTCATAATTTTATCTCTTTATTCTCATAATATGTCATTATTCTTAGAATTTCCCCAAAAAATATCCCACCCGCCAAAAGGGGGCCACCAGTCTCTGGCACTGTTATTATGGGGGTCGCAGACTGAAAAACTTGGGAACCCCTGATTTATACTGTCTCACTAGCTAATGAGTATTTGCACACTTCAATCTCTCATGCAAATTGCACAACTCTATAACTAAATTTATTGCACAGTATTTTAGTCTGCTGTCTGACCTTTCGACTTGAAAATTAGTCTTAAGCCCCTCAGGGAGTGTTGTTGTTGGCCAGTACAATCAACATTTTCTTTATTTAAAAAAAATGAAAGCTCATGTCTTGTTGTGTCTACGTGTTATGTGTAACTATGTGCATCCTGAGCCGGTGTCTGCCTCAACAAAAAGATCATTATAGTAACATAATGACAATAAAGCTTCTTGATTCTTAAAAATAATAATTCAGCAACAGTGGAGGGTTTTCAAAGATGAATGGCTAGCTTCAAGTCTCAGCCAAGTACCTTATGAAAACACACCCATGTCCTGAAGACACTAAACATCCCCCGGCTATCTCACTACCATCAAGTTTTACAGTAAGTATGATGCTTTTTTGGCACAAAAATAACACATGCTGTGTTATTTTTGTGCCAGATGTAACAGGATGTACACATTTGAAAGAAATCACTTTTGTCTCAACAGTTGACAAGATTTCCCCAAAAGTCTCAATTTGCAATGGGTAATGCTGGTGAACGCGATATTCAGCCAGACAGAGTTATGTTTTTAAAAGGTTTATTGTAGGGGCTGAGTAATGGCAGGTGAGGCAGTCAAGAAGGACCAGACTTGACCAGATGCAGGTAGTGACAGGTCAGACCAGTGAAGAAGGCAGGGGCTGATCAGAACAGGCAATGTGGACCTAGGAACCACCAGAGCGAGCAGAGCAAGTGGCTCCAACTCACGGGAAAACTGGCACACTTGTGCAGCACGCAGATACAGGCAACTTTGAACAGAAGAGTCCAGCTGACTAAGCACACAGGAACCGGTAGAGGCAGGGCACATCACAAAGAACACCATAAACTAAGATGAGATCAGATCAGATGTTCTGGCAGTGAGTGGATAACTGAGGCAGGTATATGTAGGCAGGTGAACAGGTGAGCTGAGTTGACTGTAATTAGTGGCAGCAGGTGGAGCTGATCTAGAGCAGAGTGGTGGCTGGAGGGACACTGAGGGGATTGGATGATGACTTAGAGGTGAAGGCTGATTAAGAAAAGTTCAGAAAAGTCCAAAGCAAAACAAACAAAAACCTAAATCATGACATCAGTATGGTCAGGCTGTATTTCCCCAGTTGTGAGGCGGGCCTTTGTCTTTTTTCCTTCTATTGTGGCCAGCTAAAACATTCTGGGTTATTTTGTGACCTTCTGGATGAGCTATTGATGTGCTGTTGTGGTATTTTCTGTTGGCTGGCCACTCCTGAGAAAGTTCAATGAAGTTTCATGCTTCCTTTAGTTGTAAATAATAATAATAATAATAATGTTTGGTTCACTAAATAGCCAAAACCTTAAAAAGGGCTTGATGAATCTTTTCTGTCTGACAGATATCCATGACTTTTTCTCATCTTTTTTCCCTTTTTCTTTAGATGCAGGCATGACTTAATACCTTTTGAATTGTTTTAATATACTTGATGTTGTCAAGTTCTATTTGATTATGTTTGATTAAATGTCTGACATTAATCGAGGCTCGATGTGGCTAATGAAACTGAACTGAACTCAGCATTTGTAGCTTCCCACAATTCATGATTTAACAAGGAAAGGCTAGGGGTATGCAGAGTAGACTTGAGTCAGGAGATCTGAGTGGTCTGGAAGATTGATACACTGATAACAAGTCTGCAATCTAGTTTGGAGCTAAGCCATTCAGTGATTTCTAAACTAACAGAAATATTTTAAAGTGAAGGACAGAGGGACATCAGGTGAGGGGGAGGGAGGAGCAGTTGCAGTGGTAGGTCTGCCATAAGGGAAAAGTAGTGAAGTAAGAGAAGAAGGAACAGCATCAGCAAGAGAGGTTGTGGGTAATGGTAGGGCTGTAGCAGTAGGTGCTGGACAGGTCCCAGTGGTCACTAAGTCAAATCTATTAAAAAACATGTTGAACTTGTTGGCCATGTCCAGGCACCCACCACAGACCGGCTATTATTCTGCTTATAGCCCATGATGGTGTTCATTCTCCTTTCTCTAATGTCTTTGTGCTGCAGCTCCTTCTCCACCTTCCTCTTGTAGTCCAGCTTGGCCCATTTCAGGCTCCTTTTTAGCTCTTTTATGCTGTTCCCTGTACCTGAAAGCTGCCTTTTTCTGATTAAGGAGGTTCTTGATGTCACAGGTGATCCAAGTTTGGTTACTGGGAAAGCAGCTCACAGCTCTCACTGGAGCAACAACATCTCTGCAGAAGGTTAGGTAGCTGGTGAAGCTGTCCATTTTCCTATCAATGTCTGTGTCCCCCAATTTCCCTCTGTGTCCAGCAGTAAAACCCAGTATGTTCACCCAAAAGAAGGAACTGTCATATACCTCATATTCTACTACAGTGGCGGGTTCTAGAAATATGTTTTACAGTACCGCTCTTTCAGTGTATTTTATTGAAGCAATTAATTTGCTCATATTTTTGTCTATTTGACTTTATTATCATCACATCATAGTTTAGCTTCTCATTATTTATTTCCTTCTTATTTAGATCATATGTCAATACAAATTTGCTTCTATGTACCAATAATGACAGGCCAAGTGTAAACAGTACCTGTGGGTGTTACATGGCAACAACCTAATAACTTCTCCCAGCTCAACGCCTCCACTCCACCTGGGTTTGTTTACCACTCTCTTCCTCGTGGCTCCGGCCGCGGGGGAGGTCTCGCACTACTCCATCGCGAGAAGTGGAAGATGTTGCCAGTTTCCACTCCAGTTTTCCGCTCTATGGAATGCTCTGCATTTGAACTGCCTGGTCCCACACCGATATTTATTGCCATAGTCTATCATCCCCCCCAAACCACACAGTGACTTTTTAAATGAATTCTCCATACTACTCACCCACCTGACCACTCTTTCTCCTAATGTCATTCTCCTAGGTGATTTCAATATTCATATGGACAATATAATCACTCACCAGAGACTTTACCTCCTGCCTAGATAGTTCTGGATTTCATCAGTATGTTGATTTCCCCACCCACATAAAAGGATATTCGCTGGATGTGATTTGCTGCTCCGGTTTAATCCCCTCCAACTGTTCTGCTGATGATGTTCATATTTCTGATCACTTTCTTCTGTCCTTCAATGTCTCCCTGTCTCTCTCCATAATCAAGCCAGTCCACCAGATTTCTTTCCGCAATATTAAGAACATAAACACAGACATTTTATCCTCCCACATTGACAATATCCCAATCCCTGCTCTTTCCTCTCCGGACCACCTTGTCACCCACTACAACTCTGGACTTTCCACCATTCTCAATTCCCTTGCCCCTCTCAAAACCCGGTCTGTGTCCTTTTCCCGCTCTGCCCCTTGGTTTACTCCTGAGCTCCGCCTCATGAAAGCCAAAAGCTGGCAACTTGAACGCCTCCATAAAAAAACTGGTCTCTCCATACACAAAGAAATGCATAAAACTCATCTTCTTCACTGTTCAAACTTAATAGCCATAACTAAATCTAACTACTATTCTGACCTTATCTGCTCCAACGACGGAAACTCTAAGTCTCTCTTCTCAATAATGCACAAGATTTTTGACCCCCCTGATTCCCTGCCTTCTCACATGTATTCAAGTCAGACTTGTAATTCATTAATAATATTTTCTAATAAAAAAATCAGCTCCATTCACCAGCAACTACATATTGCCATTGCCTCCCCCTTCCCCTCTGCCCCTCCCCCGTAGCCAGTCATTCTCCTGCTTCCTACTGCCCACTTCTTCCGAAATTTCTGATCTCATCCGTAAATCCAAGTCCTCTACCTGTTCTCTTGACCCCCTCCCCACAGCTCTGGTCAAAACCTGTCTCATCTCCCTCCTCCCCTTCATTACTTCCATTATTCATTCCTCTCTCTCCTCTGGTATTGTCCCCTCACTTTTCAAAACTGCATCTGTCTCCCCGATTCTGAAAAAACCTGGTTCTGATCCCACTAACTTTAATAATCTTCGTCCCATCTCAAATCTTCCTTTTATTTCTAAAATACTAGAAAGAATAGTGTCTGCTCAACTACACGCCTTTCTTACCCTCAACAGTCTTTATGAGCTTTTCCAGTCTGGTTTTCGCCCCACCCATAGTACTGAAACCGCCCTAATAAAAATCACAAACGATCTTCTCATAGCTGCTGATTCTGGACTCCTATCCATCCTCATCCTCCTCGATCTTATTGCGGCTTTTGATACCATTTCTCACCCCATTCTCCTCAATAGATTATCCTCTCTTGGCATCTCTCACACCCCTCTTGACTGGTTCCGCTCTTATCTCTCCGACCGCACTCAGTTTATTCAACTCAAATCTTTCACATCGCACCCTTCCCCTTTTACTACTGGTGTCCCTCAAGGCTCAGTTCTTGGCCCCCTTCATTACCTACCTCCTTCCCCTTGGCAGTATTTTTCGCAAATTCAACATTCATTTTCACTGTTACGCGGATGACACCCAGCTTTATTTATCCAGTAAATCCACTTCCTCACTCCCCCCTTGTCCCTTACTAACTGCTTACTTGAAATTAAAGACTGGTTCACCTCAAACTTCCTTAAACTAAACAGTGATAAAACCGAACTCCTCCTTGTCGCCACCAAATCCACCCTATCCAAAATTAATAGTTTCTCACTACCCATTGACAACTCCTTGGTCTCCCCCTCCCATCAGGTCAAGAGTCTGGGTGTCATCCTCGACTCCTCCCTATCCTTTCAGTCACACATAAATAACATTACCCGGTCTGCATACTTCCACCTTCGCAACATTAACCGTCTCCGTTCCTCCCTCACCACGTGCACTGCCTCTGTCCTTATCCACAGCCTCATCACCTCCCGTCTTGATTATTGTAATTCTCTTCTTTTCGGCCTCCCTCATAAATCCCTCCATAAACTCCAACTTATTGAGAACTCAGCAGCTCGTGCCATCACCAGAACCCCCTCTTTTCATCATATTACCCCTGTCCTTCACCAACTCCATTGGCTCCCAGTTCAATTCAGAATACAATTTAAAATCCTTTTATATACTTTCAAAGCCATCCATAACCTTGGTCCTCCATATCTGTCAGACCTCCTTCACATTGCCACCTCCTCCCGCTCCCTTAGATCGTCCTCCACCATCCACCTCAGTGTACCCCCAGATCGACTTGTCACCATGGGGAGCAGAGCCTTCAGCTGCTCTGCTCCCCAGCTCTGGAACTCCCTCCCTCCTGACCTCCGCAGTATTGACTCTCTCCCCTTATTCAAAACCAGACTCAAAACCCACCTGTTCCAGCTCGCTTATTTGTAAATAAACTGCTCTTGTCCCTCCCCATAACTGTTTTTATGTTCCTGTATTTGTATTTTTGTATTTTCATTTTTATTCTCTGTAAAGTGACCTTGAGTGTCCAGAAAGGCGCTGTTAAATAAAATGTATATTATTATTAAGAGAAGCAGACCAGAAATAGAACATAACACAAGATCATATACCTATCCTGTCACGATTTGGGTTTTGTCTTGGTTTATGTTATCAGATTTATTAGTTAAGTTTCTGCTTTTGGGGTCTTGTTTGGTTTTGATTTAGACATGTTGTTCTGTTTAGGTTACCTGTTTTCCACCTGTCACTTTATCAGCTCTGTTTGGTCTCCCCTCAGCAATCTGTCAGCTTTCTTGCCTTGATTAGATCCACCTGCTCACTTATAATTAGTCTTCACTCCTGTTCACCTGCTCACTCCCCTATATAGTCCTGCCACAAACCTCTGCAATCTGCCAGATCATTAACAAGCCCACGGTGAGTTTTGTTCCAGCGTTCCTTTATTGATTGACCTGTTGATGCTAACCCGAGAGCCTTTTTGATTCTGAGCCAGCCTGTTCCCTGATCTGTTTTTCCTGCCCTGTCTGACTGATTTACCGGTTTACCGACTAGTTTCTGTCCCATGGTTATCCGAGCTTGCTTTGCCCTGTTTGTACCTCTGCCTATTTTGGACTGCCTTTTGTGTACCGGATTTTGGACTGCCATTTTGACCATTGAGCCTTGCCTGTCCCAGTTTTATTATTAAATACTGTTTTTTGCCTTCACCTCACTTGTTTGGCTTGAATACTGGGTTTGCCTGATTCACGTTCGTAACAGAATGATCTGGCCCCCCTAAAACCTATCGCCAAACAAGTTCTTAGAGGTTTTTTTTTTTCCCCTCCACACGCTATGGCTTGGGAGGGTTCCAGATTGGCGTTCTGTCCCCCTGGTATCGGTCCCAGACGCCATCTCTCCAGCAGCCGCAGCAGCAGTAACCCGCTGCCTGCTCCGAGTTTACGATTGGGAGGGCTCTTTGTCACAAATTCAGATTCTGCTCAGAACAGAAGGGATCACTCACCCAGCGACACCGCTGTCGGCTCTGCCCATGGGTTTTGTCCGGACCCGGCTTTGTTTGTGGAGGTCGAAGCGGAGGTGGTGCGGGATCTTCGCCCGGATCTTTTTCTCTCTCTCCCTCCAGAGGAGGAGATGCAGGGAACGCTGTGGGCTCCGCCGATCCCAGCTCTACCGACAGAATCAAACCTCCAGCAAGTCCTGCCGTCCCGCCGTCGGAGGAGGGGACGGAAACCTGTGGGTCGCTCCCTCACCCGTTCTGTTCGGCCGACAGGCGAGTCAGTACCGCGCCCGTCCGTTGCCACTTCCTGCCCAGTGGATCGGAGTCCGGTGCTCCCCAGAGCTGAGCAGCCCACAGCGCCTCCTGGTGGCGTCCGTGATGCTGAGGATCTGGCTCTGGAGGACCAGTTAAGAGCTTTTGCCCCTATTATTAAAGACCTTAGGGAGGCTCTTTTCAGCCAGTATTCAGAGGAGCTGGAGGCTAAATTAAAGGAGGTCGAGGGGCACTATAGAGCGGCTCTCCAGGGTTTCTATAGTGGACTCAATCCTGTCCCCAAGGGTCCAGCCGACGCCTCGGCACCTGCACCTGTCCCAGAGGACCCGCCCCCTACCTCAGCTCCAGTGCCGACCTCCGGCAGCTATAAAGCAGCACTGTCTGCGCAGCCGGTCCAAGAAGCTGCAACCCCGGAGGGTCCGCAGCCGGCCCAAGACGCTGCAACCCAGGAGGGTCCGCAGCCGGCCCAAGACGCTGCAACCCCGGAGGGTCCGCAGCCGGCCCAAGACGCTGCAACCCCGGAGGGTCCACAGCCGGCCCAAGACGCTGCAACCCCGGAGGCTTCGCAGCCGGTCCAAGACGCTGCAACCCCGGAGGCTCCGCAGCCGGCCCAAGACGCTGCAACCCCGGAGGCTCCGCAGCCGGCCCAAGACGCTGCGACCCAGGAGGGTCCGCAGCCGGCCCAAGACGCTGCAACCCAGGTGGGTCCGCAGCCGGCCCGAGACGCTGCAACCCAGGAGGGTCCGCAGCCGGCCCGAGACGCTGCAACCCAGGAGGGTCCACAGCCGGCCCGAGACGCTGCAACCCAGGAGGGTCCGCAGTCGGCCCGCGACGTGGGAACCCAGGAGGCTCCGCCGCCAGTCTGCGACGTGGGAACCCAGGAGGGTCCGCCGCCAGTCTGCGACGTGGGAACCCAGGAGGGTCCGCCGCCAGTCTGCGACGTGGGAACCCAGGAGGGTCCGCCGCCAGTCTGCGACGTGGGAACCCAGGAGGGTCTACCACTGGTCCACGATGAGGGGGTTCAGACGAGCCCTTTTTCAGGCCGCAACTCGGGGGCTCATCGGAACACTGGGCGCCGTGGCCCTCGCCCAGACGACAAGCGGCGCCGTGGCCCTCGCCCAGACGACAAGCGGCGCCGTGGCCCTCGCCCAGACGACAAGCGGCGCCGTGGCCCTCGCCCAGACGACAAGCGGCGCCGTGGCCCTCGCCCAGACGACAAGCGGCGTCGTGGCCCTCGCCCAGACGACAAGCGGCGTCGTGGCCCTCGCCCAGACGACAAGCGGCGTCGTGGCCCTCGCCCAGACGACAAGCGGCGTCGCGGCCCTCATCCAAACGACAAGCTCCGTCGGGGGTCTCGCCGAGAAGACAAGCACCCAGAGCCCCATGGAGGCTTAGAGGTCCCTGGACCTTTTCTGAAGCTCTTACCCCCTCATCTTTGGCTTGACAGCCAATTTCCCAAGTGGCTGACCAAGCTCTCTTTGTCGGAGGTTCTGGAAGGGTTACTGCTGAGGTTCTGGGTGTTAAAGGGTCTGGGAGCATCTGAAGTCTGTAGCCCGGGGCCTCCTGAACCTGAAGTCTGTAGTCCGGGGCCTCCTGAACCTGAAGCCTGTAGCCCGGGGCCTCCTGAACCGGAAGCCTGTAGCAAGGCCCCGTCTGAACCTGAAGCCTGTAGCAAGGCCCCGTCTGAACCTGAAGCCTGTAGCCAGGCCCCGTCTGAACCTGAAGCCTGTAGCCAGGCCCCGTCTGAACCTGAAGCCTGTAGCCAGGCCCCGTCTGAACCTGAAGCCTGTAGCCAGGCCCCGTCTGAACCTGAAGCCTGTAGCCAGGCCCCGTCTGAACCTGAAGCCTGTAGCCAGGCCCCGTCTGAACCTGAAGCCTGTAGCCAGGCCCCGTCTGAACCTGAAGCCTGTAGCCAGGCCCCGTCTGAACCTGAAGCCTGTAGCCAGGGGCCGTCTGAACCTGAAGCCTGTAGCCAGGGGCCGTCTGAACCTGAAGCCTGTAGCCAGGGGCCGTCTGAACCTGAAGCCTGTAGCCAGGGGCCGTCTGAACCTGAAGCCAGTAGCCAGGGGCCGTCTGAACCTGAAGCCTGTAGCCAGGGGCCGTCTGAACCTGAAGCCAGTAGCCAGGGGCCGTCTGAACCTGAAGCCAGTAGCCAGGGGCCGTCTGAACCTGAAGCCAGTAGCCAGGGGCCGTCTGAACCTGAAGCCAGTAGCCAGGGGCCGTCTGAACCTGAAGCCTGTAGCCAGGCTCCTCCTGAACTCTGTAGCCAGGCTCCTCCTGAACTCTGTAGCCAGGCTCCTCCTGAACTCTGTAGCCAGGCTCCTCCTGAACTCTGTAGCCAGGCTCCTCCTGAACTCTGTAGCCAGGCTCCTCCTGAACTCTGTAGCCAGGCTCCTCCTGAACTCTGTAGCCAGGCTCCTCCTGAACTCGGTAGCCAGACGCCTCCTGAACTCTTTAGCCAGGCGTCTCTTCTAGCTCTTAGTCCGGCGCCAGGTTCTGTTCTCTCTCTCTCCAGGCGTCGGTTCCTGAGGGTCCTGTTCTGCCGACGGTCCCCGAGGTTGCTGCTCTGCCGCCGGTCTCCGAGAGACCTGCTCCGCCGCCGGCCTATGAGAGACCTGCTCCGCCGCCGGCCTATGAGAGACCTGCTCCGCTGCCGGCCTATGAGAGACCTGCTCCGCTGCCGGCCTATGAGAGACCTGCTCCGCCGCCGGCCTATGAGAGACCTGCTCCGCCACCGGCCGCCGGACATCTTTGCTAACCGGGGCCGTCCTACAGGACACCCGCCGGATTACCTGTCTCACAGGGGTCGTCCGCCGGGACGTCCGCCGGAGAACCTGACACGCCTAGGACGTCCGCCGGAGAACCTGACATGCCTAGGACGTCCGCCGGAGAACCTGACACGCCTAGGACGTCCGCCGGAGAACCTGACACGCCTAGGACGTCCGCCGGAGAACCTGACACGCCGAGGACGTCCGCCGGAGAACCTGACACGCCGAGGACGTCCGCCGGAGAACCTGACACGCCGAGGACGTCCGCCGGAGAACCTGACACGCCGAGGACGTCCGCCGGAGAACCTGACACGCCGAGGACGTCCGCCGGAGAACCTGACACGCCGAGGACGTCCGCCGGAGAACCTGACACGCCGAGGACGTCCGCCGGAGAACCTGACACGCCGAGGCCGTCCTTCGGGACGCCCGCCGGAGAACCTGACTCGTCGAGGCCGTCCTCCTGGACGCCCGCCTGAGAACCCGACTCGTCGAGGCCGTCCTCCTGGACGCCCGCCGGAGAACCCGACTCGTCGAGGCCGTCCTCCTGGACGCCCGCCGGAGAACCCGACTCGTCGAGGCCGTCCTCCTGGACGCCCGCCGGAGAACCCGACTCGTCGAGGCCGTCCTCCTGGACGCCCGCCGGAGAACCCGACTCGTCGAGGCCGTCCTCCTGGACGCCCGCCGGAGAACCCGACTCGTCGAGGCCGTCCTCCTGGACGCCCGCCGGAGAACCCGACTCGTCGAGGCCGTCCTTCTGGACGCCCGCCGGAGATCTTGACTTGTCAGGATCATCCTCCGGGATACCCGTCAGACTTTATTTATGTTATTTTAGTTCGCCCTGTCGGGTTGTTTTTGGTTTGGATTGTGTTTCTTTTTCCTGTTTCTGGCCCTCCATCCTGTACCTCCCTCCACCCACCCGGGCTAGTCTGTTTTGTTTCTGAGGCCGTCTGGAATCCGGCCTTGAGGAGGGGGTTCTGTCACGATTTGGGTTTTGTCTTGGTTTATGTTATCAGATTTATTAGTTAAGTTTCTGCTTTTGGGGTCTTGTTTGGTTTTGATTTAGACATGTTGTTCTGTTTAGGTTACCTGTTTTCCACCTGTCACTTTATCAGCTCTGTTTGGTCTCCCCTCAGCAATCTGTCAGCTTTCTTGCCTTGATTAGATCCACCTGCTCACTTATAATTAGTCTTCACTCCTGTTCACCTGCTCACTCCCCTATATAGTCCTGCCACAAACCTCTGCAATCTGCCAGATCATTAACAAGCCCACGGTGAGTTTTGTTCCAGCGTTCCTTTATTGATTGACCTGTTGATGCTAACCCGAGAGCCTTTTTGATTCTGAGCCAGCCTGTTCCCTGATCTGTTTTTCCTGCCCTGTCTGACTGATTTACCGGTTTACCGACTAGTTTCTGTCCCATGGTTATCCGAGCTTGCTTTGCCCTGTTTGTACCTCTGCCTATTTTGGACTGCCTTTTGTGTACCGGATTTTGGACTGCCATTTTGACCATTGAGCCTTGCCTGTCCCAGTTTTATTATTAAATACTGTTTTTTGCCTTCACCTCACTTGTTTGGCTTGAATACTGGGTTTGCCTGATTCACGTTCGTAACATATCCTGCGAAAATAGAAATTCAATTTCACAGCAAAAGACCGTTGAGGAAACAGCATTGGCTGTCAGTTGTGTATGTGTTGTTCCAATTTGAAACAGAAGGCCCCCGTTTCAGAAAGAATGGCTGATCCACCCTGAGTAGAAAACAGCTACTCTGAGTAGTTCTACCTCACTGTCATACTCGGCGTAGAACAGGTGATATCAATCAGGTAACATCTCAGCATTCTATGAACCCTGAGTTAAGGCGAGAGCCAGAGCATGAAAGAAGCCCTCATCAATGGAACGCAGATAACATGATTCACCATAGCAACAGCAGGAAATAGGAAGCCTCGAAGTGTGAATTTCCTGTGAATGGAATTAGGAATCTTTAATGAAGGTATATGGAGAATATTAAACCATAACTAACAAAAAAAAACAAAAAAAACATTGCTGCTGGAAAAGTCAATGCATGACTGTTTTCAGTGTTGTTTGATGAAGAATTAAAGCTGTATTCTTACACTACACTCATTCAACACCGAAAAAAAGGTGGGGGGGTCAATGATTATGTATCTATGGGATTGTAAACATATTTTTTTATTATTATTATCAAACACTCCATGAATGTTAATTTTCAACAGTTGAAATAAAGTTGCCAGGTTTAACAGTCTCCTCTTCTCCTCTCCCTCACCCCCCTCTGTCGGCAACAACAGCCCTAACGCTCTCTGACTCCGGTCACTACATTAACGTTTAAACACGCCATCAAAGCAAGATACAGATACACCAAAAAAAAAAGAATAAAAAGTGCAGGAATTTTAACTCACCACAACACTAAATCAATGGGAGCCCTGAGCTTGTTTCTCTGCAACGAGATGGTCCCATCTGGGGGTAATGTCTTCAGAAAGTTCATCAAGTGACATTTAACTTTTCTGGCCCTGGTTGCTTCAAATTGCGTTTGACTTCCCCATTTAGTAGCTAGAGCGAGAGTGGCAGACTTAGCCTCAGCAAATTGCTTCCTAAACTCCATTAAAACGTTGATGCCGTTTTGCAGAAGAGTAGATGCTTTCAGAATATCCGCGTCTTTAGCTTGCAGGAGCTGTGAGGCAGCGTTTATGCACTCAAGAATCTTGGTTTGCATGTTGACCAAAAAAAATGAAAGAAAATTTGCTTATGGCATTCTTGAGCGTACTTGCTTCACTATACTCCTCTTGTTTGACAGTGGTCAGGGATATTTTGATAAGAGCTTTTATAATCTCACCATATCTTTGCCTCAACGCAGAAAGCGCATCATGTCGAGATAACCAGTGAGTGGGACAGAGGCATTTTATTGTGACAGTTCTACTCTCTGCCGTGATTAACTCACGAGGAGTGCCCAACGTTTTATACTGTGACCTAAAAAGTTGTACAGGGTCTCTGCAATGTCATAGAACTGCTTCACTCCGGGGCTCAATCAGTCGGAAAACGACATCATCCTGCGCCTACCTGTCATCTGTCGCTAGATGAGACCTGCAGCTGCTTTCTTTTTCAGTGTCCATCTACAATGGAACAGCTAGCAACTGCTGATTCCTTGACATCATCACCGCTATACCACCGAGAGAGAGAAAAAGGAGATATAAGCTAAGCACCTGGGCTACTACAACTTACAGTCACCAACAGTCTACAACGAACTCACACATTAGAAATAGTGATTGTTAGTTTGTCTACGTGTTATTAACTTGCTTTCCTGGCTGTGCTGGCAGTTTAGGTGGGGCTGAATCGCTGCCAACAAATAAGTCAGGTTCATCTCCTGGACAGCGATCAAAACATGTGTCCAGTTTTTGTAACTTGGCTTTTCCTTGCTCTCTTTTTTCCTTTTCTTTTCGCTTTGCCACTCCACTTTTATGCCTATATGAGGTGCTCATGTTAGCTTAGTCGTTAAAAATGCTCCACTTAATCTACAATCCGTTACCAAGTGACCGAAGATGATGTTGGTGGACGGTTGGTGATGATGAGTTTTACCCAAAATGCACTTGGAGAAAATATCAGCGATCCACTTGAAGATTTGCATCATAAAGTTAAATATAAGAGTGAAAATAAAGCCAATCATGCAGAAAAAAATTTTATTCAATATTTTACACCTACTACATCACTAAAATTAGTCAGTCTTTTACAGTTTGTAGAAACCATGACTGGGTCCTTACTGTGTTAGCACTCTTAAACAATTCTCTGTAACATGTGACTATCTCTCATGGCATCTTCTGCTATGTAAGGGGGGTTCCAGGGTCCTATTGAAATTATTTACCCTCTAATCGCCGGGCCATTGTCATTCATGGGCCTGGGGCATCCTAACCTAATATAAACGACAGAACCTGGTAATTTTTCAAAATAAAAGAATTTACAAAATAAAAAATTATTCAGACTCGGAGAATAAATACAACGGAAACAATTAATTATCACTTGAGCGGTCGGCGGCCCGGTGCCAATTGATTCACGGACCTGTACCGGTCCGCAGCCCGGGCGTTGGGGACCACTGCTGTAGAGTATTTGCGCTCTAGCATACAGGCTCCTCCAGAAAACGACACGCCTTTTCCCAAACATCCTTGTGCAGACCTCAGCTAAAAAGTAGGAAAAATTCAGGGTTTGCCATAACAACTTTGCTCGGTAGCAGGTTTGTTTCATGGAGTAATTTGTTGTCATAATTTGTCTCTGGGTAAAGGCGGTTCTGTCATGATCTCGGCACTAGTGCTGGTCTGATTACCACCTGACACACCTGTGAACCTCCGCCCTGGTCTCGTCAATGCTCATCAGACCCACCTGCTCCGTCTACTATATTATCAGACCTCAGATCAGACACTAGTGCCAGATTATTACGAGCCTTTGGTGAGTTTAGTCCAGCATTTTTCCTTCATCCTGCCTGCCTGTTACCTGACCTGTTTTGTCTTTGGATTCTCTGATTCTGCCTTGCCTCTGTCGGACCTGATTGCTTGCCTGTTGCCTGACCTGTTCTCCCTTCTGATTCTCTGAGCCTGCCTTATCCCTATCAGACCTGACTGCCTGCCGGATTACCTGACCTGTTTCTGTGCCCTGACCCTGCCTTTGGATTCTGTTTTCGGATCATCATTGGATCTGGGATTACCTGGCTCTTACCCGGACCCCGCTCTTGGACTACGGACTCTGATTATCCCCTGGGTTATCCTGCCCCTACCACCATGGTTCTGACCCTTTGCCTGCCTTCCGACCACCGCGTTCGGACCGGTCCCTCGAAGGACTCCCATAGAGTGTTTCAGCTTGGACCCCGTTTTATGAGAAGGTTAGTGACCCAGTCATCGTTAACCAGTTCAACCAGCAAATACTGGTCACTAACCTGCCATCTCCGATTCCAGTGGCTCCGGTTCCCGACGCCGGTGATTCCTACGATCTGCAGCAGTTCACATTTAATAAACTGTGTAAATCCACCACCTTCTCCTGTCTGTTTGCATTCTGGGTCTTCCAGTTCTGAGTGTTACAGCTTCTGAGCTTTCTGAAATGTAAAAGCCAGGATATTCAAACATTTACCCCAGAAATTACTCTGAATATCCACTAACAGCTTTCTGAAATGGAGCCTAGGTGTCGTTATTACTTATTGCTCCTTTAAGGTGGATGATGCAGAAAATGCAGTCTGGCATGGCCTGTGGCCTGAATGAATATTGACTAAAATGTTTGGAACTGTATGCACTTTGGACTTTTAAAATAATTCATAATCTATGGTAATGTTGGGTAAGGCTTTGATCAGGCCAAATTCAAAGGTGATGTGGGTCTCTGGATGTTGCTAAACCTGAATTTGCAGTTGCCAAAAGGGTGACTATTAAAAGTTTCTTTTTAAACTTTCCATTGGAACCCAAGCTGGAAAATTCCAGAAATTAGAAGCTTGCTATGGAAATTAAAGGGAATTACCTTGGATTTATAGGTTTAGGCACATCCAAACATAAATCTGACATTTTAGATGTGCTTTCTGTGTTCATGTCCATTTACAGTACAATATAAAAAAATAATAATATTGTGTTAACGTCCTATATTTTTTGCCAGTCATTTCAGAAAGTGAATGTTATTTTATGGAGATTCATTACACATAGAGTAAAATATTTCAAGCTTTAATTTCTTGTAATTTTGATGATTATGGCTTACAAGTAAAGAAAACCCCAACTGCAGTGTTTGAAAACATTAGAATACCGTGAAAAAGTTCATTATTGGAAACTCATGGGCTCCATCCAAATACATCTAATTTTAGCTTCTAGTTGATGTTTCTAGCTCCTGTTCCTTGACCTTTCATGGGGTTAACAGTAACAAGCCTACCGTGGGTAGGAAAGGAGTTTCAGACTGCTGTGATGATTTCGGACAGCCTTTACCTCCGATGTCATTACATGGCGGAAATGCACATGGATGATGCAAGTCAAATCCAGGCCTACAGACTTCTGAAAAGAAACAACAAAGTTCTCGCTCTCTTCTCTCCAGACATTTCGGCTATTTTCCTTGAGGTGGGCTATGCTTACATGTCAAGTCACGCAAAGGATTGTGGGATTCTTTATAGCTCCTGAGCACCAGTAAGGGACATTGCAAAGTTTTTATGCTAAAGTATCTGTGAGAGGAAGAACACAGGCTCCTATTCCTACCTTCTTCCTTACTGACTGCACTATTCGGACAGCACTCATGGCGACCACTGACACACTTCTGCTTTGGCTAGACTCCTTACCCAAAAGAGGTATTCAGATGGAGCCAAGGTGTCACTCCCTAATCAGGTAATAAACTCAATACACCTGCAAAGATTTTCTTAGCCTTTAAATGGTTGCTCAATCTGGGACAGTAGGCTACACAATCATGGGGAACACTGCTGACTTGACAGATGTCCAGAAGACATACATGTTGTGAATCTCCTGTTCCACCAAATCCTAAAGGTGTTCCCTTGGGTAGAGATCTGATTACTGTGTAGGGCATTAGATTACACTGAACCTATTATGTTCTAAAAAACACTATGTTTGCACCATTTTGCAGTTTGATGCTGGAAGTTGCGATTAGAAGTTGGGTACACTGTGGTTCCAAAGAGATGGATATGGTAAGCAACAATACTCATGCAGTCTGGGGCATTAAAATTATGTTCACTTGGTACTACAGAGCCAAAGTGCCACAATCAACCCCAACCAGCAGCCTGAATCATTGATAGAAGCATGGTTGGATCCATGCTTACTTGCATGCATGCATTTGCATTTGCATGTAACAATAAATTCTGAATCTACCAGTCATTATCACTATATTTTAGATCTGTGTATATATATATATATATATATATATATATATATATATATATATATATATATATATATATATATATATATATATATATATATTTTTTAATATTTTTTGTGTGGAATGTTGTGTGTGTGTGTGTATATATATATGTTGTTTGTATATCTAGAGCATGTAACAAAAATAATTTCCCTCTGGGATTATTAAAGTATTTCTGATTCTGAAATATCTTTCCAACCTATAATTGACCAATTTTGGAGAGCCTATGGGAATTGTGCACTCAGTTTCCTCAGCTAACAGGAGTGTAACTCAGTGTAGCCCTCTGCTGCTGCTGCAGCCCATCTCCTTAAAGGTTCCTCATGTATTCTTTCTGAGATGGTATTCTCCATACCTTCGATGTAACCAGTGGTTATTTGAGCTTATGTTGCCTATCTTCTCAAATCACCCTGTCCATTCTCCTTTGACATCAATGAGATTGTCTACACAACTGTGTGTAACTGGTATAACTGGACACGTTCTCTTTTCTGTACACATGTCTGTAAACTGAAGAGAAATTTATATATGGAAATGCCAAAAGATCAGTAGTTTCTAAAATTCACCGTATTAAGCTAGAAGCCGTCTTTATATATATTTTATGTGATTACAAGACTGACATCAATTTTGAAACCAATGGCGATATTGGATTGGTCCGTTCTCTAATATACTTACAGTAAGTCAGTTTCAGACACTCCTTGTAAATCTCACCCTCCCCAGTCACTTTGTTTTTTGGTGTGTTTTCTTGGTGTTTTTTTAATAACAGTGTTTTCAGAAGTCTGGATCTCTGTGTTTATGTTCAGTCAGCAACATATTGTATATCCCTATGGATTTAAGAACAGCCATTGTAATTATTGCTAACATTCCTTTTAGAGCATTAGAGAATCACACAAAATTGCAGCCAGAGCATCCTGATTGAACAACCTATAAGACTTAGGTTCAAGTTAATAATCTCATTTAGAGGTTATTAACTTGACACAAAATGGAAAAAGTCCAAATTAAACAACTGCTCATTATCTTTAAAGCCATCAGCTTAATTGAGAAACAACGTATAATGGCCCAGTTACATTGTTTTCTATTAAGGTATGGCACAATTGAACCCTCAGAAATTATTTAATAAGCTTTTTCAAGAGTGATCCGATTGGGTTGCTCTTTATAAATACTGCGTGAAAAGCAAAATTGGTGGCATTCATTACATCTGGATCTTTCTTCACTGTTATAGAAAAAAGAAAAAGTAGTACCTATGGCTTCACATATTTGTACAACATCACTTCTATCCAAAAAAGGTTAACAAATAAAGGACATATTCTGAAGTCTAAGACATATTCTCCAGTTGTTTTATTTTTTAACCTTTGTTTGGATTGATCATGACCTGGATGACTGAGAATCTTCACCAATATAAAAACACTACAGGAGATTAAAAAAGCTACAAAAGAAGAAATAAGGTAATGATTTACCTTTCTAGTCTGATAAATTATTGAGTAACATGGATGTACAATTCACTTGGAAGATAGTCCCGGCGCTTTACTGTTTCTGCATTCAATTAGGAAACATAATAAATGGGTATGTCAGCCGTCGCTCGAGCTCTCCAGACGCCGCTCCCAAGTCTCCAGAGTTCCCCTGTGGCCATCAACCCCCTGGTCGGCCACCTGAACTCCTCTTTGTTTTGACTCTGATCTGCCGTCCCGAGCCTCCCTTCGTTCGCCCCGTTGGAGTAGATTTCTGTTGGACCTTAGCCCACCCTGGGCGGGTTGTTTCGATTTTTTGGACTTGTTTCTTTTTCTTTGGTCGTCTGGAAGCCGACCTTGGGAGGGGGGGGGGGGGGGGGGGGGTTCAGTTTTCGGCCTCCCTGACTTTGGACAGTTCTAGAACTTTCCCAGCCCAGTTGCCTTCAGTCTCCACTTCACCTGATCACAGCCACCTGCCACCATTAATTAAGAGAACTCAACTCACCTGTCAATCAGCCTTCATAAACCCTCCTCAGTCTGCTCTTCCGTCGGATTGTCTGCCTCTTCACCAGACTCTCTCCCTGCTGTCTCCTGCCTGCATTTCGTCCCTTGTTCTCCAGCCTGCCTTAGTCCCTCGTTGCCAGCCTCACCACCTCCCCTGTGCCTCTTCAGGTCCACCTGCTCCAGCTCCTTCTCGTCTGCCGGCTCCTGTCGTCTCAATCCACCTGCCTCAGTCCGGTACTGTTTCCAGGTCACCTTCTCCACCATCCAACCCTTTCACTAAAGGCTCTTAAACAAAGCTCTGTGTGTGGCTGATTTCGGGTTCATCAGAACAATCCCTGACAGGGTAAAAAAAATAAAAAAGGGGGACAAAGAATGCAAAGAAGAAAAATAGGAAACAGAATAAATACATTCCGTCAAAATCTATACACAACCCAAAAACTTGAATAAGGTTAAGATTTTTGGAAAATATATGAAAAATCAAAAATTAAGAACTTGCATGTATATACATGCTCAAAACTGAGATCAGGTACATTCTGTTTCTACTGTTCATCCTTGAGATGTTTTATTGGAGCCCATGTGTAGTGAATTTACTTGTTTGGATACAATTTTGAAAGGCACACACTTGTCTATATAAAGTTCCCCAGATTGTAGATCTCAGATTACAAAAAAGTTAAGGAATCATCTTTAGAGCTCTAAAACAGGATTATCACAAGGCACAAATCTGGGGAAAGGTATAGAAAATCAGAAGGCCCTTTAGGCCGTGGGCCAGAATCTGTAGGATGACGTTTCGTATGAACTGTCAGGGGGCAACTTTCTTCCACTTGGATAAGTTGCTACACATAGCAGTGATCTCAAAACACAAATGTTCCCACGTTTTCACTTGCACATTAATAAGTTATAGGCGATAAAAAATCTAAACTGTTGCGCTCCGGTCCAAGAGGTCACGTGATTCGAGTTTTGCTGCTCAGCCAATCAGATCGTTGTATTGTCAGCTGTGCGAGTTCAACCAGTTCATCATGGCTGCGCCCGTAAAGGGCCAATGTGGCCAATACTGTCTCTACAGTGCAACATGGTTGTGGAATTATCATGCTGTGGGGTTGTTTTTTTTAAGTAGGGCATATTCTGCTCACCAGCATTGGGAGAATGGAAATCACTTATTATCACTTATTATTAATTGAGGGGGAAATTAAGAGCAGGCAACAGTTTTTATCTATAAGCGGTTTGTGATGAAAAAGGTGAAATGCAGCAATATACATAAACATCCAGGATGAAAAGCTGCTCCAGAGCAATGTTTACCCCATGACACAACCAAGATATAGTTGAAGTAAAGGAATAGTTCAGGACAACTCCTCAAGTGCCCTTGGATGGCCCAGCCGGAGCTAAGACTTCTATCAAATTAAATATTTTTGGAGAGATCTGAAAATGGCTGAGAACTAAGCTTTCAAAATCGACTAATCAATCAACACCAATTAGCCCTCTGACCACCATCAGTAGGCAAAGCAAGTGAAGTGTCTTGCCAAGGACACAACTACTGCGACAGTGGGAGCGAGGGTTTGAACTGGCAACCAGCCAGTTACAGGACAAACTCTCAAGCTCCTGTGCCAGTGTCCCCCCAACATTTATTCTTGGCTCTTTTTTGTCAGGTATGTGGTTCTGTGCAGTGAAAATGTGGTGTGTTGTTCTTATCTTTGTCCAGCAGGGTGCGACAGGTGGATGCTAGCCACAGGTGTTTCTCATCTATGGCAATTAGTGAGGAGCATTTAATGCAACAGGAGACGAACGGAAGGCATCAGAGCATAAGCATTTCCTGAGCTGTACCAGACCAGATCCTAGCCTTGCATGATTCCAAGTTCTCCAGTACTAATCCTCCATGTTCTCCCTTCAGATACCACCTTGGTTAAATCTGGTTCTCTGAAGCTCCCCCTGAAGATCCGAACCGAATCCCAAGAGCTTTCCAGGCACTCCAATTGACTACTGCTCCTCCAAACCTGCTTGTGTCCTGGGCTACATCTCCACCAGGCCTGTCCACCCTCCAACAAGCAGGAACCATCTGTGTCCAGTTGCACGTCCATCATCACTGACCGCTACCTGCCAGTCACCTCCAGTCCACCTCCAACCACCATCCCTGCAAATCAGCCTCTGCTACAACATTCTGCCTTCCTACTTGTTGTCAGTGCTCAACCTCTACTATTCCTTCTCACAGTCTGTGACCAGAGCCTTCCCAGTCAGCCGGCCCCAGTTCTATCCCCTGCATCCATCCATTATTAATTTCATCAATAGATTTTTTTTCACTACGCTAACGTTTCTGTGTGTGTTGCTTATGGGTCAATCATTGAAATTTTAAACATGACAGAATGCTCTGACTACCTTGAACAAGGAGCACAAATATGGAATGTAGTTTCCCACCAGGATGTACTCCTCAAGCAACACAATGCTCTCTTCCACTCCATGCACAGTAAACAGGACCAACCATTAAGGATTAGTGTGGTATTTAATGTCCCAATGATTTTTTTAGGTCATAGGTAATTGGTTTAACAAACAAACACACAACCAAAACCCCCAGTTGTCAGACTCAAGATGTAAAATTTGTAAAAAAAAGTTTTGAAAGACCTTCACAAAACAATGAAATCTGTCTCCTTGGAAGCAAACTGAAAAAACTCAAGACTTTTGCCACGCAACATGAGATCTCAAAATTTTGTTGTAAACTACTTTAAATTTAGGTTGGAAGTTATTGTCTGACAAATTTCAAAAAAATAAACAAGAGCTGATGGTTAGTCCAGGGCTGAAGTCGGAACTGGATTTGAGTTCATGGCGAGCTGGCACGTTTGTGTGTTACACTGCAATCATTCAAACTCTCCAAACTCTCTGTTGGCTTCAGTGACATTCAACATAACATCCAATGATTGGAATCAGTTAAATACAATTGTAAGAATTTAAATGTTATCTTCGGTTTGTCACAAGAGCAAAGTGACAGCTAAAGGGTTAGAGGAGAGGAGTAAATAAAGAAGGGCAAATGGGAATGAAGACATTCAGTCATTGAGATTTAAAGAGTTTCACTGATGCAGGCCTTGTGTCTGCCTAATGGCCACTGCACTTCCTATGCTACTGTAAACTCAGACACTGCCGGGCCTTAGATCCTTTAACACAGGCAGCCATTTAGTCTGTAAAACCAAACTACCTGCAATCACAGATACAAGTAAGTGCAGAAACATGTGCACAAACATGGACATGAGATTCGAGTACAAGTCCTTTCTGATCGTAACATTAGGATTGTTTATGCTACAGTTCTTGGAATGCTTGACCATCAGACTAACAATATCATAAAGCAACAGTAATAGGAATGTTACTGTTTCATCCAGAATACTTGTAACCCTGTAGGACAAAACAACGAAAAAAATAACTAAAAAAGAATACCTTTGCAATGAACTGTAACACCATCACAGGAGTGTTGCGGGTTAAATTCCATCCATTCATTTACTGTCTTTTTCTTTTCTGAGATGGAGGTCAGTGGTCAAGGAGGGAAACACCCTACCACCTGCCTACAGTCTTGATGTCACCAGTTTAGGTACCTGTTCTAGAAAATTTAAATCATTCCAAATGGAATAATTATGCCAATATTGATCCACATGGGAGACAAATTGCATCCAAAATCAACCATCCCTTCTGGTTCTTCAGTTGTTTCTCGGTGAGTAAATTAACCTAATGTAAATACCTTAGTAATAAAGCGTCATGTTATAACTATATCCAGACTGATTGGGCTCTATTTGAGCTGAAATCTCACTTAGACTGAAAAGCATGAAGCACATTTCTTACATTAAACCAAAATGTAATAATGGTCTGGCCAAAGAATTATGTGTGTGGCAGTATGAAAGTATTATCTAATACATGCACACAGAGTGAAAAATAGTCACCATTATGTCATGCTATATATGAGTCATTTTACACGCCTGTCATAAGCTGATTAAGAACACCTGTTTCAGTGCTGCATTTAAAACTGTTAAATCATCTACTAAAGAGGCAAATGGCCCAATAACTTCACAGTACCTTGCAAAAGTTCTTATAACCCTTGAACCTTTTCCTATTATGTCACATTACAATGACTGACTTCAGTGCATTTCGTTGGGGACTATACAATGACACCAAGTAGCACATAAAAGTGGAGGAAAATATATACATGGTTTTGACATTTCTTTACAAATAGAAATGGCAAACGTTTGTTATGCATTTATATTTAGTCACTTTAAATCAGTTTAAATCACTTAACATAAAAGACAGGGCCTTCAGAAGTCACCAATGCATATTGTGTCATTTAGAGTCTGGTATATCTGCACCCAAACTGACAGGCTGTGTAAAGTAAAAGATGCATTAGAGAAGCAAGCAAAGGGGCCCATGGTAACTCTGGAGGAAGAGAAGGGTCTCACAACTTGGGAGGAAGATTCTGTTGACAGGATAGCTATTAGTTCTACACTCCACAAATCTGGCCTTTATGGAAGAGACACAAGATGTCTCTTTGTGTAAAAGGAAGCCAAAATATGTCTCTTTTAATGTTTGTCAGAAGCCCTTTAGGTGACACAGCAAACACACGGGGGTGCTCTTTTCCATCCATCCATTCATCCATCATTTTCCGCTTATCCGGGGTCGGGGCGCGGGGGTAGCAGCTTCAGTAGGGAGGCCCAGACGTCCCTCTCCCCAGCCACTTGGGCCAGCTCCTCCGGGGGAATCCCAAGGCGTTCCCAGGCCAGCCGAGAAACATAGTCCCTCCAGCGTGTCCTGGGTCTTCCCCTGGGTATCCACCTGGTGGGACGTGCCCAGAACACCTCACCAGGGAGGCGTCCAGGAGGCATCCTAACCAGATGCCCGAGCCACCTCAACTGGCTCCTCTCGACGTGGAAGAGCAGCGGCTCTACTCTGAGTCCCCCTCGAATGGCTGAGCTCCTCACCCTATTTCTAAGGGAGAGTTCAGACACACTACGGATAAAACTCATTTGGTGCTCTGGTCAGATTAAATAATCTGGCCTACATGGTAAATGTAAACTAGGACTGTATATCAGCCTTAACAAAGGATCCCCACAACAACATTTAAGATAAGATAAGATAAGCTTTATTGATCTCACATTAGATAAATTCACATGTCACAACGGCTCAGTAATCATAATGAGAAGAAGGTGCCAAAAGTAGGACAAGGTGCATCGGTTATATACAGTGTGTCCTCGTTTATACAGTGGATCAAAAAAGGAAGTAGATTAGAAAAATAAGAATAAAAATACAAAATAGAAATAAGGCAGAGGATGTCTTATGTACATTCACGGTGACTTATATACATATGTATCGACATATATTGAGGTGATAATAGCAGCTGAAGTCACTTCTTTCAGGATTATTGCACAGTGTATTAAATAGAATTGCACATTAGTTATTGCACGTTGGTTATTACAGTTATAGTTACAGTTATGGTTACAGTTATAGTGCAGCATTGTATAATCTGGTAGCAGCAGGAATGAATGATCTGCGGTAACGCTCCTTTTTACAGACAGGATGTCTAAGTCTATCACTAAAGGAGCTGCTCAGCTCCTCTACAGTCTGGTGCAGGGGGTGGAAGGTGTTGTCCATGATGGATGTGAGCTTGGACAGCACCCTCCTCTCCGCTACTTCCTCCACAGAGTTCAGAGTGCAGCCCAGGACAGAAGTGGCCTTCGTCACCAGCTTATTCAGCCTCTTTCTGTCCCTCTCTGCGCAGCCAGGAGCCCAGCAGACGACAGCATAGAGGAGGGCTGAGGCCACCACAGAGTCATAGAAGGTCTTAAGCAGGGGCCTGCTCACACCAAAGGACCTCAGCCTCCTCAGGAGGTGGAGGCGGCTCTGGCCCTTCTTGTACAGAGCGTCTGTGTTATGAATCCAGTCCAGTTTATTGTTGATGTGAACACCCAGGTATTTGAAACTCTCCACAGTCTCTATGTCCTGCCCCTGGATGTTCACAGGTGAGTGAGGTGGGGGTCTTCTCCTGAAGTCGATCACCATCTCCTTGGTCTTACTGGTGTTAAGACACAGATGGTTTTTCTCACACCAGTCCACAAAGTCCATAATGACCGACCGGTACTCCAGCTTGTTCCCCTCAGACACACAGCCCACAATGGCCGAGTCATCAGAGAACTTCTGAAGGTGGCAGCTGTCCGTCTTGTAGGTGAAGAGGGTGAAGCGAAACCGAGACAGAACGGTGCCCTGGGGTGCCCCGGTGCACCAGAGTGCCACCTCTGACTGACAGCCGTGAAGCCGCACGTGCTGAGGGCGGTCAGTGAGGTAGTCTATGGTCCAGTCAGCCAGATGTTTGTCCACCCCAGCGTCCTCCAGCTTCTCCCTCAGCAGCACCGGTCTGATGGTATTAAAAGCGCTGGAGAAGTCAAAGAACATGACTCTCACAGCGCTCCCGGTGGAAAGAATGTAGCATTATTCTTTGGGGATGTTTTTCATCTGCAGGGACAAGGAAGCTGGTGAAAGTTGATGGCAAGATAAATTGATCTAAGTCCAATGAAATGCTTGAAGAAAATCAGTTTAAAGACTTGAAAAAGGAGTGGAAATATGATTCTACAAAGTATTGAGGTATGGATGTTGAATAAAAACACTTGACACACTTTTCTAATTCTGTATTAAACTGTTTTTTTACATTTTGGAAAATATTAATCATTTTTAACCTTCTTCTTTTGGCTTTTTTGTTTCAGGGGTCACCAAGGCAAGACAGCTGTCTCAATGTAACCCTATCTTCTGTGTCTTCTTCTCACACTAAACGACCTTCCTCTGAGCATCCACATCCTTTTCAAAGATTCAAAGATTTTTTATTGTCACTGCGTGGTACCGTTGTGAAATTTCTTTTTGGTCACTCACCAAAAATAAATTTCACAAACACGGTACTCAAACAGGCAATGAACACGGGTTACAGTGGGTTTTTTTTTGTGAGCAGGCCCCTGCTTAAAACTTTTTATGACTCTGTGGTGGCCTCAGCACTCCTCTATGCCGTCGTCTGCTGGGCCCCAGGCAACACAGAGCGGGACAGAAAGAGGCTGAATAAGCTGGGGAGAAGGCTACTTCTGTCCTGGGCTGCACTCTGGACTCTGTGGAGGAAGTGGCCGAGAGAAAGGTGTAGTCTGATGGATGTAAGCTTGGACTACACCTATCATGGACAACACCTTTCACCCCTGCACCAGACTGTAGAGGAGCTGAGCAGCTCCTTTAGTGACAGACTTATACACCCTGTTTGTAGAAAGGAGCGCTACCGCAGGTCATTCATCCCTGCTGCCATCAGACTTTACAATGCTGCACTATAACTGCAATAACTTGTGCAATAACTAATGTGCAATACTATTTAATGCCATGTGCAATAACCTGTGCAATAATCCTGTTAAATTAGACTTCAGCTGTTATAGTTATCTCACTACCTCACTGTTGTTCTTTACCTGGTACCACTTTAATGTACAACATCAAATCCATATATATATAAGTCACCTTAAATCTCTTCTTTATTTCCTTTTCGTTTTTCCCGATCCACCGTATATGTGTGGACGCACTGTATATATCTCATGCACCTTTTCCTCCTTTTGGCACCTTCATTGATTATAAGAGCCGATGGGACACGTGAATTTCTCCACTGTGAGATCAATAAAGTCTATCTTATCTTATCTTCTGACCACAGTCTAACTTCCACTATTCTTTCCTATAACTTCACTGTATGACTCATCAACTTTATTCCTCTGTAGTTACAACTACTCTGCACATCTCCCTTGTTCTTGAAAACTGGTACCAGCAAACATCTCCTCCATTTCTCAGACACATTCTCACTCTCTAAGATCTCATTGAAGAGAGTAAGAAACTGTACTGCCTTATCTACTAGAGAGTTTTATACCTCCACATGTATCTCATCAAACCAACTACCTTTACACTCTTCATCATCTTCAATGCTTTCCTTACTTCACCCTTATCACTCTTTGCTACTTCCTGATCCACAATGGTTAATTCTTCTAGTCTTTGTTCTCACTAATTTTTTTCATTCATCAACACTTCAAACTACTCCTTTCATACTTTTTGCACCTGTCAGTATATTTCGATGTCGATCCTTAATCATACTAACCAGACAAACATTCTCCCCATCAACCTGTATAAATCCTTCTCCCCCTGCTTACTGTCCAACTTATCATACAAGTCACTATATGCCCTCTGTATGGCCTTAGCTACCTCTACCTCAACCTTATGCTCCATCTCTCCGTACTCCTGGTGACTCTCTTCAGTCCTCACAATGTACCACTTCTTCTTAGTGGATGTCTTTCTCTGAACACACTTTCTCATTCAACCACCAAGTCTCCTTGTCAACTTTCCTTTCATAAAGGAATTACTCACCAGAGAGTAATTACAACAATTACTCTCCTACCTGTCTCCCTGATAGCGTGAGCTGTAGTTGTCCAGTCATCTGGAAGCACCTCCTGGCCACCCTGAGCCTGTTTGAACTCCTGTTTGAAAGCCATACAACCTTCTTCCTTTTTCAGGTTCTACCACTTTGTCCTTTGCTCTACCTTTGTTCTCCTCATCTTACACACCATCAGAGTCATTCTACACACCACCATCCATTACTGTCTGGCAACACTCTCACCAGCCACTACCTTGCAGTCACTGTCATGAACCAGAGACAGAGGGACCCAGTATTCAGCCAGACAGCAGGATAAGTGATTAACAAAAAGGTGCAGGCAGGACAAAAACAGAGTTCGTGGTCGAATAACAGTTCAAGGTCGGTACACAGTTCAGCAGACAACGCAGGCAGGGATCAGGCAAGCTCAGAAATCCAAAAACAGAAACAGGTCAGGCAAAACAGGCAGGCAGTCAGAACAGGGCAGGAAAAAACAGGTACAGGGTTCAGGCTGGCTCAGAAATCCGGAGGCAATTGGATAATATCAACAGGACAAACCAAAAGGGAATGCTGGACAAAACTCACCAAAGGCTCGTAATGATCTGGCAATATGCAAATGTTTGAAGCAGGACTATATAGGGGAGTGAGCAGGTGAACAGGAGTGAAGACTAATTACCAGAGGCAGGTGAGAATGATCAGAGGGGAGGTAGTGACAGAAATGAACCAAACTGGTTGGCTGGTGACTAAACAGGGACGTGACAAGCAAACAGATAGGTGGTGAGGTGAGCTGACAGAATGCTGGTAGGTGAACTGAGGTGACTGATTAAAGGCTGGTGACAGAAGTGATCAGATCAAAATAAAGCAAAGAAAAACATAAACCAAAACAAAACCCAAATCATGACAGTCATTTAGTTCCCTCAGAACTCTACACAAGATGTAATCTCCCTTTGTGCTGCTAACTCCGCTCTTGTAAGTCAACCCATGCTCCAGGTTCTTCTGGGAAAAGTATTCACTACAGCCTTTTCCATCCTCTTTCCAAAGTATATGCCCATTTTCGTCTGCATTCCTGTTTTGGATACCATACCTGCTCATCCCGTCCTTATCACCTCTGTTCCCAGCTCCATGTCCATTAAAATCTGCAACAATCATCCCACTTTTACTTCTGCCAATATTCTGCATCACTTCATCCAGAATTTCTACTTCTCCTCTTAGTCATACCCCACCTGTTGGGCATAACCACCAAT
Organism: Fundulus diaphanus; assembly: GCA_037039145.1. Taxonomy (NCBI): domain Eukaryota; kingdom Metazoa; phylum Chordata; class Actinopteri; order Cyprinodontiformes; family Fundulidae; genus Fundulus; species Fundulus diaphanus. The sequence continues at coordinate 12,380,305 of CM073121.1, read as the reverse complement.
AACATAACATATCACACCTTCCATTTCTAGCTTCAGAGTCATCATACTATCTGATGCTCTATACCTCCAGAACATTCCTGACAAACTCCTCCTTCAAGATAATGCCTACGCCATTTTCTTCTCATCCACACTATGGTAGAGCTGCATTAAACCCTGCTCCAAAGCTTCTAGCCTGGCTGCCTTTCCATTTGATTGCCTGAACAAACAGTATGTCCACCTTCCTCTTCTGCATCATGTCAGCCAACTCTCTTGCTTTTCATGTCACAGTCCCAACGTTTAAAGTCCCTACTGTCATGTTATTATACCATGGTTTGGGTGACTTCTGATTCTGAAAAGTGTTTTACGACACCTATAAAAAAGTTCCGGTGAAATAGCCTGATTGTTCTAAATCATTGCACTGGGTCAAACGTTAGCTGGTAACGGCAAGAAAGTTGACGCTGGTTACCTTGGCCATGTGTGACAATGAGAGATATTAAATAGTACTCTCAGTTGATTCTTGTGAAAAAAACTTGTGGTTTTAACGGTGAAATAAAGCATTTATTTATTAATAATTGATTTAATATTTATTTATTTTGTAAGTGACAATGGCATAAGCGGGATAATGCCCTTCGAGGTGTCCATTATCAGAAATGAATAGACTGCAGGAAGCAATAGTCTGACACAAAGTCCATTAATTTCTGACAATGGAAACCTTGTTGGGCATTATCCCTTACTTGACTTGCATGATAAATTTGGCCAAAGTTTTACGCTGTATGCTCTTCCTTTTTATGGCTACATTATGAATAATTTTTCATGCACTTCACAAAAATGCCCCCTTTTTTTGGTCTATCACATTAAATCACAATAAAACTAATTGAGGCGTGTGGACAAGTACAAGTGGTGTCAATATTTTGCAATGTGATTTTCATTTGACCCAATCCTTTAACACATGTTCATGAGTGTGATGAGTCTATCACTTCACAATGTTATCTTAGACAATCCCCATGAATTCCTCCATGGCCAGACATAAGTGGACAAGTCCCAGCTGCTCACTTCAAATTGTGTTTAATTAGTCACTTGGAGAGTTGTAAATGAGTGGGGACTTGCCGTTGATTAAAGTAGTACTATGAGTATCTTCATAGGGAGATGCACTTTAAACATTAACAGAATAATTAACACCCCACTGAACTAATAGGCTACATGGACTGACAGAGTGAAGATAGAAGCACACATACTATGGAGAGAAAGGTACATGATAATCTGTTAGAAGAGCACTCAACATAAACATTGAGTGGTTTCTTTGTATAAGCCTATTTTCCTTGGTTCTATTGGATATAAGTTGACAATTCAAAACAAAATTGCTTTTCTAACTGTAACCCCACACTGATGAAGACGCACATAGTAAACAAAAATTTTAAGTCATTGGGTGATGGCAGGGAACTAAAATGTAATAAAGACATCACAATTTATGTGCCTGCAGGGACAGTAGCTTCCTCCCTCAATCCTCTTTTTTAATTTCATCCATCACTCGTCGTGTTTTGTCAAAAAGCAAAAACCAACTGAGTGTCCTAAAATGTCTGTTATGTTTTCTGTTCTGACTTCATCTTACTTCAATTAGTGCAGCTTTGAATTAGGCGCAGATGGTATAGCGCGGCTCATGTTCACGTGAAGGAGCAGTATGCTCTTAAACTGACAAAACCATTGAGTGTCCAGTATTCTGTTGAGCTTTCTGAAGATTGTCAGTGCCGTGTTTTATGGTTTCAACAACTCCAGGATACTGTGGAAGAGAGTCACGGGCTTTCTGGGAGACGCTCTTGCACAAATTTAAGGTCCGGTACTGCAGTTTGGATGTGACAGCTCTTTCCACCACTAATTGGTGCGTAGCTCATGTGCTCATGCCCATTCTTCTTTTTCGCAATGAATCCCATGTTTACATATTATTCAATGATGTGGATTTGGATAATGTTTTTCTACCTCATCAATCTCTAGTTTTGATAGTAATTTTTTTTTACGAAATTTAGAATCCTTTGTCCACTTTGTTTTTCTTGTTGTTTGTTTTTTTTATCTTATATGGGGTTTTCAAGTTTCCATAGCTCACACACGCAGAATGGGAGCAAGCCTAATGAAAGAAAAGATTTGCTGTCAGCATCCATGAGCCATGTCTTGTCGCAGTAGATTAAACCATTTAAAGGGGACAGGACAAGTGGATAAGACTAAATGAGCAGGATTATTTATTGAATTTAGATTGTTAGGGATCATGATATTTGACCAATCAGTATAATATATACACAGATACGCTAATTTAACCTTCATCTAACCAAAATAAATTTTTAAATATCCACATCTTTATGGTATGTGTGTAGCATTGATTTACTACAAAACCTAATATCCCTGACGGAAGCATCCATTTTGGATTCAGCTGAACAACTATTTGGAAAGCAAGTTTCTTCATAGCGTAAATAATGATCTGGGGTCTCATTTATAAACATTACGCCTTGAAACTGGCGTACTTCACTTTCCATGCAAAGTTTGTGATCTATAAAGATAAACTTGACAGGACAATGTGCTGTTTCTCAGGCAAACTCTGACCGATGCAAATGGTAATTTTGGATACAGGGGAAACTCCTGACGCAGATGGTGAAGTGGTGAATTACAGCCACACTGCATCACGATTTCTCTCAGATGTTCAATTTCTCTCCATATAAAATTTTAGTCATAGATCAACATTATCATAAGCATTCAAAATTGCAGTGTTGTTTACACTACACTCCTGATCCATGCAAATGTTTTCAGGGAAAGTCCTGCTAACTATCTGTTTTTTTGGTTAATTTCTCTGCTGATCGACTAGAGAAGAACGTGGCCATAGGTTTTGACTGGTTTCTGCTCAACTTTTCATAGCAACTGGAGTCATCAAAAAAAACCAAACTAAACTTTCTCAAAAATACAAAATACAATTTTAGAATCCTATATAGGTGATTTTGTTAACTAAAGGTATATCAAACACAGTATAATACATACTTACATTTATTTTCTGAACAAGAAGTTATATTTGCAAGTAGGGGGTGTGGGGCTTATTGTCTGGTCATTTTGTCTCAATGTATATTTAAGCGTAAATATGAGGTGCTCATTTCAATCTTGTGCATCTAATGTTGTTTTAAAATCTATTATTTGCTGTAGTGTAAATTAATTTCATTCTAGAAAGAGAACAATTAAAAGAAATCATGAAAACCTAAGTAAAATGAATTAACACCAAAAATTAGTTGGTGCAGAATAAAGAGTAAGGAATACATTAACATGTTTGATGCTAACAACAAAGCCCTGCAACAAAGCTGATTGCCTTTCCTGCAATTACTTAACTTGTTTTTATGTTGTAAGTCTAATTAGTACAAACACAGTCACAGTATACCAGCTGACTGATCAGCATTGATGTTCATAATTGTTATCACTGACTAATTTAAACAAAAAAGTGTTTGATATGTAGCACATTACGCTTCTGTCTTAGAAACTGTGAAGAAGAGCACTTCTCTGGGTCTTAATTTATTCTTAGGTCAAGTTTTTCTCAAATTTCTATTGTGTTGTATTTAAATCATGTTGTGTTTAAATGTTCAGTTTCCATGACTAAACTATAAAACACATTATAAATGCTGGATTAAGAGTGTTACAGTGAAAATATATGCCATGATTTGGTCAGAAAAATGATTCAAATGCAGAGCAGGTCTGAAGTCAGGCTGTGTGTTTAATAGGACAAAATAAGTAAAACTCTTTGCAAAGCACAGGAACAAGACCAGGCATGGAGTAGTTGGGGGGGAAAAAAACAGGGAGACAAGAAACAGAGGCACCGGAGCAACGGAGAACAATCTTTAAAAGATAAGATGGCGAAAATGTGTGGTTAGTAAATCTATCTACTTGCAGCTTAATGAAAGTGTAGCTTAATAAAAGAAACTTAAAAAAAAGTTGCAACAGTGATATGAATTGTAATTGTTATTGTTAGTTTTATTAAAAACAGTAAAATTGTACAAAAGGACCATAGTGGGACTACGGTCCCATGTTGCAGACTGTCCACTGTGGTTTGCAACCACTTATTGTACAATATATATGTTACCACTCTTTCTAGTCAAGAGAAAATAATGTTACTTTACAAATCAGGATTTATTTTCCCAGTTTGGCAAAGGACTTAATGCTCAGCTGCTATTTACTGCATCACCACAATGTATCCAATTGGCTGCAACATTTATTTTTAGTGAAGAGACTCATCTCCACCAGCGTTAGCAAAACTGAAATGGGGCACTGGTTAATTAAAACAATTAGGATGTTTCCCATTAGTTTTATTCATTTTCATTATTTTACCCATCCATCCACTCTTTATACCCACTTAATTATGATGGAGGTGTGGTGCATATCCCCAGCAGTGATTGGGGGAGCGACAGAAAGGAGGGAAGGCTCTGGAGTACCAATCTTACTCTTCTGACCTCAATATAACAGAGATGCTCTGTGAAGATCTGAAATGTGCAGTTTATGTAACAGGAAGGATTTATTGGAACTGTAGGTTTTTTGAAGAACAATGGGCAGGTTCAACATTTGAGAAAATAAAGATCCTCATCTACAGATACCATGGAAGACTGTAAGGAGTAGTAAAAGCTAGATTATGCAAACTTTTTATAGCCATTGAATAGTTTCTGTTGTCTTGATTTTAAATCCTAAAACACAATTGTTTGAAAATAAATGACCTTACCCAAGTACTAACTGTGACTGATCGGAAAGTTTTTGTATATATATTTTCTGATAAAGAGCTATAACACATGCAAGAATGGTTAAAACCTTTTCTAATTAAAGTTTTTTTTTATCTGTGGGACCTGGAGTGGCTCTTTGATTTTGCTGCTTTTTCTTGCAGAAACAAGGGTAGAGAACGTAACCAGTCATGTTACACTGGAGTTGTAGTGATGCACTGGGATTCTCGAGTACACCCTAAGGGACCATTAGAGGCACATCATTCTTATAAAGGGCATCCTCACCAGCTAACAACCTTATTTACACTACCATTAATAAATAATAGGTGTTTTTGGAGCTCAATGACAGCAGCATTTATTTCAAAAACAGCTGCATCAGGGACCCACTTATTAAGCTAGACAAGCCCTTCACAACACCAGTGTTGATAGTTTTGCTTTAGAAATAACTCAATATGCCAAGTGCAATGGGATAAGTTGACAATTCCTTTAAAGGTATACTATGCAACTGGGGTTGATTTTCCAGCGAGGCTCCCCCCAGAGGGCGAAAGTAAAAGTGCACTGTCGTAAAGATGCTCAGCTGTTCTGGTTTCTCCGTCAAGACAGGCGCGGTTGTTTTGAGCTTAGCAGACAGGCGAACGCAACGAAAAGTGGAAAAAACGGCAGTACAAACAATGACTAACACAGTGATAATATAATAATATTATTATTATTATTATTATTTTTTTTTTTTTTTTTTTTTTTTTTTTTTTTATGTTGGCGAGACGCTACCGCCGCCGCCTAGCCAAGCCGCAGCCGCCGCCTCGCCAAGCCGCAGCCGCGGCCGCGTAGCGTCTCGCCAACATAAAAAAAAAAAAAAATAATAATAATAATAATAATAATAATAAAACTCGATATGCTTGCTTGTTTATTTGACGTTAACACGCGGTTCTTTGTTGTTGCTTTCGCGCGTGCATATAGTGAATGGCAGGGCAAAAACACATGGAGTTCTCGCCGTAAAGCGAGACTTCTGTGTGTGCGAGCCGAGGGCTCTTGCATTGCAAGTGCGGTATTTCCCCCACAGACCCCCAGGGCGGCCGAGAAAACCTTTGTTCGACCTGAAATTACTCATTTAATCATCCAAAACGGTATGGAACACATTAATTAACTGAAAAATGTTGCATAGTATGCCTTTAACAAAGAACCAAACTTATTTTCCTCCAGACCTGTAGAAATGATCTTATTTTCAGGGTCAGGATTTAATAATGAAATTACAACTAACTAGAAAGAACAGCGGGGAACTGAACAATTCTGTGAAGATTTAAGAAAGAGATCAAATTTATGAGTTTTGGAATCATTTCTAAACAGCTACAGATTAGAATATGACCATTTCAAAATGTCTAAGTAAAAGCTGTTGTTATGACTTCTGAAAGGACTTGAAGAATATCCAAACCATCACCCTGATTTAAGATATAACGAGTAATCTAGTTCTAGAAGCAATGAGTTCTACAAACCCCTTTTTGCAAGTGGTGGCAAACAAGAAAGGATGGATCAACACAGCTATTAGAAACCATTAAAAGCCCTACTTTAACATGACATTTGTGCCCTTGATAATTGCATGTAAAATTATGTCGAGAACTGTAATTACTATAAGTAGATTTAATGTTTTACTAATTTTGCACTATCCTTAGAGACAGTGGATAAATAACACAAGGAACGTGGAAAAATAAAATGCACTGAATTTGATAATTGCTTTCACATGACATGTTTACAGAAATAAAATGCACCTCTTCTCTATATCATCATTATCCACAAAGCTTAAAGCCTATACTTACTTTGAATTGGGTTGGTATATTTGAAACCACTAGCTCTCTTTCCAAAGCTTCAAAATAACAGGTCAAGAGAAATAAATAACCCCAGGGCTAAACAGCAAAAAGGTGTCTTTTTTAACAAACAGCTGATATTTAGACAGACTGTTCAATTTAATATATATATATATTTACTCCTCAGAAAAAAAATAAAAGGAACACTTAAACAACACAATGTAACTCCAAGTCTGTGAAATCAAACTGTCCACTTAAGAAGCAATACTGACTGACAATCAGTTTCACCTGCTGTTGTGCAAATGGAATAGACACCATGTGGAAATGAGAGGCAATTAGGAAGACACCCCCATAAAGGAGTGAGTGGTTCTGCAGGAAGTGACCACAGACCACTTCTCGGTTGCTTTCTGGCTGATGTTTTGGTCACTTTTGAATGCTGATGGTGCTTTCACTCTAGTGGTAGCATGAGACGGAGTCTACACCCCACGCAAGTGGCCCAGGTAGTGCAGCTCATCCAGGATGGCACATCAGTGCCAGGTGTGGCAAGAAAGTTTGCTGTGTCTGTCAGCATAGTGTCCAGAGCATTGAGGCGCTACCAGGAGACAGGCCAGTACATCAGGAGATGTGGAGGAGGCTGAAGGAGGGCAACAACCCTGCAGCAGGACCGCTACCTCTGCCTCTTTCCAAGGAGGAAGAGGAGGAGCATTGTCAGAGCCCTGCAAAATTACCTTCAGCAGGCCACAAATGCTGAAAGCTGAAAGAAAAGTGGGTTTCAGCTTGTTCTCGTAACAAATTCTGTTTTTCAAATCAGACTTTCCACTATCAAATTCTCCCTGAGTTGTTATGGCGACATCGCACAAATTCTCTGCTCCCCCACCACCCATTCCCTGCTAAGACATCTGTGGAGGCGTCAAGCTGGAGCTGCGAAGTGATAGACTTTCCATCAAGGACACTTGCCTGCTGGAGGGACGGCCTTCATGGACATACAGATTTCCACACAACATGCACCCAGACACATATGCTCACAAATACAGATGACTTTACCCGACCAGCATTCAAATGTTTACCTTTCTGCATATATGTGTCTCGTAATTAATTGTGCTTTTCGTGTAAATTAGGTTTTTTGTCGGATGCTTCACATTATGTGTGGAAACACAAATTGTGAAGCACCTGTCTTTTTTATCTCCCTCCACTCCCCCAGTGTAAATCTTTCTTCAACAGATCTTCAAGGGCAGCGGCTGTGGACTCCGTGTAAGTGGGGTCTGAGGCAGTTTGGAGGAACGCGCCGGAACGGCTGCGCTGAAATAGCAGCGGCCGACTGGCTGTGTTCCTTGGCAACGCAAGGCCTCAGTCAATCGTTCCCCCAAAATGTTTGTAAAGTGTATGTGATGGACGGTTGTACTGGAACTGAATTTTCGATTGCAATGCAAATTGCAGTTGACAAATAAAATTGATTGATTGATTGATTGAAATGTGCATGTGTCTGCTCAGACAATCAGAAACAGACTCCATGAGGGTGGTATCAGGTCCTGACGTCCACAAAATTCTCCAAAGAGGATTTGCCAGAGAACAGCAAGATTGGCAAATTCGCCACTGGTGCCCTGTGCTCTTCATAGATGAAAGCAGGTTCACACTGAGCACCGTGACATATCTGACAGAGTCTGGAAAACATGGAGAACATTCTGCTGCCTGCAACATCCTGCAGCATGACCGGTTTGGCAGTGGGCCAGTAATGGTGTGGGGAGGCATTTCTTTGGGGAGCCGCACAGCCTTCCATGTGCTTGCCAGAGGTAGTCTGACTGCCATTAGGTACAGAGAGGAGATCCTCAGACCCATTGTGAGATGCGTTAGTCCAGGTCTAAAATCTCTTTGTTAGCACATTCCAATTATATATATGACCAGGTTTCCTTGCAAGAAAAAGGCAGAAAACAGGATAGGAATGTTAATGTGAGTCAGTGGAGAGGGGAACAGTGGGAATTTCCCATCATCTGAAAGAAGCAACTCAGAGAAAAACAATTCTGTTAGTGTATTAGGTGACAAAAGAAAACCTGGTCTTTTTAGTGTCTTGGTTCTTAATGTGATGTGTCTAAGTTCTTGGTTGGTCCAGGGGAGGTAGGAATCTCTCGTTCCTTTTCTTTCAGCATTTTGTATTAAAACATCTCCTTCTCTTAAATTATCTGCCGAGCAACCTTGAATGTTGTCACTTTTTTTCCACTGGTGATGTAAAAATAAAAGCAAAGGAATCATTTAACAAAGAAATAATCAAAATACACAAAACAATAAAAACCCAAAAGTAAAAAGTCTCCCAAGGAGCGTAATCTGTGTGTTCCAATAGATTTTTGTTTTATAACAGTCTTTTGACTTCTTTCTGGTCCTTTGACTATGTGTATTTTACCTTTATTTATATATAACTTTTCAATCTTAATTGGTCAAGGGTGAAACTTTAAAGCAACCATTTTCTCTTTCAGGTTTTTGAGCTTCTAGTGTTTTTCTATACATGATAAGAGTTTTTCCCCGTAATTCAGCACATTGAGAAGGCTACCCAAAAACAGAGATTAGAATTAGATTACAACCCTTCAGAAACTCGCCTTTTGTTTTATTTTTTCTGATATATTTTTCATGTCCCTTCAGGCCAGAACACACTGAACCCAGCCTCACCATAAACTTTTGGATGTTTGCATCATGGTCAGATTTGCTTATCATATCTTTTGTCCTGTTTCAGGTTAAACTGTCCTTCTGAGGCTTGCCTCAGCTCAGTGTAACTAATAACATCAGATGATTTTGTAACTGATTAAGCGCTAAGTGTGGCCTTCGTGATATTCTCTAAATGTCTCTTTAGTTGCATTCAAATTCCAAGTAAAAAGGAAATAAAATAAATGAATAGAAAACCCTTAGAAAAAGTAACCATACTTAGTTCCATACAATTTTGTTCAAACCCAAAGCACAGTTTTTTACATCTATTTAAATCAAAGATCATGTATATCTAAATTTCTTTCACATGGACTGGTTTGTGATTACAAGCAATTAGATCTTAGTGATTTTATTACTATTAGATCCTAACGACGGTTTTGGCAGCGTCTTTCAAAATGCCCTGGCCAACCACACACCCAGCACAAAGGCACATCGTAATCTTTGGTTGGTCCCTTTCTATGATTTCTGTACTGCGGTGTATCTCTACTGGGCATTTGATCCCATGGAGGTCTCTGATTCATCTCAAATGGGACATCTGGAGGGAGGGGCCCCACAAACTGGTCTGAACCAAACACAGGTGTCGGGGCAGTAACCATCTGAGCTTTTGCAACATTCTTCTTCTTCCTCCTTTTACTTTGTTTGTCTCTCAGCTTTTTCAGCTGTTCAGCTAAGAGTTGGTGTTCTAACTTCTGTGAATCATTGCTAAGTTGCTTCATGTTCTTTTCACCGACATCCAGCTGCTGTACCAAAGCAACCATCAATTGATCTAAAGGCATATCGCAACCATTCTGTCCATGTCCTCCTTAACATCCTCTGTTTGGCCCTTTAACATTGCCTGTTTAAAAAGTTCCGGCAGCGTGCCTGATAACGGGCAAGAGACCATCTGGTCTTCCCATACTTTCAACATTCTGTTCTCATATGCTAAAGCCGTCTCCCCTGCACAACGTGTAGTGTCATTTAAAAGGCCAGAATCCGTACTTACCGGATAAAACGTCCTCAGTGTGCTCCAAAGTTGCCGTGCCACCAGGGCCAAAGGAGCAGCTGCTCCTAGTTCGTCAGTTCCAGCAGAAACTTCAACCGCATGTACCTCATGTGGTTCCAGGTATGCTGATAAGCCAGTCCTCACATCACTGCACTGTGAGTCTGAAACAATGGCAGTTGCACACTTTGTTTTGTTGTAGGTAAAGAAAGATCAGTTTTGTTAGAATGCAGATTATATCTGGGGCCCTTTTCCGCCCTGTATTCACGCGTGTCATCGGTTTTCATAACATCTGTGTCATCTGATTCTGCAGTTTTAAGAGCGTGTCTTACCACTTGTTCTATCGCGTTCCGTAGCTGGTCTCGTTTGTGTTTATCTAACCTACTTTTTCCATATTTCGGTCTTAACGTCACAGCTTACCTGTCCCCCACATAACTCCATACCAGGCACCTCCACCGAAGGGTCTGATGAAGTCACCACACTCCTGGCCTTGGATAACAGTTCTCTAGTATCACCACACAGATTGTTTTTCATAACAGCAGCTGCACCAGAAGCAGACATGTCCGGAATAATTGGAGGAGTTGTGTACTTACCTTTTTGTTTGAAAGAAGATGATTCACTTACCCCCTGCAGACTTTCACTCTCTTGTTGTTGTTTGTCGAGGCCTGAGAAGCCTATGCTGAAATAAAGTTCGGGTAGTTTTATCAAGCCTGCTATTTTGATTTCCTGTTTTTGGCATTTTTCCCGAGCAAACTCACCAGCACCAGCCGTTTTTACTTGTGCTTGGGCTAGTCTATTTTTTAACATTTGTAAATAGTGTGTACACATCTGGGTTTGAATGGTGACAAAGCCATTCTCAAGCACATTTCAAGGTGCTCATTCGTGAGCCTGGATCGGTATTTATTTTTGATTATGTTCATGGTGGAGAATGCCGCTTCACAGCAGTAGGTTGAGCCAAACATACTCAAAATGTGCTGGGCCATCTTTTTCAGACTTGGAAAAGCTGTCTCTGAGACTGTTTGGATCCAGAAAACTGTAGCATCACAAACTCCCACCTGCCCTTTAAGCACCACTTTGGACTGAAGATCTGCCAGTTCCAGTTCAAGCAAACCTACATTTGCCCACTTAAAAGTGTCACCTGCCTCTTTGGAAAATCTCCTGTCAGTGATAAGGAATGGGTTTTGAATGAACAGACTGAGCTGTTCTCCAAGGGTGAAACTATCAAACCGTTTCTCAAAATTGAGGATCAGTTTGTCCACAAATTCAACGCATCCTGTCTTGTCTCCCTTGACTTGCTCCTTGACAGCTGGAAAGTGCATGCACTCCCCCTGGAGGTCTTCTTTAAATATCTCCAGTTTGCGTTGGAATGCCTGGACAGATGCCATCAGATCACAGACCGAATTGTCCTTGCCTTGTAGCTTTAAATTCAATTGATTCAGATGGGATGTCATGTCAACCAAGAACGTTACATAATCTTAATCTTAATCTACATAATCTACATAATCATAATCTACATAATTCAAAAGAAATGAAAGAAATTGTGTTGCCTTTTCGCTCTTCAGCTGTCCCAAGAAAATTTGAATTTCTTTTCGAATGGACCAAAAGCGCTTCAAAACTCTGCCCTTACTCAGCCACCTAACATTGTTGTGCAGCAAGAGGTCATCTGCATTTGCTTCAACTTCTTTGAGGAACTCTCTGAGTAGGCGATGTTGCAGGGAAGAAGAAGCCCGGAGAAAGTTAATGATTCTCATCATTGTGTTCATCACATCAGCGTACTGATCCGACAGAATGGAACACAGGACTGATTGGTGTATTATACAATGGTAAGTGATTAGTTCAGGGTGGTCCTCTTTCATTCTTGCCACTGCTCCCTTTTCTCTCCCTAACATGGCCGGGGCTCCATCTGTAGTGACTGAAACAACTTTTCTCACATCTATTCCCCTTTCTGTTAGCATCTTCTTTATTGCTTGGTAGATATCCTCCCCTCTTGTTTTGCTTTCCAGGGAAGCCACACCTAACAGGTCTTCAAACATTTTATTTTCCTCTTTGTTAAAGAATCTTACAAAAACTACAAGCTGGGCATTGTCAGTTATATCAGTGGACTCATCTATGGCCAAACCTATGCAATCTGCCTTTTGAATCACTTCATCAAGCTGTGCAAGTACATCATGTGTCACAATTTCTGTTTTGCTCATGGTGGATGTTGCTGACAAAGGGATTTCCTGTATTTTTTGGCAAAGCTCTTCTTTTTGCTTTCCATCAAGCAGTGTCATGGCAACTGCACTCATACATTCTTTGACAACCATTGCATCGCTGAATGACTTTTTATGCTGTCCCAATATCCATGCGATTCTTAGAGAACACTCATTAGCACGTTGTTGAGGAGTGAATGTATGGACCATAATTTTGCAGGACCGATCATACTGTGCCTTTAAATCGGCTATTTTCTCTGCACATAAGGCTGAACCAAGCGGATATGTTTGGGAAAAGGAGCTGTGCTTAATTTCGTAGTGCCGCTTAATGTTGCTGCTTTTGATGAGAGCGACTGTCTCGGAACAAATGAGACAGACAGGTTTTGTGCTCCCACCTGGCAAGACGAACAGGTACGCGTCAGTCCATTCTTCTTTAAAAGACCTGTTTTCTGTGTCTACTTTCCTAATCTTTGAGCACGCCATTTCACTTTTCTTTCACCAGTTCACCGCTTTTTTCCAGCAGTCCAAACTTTCTCTGCTCTTTTTCTCTCTCCGTCTCTTACTTTTTTTTCTCCGCCCGGCTTTCCTCAGGTTTGCCTGCTGTGTCTAAAAAACTGCCAGCAGCAGCGTCCCTGACTGACACAGCTCATTGGCTAATTTGCATCACGTGCAGCCTGTTGCCGGACGCTCAGGAGGGCTTTACCATATTAACAGGAGAAGCGGCGCAAGTGAAGTTAGATACCGTCGACGACATGCAGTAATTTATAAATGTTTTAAATCAGGTTGGGTCCGGATTAGCCAGCAGGTGGGTCTATATGCCTTATTATAGTGTTTTACACAGCAGTTTCAATGAGCCAGTGTACTCTGGATGAGCAGGTTATATGTCACCTACTCTTCACTTTTACTGGCTCAATGTCAATAACGTGTCACACACACACACACACACACACACACACACACACACACACACACACACACACACACACACACACACACACACACACATACACACACACACACACTTTCTGGCCAAGCTTCAGTTAACTCTGTACGTACCCTTTAACTTATCTTTTTCAAATATAGTTGGACTAGCGGCTTTTAAAATTCTTTAAGAGAACTTTTTGAGCTATTAAAACCAAAAATCCAGCGGCTAGTCGGAATGTTTTGTCCAAACACGGTTTTACTCTTCAGCCCTACAAGGATATAACTCTATGTCTCGCAGACACATGGACGCTTATCCATTTTTGAAAGTTATACGTCGCAATTAGTAGTTACGAACAATTTTATCCACAACGGAAATCCTAGTCAGTCCCCACGTAAAGGCTTCCCCGGTGCAACGCCCTTTTAGTTCCGTTTTCTTTTTTATTACTTTTATTAAATTTTCGCTTTTCTTTATCTTGTACGGCTGCTTTACACTGGCCAGTTACAACCCACCTCTCGATGCGCAAAATTTTCAGAGGGTGGCTTTTATTACTGTGTGCAGACGAACAGAGAAAAACAGTGTTTTCGTCTTCACACAGCAAAGGGACTCGAAACCCACCTCCTAGACCACCTATTTTGCATCAGGGCCTGTTCCTGACCCCGCGGACTTTCACCTCAGGTGGTCATGCGCCTACTCGGAAAAGTGGTTTTTAAGCCATCTCTATGAGATTGCTAGGGACTCTAAACCCAGTTCCCGAGATGGCTGGTAGCCTTTAGCCCCGTTTACACTACACCTAAAAACCGAGCCATGCCGAGACCAGTCCGAGCTTGGATCAGTTATCCAAGACAAGCCGACCCGTTTACACACAAAGCTTATCTCGGTTCCTTGGTTGCTCCTCGCCCCCTAGTGGCGATCTGCGGTACTACCGCTCTCTGGGATTGAAGGCGGGACCGAGCAAAGCAAAACAGCGCGGCGCCCGTAACATTCAGGAAGTTATGCTTGATATTGTGATATTTCGGTGTTTGCGGAGAGTCAGGGGAAGAAGGCAACCATTGGTGAATTTACTTGAGAAAGTTGGCTTTTTTGGGAAGTGGATGAGACAAACGAACGTCTAATAAGGATTTACAGACGCAGGAAACAACGACAGACGCTGAGGTTCATTGCGCTGCTAAGCAGATTCATCTCTGGAAACCGTGTGGCACGGTAAGGAAGCTATATTATTATGAATGTCTGAAATTTGTCTGAATGGAGTGTGAATCGGAACGTGTAGCCAGACTGCCGGAAAACCCGCGGACAGTCAGCTGACTGTAAGGGGATGACACGTTCTGCTCATGCGCTCTTTATCAGAAAACTGGGCCAGAAATAAAACCAGGCCGAGACCTACTCAAGAGCTGGTCTGCAGTTAGCGCGGTCCGGTTTTGTTTAGCGCGGTCTGGTTCAGTCTGCTGAACGTTTACACACAAGAGTTATCTCGGTTACCGAGCTCGGACTGGTCTCGGCTCGGTTAAAAAAGTGTAGTGTAAACGGGCCTTTTGTGACCCTTATGGGGTCCCTGGACTTTAAACCAAAGCCTGCGCGCGCCTTACTCGTATGGTAATTATCGACACCTTTGCAACCGGTTCATCAAAAACCGTTTCTCTGCCTCATGCAATGCAAAAAGTCTGCCCGACCAGAAAGAAAAAACACTGGAGATAAAAATGGAATCTCCTTACCTTCTGCCCGGCCGTAGTCTGTGTGTTTTTCTTCCTGGATGGCGTCCTGGCCGGAAAAACCAGAGATGGTCCGTTGCCTTTCTGGCTCCGAGGCGGAAACACCAGTTTGTTAAATCCTCTATGGGCCCGGCCCGTTTTACCCTTAATCGGCGACCACCACTTTGAGACCACTTAAGATGCAAAACTCTGGAAAGCATAAAGCATATTTCAGATTATTTAATCTACCACAGTCAGAGAAATGGTTACAAACGCATCAGCGCTGATGGGCTCTTGATCGGCAAGAAGCCCCGATTGCTCATTATTCAAACATTATAAAGGAGTTTAGGTTAACACTCATAAAAGGCCGTACATATCCAAACTGCGTCATCAGTAGATAAACGGTGTCAACTCCGGGACGCTATCAGACAGATGAGTCCTTTCCTCGTTGTCCGGTGTTATCCAAGTGTGGCAGACAGTCCTGGGATAAACAGTTCGTTCCACTTGACCTTGTTGATATCCTAACAATATGCTTGCATGCTTATTTGACGTTTTGAACATGCGGTTTTTTGTTGTTGCTTTCTCGTGTGCATATAGTGAATGGCAGGGAAAAAACAGGCAAAAATACATGGATACTTTGAAGCGAGAAGCGACTTCACCCCCCCCCCCCCCCCTCCACCGGTCATCTGCACAAAACTTGTTCCGGCCGCCAACTCACCGCCTCGCCTAAGCAAATTCCTGCGGGAAACACCGCCTTCCGCATGTCAGCTTTGTTTTTTTTCCGCGTTTTCCTTTTTCCAGCCAGCACCTTTCTTCCTCCTTGAATCCAAGGCTGGGCTGACAGGAAGGTTATTGGCGCATTATCGCCACCTACTGTTCTGATTCAAACCCCTCACCGCAGCAACAGATCTTCACAAAATAAAAGCATGTGAGCAACATGCGTTAATGCGCGATAAAGTAAATATCACCGTTAATAGTCTAATGAATTAACGTGAAATTAACGTGTTAACTTGCCCAGCCCTAATATATATATATATATATATATATATATATATATATATATATATATATATATATATATATATATATATATATATATATAAAAAAAACGTTCTCTCACCCACCCCTCATACTCCTGAGCAGGGGTCCTGGGAGCTTGAGGGTTCTTCTTAGGATCTTGTTCCTAAGATTGCACTCTTCTGGACCGAGATGTCTGATGTTTCTCCAGGTATCTGTTGGAACCACTTCTCCAGAGTAGGGGTTACTGCCCCGAGTGCTCCGATGACCACAGGAACTACTGTTGTCTTCACCTTCCAGGCTCTTTCTAAGATAAGATAAGATAGGCTTTATTGATCTCACATTGGAGAAATTCACATGTCACAACGGCTCAGTAATCATAATCAGAAGAAGGTGCCAAAAGTAGGACAAGGTGCATCGGTTATATACAGTGTGTCCTCGTTTATACAGTGGATCAAAAAAGGAAGTAGATTAGAAAAATAAGAATAAAAATACAAAATAGAAATAAGGCAGAGGATGTCTTATGTACATTCACGGTGACATATACATATGTATTGACATATATTGAGGTGGTAATAGCAGCAGAAGTCACTTCTTGCAGGATTATTGCACAGTGTATTAAATAGAATTGCACATTAGTTATTGCACGTTGGTTATTACAGTCATAGTTACAGTTATGGTTACAGTTATAGTGCAGCATTGTATAATCTGGTAGCAGCAGGAATGAATGACCTGCGGTAGCGCTCCTTTCTACAAACAGGGTGTCTAAGTCTATCACTAAAGGAGCTGCTCAGCTCCTCTACAGTCTGGTGCAGGGGGTGGAAGGTGTTGTCCATGATGGATGTGAGCTTGGACAACACCCTCCTCTCAGCTACTTCCTCCACAGAGTCCAGAGTGCAGCCCAGGACAGAAGTGGCCTTCCTCACCAGTTTATTCAGCCTCTTTCTGTTCCTCTCTGTGCAGCCAGGGGCCCAGCAGATGACAGCGTAGAGGAGGGCTGAGGCCACCACAGAGTCATAAAAAGTCTTAAGCAGGGGCCTGCTCACACCAAAGGACCTCAGCCTCCTCTGGCCCTTCTTATACAGAGCATCTGTGTTATGAGTCCAGTCCAGTTTATTGATGATGTAAACACCCAGGTATTTGAAACTCTCCACAGTTTCTATGTCCTGCCCCTGGATGTTCACGGGGGAGTGAGGTGGGGGTCTTCTCCTGTAGTCGATCACCATCTCCTTGGTCTTACTGGTGTTTAGACACAGTTGATTCTTCTCACACCAGTCCACAAATTTCATGATGACCGACCGGTACTCCAGCTCGTTCCCCTCAGACACACAGCCCACAATGGCCGAGTCATCGGAGTACTTCTGAAGGTGGCAGCTGTCCGTGTTGTAGGTGAAGTCCGAGGTGTAGAGGGTGAAGAGAAACGGAGACAGGACGGTGCCCTGGGGTGCCCCGGTGCTGCAGAGTGCCACCTCTGACTGACAGCCGTGCAGCCGCACGTGCTGAGTGGGGTCAGTGAGGTAGTCTATGGTCCAGTCAGCCAGATGTTTGTCCACCCCAGCGTCCTCCAGCTTCTCCCTCAGCAGCACCGGTCTGATGGTGTTAAAAGCGCTGGAGAAGTCAAAGAACATGACTCTCACAGCGCTCCCGGTGGTCTCCAGGTGGGTGAGCGCCCGCTGCAGCAGGTAGATGATGGCGTCCTCTACTCCGATGTTGGGCCGGTAGGCAAACTGCAGCGGGTCCAGAGTGGGGCTCACCACGGTGCGCAGGTGAGCAAGGATGAGGTGCTCCATGGTCTTCATCAGGTGGGAGGTCAGGGTGACTGGTCTGAAGTGGGCCGGTTCCCTGGCGTGCGGTGTTTTGGGAACCGGTACCACACAGGAGGTCTTCCACAGGGTGGGCACCATCAGATTGTAGATGTAGCTGAGGACCTCATCTGCACAGGCCCTCAGCAGCCTGGGGGGGATGCCGTCCGGTCCTGAGGCTTTCCTCTGTTTAAGCCTCATCAGCTGCCCTCTCACCTGCATTGGTGTGACTGTGAGGGGGGAGGAAGGCAGGACCGAAGGTGTGGATGGGTCGGGGGTTGATGGGAGTGGCGGCAGGGGGGATGGTAGGTCTCTGGAGGGCTGGGGGTTGGAGACGTGTGGAGGGTTGACGGCAGGGAGGAGGCCAGTGTGGGGGGAGTCAAACTGGGTGAAGAATTTATTTAACTCATCTGCAAACTTGGTGTCACCGTCTGCAGCCCTGCTGGTCCTCTGCCCAAAGCTGGAGATGTTCTTCAGACCTCTCCACACATTTCTGACGTTGTTCTGCGCCAGCTGCTCCTCCATCTTCTTCCCATAGTCCTTCTTTGCCGCCCTGATCTTCCACTGGAACTCCCGCTGAACTCTACGATGCTCCTCCCTGTCCCCTGAATAGAAAGCCCTCTTCTTCTGGTTCAGGAGGACTTTGAGTGACAGTATAACTGTACCATAGCAAATGATAAAAGAAATTGAATTAAACAAATCATTGTTACCAGGCTGGCGGACCGTTTGAGCTCAGGAGCCCTGAGCTGCAGTGGACTATGCCGATCGGGTGTCCACATTAAGTTCGGTATCGATATGGTGCTCCTGGGGGAGCCCAGGACCACCAGGTCGTCTAAGGAGGGGTGCACCGGCCCAGGTCGGAAATGCAGACGCAGACTGCAGCGGGACCGTGGGGTGCGATTACTTTCCATCTATGTGATCTCTGCTCTGTTTCTCAATAAAAGTACTGGAACTTCATCGCTCCACCGTTTCCTTATTCAATAACTCTAGGAAATCAGTTATTGTTTAAAACTCCGACCACAGTGTTCCATATATTCCTTTCCTGCTAGTATTTTACACCCTGTTGTGAGATGCTAGATAGTTTCTGGGGATTATTTGCATGGCCTGCACCTGGGATCTTACCTGGTATGGTAGAGCTGGGCCTTTATTGCTCTGGTGCTCAAGGCCTGTTCCTGTGCTGCCATGATCAGTGCTTCAGTGCTCTCCTTCAGTCCAGCCATCTCTAGCCATTGGTACGATTTGGTCATATCAGCCACTTCAGCTATCTGTCAGTGGTACATCCCATGCAGGGATTTTCCTCCCATGATGGTCATTTAGTTCCTTCTCTTCCAGCTTCCATCTTCTGAGACATTCACTGAGCGCTTCATCCCTTGTGGCCATCTTCCTGATATATTCTTGGAGCTTGGATGTTTCATCTTCAATGGTGGCTCTGATGCTCACTAGGCCTCTACCTCCTTTACGTTTAGTGCATAGCCTGTGGATACTGGATTTGGGGTGGAATCCACAATGAATGGTGAATAGTTTTCGTGTCTTAACTTCAATGGCTTGGATTTCCTTCTTTGACCAACTTATTATCCCAGCAGGGTATCTGATTACTGGCAAGGCATAGCTGTTGATTGCCCCTGACCTTGTTCTTGCCATTGAGTTGACTTCTCAGAACTTGCCTTACTCTTTGCAGGGATTTGGCGGTTGCTGCTCTCCTTGTAGCATCTCTGTGGTTTCCATTTGCTTGTGGTATTCCAAGGTACTTATAGCTCCCTTCAACATCTGCTATTCACCCTTTTGGGAGTGCAATCCCCTCTGTGTGGATTACCTTCCCTCTCTTGGTCATCATCCGGCCATATTTCTCCAGCCCGAATGACATTCCGATGTCCCTGCTTTAGATCCTGGTGGTGTGAATCAGTGAATCAATGTCTTGTTCACTCTTGGTGTACAGCTTTATGTAATTTATGTACAGGCGGTGGCTGATAGTGGCCCCATTTCTGAGTCGGTATCCATAGCAAAACTTGTCGACTATTTGGCTGTGGGGGTGCAGGCCTATGCAGAATAGCACAGGGGACAGAACATCTCATTGGTATATTCCACATTTGATGGAGATTGGTGCAATTGGATTGAAGTTGGCCTCAAGGGTGGTTTTCCACCATTACTGCTTTCTGCTTTTGCAGTCTAGGATGACTGTTCTGTCAACCAGCAGCTGGCTCCCCTGGTGTTTTTACCTATGCCTTTTTCGGCCTCTGTCATGTGTTGATCCTTGTGCCCACTTATCTTAGCCGCCATGATGCCTGACAGGAGCTTCCATGTTGTGGAGAGACAGGTTACTGGCCAACTGTGCATCAATTTTATGTGATGCTTCTTTCTCCCATCCCTTTCCAGTATTGCTCAGTCTCTATGAAGGTTATTTTGTTCCAATACGATTTGTGCATTGTAAGTGTGAATTTGAAGTTGTAGAGGGAGTTAAATTCTAAAAAAAAAAAATTACAAGTACAAATTTTTTTTACACCTCTTCAAATTTTGAGTACAAGTACACAAATTGTGTTCTGTGAGTTGCACATCAAAAACCTCTTACATTCTCAGTTTTGCTCCAAATGGTCCAGAACTATTGTTGCTAAACTATTTGTGCATTGTAATTTTGGTGTTTTGTAATTGTAGATTTTTTTAAATCTGTCACAAGTACAAAATAAAGTTACACCTCTTCAAATTCTTGAGTACAAGTACACAAATTGTGTTCTGTGAGTTGCACATCATAAGTGTCTGTCATTCAGTTCTGCTACAGTTGGTCTAAAACAAAAGTTGCAAAACAAATTCAAACACGTGTATTAAAATCTTCAAAAAAATATTTTTTAATATTTTTTCCCTTAACACAAATACAAATCAACAAGTACAACTGCACGAATCTGCTCCTGTGAGTCACAAATTCATCTTTACAAGTTACGCCTTCATTTTCACTTTTGACACAACCGCCCCAACGGTAAAAAATGATCTGTGACTTGTGGGTAGTACCCTTGATCAGACAGCAGGGGGAGCTGCCTGCTCGGTCAGTCTGTACCAACCGGAAATACACACTGCCTTGTTGCCTTTTAAGTACTCTGCAGGCATATGCCTTTGAAGGACGCAGCTGTCACTGTCATAAACAAAGCCATGTTTTTCTTTCCTGTCACTACATTTTTGAACCGAAAAACCAGAAAATTTTAATGAAAAAAAAAACGCCCGTTTTTGGATTTCGCCAATTCCATTTTCCATTTTCTCCTTCGGATTTAAAAGATAAAGCCGGTTTCACGGCTGGCCCGGAAGTGTAGGAAAATATTTCAAAATAAAAGCATCGATGTAACATAATGGAAGCCTGAAGAAAAAATAATAATGAAGCGTAGAAATGTCTTGAATAAAAAAAGGACGGTTTTACGTTGCAACATGATAGTTTATTGTAGAGACATGAGCTTTATTACATTTTTGGGTGTTTTATTAATGGAACATGAAGCATAAAAGCAAATCACATGCTGTAAACCAAAAATATAGAAGCAAAGTTTATTTTTCTCATCAAGCAAAACCCACCTTCACTATAGGATTACTGTCTATATGTGTCTTGATTTTAGTGACAGTACATATTTTTTAAGCTAACAGAGAAATGAAGATTTTTTCATAGATATAATTGATTTATCTTTACTCACAAATACATACAAATACTGCCACGGGGATAGAGTGCCTCATATATTTCATATTTGTCATACAAAAGATGCTAATTAAAAAGTTACACTGTTCCGTGTCTGGGCTAGAAAAGCACCTATAGCAGCTTTCACGTGAGTTCCTCAGTGTTTTCTCTCTCCACGATGGAAATTTTTGATTACATTTTTACTAAACAAGAGTTACAATCTCCCTTATTGAATAGCCTATAGATGGAGATTCTTATTCATAAGACAACTGAGATCCAATCTAACCAATAGCTAGATAAGCTGCATTGCCTATCTTTGCTTATGTCCTACACTGTACCCAGGCTAGCCTTTTTTTTCAGGCTATTTAATTTTGGAGTGGGTTTTTATTTTGTTTTATCATTGTATTATGTATTATTTTTTATGTGAGTGCTGCTTGTCAAGCAGCATGAGTTGCCTCTATCTACTATATAAAATAAAAATGCCATGCCATTAATCAAGCTTTTTTTATTAAATGAAAAGCAATAATAGTATTTTACAGATCAAATAAGATGCAGAATACATACGCACACACAATGTGATACAGATTATAATAACCATTATAACCAGTTATGAAAGTGTTATACATCAATGTAGGAGCTATTTCCCTATTTTTGTTTTAGAACTCAGATTATTTAGTTCATTTGGTGTATAAATACATGTACTCCAGGCTTATGATTTTTTACCAGTCTTCCAGTGCTGCAGTCTGTCAATCTACCAGTCCTTTCAGGAAACCAGGGCAGGAGAGGTGGCAAGTACTTTTTCAGTTTGTATCAAGTTTATTTTTTCCTGAAGAAACCTGGAATAAACTCACGGAACTGCATTTTGACGTATTTTGAGAATTTTTTGTACTGCGTTAAACCAGAAACCCACTATTCATCAAGAGACAATTTGCTTTAAATTTATTTTTTGTTTGTTTACTTTTAAGTTTTTTTCATAGACAAGTAGTCACTACAATCAAGAAAAAAAATGGAACAGGAAAAAAAAAAGGTCTCATAACAAATTTTCTTCCGCTGAGCAAGAAGTGGATCTAGTGGGAGAAGGAGGGACCTGTCCATTGCCTCCCCTGTCCCTTGATCCGATCAGCCATTTCTAAACTGCCATCTTCACATCATTCCTGGTGATCTCGCTGGTTAAGGTGTTCTTCTTTAAAGCTCCTGCAGGAAATATATGTTATGGTCACAATAAATTAGTATAAATTTCTCTGGACTAAAGTTACTATATTACAGTTATTATTATCCATCATGCACTTACCAAATATGACTTCAAACAGCTTTAAAGTCCTGAATTCCCGCTTTCCATTCCGTACCTAAGGGGGAACAAAGTCAGTACAAAGTTAAATCATTTTTAATTTTTTTGCAGCTTTTAATGGCTCGCTTTTATTGACAGTAGACTGACAGGAAAGGGGCGGAGGAAGGGGGGAGACATGCGGCAAAGGGCCGCGGGTCAGACCAAAGGCCTCCAAACATGGGCCGCGCTACCAGCTACGCCACGAGCGCACCCCCAGCTAAATCATTTTATAACCACTGGAGTAAACCTGACAAAAAGACAAACTCTGGATCTAGATTATTTTCATTGTTGATTAATCTATCGATATAGATTAATGTATAATTGTTGATTATTTCAACATTGTGATTGGTTGCTATAATAATAAAATGTTAAAACATTTTGAAATATGTTGGTGCTTCCCAAATCTCTTGTTCTGTCCACAAAACAAAGAGATACTCGGTTTATGGCCATGAATGAACAAAGAAGACCAAGATATTCCTATTTATGAAGCTGAAATCATAGAATTAGGACTTTTTTGCTTTAAGAAAACTGTAGTTGCCAGTTAATTGAATTATTGATTACTGTTCAATTTATTGATGATTTGTTGCAGCTCAGATCACATCTACTGCCAGCACCCCAATAAAACTGAATGAAATTTCACTAGCATAGACTTTACATACATACCAGTTCAGACATGAAGCTTGGGTCAGACAGTTTTTCCTCCATTACTTCGACCTCCCTAACTGTCTTTAGGTGGAAACCATCTGGGATGAAAGATGGGTGTCACCACTGCTGCCACGCTGTACCATGGTTTGTAGCATCCTTCTAGTGACTCGATTGTCTTCTTTGAGTTCCTCGAGGACTGTCAGGATGTGAACAAGGATGTTGTCCCTTATTTGCATTTGCGAGGTTTCGGGTGGTGAAATGGTTGACCTAAGGAGGAGTACAAGCAAAAAAAGTGTCATTGTAGACCAGTTGGATAGAGCAAAGGAGATGTCAGCACAGACACTTCAGTCAGACAATTAAACGGGCCGATTGAAAGTACACATTCCAATCAGTTTCACTCACATCACTGTATGTCAGAATTGGAGGCAGTAAAGGTGCCGGGGCAGACCTGAGGGTGGCTGGAGGCAGAGGAGGTGTAGGCCTGTGGGTGGATGAAGGCAATGGAGGCGTCAGCACAGACCTGAGGGTGGCTGGAGGCAGAGGAGGTGTCTCAGTACATACCTGTGGGTGGATGGAGGTAGTGGAGGTGTAGGGTCATCATCATCTTCTTCCTCGCTGGACAGAATCACTCTCCTAGACCTGTAAAATATACCAGCACAATCAGATAATTCATTTGTTACAGTTAAGTGAATTGAAGTGTTTTAAAAGTAGTTTGGTACAGAATACTAAAACAATATATTTTGTACAACAGGTAACACAGTTGTGCATATAATCATACAATGTAGACATCAGTGTTTCCATAGACTGTCAGTGTGTGTGGTGCTGGGAGACGACACCAACATACATGCATAATCCAAAGAGCCTTACCTCTTTTTGCGCTTCCCCCTTCCCATGTTCTCCGCAGAATCAGACTCTGTCGGGACATCTGTGTTCTGTTCAAACTCAACCAATTTTATACGGGCTATCTCGTATGTTGCTGTCTGAGAGATACAAAAGAAAGAGTTACAATTACTTTCATTTCAGAGAACAAATTCTAACCAAATCAATGGTGAGCTCTTCTTGTCGCATCATATCATACATTAAGAAAGATGGTTACACTACCTGCTTTCCTCTCGACAGTCAACTTGTAGGTTACCCAGTCAGAGTGTGGGTCCTGTTGCTCTATGACCGCCTTTGCCATTTTAACTTTTGCTGGTGGCCAGTAGCATTCATCCTCCTCAGGCCCGATAAACCATTTGGTCGGAATCACTGCCAATCCTCCACCATTTTCAAAATTAAAAAATGCAAAAGGCAACATGCTTAAAGAAAAAAAATACACATCAATAGAAATTCATACATGCATAACAACAAATAAAAAACAAAAAACAAAGCACTAGTGCAGGAGTGGCAATGCCACATATCCAGTCTTGTGTGGTAACATAACCATTTTTGTTTTTAAGTCCTCCAGAGGTAGTAGCTGCAAGTGTTCAGATAAATTGAAGACAAAAAGAATTCCAATAAGTGAGGAGTCCATTGGATAGGTTAAAAACGGTTGGGCATTTTCAAAGGAATTACACAGTACTTTAACGGTGTCGGAATGTGACAATATGTTTTGCACAATAACATTTCCCCCAACAGAAAAACAGTTATTGCCACGAGAAGAGGAGATCAGCGTCTGTCCATCATTGTAAGATCTATACTGTCACTATCTGGCATATCATATGAATCCCAATTTTCATTGATATGATCAAATGATGGAATGTTACAGTCATAAAAAACATCAGTGGAATTTTCTTCTTCATGATTACTTGATAAATTCTCATCGCAAGCATAGTAGAAAGTGTCCATGGAATCTATGTTCTCAGAATTAACTGCCAACAAATCAGTCAACTCCTTTTCGAGCATAAGCAAATGTTCCTCCACTTTTGCCAATATTTTCCTCCTTTTTGAATTCTCCATTATTTAAAAAAAAATAAATAAATGTTTTAGCTTTCAGCTATGATAACAAACACAAGAGATAAACTCCAACCAACAACTGCAAATGATTTGGTTAGAAAATTTATTTCTGTGGTTAATCACAGATCTAAATCCATGTAAAATGAAGCTAGATTTGTTTTGAGTTTATCGCATCACAGAGGTGACTATAGGCTAATGTGTGCATTATAAGGCGGGGGGATTTCAGCTGGATATATGCACTGCATTATCATTTATTTAAGAGTCAAAAAGCGACTTCACTTTTAGAAACAAACCCAAAGAACAGCAACCCGCAAATAGAAAAAAAACTTAAAGTCGTTTGAATAATCAGGCTTGGAAACAGTGAGTGTGGGTCACTGGAACTACCGCATCGAGGGGAAAGAAAAAAAAAGTCCAGCGCGGCGAGGGAAAAAAACATCAGCGCCATTAACGCGCGTTAAAAACAGTCGGCGTTGGGGTATACTCACGGCCCTTTTAACTTTCCGTCAAATACCGACTGCCAAAAAAACAATAAAAAATAAATAAATACACTAAACAGCCCAAGTAGCTAAGGTCTAATAGTGTAAGTCCAGCTCTGATTCCCTTAAGACGGTAGAATGTGCCACAGAGCCGAAGCTCCAATATGGGGTAAGATCACTTCCTAAATAGAATTGTACATAAAAGGATAATTGAGTCCATATTAGTCAGAAGTTGTGCATAACAAACATTTGTAAACTCATAATAATTTAAATCGCATTCAAAAGATACAACATACAGTTTAAATAGTTACAACTTCAATAACTAATAAATATAAATTTCAAGTTTAAATTTGTGCTTTACTCTTTATGAACACAAACAGCAGCGGCTGCTTGAGAATACGGATTTTTTCTTTGAGAATACGAATTCACAACAGTGGTCTGACGTCACGGTTTCCAAGGCTGGTTAATGGAGCACAGAGTGCGAAGATAGGAGACGCGCATGCGCTCTTCAGACTGACCGTCTCTGAATGCACCGCGGCTGCAGCTTCATTCCAGACAGCGCAGAGATCACAGTGGTAAGTTAAACATTTCCTTTTCTGCTGCTGTTCTTCAAAAGTACGTTTTCAGATCGTTTGAGGTGAGAACATTATACTTTTAAGCTTCCCTATGTCGCCTGTTTACAGAGTTAGTGCGTAATTTTAATAAAAAGTCCGACGTCGAGCGTCTGTGCCAACTGGTAGGTTTTTTTTAACATTGACAGCCTATTTCCTACTTTTATCTTAAAAAAAACAACAACATTGAGGATGGTATTAAACATGTGATCACATTGAAATTGTGACTATCTGTAAATAATTAAAATTAAAACATAATTGTATATATTATTAACAGTAAAGGGATTAGGGTTAAGCTACTTTGTTGCACCTACTAACCTTCACAGCATTGATCATTAAGGAAAAGTTATTTCATTCTGCCCACCTTTACAATGATTAATCTATAAATTGTGTGCAGTTAGTTCAGTTAATTATTTCAGTGAAATGGTAGAAATACCAGAGAAGGGAAGCCATTTGTTACATTTACTACTATACATTTGACCCTTTCTTTCTTGAGAACTATAATAATCTGCATGTTAACCACATATAGTTTTATGGTGTGAAAAGGTGAGAATTGAAAAAACAATTATGGTAACATTTGGCATTTTTTATTTACAGGAAGAAACAGAAACAAAAAATGTGAGGATAAACACTTCTGTGCCGATCCTCCAAATATTTTTTAATGAAGGGGACCTGAAACCAGCCGCCAGGCTAAGAAGGGCCACCATCGTCCTCCTCCTTCAGCTGCTGCCCATCCAGAAGGTCCATGGATGGCCACAGGAGATAGAGGTGCTGGTGACCCTCTACTGGCTGGCCTGCGGTGCATCCTATAGGGAAACAGCTTACCAGTAAGATCTCTTACCTTCTTGTCCTTAAATAGAGCCAACAATGACACACAATTGATACATATATTATATTAATTGGATAGAAGATTAAGACATATCAGCATATTACCTAAATTACAAGTTAATTTTATATTTGGTGCAGGTCAAGTGGAGGCACGCTACAACAGGCACCATGCCAGGGCAAGAAACATCATCGAGCGTGCCTTTGGTGGTCTGAAGACACGGTGGCGTTCCATCTTCTTAAGGGCGCTGGAGGTCTGCCTGACGTTTGCCCCAAAAGTAATCGCCGCCTGCTGCATCCTCCACAATATTAGTATAGAGGCAGGGGACCAGCTGGACGTGGAGGATGAGGAGGTGGACCAAGAGGAGGACGACCATCCGGCGGCTGAAGACAGGGAGCTGCTCCAGCTGGCTGCATGTTTAAGTTGACATGACTACATGAGACCTAACCTAGATCAGTTGGAGTAGTCATGTACACATGCTGCTTCATTTCATTTTTTTCACTACCTGTAAAAATACATAAAATAATCAGTAAATTAATTTCCATTCCAACTATTTTTAATTGTATGTTTGTAGGCGTTGTCTATTTGTATAAGATGTTAATAGAAGTTATTTCTTTGTTTTAAACCACGTTAGTAACTTAATTTGTTAAATATGTTACACCTTCATTCTGTTCCAAAGTTAAAACATTTGTCTAAAATAAATATCTGTATTTTTTTCATATATTGTTACTATTGTTTTCTTTCCCTCTTTCTTCACTCAATTCTTCGTGTCCTCACTCAGAGGAAACTCAATTAGATAGGAAAAACATTTATAGAATTTATTTATAGATTTATTTATAGATTTTATATTAGGGCTGGACGATATAGAAAAAAGCATATTGATAAAAAAAATGCATATTGATCGATAGATAATTATCAAAAAGATTTAAAACCTGGCTCTTATAATATTGCTAAATGACTTACTTTTAATATATCACACACAAACACTCAATCCCAATTTAATTATTATTTAACCAACATTTTTAACCATAACTGATTTTTTTTTTTATGAAAAATGACTTAACTTAAGAGACCTGGGTGATGTTATTAAATACTGGCAAAGAATAAACTAAAGTGACCAGCGCTGTTAGAGAAAAACTTACAGCCCGGAACTTTATATCGCGGATCAAGAGTGGCGAGTAATTGAAGCCAGCAGCGTGTCCATCACTATGAAGCACGTTACTGCATACCTGATGTCCTTACGCCGCCAGGACGCTTTTTCATTTTATCACAAAGAAGGGAGCCCAGTTTAGCTGCTATACCTGCTTTGTTTTGGAAGAAGTTCCATAAGATTCCTAAGAAGATGACACAGAGTCACGCGGGGCTAAAACGGCTCGCGCTGCTGCAGGTGTGAGCGGCTTACGTGATGAAACAAGTTGGTTGCGTTACCAGACTTTGTTTTTACCGGTTCCTTGCAAATTTTACAAATCACTGTGGTTTATTTCTGTCAGGCTGGCGAACTAGTAAAACCCCGTTTTGGGACAATTTCCCCCGCCGCTCCTTGCTGTGACATATTCACGTGCTGTGTGTTGTGGTTTGAGAGGGCAGCCTTTGTGACGGTGTGCCTGGATCCGCGATTACGATTGGTTGAGAGGAAGCAGTGACTGCAGCATCAACTGATATAATAGGCTAAGAGGAAGGAAGGAAAACTGTCTCTATAACCAACTTTTATCGACCCTTTTTTTCCCCTTATTGTGCCACACGTCTTTCGACTGATATATATTGTTATTAAATTATCGTCCAGCTCCATTTTATATGCTGCTGTCATCCTTGGGAGACATTTACAATTTATTCCAGCAATTATTGAGTTAATAAAGCAACACGCGCAGCCTGATAAACACAACACAAATAAATCAGACTCTTTTTTTAAATTACGCACCAACTCTGTAAACAGGCGACATAGGGAAGCTTGAAAGTATAATGTTCTCACCTCAAACGATCTGAAAACGTACTTTTGAAAAACAGCAGCAGAAAAGGGAGTGTTTAACTTACCACTGTGATCTCTGCGCTGTCTGGAATGAAGCTGCGGCCGCGGTGCATTCAGAGACGGTCAGTCTGAAGAGCGCATGCGCGGCTCCTATCTTCGCACTCTGTCAGACCACTGTTGTGAATTCGTATTCTCAAAGAAAAAATCCGTATTCTCAAGCAGCCGCTGCTGTTTGTGTTCATAAAGAGTAAAGCACAAATTTAAACTTGAAATTTGTATTTATTAGTTATTGAAGTTGTAACTATTTAAACTGTATGTTGTATCTTTTGAATGCGATTTAAATTATTATGAGTTTACAAATGTTTGTTATGCACAACTTCTGACTAATATGGACACAACTATCCTTTTATGTACAAGCCTATTTAGGAAGTGATCTTACCCCATACTCCAAGCCGACGGCGGTAGCAGCTGCGGTCGTGGTCACCTAAAACTGTGGCTTTTTTTGTTGCTGCTGTTATTACTCTCAAACCTGTAGCATTCTCTAAACTATGTCTGCAGCAGACACTTTAAACCTAGCTCCTGCACTCTTTATAGTTACTTTTCGAAAAACAGTATTTATTAGATGTAGAGGTATATTCTTACCTGTATGTCGTCCGAAAGACAACCGTCTCCTCTCCTAGGATAACAAGATGGCGTCTGTTAACTTCCGGCTAAGCGTGGTGTCGAAATCCACTTCCGGCAGAAATTAAACTGTTTTCTTAGCGAGACTACTGGATGATCCTGGATGATCCAAGGTTTAGTTCTGTTTCAAACAATTTTCGTATTTGTTTAGTTAGCTTGGGTGATTTTCAAGATACTAATTTAGTTGTGAAATTATTAAAATGTGAACATTATAAACGTTCCCCTGTCTCGTGTTCACTGCCCCCTAGTGACTGAATTGAGAATTGTGGTAATTTATTTTTCCCCTTCTAAAGTTTGTTAATAAAGGCCACAATTAATGAAATACTAAATTCTTAGCATGCTTCGTTTGCAAGGCATCTTAGCAAAACATGTTTTTTTAAAAAGCTCTTAAAAGCTACTTAATCCACAGCGTGGTGATGTTAGAACAGAATTAACTAAATGAAAAGTGTACAAAATCATTACGCTATACATAAAATAATAAAAAAACAACGCACATACTTTTTGGTTTGACATTAATTCCAGTGTATCAATATGAAAGTGGAATTCACCTGTGTGAAAACAATAAAGGAAGAGACATTAAAAACTTTAAGAATATGAAATACTGATCAGGGCCGGTTTATTATGAAACATATTGATCTGTCATCTCAGTAAAATTTTGAGATCTAAATTTTCAGCCGCTTCACTGAAAGGGGGGTTGTGAAGTGATTTAAATTTAAATGATTTAAATAATTTATAAATGTATCATCGAAATAGGCTGGATTAGTGTGCGATTAAAGACTTTTAATCGCACACTAATAAATAATATATGAATAAATAAAATAGCATAAAAAAGGAGACCTTTCAGTGTCTGTTGTTATATAACATGTCGAATTTTGAATTTGTAAACCGTGCCCAGCTGGAGCCCACCTATTGCCCATGCATGGTCTAGCCCATTTACTGCCCACATGAGTCATGTGGGCAGTAGATGGGCTTCCCACATGGGTCCCAGCAACAGAGCCCACCCTGAGCCCATGCCCAGCTGAAGCCCTTCTAGCCCAAGTGAGACCCTTATGGGCCCCACCTGGACGTGTTTGCTGGGTCCCCGTGGCAGTATTTGTATTTATTTGTGAGTGAAGATAAATCAAATAAATCAATGAAAAAAATCTTAATTTCTCTGTTAGCTTCAAAAATATGTACTGTTCACTAAAATCAAGACACATATAGACAGTAATCCAATAGTGAAGGTGGGTGTTGCTTGAGGGGGTTTGCTTGATGAGAAAAATAAACTTTGCTTCTATATTTTTGGTTTACAGCATGTGATTTGCTTTTATGTTTCATGTTCCACTAATAAAACACACAATAATGTAATAAAGCTCATGTCTCTACAATAAACTATCATGTTGCAACGTAAAACCGTCCTTTTTTTATTCAAGACATCTCTACGCTTCATTATTATTTTTTTCTTCAGGCTTCCATTATGTTACATCGATGCTTTTATTTTGAAATATTTTCCTGCACTTCCGGGCCAGCCGTGAAACCGGCCGAAGGAGAAAATGGAAAATGGAATTGGCGAAATCCAAAAACGGGCGGGTTTTTTTTCATTAAAATTTTCTGGTTTTTCGTTTCAAAATTGTAGTGACAGGAAAGAAAAACATGGCTTTGTTTATGACAGTGACAGCTGCGTCCTTCAAAGGCATATGCGTGCAGAGTACTTAAAAGGCAACAAGGCAGTGTGTATTTCCGGTTGGTACAGACTGACCGAGCAGGCAGCTCCCCCTGCTGTCTGATCAAGGGTACTACCCACAAGTCACAGATCATTTTTTACCGTTGGGGCGGTTGTGTCAAAAGTGAAAATGAAGGCGTAACTTGTAAAGATGAATTTGTGACTCACAGGAGCAGATTCGTGCAGTTGTACTTGTTGATTTGTATTTGTGTTAAGGGAAAAAATATTAAAAAATATTTTTTTGAAGATTTTAATACACGTGTTTGAATTTGTTTTGCAACTTTTGTTTTAGACCAACTGTAGCAGAACTGAATGACAGACACTTATGATGTGCAACTCACAGAACACAATTTGTGTACTTGTACTCAAGAATTTGAAGAGGTGTAACTTTATTTTGTACTTGTGACAGATTTAAAAAAATCTACAATTACAAAACACCAAAATTACAATGCACAAATAGTTTAGCAACAATAGTTCTGGACCATTTGGAGCAAAACTGAGAATGTAAGAGGTTTTTGATGTGCAACTCACAGAACACAATTTGTGTACTTGTACTCAAAATTTGAAGAGGTGTAAAAAAAATTTGTACTTGTAATTTTTTTTTTTTAGAATTTAACTCCCTCTACAACTTCAAATTCACACTTACAATGCACAAATAGTATTGGAACAAAATAACCTTCATAAGTCTCTTGCCTTGGTGGGTTGGCTTGTGCGTTATAACCCTGCTAGTGGGAGTACAGTGGGGTCTGCTTATTCTTCTGGCTTATACTTCCTTTGTGTTAAAATCTAATGAGAAAGTGAATTTTATATTTTCATTTGCTAAAAGACAAATTAAAACTAATATACAATTTAAACAAATATATGTCACTGTATCATGCATTTGATTTTCCTTTTTTTAATTCAATGACCGAATCAAATTAATTTTTCAATGACATAATTCAGTTAGATGTAACTGTCCAAATGCATGTAAAAAGAGAGACTAAGAACAGTATGTCATGTGAAAACTCAAAACTTTTATTTTTTAAAGTGGAAAACCACGTAAAGAGTTTTTAATCCAAATTATTGACATAAATTTCAATAGCCAAAATCCCCCATGTTAACTGTCACTGTCTCCTCAACATTACTTATTTCTCTCATTAAATGGTTCATTATTGATTGCCTCTTAGCTTACATCCTTCTCAGCAATTACCGATGTTAACTGAGACTTAATAAAAATTCAGACTTTGTTTCCAGTTATTGATTCAATAAAGGACTACATGAAGGTGAAGAGCCATATTCTATAACACCCATCACCACTTATACTCACTGTGACTTCTGCATTTCTCCAGTGAAGCCTGCCAGTAAACACATAATGGCATGAATCAATGCAGGTATTAGATTTGTGTTCCTAAATCAAAAGTTGCTTATCTTAGCTGTCACAATCTTCAAGTTTCACTGAGTTCTGAAATTATCTTCAGTTAGTAGTTGAAGTTAGTTTAAATTATTGTATACAAGTCTGATCTGCATTTTTGTACAAGTGTAACTTTTGCATTTCTGTACATTAATATGCACGATTAATTCCTTCTTCATGTTTTTTTTTCTTTCTTTTTTATGGGCGTAGTTCGCTTTGTTAAAATATGGCCATCCAGTTTAAAACTTATTTTGGGCTCAACAGCAAGAAGAATAAGATTTTGGTTAGTCTTTCTTCCTTTATTTAGACAATTTTTCAAAAATGAATTAAAAGCTAATTTTGTTCCGCTAAAGTATTGGAGTAAAAGTCTTTGGATAGATGTGATCATATTTATCATTAAACTAAAGAGAATGTAAGTTATTATTATTAAATGACAATTACTTGGTGTTGTACATAACATGTTCAGTTGCAAGAATATGTTTACTTGTAGGTTATACTAAAATACAAACTCTCCATCTGCATCAACCACCTGAGCTGGTGGGCCAAAT
Organism: Fundulus diaphanus; assembly: GCA_037039145.1. Taxonomy (NCBI): domain Eukaryota; kingdom Metazoa; phylum Chordata; class Actinopteri; order Cyprinodontiformes; family Fundulidae; genus Fundulus; species Fundulus diaphanus. The sequence goes on along the minus strand of CM073121.1, from coordinate 12,346,756 downwards.
CAATCTCTAATTGCAGTTGGGTGCTGCACACATGGAGGGCAATTTCTCTTTTTATTATTCAATAAAAACAAAAAGTAATTTCAGTTAAAAAAATATTTGTAATCAAAACTTCAAAGGGCAACTTACTTTGGAAAGTAAAGTTTGTTTCAAATTACTTATTTATTCTCACAAAGTGAAAATGTTAATTTCAAAACAGAAGCTATTGTTTGCGCATGTCAAAAATCTGGTTGCAAATCTGGTTGCAAATCTATAACATTTGGTTTTGATGCTCCCTGTTTTTGATTGAGCTCAAAGACTTTTAAGCGCTGAGAACAGCGCTTAAAAGAGACCGAGGAGGAAGAATGTTAGACTTGTCCCTATTGGTTACTGATGACTGAATTGACAGACTGATCGAACGACAGGTCAAGGCTTCAGTGAGTGGTCAGAGAGGGCAGGTTATCCATACTTTTTATTTGCTTCTCCAAAGCTGCCAATATAAGTTGTATGGCAGGGTCTAGGTTAGCATAGCATGCTGGAAAAAGCTAGCATCAGGTGACATGCTCGTACATCTGCTTTGTGTTCTGGATGCCTTTTCTCAATTTACTTCTACCCCTTGCTATAAATCACGCGGTCTCCTGATCTGAATGCTGCATCCCGGGCTTTCATCAGGTTTATCTTATCTACATAATAATAATGGTATTATCGTTAAAGAAGTTAAGTGCTAATTTCATTCACTGTTTAGGTGGTGGATCAGCCAAACACCTCTCTCTTCCACCATCTTCTCTGTTAAAACACTCTTGTGACAGGAAACTGGGCAGGCAGGATTTAAATGACAATTTAGACAGTTTCCAAAATTCTGTGGTTTAATGACAGTCCAAAGATCAGTACATGGAAAATTAGTCAAGGGGGCAGAGGTATCCAAAAAACAATGGGCTGAGGCAGAGACGAAGCACAAAAAGGTCCAAAAGTCATGAGAAGGTAGAAAACTGTGAAAAAAGGGTTGGAACGCTTGGAGGAAGAAACAGAGATGAACTGGCTTGGAAGGAAGGGAACATCCATCCGTTTTCTAACACATCTATCCCTGCTGGGGTCGCGAGGGGTGCTGGTGCCTATCTCCAGCTGTCAATGGGCGAGAGGCAAGGTATACCCTGGACAGGTCGCCAGTCCGTCACAGGGCAAGGAAGGGAACAGATTGTTTAAATACACACAGGAGGAGATGATTGAGAGCAGGTGTGTTCAATCAGGCTAGCTGGGGAAGTGCAGGCAGCAGAGACGGGGCAAAAAAAGCTGCCACGTCACAACTCTTAGGCTTGCCAACATTTCTTCAATTTAGGAGCTCTCTTTAGGCACAGGGTGCTTTGTGAATAAATTATAAGACAAATCTTCAAATTTCGGAAATTCAACGATTTCTCCTAAAATTACGTCACTAAGAGCTATTTTTAGTCTTAGGATTCTTTGCAAATACGGGTACAAAATTAGATGAAGTGTGCCCGATTTATTGTCATGTTTTCCTTTTTTCTGTTCTCCCTTGTATGTTTCTTTCGCCTGTTTTTCCACTCATCCTCAGGCCTTTACTTTTTGCAATTTTCTCTGCTTGTATGACCTCTCAGACTGCCTTCTTAAGCCTTCCTTTTCACCTTATCCATTCTCTCCTTTGTAGCCTTCCTTTATGTCGTGGCCTAGGTTTTTTCTACACGGTGTACCCATGCATAACCATGACCAACCCACCTATGCCTGCTGTTGAACAATTCCTGGGAGACATCACCTGTAAGGCAGAAGATTCTACTGAGAAGACAGAGCAGGAGTGCAGAGAATAACAACAATACACGTTTACCGCTGGAAGAGCTCTGGACTAAATTTAAAGTGAATATAGGCATCACCTCTACTGTGTATGAATGTAGAAACATTTTCTTGAGTCCTGCTTTGTAAACATGCATGTACATATTGAAGACTGATGAAAGTGAAATAAGTCAAGCAGAGAATCAACAGAGCAGCAGTAGAACATTAAAAGCTTTAAGCAAACTGTGAAACCAAAATTTATAGACAGGCATATTACATAAGGGGCACATGGTTTGAACAAATTTGCTCAGCACTTCAGAGAAAACTTTCCTCATTTAAATATTGTTAAAAACAGTTCTCTAAAGCTTTCACAAAGAAGATTTGAGCAACGTATGGGTTTTAATTCAGGCGTTTTGTATGAAAAATGAATGCCTACAACTGTAAGACTTTCAAAACTGCTTGGGTGGCCCAGGTCCGGCCAGCCAAGCAAGTTCACACTGAATTCAGAAAGCAATATGTAAAAGAAATCTCTAAAAAAAACATGTTATATTATCAGAGGACGGACAAAAAAACTTTAGTATCGTTCATGTGAAAGTGCATCAACAAGTTTAACATTCATTGGACCTCACAAGACAGAAACTTCTGGCTTCTAAAAAAAACCAAAACAAAAAAAGACGTGAAGGCCAGAGTGAATCGTGATACAGATAAGTAGGGAGTAATCAGGGCCCGTACTCACAAAGAATCCTTAGTGACATAATTTTTGTAAAAATCTTAGAATTTCCCAATATTTCCTGAATTCTAAGATTTTTTCTCAAAAAATGTAATTGGGAACATAAACGTTAATCACAGAGCATCTTAGGCCTGAAGAGAGCTCCTGAAGAGAAAAATGTTAGAAGCAGTGAGAAGGACTTTTAACCAGTCTAAAAGTGCCTTAAGCAGGGAAGATGGTGTAAACAGAGAGAGCTGATTGGCTGATCCACTACCTAAACAGTCGAGGAAATGAGCACATAAACTTTAACAATCACACAATTCATGCTATGTAGAAAAGATAAACTGTATCAACTCCATAGGGAAAAATTCTGTAGTTTCAGTGGGAGGATGGGTTAAAGGTGCGGCTCTAGTAAAAGTGTCTTGCGGTACTTTTGTCAATAATTTAAAAAATAAATAATATTTATTAAAATCCCGTTTTTTTCAAATTGTTTTTATTCACTGTAACGTAAACCTGTCCAGGTTTGACTAGTTCATGTATTATGGTTTTTATGCAGCGAAACAGCCCTTTAGCTTAGCACTAATAAAAAGCTTTAAAGGAGAAGCAACACTAGTACTGTTGGCTGCCAATATTTGACCTGGTCATGGTATTTCCCAGTGAACGAAATGTTGTTGACCTGTCCCTTTCTTCCTCTTTCCTTTTTTAAACCAAGTACCCAAAGTGCTGCCACCTTAGTAATTTAAAATTGGCTGAAGGCCAACGAGAAGTCTTTTATACCTTAATCTGTCAACACAAAAATACAACATAAGAATGATGTCTTTTCAGACTTCAAAATAAGAGTGTCAAACTTATGGCCCTCCACTTCATATCCAGTTCAACATATGTCAGCTTAGAACAAGGGTCGGCAACCTTTATTACCAAAAGACCAACATGCTCCCTCAGCAACACGGCTTATAAAGCAGAGGTGTCAAATTTCAGTCCCCAGGGGCCCGTGTCCTCCAACTTTTATATAGGTTCCTGGTCCAGTGCAACTGAATCAAATATTAGGTCATTAGCAGGCCTCTGGATAACTTGACTGCTTAAAGAGGAGTCAGTTCGGCCAATTGAATTCAATTCAAGTCAATTCATTCAATTCAGAAATACTTTATTAATCCCAAAGCGAAATTAAATGCTGGTGTAACTCGAGGGTTTCTTCAACGGGTTGCTGTAGATGGTGATGGCTGCAGGCTATAAACTTTTAAATCTTTAAATGTTTTTAATTTATTTTTTACCTTTTAGAGCAATAGTACTCTACAAAAAGAAATGCAGTGTGTAGGCCCACTTTAAAAAAAAAATAAACACTGAACTACGCAGGCCTGTTTAGTCCTTCCATATTTGTATTAAATTAAACATTGCCCATTTTAATATAAAAAACATAGTTCAAGTTTAGCTGTTTTAATAAAGTAAACGTAACATTGGAAAATTTTTCACAAGTCCATGTTGGTGTGTATTTTGGTGTGTGTGAGATCTCCACATGTGCGTCACGAAGTTAAATCATGACACCTTGCCCATATAATAATAAACTATATCAGCTCAGAGTCTTATTTTTTAGTTAAATGGCCTATTGAATGGTGGTGTTCATACCTGTTTTGTGTGACTTCTGTTTCTGAAGCTCCATGCTGATCTGCCCTGTCGGGATAAGATGTGACTTTGATCTTCACAAAGGACTGTAGACTCATTTGTGAGGCGGGAGTGATATTTGGACCTCATGAAGCTAATCCTGGAGAAAACCTGCTCGCATAAGTATGTTGCAGAAGTATGTGGAAACCGATAAGTCCTTCTACACTGTCAGCCAGTTCCATTTCACGATTGGGCTTACGTATCCCTGTGAACCTGGATAGGTTCACCAGGGATGGTCCGATGTCCAGCGGTGTTATAGGGAAGGACAGGTGTTTTTTTTTCCTTTCTGAATTTGCAGAATCTTTGTCCAAATACAGCTTGTGTCGCTGTAATTGCATGATGCAAATAGTCACAATTAATTTGATTGTGCTCTTCATTGAACTCTCTCAGGGATGGGAAGTGAGAGAGCATACTTCTCTGTACATCTCTGGCAACATATTGTGCTAAAATGCTAGAGCATCCTAAAGCAAATAACTGCAGGGCAGTGTTTCCCTTTCCCTGGAGATTTTTATTCAGTGTGTTTAAGTGCCTTTGGTGTCCTCATCAGATTCACTCAGTCATCATGAAAATATAGCAGAATAATGAAAGTCTGAGGTCTTATTATAAGTGGCCAAACACTTGCACACATATCAGTACAATGACAAGTCTCATATAATTTGTTTCCTTCATTTTATACAATTTCTTTTCATTGGATGTACGTGATTTTGGCATGTCCCACACACTGCTCGGCTAACTACAGTGTGTGTAGTAAGTGGTTAAATGAAATGTTTACATGGTTTTATTGTCCACAATAAGTTATTTGATAAAACAAGTCATTTTGTTCATGTATATTGTATTTTCCTAAATATATTGAACATTTTGCATGTGTCCCTGAAATTGCGGTCCACCCTGTCATTATGGGGTAACTGTCTACCAGTCAACCCACTGATGTTTTCAGTGACATCACTACGAGCATTTTTTCTTTCTTCAATGGAGGCTGAAGCAGTGGCGAGTGGCAGAGTAAGTATTTACACTTATGTTTCTTAATTTTCATCATATTATGTGTGTAGTTGGATGTTGTCAAGCTTAACAGTGAAATATCAATTGATAGAAAAACCTATCAGAACTTTGAAATATATTTGTAAAACAGTACATAGTCAGCTTGCTGACTGTAGCATGTTGCTAAGTGAAGGTCCACCATGTGCTCATTAAATGCTAAGATTAGCCAAAAATGTCCACCCTGTCATTGTCCACCCTGTCAGCAAGCCTTCCATGACAGGGTGGACATGGTTCATGACAGGAAGGACATGTGCATATTTTAGACCACATGCTGATAATGTTACACATATTACAACAGCTATTACACACATTTTATAACAGTACATGCTATACATAGTAAAATTGGACAATTGGACAATTTGGACAATTTTTTTGGCGATATCGGTATCAGCAAGCCTAGTTTGATAAGGCAAGCCTAGTTTACAGGGACTGCCAATTAAAATGTGTAAGGGAACATTTTGAATCGTCTTTTTCAAGGAATGAGATCAAAAGGAGCTGAGATAGCAAGGAGATATTGGGAACGTTGTGATGCTGACCCAGACAGAAGAAGAAAGTACCTTGAGAAAGAAAGGGTCAAATGGAAAAAAGACAGAGAGACTGGAAAGAAGAAGGGTGTCAATGAGCTCAGTGAGAGAGTGAAGAGGGCAAAAAGAAAGAAATGGAGAGAGGCAAAAAGTCAAACCAGAGCCAGAAACAGGGCCAGTGCTTTGCTACAGTCAGAGACACCACCCAACTCCCCTGCTGAAACTCCTGAAAATCAGCGTGAGCCAGGGCCCTCCAGGTTAGATCATTGGAAGTTTAGCTTATGAGACTTATTAGAAAGTTTAGATTTATTTGAAGGACAATTATCAACTGTTTTTGTCCCCATAAAATGACATATGAAGGGTTCAGATGCAAAAGCCTCTAAATGCCACCTACGTCAAAAATGAGATAAAGATGGTGAATGGATGCTCTCCACACATAGTATACGTTAACCTTCTAACACTGTTCCGGTCAAAAATGACCGATTTAACCATTCCCTGTACCATAAATATGGCATTTTTCATCAGACTGCCTCAATATCTTATGATATCCTTCACAAAAGGCTTTTGAACACATATAATTTATTTTGACTACTTTCTTTGAATTTTGAGTGATTTATTCAACGTAGAAACACTTTTTTTGTTTACGATCAAAAATGACCGCCATAGGAAATGAATGGGAAAGAGTATAATTTTCATCCAGGAGATAAAAGACATCTCAGCAGACCGGATTGTAGCCCATGGAGGTGTCATTCCTGATGCCCAGAGCTTGTATAACAAGCTGAAAAGCCTGGACACATCTGTCGAGCTGTTCTTCATCCCAGAGAGGGATATTGAATCAATGCCTGAGATACCTGCAATAGCTGCCGTAAAAGGCACTATGAGAATCCACCAAGCTATCAGTCTGACACCCGGCCAAATGAAATACAGAGACATTTCATGTCTATGTAAAATGGAGAAAGGTGTTTTGGACTGACCCTGCTTTAATCTTCAAGAGGTCACTCTAGCTAATGTTCTTGTTTCATCTGACAAGTCCCCGGCATGTGGAAAGACACCAGATAATCCTAGGAGACCAGAAATGATTGAAGTAAAGCACATTGGAGAGTGGTGCGTTGTTAATTATGACAATGAAGCATACCCTGGTATCATCATGGATGCAGATGGGCATAGTGTGAAAGTTAAGTGTATGCAATGCCATGGCATAAACCAGTTCAAATGGCCAGGTCTTCGGGACGACATCTGTTGGTACCATGACTGGCAGGTACTTTGCCTAATACCAGAACCACAGGCTCTGAACAAGCGCTCTTTACAGATTGAAGCGTCTGCGTGGAAGTATGTGGAACAGCAACTGCAGAACTGAGCGAGCCATGTCTCTTCAGAAAGGGAGAGACTGTTTGGAGATGCTTCCAAGTGATCTTTCTGAAATATTCTGTTTTTTCAAATCAACTGTTCTCCACTTAAAAAATGTTTTCTTCTTGTTCTACAGTTGAATGTTTGACTTTCACTGTGCAGAGTTTAACGCTAGAAGGCCACATTAATGTCTCATTTTGGGCATCTTTATTCAGTGGCTGCATGCAGGTAGAGTGGATCAAAACTAGTCTGTTCGACTGGTACATGGGAAAAGGCATTTTTTTACACATTTTTTACACAATTTTCTTGCATTTATGGGGCCATTCAATGACATTCCACAACATGCCCACCCTGTCATGTCTCTGTCCACCCTGTTATTTTCATGTTCTATGAAAATAAACAAATTATTTCCACAAGTTAGAAAAATCTTTTGTGTGATTCCTTTATAAGCAAATAAGGGCCAAATAATATTCTTTGAAAATTTGACCAGATATCTTTGTTGTTAGATTTTATTTAGAAAAGAAAGTGCAACTCTTGCAGATTTTATAGAGAAACAAATAGTTTGCCATAATTTCATTATTATCCAAATACTTTTCCCATTAACTAAAATGTATTGTTGAGAAAGGGACTAAATAGTTTTCTGAAAATGTACATTTTATAATCACTATGTAATTACAATGTATTTACTCTGTTTCAAAATTGTCCATGACAGGGTCGACATATTTTGCTGTTTGCATGTAAATTGTCTGCTTGCAGTTAATTTATAAAAAGTGTGGGAGCTTGACCAATATGTATTTCTAACAGCATAACATATACCTAATACAATATATATGAAGTTCAATGGAAAATCTCAGCTTTTTTTTGGGGGGGGGAGTCTCAAAGGCACCTTATGGTGATATTGACTCATTTGCATGTGTGATCAAATGTTTACCTGCCAGAGCTATACGTGCTTAAAAATGCCAGTAACACTTATGGAGAAATGTTTGAGGTTTAGCAGCCCAATAGTGTAGTGCCTCTTTAAGAGAGGAGTGTACTGTGAGGACACGGGACCGGTGTTTACTGCATAAAAATGAAGCGCGAGATTCACTTAGTTTGTAATGACTTTCAACCCGGTGTGCAGCTACTTGGTAAGCTCTCTTAATTTCAAATGTTTCTTGTCTGCCTTTACAATGTACGCTTGATGTGGTCTGCTGTCGCCTTGCTATGTTGTCGCTTTGTTTATGTCCGTTGCATGTTAAAGGTAACGCTATGCTCCGGTGGATCTAAGCAGTTAAGTTGATTGATAAAGATAACATTATGTTCCAAAGTTATAAGTTGACGCAGTGGCAAAGCTGTGGGTCATAAAGCTAACATTTAGACTTCTATCATTGCTGTAAAATACGTGTCCATTCGTGTTTACTTTAGCTTTATAAATGTTTGAATAGCTGGGTTTCAGTCGCGTGATGATTATGACGCGGCCAGGGGGCGCAATTTCAGATGGAGGGCAGGAAGTCTATGAAGCCAGCGTAAACATGGAGGACACCGTTACCGAGAGCCCGTATTGTATGGAGTTAGAGCCTGTTTCAAGACATAGATACAAGGAGTTGATTGACAGATATGTTGGACGTGACCCGTACCTCATGAAGATGAGTGAGTTTTCGGTGGACCTTAAAGATTTGCCGACAGTGGTGGCCATTGACATAAACTATCTGGTCCTTCAGACATCGTATATAAAAGTATGGAGGCATATAACTTCTTTGTCAGCGGGTGGGTCCACAACCTCGGCACCAAACGTCTCCACGACGATCATCGTTTAGTCTTCGCCAGGGTGAGTGTTTGTTCTTATATTGTTTTATGTGTTAAAAGATGCTAGCGTTAGCTGCTTCGGTTCAGAGCAGTCGCCTGTCTGCGTTAGATCGGAGCTCATACCCAGGCTCTCAGCTGTCTTTTGGAGATCCAACATAGCCTCTGCACATTCCGACTGGCTTTGTTGATCTTCTTTGAGCTTCATCCTCTTCTCTCGTTGAAGAGATGCTTCTGATTTGGGCTTAGTTTTTTGGTAACCGAGGTTGACCGTCAGAGCCCAGTTTACCGACTCAACGTAACCCAAAGCGCTAGGACAGCCTAAACAGTCCCAAGGAAGTCCATATTAGACTACCGGTAACCTATTAATCATTACTAAGTAAATGAGCATTTAACGACAACCTTATGCTATATAAACACAGCCACAAAAACAAGTTAGCTAGCTAACATAACGTTATAGCTTACCTCCGACGAAGTGGTCGCTGCAGACACGGGCATTGGCAGACTCTGCTCCCCCAGACCGCAGACGTACATTTAAAATCCATTTTTTACGGCGTTGTTCTGTGAGCTTTTTACAATTTTCACCTTTATGAACGACAATCTTTGGTACTCTGTAAAAGCTCTTTTCCTTTTCTCGGTTGGAGCAGTCGTAAACTACACAAAACATAGGCGTTATTTCAGACAGCAGATCCTCAGCTACTTCACTTCCTGCCCTCCATCTGAATTTCGCGGTGTCGCGCAGCAGCACTGTGACGTCACGTGAAACCCAGCAATTGAATCGCGGACTGGTATTTAACGTAGGTAACGTACTTCCTTGTTTGCCGCGGTGCAGTTCTAGTTCAAGTTTCTTGCTCATAGAAAGACTGCATGCATTTTTTAATAGACTTTTGGTAGGACTTGAATATGGTGCTTAATGTTTGAATGTAGTGCATAATGTTTGGATGTACATGCAAATTATGAAATGATGATGATTATTATGGATTATTATTATTGTTATAGTATATTAATATTATTATTTATTTGTATTTTGAATGTTATTGGGCTATTGAGGTAAAGAACTTGGGAGCTGTGTCGGTTGTAGTATATACATAGAAATTGAAACATTGCATTTCTTATTATTCCAGGTTTATTACCTGGTTCCCTTTTTGAACAAAAATAAATAAACAAACAAATGTGGAATACTGAGTAGTATCCTATGTACGCTGGGTTGCCCTTTCCGTGGGGAGAACACGGATCATACACCATGAAATAAAACCTTTCTAGCCAGTTGAGGTCATCCAGTTCAAGATGACAATGAAAATATTTCACAACACAATAATTGTACAGCTGCTACAGTATATTCGGTAGCATTACTAGGCAACATTATTTGAATTAAATTATCCTGAGAAAATCATACCCTCAACATAAAACAAGAGCAGATCTGCAAAATATGCTTTATTGAAGCACAGAGGTAATCTGAGAAAGAGGGAGATGTTCCAACCAACAACATTTACAGCAGCTCTGTTCCTCACCACCAGTAAAAACACACTCCAATACATTATTCTGCAACAAATCCTGAAGAATATTAAAATACTTGCAAAACAAGGTTATTTTCAGTTGAATTTAGCCCATTCTTTTGACACTAAAGCCTAAGAAACAGTGGGTCCAATTTGGCATCTGATCCTATGGAAACTTGGATCGTATGAAGTCATAGCAATAAAGTCGGATTTAAGTGAATGGGGCTCTCTTGTGGTTCTCTGCAATTCTGTCTGTGTAGTTCCGACCAAGTTAGACCCCTGCTCTATCATGGTATCATGGTAAGGTAAGACAGGAAGAGAGATGTGTTGGTAAAATACACATCTGCTTTGGAGATATTGGAGTATAGAGTCTCTGAACAGCAAAGTACACTGTACGCAATTTCCAGCCAGGTTCATCCCATATAAGTTTGTCCAGAAACACACAGCTCAATAAATAAACAATAAAACATTTCAATAAATAGTGTACACAACCATAGTAGGAGCTCAGAAGTACAGAAAAAGATAAAGTGAAACAGCGATCCTGTTCGAGCAGCAACTGCAGCTCTACATTTACTGCCCGGCTTGTCTATGCTTGCAGAATCTCCAGAATACATACATATGCTAGGGTGAATTCTTGATCTCGTGAGTCTAGTGGTCCAGAGAGGGACGTAGCCAGCATTAATCTGTGCAATTAAATGCTTTAAGTTTGGGCAAATAACCCTCGGTCTGTCAGGTATTGTCTTGTGAATATCAGCCCAATTTGGCTTTAGCAGGCTGCGGTCACAATTGTCCCTAATCACCACTAATTAAGAGTAGCATCAAAGAGAGCAGGAGTCGAGGGAAAGGCATCAGAGCATTTGCTCAACCAGAGCGTTCACCTGAGCTCCGTGTGGTGCAGTTGGGCCTGTACTGTTACTCATCCATATTTTTCCACTGCAGATACCTATCGCTATGGTGCTGGATCTTCACCCAGCTACAACCGTGTTCTTGAGAGAAACCAAGTAAGCCTGCCTAGCTGTGCGTTCAAGAGCCTTTCTGGAACTCCTGTTTGTCAATGCTCCACCGCTCAGACTGACAACCACAGATCTTTGCAGCGACTCACACCCTCCCAAGACCCATCTGTTAACCTACACTGTAAGCCAGCCACTGAACTAGTCTGTCTGATGTTGGTGTCTAACCTTTGTTAATTTTCTGTTTTCAGTCTGTGACCAGAGGCTTCCCAGTGTTTCCACTATTCACTTCAATATAATTTCTAAATCATCCACCTGCCTCCTTGTTTGTTTTCCTGTTCAGAATAAATGTTGGAAAAACCAAACCTGACATTAGGACAATAGGTGAAACAAAGATTTGAGCGCTGGCATTCTCAAACAGCCAGCTCTGCTCCTAAATGGAATACATGTGTGACAAATTCTCTTCAACTACAATCATTAACAGAAATAAATTCCCATCCATAGAATGCCAATGACATTTACCTGAATTAATATTAAATCAACAGCTTTTTACTAGGCTAGTGAAATGGGATTAAAAATACAAAGCAAAATTAAGATCAAAGAAGGTAATATGTACACAGAAAAGAACTTAACTGATTTAGAATGACATTTGGCATGTGTTCAACCCATTCAAAATGCAGCTCAGAGCTAGATAAAACATAATTTGAGAAAATCATATTTTATAGAATGGCTTACTAAATTAAATTGATCAATTTTAAAAACCAATGACTTTTTAGGAGAATTGAGTTTTAATAAATTTATTTCACCAAAAGAATTTGATTTAAATTGATAACATAAGGGAGTCAAGGGAAACTTTAAAGGGACAGATGACCAGAAGTTATTTTGGAAGCATGCATGCCAGGTTAAGTGAGGATTGTTTCGGCAGAGAGAAAGGGGCTACTCTTGCTCTCCTTTGTGCCAGCTCCAGGTGTCTTCTGCACAGCTTTTCTGGTGCAGCTGCACTCGGAGCTGCTCATGGTCACAGCCAAGGAAGGTGTTTTGGGAACAGCATGCTGGCTCGAAGGGGAGCGTAGCTTCTCAGCTGCTTGAGCGGCCTCACTCCATCCATCTCTCAACTTTACCTGAAAAAGCTGAGAGAAAGATCACTCTTTCTGTGGTGGCTGGCTACCTGCTTTGATGTCTGCATTCACAGAAAGCCGACTGTACTTAGCTTTAGTCTTGGTTGAGGAGACGTCCGATTTGACCAGTAAACAGACAATGCAGCTTCCCAGTGTGAACCTTCTGCAAGGGTCCATGTGAAAAAGATTGATTTGAATCTGTGGGAGAGCTTTTTAGGACTTCAGGAGGTGTCTTGCTGTGAGGGCAGTCCGAGGAAGGACCTACCGTCTCACATTTCTCATGGCTATCAGATTACCGTATTTGTATTCCTCCTGACTGAGGCACAACAAGTCAGAAAACAAAGTAGATCTGCAAGCGGTGTGTCTTGGGCTTAATAACCTGAATTTAAAATCTGATTATTTTGTGAAATACATTGGAGTTATCAAAAAATAAAAAAGATGAAAAGCATCAGCAACTTGTCCTTCCAAATCATGGGAAATAGCGATACAGTGTTACCTGCGGAAACTAAGGCTGATTTCTTTGTAAAAGAAGCAAATTATGGAAATTTAACCTGACTCACATTTGGTTCACACATAACAAGTTCAAATGAAATAATACCACTTTTGTTTGTTGTTAAGGAAAGGAAAGTTGAAATAGGAATGGTCAAATATGGATTAAAAATGTACTTTGAGCTTTATAAAAAAACATTTACTTTTAGTATTCACAGAGGATATAAAAGGATAAAATGCTTAAAAAGCATTGTTTGCACAGTTAAATAGACATGCAGGCAAAATACCTAAGATGTGGACTGACAAGACAACAATTTTACTTTTTGGAAGTTACATCCCCTTACATGTTACTAACACTCAAATATGGTAGTGGTGGTGGGATGGTCTCGAACTGCTGCTGTTTCAAAGTATGGAGGACTTGCAATAATTGATGAAACCAATAATACTGTGCTCTAACAGGTAATCCAGAAGGGGAAGGGAAAGATGTTCAAAAACATAAAATGCAATGACATCCATCCATGGGACAAATAAATTGATGTATTTTAAACACATTCTTGTGAAAATTCTGCACTGGCCTGATCCACGGCACACACAAGCCTGATCTTTCCAAAAATAAAAGACAAAAGGAGGTGGGGCATTTAGGTGTTAAAACTGCTTGTTTTTTTATACATAGCCTACATGTTTTGTACCCTTGTCCAGCTTATTACTGGCATTTATCAGATTTAATGAAGAGAGATGGGGATAGATACAGACAGCTGCACCAGACAGACAGACAGACAGACAGAGAATGAAAAGATAGTTACTGTTGTAAATAAAACAAAACTAGGGTAGTTTGTCAAATTTAGAATCACTTTGGATTACTTTGATGTGAAAGCCCAAAAGAAAAAGCATGACCACAAACATTTAGTCACCTTAGGATGACCTTTAGGAGTTCTTTTCATAAAGGCATTTATGCTTCTACAGCTGAGGAATCATTTTGCTAGGCTTCTACAGACAGTACCTGTAGAAGGCTAATTATTATTGAATATATTGTTTGGTTATTAACAAAATACACACAATATGGCCCTGTTTATTCTGTTTATTACATGGTATTCATTTTTTTATTTGATAACTTGAATTACCTTATTTCATTTGTGTCTATTGATTGTTAATAAAAAATAAATATATAGGTTTCACTATATCCTACATTTTTTTATATTATTTTATAAATACGTTTGGCAATAGGTCCCCTATTTTTGGTGTGATCACCTGCCCCCTAAAATGTCTGTGTAAGTGCCTGTTGGTAGTTATATGTTAGAAATCCCCTGCTGAGTACACACACCAAAGATGATTCACCAAAGTTAAAAATATATTCAAAAGTCTAACCTCATAGCTGAGATTTACTCAGATCTAAAATCAAAAAGGTAACCGGCACAGCCAAGATGATGAAAAAGAAGATGCGTACAAAAAAGAAAATTAGAAGGCACAAAACTGGTTGGAAAGAAAATAGTAAACAAGTGGAAAATAAGAGAGGTGTGATAAAGAAAGACGCGTCTAACACAGGAGCAGAGCTGTCCAGAAGTAATGTAAAAAACAGAAACGATCTACAGAGGTGAAGTGACTTCAAAGAAACAGTTGATTCAAAAGTGGACCATGTTTTCATGGAGAGACTGCCTACTGAGAGCAAGATTGGGAGAGACAGTGAGGAAGAAATGGTGAGAGAAGAAGAAAGTGAAAGTGATGGGCATGTTGAGTGACTTAGAGAGAAGCATTGGGGGGATGTCAAAGGACCAGGAGTGGTGTTCTGAGTCTGGTGGCTGTATTTCCATAAAGGTTTATCCCCTTTGGGTCAGTTATGAGCTTCGGTGATGTCTCCAGTGTATCTCATGCTTGCAGTGTCACACTGCTTCCTATTTGTATCTTTAATGTTGACACTCACATAGAATATTCTCCTACTATCAAGTTTCCACAATTCATCAAAATAAAGCTGTAATCAAATGTTTCTGCTAATGAAGGAAAACATTATTTTAACCAATGTCTTACTTGGGTGTGTAAAAGTTGAAAATAATCACAGCCGCAATAATAAAAAAATATATACTTTTAATTCTCAGAAAGTGTCAGTGTCCCCAGGTATATGTAATCTTTTAGACTTGTTAGTTTCCTGGCTTCATGCTTTCTTTAGTTTATTTTCCTAAAGTGTTTATTTGTAATGTCTGGTTCACTTACTTTAATGTATTCTTTGTGGATTATAACCATAGGTTAGAGTAAATATAGATCTAGAGTAAACATTTAGCTCATTAACAGATCTCTTTCCAAGTCTGACTTCATGCTATCTAAAAAAATGTCATGACAGAGACCATCAAGAACTGGAGTTTGAGACACACAACGTGCATAGAATCTGTCTGACAAAATGTAATATGCTAAAAGATCTCAGAAGGCAACGTACATTAACCAGATCTAAAGAAATCCAAAAATACAAGGGGAACAACAATCTGTCGATCAGATTGGAGAGGTTACAAAATCATTTCCTGTGAACCAGAGTAAGAGCCATGATCTACAAACGGAAACAACTTGGAGCAATGGTGAACCCCTCAAACAGCGAACAGCATACCAAATATACTGGTTGTGCAATCAAGCCATGAGGAAAAATCTGACTGAGTTGTAAGCTTAGAAATTTGAGACTTTTACAGGCACCAAGGGACTGCCTCTCACAGCAGGAGGGCTCACTGTATAAGACTTGTTGCCCAAATACCATCGCCCTCTTTTTCTACTGCTACGTTGGAGCAATATAGGGGAGAACACTCTGATCCTCCTCTGCAGAGCGGAGGTTCCGACTGGAGTTCGGAAAACTGCAGGCTGGATTGAAGCTAAGTCTGCAATCTATCTTCGGTGTAACCAGACGCTGAAGTAAAGAAACCAGCCTCAGTTATTTTTCTCAGCTGTTGCAGGAAAGCTGACTCGAGACAGCGTGGAGCGATCTCCTCTTCTGCGGCAAGGCCAAGCTGAGAGAAGGGGCTGATCTGAAGTTGAGGTCCTGCTTCCACAACCCAAACGCACACATGCTGTAAGATAGGCTTTATTGATCTCACATTGGATAAATTCACTCACTGTGACCCCCTTTACAGGCCTGAGACTCGCATGAAGGACCCAGAGCCGCCTACTAACAGCCACGTTTTGACCAGCCTCATGGCCGCCTATAGCTTCACCTAACCAGCCTTCACCCTGCCTGCTTCAAATGCTTCCAACTGGATGCCCCAAAGTGAACTGAACTGACACAGAGGCACCGACAAGTTTAGCAGAGTTGAACAGGCAAATTTAAATGGTTATACGGTTATAACAAACTTTATCTCCAAAAGGGTTTTATACACTGATGGGATATTAATGTTTGTGTTTTGCGGTCCATTCATTACGACCAAAATAGCAATTAAAACCTTTTAAAATTAGCACTGAATGTCTGCTAGCATAATGCTATTAGCTTCCCCGGTACGCAGCTACGGTTCGTTTTAAACAAAAGGGCTGATTCCGTTTCACTCTGCCATCGTTCAACAGTGCTATGAGCGTTATTACCGCATTAATATGGAACATTAATGTCGCAATTTAGCGACCGATCACTACAGCAACCCTTAGCTTCCCAGAGGAATAATCGCATTAATAAAATCAAGCGTCCTAAAGTTACAATTTTACTGAGCAAATCATTCTTTAAAATGTTATTTTATCAAATAATGTTTTGTTTAACTCAGGATTTGCAGTGTGAATTGGTTGAAACACATACCAAGTGTTAATTCAAGCTAATTTAACCCCATTCCATATTCTTTAAGATGAAATTTGGTTATTTAACTTAGATCTGCAGTGAACCAGGATTCACTGAATCATTCTGATGATCAACCATTTTATTTTGTCCTTTTGTTTCCTTTGTGTGCACATAGTTCCTTAGCCTCTTTTAGCTTCATTTTGCTCAGTAGTTTTAATTAAGTTTCACTAGCCTAGTAGAGAGGATTTGTTGATTGAAATATTGTGTTAATTCTGATAAACAGCATTATATAGTGATGTTCTCTGGATGTTTTTTTTATTTCATTTTATTTCTGTTAAACTCTTGAACTTGAAGAGAAGTTGTCACTCATTTATTCTATATGAGAGAGTTTGCTGTTAAAAGAACGTCAGTGCTCCTTTCAACTAGTGTCCTAATATCAGCTGTTTGGGCTGATATTCACCGGACTATACCTAACAGACTTATTTATTAAACATTAAATAACTTAAAACAGTCTGTAATAGCATAACATACTCAAGTCATCCAGCAGGTCATTAAATAACACAACTTTACTTGTGAACGCAAGTGCCAATTTCACATGAGCCGGAAAAAAAAATGGGATGATCCCCAAGGCTTTGAAAACACTTTAGCTGTGTCTCAATTCGGCGGCTGCGTCCTTCGAAGGACCCAGCCTACACAGCCTTAGGAGGACCCAGCCATCGGAGGATGCTCCGGAGGATCCTCAACCGTTGGTAAATGGGACGGTCTAGCCTTTGGAGCACTTCCTGGTTGCGACACGACGTCATCACGTCTACCCCAAGCCTGGCGAAAAACAGCACCAGCGCCAATAAACGACGCAAAAAAATGGATATTGAATTTATTTATTTTTTATTTACTTGTTATTGGAGGAGGACAGTCGGTTTAGACGGCTTCGGCGGCAGTAAAACCGGCGACGAATATTTCTCAGGCTGGAGGAGCGCAGTGGAGAGGTAACATTTACCTGCTATTATTTTCACCCACAGGGGCCTGCTAATGATCATAATATACCAGTTATTAAACAAACGCTTGTCAGCAGATTGACGAATATGTTTAAATATAAAATGTTATATTTATTTGTAAGACTTGATATAGGCTTATGTTTGTAACTTTAGTAATTTGAATTGAATAGTAAAATGTCTACAAACCCTGTAAATAACTGACTTAAGTCACTACTTTCACTATCACTAATGTTGTGTTGAGAAGCCAAACTAATATTGAGAAATAAATCATTATTTGTCTAAATTGTTATCCCCTTACTGCTTGATTTTATTTGTAATATAACGAAAAAATAATACAGGAAAAATAAATCTAAATATAAAAACGTAAAAAAAAAAAGTTAAATAGTGGCTCTAGATGAAGTAAAATAAGTAAAGGCCAGAATTGTTTGGTCACAAATTAGCAACACCAGGCGTTAAGGGGTTGACATTCATTAGAAATTTATTTCAGCTAAAATGAAATTGCTATCATCTAATCCTGTTGTTCTTAATCTTCATGTCTCTATCCAGACAAGGCCGATGTACTGCTGCATCAACTTAAATGCACAACATCTGCCTGGGAGCCGGTGACATCATGGCCCCAGAGGATGAAGTGCAGGACGACATGCCAGAGGATGAGGAGGGGGAGAACGTGTTGGAGGCAGTCAGTGGTGCTCCCTGGCGGGACCAGCTGTCTGCCGAGGTGTCTGCCCTGGAGGAGGTTCTACCCGACCACGATTACATTTAGATGGCAAGTATAATCACTTTTTAGCTTTTCTCATGTAAGGGTTATGAAAACAGTTGTAGTAAAGTCATTTTCTGCGTCTTCTTAAACATTTTTAGGAACATGGCAGCCGTCGATTGGGTCAGCCCTGCAAACCCTGATGGACGATGTGGTGAACAGTGGAGAGAGGCATCCCCCACCCCCCAGATGATGTCCCACTCGCAGTGAGAGGACTCCAAGGTCATCTGTGTGGCATCCCATCCAGTCCAGCAGCACCACCAGGGACTCCTGCTCAGTCAAAATTGTATATATATATATATATATATATATATATATATATATATATATATATATATATATATATGTTCTTTAGTAATATTTATTTTATATCTTCTGTAAATAGTTGTTGTAGTTAATTTTAAAATCTAATGTAAATAGTTAAAATGTTTTTGATAGTTTATTGTAAATACTTGTTTCTCTAAAAATAAATTGATGTTGTCACTGAGAAGTTGTTCTAAGTTTACTTAAATTGTAAAGAAGTGATGAACCAGATAATGTAAAAGGTTAAAAGACTTTAAGAACACACAGACAACAATAACTTTTATAGACAATTTAATAATTTAATTTAACAATGACAGCAACACAGAACCTGAGGACAAACCATGGCCAGGTGGCAGCAGCAGGCTTTCCACTGACCCCCTGCCCTGTCCCTGGATCTTTTTTTTCAAGTTGTCCCACTCTTTTTTGGCCTGTTGTGGCTCAACTTCACCCTCCAGGCCCGTTTTTTGCAGGATTGTTCTAAACAAGAGAAACGAGAAGAGATAAACACACAAGGATCACTACTATCACAACTATAAGATTAAAAAAAAGTGACATCTGGGCATCATTTGATGTGATCAAAAGATTATATTTGTACGTTGGTGTTTGAACAGGACTTCTTTGAACTTGTGTGAATTTTACATACAAATGCAACATGTATATGGAATTATGTCTCAACTCTTACCTCCATCCGACTGTGGCAGTGTTTTTGGCCCCGGTAAAGAGGTGGTCATTTTGCCCACGGAGTTTTATGCTCCTCGGAGTTTTATCAACTCCTCTGTATGCTCCCTGCTCCCTAGAACAAAATGACATGTAAAGCATATTTCTGTTATGTCAACAGGCAAAATGACTTTTCTGTATAATTACGCCGGTATTGTTCTTCAAGTGAATTATACTTTAAACCTTATTATACTGTACTGTAAATTAACTATACGTTATTAAGTATTCAAACAAAACGTTTGCAGTATTGACAGCCCAGTACAGCTGGACTGATGTTATTTCTTCAGCTGCATTAAGCTTTGACAGTTCTAATCATTTGTAATAAACTGTATGAGAATAGATTGATCGGATTTGTGAGGGACACGGCTATCAGCACAGTTACAATAAGATGTAGGTTAAAATCAAAAATTGTGACATTTTTATGAAGGCTTTTAATGTTGCTGAACGTCTCGTATCAACAGATTAGCTCTAAGCTTTAGCTTTAGCTGGTCCTACAAATTCCGGTGGCTCCGTTACCGTCACGTATTTTAATAGATGTTCAGTTAAAAAAATAAAAACAAACTACTTACATTTAAAGCTGTACTCAGCACTACTGCCAGCGCTGCTGCTTTCCATTACAAAATCCGCCTTCTTTCTTCTTCTTCAACTACTAAAAAAAAGCGAGCAAAGCACCTCGGGAAATCTTGTGCCAGGCGAGGCTACTAAGGATGGTAGCGGTGCATCCTCAGAATTCGGGGAAAAGGAGGACGCATTCGAAGGCTGCATTTTAAGGATCCTCAGAATTTTTGCCAAATGGGACAGCCTCCGCGCATCGTTGTGACGTCACCGGCCTTAAAATGCGTCCTTCGAAGGACGCAGCTGCCGAATTGAGACACAGCATTTGTTGATTGCAATTGCGAGATTTATAGCACTTCAGAAAAGAAGCATCATGCTTTCAAATCTGCTTAAAGTTTAACTCACCCCCCAATTGGCTTTTTTTGCAAATAAACTGTTAACATGGTTGTCGTATAGTGCTATCTACATGTTGTGGTCATTATTTTGACAAATTACTGCATATTTGTTGAAATAATGCTTTTGTGTCTAAAACTGTCTGTGTGGTGCCCTCCTAAGGTTTAACAAGTGTCTTACATTGAAATTTGAAACAATATTGCTATTGGTTTAAAAGGCACTGTTACATCACCCAGAAAAAAGGATGTCGGTAGCTTAACCACTGTGGGGTATAAAAGCTGCTCCATCTCGTACATTCCTCCATAGTGAGTTGGAGTTGAAATAGTGAGCCTTGCCATGTTTCTGTCGATTTTCAGGTGGGTGATTTGTATATAAATATATAGTGTTTAATATTCGTGTAGAGGGTGAGAAATATTCCATCATAAAAGGTGATACCACAATATGATGCCCTGGTCACTCCATGTTTCAACATGTAATTTTCACTCCTCCTGACCATATGCTCCTGCTTAACCCCCACCCCACCGCTCATTCCCACACTTAGCCCTGTTTCTCTTGGAACTGCCCACTTTCTGTGGGACCAAAGTCCAGACCTGATCAGATCCTAAAGCAAGTGTTATTTTACCTGACGCCGGACATAGAGCACTATCTGCTCTATCATACAGTCCTATGATCGGTACATGTCATTCAGCATCATTATTATTGTTACTACCTTGTCATCAATGTCAACTCACTCCAGTTCAAACTGAAAAGGTTAAACGTTGCTAATTGCTGTTTGGGCTGGATGGAGCTAGCACTAGGACCTAGTATACATCATTTACCCAGAATGAATTAAGCGTAAACAACATGCTGATGTAACAATATTTTATTTAAATTTATAAAAATAAACAGCTTACAATATTTTTACTGTATTGTTTTTACATCTAAAATAGATATTTCTCAAATAAAGTCCATTGTTACAACTAATCGTGAATCCCTTTAAGTAACCTTTTCTTGATCAAGATAAAGTTATTCCAAATGGAGGGTGTCTGACATACTTCAATGGGGTTTTTCTCTTTTTATTGTTATTTTTGTCCAAATCTAGCAGGACTTATGGGGGATTTATTTAGCAAAGTCAAAAAGGTATATGAACATTAAACATAAATCCTGCTAAATGGGACAACAGCATCATTTAGCCACAGCCACAAGAACAGTTTCTTCCCATCCGCTACCAGCCTTATCAACAAGGCCAAGAGCCGCCCGTGACACTTGACACTGCCTCTCTCCTTCCCCCCTTCAGGACCTACAACTTACACCAACGTAGCATCTCCAGACCTTCTGCGTTACTGTGAGGGACCGAGGTAAAATGCATGAGGAGTCACATGGATTAATTCAAAAAGTAGTTTTTTTCATTTTTAACCCAAAAAGCCAAACTTACAAAACTGTGGGTTCCAGAGTCATAAAAGAGGTCAAAAAAGAAAGACAAAATTTAACTTAAACAAAACTGTGCCCAAAGTAACTGACTGCACAACCAAACATAACTGACCTCCCAAAGAAATGACACAAGGATATATATACACTGGCTGATCAGACCAATAACACAATAGGGGTAATTAAAACCAGACAAACAATCACAAAACAAAGCAGAACAGTTAAGTTTGGCAATAAACTAATCTAAGAACAATGAAAACACACCAACCTCTAAATACAAACCCTAAGTGAAATGCAAAAAAAAAGGAAGAAAATACAAATTCCCCCTTCCAGTAACAGCAGATGGAACAGTCCAATTTCCCCTCCCTGTATTTAGGTGATCTGAGCCCTGGCTACCATCTTTTGTCTGGCCAACCTCCCAGGCACCATGGAAGGTAAAAAACCAAGATTACTAACAAAAACACAAAGAAAATGTGGATAAGTGGCTATAAGTACATAAGTGAACTAAATGTGCGCGCTTATAAATAGAACACATGTACTTAAACTAAGAATAAAGTTTTATTGCAAACTAAAAAGTGTATGTATACTGATTGGTAAATGAAAAGGTGAAGGTGCATGTGTGGTACCGACTTTTAAGGTGTGGCCATGGGTTTGGCCATCACAGTTACATTAACGCACAGTCTACCGTGTATATAGCTTTCTGTATATATATATATATATATATATATATATATATATATATATATATATATATATATATATATATATACACTCCTGATCAAAATCTTAAGACCAGTCAAAAATTTGCAAGAATTAGCATTTTGCACTATTGGATCTTAAGAAGGTTCTAAGTAGAGCTTCACAATGTTAAAAGGACAAATCAGTGCAAGAGACAAGAACATTTGAGCAGGGAATTGTCTGAAAACTGCATTTACACTCAAACATGATTTTTTTCAGCTGATCAAAAGTTTAAGACCATAGTCTTAAAAAGCCAAAAGCTGTGCAAACATCTGGATTCCATGTCATTTTCTGTGAAGTCTTTACACTGTCAAGACCTCCTGATGGCAAAAGCAAAAAAGCTCACTGACTTTGAACGTGGTAGGATTGTTGAGCTGCATAAGCAAGGCCTCTCACAACGTGCCATCGCTGCTGATGTTAGACGCAGTAAGACAGTCATTTTGCATTTTTTAAATGATCCTGAGGGTTATGGAACAAAAAAGTCAAGTGGTAGACCCCAAAAAATTTCACCAGCTCTGAGCCGCAGGATCCGATTGGCTGTCCGTCAAGACACGGGACGATCCTCTACCCAAATTAAGGCCATTACTGGTGCTGACTGCAGCCCAATAACCATCAGACGGCATCTGCGAGAGAAGGGCTTCAGAAACAAAAAACGTCTTCAAAGGCCACGTCTTCTTCAACGCCACAGAATTGCCCGTTTGGACTTTGCAAGGATGCACCAAACATGGGACATTGAAAGGTGGAAGAAAGTTGTCTTCTCTGATGAGAAAAAAATTAACCTTGATGGTCCTGATGGCTTCCAACGTTACTGGCATGACAGGGAGATCCCACCTGAGATGTTTTCTACACGGCACAGTGGTGGGGGCGCCATCATGATTTGGGGTGCGTTTTCCTTCAATGGAACAATGGAGCTTCAGGTTGTGCAGGGGCGTCAAACAGCAGCTGGCTATGTGGAGATGTTGCAGCGGGCATCCCTCATGACTGAGGGCCCTCGTCTGTGTGGTAATGATTGGGTTTTTCAACAAGACAATGCTGCAGTTCACAATGCCCGCCTGACAAAGGAGTTCTTCCAAGAGAATACCATCACTCTTTTGGACCATCCTGCATGTTCCCCGGATCTAAACCCAATTGAGAACATTTGGGGATGGATGGCAAGGGAAGTTTACAAAAATGGACATCAGTTCCAGACAATGGATGCCCTTCGTGAAGCCATCTTCAACACTTGGAGCAACGTTCCCACTAGCCTCCTGGAAACACTGGCATCGAGCATGCCTAAACGATTGTTTGAAGTCATCAACAAGAATGGTGGAGCTACTCATTACTGAGTCCTTTTTTTTGACATTTTGATTTCTGTTTTGGGGGATTTTCGGGTTTTTTTGAGCTATGGTCTTAAACTTTTGATCAGCTGAAAAAATCATGTTTGAGTATAAATGCAGTTTTCAGACAATTTCCTGCTCAAATGTTCTTGTCTCTTGCACTGATTTGTCCTTTTAACATTGTGAAGCTCTACTTAGAACCTTCTTAAGATCCAATAGTGCAAAATGCAAATTCTTGCAAATTTTTGACTGGTCTTAAGATTTTGATCAGGAGTGTGTATCTTTTGTCTGCACCATCAACACCAAGTCAAATTCCTCATAAGTGCAAACATAATTGGCAATAAACTTGTTTCTGATTCTGATTTATTTACTATTTGGTATGCACCTGCAGCACAGGTGGAAGGGATGAAGGTAACGAGCTGTCCCAGGTGTAGCTGCTCACATTAATGAGCAGAGCAGAGGGTGGCGTGCAGCCAGCCGGCCCAATAAACAACAGATTTATGGAGAAAAATCTCAAACAAAATACTCTTCCTCACTAAAGAAATTGTCATATAAATTTTCATTGTTTAAACTCTCATTTGAGCCTGGGACTTCGTTATCTCTTATTTCATCTTGGTTGGCATTTGTGGTATGAATAAATGTAAGAAACTAGGCGTTTCATAGATAATGTCATCCCTCTTCAGCAATATTTGCATGCTGTCTTTGGTGCCTTGGGCTTGATTTATTTATTAATTTAACTTTTTGCATGTTTTTTTGTTTATATTGGGCAGGGAAAGTAATGAAACTGTAAACAATACATGTTTATTTTGCATTTTATTCCCTCTTGCATTAGCAATTTTCTGTTGTGTGTGTGAAACATTTCACAATGATTTCTTTCTTTGTGGGGGAAAGGGTGTGAGTAGCACATACACAGGAGTGATTGACACTCCTGCTAACAACCAATCAGAGCTAGACCTTCCTCCCAACTCTGATTGGTTGTTTCTGACTCGGAGCAGTGTATTTCAGCAAACGGCAGTAAGTAAGTAAACTCTATTTATATACCACCTTTCACAGGATAAAATCCAAAAGGTGCTTCACATTCAAAATAACCATAAAACAACAACAAAATTAAAACATAAAAAGGGACAACATCGTAGCATAATGACTATTTTTGGACTATTTATCCAAAAAAAAGAAACTGGACTTCAATTCTGAAGCCGTTAGGGTCCATCCAGGAAGCTTTCTTAATTAAAAATGTCTGGAGTAGCGTGGAGTTCCAAACTTTATAGACCTGCTGGTGAGATGGTTAGATACACGTGTAGATTAACCTGTAACTGATCGCCGCTCGCGTTCCGTGAGCGAGCTATTTTTGGAACGTGACGTCATATCACGTGGTACAGGTAGGGCAAATATGCGTTGTCCTCCACTCTTTCGCTGTACGTTACCCTCAGTTTTACTCGGTAAAACGACTACTTTTTCTAAGTCTAAGACGTCTCCTAACCATGGTTTTTAAACATTGTTGTTATGGAACGTGCAACAGCGACTCGAGGTACGCTGATAGGCCGCATATGAAGGATGTTAAAGCCGCAAGCGGCGTCGATCGGCCCTTGCAGCCAAGCGTCGCTCCGGCCTATTGGCCACCGCTGCGGTGCCGGCCGGCCGGCGGTGTTCGCTCACCGCCGGCCGCCCGCCACTGCAGATGCTGTCACGCATTTTCCCCACCCATCCACCGGGCGATTCACACAAACGCGTAGGGCAGCACTCCCCCATGACTCACAATAAATCTGGTGCAGACCGGTCGATGCAGCGAGGAGATACAGCCGTTGGAATATGATAATGCATTTGGCCACTGGACCGGACTAAATTGTTCGGCGGGCCGGACAATTTAGTCCGGTCCCTGGACGGTGATTACAAACAGAAAAAAGGGCCGATGACGCCATGAAAGCCGAGCAGGAGAAAAACATCGACTTACCTTTCTATCAACTCGGCCCGTTTTCCAGTCTTTCTAAGCTCTCGACACTCAAGCCGTCGTTTCAGCTGAACGTTGGTATGTTGTTCGACAGTTCTACCACTAAACTGGGCGCCTGGACATCCTCTTGCGATAGTTTAACAGCTGAAAAGTCGGGCATATCGTTGTATCTGTTGCACGTGTAATGGCTGGTTGCTACGTGCGCTCTCCCACTGTTTGTCCTACCTTAGCGGCAAGGGGCGTTGCTCATGAGATGGTGACGTCACGTGCGCGGTACGCCATTGTTTGCCTGGTTCACAGGAGAAATGTTGTGGTCACATGCATGGAGGTGTGAATTGGGGTGAAACAGTAGAAATCAAACCTATAGCTCTGTTGTAAGTTTGTGAAAGTTGAAAGCTGAGTCCTCCTCTGCTTAAAGTTTTTTTCTCACTTTACAAAAATGGCTTCCTTCACCTGGAGGACCCGATTTAGGTCAGTTCTACGTTAATCTACATGTGAATCCAAGCTCTAACAAGGCCTCGTCAGCAGGTCTATAAAGCTTGGAGCTCCACACTACTACAGACATTTTGAATTGAGAAAGCTTCCTGGATAGGAAGCAAAACGCCTTCACCTTCAGAATAGAAGTTGAGTTGTTCTATTTTTTTAACGTTTTTTTTTCTTTAATTGATGACTGATGACGTAGATGACTGAGACTCCTTACCAGTAAAACTAGTGTTTTTTTGATTTGGCACCTTATGATCTAGCTACTTGCCCTGTAGATTCAATTCAATTCAATTCAATTTTATTTATATAGCGCCAAATCATGAAACATGTCATCTCAAGGCACTTTACAAAATCAAGTTCAATCATATTATACAGATTGGGTCAGATTATACAGATTGGTCAAAATGTCCTATATAAGGAAACCAGTTGATTGCATCAAAGTCCCGACAAGCAGCATTCACTCCTGGGGAACCGTAGAGCCACAGGGAGAGTCGTCTGCATTGTACATGGCTTTGCAGCAATCCCTCATACTGAGCAAGCATGAAGCGACAGTGGGAAGAAAAACCACCCATTAACGGGAAAAAAAAACCTCCGGCAGAACCGGGCTCAGTATGAACGGTCATCTGCCTCGACCGACTGGGGTTACAGAAGACAGAGCAGAGACACAACAAGAGAGACAAAAAGCACAGAAGCACACATTGATCTAGTAATCTGTTCTACATTAGATGGTAGTAACGGGTGAGCCGTCTTCTCTAGTTAGAAAGTAGTTAAAAATCAAGCTGAACAAATGTCTTCAACTGCTTCTAAAAGGAAAAAAAAAAGAGTCCAGACAACGCAAAGGTGGAGGCAACACATTCCACAGTCTGGGAGCCAGAGCTCTAAAAGACCAATCCTACAATGTCCTGAAATTAGTTTCTGGGACCATTAACAGCCTTTGGCTGAAGGACCTTAACCTGCAAGTGGGGAGATATGGCTGTAAAAGGTTGGTAATATAAACTGCAGTTTGATGACACAGGGCTCTAAAATTAAAGAATAAACTTTTAAAATGAACTCTAAAATGTACCAGTAGCCAATGTAAAGAGATTAAAACTGTGATTACTCTAAGGATGTTATCTTATTCTCTCCTTTTCCTCTCCTCTCTCTTTGTCACCTTTTCTCCCTTTTAGCATTTTGCCTCATCTTTTTCTTTTCCTTTTTTTCTCTTCCACCTTCCCGTTTCTGTGTCCATTCAACATTAAATAGTCCCAGAATAACACCTGATAAAGTTATTTGCATATATAAATCAAGCGCACCACTATGGCGAAAGCAGTAATGCTCCACTTGTGAAGTAAAATATGTTGGCTCTTTTTGGCATAAAGACAGCAATTCTTAATTCTACACTGCTAGACAGGACTCGTTATAAAAAAAAAAAACTGTGATTAAAACAGGGAAGAGCTAGATGAGCTTGATTTCTTTTGAAAGATTATCTGTTTTATATTTTATTGTCAGGACAATTGACAGTTTCAACAAATATGTAAAAAATAAATGTATACAAAAGTTACCTACTGCATCTTTAACTGACTAAACATCTTTACTGATAGATTAAAGGGCTGAAAAACAAACTACCCAACCAGCCCTAAGATCAGTTCAGGTGTGTTCTTGGAGCAAGTCTACTACATTTACCCATGAGCACATGCCAATATCTGTACCCACTATCATCTTTAATTTTACCTACGCCAGTTTGTGTCATTCAGTTCCATGCGGCATATCTACTGTACAATGTGTCACTCTACCATTTTAGAAAAGCTGCTGCCATGTGTGTTTTGTGTGTGTGTGCTCACATAGAAACCTAATTGTCCAGCTCCCAGGGAACTTGTAATGCAGCCACAGTTCATTTAGTGACTCTATCTGCCCCAATTAGAGAGCAGTAGAAAGGGATTTAGTCTCAAGCACTTATGATAACCACAATAATAGCTTCCTGTGATCCAGAAGAAATAGTCCTAACTATCTCTCTCTCTCTCTCTCTCTCTCTCTCTCTCTCTCTCTCTCTCTCTCTCTCTCATTGTTCCCTGCTTGCACATTTCTTTAGCAACTGCTAAAATTCTAAGGACTAATTTATTATTAACCTCAACAGCATTCAAAACTGTTCTTTGACTGTTCAAGGCAAAATAAGAGAATTGAAATTATTTGAGAGAGTACGAGTGTCAAAGTCCGAAGTACTTATAATGTGGAAACAGCTATGTCTCGGCCAAAGTCTGTCACGCTTAGGCTTGGAGTGTTATTATATTGGAGTTTGATTATATTCTTATTTTATTCTTACCATATCTGTTGTAAAATTGGGTGCTTCCTGAGTTGGGCTTTGAGCATTTAGGCTCAGTGCTGAATTCTGTAAACCTGGTAACATTGCTTAATATTTTACTTTGAAAGATGTCACTGGATCATTTCATCTTAATTTCATTTTAATCAGGCTCATAATCTCTGGTGTCCGGGTGTGTATTTGTGCATGCAGGCCAGCTGACAGCTTTGCTAGGGCCCGGGACAACGCAGTCTTTTTGGGGCCCCCCTCTACACCTGCCGCCACCACACACACACACAGGCACACACACACACACACACACACACACACACACACACACACACACACACACACACACACACACACACACACACACACACACACTCACACTCACACACACACACACACACACACACACCACACAATAAGTCAATTTAACTGTATACTTCATGCCCTGGAAATCTCTGTATTTTATACTGGATATTTTCAACCCATCTATTGAATTTAGTGCACTAGTTGATATTTTCTTCATAAGAGAACAGCAAGCACTGCAGCCAAAATATGGCCTTTTTTGACCTGCTGTATATTAGCCAGTCCCTAAGCTTGATGTATCATGAAACTGTTGACCTTTCGGGTTTTGTGATTTTTATTTTATTATTACAATTAACTAATAATAATAATAATGTTATGTTCATAGTGGTTTTTTCCTAATCCACCTCTTATATCTTTCAATCCTTATGTAATTTTGTCTGTGTTGTGTGCACCTGCCTGTTGCTTTAATCCTATAATTTTTCCTGTCGTGGGATAAATAAAGGATTAGTAAATGTTATTTTATCTTAAATAACACTTTTTAATAGGATATATGTACTGGGTTCTTTCAAAGTCTTAATTACATTTTCTGTGTGGGCTCCGGTAACATATGATAGATAATATCTACTTTGAAAGTTAACATGAACTGCTGCTGAAGATGACCACTCTGATCTACCTGGATGTTTTCTGGAGGACTGAAACGCCTCAGTCAGTGACGTCAGTCTGTGGGTCTGTTGGGGCAATTTCGTCTCCTCTCTCCGTTTCTGTCGCTCAACGTTTTCTTGGTCATGGTTTTTCACGTGCTTATAGAAATTTGTTCTGTTTCCACTGAATTTAACTGGCTTTTTACAAAACATACAGCTTGATTTCATTTACGGTATTAAAATATAGCCAAATGGCGCTACTTTCCCTCTTCATGTTTTTCCGCTCCTGTGGTCTCTCTCTCTCTCTCTCTCTCCCCGAGTCTGAGCAGCAGCAGCGCGGTTGTTTGTGTGTTGAGTGTAGAGAGAGCTGATTGGCTGGTGCCGCTGAGCCTGCGTGCTGATTGGCTGGCGCCGCTGAGCCATGTACGAGAGGGGAGGGGGAGCAGCAAAGTGCCATGATACAGACGGGGAGACGTTGGTGAAGCTGCTGCAGTCAACGCGTGCGCAGACTGATACTCTGACCATTTTAATGGTCAGAGTGTCAGTTTTGGGCCCCCCCTCTGTCCTGGGCCTGGGACAATTGACCCGTTTGTCCCCCCCTGTTGGCGGGCATGTGTGAGTTCTCCTTCTCAACAGAGCATCCCTGATGGGGAGATGTGGCTGTTCTGCTGGAGATGGCACACCTGTCTCTAACCCACTCATTTGACTGCTAGGAGCTTCAGGACAGTTTTCAAATGACGTGAGAGAAAAATCCAAACCTACATGGCCTTGTGTTAAAAAGTGATTGCCCTTAAACCTAATAACTGGTTGTCCAGCGCTGTGGAGAAATGCTCCACTTGTAAAAGTAAATATGTTGGGCTCTCATTGGCATTAGGAAAGCAATTCTTACTGCTACACTGCCAGACAGGACATGTTAAAAAAACACAAAAACAGAGGGAAGGTATTTTCTTGAATTATACATGATGATAGCCTAAATGGTCATATGAAGTTTGCTTGTGTGATGCCATCTTCTCTCTGCCTGTGCAAATTCTCAGTTATCCGGGTCATTGCAACTGCAAACAGGCAAAATCGGAGGCAGCCGGACTTTGGCTCCGTTCCTCCTGAAAACGTTTCGACATCTATCCAGGAGCCTTTGTCAATTCTGGTGGCTCGCACTTGAGCAACCTGCAGTTGGTGAACAGCTGTTATTAAAGGGCATGGAGTATGGCACGTAAACATAGCAAGAAGCAAATCAAAATGATGATTAAGATATAAATAAGGTATGTTCAAACATTTTGATGCTGTATAACAATTCTTCAATTTGGTTTCATCATGTCACAGATTTCTTAATCCAGTCTAGCTGGTTCATTTCTCCCCATTGTTTTTTTCTTGTAGTATCAACCAATCACTTCTCTTAAAAGACAGCACCGCATCTAGCAATAAGGGTCAACCACACCTCCTCACTAAGATAAAACTGTATGTCGTCTCCTTATTCAGAATCGCTCTCAGCAGCTATCTGAATCACTCTTAAGTTATGAGTCCTTGGCAGGAATTTTAAGGCCAAGAATGGAGCTCTTTGAGAGGACTCTGAGAATCTTTATCAATAGCGGCACAGTTCTTCAGTCAATCAGGACCAGATTATTTGAAAGGCACTGAGTGAGTAAATGTCCAGCATTCATCAGCCTCTGATTTCTTGAAATCAGAGGCTGATTTCAGAGGCTGATGTGTACAATTTATTTGTACACTTTATTGTACAAATAATAATAACAAATAAATTGTGTACAATTTATTTGTACACTTAGCAAATAATAGTGATTCTGATTCGGTAGTATATTCCTCCCGACTCATACCTCAGTATATACATACAGTATATTTCTCATGACTCACGCCTCGTGCTGAGCCCTTGGATTTCTCTGCCTGATTCTACCTTCAAGTGTATGACCTTGGATTGTTTTATGGATCCTTCTCAAGCCTCAGTCATTTAGGCCTGTGCTGAACTTACAGCCACTAGACGGCGCCTGCTGTGATGTCATCATCAGCTGTCATTCACTGGAACCAAACGGCACCTTAAGGAAGATGGTTCAGATCCATTGCCTCCACATGGACTCTGATGAGGTTAGAGTCTTTATGTGATCTTTTAGTATCACATCTTCTCTGAATCCTCAGCAGCCACTAACCTTATTCTCTTCCCTGCTGTGGTTCCTGTGAGCGCTCCTGACAGTTTCCTGTTTCCCACACGTCAAGTTTATTACAATAAAACCTTTTGAAATGCTCTGTTTTCAGGTCCTCTGTCTCTGGCATTACAGACATGATGTGTTGCTGTCATGTTTTGGTTGTGGAGAACGCAAATGTACTGACTGAGGTGAAAACTAAGTTCTTTAATAACAGAAGAAACTTACAAAAGGTAGTCATGAGTGGAACAGCTGGTTGAACAAAGAGTAGGGTATTAGAGAAAATGCCATTATAGAAAATCCAGAGCAGAATGGAACATCAGGTAGAAAACCAGGGAGTTTACATACACAGAAACATGTGGAGAAAGATAAGACAGAAACAGGTGTGGACATTCTGATGGAGATGAGGAACAGCTGATGCTAATGAAGACAAAGTAGCTGAGGGGAGGTCTGAAAGGAGCAGGAACTGAACAGAAAAAAAACATATCAAAGAAATCTAACATAAAAAATAAAAATATAAAAAATGCCCAAAAATGAATGAAGAATCAAATCCACAAATGTTTGAACTAAAATGGCAGCAAGTAGAAGACAAACAGTGAAGAAAAAAACAAAACAAAATCAAAATTCAAACAGCTCAGGATCTTGACAGTTGCCTCTTAGAGATCTTTCAGCCAAATTCATGTATTCAGCGAGCTTCTACATTTTTTTACATGGGGACAGGATGATTTTGATTTGAAAACTGCTTTTGTATTTAGGTTAACTGCCTTTTTTTCATTATCTGAAATGTTTAGGTGTGAAGAATAGGAAAAACAGAGGAAATCTGTAAGAAGCCCTAAGGTTCATTTTTGTTGTTGGTTGGTTTACATGAAAGAAAAAATCAGACAATAATATTTCCTGAAAGTGTGAGGTTATCACTGAATCAGAAATGTTGAAAACAATAAAGAACTACCCGTCCTCTATTAAGCTACTGTCCTTGGATTTTGTAAGAGTGTGTTACTTGTAATTCTCCAAAGTGGCTTTCACACCCAGAGAAATGGTTCTGAACCCTCACACAACACACTTTAAAATCTCTAACAGCCCCCTAAAGTCTACTTAAAGCTGCTTGTAAACCTCCCAAGAATCTTTCTAAAGCTTTCATTAGGCATACTGGTTTCAGTTTCTCTTGTAGAGAAGAGTCTTTTTTTTATCTCTCTTCTCTTCTGTCTTCCCACTTTATTTTTTTCTGTCTCTATTCTCATCAACAATCTTCCCATCCAGCCTTTCTTTTCTCATATATGTCTCTTATTGTCTGTCTGTGACCCTGAATCTTGTGCTTAATGAATTAGCGGAGGGAGTGTGTGTGCATTTAAAGATTGTATCTGTTTAATTGTGTGTTAATAAGTGAAGGGTAATAGGGGAGTAATTATCAATGATTTCTTAGATATTACAATATACAGCTGACGAAACAATTCTTTTGGCCTAGTGATACAATATTTTGGCGCTACAACATAATTAGATTTGTTGTACTTTGCACAAATGAAGCCCAACAATACTGAATAATGTATTGAAATCTTTTTAATTTTTGTTAAATCAAACAATGAAGCACATTTCCTTATTCTATATTGCCTTGCAAAAGTATTCATTCTTCCTAGCATTTCATCAATTTTTTTTTTATATTCCTATCTGTAATTTAAATGTACTTTTTAATTTTATTTAAAAAGGAAGGCATATTTTGAGTTTGCTAAAAGGCATGTGGTTGACTCCCCAAATGTATGGAGGAACGTGCTCTGGTCAGATGAGAATAAAATTCAACTTGTCTGAAGCAAACCCAACACTGGTCCAAGTCAAGGGGAAGATGGATGGTGCTAAATACGGTAATATTCTGGAGCCTGATTTGGGACTGAGATGGAGGCTCCCTTTCCAGCAGCACAACGACCCAAAGCATACTTCTGAAACAACACTCAAGAGGTTTTATTGCCTATTTAAAGTCCAGACCTCTATCCAATTGAGAATCTCTAGTTAGACTTGAAGATTCCCATTCACAAGTAAAAACCATACAGCATGAAGGACCTGAAGCAGATTTGCCTTGGGGAACCGACAAAAGTCCCAGTGGCGAGATATTATTTGTTCATTATTTATTCATTCGAACAGGTAGAGAGTATGGCGCTGGGGATTGTGGGTCTACGATAAATTCCATGTTGACTAGGATGAACAGCAAAACTGACCTCAAAATGGTGAGATCCATCTATTGAATTGAAAAGGTGAAAAAACAGGAACATACACACTCAACTAGAGATATATAAAAAAGTTAGAAAAACTATATAATACAGAAGCACTCACATAAGCTGCCTGATGACACAGCGCTCAGAAAAGGAAGGTTCTTATGACGATATGTGCAAGTGTGTAGCAGCAGGATTGCGCTGCAGCAATGAACAGGCTATATGATGAAAAAATACTGTGAAATCTTTCTAGAATAGTGCAGGTTTATGTGGCAGCGGGATGTGTTGTGACAATGAAAAGGACATATGATAATGCAGAAAGTACTGTTATTCACTGGAATAAACTTCCGCTGGTCAGTACACTCTCTATTTTCTCTCTGTCGAAAGTCGTGAGGATGGGGGGAGGGAGGTCTGCTCTTCTCATCCGACGCAGAAAGTGCAGGCAATGCTGTGCTCTCTTCAAAAGAGCAGAGGTGTGGAGGAACCAGGTCAAAGTGTCTGTGATATGTGACCAGCATCTGCTGCTCCAGTGTAGCGATGTTGATGAGGAGGGGTGTGCGATTTGGCTGATTTTATCCAGACGTCAACGTTGATCTCTTTTTTTTTTTGACATTCAGGATCAGATTGTTTTTGTCACATGAGTTCACCTACTCTACCCTGAGTAGAAAGCAGCTACTCTGAGTTGTTCTCCCTCACTCATACTGAGCATTTTTTTGTTTTAGAACAGGCAATATCAATCACATAGCTAAAGTCAATGTCCCATCAACCCTGAGTTAAGCACGAGGATGAGCATGAAAGAAGCCCTCATCAATGGAATGCAGATAACGCAATTTACCATGGCAATGGCAGGAAATAAGAAGCCTCAAAGTGCGAATTTCCAGCGAGTGAAAATCTTTAATGAAGGCATATGGAGAGTATTATACCAGAGGTGGGACCAAGTCACTGTTTTGCAAGTCCCAAGTAAGTCTCAAGTCTTTATCCTCAAGTCCGAGACAGGTCTCAAGTCAAAACAGGTATTCTCAAGTCAAATCCCAAATCTTGAATTTCTAATTTCAGGTTGTTTCGGGTCTTGAACAATGTTGAAATACATGTTAAATGTAAATAATAGGTCATGTGTTCTTTTTAAATCAGTATTTATCTCAAAACGTGATGAAACCAGTGCAAATGACCTTACAAAACAGTAAAATTAAATGTCGCTTCAAGAATAGTCCTTCTTTGAACAATGTTTTTCCAGAATATTCAGTGAGAAATGCAACAGTAGAACTTCATATTCAGACCCAAATGAACTTACTCTTGGGAGCATCTTTTTCCTTAGCTTCTTTCCTTTTCCCTTAGCCAATAAAATTAAACAGATTTTTTTATGTGTTGCAGCTCACACACACATACGTAAAAGGTGGGGAAAAAAAGAGACGGTCTGCATTTGTTGATACTGATTGAGTGAACTGAATTAATGGTGCGCACTTTTTAAATGATGGATGTCTTAAGCTTTAGATTTTGGGTAAAATATCAAGTCTTTTCAAGCAAACAGGTTTAAGTCCAATTCAAATCTTGAGCCATTGGTGTCAAAGTCCAAGTCAAGTCACAAGTCTCTGAACACTTTTTCAAGTCAAGTCTAAAGTCATAAAATCAATGACTCTAGTCTGACTCGAGTCCATGTCATGGGACTCCAGTCCCCACCTCTGTATTATACCATAACTAACGAATGAAACTAACTAATGAAACAAAACTCAGTTTATATTAATCATATAGGCTATATTTATATTTTAAGCTGAAGTAATGGTGGCATTATTTAAGTGAAGAAATGTGCCATAACCCTAACAGTGTTGGGGAAAAATATACACAAATGGAAGCTATATGAATAAGCTGCTTTCATTCTGTATAGTTCTTTTATTGATCTTGTGGGTCTCTGACTATGGAACACCATTAAACTCTACTATAACAGAATGCAACAGTAACATTCCTGACAGTGTGACATACAGTTGCTTTGGAAATATTTTCTGTCACCTACATTCTTAAGTTGCTGTTGGCATGAAAATAAGTAGCAGCCAAATAAATTGTTTAGAACTGAGAGCATCCCTTCATTGTGTCATGATTTAGGTTTTTGTTTGTTTGTTTGTTTTGGACTCTCTCTAGTACCAGAGCGTGTCACCTCTCAGCCACCAGCCACCATCCAATCAGTTCAGTCTCCTCCCAGCCAAACACTCTGCTTTTAACCAGATCCACCTGCTGCACTAATTAGAGTCAACTCTGCTCACCTGTTCACATGTCTACATATACTTGCCTCTTTCATCCACTCACTGCCAGATCGTCTCGTCTTGCTACATGCATGCTGGCACCATGCCTCTACCAGTTTCTGTGTGTTCAGCCAGCTGGATTCTTCTGCTCTGTTGTATTCAGCTCGTACTGCTGTACGCTGCCTGCATCTGCATGCTGCACAAGTCTGCCTTATTTTCCCCGTGAGTTACAGTCGCCTGCTCTGCCTGTTTCTGGTGGTTCCTCGACCTGCATCGTCTGCTCTGGTTAGCCTCTGCTTTCATCACTGTGTCAAGCCTGTCACTGCCTGTCACTCCTGGTCTGTCTGGTTCTGCCCTCATCTGATCAAGTCCGGTTCTGTTCACCTGCCTCATCTGCCATTATTCACCTTTTTAATAAACCTTTCAAAAACTAAACTCTGTTCTCTGGCTGAATATTGGGTTCTCCTGTATTATTCATAACACATTAAAAAAGCATGTGTGGGCTGAGAATGTTAAGATAAATCATTAACAGCAGCAAAAAGAGTAACACTTGAAAATATATTAATCCAGAACTGAGACATTTAATTGTGGTCTGATCAGCCTCTCTCGACAAAGATTTCTGTGAACTATTTGCGCTCAAGGAGGAAAAACTCAGTTTGCTCAAACAACTCTGCTTGGTAGCAGGGTTGTTTCACAGAGTAATTTGTTGTCATAGTTTGATTCAGGGTAAGGGCTTCTGAGCTTTCTGAAACGGAAAAGCTGGGGTATTCAGGAATTTACCCCAGAAATTACTCTCAATATCCACTAACCCAGATTTTTTAAATGGGGACCTGGTGTTTCACCTCCTCTCTGTAGGCCAGTTCATTGTTGTACCTGATGAGACCCTCAGCCGTCATGTCTACTTGATGATGTAGTTCGTACTGAACCTGGCACTGCAGTCCTGGGTCATCAGGGTGAAGAGCAGTGGGCTCAGTATGCAGTCTTGGGGGAGTTGGTGCTGGGAGAGATGACGCTGAAGGTATTTCTGCCAACATGAACAGCAACAAGTTACATAGTCAGGTGTTGATACCGGGGGGCAGTTTGCTCACCAGGTGCTGGGGGACTAGTGTATTGAATACTGAGCTGAAATCCAGAAACAGCATATACATGTGGGTGTCGTTCTTCTCCAGGTGTTCTAGGCTCAGATGGCGTACAGAGCAGGTGGAGTCATCTGTGGAGCGGTTGGAGCAGTAAGCAAACTGAAGTGGATAAAAAGGGGGTGGGGGTTGGAGAATATGTGGTCCTTCACCAGCATTTTATCTTGATCAGAGTGAGCGCTATGGGGCAGTATTAATTCAATGATGAAATTGTGGAGTTTTTTTTTTGGGCACTGGTATGATGCTTTCAGTCTTGCAACAGGATGGGATGGCAGCATGGGTCAGCAGGGTGTTAAATATGCATCAAACAGAAGTTTTTGGGATACACAATATGCCACCATAGCTGCATCAAAAGCTGTAGGCGGTTTGTGGTGAAATTGAGAAAATTGTCTACAAAGGTTTAAGTCACAGCATTTCCTATCTTTCCA
Source organism: Fundulus diaphanus (assembly GCA_037039145.1). Taxonomy (NCBI): domain Eukaryota; kingdom Metazoa; phylum Chordata; class Actinopteri; order Cyprinodontiformes; family Fundulidae; genus Fundulus; species Fundulus diaphanus. Next base: position 12,309,170 of record CM073121.1, on the reverse strand, counting down.
TTTCTGTTGCTAGCCATTTTGGTTCCCTGGGTGAGATTTCAGTTTGGCTAATGGTTGCAGACTGTGTCCCTGTCTAAACCATTTTATTTCACAACATTTACCATAATAATAGGCAGTTGTAACATAGTTTGTCATGATTCTGACCCAGCTGAGTGAGACAATCCTCTCTCTCTCCTCCTGCATGTTGTAATCAGGGCTGCACCTATAATCGTCCGCATCATTCCATTCACCTATTATCCTGCCTTTATATACTCATGTCCTTCAGTCAGTGAGGGCCAGATTATATGAAAGCCACTGTGTGGGTTGATGTGCAGCATTCTTTGCCTACCTTGTCTGTTTCTGACCTTGATCTTGTTCTTTGGATTTCCCTGTCTCGCCTTGTCGTCGTCTGGCACCTTGTTGGCTTCTGATTTCCGGAACAAGACCAAGTACAGTATATTTAGCATGACTCGCGTCTCTTGGTTAGACCAAGGATTTGTCTGCCTGATTCTACCTTCACGTGTATGACCTGGGAGACTGGTTTATGGTTCCCTCTCAAGCCTCAGCCATTCAGCCCTGTATTGAACTAACAGCTGCCTGCAAGGCTCCAAGACACAACCTGCTGTGACGTCATCACGTGACTGCCATTTCCTGGATCCAAACAGAGCCTCATAGACTATGAGGCCCCCATACTCTAAGGTTAGTGGCTTTAAAGGAGCAATAACTAAGATATTTACTGTAAAATTAATCTAAATCCTTCTCATTTGTTAGCTGGGATGGAAGCAAAATTCTCTATAAACAACTTGTCTTCTCCATCAACAATGTATTGGTCACCTTTTTCTCCTTTCAAACCTAGAGGTACGGTCTGGAACTACTTCAGTGCAGAGTGTAGCCCGTGTTCACTTCCTGGTTCCTCAGCCAATCTTATGAGATTTCCCAAGGTTCCCAACACAGAGCGCAACATTTGGCATTTAATCTTGGGGAAAAAGAGCAGCAGCATGCTAACATAGAAGCCAGTAAGAGAAGTGGACCAGAAATATAACAGAAAACATCATATACCTATCCTGTGTTAGTAAAAATTCACAATAGCAACACAGAATGTTGTGATTGGCAAGCTGTTGTACTCATTTGACCCACAAGGTGTCAGTATTACTTATAGCCCCTTTAATTCTGATTATCACATCATTCTGTGAATCCTCGGCAGCCACTAACCTTATTCTCTTCCTTGCAGTGGTTCCTGTGAGCGCTCCTGGCAGTTTCCTGTTTCACACCAGCAAGTTTATTACAATAAAGGTTTTAAAATGTTCTGTATTTGGCTGAATTTTCAGGTCCTCTGTCTCTGGCATTACAGTTTTTAATAATGAAATTGTGTCTTTTGGAGGTCAAATATGTGGTAAAACTGCATTAAACTGAAAACTAGAATCCATTTTGACGTTCCAGTTCAGAAGTTTTCTGTCCCCTTAGACAACTGTCTATTTCTTAAACATTACAAATCATTCAGTTGATTATAGAGTTTTAAAACAATATTGCAAAAACACCTATATAGTTGCACAGCATCTGCAGCATTATTAGGCACTTTTTCATTTTATTTAATGTAGCCAAAATAAATTGGACTCTCAACATAAAGCAAAGCCTTATGTTGAGGCCTGCTAGAAGCCCTCAAATGGATTGATGACATTTCGTGTTTGTATCCCTAATCTCCAGTTCGGGCTGCATCTCAAAATATTACATTTTTTGGCCAATTAAATGTATTATTTTGCAATAAAAAGGTGACAATGATAACTCCATTTAAAAATATCAAAGGACATGTGTTCAATGGTAGAACATTATTGTGTTCATTAAAGATGAGCATTACCTCAGAATTTGATTTGTCAGGTTACATTTGTAGGTAAAATATTGGGGCACATGAAAAAATCTTCGACCTGACTTCTTTAACCTTTCCCTATATTTTTTGCTTTACTGAACCATGTTTTTTGCTCTTCAAGCAGAGTCTTCTTCCTCTTTTGTTCCACCTGACCTGCATGGTAGGAGCTGACAGTAGATCAGAGCTTTCAACAGTAAAAAGCAATGTGAGGGGAGTGGACAGTGCTGCTGGGCTTTACAGATAGTAAGAAGCAGCTGGAAGACAGGTTTTCTCTGGCGGAGGGAATTGTCCAAGACCTTGTGGGCCAATAGATTACAGAAAAATCAGTCTGGAAGGATGAATGTGCAGTGGTTCTTAATATGATAGGACATCTGCACTATGATAGGTGCCCTAGCTGCCTCGATGGATTGAAATCAGAAATGGTTAGGAAAAAGTATGATTTCTCTATGCACAAGTTCCAGTTAGGTGGGGCTTTGATCAAATGAAATGGCTCTCTACAATAAATGCATATAGTTTGAGGTAGTTTGAATTGTGATTGAACAATGATTTGAAACAGCTCTTGAAAGAGCCAGGGAAGGCTGTCTTTGAAAGACAGCCATTTATATTCATTAACCTGCAGACTGATATAATTTTAGTGGAAAGAAACCTAATAATTTCCTGCTATTACTTTGTCTTACGTTATATTTTTCTGAGAACCTGCAGCAATTTTTCCTTTGAATCCGGTAACATGCAAAGACCCAGTGTGGAAATTATTGGTCTTTCCCTTTGTACACACTGTAGCTAGGACATTGAAAAGCACGATTTTTCCTCCCTGTATCATTGTTGCCCCAAATTTAAAGCCTCCAAGATGGCAGGTCAGGATCTCTAGAGATTTTTAAAGGTGAATAAAGGAATGAAGGCAGGGAATGCAGAACTGGCCATTTAAGTGGTCAGTAACATTTGAAATCGTCTGGAGAGCTGAACTATGTGACCAAAAAGAAAGGTGTTATGCCGATTTCTTCTCTTGACAACAACACAGCTTTATAGTACCTCGCAAGAGCACTTTGACCCCTTGAACTTTCTCTGACTTTCTCACTTTACAACCAGATACTTATGTTTACTTAAGAGAGATTTTGTTTGATAAACCAATGCAAAGAGAAACATTACAATAAAGTGAAAGGAACGTTATTGTGCTAACTACACCAATGTTTCCAAATTAGTTTTTGCATTTTGAAAATAAATTGGAACATGTTCAATACATTTGTATTCCTCGTGGAGAGGCTGTCACTTCTGTCCCTGGTCATTTCAAAACTGCACCCTCTTTAGTTTGCTTACCAGCCAAAGCTAGGACCGGAGGATGCCATCATCTCCCTGCTCCACTGAGATTGCACCCACCCACCTACACAGATCAGGAAACACTGTGAGAATAATGTTTTTAGGTTTTTCCAGAGTGCTTAGCACCATCTGGTCAGTCTCACTGGAGATAGGCTGAATAGAACCACTTTGACATGCTTCTTTATCAAATTCCCCTAAAAAAAAAACACAGAACTTCTGTCTTTGCTGAACAATAAAATATAGTAGACCAAGCAGTAGTGCATGAGTTTGTCTTCCATCCCCCAGGCTGGACTAGCACAAGGTTTTAATTACAGTTGAAATGTTAGGGAATGAATAATACTTTTGAACTCTTTTAATGTTTCGAATAGAAAGGTTGTATCAGGAGCCCTAAAAGTTTTGCTTTCCGCCACTCAACAACGTGGAAATACATGATGTTTATGTCAGGTGCACATGCACACTCAGTTTGCTACATAAGGAATATCCTGATCTTGAAAAGCATTTATATGCATGTTGATTGGATTATCAATCAGCATAAACCACCCCTCTCATTCAGAATACAATTTCATTCCGATTGAACTTAATCTGATCACAATATTCCGACTGGTGTGTTTACATGACGGATTTTTATTCTGATCTTCCCTTTATTCCAATTACTTTTTTCCATTTAAATGTAGCTACTATGGGCTGTGTCAGTGAGAGTAAAGACTGAGACACACCACTTGCGTCCGAACATCCATGCTCCAAACAGACTGTTTTCCCTGACACATTGGCTGAGCAGAGGATCCCTCTATGGGCCACCAGACTTGTGAGATTGAGAATTCACATGAGAGTATGTACTGGACATTCTGCCAGCATAAACAAGCCTGGCAGTAAATGCAAACTTGCAGTTGCTGTTTGAACAAGCTCAAAGAAGATTGCTGTTTTGTGTTTTTATCTATTTTCTGTACTTCTGAGCTCCTACTATGGGTAAGTACAATGTTTATTGAAGTTTTTTACTGATTATTTATTGAGTGTGTGTTTCCAGGATTAACCTATATGGGGACAAACCTGGCCTGAAATTGCGTACAATTTACAAGAAGGGCCAGAACCAACTCTATTTCCTGAGGAGGCTAAGGTCATTCAATGTATGTAACATTTTCTTTTGTGTGGTGTGCTGGGAAAGCAGGCTATGGTCAGCAGATGCCAACAAGATCATCAGGAAGACAGGCTCTGTCCTAGGACTCACACAAGGCTTTGTTGATAGTGTCTGAGAGGAGGATGCCACATAAACTGTGTAATATCCTGGACAATAGTCCTCACCGTCTCCACCGGGAGCTAACCCCACACAGAAGGACATTCAGCAACATTCCTATTCGCCCCATTGTAAACAGAACACCAGTACATTACTATATCCAATTTCCTTATTTTTACCTGCCAGTGAAATTCTAATATTCACCTTACTAAAAAGAGAAACAACAGACATTCCCATGGGTGAGATACGACACAGGTCATTTTTACTAGCAGCTAGGAGTTTTAACGGACAAAATACAACACAATAGGCCCGTTTACACTACACTTTTTTAACCGAGCCGAGACCAGTCCGAGCTCGGTAACCGAGATAACTCTTGTGTGTAAACGGTCAGCAGACTGAACCAGACCGCGCTAACGATAACCGGACCGCGCTAACTGCAGACCAGTTCATCAGCAGGTCTCGGACTGGTTTTTTTTTATCCCGGTTCCCTGATAACGAAGAGCGCATGAGCAGACCGCGTCATGCCCTTACAGTCAGCTGACTGTCAGCGGGTTTTCCGGCGTGTCTGGCTGCACGTCCCGATTCACACTCCATTCAGACAGATTTCAGACTGGCGACCTGTCCAGGGTTTACCCCGCCTCTCGCCCATTGACAGCTGAAGATAGGCACCAGCAACCCCCGTGACCCCATGAGGGATAAAGCGGTTTGGAAAATGGATGGATGGATAATAATACTAGCTTCCTTACCGTGCCACACGGTTTCCAGTGATGACTCTGCTTATGAACCTCAGCGTCTGTTGTTGTTTCCCGCGTCTGTAAATCCTTATTAGACGTTCATTTGTCTTATCCACGTCCCAAAAGCCGAATCTGTCTAACAATAACATCCTGAATGTGACGGGTGCCGCCATTTTGATTTGCTCGGTCCCGCCTTCAATCCCAGAGAGCGGTAGTACCGCAGATCGCCACTAGGAGGCGAGGAGCAACCAAGGAACCATAACCGAGATAACTCCTGTGTGTGTAAACGGCTGCATTTATCTCAGTTAACTGGACCAAGCTCGGACCGGTCTCGGCATGGCTCGGTTTTTAGGTGTAGTGTAAACGGGCCTAATGTCTCTCAGATTGACCCAGGGTTAAAACTGAACTAATACACTGCATCTGTCTTTTATACTGTCTCTCCTCTCCAGGTGTCTGTTCCAAAGACCCAGAGATTTCAAAGCAAACACTCCCCTTTGTTATGCATCACAGATCAACAACCCTTTGTTAATCAGCGTCTCTGAGGAAGTCTGGCTCACAGAATGTAACTACTGTATATAACATGCTGGTCTAAAATCCAACAGGGCTCTACAAGAAGCATCTTAATGTTAACTAAATTTAACTAATACACATAGAGTAATATAATTATAATGTTTCATGATTACACAATATAAAAGATCTTAACTATACTTTGCCAACTTTATCTTATTTGTGTATATTTCATCTTAATTTAGGCTGCTAAATGGGTATTGTATATTGTTGTATGTGGTACATACCTGTGTTTTACCTGCACTTAGTTGCATTTAGTTATTTTATTTTAGATTGATTTATTTAAAGGTATACTATGCAACCGGGGTTGATTTTCCAGCGAGGCTCCCCCCAGAGGGTGAAAGTAAAAGTGCACTGTCGTAAATCAGCTGTTCCCTGGTTTCTCCGGCAAGCCAGGCGCGGTTGTTTTGAGCTTAGACAGGCGAACGCAACGAATACAAAAGTCGAAAACACGGCAGTACAAACAATGACTAACACAGTGAAAGTAAGAACATGCACAGAGAGAGAGAGAGAAACCATTCCAATGCAGCGTTTCCCTTAGGAATTTGCTTAGCGGACGACCGGCGGAGCGGGAGGGGGAGAGACAAGCTTTGCGCGACCGGCGGAGCGGGCGGGAGACAAGCTTTGCGCGGCCGGAGCGGCGAGGCGGAGCGGGCGGGAGACAAGCTTTGCGCCACCGGAGCGGCGAGGCGGGCGGGAGACAAGTTTTGCGTCCCCGAGCGGCGAGGCGGGCGGCAGACAAGTTTTGCGTCCCCGAGCGGCGAGGCGGGCGGCAGACAAGCTTTGCGCGCATATCGAGTTAGTTTTTTTTTTTTTTTGGAATGTTTGCGAGGCAGTAGCGTGAGGGAAACCCTACAATGTTACTTACAGTCGCATCAGCAGAAACGCGAGGTCCGCGTCAGCCTTGGAGCCTTCTCTTTCTTTTAGCTCTCGCCATTCGGAAAAAGCTTTCCCGATGTTCACCCGTGTACGACTCCTCTCTCTGTCCAGAGCCATTTTCCTCTTTCTTGCCTGCTCCAACATGGGCTTTCGCTGTTTTCTCACTGGTTCCGCCATGATAACTGCACAAATATCTCCACTGCGCTAGCAACGAGCAAGCCTTTCACTGGGGGCGTGTAGCAGTTCTCGCTGTAAAGCAAGACCGACTCTCGCGATGCACACGAGATTTTGAGCCTGTGGGCGCGGGCCGAGGCCTCCTGCAATTGCAAGTGCGGTATTTCCCCCACAGACCACCAGGGTGACCGAGAAAACCTTTATTCGACCTGAAATGACTCATTTAATCATCCAAAACAATATGGAACATATTAATTAACTGAAAAATGTTGCATAGTATGCCTTTAACTCTCGCTGTGTAATACTTTCCTATTTTGTATTGGTAGTGTTGTACAGCACTTTCCCTCAGGATTGAATTTTAAGAGGACAGTCATGTCTTAGTAGGTCTGAGGTTATGCTATCCGCTTTACATTGTCAGGTGATGGATTAAATATAGCTCTGTGAGATGTTTAAAGCTTGGGATATTGTGTTATAACCTAACCTTGCTTAAAACCTCTCCACAACTACATCCCTGAGCCGTCTGCTGTGTCCCTTGGTCTTCATGATGTTATCTGTTCTCTAATTTTTGAGGATTTGAAGAACAGCTGGATTTATACTTAAATAAAATACATTTTGTTTAGGGTTATCTAGGTAAAGGGGATCGATACAATTGTGGACTACACTTTTCAGATCTTTTGTTGAAAACACAAACATTAGGTCACATTGAAACTCACTAAGATTCATGGGCTAGAGTTTGTTGCTACAATGTGAGAAAATGTGAAAAAGTTATGGAGTACGAATTTAGCAAGACACTGTAAACAGCAGAGATGTAATCATTCATTATTCTGTATATATCCTTGCACATAAGTGGCCGTGTTTTGACACAAGACCAATAGATCGTTTTACTTCTGTCTTTATTATAGCACTACATCCAATATTTTTACAAAATAAAAACCAACTGTAGGGGAAGCGGAGTCTGCTTAAGTGTGAGTGGTATTATTTTTGGACCAGATACCCCTCTGATGTTCTCTAAAGGGTCACTGCGTGTTACTGGCTCAGCGTCCACTCACCCAACTCTTCCCACAACATATTTTCACAGGATACATGCAACATGACACTACTGCAGCAGAAAGTAACTTCATTACAGGAGAGCCGATGAGAACCACATGACGTCTATCATGACAAATTAGTGGAAACTATGTGTGTGTTTGCTGTGTGTGACTGTGATGTTTTTAAGTCCTGGGTTAAGGAAGTTCACTGGAAATCTAAACTGTTCAAAAACATTAGAGGTCTATTATGTTTGGCTACTCTGCATGTGGGAACTCCCTGTATTAAGTTGAATGTGAAGACATCTGAGTTGTACACCATCAGTTTTAAAGGTCACATAGATTTGCAGAATTCAAAAATGTTACGCGTACATGCAGTGATATAAAGTCTTTGACTTAGACTTTCTTTATTGTCATTTTGTATGCACAGAGTGCATACAGAACGAAATTTCGTTTTCACACAGCTCAGGAAGATTGCAGTAACTCTACAGGATACCTTGCAGTGAATTACAGTACAGGATAAAAGTGCAGTGATAAATCGCAGTCACTTACAGGATAAGTTTCAATAGATTTCCGGATAAAGTGCAGCAGTGAACAGTAGGCAGTTGAAATATAACCAATGTAAAACAAATATAAACAAATATGCAGTAAGGTGCATCAGTGATTTACCAGTAGACAGTTGTGCAGCGAGGTGCAGCAGTGATTTAAAAGTAGGCAGTTGCATTGTAAACAGTTTTGCAGTACGTTTCCGGGTAAGGTGCAGCAGCGATTTTGCAGGATATGATACAAATGTGCAAATGTGCAAATCAGCTAGTCGAGTGTGGTACACAGTCCGTTTTTATACTTCAGCAGTTCCGCAGTTCAACAGTCTGATGGCAGCAGGGAAAAAGCTTTTGCAGAACCTAGTGGACCTGCAGCGGATGCTGCGGAACCTCTTTCCAGAGGGCAGCAGGGAGAATAGTCTATGGTGGGGGTGTGAGGGGTCCCTGATGATGTTACGGGCTCGAGACACACAGCGCTGGGACGAAATGTCTTTAATGGAGGGAAGAGGAGCCCCGATGATCCCTTCTGCTGTCCTCACCACTCTCCTCACGTTCTTCCAGTCGGAGGCACTGCAGCCTCCACACCACACAGAGAGACAGCTGGTCAGAATACTCTCTATGGTGCTTCTGTAGAAGGTCGTGAGGATGGGCGGGGGCAGGCGGGCTCTCCTCATCCTCCGCAGAAAGTACAGTCGCTTCTGTGCCCTCTTCACCAGTGATATGGTGTTCACAGTCCAGGTGAGGTTGTCCGTGATGTGCACCCCCAGGAACTTGGTGCTGCTGACCACCTCCACCGCTGAGTTGTTGATGAGCAGTGGAGCATGGTGAGGCCGGTTTTTCCTGAAGTCGACGATGATCTCCTTCGTCTTCTCCACGTTCAGGATCAGGCTGTTGTCTCTGCACCAGCCCACCAGCTGCTCCACCTCCTCTCTGTAGTCCTGGTCGTTGTCGTCTCTGATCAGGCCCACCACCGTTGTGTCGTCTGCAAACTTCACGATGTGATTGGTGGTGAACCTGGGAACGCAGTCGTGTGTCATCAGGGTGAACAGCAGGGGGCTCAGGACGCAGCCCTGAGGGGAGCCCATGCTGAGGGTGATGACATCAGAGGTGTTCTGTCCGACCCGGACTGACTGAGGTCTGTTGGTGAGGAAGTCTAGCAGCCAGTTTCGTAGGGGTGTGTTGAAGCCCAGATGCTCCAGTTTTCCCACCAGATGTTGTGGGATGATGGTGTTGAACGCTGAACTGAAGTCCAGGAACAGCATCCGCACGTGCGTGTTTTTCTCCTTCAGGTGTGCCAGGCTCAGGTGAAGAGCAGAGGAGATGGCGTCCTCAGTGGAGCAGTTCCGTCGGTAGGCAAACTGGAACGGGTCGAGTGTTGGGGGAAGACTGGAGACGATGTGTTCCTTTACCAGCCTTTCAAAGCACTTCATCATGATGGGAGTCAGTGCAACAGGCCGGTAGTCGTTGAAACAGGTGACTTGAGGTTTCTTCGGCACCGGAATGATGTAGGCAGACTTGAAGCATGCTGGCACTGTGGCTTGGTCCAGCGAGGTGTTAAAAATGTCTGTGAGGACACCAGCCAGCTGACCTGCACACTCCTTGAGCACCCGCCCAGGTATGTTGTCGGGGCCTGGGGCCTTCCGCGGGTTGACTCTCCTCAGAGTCTTCCACACGTCGGCGGTGTCAAGGCAGAGGACCTCCTCTTCCTGATGGGGAACAGCTTTCACTGCTGGAGTGCTGTTTAGTGCCTCAAACCTCCCAAAGAAGTTATTTAGTCCATTGAGGAAGTCAGCATCAACTTCACCCACCGGGGGGGAGGGCGTGTTGTATTCAGTGATCGCCCGGATGCCTTTCCACATGCTCCTGGTGTTGCTGGCGTCATGGAAAAGCTCCTGGATTTTCTGACTGTGGTTCCGCTTCGCTAGCCTGATGGCACGGTTCAGGTTGGCTCTCGCTGTCCTCAGTGCCTCCTTGTCTCCAGACTTGAAGGCTGAGTTCCGTGCTTTTAGTGAATGCACATTACCATTTTGTGTTAAAGTGTGATCCATAGTAAGACCTTTTTTTAGTCAAGTGAAAATCTGTATTACCTTTATTAATTTAATTTTATATGGATGGACATTGCTGTAGACAGTAACCAACCAAAGTGTTCAGTGTGAACATAAAACGTTGTCAATAACTGTCTAATGCCAGCATGTAAAGTTAAAGGTTCATAAAAGACTTAGACAGACTTGTCATTCAACTGCTCTTTCACAATGTACATTTGAGAGAAGTTTCATTGCAGGGCTCCGAGTAAAAACAGACAAAATAAAAACATTATAAATATGTTTAATTTATCAGGAATTTATCAGGAAACCAAGAAAGAAATTTTGCATGTACAGAAATCTTATGTGTAAGACAATATGTATAGTGGAAGTATTTGTAGAAGCAGGATGTATTAGAGTAATGAATGGATCATAGGATGGTGCAGAGAATACATCAAAGAAACAGAAACTAATAAAAATATTGTGACATTTGTCAGGAATGTAGCGGCAAACCAAAAAGAGAAAAAATATGTGTAAGACAATATGAATAGGGCAAGCATTTGTAGAAGCAGGATGTATTGCAACAATGAATGGACCATATGATAATGCGGATAGTACAGTTACTCAGCGCAAAAGAGTTCACAGTGTCCATGTACACTTCCTGTAATGAAGTGACTAGTTTAGAATGTATGGGAGGAGGGATTATTGGGAGTATAACAGTCTTATGACGTGATGAATAGAGCTGTTGTGGAACGTGGTTGTTCTGTATTTGAAGCTTTGGAACCTCTTGCCAGAGGACAGCAGGGTGAACAGTCCATGGTGGGGGTGGTATGGGTCTTTAATCATCTAAAATATTGTGCACATGAACATTGTGACATTTCTGTCTTTGAGTAGGAAAGCAGATTTGTACAATCTTTAAACATCTCCAGACTAGTTTTGAGCTTTGGCCTTAGGGAACAGTTAATTTGTATTTTTTAGCATATGAAGATAGAGAATTTTGCACTGCATGTAAGCTATTAAATTCTGATTACCGATTCACCTTATTCTTGGAGGTGTTGCTGCATGATTCTGATAACATGGTGGTAGCTGAAGTAAAAGCAGTTTGTTTTGGAGCCTAATTGTATTTAGAGAGCCATGTTTTTTTTGTTTTTTTTTACTTCGATAGTGTCAGGGTTCTCTGTGTTGCCTTGCTCTAACTCTGTTCCTCAGGTGGTTCTAGTTGGCTGAGGGGCGTGGCCCACACCTGCAGCTCGTTGAAGGCGGCGTCCTCTGGCTTCTTAAGCGGAGCTCGGACAGATGGAAGACGCCAGAACCTTAAACCAGTCGTGGTACGACGTGGCCTCTGACCAAGTTCTCGGAAACCTGCTTGTAAGCCTTTTTCTCGTTGACCTTGAACTAATTCTGGCTCTCCTGTTTTTGTCACAGTTTGGTGCTGTAGCACTTACCTGCCTTCACGCTCCATCCGAAGAATTCACCTCCAGAATCACAAGGCTCAGATTTTGCTCTGGCGTTCCCCCTCTTGCTTCCTGGAAGTTACCCAGTCAGGCTCGAGGTTCCCTTCCCGGATTCTGATGGTTCTCGTTTCTCTCTGGTCAATCCATCTGTCACTCGCCTTCGCAGAGGTCTGCTCCGGATCCTTCGCCAGTAAACATCTGCCGCTCTCCAGCCACTAGCCACCTACTAGAGTAGGCTCACAGAGTTACCTTGGCACATCCTCCCCCCGGTTAGGTCTGCCCAGCTAAAGGTAAGCGGCGCACGTTCTGGCTATTTCCTGGTTCTTGCCCTCGAGTAACATTCTTCCCTCTCTCTGCAGTCTCCCCGCTTCGACGTTCAGGCCTCGTCTCGTTATTCATATCATTCACCTTGTTATTTGAATTCCCTAAATAAACATCTTAAACTGACTGTCGTGTCCCGTTCGTGTCTGCATGTGGGCGAAGCACATTAAAACCATGACAGATAGGGGCATCTCCCTGTCAAGCTTGGACATGTCAGCTGCACCTGTAATCATAGAAAACTTACCTGCTTCATGAACCATGTCTAACTAGAGTAAAAAATTGTTATTCCTATGCTCTATGGTGTTTATTTTCCATCGGTCACCAGCAGACTAAGAATTTAGAATTGTTAAATGGACAGCCTCACTTCAATTCATAAAATCTCAAAGGACTTGAATGCAAATGGTTAGCCAGACAAATTATCTGTTCAAGTTGTTTTTAACAATTTAAAATAACTACAGATGGAAAGACAGATGGACAGACGGATTGGCGCTGCATCTGCAGTAATGCGCAGTGTTGGGTATCGTTACTTTTGAAAGTAGTTAGTTACTACGTTACTATCAATTAAAAGTAATCCGTTATGTTACTACGTTACCTATAAATAAAAGTAACGCGTTAGAGTACTCGTGCGTTACCAACAAATAAAACGCGTTTGGGGTGCGTCTCCGCCTGCAGCAGCAACACACATCCTCCGATAGTGCTGACTGTTTATCAATCAATCATGAACCTAACTGTAGGATAATGACAGGAAAGACAGTCAGTATATGCACATTTTATTTAACAACAGGCATTCATCCTTTGAAAATTAGAACAGCTTCCATGAATAACATATACCGGTAATAGGCAGAGTAATAGCCTAATAAAAACAAAAACAAAAAAACAGTAAACATCCTTGTCCGATGTCGTTTCCTCTTTTTTCATTTTAACATAAGAATGTATCTTACCGTATTAGGTTGCGCACAAAAGAACCGTGCTTATACCGTAGGCCTTTCTAAATGTTTGTGCACAAAAGAACAGTGCATGACACTAAAAAAACATTGAACGAACAATGAAAATGTGTGTCACGTGTGACACCTGTAGCATACAGCCCTACATTCATTCACATAATCCTCACGTAGGCTACATTTAGCCTACTCTTCATCTTCAAAGTAATGATTGAAACGTAGTAAAAGAAGATTCTCAAAACTTTTGTCTGATAGTCGATTTCTTTTAGGAGTTAGAACAAGACTCCTGAGGCTGAACAGCCTCTCCACAGGCGCACTGGAGGGTGTTGGGGTATTGAAGCGCAAAAATAATGCCTTGATCATGGGAAACTTGTTTAATGTGTCGATCTCGACTCCTAACTTAAGATAATCAGCAATTTCAGTCTCCACCGAATTTGAGTCCTCTTTGTCCTCTGTAAATGAAAAAAAGTCGGACTCATCTTCTCGTTCGCTGACAGGTGCGGGCGGCAGTTCCTCTGGCAGTGGATGACCCAGGGCACGACACTCGGCAGCGAGCATGCACTTCGCTGTGTCTTTTTTGGCCTCTTCCCTTAACCAGCGCAGTTTGAATTTAGGAATTGTCACTGCAGCCAGTAGAGCCTCTTTGCTATCCAGCGTGGATGCAAAACGTGTCTTTATGGCCTGCAAGATATTAAAATGAATTAATTTGAAACCTGTAAATCGATGTTTTCAGTAAAGGTCATCATCACCATATAATACGCCTATTGTTTCTGTATCCTGCTGGTTTTAAGCCTTTTTTTTCTCTGTATTTCTTGATTTCTACTTAGGCTATTTATTCTGACATCATTTTGTTAACACGTTAGTTGTAGCCTAAGTCATTCCTTTCCATTTTTTCTCTTATGTTGACCTATCAATGTTTTGGATCCAAACATTGAGTTGCATGTCTTGTATGAATTGTGCTGTACAAATAGGCCTATAAGAGTATTATTATTATTATTATTATTGTTATTGTTATTGTTATTATTATTATTAGCCTATTATTATTATTATTAGGCCTATTATTATTAAGAAGAAGAAGAAGAAAAACAAAGTTACCTCGACTATGACATCGGGCAGGCCAGATGTCATCCGGGAGAGGTTGGCCTTTAAATCCAGTGTTTTCGTCATCAGGGCCTCCAGTGTTTTCAGGGTAGTCCCGTAACAACAGTTCTCCTCCCCTTGAAGTATATCTAGGGCCATGGCCAGCGGTTTGACGAGTATGCAGTACTCTTTAACAAAGTGGTACTCCTTGTCAGTGATGCACTTCATGCCGAGCTGCGTGCATAAGCTTTGTAGGTCAGTGATGGTGATTTCTACACAAAGCTTCGTAGAAGGAGTTCCACCTTGTTGATGTGGGAACCAGCAGCTTCCTCCTGCTGAATTGTTCCACGGCTTCTGATGCTACTACTGACCTGCTTGCTTTGGTCCAGAGTGCCGAACATTTAGCGATGGCACTCCTGTACACAGCTCGTGTGTCACTGTTGGAAGACAACCATTTCTCTATGTCGGTGGATATGAGATTAAGCGTGTGTGAGGCGCATCTGTGATATGGAGGGAGACTGATCATACCGTCATTGGCATCACCATCAGAGCTGGACAGCACATTGTTCAGATCCTCAAATGTAACACTGTCACTCCTGTTTTCATCCTCTTTTTCTGAGTCTGAGGCCGTTTTGTGAAACACCTGGAATGCCTTGACGAAGTTAGATCCATTGTCAGTAACCATGGCTGTCACTTTCTCACTGAGGCCATATGACATATGGATTTGTTCAATCTCCCCGGCAATGACATCATATGTGTGCCTTCCTCTCACTCGCCTACACGCGATCGCAGGGCTGAATCCAATGTGCAGTCATCCCCATGAAGCTCTTGTTATTAGCTGTCCATAAGTCCGCTGTGGTAGAGATGTATTCCAGGCCATCGAATTGTTCTCTCAGTTCTTTCTCCATTTCTCCATAACATTTGTCCAGGTAATTGGCAAAGGTTTTTCGGTCCGGTAGCACTCCCCCCGTCTTGCTTGTCGTTGGTATTTTATTGATTATTTTACAAAAAGATAGAGACTCAACTGTAGAAATAGGGAGCATCTCCTCAACTACGTAACCAGCCACAAGCTTGTGGATTTCACTGGCGGACACCGTTTTAGCCGAGCTAGCACTAAAACTAAGACGCTGTTGCTTAGCAGCCAGAGTACCACCACTGTCCTCCATTCTCTCAGCAGGACGTCATACCAACTTGGTGGAGGGATGTTTTGAGGAGAGATGTTTTTTTAAATTCGAGGTTGAGTTTTTGGCAGTTGACAGAAGTTTTCCACCTACACACAGATTGCATTTTACCACTATATTCTTGTCCTTTTCACTGTTTAACTCAAAATAATGTGCGTACCTCCAAGAATCAAACGCTGTCTTCTCGGCCATCTTCCGGGGTACAAACACAAGTAGCTTACACACACAGGTGCGCACACACACACACACACACACAGAGGCAAGGAGCAGGGTACAGACGCAAGCAGCCGCATCTGACTAAATGCAGAAAAGCAGGGACTTTACTTTCCTTATCGAGGGAAATTCTTAAAGTAACGGAGTAACGAGTGCTTATTTTGGAAAATAACGGAGTTACTGATTACTGAATTCGCAAAACTAACGCGTTAGATTACTCGTTACTGAAAAAAACTAATAAGAGTACTCTAACGCGTTACTTATAACGCGTTACCCCCAACACTGGTAATGCGGTCGTTGCTCTGTTATGTTGTGGTAAAGAAAGAGCTGAGCCAAAACTAAAGCTGTTGATTTACCAGTCCATCTACATTCCAACCCTCACCTATGGTCATGAGGTATGGCTCATGACCAAAAAAGTGAGATCCTGGATCAAAGCGGCCAGAAGTATCTTCTTCTGTAGGGTAGCCTGGCTCAGCCTTAGAGACAAGTAGAGCCGCTGCTTACTGCATCCAAAGGAGCCAGCTGAGGTGGTGTGAACATCTGATCAGGATGTCCCCTGGGTGCCTGCATTTGGGGGTTTTCTGGGCACATCCCACTGGGAAGAGACCCCGGGAAGACCCACAACTTTCTGGAGGGATTATATATTCCGTCTGGCCAGGGAATGCCTTGAGATTACCCAGAATGAGCTGGAGGATGTCGCTGGGAAGAGGGATGCCCAGGTTTCCCTTCTGGACTTGTTGCCCCCATGACGGGGGGCAAAACGTTATGTTTTGTCCGTTTTATTAAAGATTACAATGAAAGGAAGATACAATAAATAACAGATTCATGCAGAAGAAACACTTTTCTTAATCTTTTGTTTTTCAAAATAAAACGTTTGAAACCAATACTTAGAGTAATTATAATTGTTACTGTACATCACTTGATCTTTGAATGGCTTTGCAGATAAAAATAAACAAAACAACAAAGCTTGTGTTCAAACATGAGGTGTCCGAGTTATTATATGGTAACGAGTTATTACTCACCTCTGCCAATGATCAATCATCCATTTTGGCAAAGAAGTGTCTCACTAATATTAAATAATAGTATCAAAAACAATAACTTCATGCTAACTGTAAGCTGGATACAAAGTCTGATCCTAGCATTATTTGAAAACAAAGGCAAGTAAAGGCAACCCCTCTCTCCTTGTGAGGCAAATTAAGGTTGTCTTAATTCTTCATTTATTGTGCTTGCTCGGCAGTGCTAACATGTTCGGTTAATTCTTACCGGGCTGTTAGAAGCTGTTCTAACCTCCTTCTGTCTCTTCTGGGTCACTTTTCTCTCCTCTTCTTCAGTGTTACCACTGTGCACAGGACCAAACTACTTCTGCCTTTAGACGCCGTTGCTCCCGTCACATTTGTTGCACAAAGCAGATCTGTTATTTTGACACATTTTGTTGCATTCCACTTGCAGGATTTGAGTCTTTTTTTCTCTCTGCGCCTCCTTGCTTTTTGTGGATTATTATCCAATCAAAAAGGCGTAAATGAAGTGACATTGCTAACACAGATGGCTAAATTTGAATACCTCATTCAACGGGGAGGGGCGGCCTGATATTAACACATTTCAAGTATAAAACAAAGCAGCGGGACATCTTGTGTCAAGATATTGTTTTTTATGCCTTATATATCATATATTTATACATGTGTTTATTCATACATTAATTAAAATGATTAATACATATTTATTATTCATAAATAAATTAGATAAATTTATAAATTCATTTTCTGATTTAATTATGACAGCCTTGGCCCGGCCAAAAAAATTTTTCAACCCACCAGGTATTGCCCGGTACGCCCCATGACCAGTCCAACCCTGCCTTGAATTCAACAACTGTCACCAGCTCTGTCAGTTTTGAGTCTTTGGGGAATTAATTCCAGGCAAAGAGGGCAGCATATTTAAGAGCTCTTTTACCCAGTTCGGTTCTGACTCTGAACAGTCACAGGATAAAAAACCATGCAGAGTCCGTGACGATTGTGGGGCTTTGTCATAAAAGCAGTCAGGTAGGAGGTAAATAGTTTCAGTATACATTTGTACACAAAAAGCAGGTGGTGTGAATGTCTGCGAACAGAGAAAGAAGGACGGCCAGCAGCAACATACAATTGACAATACTGGACATGATGTCCACAACAAGTAATGAAACGTGATGCAGAGCGGTATTCTGGGTGTAATTTCTTGACATTCTGCTTTAATGAGTTCATATATATAATGTATCACAATACACCGGCAGAGGTAGAAAAGTTCCTGAAATTAAATAAGACTTGTTTCTAAAGAATAAATTCATAACATGATGTTGTGATCTTGGCACTAGTGCTAGTCTGATTCTCCTTCTGACACACCTGTGTAGCTCCGCCCTAGTCTCATCAGCCTTCGACAGATCCACCTACACCTCTGACTATATAACCAGCTCTCAGACCACTCACTAGTGCCATACTATTACGAGCCACTGGTGAGTTTAATCCAGCGTTCTGTATCCTGCCTGTTTCCTGACCTGTTTCTGCCTTCTGACCCTCTGAGCTTGCCAAGCCCGTCGGACCTGATTATTGTGCTGTCTGGATTTCTGACCTGTATCTGTGGCCTGTCTCTACCCACAGATTCTGGTTTGGACTGTCTCTGGATTTCTGATCACCTGGCTCTGACTCTGGACCTGCTCTCGGATTTCGGACTCTGGTTATTCCACCTGATCATCCTGCCTGACTCTGCCATCATGGTTCTGACCCTGACCCTGTTTTTCGACCACCAAACACCTGCCAGTTCCATGAGTAAGATCATTCAAGCTGTCCTGATCGGACTTTGCTTCAATTTCAACCTGCAGCAGTTTTCACCTCAATAAACTGTTTTCTTAACATCTGATCTTGTCTGGCTGAATTCTGGGTCTTCGGTTTCAAGTCATTATACATGAATGTTTATGTGCTCTTTGAAAGTGAGAGTCTGTTATCAATGATAATACCAAATAACTTTAAGTTAATTTCAATTTCTGTTCCATATACAATTCGGAATTCTAGGAAGAGTTGTTGGTATTGATTTAACCCCAGAGAACAACATGAGATTGGACTTCTCAGGATTTAGTAACAGTTCAAATGGTGTCAGAGATGACCGGCCTCTGTTTAAAAACAAGCAGAAGTAATTAGATAGTTTGAATCACAAAATTACAGGACCAGTAGATAAGAGAATCATTGCCACAGTATAAAGGTGATGTGTGAGATATGGTAAATCTTGACAAAGGGTTTTAACATACATAATGGACAGCAGTGGTTTGAGTTAAACCTTCTGGACCCCCTGTGTTATGATGACAACCGAGGTGCAAGACACTGATAACTACACAGTCTGTCCTACCAAACAAGTTTCTAAATCAACCTACAGCCTGGCTTTTGCAAATATCCAAAAGCCTATTTAACAGGTGTTACGGCCCAAGGCCTTTCCTATGAGTCCCTGGGTAGAGCTCCTAGTTGGTGCTGATTGGAAGTGGAGGCAGCTGGCCAGACTGACGTCAGGCCCAGTTTAAGAATCAGCAATCTTCCTCACCTGGTGGCTCCACCCAAGCGCCAGACGATCAACCCTAGCTCAGACCAGACCAGACCAGCTCGGAGGAGTTCAGCTCATTCTCTTTTGTCTCTCTGCCACCTTCTTCTCTCTTTCTCTCTCCTATCCAACAAGTTATGATTGTGTTTGTCAAATAAATCCCCATTTTAAGTTACCCCATGCATGGCTTCCACTTGATTTATTGTGGTCTAAGAGCCAGACCATACAGGTTTTGCGGTGGTTCAACATCTTTCCACTCGTCTCGCAAAACTGTTAATGGACCCCGCACAGTGTGACCAAATACCAAATCATTAGGGCTAAAGCCCGTACTTTCTTGCGTCACTTCCCTTGCCGCGAGTAATAACCAAGGCAGACCGTCCTCCCAATCAGCATTCATCTGGACACAGTAAGCCCGGAGTAAAGATTTCAACGTTTGATGAAATCGCTCCAGTGCTCCTTGACTCTGTGCATGATATGCTGTAGATTGATTGTGCTTAATGTGTTGCTGCTTCAAAATCTGTGCAAACAAATGAGAGGAGAAATTAGATCCTTGATCGCTCTGAATGACTTTAGGTATTCCAAAAATACCAATAAACTGCATGAGAGCTCGCACCACAGACTTTGCAGTAAGTGTGTGCAACGGATATGCTGCTGGATACCTGGTACTTTGGCACATCACAGTCAAAAGATACTTAGCACCTGACCGTGAAGGTGGAAGAGGACCAACACAATCAATTATTAAGTGTTCAAATGGCTTACCAATACTCGGAATAGGATACAGTGGTGCCTGGTTTATAACTTGATTGGGTTTACCAGTCAGCTGACAAGTGTGACAGGTTTTAATATAAGCAGAAATGTCTTTTTTCAGGCGTGGCCAAAAAAAATTTCTCAAAATGCGGTCGTAGGTTTTTCTAACCCCCATGTGTCCGCACTCATCATGAGATACGTGCAAAACCAAGTCACGATATTTCAAAGGCACCACAACCTGATAAACTGGGTCCCCAATAGTATTGTCACCACATGGCATCCACTTCCTTAACAATATCTTGTTTTCAACAAAGTATCCATGAGTATAACTTTGCATCTCCTCACCAGGTACTGCAGACTGAAACAAATGCTGTATTGTGGGGTCAGATCTTTGCTCCTGCCCCAGATCCTTCTGTGAAATAGACAAAGGAATGTTAGACAAACAAAAACCGGACGTCTGTTTAACTTTTCCAAAATCTTCATCCTGATGTACATCACTGACTGCTTTCATTGCCCGTGTCACTGCACATGCTTGAACAACTTCAGGGTGTGAGTTTTTATTTTCGCCAAGACCACTGTTGATCAAAGATACTGGAACACCAGGATATTCCGGTTGATCAGGCCATACTTTCCCTCCAGCTATATTGTTTCCCAGTATAACTGTGACACCAACCACAGGCAGCGCAGGTCGAACACCCATCCTTACTTCCCCATCAAACAGTCCCGAATGAAGCATGAGCTTATGTACAGGAACAGAAAACACAGAAATGCCCATACCCAACACAGGTATAGATAATCCAGTGTCAGATTCATCTGAAAAAGACAAAACTGATGCCAAAATGAATGAATCGTATGCACCAGTATCCCTTAAGATAGTGACTGGGACTCTCACGTCACTACCAATTAAAGAAACTTGTCCTTCCATAAGAAATGGCTTATAAGAACTCAAATCAGGTTTTTCAACAAATAATACTTCAATCATTTTGTTAGGACCATTTAAAGAAACTGGTGCAGCAAGTGCTGCTGGTTTAACCTGAGTTCCATCCTTATTTCTGGACTTCAGCAAAGCACAGTCTTTCTTCCAATGACCCTCTCTGTGACAATAATTACAAATTTTTTCCAGATCTCGGTAACTGCGGTCTGAAAAAGAACCAAAACGTGTTGAACGCCAGTTTGGAGTACTCCTCCAAACTGTGTGTTCTACACCAATATCCTTATGTGTCAAAACAAAATCATCAGCCAACACTGCAGCTTCTGACACAGTTTTCACCTTCTGTTCATTAATGTACACTGCAATGCGCTCAGAAACAGAGTTCTTAAATTGCTCCAAAACCATTCAATTACAGAGGTCATCAAATGTTTTGATCTCAAAGGAATTGCACCATCGATTAAAATGAATCTCCAAATCCCTGGCAAACTCTACATAAGTTTTATCACCTTTTTTCCAGTCTCTAAACCTCTGTCTGTATGCCTCAGGAACTAGTTCATATGCTTTCAGTATTGCAGCTTTAACCTTGGCATAATCCTGGCCATCATTTAAGCTCAACATAGAGAAAGCTTCTTGAGCACGACCAACCAAAACACACTGAAGCAAAACTATGCGGTCTGAATCAGACCAATTTCTTGTCTCTGCAACTCTTTCAAACAAAGTAAAAAAAGTATCAACATCCTTTTCACTAAACTTAGGCACCAAACGCAAGTCATTTAGAATATCAGAGACTTTACTTTTCGAGTCCACAGCATAAGATTCCCCAGACAATTGGTTTTCTTTCATCAGATTTAATTTTTCACTTTCCAACCTTATTCTTGCTAATTTAGTTTCCTGTCTTATCTTTTCCAAAGCAAGAACTTTATCAAAATCTGCCTGCCGTCGTAAATTCTCCAAAGCCAACTCCTTTTCCTTCTCCAGTTGCATTCGTAATGTTAACAACTCTTTTTGTTGTTCAAAATCCAAAAGTTTGGGCTTTACAACCTGAGAACCCACATCTTCAGATACTGAAGGCAAAGTCAAAACATCCATTTCAATTAAGTTTTCCCTTAAAATTGCTTTAACATTTTCCTTCAACCGTTTGTCACCAACATTTATATTATAGTGCTCAGCAATTTTTACTAATTGTTCTATAGAACACTGCTCCAGAAATTCTACTGTTGGGGATTTAATAAAGTTTTCAACAGACATGATTAAATTCTTAAGTCACCAAACAGTGCTACAGTATATTGTTGACAATCTGTGCAACACAACACATCTGAACCTCCCCTCTAACTACCTATCCAAAACTATCTAGCTCAACCCTAGTCTTCGGAGATCAGGGACGGTGGGTACTTACGCACTGAATACCAATAGAGTGGGAAAGGCGACCAGAAAACTAGCAACCCCCAACTCTATGGCTGTGCCCCCGAGACAACTGCTCCAACCATATGATCTCACACTAAAGTTTTTTGAGCACATGAATCCCAAAAGGTGAGACACGCTGAGGCCTAAAGGGGAATCAGTTCAGATTACCATACTTAATTGCACAAACCAATCATCAATTAGCCGCTAACACTGGAGACATCAGATGAGAAGAACAACTTACCCCAAATCAGAGAAAGAAGAAAAAGAAAAACTATTTCTTCAAACTAACTTCCAAAACAGCTTCCCAATTACATTACAAACACTGCTTCGTTAATTTAGAACTGTTGCACAAACTGTAACTTAAGTTTGGACGAGCCCCCAATTTGTTATGGTCTGGCTCTTAGACCACAACAAATCAAGTGGAAGCCATGCATGGGGTAACTTAAAATGGGGATTTATTTGACAAACACAATCATAACTTGTTGGATAGGAGAGAGAAAGAGAGAAGAAGGTGGCAGAGAGACAAAAGAGAATGAGCTGAACTCCTCCGAGCTGGTCTGGTCTGGTCTGAGCTAGGGTTGATCGTCTGGCGCTTGGGTGGAGCCACCAGGTGAGGAAGATTGCTGATTCTTAAACTGGGCCTGACGTCAGTCTGGCCAGCTGCCTCCACTTCCAATCAGCACCAACTAGGAGCTCTACCCAGGGACTCATAGGAAAGGCCTTGGGCCGTAACACAGGACATAAGGATCAACAGTATCAAATGCTTTTGATAAATCCATAAACAGAGTGACGGGGTGTTTCTTGTTGTCTACAGACTAATTAATGACACTGACCACTCTGATGGTAGTTTGTACTGTTCAGTTTTCTCAGACACCGTATAGACTGAGTGGACACAACCTCAGTTACGTCTAGAACAGGGGTTTTCAAATTCATTGAATGTGAGCCTCCCCTTGGAATAGGTAAAAATAACCACGCCCCCACCCCCCAAAACCACAAACCTACCCCACACAGGTCCCTGCAGCAAATGCATCTTTCTTTTGTGTTCCTGGAATCCTGTGTTTCACAAACATCTGATAGCCCAATACATTTTTTATTGTATTTATTTTAACAAAGTATATCCATAAAAAAAGGCCTATTCATAAAATCCATCCATCTAAATATTTCCATTTTACATGCTACTTTTACATCACAGACAGAGGGCCTATTTTTAAAGTTGAACTGTCATTAGAGCAAATTCATAAACTGACAAACTGAACTAAACAGACGCCAACGTCAAACTGAACTCGCGTCAACAGGAGATGTCAACTGAAATAATAATACAAAAGAAAACCTGAATTTAACAGACGTCAACATATTCCATATTCCGATTTACTTTTTAGGCTAATTATACACAATTTAAACCTATTGCTATTTTAACAACCAAGCATTTCATTATTATCTCTTATCTGATGTATTTCTGATTTTGGCACTTTGTTTTACCTCTTGTTAAAGTGCTCTTTAAATAATGATGACAATGATTATGATTATGATCAGAATAAACTTTTGCATCACCTCCCAGAAGCTGGAAAGAAAAGAGACACAAATATTTTTCACACCTCACTTAGTAACTCTTAGTAACTCTAATATTACAGCCTTTTGATTTAATCCATCTGAATGCAGTATTTACAAGCCATACTCTGATTGGATGGAAAAAACCTGTGTGTGATTGGCTGGAGTGGACAGTTTTTGAAGTTGCAGCGCAGAAACAGCCGAGTGAGCGCACAGCTGTTGTTGAGCGTGGAATGAGCAGGTGCGCGCAAGCAGAGATGGAACTGAGCGTAAGGAAAGAAGGATGAGAAGAGTTTTTCAGAGTTGAGCGCGTGCCAGACCAGTTTTGAGCGTTGAGAGTTGTCTCACTCCGCGCTTGATTGATTCCTGCGCACTCAGACAGAAGGCAAAAATATCGCTACATAGTTTCACAGAGCTGAGCGGCAGCGCTGTCTTCTTCTGTCTTCTTCTCTGTCTTCTCGCGCCTCCCCTGTGACTCTTTGGCACCCCCCAAGGGAGGCGCAACTCACCTATTGAAAACCACTGGTCTAGAAGATATCGGAAATGCTCACAAAAGAGTTTTTCCAAAATTTTTGCCAGGACACAAGTTTTAGGACCGCGCTAACCATAACCGGACCGCGCTAACTGCAGACCAGCTCTTGGGTAGGTCTCGGCCTGGTTCTATTTTATCCCGGTTTCTGATAACGAAGAGCGCATGAGCAGACCGCGTCATCTCCTTACAGTCAGCTGACTGTCAGCGGGTTTTCCGGCGTGTCTGGCTGCACGTCCCGATTCACACTCCATTCAGACAAATTTCAGACATTCATAATACTACTAGCTTCCTTACCGTGCCACACGGTTTCCAGTGATGATTCTGCTTAGCAGCACAATGAACCTCAGCGTCTGTCGTTGTTTCCTGCATCTGTAAATCCTTATTAGACGTTCGTTTGTCTCATCCACTTCCCAAAAAGCCAACTTTCTCAAGTAAATTCACCAATGGTTGCCTTCTTCCCCTGACTCTCTGCAAACACCGAAATATCACAATATCAAGCATAACTTCCAGAATGTTACGGGCGCAGCTGTGTGTGTTTCGCTGCTTCCGCCTTCAATCCCAGAGAGCGGTAGTACCGCAGATCGCCACTAGGGGGCGAGGAGCAACCAAGGAACCGAGATAGCGGTGTGTGTAAACGGTCGTCAGAAACGAGGCTCGGCCTGGTAACTGGACCAAGCTCGGACTGGTCTCGGCATGGCTCGGTTTTTTAGGTGTAGTGTAAACGGGCCTATTGTTAACAAGAAACAGATTAAAGTATAAATCAATGGCTGTGCAATGATGTCAGAACCAACCTTCAGAAATAGGGTCCAAGCTTATTAGGACCTGCAGATTTCCTAGTGTCAATATTTTGTTAAACTCTTTGAACTTCAGACACAGTAAAATGAGTAGAGATAAAAGAATGAGCCTTTAGAGAAGGAGGAAGGCACTGACTGAACACCCGGTTGCCCTGACTGATGAGGATCTGGTTACTCAGATTCAAACAAGAACCCAGACGAACCAAAGTGATATGATTGCCACCTCTGATGTGATTGTGTAGATTGTTGGATGTTTTTTCTCTATAGGTGGATTTAAAAACCACCATCCAACCATTCTGTAGCTGCTTTAGTTTGAAACGTAAAACAATAAGATAGGACAGCATTACATATTGCCTTGATTTAAATCATTCTGCATATTACAGGGGCAAAAATTAATTGAAAAATGATATAAGGTACCTTTATGCCTATTAAGGTTTTATCATTTCATCTGTGACTTTATGCAATAGATCAACATAAACAGGTGCATATCCATGAAGAGGAAGGGAGATCATTCATGGTTTTCAAGACTTTTTCTTGTGATGAAAATCCAAAAGGTTAGTTGTGCATGTGTATTCATTCCCCCATGTCAATACCTTGTACTTTGTAAAGCCTTTATCAGCAAGTAAAGCTGCAAGTATATTGGGATATGTATCTATCAGACTGTATGGAGAGTGTTTGTGACCATCATAGATTTGGGTAAGTCTTTAACTGGGCCAGTTTAACACAATTATATGCTGTGACCTAATATATTACATAGTAGTCCTGGATGTATGCTTAAGATCATTTTTCATTTCAACTGGGATGGTTTGTTAAGGCTGATGCGCTGAGTTAGATTTTTGACCCAAATGGTGCACTGCATGAGTCTCAAAAAGTTAGCTTTTCGTCTCCTCTACAAAGTAACCTTTCTCCACATGTTTGGTGTCTCGTCTGCACATCTTACAGCAAACTCGAATTAAGCCTGGTTTATGCTTGACGCATCCGTGTGGTCCGTGCGGCCATATTACATAATTTTGGATTCCACACCCCTCTGCACAGCCAAAAGTGTCCGCACCGGGCACCTGGTTAAATTTTAACTACGCGGACAGTCCCGCACAGAAAAAACATGGCGGACGAGCAAGCGCTCCTTCTGGTGGAAGTTAAATATATATAAATATATTTATATAGACATATTATATATAAATATACAGTAGACATCTTTATGATTCAGCCCAAAAAGATCCTCATCATCAACAAATTGTTAACAATTCCTGGATAGAAATCACTGTCACTGTTGGAAAAAAAGTAAGAGGCTTAAATGTTGGACACAACTGTGTTTTCTATTTCTGTGTATAGTGGTGTGTAGTACACTTGCTGTATGAGCACAACACTGCCCTCTAGAGTCTAGAAAAAAAGTGCTACTTCCATAAATGCAAACGCTACAAATGTTTAATTTCCGCATGGATCTGATGTGCGTCAAGCATAAAGCACCCTTCAATCATGACTATTTTCCTTCAACAATGGCTTTCTTTTTGCCAGTACCTATAAATATCAGATTTGTGGAGTGATAGTAATAGTTGTTCTGTCAACAGATTATCCCATTTTAACTGCATATCACTGCAGTTCATCTAGAGTTACCATGGACATTTTCAATTTTTCTCTAACCTTCTACTTTCCTAGAGTCAATTTAGGTGGATGTCTTGGTAGTTTCTCACCTGGGTCAGTCTTTCCATTTTTCGGAGGATAGACTGAGCAGTGCTCTGAGTGAAATTTAAAGCTTGGAATATTTTTTAAACCTGCTTTAAACCTCTTCACAACTTTATCCCTGACTTGTCTGCTGCTCCTTGACCTTCATCATGCTGTATGATGCATTCACAGAAGAACAGAGGAACAGATGATATATACACAGGAGGAGTCTATTTGCAAATTAAGAGATTTCGGAAGGTAATCTATATGTGAAATATGAAAATTACAACACAAAATGTAAACATTACATGCTCTGTAAGCCAGATGTGGAAAGGTAAAGGAGTAAATGATCAATTTTGAACATCTGCAAAACACCAATCCACACATACTTTATTCTGCTGTACATAAGTGATAATTAATTCTGAACAGAACACAGTTTGTTATTGGACAGCAAACATACTTTAATGCTTTATTAAATCAGTATTGGACATGCAATCTTATATGTTAGCTACTACTGTGTAGGAATAACTAGTTTAATGGGTGAAACTTAATCTACCCATAAATTGTTTTTTAGAGATCTTTCTGCATATATAATGACAGTTCTCACAGAACATGAACTACACCATGTCTGGGTATCGCTTTCTGCTCCAGGCTTTATCTTCAGTGCATTTTCTTTTATACGGTGTTGACGGTTGGGCCTCAGTCTGCTGTTACAGAGGGTGCAATAAACAACAAATGCATCCATTTCATAAAAGTAAAATGGCATACTTAATAAAGTCCATAAATTTTTATCCAGTGCTAAAACTTTTCCTTCTTCCTGTGTTTTGTTTTGCCAGAAACTGAGTAGCTCCTTAAATAGTAGAATCCCTAAGGGCTCATTTTTACCTCTTGCATTTTCAGCTCTCTGTAACTTTCTTTAACTGAGCTACCCAGGGGTTGAAACTTCATGAAATTTGGCTCATTTAAGGGCTCATTTTTATCCCCTGGGAAACTGTAAAATGCTGTGCCCTTAGGGCATACACAGAAACATTAATAGTATGGACCTGAAACACTAATGGTAAGCCGTGAGCTGTATACCACAGTTTAACTGATACCTTTTAGATTCTGGAACAGTGAACAAGAAAGAAAGACTCGTAATGTGCATAAAGGTCGATTAATCCGAAATATTTGCTACGCATTTGATTGGGAGAGAAATTGAGAGTTGGACTGTGAAGAACCTGAAGAGAATGACACCAATGATTAATCTGTAACAGGACTAAGACAGTTTATGCAGTTAAATATGCTGGAGAAATAGATCCCTGGGTTTGTACACTGCTTGATATGACCACAGTAAATACTGCTAGGGCTACTGCAGGGGCTTGTTCCATATAGTTTGTTTTTTGAGTTCTGCTAAACTCTGTATTGTTCCAAAATTGCTAAAGTCACCATGAGATTGGCAACATCATCAAGTCCACTTATCTATTAGTAACTATGGAGAATTCTAACAACTGTGTTCCCTCAGGCATTAAATTCTGAGTAGTGATGGGAATGGTGGTTCTTCTGAGTGTACTGAATCACTAGAATCAGTATACTAAAATGATTCCTTAAAGAAACTTAGTTCTCTGAATCATTCAGTTCCTTACAATTAAAGTGGGCAATAAGTGTGACCTAGGTCACATTTACTGTGGTATTTATAGAGCTTTAACTGCCTATTATGTTCCTTTTCATTTAAAACAGGTAATAAAGATCAAATGGACTTTTCTCTCCTTACCTCATTTTGAAGTTCTAGCAATTGGAAGTCAGTCAGTTCAGATGGAAAAATGAAAAAAAAAAGTTTCTAAATATGACTTTTGGATTAAAAAATATCACTTCCATATACAGATATAATTCCAGGTTATGTCAGGAAAACAAAATCCATTGCACAGATCACTGTATTTCAGTAGGGAGGCCCAGACATCCCTCTCCCCAGCCACTTGGGCCATCTCCTCTGGGGGACTCCCAAGGCGTTCCCAGGCCAGCCGAGCAACATAGTCCCTCCAGCGTGTCCAGGGTCTTCCCCTGGGTCTCCTCCCGGTGGGACGTGCCCAGAACACCCCACCAAGGAGACATCCAGGAGGCATCCTAACTGTCATGATTAGGAACACCTGTCAGGCTGCAATTAACCTTGGACTCATTCCACCTGCTCACACCACTATATAAACTCACCTTAGTCTGTCCCTGGTTACCGGTTCATACTCAGTCTTCAAAACATCATGCCTGTCCAGTTCCTGTTCGTCTCTTCGTCCTGCTCTGTCTGCTCCGGTCTGTTCCCGTCTGCCAGTTCCTGCACCCCACAACCCCTTCTGGTAAAATGACTCTGGCTTTTCATCATCCACTTCCTGCTGTTTCAATAAACTCTGGAAACCAGCTCTGTGTGTGTGTGTGTGTGTGTGCTGTGTCCGGGTTCATCCAAGACAAATCATGACACTAACCAGATGCCCGAGCCACCTCAACTGGCTCCTCTCGACGTGGAGGAGCAGCGGCTCTGCAGTCCCCCCCCCGGATGACTGAGCTCCTCACCCTATCTCTAAGGGAGAGCCCACACTACAGAGAAAACTCATTTCGGGCGCTTGTATCCGGGATCTCGTTCTTTCAGTCATGATCCAAAGCTCATGACCATAGATGAGGGTAGGAACGTAGATCCACCGGTAAATCAAGAGCTTTGCCTTTTTGGCTCAGCTCTCTCGGACTGGTACAGCACCCGATTCCAGCAGCCAATCCGCCTGTCGATCTCCCGCTCCATCTTCCCCTCATTCGTGAACAAGACCCCAAGATACTTAAAATCCTCCACTAAGGGTAGCACATCCTCCCCAACCCGGAGAAGGCACTCTACCCTTTTCTGGCTCAAGACCATGGTCTCGGATTTGGAGGCACTGATTCACATCCCGGCTGCTTCACACTCGGCTGCGAACCGCTCTAGTGAGAGCTGTAGATCACGCACTGATGAAGCCAACAGGACCACGTCATCCGCGAATAGCAGAGACGCAATCCTAAGGCCACCAAAACGTATCCCCTCAACACCTTGACTGCGCCTAGAAATTCTGTCCATAAAAGTTATGAACTGAATCGGTGACCTTGGCGGAGTCCAACTCTCACCGGAAACGAGTCCGACTTACTGCCGGCAATGCGGACCGGACTCTGACACTGGTCATACAGAGACCTAACAGCCCTTATTAAAGGGCCCGGTACTCCATACTCCCGGAGTACCCACCAAAGGACCCCTCGAGGGGCACGGTCAATTGCCTTCTCCAGATCCACAAAGCACATGTAGACTGGTTGGGCAAACTCCCATGCACCCTCCAGGATCCTGCTGAGGGTGTAGAGCTGATCCAGTATTCCACGACCAGGACGAAAACCACACTGCTCTTCCTGAATCCGAGATTCGACTATCCGATGGACCCTCCTTTCCAGAACCCCGGAATAAACCTTACCAGGGAGGCTTAAGAGTGTGATTTCTCTGTAGTTGGAACACACCCTTTGGTCCCCCTTTTTAAATAGGGGGACCACCACCCCAGTCTGCCAATCCAGGGGAACGGCCCCCGATGCTGCAGAGCCACATTAACCAACACAACCCCACAACATCCAGAGCCTTAATGTACTCAGGGCGAATCTCATCCCCCCCGGGGCCTTGCCATCGAGGAGCGTTTTAACCACCTCGGCAACCTCAGCACCAGAGATGGGAGAACCCGACCCAGAGTCCTCAGGCTCTGCTTCCTCAATGGAAGACATGTTGGTGGAATTAAGGAGGTCTTCGAAGTATTCTGCACACCGACGCACAACGTCCCGAGTTAAGGTCAGCAGCACACCACCCCCACTATAAACAGTGTTGGTACAGCACTGCTTCCCCCTCCTGAGACGCAGTATAGTGGACCAGAATTGCTTCGAAGCCATACGGAAGTCTTTCTCCATGGCACATGGAACTCTTCCAACGCCCGAGTTTTTGTCTCAGCGACCAGCCGAGCCGCCTGCCGCTTGGACTGCCAGTACACATAAGCTGCTTCCGGAGTCCCACAGGCCAATAAAGCCCGATAGGACTCCTTCTTCTGCTTGACAGCTTGCCTCACCACTGGTGTCCACCAGCGTGTTCGAGGGTTGCCGCTGCGACATGCACTGACAACCTTGCGGCCACAGCTCCGACTAGCCGCCTCAACAATAGAGGCACGGAACATGGTCCACTCAGACTCAATGTCCCCCGCCTCCCTCGGGACGTGTTCAAAGCTCTCCCGGAGGTGGGAGTTAAAGCTCCGTCTCACGGGGGACTCTGCCAGACGTTACCAGCAAACCCTCACAATACGTTTGGGCCTGCAAGGTCTGACCGGCTTCCTCCCCCACCATTGGAGCCAGCTCACCACCAGGTAGTGGTCGGTGAAGAGCTCCGCCCCTCTCTTCACCCGAGTGTCCAAGACATGCAGCCGCAGGTCAGATGAAACAACAACAAAGTTGATCATTGAACTAAGGCCTAGGGTGTCCTGGTGCCAAGAGCACATATGGACACCCTTATGCTTGAACATGGTGTTCGTTATGGACAATCCATGACGAGCACAGAAGTCCAACAACAGAACACCACTCAAGTTCAGATCAGGTTGGCCGTTCCTCCCAACCACGCCCCTCCATTGCCCATGTGAGCTTTGAAGTCCCCCAGCAAAACGAAGGAGTCCGCAGGAGGGGCACTCTCCAGTACCCCCTCCAAGGACTCCAAAAAGGGTGGGTAATCCAGGCTGCTGTTTGGCGCATAAGCACAAACAACAGTCAGAACTCGTACCCCCCCCCCCCCACACACACACACACACACGTGTGTGGAGGGAGGCCACCCTCTCGTTCACTGGGGTGAACCCCAACATACAGGAGCCGAGATGAGAGGCAACAAGTATGCCAACATGCCCCACCTACAGGCCTGGCTCCAGAGTGGGGCCCCAGTGACCCACGTCCGGGCGAGGGAACACAACGTCCATTTATGGTATTCATCATAAGGGGCTTTTGGGCTGCTCTTTGTCTGGTCCCTCACCTAGGACTTGTCTGCCTTGGGTGACCCTACTAGGGGCATTAAAGCCCCTGACAGCATAGCTCCTAGGGTCATTGGGATACTCAAACCCCTCCACCACGGTAAGGTGGCAGCCCAGGGAGGGGTAACCCGGAGTCATGTATTATAAAATAAATGACCCAAGATGCTGTTTTTCTGTGTTCTTTGTGTTTTTAAATATGGTATTTTATGAGAGTTCATTTTTGTATTTACATTTATAAGAAAAGAGAATGCTAATTTTTCAGAAAATGTTTTTAGATTTTTGTTTAACTATCCAACTTGACTCAAAAAGTAAGTTATGTGTCATGGTTCTTGCCAATGTTCTAACCCACATGCAGAACACACACACACACACACACACACACACACACACACACACACACACACAGGAGATTAACACAGTTTTTAAAGGTTTATTGAGGCAGGTGATGCAAGATGTCAGGAATCTGGAAATGGGAGCTTGGACCGGGGTCAGCAGAATGGATGAAGAGGACTATTGCAAGGCTTACTGAAGAATTATTGAAGGCTTACTGGGGTGGAGGTGGAGATCCGCCAGGGAGAAATGAGCGGGTTCTGTTCCAGGAAGCAGGCGAGTCTTCAAATGGATCTGGATCTTGAGAAGGTAAGCACGGTGGAATGTGAGCAGGGCACAATTGCGGGACGATTGTGCCCTGTCAGCTGGGACTTGAGAACCAGGGAGTCTTATTCAATATTTCCAGGTGGGTTTGGGAGCTAGGCAAGTGAGCCAGAGCAGGATCAGGAATGTGCAGGCTAGAATCTGGAGAACAGAGCATGAGGCTATCAGATTCAGAACTCAGGTAAAAGTAACATGAGTTTCAGATGCTTCAGTTACCACTGTGAGGAAACACTCTTGCGAGGAAGAGCTGGCAGCCCGGCTCCTCTTATCCTCCTGTTAATGAGGTCTTGATGGAGACAACCTGTACCTCACCCAGCCACCATGCTCACTGGAACCATCTAGTGGAGGAAGAAGAAAACTACCACACAAAGATTCTCAGACCCCGACACTATGAATGTATGCGACAGATTATTATTCCATTCTAAAGCAGTCCTTTATACCAATATTTATTTGGAGAAATTTTAAAGCCATTTCTTGTGAAATGCAATTTAACCTCTTAAGCCCACCCTTACCAGTACCGGTATGGGCCGCTAGGGGCGGGGCTATGCCCCTTTTTTGTCCAGCTTTAAGGTTAGGTCAGAAACTGTCACTTTTTCCCCCCAAAATCCTTCTAAAAAGAGGCTTTTAAGTTTCTAAAACAAGTCACCGATTTTTTTCATGTGTTTTTTTGGTTTTACAGTTCTTTAAACAAAGGAGATTGTTGACTCTCAGAATTATGCTTCACTGCAAGGACATGCTCCAACCCATTCCCTCATGGCTGGTATTATTGGAAACTAGAGACTATTTCCTTTCCAACAAGGTATAGTACGTCTTTGTCTGATGCATCTCCGTGACGTAATTGCCACAGCCACGGCTGCTTTGTGCACGTGTTGCTTCATGTTGTGCACAGTGGTACATTTTGATGAAACAGGGTAATGATTTTGAACAAATACATTGTCATATGCAGAAGGAATCCTGCAATGGAAATCAGCACTTTTATTTGACCAGATTCCCTTTTATGAGGTGAAAAACACATTTGGCACAGTTTTGGCCCATTTTGGCACAACTGTGGCAAATTCACAGGTCCGCCTGGCACACTGCCCACTAAAACCTCTGTGGAACAAATATGCTTCAATTGATTCAAATATGCTTCAATAGATTCAGTCCAGATTTGTTCCAGTTATAGTCAAGATGTGGATCTATAAAGTCGGAAACTTCTCCTATGTTTTCAAAAGGGGTTTTATGTAGTTTTTCAGTGTATATTTTAGTGGGAAAAATTTAGGCAGGCTCAAGATTTTTTTTCTTTTGTTTAATCACCTATAAATCAGACATAGTGACATTTGCAATAGTGGTCCCACCTGGTTGTGGTTTACACTTTATAACTTTGGAGCTGTACTTGATTCATATCAGATATGTAATTTAAATTTAATTCTGTTTGGGAAGATTACATTTAATACAGGGAACATCGTAGATAGTCAGAGCTTGGGGTTTGAAAATAAAAATTACATGAATCTAAACTGTGCATTGATTTTGCTCTTTCCACAGAAGAAACACCCAACTCATCTAGAGAGGTACACAAAATTTACTTCAGCTTCAACTTTTTCCCTCTACCTCCAAACAAACCAAGCTGTTGGAAAAATCCAACAGCTGTCCCAGCCAAGTGTAGATAAACTAGTCCTCAAATTCCTTGTCCAAGGTTTGCACCCACCACACATTGTTCAGCAACAGGGCTTCATTGAACTTGTACAACAGCTTCATCCCAACACAAATTACTTGTAATACTGTCATAAACAAATCACAAAGGCCTCTGTTGAAATGAGAACAAAACTGAAAGCTGCACTTAGTGAGCTTCATTTTATAGCAACAACCAAACTGCTGGGTGTCACTGGTTGGTAGCTCCTTGGTTGGTAGCATGACCCCTAGATAATGCCGAGATCTTGTGCTGCCCTGGCATGCAAACAACTTTCAAACATGATTACCTTGTCCTCAGTAAATGAGGCCACCGTTGGAGCAATCTTTAAAAGCTGATGGGTGTTTTAACTGTTTAGACCCAGTAGAAATTTCAGAGTTATCTAAAAATGTTGCTTCATCTGCACCTTCTACTTGTATGTTAGACCCAGTCCCAACCAAGTTATTTAAGGAGGTATTCTCTTTGATCAATGCCCCTATTTTAGACATGATTATTCCATCCTTAGTAAATGGATATGTACCACAGGCTTTTAAAGTAGCTATTATTAAACCTTTACTTAAGAAACCCTCTCTAGACAAGATGACTTAATAAATGACAGACCTATATCTAATATTTTTTTCCTATCTAAAATGCTTGGGAAAGTAGTTGCTAATCAAGTATTTGAACATTTACAAAGTAATAACCTATTGGAAGAGTTTCAGTCAGGCTTCAGAGCTCATCACAGCACCTAAACAGCTCTGGTGAAAGTCACTGATGATATTCTCATGGCCTCCTAGAAAGACTTGGACAGGACATATTGTAGGGATTAAGGGAAAAGCATTAGGCTTGCTTAAATCAGATCTGTGCGACAGATTCCAGTTTGTTCTTGTTAATGATTAAACTTCAACCTCTAGGGTCACTTGTGGAGTACCACAGTACCTATTATCTTCACTAATATGTATATATATATATATATATATGTATATATATATATATATATATATATATATATATATATATATATATATATATATATATATATACATATATATATAGAAGGACTGATTTTTGTTCCTTAACATCAGCTTTTTTTCATATAGGCCCAATTGAAACATCTGACTGAGTTGTGTTAGGTTAAACAGTAGGGGTGCTGGCAGTTATTACGATGCCACAATATTTCCTAGGTCTTTCTGCTAATGATAAACGGATGCCGTCGGCCAGTATATGACTTCGTCTGGCGAATTTACTTTACAGTATTGTCATGAACCTTAATTTTTATATCTGTTTTGAGACTTTTATTTTGAGGTAAAAAAGACAGTGGTTGTTGAGTCTTCCTATAGTGTTGACAGAATCAGCAATGATGACTTTCTGGCTGATAATATTAATTTAAAAAGGACACGACTTGAATTGTAGCAGGATTATGGGTGCTTACTAGGCAGAAGAAAAAAAAAACTGGTGAATGAGTGACGGTCAAGATATGAATTCGTGAATGTCATGAAAGTACCATGACTGACCGCTGTTTTTTTTAGCTGTTAGTTCTAAACCAAAGAGCTATTTCACAGTTTTTCTAATAAGTCTGGATTGCATGTGATCATATCTAGCTGTAAATGTAAAATACTTTGAACAATCAAACCTGAACTGGATAATTCTAGTGTAAATCGAGATTCTTTGCATTGCATTTTTGCATTGTGTTTATGTATTTTAGCATTCAGTTTTTATCTTATACTCTGCAACTGTGATTTCTGTACAGCACTTTGGTCAACCCCAGTTGTTTTAAATGTGCTTTATAAATAAAGCTTGAGTTGAGTTGAGTTGAGATTCTTTGATACACAGCCTGAAGCCTATAGATTCTGTAAACACAGTCACCATTTTCTATTTCCATTTACTTATTTGGTATTAGGCCCACTTTAGAATTAGAAAAGCATAAAACTATGACAAAAGGACAAGTCCAGTGGTTCTCAAACGTTTTATCTCAAGTACTGCCTCTTTCACAAAAACAAATTTCACTATTTTGTCAGTGTTTTTAAAACTGAGTTGCAACAGAACATAGCTTTTTTCAGTTTATGCCTTCACAATTCTGTCCACTTCCCAATCCTTGCCATTTTTACCATTTAGTCATAAAACTCTTCCTAAGCCCTTTAAAACATTTTCCCATAATTTCCCGGCTGTCACTGATCCCAGTATCTGTTTTCTTTGGACTTTGTGTAGTCCGTCTTCAGTCTCGGTTTTTCTTTTTCATCAATCTGAAACATTTTACTTGGACGGGGTCCGCATTTGAAAACAATTCTCTATATATTCTCTCCTATTTATCCTTCCATACCAGTAGTTCTCAGGCTTGTCTCAGTATATGTCTCGCCATGTTTGGTCTTTTATTTCACTCTTGCTTTCTTCTTGTCCCCTTCTCTGCTGTAATTTGTTGTGTCTCGCCTCATAACTTCCCTCCGTTCCTCTTGCCTTTTTTTCTTCTTTTTGACATTAGGTTTTCACAAAGTAGAAATATACACTTACCAAACACACTTTGTTTTGTGTTCTTGAACAGTAGCAGGGTTTTCTGGCCTTTTGTCTTTCTGGACTTTGTACATTTTCTATGCTTGTGTCACATAGTTCTCCACTTTCCCCATGCAGTCCAAAAATATGCATGGTGATTTTATTAGGTGATATTAAATTACCCTTGAGTGTAACTTAATGCAGATGGCATGCTTTATTGTTGGCCCTGTACAGGACCAGACCAGTCTGGGATTTACACCCTGCCCCTGTGACTGACTCTGCTGTACATTCTCATATTACTTTACTTGCATTTGTTTGTTTTGCTATCAATAATACTAACAGAGGATTTTTTTACATATGTACCCAGAAGTTTAGCGATAAACTGATTAAACAATTTTCAAACATATTATTTGGCTCCAACTGAGTAGAAAGTTTAACAGCTAAAACATGCTTAAATACATGTCTAAAACTTCTACCCAATTCTGAAAATGTACTTAACTACTTTAGTTCAAAATTCTGCAGAACTCTGCAGTATTTTTTGACATATTGAAAACAGAATATTTGTTTTTGTGTTTCCATGTTTCTATTTGTTTGTTTTAAGGCATAGAATCATTTGTTGTTAAACTAATTCGAGCTGGATATACACTTAAATTGTCACTTTTTCAACCACATATCAGATACAAGGTCTTAATTTTACTTAGGTGATGTATTCATTCATAAAAGACAATTATTGTTCTCTGCTGGACACCATACAGAACAAAAGAAAATGATGACTGTCTGACCTAAAATCTTCCATTAAATCAAAAACAAGACTGAATTCAAAGGGGATCCTTGACAGATCAATTTTAACACTGCTAGGTTTTTCAATAGAAAATATTGATTCCTATTGAATCAATATTTCTTTTTTTGTTGGGCTGGCATTGTCGTAAAATGTATTTTTTATGTTTTTCTTCCTATTTTGCTCTCCATCTGCTTCTTAACAGGAAACTGAAGGATGTTTTATGTTCCCATATAACACCATCGTTTTTTCCAATCGCCTAATCAAGCAGACTAAAGACAACTTTCTCAAAAAGACAGCCTTCAAAAGTGCACTTAATTCTGTATGTAGAAAAAAATGTCAAAATGTAAAAAATCTATTGAAATAATGGCAGAAGGTTGATTTATTCAAATTATACTGCTCAGGTTTCTGGCAACGTCTCACCTCCATACTAAATTGATATTGGTAAATGCCAGACAAATCAGATGACTCAGCTATCAATGCTGCTTGGTATTCTAAACAAAAAGAAAGCAGGGCTTTCAGGTAAATGATTTTATTTTCGTGCCAGACATGTTTTGGCTTTTCTTCATAGTGTAGCAGGGAGTAGTTAAAATACAGTTATTGAGTCGGTGCCATGATGCGCCACATGGGTGTACCACGCAGGTGCTTTTAATCTCTGCTGAAGATGAACACAACTTTGAAGCAGCCTGTTTTACAACACGGAATGTCTGAGCTGGCAAACATCCCAGCCAGCAGGCCATCTGTTCCTGGAGGGCTGAGGATTCATCAGGTGGGTGCAGACCGTAAAGAGAAATGTCACTGGGAAGGATACGAGAGGTAAGATCGCTACAAGGAAGATGACAAACAAACTGCATTGTACTCAAAAAGGAATTTTCTCCAGGGTCTGTAGTTCCCTTGAAGAACTTGCTGAGCACTTGGTCTTGTCAAGACACTGCTACTTCAACTAATGTGACTCTTAAAATATGTGGAATTGCTTCAAAAGGTTATCCACTTGCATCAAAAATCTGATTCTATTAAATTTGTCAATATTTTATTTTAAATTTTGGAATTAATGTGATGAAATTACTTGTCAGGGTCCAGCAAGCAGCGGATCGCAGGCTGCTGCGGCCTTTTTTCCTCTCCCCTTTTTGCAGGTGACCTCAGTTGACAATGATGAACTTAATAATGCAAGTTTTTTTGATCTCCAAATAATCAAAAGAAGTTGGGATTTCAGCGAAGTTAAATAAAATCTGACTGTTTCTAACGCTATAAAAAGCAACAGAAGCTTCCTCCCCAAGGCACTGCTTACAGCAGGGAGGCCACTGCTATAAAGACATGCTTCCCCCTGTTATCTTTCTCATTTCCGTGGGTCTCATGAGGAGAAGGTCTACACAGGAGTGACGAATCGCCTGTGAGCCTGAGTAGCGTTCGGAGACCCACCACATGGGTGCAGGCTAGAATTGAAGCTAAGTACAGCCTGCCTTCTTGAACACTGAAACCTAAGCAGCCGACCACCACGGAAATAGGCTGTTTGTAATCTTTCTTCAACTTTTGCAGGTGAAAAGCTGACCTAAAAGTTGCACCTTCTGCAAGCTGTTCAGAGAACCTCACAGGAAGACTAATGAAACCCTTCAGATCCCCATACTCCACAAGTTGAGTGAAACCCACCGGAGACCCGTGTTAAGCTCACGCAGGACTGGTTCCTCCTCTTCACCGACTTGAACTGCTTTCAACCGGATGCCCCAAAGTCCACAGAATGAACAACAGAGGCAGATGTTTGGCAGAGATAAACAGGATAAGTTAGGATGGGATTAATGGCACTGCATGAAAAGTGTGATTTTCGTCACTATGCGGCACTGTAGATTGTCGTGGAAGTTCAGGTTAACGGCTGTTCACGGTCATTTGCAGGCAACACCGAAAACTGCCATGAATTGTCAGAAATTGACGTGGCAGTTGTCCCCCCATGAC
The DNA here is from genome assembly GCA_037039145.1 of Fundulus diaphanus. Classification (NCBI taxonomy): domain Eukaryota; kingdom Metazoa; phylum Chordata; class Actinopteri; order Cyprinodontiformes; family Fundulidae; genus Fundulus; species Fundulus diaphanus. Next base: position 12,269,942 of record CM073121.1, on the reverse strand, counting down.
CCCCCTCCTCCTAATTCTAGGGGAGGCTTTAACATGTAAATGAAAATGCTGTGAGCTATACAAATGCAAATCAGGGTTGCAGGGGGAGTTTACCCCACGTCTCGCGTTCAACTCGCCTTCAACTCGTCTCGATCCACAACTTTCAGCCAGTCCGCAGACTGACGAGAAGAAACTGCTGATTGCTATCAGTGGACTGTCTCATATGAGTCAGTCGGTATTGAAGCAATGCCAAGAGCGTGGAAATGTTAAAGTCAGAAGTTTTGGTTTGATCTTTCATGATAAAGTAAATGAAAATAAGTCCCACTGTACTTTTCCCAGATACCCCACCATGGGTTTTTAGGGAGGTGGCCACTGATTTGGGATTATTAGAAGAAAAACAAAATAATTATTATTATTCAGCAGTATTTAGATATAAGGTATGAAAATATGACACAAATATATACAGATGCGTCAAAAGAGGAAAATGGTAAAACAGGAGTAGCAGTATATATTCCGAAAGAAAATATTTCTATAAAAAGAAGGACAACAGATAATTTATCAATTTTTTCAGCAGAGATGTTGGCAATTATTTTGGCATTACAATGGGTGCTGGAGGTGAAGCCTAGAAATGTAGTTATCTGTTCAGATTCATTGTCTTGCCTGACTAGTTTTAAAAGTGGAAAATCTGAAAGCCGTCAAGATCTTTTAGATGAAGTCAGTTATTTAATATATGTTATACAGCAACAGTATTCAATTCACATGGGTTCCAGCACATAAAGGAATTTTAGGTAATGAAAAAGTAGATAAGTTAGCTAAAGAAGCAGTTAAGGCAAGACAAATTGAATATGATGTCCCACTAAGTAGAACAGAAATAAAAGTAATTATTAAAGATAAAATAAATAATATATGGCAGGAGAGATGGAATTTAGAAGAAAAAGGAAGACATTTATATAAAATACAAAAAGATATTATCATAAGATATAATATTATAATGAATAGAAGAGAGGAAATATGGATAAACAGGTTGAGGATAGGGCATACTTAAATACTGGTTTAAAAATAATAGGGAAACATCCAACAGGTAATTGTTCTTATTGTGGAGAAATCGAAGGAGTAGAACATGTTTTGATTTATTGTAGGAAATATATTAAAGAGAGGAAAGAACTGGAAAGGGTATTGGGGAGTTCAGTAAAGATGGCTGAATTTTTAGGGAAACATCAATCAGATAAAATAATTAAAGCACTTATTAAATATTTAAATATACAGAATTAGCTCGGAGGATTTAGTGTGTATGTATGTGTGTGTGAGTGAGTTAGTAAACATAACTACGGCTTGTTTAAACATATAGTCCCATAGTGCCATGAGCGTTAGTACAGCATTAATATGAACATTAATGCTTTTTTTTTTTTCGGGATTTTTTTCGGCTCTAGTGGCTCGCTGTTTCTGAAAGTAGGCTGACAGGAAGGGGAGAGATATTCGGCAAAGGACCGCGGGTCGGATTCGAACCTGGGTCGACCGCGTCGAGGACTAAGGCCTCTGTATATGGGTCGCGCTACCAGCTGCGCCATTAATGCTGTTTTAATGGTTTTTTGTGTAATTTAAGATTAAGTCATCAAGCTAATGGCGACATGGTCCGGATGTGCCCCAGCACACATCATTTCCGGTCGATCATCCGCTTACAGCACCCTCTAACTTCTTAATTTACCAATTTGAGTCGGAATTATTTTATGGGGAAATAATTTTAGCAGATCATTCTTTAAAATATTATTTCTTCAAATAATGTTTTATCTAACTTGGAGTTGCATTGTGAATGAGCTGAACACATACCAGATGTGGTTCTAAATTAGTTAACCTAATTTAACCTCATTCCACATTCTTTAAGATGATGTTTGGTTCTCTAACTGAGATCTGCATGAACCCAAGATTCACGCAATCATTCTTATGATGATGGCTTTCAACTATCTTTATTTGTAATATTTTTTCTTTTATGTGTACAGAGTTCCTTAGTTTCTTTAATCTTAATTTTGTTTAGTAGTTTTAGTCAAGTTTCACTAGCCTAGTAGAGGATTTGTTGATTGAAATATATTATTAATACACGTAAACAACACTATATGGTGGTGTTCCCTGGATGTACATTTATTTCCGGCCCAGAAATATTTTTTTGTTAGTTTTATTTTGTTATTTTAGCTGTTTATGAAAACATATCCAGGATAAAATTATATAATCAATATGGGCTTAAAGTTCAGACTCTCAGCTGTAAGTTGAGAGTATTCACATCCAAGGGTTTAGGAATTACAGCTCTTTAATACTTAGCCTCCTCTTTTTCAAGGGACCAAAAGTAATTGAACAATTGACTCAGAGACTGCAAAATAAATAACAAGGCTGCATGGGCTCTTCCCTCGTTAACCTATCATCAATTAAGCAGTTAAAAGGTCTGGAGTTGATTTCCTTGTGTGGCGTTTGCATTTGGAAGCTGTTGCTGTGAACACACAACATGCGGTCAAAGGAGCTCTCCATGGAGGTGAAACAGACCACCCTGAGGCTGAAAAAAGGAAGAAATCCATTAGAGAGATAGCAGAAATCTTAGGAGTGGCCAATTCAACAATTTGGTACATTCTGAGAAAAAAAAGAGTGCACTGGTGAGCTTGTGAACTCAAAGAGGCCTGGACGTTGTAACGCTTTGGGTTGTGTGGAAGGGAGGAGAGGAGGCATAGGCTCGTCAGGACGGTCAAAAACTCACAACCACACTGGTACTGGGAATTCCACAGTGCTGTCCTTTAATGAACATTCTCTTCACCAACCTTACAAAGCCCGGTTGAACGGCTGCTCTGTTATCAGACATGAAATGAGCAGAGTCCAAACAACCCTTAACGTCACCAAAAATTAGGGTGCTAACATGACCGTCTCAGTTTAATGTATGCATATATCTCCCGCGCTCTCTACAGAGAAAAACAGTGGTGCGTACATATGACGTTATTAGTGAGACTATAGTATCTTAAAGAGACACTACACAATTATGGTTGTTACAACGTCCACAGAAGACAACAGTGGTGGATGATGGCAGAATCCTTTCCATGGTAAAGAAACATCCACTCAAGTGAAGAACACTCTCCGGGAAGTAGGTGTATCAGTATTCTCTTTGGACAGATGAGACTAATATCAACCTGTACCAGACTGATGGGAAGAAGAATGTTTGGAGAACTGGAACAGCTTGTGATCCAAATCTTCTGTAAAACATGGTGGAGGCAGTGCGATGGCATGGGCATGCATGACTTCCAATGGCACTGGATCACTTGTGCTCATTGATGATGTGACAAAAGACAGATGCAGCCGGATGAATTTTGAAGTGTATAGGGATATATTTTCTGCTCGGATTCAGCCAAATGCAGCAAAGTTGATTGGACAGCGCTTCACAGTACAGATGGACAGTGATCAAAAACATACTGCAAAAGCAAAACAAGACTTTTTTAAAGCAAAGAAATGGAATATTCTGCAATGGCAAAGTCAATGACCAGACCTCAACCCAATCGAGAATGCATTTCATTTGCTCTCTGATTCTCAACAAAATATTGAAAAGTAACAACTTACTTAGGGTTATGTTGATTTGTCCAATTACTTTTGAACCCCTGAAATGAGGAGTGTTTGTATAAAAATAACTACAATTCCTACATGTTTAATCATATATTTTTGTTCAACCCCTTGAATTAAACCTTAAAGTCTGCACTTCAATTACATTGTAGTTGTTTAATTTCAAATCCAACGTGGTGGCATGCAGAGCCCAAATCATGAAGATTGTTTCACTGTCCAAATATTTCTGGGTCTAACTGTACTTGAAGAGAAGCTGTCACTCATTTATTCCATAAGTGTGCAGAGTTTGCTGTTGGAAAACTGCCAGTGCTCGAATCACTCTTTCAACTATTGTCCTAATATCAGCTAATTGGGATGATATTCACCTGAGAATACCTAACAGACCGAGAGTTAATTGATTAATTGCACAGTAAAGTCCACATTCAGTTAAGATTGTAGCCTGGTAGCCATTTAGTATAGATAGGAGGCTCTGGATCCGATACTGAAATTGGCCTCGTTAGCAGCTCATGGTTAGCCACTAAAAGTGATTTCCCAATGCTAATAAATAATGGGTGTTGATAGGGTTATTATAAATAACCCCTAGAACGAAAACCACACAACACAAGTTTAGACTGTTCTATAGAAAAGGACAGAGGATAAACCCAGACGGAGAACTGTTACTCCCTGACAGTCTGAGATCATCTGCGCTGGGCCGTTTCTGTCCTCTTGCCTTTATTGTCACACATCAAAAAAACCGTCAGGAGGATTGGGTCAGGAGGATTCAGGAATTTACAACATGGGGGTTGAAAACAAAGAAGGGAGCAAGTTTTATTGCGGTTGGTGATCAGTCACCAGCTTCATGCACAGCTGGATAAGGCAAGGCATTCCTTATCTGAGAGAACCATTTGTTCTCCCCGTCTAAGGTTAAATACAACAGAACCTTCCTGAAAGCAAACTCTTAAAACAAATCAAATTCCTGTAACTTGATAAAAATAAGATGATTACATTCATATTTCTCCAACAGGTGTCTGTCTCTGTTTCTTTTTAGAGGGCTATATCATGGGGTGTATCTGCATCGAGGAAGCAAAATGCAGAATACTGAGTTTTTACGTAGCAACAACACCTAGCCACCGGTTAGCGATATGTGGATGACACTCAGGTCAAAAGCCAAGCCAAAGAAATGGAAGCCTCACCTGAACACATAAACTAAGCAGTAGTGTTGTAGTACTCGAGTCCGAGACTCGAACTCGAGTCCGAGTCATTAGCTAAATTTAGAGACTCGTGACTTGACTTGGACTTGAGCACTGATGACTCGAACTTGGACTCGGACTCCTACATTCAGATCATTCTGACTCGGAAATTGAGAAAAAGACTCGACTTTTTTTTATATCATTAGGCTATAATTTTAATTTGTCATTAGAATATTATTTGGTGTATGATTTTAATATCTAAATTATTAGTGCAATGGAATGTTACTGCTTCATGTCATACATCACACGTCACGGTCAATAAGGACTCGACTTGGATCAATAGTGACTCGACTCGGACTTGACTCGGATGAGTAGTGGACTTGACTCGGACTCGACTCGGATTTTTTTTTTAATGACTTGGACTTGACTCGGACTTGAACACTGTAGACTCGAACCTGGACTCGGACTCGAGGCATAGTGACTTGACTACAACACTGCTAAGCAGATAATAATACAATTCAGGAGGGAGAATGCCAAAGACCACAAGGTACCTTTTTTAGACTGTCTAATGTAAACTGGGAGCGATGCAACCCTCACAATTGATGTCTATAGGAATTCCACAAGCACTACTCATTGAATCTCGCTATTAGCTGGAACATAAACTGTCCGTCATCAGAACTCTGCAGTATTGAGCCAAACAGGTTCCACATGAATGGAAGTGAAGGACAAGGAACAAAAACATCAAGAACATACTTAAAACCAATGGTTACCCAATCTTGGCTTATGTTAAGGAATCCAGACATCACATCAGAAGCTACACAAATAGATGACACGATTTAAGACTCAATTCATTAACATCTCAAGGACAACGTACACTCATCTAAAGACAGTGATGTGCACATTTTGGACAGGAAAAACTGTAGGCCCAACCCAGTAGAGCAAACTTATTGGGTCCAGTCTCAGTGGTTTGTTTACATCTCCAGGACAAAGGAAATTCTTTTTGAGTTAAAATCACTTTAGAACAGTTTAGTACTACAAAGGAGCTGTTTTTGTTTTCCATTTTTAATTGTATTTTAGTTTTGTTGGCTTAAGACTGTATTTTTTAACCCTATGGTCCATGCTGAACCTATAAGAATTTAACAAACTTATTTTAAATATTTTTATATACAATATACATTAGAAATCTGTAAAGACGGATACGAAATGACAGAAATGCTGTGATTAATTACAGTGCAGAAATTGTATGCTTACATTCCACCCTCCCTGTAACTTTATGATCCAGTGGCATCTTCACCCATTCCCAATTCATTATCAGTCTGCACACAACATGCAGCTATGACTGCAGCTGGGAGGGAATGCTATGCAATGACTTAGCTGCCAGTGAGGGCTTTGAAAGGGGTTTGGAGCACACGACAGAACCTGCTGCTCTTTGAATGAGTAGAAACAATACATGTTTTCCCAAAAGAGTGTAATAGAACAAGAAGAAAAAGCCACTTCTCACCAGTTTCCCTTTTTTAGACGTGTCTGAAAATGTGCTAAATTCACAACAAAGTTGTTAAATTGGCAAAAGAAGTCATTATTAGCCAACCTTTCCAACACAAAATGAAAATTTAGAACATGAAAAATATCTAACAAAAAGAAGACTCATGAGTGCTGACATAAAGTTGAAAATGCCATTTACAAAAAGAAAGGTAAAGTCCTCAGAGTGACCCCCATCTCTTTTCAGCTTTAGGCCTGCAGTATTTTTGTTGTAATCGATCCTCAACATAATTTCTTCCCCTTCCTTTCTTTTTCCACTCCTGCTCAACTCATTCTGTTATTTTGTTTTCACTGGACTCCCTCCTGGTGGGACAGCATTCCAATGGCACTCCTTGCAGGAAAAACACCACAGCTGACTTCCATTAGGGAAAACTGGAAACCAAGACAATCCCATATTGTCAGATGGAATTTCATATACCTACTCAGCCCAGAAATCCATATGTCTTCCATCCTAATTTGACTTGCACAAACAGACATTGTGGAAATCTTCAAGCAAAAATATTTGTTTAATTTAAAAATGTTATTCTGAAGAGTTTTATTATATCCTATAATAAAAATATGGGATGTCCAAACATTATTTTTTAACAACTAGTTTATAGAAGAAAAAAAAAATGACACTAAAAAGCATACTGAGGTTCCAATATAATTGTGCTCACTTTATTACTTACATCTATAATTTAAAAGGTTGTAATTGTTGTTGAAAGTGTTGCTTGGCAACAAATGTGGCCCAGTTAGGATGTAAACTTTTGTGACTTTTGTTTTTGAACGGATTTAATTTTTTTCTATTGATATGTAAATTATTCAGTTCAGCCATACCAGTGGCTTCAGCTGAGCTTTCCTGAGAGCATAATAATCAGAAAATGTATCAGTGCAGCTAATGGCTGTCAATTAAATTGCAGACTGAACCAAAGGTCATGATAAAAAGCGGTTTATGTCAATTTATGAAATGCATTAAATACAACAGTTTATGGTTATGACTCCTTCATGTAAGTGAAAGAGTTAAGCAAAGAACTTGTAAAATGCTGTGACCTTGTGAAAGTAATCACACCCCAGGATCACACATACAGCCTCCATGTTTATTGTATGTGATAGTACATGAACACAAATCAGTGTATAGTTCTGAAGTGGAAGAAACATGATAGATGGTTTTCAGTTGTCTTTTTTTTTTTTTTTTTTTACAAATTAAAATCTGAAAAATATGGCATGCCTTTTTATTTAACCCCTTCTAATCAATAATTTGTAATACCTTTCACCTTTCAACTCTGGTCAGCTTATTTCTCCCTGTTGATGACGATATCCCCACAGCATGTGGCAGCCACCACCATGTTTCACTAAGGACATGGTGTAATCAGGGTCATCTGCAGTATGAGCCTGTTGCCATAGCAATTTAATGGAGGCAAAAAATAAAAAATACTATCCGAACAGACCACACCGTTTCAACTTTTTTTGTCCCCTGCATATCTTATGAGAAAACTACAGTCATATTCAATGAATTAGGATATTATCCATCCATCTATTTTCTAACTCGTCTATCCCTGCTGGGGTCGCGAGGGGTGCTGGTGCCTTTCTCCAGCTGTCAATGGGCGAGAGGCAGGGTACCTGGACAGGCCGGATATTATTTAAAAGTTAATTTATTTCAGTAACTTAGTTCACGGGAACCCCATTGTATAGATTAACACAGACAGATGATGTGTTAAAACCTTTACTTCTGTTAATTCTGATTTTTCCCCCCCTTCTGCAACTAATAAAAGCACATTTAAGATTAGAATTCTGCGTCAGACCAATAAAAAAGCAACACTTTTCAAGCAAGAATTGGGGACATAATTAAAGGTATGTTTAATATTGTCTTAAATGTTGTTCTGTTTTTTCAAAAGGTACATTTAACCTGACAAACAAGCCTCTTAGAAATGCATACTAACTTGTTTATTATGACTGTATATAAACTATGGCAACACTTTATTTAAACAATGGCTTCCTTTTTGTAGCTCATCTAGAAGGCTTCAGAACCCTTATCTTTAGCTCCCTCTACAGATTATCAATAAGATTCAAGTAAAGACTTTTGCTGGGCCACTCCAATGTTGATAATGCTTCCACTTATTTATAAATATTTATTTATTACTGGCTTGGATTTTGTCTTAAAATAAGTACTCATTAAAGCATATGATGTTTTAGTGATTACGGGCTTGTCTTCTCAAACATCAGGATGTGCCCTCAGATGGAAATGTTCAGTTTAATGTTAATTCAGTTCTTAAAATTAACATTAACGTTTGTAAAATTACAAAGTTAATATTACTCTGTTATGAAAAAAAACTATTATTTGCATTTATGTAAAAGAAGAAGTTACATACAATTTCACATACTTGAAAAGTATTTAAATTTATCAGCAGGGCTAACTTGGGATGAAACAGGAGTGTTGCTTACAAATTTTTGTACCGTATTTTCTCGACTATAGAGCTCATCTCTATATAAGCCGCACCCACTAAGTTTTTTTAAAAAAAATAGAGAAGTACATATAAAAGCCGCACCGGGGTAAAAGCCGCTGATTTATTTGTTTTTATTTTACAATTTTGTAAACAGCTGCCGATTAAACTCAATGTTACAACCTTGACATGATTATAGGAGTTGTTTTACCGAGAAATCAATTAGAAGCGCCGTGAAAACGGCTGCAAAGCGCGCTCCCGACACAGGGGGAACAGATTTTCACGGGGGAACAGAATTGTGCACAACACCGGATTTGCACGGTGGATACACCTCGGCCACCTGCTCTCTGAGTGTTAACCCAGTCCTCAAAAACATTTTCAAGTTCAGGCCACCTGCTTTTATGTCCTCTGAAAGCCTTTCTAGTTTTTTTACATTGAATGAGTTCTTCCCGCTGCCGTCTCCAGCGCCAAACCATGGATTCATTCACGTCAAGTTTACGTGCGGCAGCTCTATTTCCTTCCTGTACTGCCAGATCGATGGCCTTCAACTTAAAAGCGGCATCATACGAATTTCTTCGTGTGGTCTCCACGATGAGTGGGTATGGCTTTGAACAAAATTCTCCGTCGTGCCTGCTGCTTACAAGTGCTAAATAAAAATTAGCGCTATCTTCTTCTTTGATTTCCAACTTTGACTTCCCACCCGTCTCGTTTTTTTTTAACTTTCTGCTGAAGCGCCCCCTGGTGGGTTACGAAAAATCCACAGAAAAGCCGCACCACATTATAAACCGCATGGTTCGAAGCATGGGGAAAAAGTAGTGGCTTATAATGGGGAAAATACGGTAATCTGTTTTGCTGCATTAAATATCTGGAACGTATGAAATTTTTTTTTACCCAGTACGCATTTTGATGTTGCAAAAGCAGATAGGAGTTCCTAATTTAGGTTTCTGAGTAAAACACTGCAGACATTGATTCTTTCAAGTCCAGATTTCTTACGGGAACCTCTTTGCTATGCGCAGTTTGATAAAGATGGAGTAGGATCCCTTTGCTAAGTGACCGCAGCCGTCAAGTTCTCCCTTTTCTGCCACTGCAGCTGTGTGTGTGCTACTCGTACTAGGCTCCAAGTGAGGGGTTTCACTTTACTGCAGAGTTCAGGAAACTGAGAAAGCAAAGGGGCTGAGGTGGGAGGGGAGGTTTGTCTGAGACTGTCAAGCCTGGCTTATAAAAAGACCCCAAGAGAGACAGGGAGAGTGACTGAGTAAGGGAGGAAAAAGGAAACAGGGAGGGAGGATGGAGGGACAGGGAAATCGAGGTGAAGGGAACGAGCCTAGGAGGACAATAAGGCTTTTGATGAGGCCTTTCTGGGGAGCATATGTGGGTCACGGCATGAATAAACAGACTTTCACTACCCCCAGACTGATGATTTACACGTAGAGACACACACACAGAGCTACGTTGTGTTGTTTATGTTCCCCATTTTACCGTTTACACATAGGTTTTCACATATCACTCTTAAACGGACCCAAACACATTAAGACAGAGCCACATTGTCTTGTATTCATTTCTTATGCCCGCCATTTCACTCATTTATGGACATGGCCCCAGCGTGCCAGCGCTTGGCTCACTCATACATGTGTTTTACGCTCACCATCATTCCTAAACACACACACACACACACACACACACTTACCGTTGCCCTCTGGCTTGTATTCTCATTCTCTGGCATGGCTACATAGGAAGCATCAGTGGTACTTTATTTGAAACCTATTTGAAGATTCATATCTCTTGTAACAAAACCGTTAGTTGCACAGCAGTGGAGCTCTTAGGTAACAGAGCCTTCTTAAAGTATACAGACCCATTCCAGCAAAGTACATAGTGCCTGATCTTCAAAGATTCCAAATAAGGACTGCTAAATTGCGTGGGCAGAAAAAAACTGGTAAGTAATAAGTGTGTAATGGGTGTGTTGCAGCTGGTTTACAAAGATTGCATCCGCAGTAGATAATACTTGCAAAACGGATTTGGTCCACCCCATTTAAATCTGTAGAATGCATGGACAGTTTGGGAACTGCTGTAAAAGAAAGAGCATCAAATCCTTCACATAATCTCTCCAGACACCCAGGGGGCACAAAACAGTTTTTAATGAATAGAGAACCTCTCCCATTGAACAATTTATTTTATTAAAGACAATATTAGTTGTTATTTAAAAAATAAGAACATTTGTTGTTTTGTCAGCAGAAGTTCTGCAAAACAGAAGACAAAACGTTTATTTATATCTGAGTTTATTGAGAAAATATTACCACTGACAAATCAGATATATCCCTGTTTATCATTATACTGCCAGTTCATGTATCAGGGATGGCAGCCATGTCAAATGAGACAGGTGAGCAGAGCTTCTCCAGCTCCATTGACTGAAAACCCTCCTTCCAGTCATTGACTATAAAAAAAACATACATAGAACCCACCTCCTCTGGTGGGTTCTATGTATGGGTGTGGTTTGGGGCAGTGGCATCCCTCAGTATGATAGCAGTGAGGTGCCATAACTCTGTCTGTAGAAATTGTGAAATGTTTTGGTTCATCTGCTTGCTGCCACCGATCCACCGCAATCTTAGACTTAGACAACTTTATTTGTATGTGCAGAATTGATTGTGCAAAGGGCATTTGTGCAAGAATGCACTTAGAAACTAAGAGTTCGGCAGCATTTGTAATGCTAGATAGAGATGCAGTGATGCAAATGTGCAAATATGCGAATGTTGTGCAGAGTTTATAGTTTATAGTTCAGTAGTTCAACAGTCTGATGGCAACAGGGAAAAAGCTTTTGCAGAACCTGGTGGACCTGCAGCGGATGCTACAGAACCTCTTCCCAGAAGGCAGCAGGGAGAACAGTCCATGGTGGGGGTATGGAAAGCCGATTGAGCATTTATTCTGATATCTTGATATCAGGCATAATTGTCATGTACATGCAAGCCATTTCTGCCCACTAGTTAACTAGTGAGCCATTTCTGTGTGAACTAGTTAACTAGTGACAGCCAAAATGCCCACTAGTTAACTAGTAAGGCCCAAATTCTAGTTAACTAGTTCATATGTTTCATACCTTACTAGTTAACTAGTAATGCTCTGCATGTTCACTAGTTAACTAGTGGACATTGCAATGTGCACTAGTTAACTAGTTTAAAGACTTCTTTATATTACTAGTCAACTAGTAAGGTAAAAAAAAATTTACTAGCTGACTACTGAATGTCAAATTCCCACTTCTATGTAATTTGGCCAGCCGCTTGAGCATTTATTCTGATATCTTGATATCAGGCCAACATCCATTTTTGTCAACTAGTGAGCCATGTTTGTGCACACTAGTTAACTAGTGACAGCATAAATGCCCACTAGTTAACTAGTGAACACATTTCAGCTTCACTAGTTAACTAGTGAGAGCCAGAAATTTCCACTAGTTAACTAGTAAAGGCCAAAATGCATACCAGTCAGCTAGTTGAAGGCTTTTGGGTCTCACTAGTTAACTAGTGACTGCCAAAAATTTGCACATGTTTACTAGTGAAGGCAAAACACCTCACTAGTTAACTAGTTGCAGTAGGTCAATGTCACTAGTTAACTAGTGAACCATAAATGGCTTTCTAGCTAGCTAGGTGATGGCAGTAGTCTCACTAGTTAACTAGTTGATGCATCCTTTGTCCAAACTAGTTAACAAGTGAGGTCATAAATGTATACTAGTAAACTAGTTCAAGACAAAATTCACACTAGTCAACTAGTGGCGCAGAATTCAAATTAGGAGGCGGAGAATTCTGGAAATTGAGGCTTTCTATTGGCTCCCTATGTCCAAATAGAACATGACAACCAATCACAGTGCAGAATTTCATGAAATCCCACCCACAACATTTGCATGTGGCACACAAGTTAACATGCTGGCCAAAGGTACTCTAGCTAGTAAACTAGTGGCTTCAGTGTGACACTTACATGTAAACTAGTGAAGGCAGAACTGCTCACTAGTTAATTAGTGAAGACATAAATGCCCACTAGTTAACTAGTGAGGTCTAAAAAGTGTCACTAGTTTACTAGTGTGCACCAAAACACCCACTAGTGAACTAGTCATGGCAAATTCCATTCGACTAGTTAACTAGTGAGGTGCAAAAAGTGTCACTAGTTTACTAGTGTGCCCCAAAATGCCCACTAGTTAACTAGTGAAGGCCATTGCAGCCCCACTAGTTAACTAGTGAGCTGCCAAAACGCTCACTTGTTAACATGTAAAGGCCAAAATGCCCACTAGTTTACTAGTGAGGGTGTTGTGGGCCTTACTAGTTAACTAGTTGCATGCATATTTTGTTCACTAGTTAACTAGTTACACCTAAAAACACAAACAAGCTGACCGTTTTTGTCCACTAGTTAACTAGTTGAACAATTTAAGTCTCACTAGTTTGCATGTGTGGCAGTAAAGCAGCTCACTAGTTAACTAGTGCCTGAAACGATCATTATGCATATTCTAATGAGAGGGTGGGTAGAAGACTCCTATTGGGTATCATGTAAGAATCCCACCCAGATATGTAAATTGACTGTTAATAGCCTCGCGATCAGGTCCTGATGGGTGCCCCTAGTGGCTAAAGTGACAAACTGCTCTGCAACGGTTAAAGTAGGCTAACTGATACAGAAAGCATAGCCTGCAGTATGGCGAATGCCGTGTTAAGACGTATAAGAAGATAATATTTAACATGTTATTCATATTAAATATATATATATATATATATATATATATATATATACAAATATGTACATATATGTTTTTGTATATTGTTATTTATATATTTATAAATGTTATATATATATATATATATTTAAATATGTAAAATGCAAAATATTTCAGCACATGACTTTCTCAGTACTTGATAGTTTTAGAACATAACATAAAAGTATATGGCATTTGACATTTTAAATGTTTTAAGCCCCCCCCCTGAACATGAGAAAATCCTCGTTATTCGATGCTGTAGCGCACATATGCCCTGGTTACTGGGGGAAAATAGGGAATACCAATATGGCGGCTGGTGGCTTCAAAGCGACTCGTTCTAACAGCGGGCTATTAGCACTCCGGTGTATAATAGAGCTCAGTGGTCTAAACTAGCCTATTTTCAAATTATTACAAGCAAGGTGGGATGGTGATGGAGGAGACACACCCACACCCCTGCCAGGGCCACTATCACATAGGATTAACCTTCCTTGCCAGAAAATAAAAGTACAAACTAGCCTTTGCAGATAACTGGTGTTGGTTGGATGGTTGGTTGGCTATTTATTTATTTATGCAGCTCCAGTGCACTTAGACTGCATGGTCAGACAAGATTGTCAATAATCTGCAACTGCAAAAACATCTTAAATTAGCCAGGCTAATATTATTTTTAAGCAGTGATGAAACAATTGCCTGTATCGCTTGCGGTCAAAACGTAGTTATAGTAAAGTCCTGAACTACACATTGGCAATTCATGTACATTGAGAAATTTAGCATAACATTAGCACAGCATTGCTAGCCTAACTCCAAAGCCATTATTTATTCTGCAATGGGCCTGAAACGCGGGGGAAAAAGGCGCTTTTGAATGTTAACATAACAATAACGTACAGTATATTCATTAAAACACTGTTATGCCATGATAAATAGTTGATCTCAGATTGGATTCTGAACAGTGGAAGAGTTTAACAAAGGAATTCCACTCTGGCCGTAACACGAGACTCTCAAGGCGTAGACGGCCCTTTTTCCCAGCAGGAGGTCAGCTGTGACCACCTCCCTACAGACAAAAGCCACAGCACACCTCTGCTCACTCTCTTCTCCTGACTCCAAGCTGCTGAGACACACACCTCAAAACCCTCTGAGGATCAGCACTCAAGAAGAGGGGGGAGCCATGTGACTGAAGGCCTCCAGGAACCATCGATGGGGCCTGGAAGAGACCCCGAGCTGGGTGAGAATGAACCCTTCTGAATCTCAGTTCCTCCCCGGCATAGGGAGAAACTGCCAGCCGATTCCAAGATAAGTCTCTCACTTCTGCTTAAAAGAGATGCCGAAGTGAAGGAATCCGTCTATGCCAGCTTTGTTTGCTTCCTCAGCGGACCCCTGACGGAGCTGGTTTCCAGGCAGCGCAGAGCTGAAATGCCGGCAGCGGAGCCTTCCCCGCCGAGGAGAAATCTGCTTAAATGGTGACTGCAACCGGGGTCAGAGTCTGCCTGGAGGACCAGGCCTCCAACTCAGACCACGCCGTTAGCCACATGCTGCTGCAAGGCTGACGCTAGCCTGCCAAGAGCCAAGCGCTAGCCCGCTAACGCTAGCCAACCATCTCCTCCTTCAACGCTTCTTCCTGGAACGGCCAAAGTGGACAGAACTCACACATGAGGCATCAACAGGTTGGGCAGCGGTCTGAGGGTGAAGAAAAAGGTTTATTGGGAAATGTTTGTAAACCGTGGTGTTTAGAACCAAGGGCTAACCGGTAGGTCGCGCTAGCCAAACATGCTATTAGCCGTGCTAACATCCAGTCTCGGACATTTCAAAGAGTTTGTTTTAAAGCATAAAGCGTAACTGTTCTGCCCCGCCATCCTCCGATGGTGTTATAAGCCTTATTCCCGCATCAATATGGTATATTAATGCCGGTTTTCAAGGCAATTTCGGCAACTTTATGTTGTAACCTCTTAGCCACCGAGTTGCCACAGCGACCCCATGCGCCCGGAGGGAGAATCGCATTAACAAACTCGGTCGTAAGGGTTTAAATGATCTTACAGGACAAACAGTCCTCAGAATATTATTTCAACAAATAATATTTTGTTTAACTTGGCCTTTGCATTGTGAATGGATTGAAATACATGGCAGATGTTTTAACTCCACTCCATGCTTTTGAAATCAGATCTGTAGTGAACAGGGATTCACTGAATTAATCTGATTATGATCAACCACTTTTGTTTGTCTTTTGTTTGTTTTTGCATGTAAATAGTTCCTTAGCTTAGCTTCTTTTTATCTTCATTTTGCTTAATAGTTTAGTTAAGTTTCACTAGCCTAGTAGAGAGGATTTATTAATCGAAATATTGTGTTATTTCAGGTAAACAGCATTACATAGTGATGTTCTCTGGATGTTCATTTTATTTCTGTTATTAAATTCTTGGACTTGAAAAGAAGTTGTCACTCTTTATTCTATGTGTGTGCAGGTTTTGCTGTTAAAAGATCGCTAGTGCTCGAATCCATCCCTTTCAACCGTTGTCTTGATATCAGCTTAAGAGCTGATCATCACCAGACAATACTTAACAGACAGAGAGTTATTTATGAAACATTAAATAACTTTAAACAGTGTATAATTGCACAACAACACACTGAACATGCAGGAAATAAAGTCATTAGCCTACAGTATGTTATTTCACTTCAGATAAAACCAACTGCAAAGAACCCATTAGCCACCTTGTATTCAATTGAGCCAACCAATTTCATTATGTTCAAATATTCCGCCAGTGTAGTCATTATAAAATGCTACATTTTGTAGATGACAAATATAAAAAGTATTCATACCTGTTGGACCTAGACGTCTTCGTCTCCGAAAAATGCTTCTTGTATTTCTCAACATGTTGTCCTGTGATGATGATAACTCCCGCCTTGCAACCTCTAGTGCATTCCAACATTGACAAAACCCCTCTCGGAAGCTTCCTCCTCTGTTTGGCTCATAAGTTCAGTAGTAGATAAGCGGTAGGCCTAATGTGAACAAATTTGTGTCGTCCGCACTTGACTAGGACGTTTTGATTTGTAAATGGAAAAACAGAAAAACGGAAGTAGTATCCGTTTTTCGTTTTGGTTTTCCGGAAAAAAAACGAATTGCCTGAAGGTACACGGACCGCTAACGCTGGTCTTACATGTGTAACTGTAGCACTAAATGGCGGTAGAACTGTGCACTTCCTGTGCGTGATTTGAACACCGACAAATCAGAACCCTTGATAAAAGGGTGATTAAAAAAAGTATCACAAAAGTATCTCATATTCTGTCAAAATGTTTTTTAATAATAACAGGGAAGCCCCATGCTTTACCAAGTGAGCTCTTGATCCACACAGGGATCAACGTTATATTGTTCTTTTGTTTATTGCTGCTAGGCAACCACAGACATAAATGCATCCATTTCAGTAGCACTTTTCTGATTAATAACCGAAAAACAAAAGATTGTACACATTAACTGCACATGGTTTCAAAAGTAATTAAAAGCTCAAAGATCAAGAAAAAAAACATCATGCACTTCTAAGGAATTGAACCCTGGTCTCCCAAATGATCTCCCGCTGCTTAACCACTTGAGCTAGTCTTGCCACATGGGCAAAGCTATCATCAATGTTCATGTTACTGAAACGTTTTGTTGCATACAAATGCCTCCAGTTTTATCACGATTTTCAGACTAATAACTGAAAAACTAAAGATTTTACACATTAACTGAACGAAGATTACAGCAATACACCATAACTTTGTCACTAGACGTGTTATCAAAACATATTTTTATGCTCAAACGATCTTAGTTTATACAGACCTCTCAACTTTTATCAAAAGTTAAGAGTGAGATTATGCTAATTTGGGGGGCGGGGCTTGTTTGGGGGGCGGGGCTAACCAGACCCTGGAAGAGCGGTGGAGTCAACTCCATCTCATTTTTATCCCACCAGACAATGAAGTAGACATGTATTACTTTTGTTAAAAAGAGAAAGAGACGTATTAATACTTTATTGTTCTGTTAATGGATTAAAACATAAAAAATACACAATTGTTCAAATAATACTAAATAAAATTAAGTAGTTTTAAGTTATCGACCGAATTATTACACTGTTACACATTCATCTATGGGTTTGTTTATCATTGTAGATCTATAACCTGATTGGTGATTTCATCAAGCCTTTATGGTCAACAGTTTCCCCTCAGCAGCAACACTGAAGCTCACAGAGGTTCCCGCTGCATCATTACGCACGATCCAGCTGCTGATGTCTCCCTCTTTTCAGCTCAATGCGCTTCTAGACTGTTACAGTTTATAACCATTATCATCACCTTTCACAGCGACAGGTTTCTCAGTCAGTCGCCGCGCTGAACAGACGAATCTCTATTGCTCTTGTCAGTGCGCTCTGGTGAGGTGGGCGGATTTTACCCTGTTGGTGCGCTGCGTGCGATGGATAAACAGTGGGGAAAATACATAACTAAAGGCTGTAAAGGGCTCCTATAAAGGAAACGGGGGTACTGACAGATCTGAGATGAAGCCCCTGATGTTACAAATTCTTTAAAATGACCCTTAAAAGTGCGCACCTGAATTAAAGCGCAAGGCAGCACGCCCACCGAAGCGCCAATGATTCTATGTTGTTAAAAATACAAGAGCAACTCTCCTATTGACTTTAACTGGCACACGTTGCTACCGATGTGAGGGAATTAAACGTAGTGATTCACGTTTTGAATAGTGAACGGTGATAAAAGCACCTGCTCCGAGGGAAAAGGGGGGGGGGGGTGAGCAAGCGCGGAGGCACAGAAATACGGTGCATGTAGTTAAAAAATGCAGAATTAATAAAAATGAAACTTATAAACAGACCAAGTGGCGTTTTAAACTGCATCTGGATAGCAGAACTGTTTTTGATCCTGCGTGCAGCAAGCAAGCAGCTCCACCCCCTCCCCTCCCCTCATGTGTACGCGGTACAGGACCGTACCAGCTCGCTTTCACCACTGTTAAGACTAAAATTATTCATAACTCTGATCACTCTTCCTGCTGCTCTGTTAACACGAACTGCAGCAGGAATTACGGATGGCCACAAGCTGTGAAAGAAGCCGAAACAGCTCAGGAGAAGGCGGAGTTTTCTCGTCCGCAGCTCAGATGGGCTTTGTGATTTTTATGCGTGAGAAATTCCATGTTTGCGTGTGAAATGCCATGTGTTGCATGTGAGCGTGTGAAGTCAGTGAAATGCGTGTGTCACACGGTCAATGCTTGAGAGTTGAGAGCTCTGGTTTATAAAAGTTTGCTCTTAGAACAGCCTGGACGAAGTCATCCATTTTTTCTAGGTTTCTGATTCCTAAATGGACCAATCAAAATCTTTGTTCCGCCTTCTTCGTTTGCATGCAAGTGCAACATTGCACACTAGTTAACTAGTGGGACAATGTTACATCCCACTAGTTAACTAGTTGCACAAAATAAATGTGCAACTGATATCAAGATATCAGAATAAATGCTCAATCGGCTTTCCATACACACCCCTATATGGAAAGCCGATTGAACTTTTATTCTAGTATCTTGATATCAGGCATAATTGTCATGTACATGCAAGCCATTTCTGCCCACTAGTTAACTAGTGAGCCATGTTTCTGTGAACTAGTTAACTAGTGAGGGCCAAAAAGACAACAGTAGTTCCTGTGGTCATCGGAGCACTCGGGGCAGTAACCCCTACTCTGGAGAAGTGGTTCCAACAGATACCTGGAGAAACATCAGACATCTCGGTCCAGAAGAGTGCAATCTTAGGAACAAGATCCTAAGAAGAACCCTCAAGCTCCCAGGACCCCTGCTCAGGAGTATGAGGGGTGGGTGAGAGAACGTTTTTTATATATATATATATATATATATATATATATATATATATATATACAGTGTTGGGCAAGCTACTTGTCCAGTGTAGTGAGCTAAGCTATCAGCTACTCAACAATAAATTAAGCTTCACTACACAAAAGCTACCACCTATAGAAATATAGCAAGCTAAGTTACACAAATGTGTTAAAAGTAGCTTAACTACATCAGAAGCTACTTAACGTTGTACCAACCTAATGTCAGATCAATTCAAAATGAGTCTGATACACTGGTTAAAACATTTATTAAAGATCAGCCAATGAACTAACACAGTGTAGACATTGCTTTATGAGCAGCATAATAAAATACAAACTGAAGTAATTACTGCTAGAAATAATACGTGCGGTGGCGTTAATAACGTTTGGTGGCGTTTTTTGCATATTATATTATCAGGAGGTTGTCTTTTATGTGCTCAGCCACTAGATTTAAAAGTGTTTTACCCAACAAGAACACTGCAGCACCAGACACAACCAGGAAGTCCCTGATCGTTGGGGAAAGGCAGAAAGAAGATGCACCATAAGCTTTTTCATATTTCTTTTGTCATTTTAAACATGAAACTACCAAAGCACAAGCCAAGTAGTAGAACTAAATGTTGAAAAGAAATTAAAAGCTAAATAAAATAAACCAGGTCACTTAATAAAGCTGCATTTTCTGTATGCTTTGTATTTATATTCACATGATAATATTGTCAGAATTAATAACATTTCTGTTAAAGATTTCATTTATCTTCTGCACCAAGGGCATAAGTAGGGAGAACAAGCAGAGTGAGTTTTGTGTAATATCAGACTTTATTATTGAACTAAGCAGGATTTAGACAGGATCAGAAAGGAAAGTGCATCTTCTTTCTGCCTTTCCTCAACGATCAGCAGTGTTGGGGGTAACGCGTTATAAGTAACGCGTTAGAGTACTCTTATTAGGTTTTTTCAGTAACGAGTAATCTAACGCGTTAGTTTTGCGAATTCAGTAATCAGTAACTCCGTTATTTTCCAAATAAGCACTCGTTACTCCGTTACTTTAAGAATTTCCTTTCCCTCGATAAGGAAAGTGAAGTCCCTGCTTTTCTGCATTTAGTCAGATGCGGCTGCTTGCGTCTGTACCCTGCTCCTCCTTGCCTCTGTGTGTGTGTGTGTGTGTGCGCGCGCACCTGTGTGTGTAAGCTACTTGTGTTTGTACCCCGGCAAGATGGGCGAGAAGACAGCGTTTGATTCTTGGAGGTAAGCACGTTATTTTGAGTTAAACAGCGAAAAGGACAAGAACATGGGTCCGGCAACACGGATGCGTCGGCGCATGAGTTGAGCTCGTAGAGAAAAACCTGTGTCGACGCGCTTATGCGCTACGTGACCGATACAGGAACTGTTTCGAACTGACTGACGCGCCAAACTGTTTATGTTTCTTCTGAACTGCGCGCGTGTGCATTCGCGCACTGCATCTGGATTCAGCGCGCACAGCAAAGCTATGCTGCACAGTCGTTTCAGAAAGAACGGCTGATCTACACTGAGTAGAAAGCTGCAACTCTGAGCAGCTCTTCCTCCCGTTGTCATTCTCAGCCAGGCCCGTATTAAGACAATGTGGTACCTCAAAGCCCCCCCCCCCCCCCCCCTTACCCGTGCTGTCCTCCGGTCAAAAACATCAGACATAATCAAGGGGATTTCTTTACTATTTACTAACTTACACAACTACATGTAGGCATATGAGCAGTGAGCAATATTCAAATATCTCATTTTAAAATGTTGAAATCAAAAAAATCTTGATTTATTTATCATTTATTATTATTGTGACATCAGTGTTCACAAAACGAATAATGCATGGTCTTTCAACAATTTCAAGTAGCTAAACTAAATATAACTATTTATGAAAAATATATTTTTAAAGCATGTGTCATGTGGTGCCCCCCCATGGTTGGTGCCCCTGGGCACTGGCCCACTGGCCCTTATGGATAACGTGAGCATGAAAAAAATCCCGATCACTGGAACGCAAATAACGTGATTCACCATGGCAATGACAGGAAATAAGTTTGGAATTGCGCATGTCCTGCGAGTAGAATTAGAATTATTTAAAGAAGGCATATGGACAATATTAAACCATAAGAAACAATGCCGTTGCTGCTGAAAACCGCAAGAGAAAATTGTTCAAAAAGTCAATGCATGCGCGATATGAAAGTTATGTGATGGAGAATTAAAGCTGCTTTCACCACACTTCACTGTTCAACACAAAAGGGGGCGTATGTGTGTGTGTGTGTGTGTGTGTGTGTGTGGGGGGGGGTGCATTGAATGGACATGTCAGCAAAAAATTTGTAAAAAAATAAATAAAAAAGCCAGAAACGAAAAAGTAACACAATAGTTACTTTTACTAGTAACTAGTTACTTTTATAGTGGAGTAACTCAGTTAATAACTCAGTTACTTTTTGGGAGAAGTAACTAGTAACTATAACTAATTACTTTTTCAAAGTAACTTGCCCAACACTGACGATCAGGGACCTCCTAGTTGTGTCTGGTGCTGCAGTGTTCTTATTGGGTAAAACACCTTTAAATCTAGTGGCTGAGCACATAAAAGACAACCTCCTGATAATATAATATGCAAAAAAACGCCACCAAACGTTATTAACGCCACCGCACGTATTTTACGCGAGCGCGCGTTTTCTACGTCACCGCGCGTTCTGGCTGGAAACGCGCCGTGACGTAAAAAACGCGCGCTCGCGTAAAATACTGGTTGGAACTGCGCGTTATTGTACGGACGATAATTGGCCTAATCGGCTTGCCATAACAGACAGGAGAGGCAGAGTAGAAGCTCGCGCACGAACATGTCCAACCAACAACTCTGATTGATTGTTCACTCTGAATGTTGTTTCAAAATAGCAAACCTGGTTTCATTTCTTAGTTATGTCCTGGATTTTGTAGCGTTTTTGGACGCTACGTCGCTACTTGATCAAAAAAATAACGTCACTACAGGAAAGTTACTTGATTCATAAAGCAGCGACGCTACGGTCAAGCTACTGGAAAATGTAGTTTAACTAATAGCTTCGCTACATGTAGCGGCGCTACTGCCCATCACTGGTTCTACTGCCATTTAGTGCTACAGTTACACATGTAAGACCAGCGTAAGCGGTCCGTGTACCTTCAGGCAATTCGTTTTTTTTCCGGAAAACCAAAACGAAAAACGGATACTACTTCCGTTTTTGTTTTTTTCCATTTACAAATCAAAACGTCCTAGTCAAGTGCGGACGACACGAATTTGTTCACATTAGGCCTACCGCTTATCTACTACTGAACTTATGAGCCAAACAGAGGAGGAAGCTCCCGAGAGGGGTTTTGCCAATGTCATAAACCGAGTTTGGAATGCACTTGAGGTTGCAAGGCGGGAGTTATCATCATCACAGGAGGACAACATGTTGAGAAATACAAGAAGCGTTTTTCGGAGACGAAGACGTCTTGGTCCAACAGGTATGAATACTTTTTATATTTGCCGTCTACAAAATGTAGCATTTTATAATGACTACACTGGCGGAATATTTGAACATAATGAAATTGGTTGGCTCATTTGAATACAAGGTGGCTAATGGGTTCTTTGCAGTTGGTTTTATCTGAAGTGAAATAACATACTGTAGGCTAATGACTTTATTTCCTGCATGTTCAGTGTGTTTTAATGAATATGCTGTACGTTATTGTTATGTTAACATCCAGAAGCACCTTTTTCCCCCGCGTTTCAGGCCCATTGCAGAATAAATAATGGCTTTGGAGTTAGACTAGCAATGCTGTGCTACTTTTATGCTAAATTTCTCAATGTACATGAATTGCCAATGTGTAGTTCAGGACTTTACTATAACTACGTTTTGACCGCAAGCGATACAGGCAATTGTTTCATCACTGCTTAAAAATAATATTAGCCTGGCTAATTTAAGATGTTTTTGCAGTTGCAGATTATTGACAATCTTGTCTGACCATGCAGTCTAAGTGCACTGGAGCTGCATAAATAAATAAATAAATAGCCAACCAACCATCCAACCAACACCAGTTATCTGCAAAGGCTGGTTTGTACTTTTATTTTCTGGCAAGGAAGGTTAATCCTATGTGATAGTGGCCCTGGCAGGGGTGTGGGTGTGTCTCCTCCATCACCATCCCACCTTGCTTGTAATAATTTGAAAATAGGCTAGTTTAGACCACTGAGCTCTATTATACACTGGAGTGCTAATAGCCCGCTGTTAGAACGAGTTGCTTTGAAGCCACCAGCCGCCATATTGGTACTCCCTATTTTCTCCCAGTAACCAGGGCATATGTGCGCTACAGCATCGAATAACGAGGATTTTCTCATGTTCAGGGGGGGCTTAAAACTTTTAAAATGTCAAATGCCATATACTTTTATGTTATGTTCTAAAACTATCAAGTACTGAGAAAGTCATGTGCTGAAATATTTTGCATTTTATATATTTAAATATATATATAACATTTATAAATATATAAATAACAATATACAAAAACATATATATATATATATATATATATATATATATATATCATAGACTATTTCAGTCACTTCCCTCTGGCAGGAGGCTGCGGTCCATCAGGACCAGAACCTCACGCCACAAGAACAGTTTCTTCCCATCTGCTACCGGCCTTATGAACAGAGACACTGCCTCTCTCCCCCGTTCAGGACTTACAAGCTTCTGCGTTACATTAACGCACAGTTTACTGAGTGTATATAACTTCTGTATATATATCCATTTTATTTTATCTTATTTTATTTTTTGTCTGCACCATCAACACCAAGTCAAATTCCTTGTAAGTGCAAACCTACTTGGCAATAAACTTGATTCTGATTCTGATCATTCAGTAATGCGGTTGACTCTGAACAGGCTGTGGTTCAAAGAGGTTAATGTTGGTTAATGTTGCGTGTTACTGCATGCAACATTAACCAACAACAATAATGAGGATGGTGGACAAAGCTGTGTGTTTGAGGTGTGATCTGGATTAATTATCATAGCAGAATTGGTTAAAATGATAAAATAATAATAAAAAAAACATGGAGCCATGAAAAAAAAGTAATTTTTCTTGGAGGAGAAATAATCTACAGCTAAATAGTTTCTTTTGGTAGCATTCTGTTTTTTTTTTTATATTGAAAAAAATATTGAGAAACTTTACCCATAGAGCTCTACATTAACAAAATTCTTTTTTTAGGCTTTGCTGAGTATACTTCACCTGACTGTCCCTACTGAGCTGATAAAGCTATTAAGTATAGTTTTTTAAGGTGTATCACTAGCCAGAAAATTACCAGAAGACAAAAAAGGGGAACTGGTTACATAAGCTACGAACTAGCTCCTTTTGTTCTGTGATACCTTGTGTTTGGAGAATATATCAATGCAAATCACCCTGAAAACACCATGCCCACAGTAAACCATATTTGTGACAGCATCTTGTTGTAGGCTGCTTTTTTTCAGCAGGGAGAGGGAAGACGATCAAAGTAGATAAAAAGATGGCTGGAGCTAAAAACATAGCAATCTGTGAAGAAAAGCCTCTGTTAGATGGTGTGAAATACTTCAGAGTGGGTTAGCTTCAGTTTCAACCAGGAATATGGCCCTGAACATGCTGCAATGATGCCTTGATAAGTGGTTTAGATTAAGATATATTCACAATGCCTGGTCCAGTAAAGGATTAATTTTCAGCAACTTGTAAATTGATGATTAAAGATCCATCCAGTCTGACTCAGATTATGCTATTTTGCAAAGCCAAGATTGTTTGTCAAGCTGTTAGAATTCAACATGTGAAGAAAAATCATAGTGTAAGTATTTTTGAAAGGTGCACTATTTTCCTGACGGAGACAACAATTTGGTCTTTTTATACCACTGAAAGATCCCAATGCAACAATGTGTTGTGCAATTATACACTGTTTAAAGTTATTTAATGTTTATTAAATAACCCTCTGTCTGTTAAGTATTGTCTGGTGATGATCAGCTCTTAAGCTGATATCAAGACAGTGGTTGAAAGGGATGAATTCGAGCACTAGCGATCTTTTAACAGCAAAACCTGCACACACATAGAATAAAGGAGTGACAACTTCTCTTCAAGTTCAAGAATTTAATAACAGAAATAGAATAAACATCCAGAGAACATCACTATATAATGCTGTTTATCTGAATTAACACAATATTTTGATTAACAAATCCTCTCTACTAGGCTAGTGAAACTTAACGAAACTACTAAGCGATCCACTGTATATATGAAGATACATTGTATATAACTGATGCACCTTTTCCGACTTGGCACCTTCTTCTGACTATTGATTGACTATTGAGCCGATGTGACAAGTGAATTTCTCCAACGTGAGATCAATAAAAGCCTATCCTATCCTATCCTATCCTAAGCAAAATGAAGATAAAAAGAAGCTAAGCTAAGGAACTATTTACATGCAAAAACAAACAAAAGACAAAACAAAAGTGGTTGGTCATAATCAGAATAATTCGGTGAATCCTTGTTCACTGATTAAAAACATGGAATGGAGTTAAAAACATTTGGCATGTGTTTCAATCCATTCACAATGCAAAGCCCAAGTTAAACAGAACATTATTTCGAGTAAATAACATTCTGAAGACTGATTTGCCCAGTAAAATAATTTAAAGGTATACTATGCAACCGGGGTTGATTTTCCAGCGAGGCTCCCCCCAGAGGGCGAAAGTAAAAGTGCACTGTCGTAAAGATGCTCAGCTGTTCTACTGGTTTCTCCGTCAAGCCAGGCGCGGTTGTTTTGAGTTTAGCAGACAGGCGAACGCAACGAATACAAAAGTCGAAAAAACAGCAGTACAAACAATGACTAACAGTGAAAGTATGAACATGCACACAGAGAGAGAGAAACCATTCCAATGCAGTGTTTCCCCTACGAATTTGCTTACCGGACGACCGGCGGAGCAAGGAGGGGGGGAGAGAGACAAGCTTTACGCCGATAACCGGCGGAGCGGGGGAGGAGACAAGCTTTGCGCGACCGGCGGAGCGGGGGGAGACAAGCTTTGCGCGCATATCGAGTTAGTTTTTTCTTTTTTTTTTGGAATGTTGGGAGGCGGTAGCGTGAGGGAAACCCTACAATGTTACTTACAATCGCATCAGCAGAAACGCGAGGTCCGCGTCAGCCTTGCAGCCTTCTTTTTCTTTTAGCTCTCGCCATTCGGGAAAAAGCTTGCCCGATGTTCACCCGTGTACGACTCCTCTTTCTGTCCAGAGCCCTTTTCCTCTTTCTTGCCTGCTCCGACATGGGCTTTCGCTGTTTTATCGCCGGTTCCGCCATGATAACTGCACAGATATCGCCACTGCGCTAGCAACGAGCATGCCTTTCACTGGGGGCGTGTAGCAGTTCTCGCCGTAAAGCAAGACCGACTCCCCCAAAGACCACTAGGGCGGCCGAGAAAACCTTTGTTCAACCTGAAATGACTCATTTAATCATCCAAAACGGTATGGAACACATTAATTAACTGAAAAATGTTGCATAGTATGCCTTTAAACCCTTATGACCGAGTTTGTTAATGCGCTTCTCCCTCCGGGCGTCTGGGGTCGCTGTAGAAAATCGGTGGCTAAAAGGTTACAGCATAAAGTTATCAAAATTGCCTTTACACCAACATTAATATTCAATATTAATGGGGGGATAAGGCTCATAGCACCATCGAAGGATGGCGGAGCCGAACGATTAAGCTTTGTGCTTTAAAACAAACTCCTTTTGAAATGTCCGGGACCGGATGTTAGCGAGGCTAATAGCATTAAGGCTAGCGTACATTTGGCGCTAACAAATAAGGCTTTAGGTTTATTTTTAGTCATAATGGCTGCGTCTCAATTCGCAGGCTGCGTCCTTCGAAGGACCCAGCCTACAAGCCTTAGGAGGACCCAGCCATTGGAGGATGCTCCGGAGGATCCTCAGCCGTTGGTAAATGGGACAGTCTAGCCTTTGGAGCACTTCCTGGTTGCGACACGACGTCATCACGTCTACCCCAAGACCGGGAAAAACAGCGCCAGCGCCGATAAACTAAACTAAAAAATGGATATCGAAATTTTTATTTTATTCTTTTTTATTTACTTGTTATTGGAGGAGGAGAGTCGGTTTAGACGGCTTCGGCGGCAGCAAAACCGGCGAAGAATTTTTCTCAGGCTGGGAGAGCGCAGTGGAGAGGTAACATTTACCTGCTATTATTTTCACCCAGGGGCCTGCTAATGATCATAATATACCAGTTATTAAACAAACGCTTGTCAGCAGATTGACGAATATGTTTAAATATAAAATTTTATATTTATTTGTAAGACTTGATATAGGCTTATGTTTGTAACTTTAGTAATTTGAATTGAATAGTTAAATGTGTACAAACCCTGTAAATAACTGACTTAAATCACTACTTTCACTATCACTAATGTTGTGTTGAGAAGCCAAACTGTAATATTGAGAAATAAATCATTATATGCCTAAATTGTTATCCCCTTACTGCCTGATTTTATTTGCAATTATATAACGAAAAAATAATACAGGAAAAATAAATCTAAATATAAAAACGTAAAAAACAAAAAGTTAAATAGTGGATCTAGATGAAGTAAAATAAGTAAAGGCCAGAATTGTTTGGTCACAAATTAGCAACACCAGGCGTTAAGGGGTTAACATTCACTAGAATTGTATCAGCTAAAATGAAATTGCTGTCATCTAATCCTGTTCTTAATCTTCATGTCTCTATCCAGACAAGGCCGATGTACTGCCGCATCAATTTAAATGTTCCCGTTCTCCAGCTTTTTTTCAACGATCATGACACCACACCTGATTTTCGGCTGAGCAGAGAGTCTCTGGCGGTGCTGCTGGAGCTTCTCTGCCAGGAAAGACGACACGGATGGGGGGCCACAATAGAGACCTTGGTCTTCCTCTTCTGGCTGGCGAGTGGGGCATCCTACAGAGTGGTGGCTAGGGTGTTCGGGATGCCTCGCTCCACAGTTCACCGCATCGTTCACCGGGTTACTGAGGAGGTGGTGGCCATCCGCCACCGAGTCATCTGCCTCCCCAAAACTCCAGAAGATCTGGCAGCAGTAACCCAGGGGTTTAAAGGGCTGGCAAGACACAGAGCTTTTCTCAAAGCTGCTGGAGCGATCGACGGCTGCCATGTGAGGATCAAGCCTCCAAGCGGTCCTGATGGTCACTGCTATCGCAACAGGAAACTTTTCTCCTCCATCATCCTGCAGGCAGTTTGTGACCATCAGGGCCGCTTCATCGACACATACGTGGGCTGGCCGGGGTCGGTGCATGACTCCAGAGTGCTCCGGCACAGCCCACTGTACAGGCGGGGCATCTACCCTACTCCCTTCAAGCAGCCGGTAGAAGGTGTGGGAGCCCTGCGCTTTAACAGCCATCATTCCAGGGCACGCTCCATCATAGAGCATGCCTTTGGGATGATGAAGACGAGGTTCAGGGCCATCTTCCTCCAAGCGCTGGAGGTGCACCACACCTTTGTGCCTCAGGTATGTTACTACATGAGAGAATTATTGCTTATTGTTAAATGATAAAAACCTTTAAAGTAATTTATTCAAATCTAATATTAATTGTTTTTTGTCTTCTTTTTTCTACAGGTCATAACGGCATGTGCTGTCCTGCACAACATCTGCCTGGGAGCCGGTGACATCATGGCCCCAGATGATGAAGTGCAGGACGACATGCCAGAGGATGAGGAGGGGGAGAACGTGTTGGAGGCAGTCAGTGGTGCTCCCTGGCGGGACCAGCTGTCTGCCGAGGTGTCTGCCCTGGAGGAGGGTCTACCCGACCATGATTACATTTAGATGGCAAGTATAATCACTTTTTAGCTGTTCTCATTTAAAGGTTATGAAAACAGTTGTAGTAAAGTCATTTTCTTCGTCTTCTTAAACATTTTTAGTAACATGGCAGCCGTCGATTGAGTCAGCCCTGCAAACCCTGATGGACGATGTGGTGAACAGTGGAGAGAGGCATCCCCCACCCCCCAGATGATGTCCCACTCGCAGTCAGAAGACTCCAAGGTCATCTGTGTGGCATCCCATCCAGTCCAGCAGCACCACCAGGGACTCCTGCTCAGTCATAATATATATATATATATATATATATATATATATATATATATATATATATATATATATATATATATATATATATATATATACACACATACGTTCTTTAGTAATATATTTTTATATCTTCTGTAAATAGTTGTAGTAGTTAATTTTAAAATCTAATGTAAATAGTTAATATGTTTTTGATAGTTTATTGTAAATACTTGCTTCTCTAAAAATAAATTGATGTTGTCACTGAGAAGTTGTTCTAAGTTTACTTAAATTGTAAAGAAGTGATCAAACAGATAATGTAAAAAGGTTAAAAGACTTTAAGAACACACCGACAACAATAAATTTTATAAACAATTTAATAGTTTAATTTAACAACAACAGCAACACATAACCTGAACTTGTAAAAAAAAACACTAACAAAAATTAACGTCTGTCCACCATCCTCTCCAATAAATCAAATAATCTGTCCATCCTTTCCCGACTCTCTCTTTCTCTTCTCTCCTCCGCCTCCCTCTGCCATCTGATATCCTCCCTGATTAAATCTACCAACTTGTCACTCCGACTTCTCTTCCTCCTTTCCCTCCTCTCTCCTGGCCTCTCATCCTCATTCTCTTCCTCATCTTCCCCCTGATGCTGCTCAGCCTCTGCAGCACCTGGCTCTGGTGTGTCCTCAGGGATGGAGGCAATTAGGACAGGTGGGGCAATAGAGGGCCTCTATCCTAATACCTCATCCATGAGGACAAACCATGGCCAGGTGGCAGCAGTAGGCTTCCCACTGACCCCCTGCCCTGTCCCTGGATCTTTGCATTCCTAAAGTAGAGGAAAACAATTTGTGTCAACAGATGCAATTTTCTGTAGTGTTTCTTTAAAGCTAGAAAAAGGAGTGTTTCATGAACTGGATGGATTCATGAAATTCTACAGAAAAAGAGACGACTTTGGAATGCTAACTTGGAGATGACTTTTTTCAAGCTTACTCAAAGTGTAAATTAACCTGAATATAATACATGTAATATGTCATTTCCCTACACATATATACACACATATATATGTAGCCAAACCTGAACATACTTTGTATTTTTTTTTCAAGTTGTCCTACTTTTTTTTGGCCTGTTGTGGCTCAACTTCACCCTCCAAGCCCGTTTTTTGCAGGATTGTTCTAAACAAGAGAAACGAGAAGAGATAAACACACAAGGATCACTACACTACTATCACAAATATAAGATTTAAAAAAAAAGTGACATCTGGGCATCATTTGATGTGATCAAAAGATTATATTTGTACGTTGGTGTTTGAACAGGACTTCTTTGAACTTGTGTGACTTTTACATACAAATGCAACATGTATATGAAATTATGCCTCAACTCTTACCTCCATCCGACTGCAGCAGTATTTTTGGCCCCGGTAAAGAGGTGGTCATTTTGCCCACAGAGTTTTATCAACTCCTCTGTATGCTCCCTGGTCCCTAGAACAAAATGACATGTAAAGCATATTTCTGTTATGTCAACAGGCAAAATGACTGTTCTGTATAATTACGCCGGTGTTGTTCTTCATGTGAATTATACTTTAAACCTTATTATACTGTACTGTAAATTAACTATACGTTATTGAGTATTCAAAAAAAAAGGTTTGCAGTATTGACAGCCCAGTACAGCTGGAGTAATGTTATTTCTTCAGCTGCATTAAGCTTTGACAGTTCTAATCATTTGTAATAAACTGTATGAGAATAAATTGATCGTATTTGTGAAGGATACGGCTATCAGCACAGTTACAATAAGATGTAGGTTAAAATCAAAAGTGTGACATTTGTATGAAGGCTTTTAATGTTGCTGAATGTCTCGTATCAACAGATTAGCTCTAAGCTTTAGCTTCAGCTGGTCCTACAAATTCCGGTGGCTCCATTACCGTCACGTATTTTAATAGATGTTCAGTTAAAAAAATAAAACCAAACTACTTACATTTAAAGGTGTACTCAGCACTACTGCCAGCGCTGCTGCTGCTTTCCATTGTCTTGAGGAAAATCTCTCGGAAAAATCAGCCTTTTTACTTCTTCTTCTTCTTCAACTACTAAAAAAAAGCGTGCAAAGCACCTTGGGAAATCTTATGGCAGGCGAGGCCACTAAGGATGGTATCGGTGCATCCTCAGAATTCGGGGAAAAGGAGGACGCATTCTGAGGCTGCATTTTAAGCATCCTCAGAATTTTTGCCAAATGGGACAGCCTCCGCGCATCGTTGTGACGTCACCGGCCTTAAAATGCGTCCTTCGAAGGACGCAGCCGCCGAATTGAGACACAGCTAATGAGTGGGCTGGATAACGTAAACATTAATGTCCCATCAATGTATGAAACCCTTGTGGAGCTAACCTTTATTATCACCATAAAAAAACACACTCAAATGATATTAGCAATACCGTGGAACGAAAGGCTAGCGTGAGCTACCTCCGTTAGCCCTTTGTTCTAAAGTAGCCATATGTCCAAACGGTTTACAGGACATTTCCCAATAAACCTTCTAACTTCTCCCACAGCTCTTTCTGCCCAAACCTGTTGGTGCCTCATGTGTGAGTTTTGTCCACTTTGGCCATTCCAGGAAGGAGCGTTGAAGGAGGGAATTTGTTGGCTTGTTGTTGGCGGGCTAGCGCTTAGCTCTCCAGCTATGAACTAACCAACAGCATGTGGAGGGAATGGAGGCCTGTAGGTCCTCCAGACAGCCTCTGACCCCGGTTGCAGTCGCGATTTGAGCAGGGGTTTTCCTCAGCATACAGCTTTCAGCTCCATCTGGGGTTCGCTTTGTGGTAAAGGCTGAGGAGAAATACAACAGAGCTGTATTGGCAGGCAGGATCTTTCCTCCTGCTACCGGTGATGAGGTTAAGACAGCAAACTTAGTTCTGTATTTGCCCGGACATGTTCCCCGGCGACGAGAGACCTTTCCAGATGCGGCCTGTGTGTTCTTTCAGGCCTGTGCAGGGCCCATGGCCCGAAGTAGTTTCCTGGTCTGCTCCAGGACGAGGTGGTCTCAAGAGAAGAGGCTGAAGAGGGTCTGCAGAAGTGTGCTCTCACTTTTATCTGTGGGGAGTGGTCCCCAGCTAGCATCCTGCTGAGAGAGAAGGGGCCGCCCTTTGTGCATGTGGGGGTCTCATGTTTGCAGCAGGAGTTGAATTCCTTTTGTCATCTCTTCCACTGTTCAGAATTCAATCTTACATCGATTATTCTTCATGCCGGTAATATAGCATAACAAATGCTTGATTCTCTGCAGGACTAACGCAGATCTTCTGTACGGCTGAAATCACCTACACAAGCGGTGCAATCAATAGAACCACTACCAGAATAAATATCAATGAAAAACTAAACTTCAATCCTCAATCTAAATGCAAAAATCCACTCTGTTTCATAATGATTCACTGACCAAAGTGTAATTGTGATGAGATCTTTCATTGTGCATTTGGATTAATATTCTGAGAGGTCCACAGGCAATCAGCATTTCATTTCTGATGCTGTTATTCTTTATAAAGCAATCCTAAACAGTAATTTTCTCTTTTCTGTTGTGTTTATAGCTTTCTGTTTTTTATGCAAGTTTTTTTTTCTTTTTCTGAAGTGCTTTTCATCGTTAACTTATTATCCCATTTGTTTTCTAGGGCACAGTCACATGTGACTGACAGTTTACTGGGTTTCTCCCCACATTCTGTCGTCCTTAATTTATTTCTGTCACTATGTAGCCCTCGGGAGTGTAAACAAATGTTAACCTAAACAAATGTATTCACATCCTGAAGCATAAGATTGTTACAGAATCATATCATGCACTTCATTATAGTATACAAAATCTGGAGTGTTACAAAAAGTTTTATAATGAGGGTAACACAGAACAATATGAAACTGAAGAAGGTTCATCCAACAGAAAAAAAACTTCTTCTGAAACAAGAAACCCAAACGGGCCCCCAGAGCGCAGGAGCCCAAGGAGTACCAACCCCACCCCCCATCTCAGAGAAGAGCAGAGGAGAGCGCCATGAACCCCCCCCCCCGGCAGCCACAGTGCAGAAGACCCTGGGGGCTGCAGGAAGGAGCCCGTAGGCTTCGTTGGCTCGTCGTTGCATCTACACCAGAGCAGATCCAGCCATGGGCCCAGAAACCAGAGATCCAAGGGCACACCGACCCCAGCAGAGCCCTGACAGACCCAGGGGGGGGGGTCCAGGCCCCACAAAGCAGCTGCCTGGAGTGAGCCAGAACACACCCGAGCACCCAGCCCTGGTTGTGTGTTGTATTCTCAACTTTCTCAAAATTGATGCGACAGGTGGACAACTGCCACAGGCGTTTTCCATCAACTCCAATCTAGAGGAGCATTTAAGGTGGCAGGACAGAAGGAAGGCATCAGAGCATTAGCTCTCCCTGAGTGGTACCTGACTGAACATTGGTCCTTGTTGTTTTCTGAAGATCATATGCCATGACACATTCCTGTCTGTGTTTCTTCCCAAGGTACCCACTCCAGCCCGGACCCTGATCTGGACCATTCTCCGTACCTTTTGCTGTGGAAGAAATCAAGCCTTGGTTAAAATGCCTGATCCTAACAGACTTCTGGGCACTGCTCTCGACTTCCATTCCTGAAACCCAGAAGACACCCTAGGCGTACCACCGGACCACCGTCTACCTGTCCAGCCTCCAATGTGCACCACCATCACCAAGCCACCACATGCCGTCCAGCAGTCTGTTGACCGCAGCTCCCTGAGTGCACCCTCACCAGCCCCCTGGACTCCATTACTCAATCTACCCATAAGTCAGCCTCTGCCTGAACAACTTCATCTTCCTGCTTGCTATTGGTGCTAAGCCTTGTCCACTCTCTCATCCACAGTCAATGACCAGAGCCCTCCCAGTCACCCCTGCCATCGGTTCCCTCAGTCACTACCCACTCATAACCTTCAGTAAAGCTCTTACACTGCTTCTCTGCCTCTGTGTTTGTTCCCTTCAGAGTCAAAATGGAAAAACCTTACGTGACATCTTAATCATATTGAAACTGATGAGAACCATAACAATTTAATGGATATTATGGCATTTTTCTCAAAGAGTCTTCTAAAGTCTTCTGCCATATGCTGACCTGATTTCCATCAGCACATTTTCACTTGACTATAAATTTGAGAGTCGTGCAAAAAGCTGCATGATAGGAACAGAAGTTTAATAAGCTGAGTGAGTTCAATGAGCTTTATTTAGCTCTAAGTTCAAAATAAGCTTCAGCGGAGATCGGGCATTGTCTTTTTTTATTTCCTTTAGCTAATGATTTGCTGAATATCATACAACACTTTCCTCTTACATCTTCTAGTATTTTTGCTACTTTCTGATACACACCAACACCAAGCCTGGTGTTGGTGTGTATCTGAAAGTCCATCAGTTTTGTTAGTTATGCTATTTATGAAATATGTTTCATGTAGGTTTTGGGAAATGCTTTTTTTTTTCAGGCAGAAATTTGTTGGAGTAGTTTATCAACTGATTGCTTGCACAATGAGTATCAGGCCGTTGGACAGAATAAAAAGGACTACCATTTACTTATGAGGAAACCATTGAAAAAAATATGTAAAATAATGTGAAGCCAAAATATTAAAATAAATACAACTTTATTTAGTAAAATTTTAATATCTGCATATAAAACCAAATAAGCTTTATCAACAGAGCATATGTGTGTGGAGGACAGTGTGAATTTAAAACGCAAACATGGGTACGCAAACGTTTGTATAAATGTTTAGATTTAACAAAATCATTAGTATAATTAAATTTATTTTAATTATAAATATTCATTTATAGTATGAATATTTATTAGAAAATAATAATTTCCTAAAAGGGGAATCAAGAAGAAAAGTATTTTTTTTTGTATTTTCATTAGGTCAGATGATTGTAAAAGGAGACTATGTATTTCAATTTGTTGGTACGTTCTGTACAGGAGTGCAGAAGGCTCCCCCTTCACCAATGGCAGGTGCACAATATCAGTTAGCTGCCTGAAGGATAAACTGGCTTAATATTAACAAAGGAACAGTGTTCCTTTGTTTTTAAAACTAGATTTTCTTTCCTGCCTTTTTTGCAGGTAGCGAAAAGTTTAAAGCATGAGTATGAATTTAACATTTATCTTTGGAAAATGTGAAAATTATATGCAATTACCATAAAAGAAAATTAAAATTCAATGGTTTTAGCTAAATATGTGCTGAAGGTAAATGGGGGTTTTCACATGGGACAGTTCTGTAAGGTTTGGTTTGCTTAAAACATGTAAGGAGTCAGGAGGATGCCCAATAATGAGAACCATGTTGTACTGAATCAACATCACTTTTAAGTTCTTGAGTCATCCTCCTGTATAATGGGAATCCCAGCGCGTCCAGATGAACTCTGTTACACCTAATTTCCTTCCAGCCAAGCCAGTTTAGCTTGTCCCTATCAGTGATTGCCAATCCCAAAGGCCTCACTGGACATATGATACTCAAAGGGGTTGACTCTGTGGTGATGCCAAGTCTTTGATCTTACAGCCAAGACAGCTTTGATACGTGCTTATCGGAGAAAACAAGATTCTTGCTGTTCCTCTGTCTGATACCCCTCCTTATTTTCTCAGTTTCATCCCACCCTGCCACATTCACTCTCCCACTTTCCTGTCTTCTCAATTCTTCATCACCCTCTTCCTTTGCGTACCCTTCCTGTGTCCTCTCTTCCACCATTACCTTATACGTTGCTTTTTCTTATCTCGTTCACCCTCCTGGCTTTCTAAAATGTCTGTGCTCTTTCTCGAGTCAAACTCTCTTGCAATTGTAGACCTGCTTATCTCCCCATGGCACGTACAGTTTTACACTGATTTTCACACACATCCACACTCTAGCATTAAAGTCTGCTTGATTATCTCCTCTAGAGAGTTAGAAGATGGGTAGAGGAAATACTCATGTTTCTCAATGTCTTTCCATGTTTTGAGTTGCCTTCCTCTTTATATTGCCCCCAATCATCTCTGTGTATGGTGCTGTAAAAGTATTTTTCCCCTTACAGATTGCTTCTAATTTACCTGTACAGTCATTAAGTCACTTAAATAGAACACTTCTGACAACTTGAAGCGAACTAAAAGATCTCAGAAAGCAAAACATCAGAAAAATAATTTTTTGACGTCCATCTGTCAGGAGTTATGTTTGTACAGTTAGATCAAACATCCCCAGACGTTGGAAACATGAAACAGTGCGGAAGTTTTTATGACAAAAGAAAATGAAATCAAGGTTAATCATTTCAAAACAGTTTTTACTTTTTAATGTAATGTAGTATTTGTGCCACACAATTAACTGAAAAAACAAATAAACAAAAGAAGAAACCATAAAAATAATGCTGCAACAACCTGGTTGCATAGATGTGCATACTTTTTTGAACAATCTTTTAATCCAATGTCAGCCCTTAGTCTTCTTTGATACAGGTCTATGT
Source organism: Fundulus diaphanus (assembly GCA_037039145.1). Lineage (NCBI taxonomy): Eukaryota > Metazoa > Chordata > Actinopteri > Cyprinodontiformes > Fundulidae > Fundulus > Fundulus diaphanus. Next base: position 12,233,218 of record CM073121.1, on the reverse strand, counting down.
GCATTACATATCTTGATTGTGCCATTGTTAGGCAACTTTGCTTTATTCTGACCAAGCCAACCAAAGAAAATCAGAACTTCGGCATAAAACAAGAGCAGAGCTGAACAATGTTGCTGTTATTAATTTAATTTCATGTTTTTTTATCTTGACTTGTTACAATAACTCAGAAGTTGACATCCCAGGCTATCGCCAATGTGGTCCACTCGAAGAATGAGCCCTGGCCGTCTCCATTTGTGATTTATCAATGGTAGAAGGACACTTTGGAGGTTTATGATGGAAATTATGTGTGAAAGAAGCTATTATTGCAGATGTCACCTCAAAAAGACTAAAAGCTGAAAAATAATCAAAAGATGATTGCACAGTAATGAAATCAGGTTATTGCACCTTTTTATTTTATTTTTTAACATTATCCCTTAACAAATTTATTAGTCTTTCATTTGAATAGTACATAATATATGTCACATTCAAATTGTAACCATCTACCATTTTAACAGAGTACAAACTTGATATGGGCTGCACAGTGGAGCAGTGGGGACCAAGGTGGTCCTGGGTTCGAGTCCTAACCTGGGTCTTTCTGCATTGAGTTTGCATGTTCTCCCTGTGCATGCATGGGTTCTCTCCAGGTACTCCAGCTTCCTCCCACAGTCCAAAAGCATGACTGTTAGGTTAATTGGTCTCTCTAAATTCTCCTTAGGTGCGAGTCTGTGCATGAATGGTTGTTTGTCCTCTCTGTCTCTGAGTTGCCCTGGGATAGACTGGCGACCTGTCCAGGGTGTACCCCGCCTTTCGCCCATTGACAGCTGGAGATAGGCACCAGCACCCCTCGCGACCTCAACTGGGATAAGCGTGTTGGAAAATGGATGGATGGATGGAATAACTTGATATACCTTTGATATGATTTTCTATAGTCCTTTGATTCTTTGAATAGGTGATGAGCATTGAATATCCTTGAACAGCAGGAAAGGAAGCAATAGAGTCAAACATGAATTGCATTCTCTGAAAAGAAATGTAACATATTCTAACCTTATTTATGTAGGGCTGGGATTGAATATGCAGCAGAATTGAATTGATATTAATTAGTTTTGACAAAATATCGAATTGAGAATTGAGCCTCATCATTCTTCCATGACAATTTTCAACTGACTAGACTTCCTGAACCTCTGACACAAGATGAAATACAAATGTATGTTTGTATTCATGGGTGTTCTCATGTGCAAGGAGATGGTCCAGTCTCATGTCCATTGCTTCCATTACCTGGGTTTTCCGGCCCTTCCTCTTTTGACGTCCTGGACAAAAACAAAAAACAAAATGTTATGACATCTGTAATATCTCCAATATTACAGTAAATACATGATATTTCAGTTTTGTAAAACTTTTCAAATGATAAATTTGTTAACTGTCATATTTTGGAGGTAAAATAAAAAAGTCTTTCAAAGCACTATTAAGAAGCGATACCACCAAATGTGCAGTTTCCACTTCTTTTATTTTCTGCGAAAAATGCTAATTAGACTGATGAAATAGGTCTAAGCAATGTAGAGGGTTGGTCTACTCAACGTTGCACAACATTGGCAATTTCTGCCACTGTATATAACAACACTGTAATCATGTGCAATTGTACTTTCTATTAAAGTGTCCTCAACATGAAAGTCCACCTAGTGACTTAGGTTCAGTAGGTTTTTGGTTTTGGAGTGGTGTTTATTTGGAGGATGAGCTTGGACTGGACATGTCAACATCAGTAACTGCATCAATTTCATCTGTGTGGTCTCTTATGAACTTGCTAAATTTAAAGAAAACAGAGGTGCATTCAATAATGATTTACAAATACTAGTCGCTAATCCTGTTCAATCAGGGCTTAATTTGCTGAATAGTTACTTCAAGATGAAAAAAATACTGTGGACACTTAAAACAACAACAGGCATTACAGCATCCTGTGCACAAGCCAGGCCAGTTAGTCAAGACTATTTACCACATTCTGATTCCTCATCCTCTGAACATCTTCTGTTGTCCATTTTGTTTTCTCCTGGGTTATTTATAGGTCGGCAACCTGTAAAACAAATAAAAGTCTTTTTAGTTATTATTAGCATAAAGTATTGTTAATTCTGATAATTTACTGTGACGTGTAGCTAAAGCAAAATATCCTTAATGTTAGCGTTACAGCTGAATCTGTTGTTGCTGAAGTGAGTATAGTCATGGTCTTCTAATTAACGATAGCAGGGAAAGTTTCATTGGTGTGATCTTACCAAGGACAGCATCAAGTTTTTCATAATAAGGACATGCTGGTTATATTTGAGGCAGTCACGGTACCTCCTTTGAACGTAGTCCAAGCTTTCTTTGCACTTCTTCTAGTCTCGGAAATCACGGACGGGCTCCAGCAGACAAAGTCATTAGAAATATTTTCCCAGATGGTGTGGTTGTGCACCATTTGATCAAATTGCCTTTGGTACCTTGGTACACCCGAAACATCAATTAATTTAAGAGATCCCTCCCGCGTGCAGTGCCTACACTTCTTCTTAGCACCTGCCATCTTGAACACACAATATGCGTTGTTACGCAATTTGCAGCGCGTTGACGTCATATCCGGGGGATGTCTGTAAATTTCAGCAAAATCTCAGGCTTCGGTTATCCCGTGTGAATGCGGTATTTAAAAAGCTGACGTAGGGGGGTCATTTATTTATTACATGAGATCACTAGGTAAAACTAATCCAATGTGAATAGGGATTTGCACGCTATTCTTAACTGTGCTTCCTTTTGTGACCATGACAGTGGGCCACCGGGCTTCACTCGTATCTACCATCTGAAAACACAGGGAAAAGTATCAGAATCAACTTTAATTGCCAAGTATTTGCTCTTAAAAAAGAAATTTGATTTTGGATCCACTTTGCTCTCACTGAAAACATTTTAACTATACAGTAAAGATATAAAAAGTTTTTTTTTTTTTAAATGTAAATATGTGTAGCCAATATACAGTGTTTTTACAAAACAGGTAGACACGGTTTGATTGGTGGAAATATCTATGGTATCAACATGGAAACTTTGACGTTAAGATTTTAACAGAGACAGCCTTGTGGACGAAACTGTAGCACCTGGGTTTTGTAAATAGTTCTCTGTAGCGCTGATCTGTAGGGGAAAGTCTAAATAGTGTGTCCAGGGTGTGTGGGGTCTGCAGAAATGTTGTGGATGAGCCAAACCGCACAGTAATGGATATGCACAAAATGATGACAGACATAAACAGACACAAAGGAGATTCACTTTTAGACCAAACATGTGAATGTTTAGCCTAGACATTCATGTACAATTTAGAAATTGTTTAAAATAATTTTTAACAGACAATGCTCACTGGGTAGGGGCACTTTGTTGTATTTCTCAGTCAAGTTTGTATGTAAAAATGGAGATGCAGTCTCAGCTGTGTTATTTGCATGGTCTCTTTCTTACCAGTGAAACAAAAAATCATTTTTTCCATACCCTCTCTTTAAAAATGATGTTCTCTGCTGTATTAAGTGTAGCCTTTATTTTGAGTGCAGTTGCTAAACATGTCAGCCTCCCATGCTACTCATTTCCAGATGTTTTAGATAACTAGTTTCTGTAAAGTGCTGGATCATATTGAATGGCCAGTTGTTTGCCTGCACATTACCTTAAAATTGTTTTAATAGGAGTCTACAATCCAAAATTCAGTAAAATATGTGTTTTAACAGCCAATGTCAAGCTTCCTCGCTGCCATGGACAAAATATTTTATTGACACATTAATTGAAGAATGAATGTGCCACCACTCATGTGTCTCATGGACACACAGGCACACATTAGCAGAAAGACCGTGGGTTATTTGTGGCCCCTTTGTACAAAAAAACTACCCAAGGACTCTCCTCAGCTTGATGGTACAGTACGTTACACATCAGAACCAGCCGTGTGGGGAGGAAATGCTTTATGCTGATAGATTGCAGCTCACAGCAGTAACAGTCCAAAATGGTCTCCGTACTTTTCACACGATGTACTCTGAAGGATCGCCTACCGACTTCAGACATCCACACGTTTATGGCCATTGAAATAGGATGCTGAAGAGCTATACGTGTTGCATTCTGGTCAATCATTGTTTCTTTTAACTTCTTTCACTCTTGCTCTGTCTCAACACCTAATGACCTAACATGTTTCTTAGGCACATGTTGCAGCAGACACATAAGAGAACAGGTTTCATTATCTATGTCACAAAGAATGTTGAATACATTTAATATTTACCTTGCACGTCTTTAAGCTTCGCAGAATGTATGATGTGATCATTGTGTGATTCAGCTACCAGTTCTCTAAAACAAAAAACAACAAAATAGACAGAAAAAATGAAAAATGATGAATGTTCACATTATCTGTGATATGGAGCTCCTATACATTTTGTATTTGAAATCCCCAGTTTTGAAAGATTTTGATTTGATTTGAGAATCAAATCCTCTCAGACCATATTCCATTTCACAACATTCTGTACACAAAAAATATTCCAAAGTAAGTAGTGAGAGGTGGCATCAGATGGTACAAGCATCCAATATTCCAAAAAAAAGTAAAAAACAAAGCAACTGGACCTTAAACAGAGGAGGAGGCCTTAGGTTCCAACTCTCAAAAACTTACAATACAGCTATAGGTTTAATTCCGGCCAATCATCACCTCAATTCTCACCCTCATTTGGGTGATCAAAACATCGTTCCTTTAAGCCAGGCCAATAACGACCCTAACGACGCCTCGTTACAGAGGAGTGGACCAGTTTCGGTTCAATCTGCTGGCTTAATGGCATTAACGACCGCCCATTACTAAGGGGTGGAGCTGTTTCTGTTGAATTTGCATGTTATCTAAGCCATTACAAGGCCTTTGTTTGGGCAGTAGTATAAAGCTTGGTACTCATTACTCCAGACCTTTTGAATTGAGAAAGCTTTCTGGAGAGGAAGCGAAACATCTTCAACTACGGAATACAAGTCCAGTTGCTTTGTTTTTTACTTTTTTACTTTTTTTTGGAATGACCATGACCTGGATGACTGAGAATCTTCACCAGCATAAGCATCCAATATGCTCAGGTGAGTAAATTATAATTTATCAGAACATAGCATTTACATAGCATAGCATAAAATAAAGAAAATGAATGATTAGGGAATTGCTACAACCTTTGAGCAGCACTTGTGTACATTTCACAGCAATTTTTCTGTGTGGTATGTTCAGGATATTGTCTATTAAGATCTCTGGCTGCCTGCCTTAAGCCTGGCATACATTGTACGATAATTTCATTTGTTGTTCTCAGATACAGCTCAAACTGTACGACAAAACCGCTGGGTTTAAAAGTCCACTGCTCACGATATACAGGTAAAAGCCAGTAAATTTGAATATTTTGAAAAACTTGATTTATTTCAGTAATTGCATTCAAAAGGTGTAACTTGTACATTATATTTATTCATTGCACACAGACTGATGCATTCAAATGTTTATTTCATTTAATTTTGATGATTTGAAGTGGCAACAAATGAAAATCCAAAATTCCGTGTGTCACAAAATTAGAATATTGTGTAAGGGTTAAATTTTGAAGACACCTGGTGCCACAAACTAATCAGCTGATTAACTCAAAACACCTGCAAAGGGCTTTAAATGGTCTCTCAGTCCAGTTCTGAAGCCTACACAAACATGGGGAAGACTTCAGATTTGACAGCTGTCCAAAAGCTGACCATCGACACATTGCACAAGGAGGGAAAGACACAAAAGGTTATTGCTGAAGAGGCTGGCTGTTCTCAGAGCTCTGTGTCCAAACACATTAATAGAGAGGCAAAGGGAAGGAAAAACTGTGGTCAGAAAAAGTGTAAAATGGTGAGAAAAATAAACGCAAAAACATCGTCATCCCATATGTTGCTGGAGTCTCTGAAAAACTCAAGAGGATTTTCTCCAAACACAAAATCCCAGTACATTTCAAACCAAACAGGACCCTCAGACAGAGGCTGGTGCATCCCAAGGACAAAACCCCCAAACCTAAGATGAGCGGAGAGGTGTATGCGGTTCAGTGCAGTGAGGAATGTTCTGATCTTTATATTGGAGAAACCAAACAACCTCTCCACAGACGCATGGCTCAACACAGGAGAGCTACCTCCTCAGGACAAGACTCTGCTGTCCACTTACACCTTAAGGACAAAGGACACTCTTTTGAGGACCAAAATGTTCACATTTTGGACAAAGAAGACAGATGGTTTGAAAGGGGTGTGAAGGAAGCCATCTACGTTAAGAGAGAAAAACCAACCTTAAACAGAGGAGGAGGCCTTAAAACTTACAATACAGCAATATGATTAATTCCGGCCAATCTTCACCTTAACTCTCACCCTCATTCGGGTGATCAAAACATTGTTCCTTTAAGCCAGGCCAATAACAACCCTAACGACTCCTCGTTACAGAGGAGTGGACCAGTTTCGGTCCAATCTGATGGCTTAATGGCTTTAACGACCGCCCATTACTAAGGGGTGGACCTGTTTCGGTTGAATTTGCATGTTATCTAAGCCATTACAAGGCCTTTGTTTGGCATTGGTATAAAGCTGGTTACTCCACATTACTCCAGACTTTTTGAATTGAGAAAGCTTCCTGGAGAGGAAGCGAAACGTCTTCTACTACGGATAACAAGTCCAGTTGCCTTGTTTTTTACTTTTTTTGGAATCACCATCAGTGATGGTTTGGGGTGCCATGTCATCTGCTGGTGTCGGTCCACTCGGTTTCCTGAGATCCAGGGTCAACGCAGCCGTCTACCAGCAAGTTTTAGAGCACTTCATGCTTCCTGCTGCTGACCTGCTCTATGGAGATGGAGATTTCAGGTTCCAACAGGACTTGGCGCTTGCACACAGCGCAAAATCTACCCGTGCCTGGTTTACGGACCATGGTATTTCTGTTCTAAATTGGCCAGCCAACTCCCCTGACCTTAGCCCCATAGAATATCTGTCGGGTATTGTGAAAAGGAAGATGCAGAATGCCAGACCCAACAACGCAGAAGAGTTGAAGGCCACTATCAGAGCAACCTGGGCTCTCATAACACCTGAGCAGTGCCAGAAACTCATCGACTCCATGCCACGCCACATTAATGCAGTAATTGAGGCAAAAGGAGCTCCAACCAAGTATTGAGTATTGTACATGCTCATATTTTTCATTTTCATACTTTTCAGTTGGCCAACATTTCTAAAAAATCCCTTTTTTGTATTAGCCTTAAGTAATATTCTAATTTTGTGACACACAGAATTTTGGATTTTCATTTGTTGCCACTTCAAATCATCAAAATTAAATGAAATAAACATTTGAATGCATCAGTCTGTGTGCAATGAATAAATATAATGTACAAGTTACACCTTTTGAATGCAATTACTGAAATAAATCAAGTTTTTCAAAATATTCTAATTTACTGGCTTTAACCTGTATGTTCTTACACTGTGCAGCCCGATGCTCTGATGCAATCTGACTGCTCACACTGTACGTCTAAAAACCACACGTCGGACTCAGCCCCGTAGAGAGATGGCGCTACTCGGACTCGTCTATCTAATGTCTTTTTCTTCTTCTAATGTAAACATTAGAAGAAGAAAAAGACAGAAGTGTCAATGCTCACTGGTAAATATGAGGCTCACAAGAACAAAACGTGCTGCCTTGGCAATTCTACGAGTCGCTCCTCCGTAGTTTGACTCCATGTCACAGGTACTGCCACCATGCTTCTCTCCACTCCTATCTTCTCATCTTAGAAGAAGAAGAATTTCCTTGTTTGCATATGCACAGTGCGCGGGATTTGGGAGAAATCGGCTCGTAGACGGTCGTAGCTCTGCTTCAACAGGAGGAGGCGCTCACGATCACCTCAAGAGGGCCGACTGAATTTTAAACACGTTTGATTTTCATCCCACTGTCCGATTCCTGATCGGAAGGTGGTCGTGAGAGGCAAATCGCCCCTAGTTACCTCCTGTATACTACAGGACGCACGATGCGTCCGAAAAAAAATATTTCTCGCATGACTGAAGAATCGGCCCAAAAAGGGCAAAAAATCGTACAGTGTATGCTCGGATTTAGTCATCAAACTTTGTGTGATACTGCATTGCAAAGAAAGTTAATGTATCCAACCAATACATATATATCCAGTATATATGTATTGGTTGGACGAGATTAGTTATAGTTTTTACAGGCCTGCAGGTCCCACAGAGAGATTTTTTTAACCTCCTTTTTGTGAATACATAATGTATTAATTACTTTTAGGATGGAAGGACGATTTTACCCAGTATAACAAAAAGTGTTTCTGAACAGGATTGCCAACTACAGCTTTAAGTATTAGAGGGGGTTAATCAGTGTGAGCATTTTTTTATGTTTATAATGTAATTTACATGTACACTAAAGAGGCAACGATAAGTTTATAATGTAATTTACATGTACACTAAAGAGGCAACAATAAGACACCCAGAAAAAAGGATCTGGAACTGGATCTGCTAATGACAACCATATTTCTTATTTTTCATGCAATCTGGTAGATATTTTCAGATCCTTGCTTTCTTTCTTACGTCTAAGAACATCAAAAGACACAAATATGTTCAGGGTTTGTTACTTTTGTTATGATCTTGATTTGTGAATGTGAGTTGTGTTGATATCTTTCCTGTGCAAAGGAACTCCTCAGGAGAGTGCAACCTCTGACAAGAGATTACACGCCTGCAATTCCCCCATCTGGCTTCTTAGCCTTCTTGGTAGAGTAAAAATTGTACTTCCTTGATAGTTTTGAAAGACAGTGTTTATGATTTACCACTTACCTTCATTTCAATTTATTCCTTGTGTACCAGAGGGCTGTTTCACAAAACCAAGATAGTGGCCTGAGCTGGGATTTTCCGGATATCTTGGCTTAATTTAAGTATTGACTTGGTTTCCCAAAAGCAGTAGCGTATAAATTATCATGGTGATTTATTCTGTGCTGTTAGCCTGCTCCAGCCAGGCTAACAGCCAGGATTAGTTAATCCTGGTGCCTTATCCGATTAGCGGTCATGCCGATCAGTGGTAATTTTTATCAGCCTGCATTAAAATACAGCTGATAAAGCAAAGGTGTCGTCAATCAAGTTACACCATTATCCCCGAACTATCAGATTCTGTGACTCTAGGGGGCGCTATCTTGCTGACTCTTCCAGAGCAAACGCAGTGGCCCTCAAGTGCACTGACTCAATACATAATCTCACAGCCCCAAAAGGAAAAAACTATACAAATCATAAGGCCCAGTGACTTAACAACTGTTAAGGGAAAGAATGTTATTTGATCATGATTAAATAATTTTGTCTTATATCAGATACCCTACATTAACTTCTGTCAATTTATTTTAGTCTATGCTTATTGTTTTTGAACTCAATGTTTAACAAAACAATGTTCATATTAATAATTAATGTCACCAGTAAAATCTTATGAGGTGAACATTGTTTTGCATGGGCTGTCTCCTGAAAAAGTTTCAACCCTCTACCCCTTTACTTTCAGGAGTTATGGAAGGGTCTCATATGATAGGAGCATCTGTTGACCTCAGAGCCACTGTCCTGTCACCTATACACTCAAAAATTGTGTATATTAGGACTTACCCAGGCTCACACTGTCTCCTAAAAAGTCTCATCCCTCTGCAGCTTCTCTATCAAGAGTTATGGAGGAGTAAGCAAAACAGCACCCACTAGATTCATAGAATCTGACAGCCGGTGTAATACCTGTCTGCCATATTAAGTAGCTCCAAACACATGTCTTCCTTTACAAAGGCTTGCCAATTTTTGATTGGTATTGTAGATGAGGAAGCACTTGAGAAGAGTTTATAGACGGGAAAGAGTGTTTTGGGACAGGTCTGAGCCGTTGGCTTTTCCCGACAATTACCTGCATAAGCGTTACTGCTTTTCTGGGGATAGCATCCACAACCTGTGCAGACAGCTGGGTCCCAAAATTCAGCACCGCTCCAATTGGAGTAATACCTTGACCATTACATAGATTATCTGTGTTAAGATCAAATTTTTTGCTAGTGCTATGCTCCTATATGCAGTAGGAGATGCTGAAAATCTTAGCAAAGCCTCTATTTTCCACACCATCAGTTGTATGTGCTTTGCATTAAAAGGTCATACGCACATTTTCCTAACCTTCCCCAGCCACGGAAAAATGAACTACATCAAGGAGGGATTCTACAGCATTGCAGGTAACATATATATAATAACATGATCAATTCATGTTTGTTCTTGATGAGATGTGTAACATCATATTATGAAAAATGAATCAGCTGTCAGATTTACATGTTACTATATTGATTTCCACTGTTAATTTTGAATTTTTCAAATGAACAACTTTAAACAAATTTTTAGTTCAAAGTTGTTCATTTGAAAAAATGACAAGTAACTCTGAAGAGTATGACATAATTAGTTAAGTGTAGTGGTTGGGAAATGTATATTTTACACATTTAGTTGATGTCGCTTCTTTATACTAGCGGCAGTGTTTCCTTTTTTGATTATAATGTGCTTCAATTCCTTATAAGTCTCCATCAAAAGATGTTGTTCTTTTGGTGTGAAGTGTGGCACACGCAGCTTATCCATTGTAGCATCAGTGAATCTGTGATCTACCTCATGGACTCTTGAAGAAAGCGGTGGATGTGCATTTACTTGAATTAATTACATCTGGCTTGACATAGTTGCACCTTTGTAAGTTTGGTTTTCAAATCCTCCTCATTCCAACTCTGTCTTGATCTTAAACCACCATTGGCTCTGCACATTGGAATCCTTCCTGGAACTCAGACTCATGTAGAGAAGTCCTCACCCTCAGGTTACAACTAGGATCTTGGTTTTCCCCACCCGTGTCTTCCAATGATGTCAGTGCAGTAAGCCCTTCATTTCAGTCATTCAGTTCAAAGATCCTTTCTCTTTCTACCTCCCACTCCATCCAGATAAGTTACAGAAGCCTCCATTATTGTGGTGTTTATCATGTCTTTCTTTGTAATTTAATTATTTAACTTAACAAATTCAGAGTCCTGGGTTTGATTCTGCAGGTGGGTCAGGAAACTTCAGAAACATGATAACTTCAGCGTTAAATGATTTAAAATGTAGGACAGCTCAAACGAAGATGAACCAACTAAAGTACTGATTATCTCGAGATGCATTACTTGATATAATCAATGTGCTTTTAAAGCTGCAGTAGAGAGTTTTGAGCAAACTGAAAACCTGAAAATTTGAAAAAGCACACCTTCCAGGTCCCTCCCCCTTGCTCACTGCTGCTTTTGCACTCACTTTACATCTCCTCACCCACAGAAGCGCCTGCCGCTGCTCCAATCTTTACCTGTCTTTGTTCTCTGAGCAGGTGCCATTCCAGAAACAGTACATTTTCCTGTAAAGTAGGTTGTTTCTCCCCCACTTTTTCCACACAGCTGCAGCCCACTGGTAATTTTGAGCTTGAATGACGGTACAGAGGGGGGCAGCAGAGTGGGTCATTCGTCAGACCTCATGTACCAGACGATCACAGCCCATCAAAGTGCTAGAGGTCGTGTACATTGTACGGAAGAGGATAGGGTCAGAGGATGTGTTTGTGCTCAGAGAGCACATCGGAGAAACACAGTATGGCAAAGACAGCCACCACCATACGCTGTTAACGTTGGCTGTGTCCTTATTTTTTAAGTTAAGGCTGCACCAAATTGCCAAAATAACTAACCTTAGCTTACAGAGCAAAAACATGCAACAGAAGCTCAATAAAACCGTCCTTTTCAAAGGGCATTAGCCAAGCTATGTTTTTTGGGTCATTTTTTAAATCTCTGTCTTCCATGTGTATACCATCACAGTAGTGTAGATGGGGATTTCAACATGCTACATCTATATATACTTGTGAAGGGGACTATTGTATCAATTTTAATAGCAAATAAATGTCACTTTTATAATGGATTAAAAATAGGAGCTTTTGTGTAATTACTCCTGATATATAATCCGAATAGTCTACATGAAACTTCAAAGTGTTACCTTTAATTTGAAACCTGGATTATGCTTCTACACCAAGAGGTTGCCACACAATAAGCCTTTTTTGTCAGTATTTCATATTTTATTATAACAGTAATATTCATATTATAAAAGGATGTATGTAAATATAAATAAATTAGGACTGTGAAATAATTAATCACACCCAAATAAAAGTGTTTATATATATATATATATATATATATATATATATATATATATATATATATATATATATATACATCATGTTGCCATTCTGTACACTGAGTTTTAATAGCATATTGATTTAACATAAATACCTTGTGCATGTGTATATTTATTGCACCTGTATGTTCTATTCAATGTTCTTTTCATATGAAATTCCATGGTTATTATTCATAAGTGTGCAGTGTCATAACTACATGTCTGACTTTTGTTTAACAAACCAAACAGTTTGAGAATCGTTAGACAATTGAGGAAGTTATGGTTATTTAAGTACATGCGCCATTGAAACACAATGTTACGAATGAGCGAGCTGCCTGTGGCAAGATGGCCGCCACGTGCGGACGTCGACCCCCATTGGCCAGCAGCGCGGACGAGACATCTAGCCTTTATTATGGATATCTATGTGTGAGCAGCCCACACAAGAGTGATTGACATTGATAACAACCAGTCAGAACCAGACATTCCTCCTGGCTCTGATTGGTTGTTTCTTTTGGGGAGCCGTGTATTTCTGCAAATGCCAATAGAGCCACTAGGGAGGGCCAGAGGAGCTTTATTTTTTCACATAATTTGTCTCATATTTTGCTGTCAGAACGTAAAGACAGTTTTAACAAATATGTAAAAAGATATTTATATAAAAGTTACCTACAGCAGCTTTAAGGACAGTTTTATGGTGTGGCATATCATTTAGCACAGTAAGACTTGTAGTCATTCTTTTAAATTTGTATTATATTGACAACTAGACTCTATTTCTGATGATAATTTAGGGCTCTGAGTTTTGTTTAGTGGTGTGAAAATAACATCAGTAAACGTTGTCTGAATACATATGCATACACTTATGTGTTATTATTCAGTTAGTCTATGAAATAAATGAACCTCCCCCAAATGTACATGAAAGTTTGTGGTTGTAATATGTTAACATATGAAAAAGTCCAAGCAGTGTGATTACTTTTGTAAGGTTGATGAGCCACCAATAAACAAATTGAAACATGATTTTTAGCTTATGTTCTAAATATTTACTAAAAGCAAAAAGAGTTTGTGGATGATTTTTTATTTGTCTGAGAAATCTTGTCACACAAGGGATAGGGGATAACTGCTGTTTTTCATGTAATACGGCACATTTGTTGCAAACATATATGCAATGCATTTTAAAGTTGATGTGACTATCACTTTACTGAAATATTTATTGGGAAAATATTATTGCAAAGAAGTAAGGATATTTATTTCAAACATCCGAGATCAAATGAGACATCCAAGACGATTTCATCGGGCTAATCATGATCCGGCTAATTGGGTTCTTCGAACACACCTGTTGTTTATGATTAGTATCGCTGGATTGAGTTATCTGAGATAACTGCGCGTTCATGCGTCGCTCTGAAAGGGGAAATGTATCGATAGTAGAAACAATGATCAGCAACGCTGCTATTGGCTGTTCAGCATGGCCAAAGAACGCACACAGTTTTTCTCCCTAGCAGAACACGAGCTTTTAATGGAAGGTTATGCCGAATTTTAGTCATTAATTAAACCGACAGGGGATTTACACAGTAGTCGCAAAAAAGTTACTGGAATATTACAAGCAATAGTGAATTAAAGAGTTTTAAACAACTTCAAGATAATTATAACCTGGACAAATGTGATTTCTTTAGATACTGTACCTTCAGCTAAGATACCATTACAATAAAAATATAACATTTTGGAGGAGGATGAGACAGGTATACTTAAAATCTTATTAGATTCCAGCAACAGAAGACCTCCCAAAAAAAAAAACAATATCCAAACTATACTCATGTCTACAAACAGAGAGAAAATGTAATACAACATATATTAAGGTTAAATGGGAAAAAAGAAGCTAAAATAACAATAACTGGTGATGTTTGGTTAAATATTTGTAATTCTGTGATCCACACGTCACGTTCTGACCTATGGAGGGAATTTTCCTGGACATGCATGGTGCGTTTTTTTGTTACACCTAACATTAAAAGTAAACATTGTAATGACACTGAGAAGGCAAAATGTTGGAGGAACTGTGGGAATGTGTCTGCAGGACATTTTCATGTCTTCTGGGAATGTACTAAGATCGCATCCTACTGGTCAGGAGTGATAAAAGAAATCAATACTAAAATGGACTTAAATTTACGCTGTGATTTTACTACGGTTTTCCTGGGTAGTTTACCCCAAGAGCTGAGGAAGTCGAATAGATATCTCCTACTTGTCATGGTTTAAGTTTTGTCTAGCTTCTTTGTTATTTTGTAGTTCACTTAGCTCTCCCTCGCTCAGCTTTAGTCACACCTCTGGACACTAATTAGTTTTCATTCCCGTCACCTGTCAGGCTGCAATTACCCCTGATCTGTTGCCACCTGTGTTCACCTCTTTATAAGACTCACCTCATTATGTTCTCGTCGCCGGTCCATAGCGTTCACTCCCGTTCCGTCTCTGCCAGAATCCTTATCAGCTCAGTTTTTGTTCCAGTCAGCCATTAGAGTTTCCGTCACCTTTGTTTTTGTTCCAGTCTTAGCCTAGATCCAGCTCAGCTCTGTTCCACTCCAGTTCTCAACTCCTGGTGAGCTGTTCCGGTCTCAAGTCCACGGCGCCGACGTTCTGGTCTCAAGTCCGCGGCGCCGACGTTCTGGTCTCAAGTCCGCGGCGCCGAAGTTCTGGTCTCAGGTCCGCGGCGCCGAAGTTCTGGTCTCAGGTCCGCGGCGCCGACGTTCTGGTCTCAAGTCCACGGCTCAGATGTTCTGGTCTCAAGTCCTCGGCTCTGTTGTTCTGGTCTCAAGTCCACGGCTCTGATGTTCTGGTCTCAAGTCCACGGCTCAGACGTTCTGGTCTCAAGTCCACGGCTCAGACGTTCTGGTCTCAAGTCCACGGCTCCGACGTTCTGGTCTCAAGTCCACGGCTCCGACGTTCTGGTCTCAAGTCCACGGCTCCGACGTTCTGGTCTAAAGTCCACGGCTCCGACGTTCTGGTCTAAAGTCCACGGCTCCGACGTTCTGGTCTAAAGTCCACGGCTCCGACGTTCTGGTCTCAAGTCCACGGCTCCGACATTCTGGTCTCAAGTCCTCGGCTCTGATGTTCTGGTCTCAAGTCCTCGGCTCTGATGTTCTGGTCTCAAGTCCTCGGCTCAGATGCTCCGTCCTGGTCTCAAGTCTTCGGCTCCAGAGTTTCTCCCGGTCAGTCTCTCTGCACTCCTCCTGCCGGCCAGCTTCTGCACCCTACACCTCCGTCTGTTGAAAGACTCTGGGTTCATCATCATCCATCTTCCACACCATTCAATAAAACTCACTCCTAAAAACTAGCTCTGTGTGTGCGTGCTGTGTCCGGGTTCATCCTAGAAAAATATCATAACACTACTAATATTAATAGCAGGTGCAAAGAAAGCTATAACTCACAGGTGGCTTGATGCGGAACCACCATCATGTTCGGACTGGAACATAATTGAGGAAATTCACACAATGCAAGACTTTTTCATTAAGACTTGCCACTTATAAATACAATAAATACTGGAAAAAATGGAACATTCATCAGAACTTGACACCAACTGTATAAGTAATGTAATTACTTTTTTCCTTTTTTTTAGATTATTATTCAACTGCTCCTGTCAAACTAGTTGCTCTGTAATTTTTGTTGGAGGGGGGTCCAATTGTTCAATGTATGTGTATTTCTAAAACTACTAAAATGACAAAAAGAAAAGTATTAAAAAAACGACAGGGAACACCTCAAAGTCTGCTAAAGCCAGGAGAGAGGGCTGGCAAAAAGTAGCAGACAAATTAAATGCGTAAGTACTATCCATGGTAGACGTCACTTTCTACAGTATGTATTTTTGCATTTTAATAATTTCATATTTACTTTGTTCTTTTATGTCAGAGCCTCCACCGGACCCACTAGAACATGGGGACAAGTAAAAGTGAAGTACAAGAATATTCTACAAAATGGTAGCCTTTAATGATTATACTGTATTTTAAAAAGCCACTTTTTCCTCTTTTTAAAAGCCACTTTTATATGCACTCAAAAAAAATCTCTTTGGATGAACATAAAAAAGTCACTCCTCCATGTTGAACACTTAATGTGTGGTTCCAACAACTTAATTATGTAAATAACAGCCTCACGAGAAAAAACATATCTCTCTAAAATTACACTGTCGCGCTGCGCTAAAGGATCCTGTCTGTCTCGCAATGCGCGATTAATTCGAAAAGCTCTGCGAATTATTCTTGCACCTTCCGTGGCAGGTTGCTTTCGTAAAAATGGACAAGACATGGTTATGACAGACTTCCCTATCTCCTCCGCTTATAAAGCTGCGATCTAATCCTGTTTACATGAAATAAACCTGCTCGCGAGCAAGCTTAAGCTTGCGCACCTGTTGCTATGACAGCAAGTCCAGGATGAGTTTCGAAGAACCAAACAATCCAAGATCATACCAAATCGTCAACAATCAAATCCAGCTAACTGAGTTAGCGACATACGAAGAACGGACACCTGGAAAGAAAAGAAAAGTCACGAGCGCACAGACAGAATCGAGCGAGCGGAGAAACAGCCGAGCGAGTGCACAGCTGGTGTTGAGCGTGGAAGGAGCAGGTCGCGAGCAGACACGGAACTGAGAGCAAGGATACTGGATTGAGAAGAGTTTATCAGATTTGAGCGTGCCAAACAGGTTTTGAGAGCGCGCGTGTGATGTTTAAATGCTGAATACCATTCTCACTGCGCGCTCAAACAAAAGGCACAAATATCGCTCCAGAAGTGGGCATACGGCGTATACCCGTGTATACCCTGGACTACACCACTGATTATAACTAGCAATTAGGTTTATTACTTAACAATTATTAAACTTATTTACCATGAAACAAGGATGTGTGGTAGTCAGTTGTAAGACTGAAGTGGAGTTGCCACCAGTAAGTAATAATAATCTTTAAGTTGGAATCATTAATCATTAACAACAAGCAAAGAAAAATAATGTCTCTTATGTATTCGTATTGTTAACTGAAGAGAATGATTCGTACTCTTAGAGACAATTCGATCACTGATATAACGATGACTGACAACCGCAGTAAAACTATTTAACATTTATCAAACCAATAATTCCCTGTAACAGTAATTATTATGTTACTAATACTACTTGAACACCCTAATACTACTGAATTCATACACCTAACATAAGGATGACCATAAAAGCAATAACATAAAAGAGAAAAATAATCAAAGTAAAACAACAAAATTATGAAATTAATATGTAGAAACCTTTAAGTAATTTTCTAACCTAAATTAAGCCTTGTTGAGTTAAGCGTTGAACAATTACCTTTAAAACAGTTGCAAAAGATGTAAACATTGAAAAGGATCTGGAGTGATGTGATGGTGCTTTAAAGCAAGGCCTGCTACTGGCCAAGTGGCTACAATGAGCTTTAGCTGCAAAGCTACTAGCTCCAAATCGCTACGGCTCATGCCTGAGCTAACCCCATACTGCTAGACATTAGTGTTGCAGGTCTTACACCAAGTGAAAGAAGGACAAACTGGAAGCTTCTTTCTAAATCCTTAGGGAGGGCTCTCAAAAAACGGTCAAAATACAGCTTTTCAGATATTATTGTATTCAATTGTCACAAACCATTGATTCAGCGTTAAATGTGGTAATGTGGTCTTGTTTTTTTCTGTAAGTTAATTGCATGTCTCTTACTTTGTTGATTTGGATTTGCTTGTTATAAGTTGAAATTATTTTCTTTTTGTGTTGCATGTTTTTCTGATTTTGTTTTGATTTTGAAGTGACGTTACCACCCATACCTGGCGACGCCCACCGCGGATCACAGGTGTTCTCTATTAGCAAAGCTGCATGCAGACTGGGAGGCCGGTAATAAAGAGAGCTGTGCAGTTGAAGCGAGACACGGAACCGGACAGATCGCAGATGTAAGAGCGGCAGGGCGGCAGGACTTGGTGGACTGGTCGCCGCGGAGATGCATCCACCTGGTTGCCATCGAGGAACGGACGACCGGATGCTGGAATATGAGTGGCAGGATCGCCGCCGAAATTCGCCCGTGGCCGTGGAGGATCGATCAGCTGGCGACGGGAAGGACTGAGCGGAGGAGAGGACCACGCCCCCCTTGGGCTAGTTAAGAGACTATTCGTCCTTTAACAGACTTTTGTATTGACTCTGCCGCTCCTCACCGCCTTACATGTTTTTATTGATTCATTCTTTTTTTTTTTAAATAAATTGCTAACTCTTATCGGCTCGTTTCGTTAAAGCCCTGCCCACACTCACTGCAGTTTCTATTTATTAAATTCACCACTCGGGTGCCACAGATTCTGGCGTTGTTGACAGGATGCAGCAGGATTGTGAGCAGCGTTTTAATAGATTTATATTAAAAGAAAAATGGAAATTTTTATTCTTTTTATTTAAAAAAAATGATGTCCATTTATCCCGGTGCCCCATGGATCCCTAAATTTGAAGGGCAAAGTGATATCAAATATGAGTGGAAGGAGCAAATATGAGGTCTTTTAGAGGCAAATGACTTATCTGAACCACATGAAGTAAAAGATTTTGATGGTGCTATACTTCAGATGTTAAAGCAGGTTGTGCTTCTGGACCCCGATGCAACCTTCAGTGCTGTTCAACAGGAGGCCCTTCTATTGGAAGAAGAACAAAGTCCAAGATAGCCTGAAGTGACATGTGCTGCGGTAAGGGACCCTAATGCTGTTCGATCTCACCAAGAGAGCGACATGTGGAAACAGGAGCTGAAGAAGGAACTCCTGGAGGAGGTGAAGGCCCAGATGAAGGACCTTGCCTAGCGAGCATGGCGGGAGGGTTTTTCCCTTTTGCCTGAGGACCCCTGTTGCCACAGAGGATGAGTTCATGGGATGCGTTTGGCCAGCCCAGCGACGAGGGGTAAAAATTCAAGCAAAAAGCGAGGGTGATCGAGGGTCGAGCTCGAGTAGGACCAGCATGGAGGGACTACTGTGGCCTGGAGCTCAACACTGTCTCAGTGGACCGCACCCTGGCTGTTGTCAGAAATGGTAAGCTCCCTGTCCATCTGAAGAATTTGAATAATTTTCCAGATACCCTAGGGCCATACCAAGATATTGGCCCCCTCTACCAAGTCGACGACGTGGATGTCCACGGGGGTCGAGATGTCAACCTAGCTGTTGATGACAGTGGTGTGGTACAAGTCGGGCTTGTGGGATGTAGATTCCCCAGGGGGGAGCCAAGGGTTCAGCCAACAGAGGCTAGTGGAACAACCAGGTTTAACACCTGGAAGTCGGTAAGCTGGCCACCCTACTGCAAAAATGCAGACATGTTGGGGACACAGGTCTGGTTTATCGTGTTAGGCCAGAGAAGGGTGGGAAGGAACGAACCCTGAATAGAAATGCTTTGAAGACTTGTATTGCTCCTTCCACCGATACGTTGAGAGAACAACCTCCCATTGAAACGCATGAACTGCCTTTAATGCTCTATTACCCTGTAATTAATGAAGAACCAGAACAATTACTGCACCGTGCTACGAGAGGTCAATGCCCTTCTAACTATAGAGACTAAATGTCGGCCGGGACTGGCCTTGTTAAAGTGTGGGGGGGGGGGTGGTAATGTGGTCTTGTTTTTTTCTGTAAGTTAATTGCATGTCTCTTTCTTTGTTGATTTGGATTTGCTTGTTATAAGTTGAAGTTATTTTCTTTTTGTGTTGCATGTTTTTCTGATTTTGTTTTGATTTTGAAGTGACGTTACCACCCATACCTGGCGACGCCCACCGCGGATCACAGGTGTTCTCTATTAACAAAGCTGCATGCAGACTGGGAGGCCGGTAATAAAGAGAGCTGTGCAGTTGAAGCGAGACACGGAACCCGACAGATCGCAGGTGTAAGAGCGGCAGGGCGGCGGGACTTGGAGGACTGGTCGCCGCGGAGATGCATCCACCTGGTTGCCATCGAGGAACGGACGACCGGATGCTGGAATATGAGTGGCAGGATCGCCGCGGAAATTCGCCCGTGGCCGTGGAGGATCGATCAGCTGGCGACGGGAAGGACTGAGCGGAGGAGAGGACCACGCCCCCCTTGGGCTAGTTAAGAGACTATTCGTCCTTTAACAGACTTTTGTATGGACTCTGCCGCTCCTCACCGCCTTACATGTTTTTATTGATTCTTTTTTTTTTTTAAATAAATTGCTAACTCTTATCGGCTCGTTTCGTTAAAGCCCTGCCCACACTCACTGCAGTTTCTATTTATTAAATTCACCACTCGGGTGCCACATAAACACATAGGAAAGCTTGGGTTGAAACCTCAACCAGCTGTTTGTGAAAGGGTTTGCATATCTTTATAACAGAATACTATTAGAACCTCTATCTTGGAGTGATCATATTTTAATTTGTAAAAGAGAGGACTCTTAAACCAGTTATGAAACATTTTAGTGATACTCTTCACTTAAAGAAGGCTTATAGGTTTAAAGATAATTAAAGTGTGCCTTCTCTGTGCGGTTAGAAAGACTGGTTAAAAGTACAAAGTTCAGATAATAAATCAACAAGTACAAATATGATTTCAACATCTCTGAAATGTATTAATGTTAGAAATTCTCTTCTGTATTAATCTGTAACAATAACATCTCACTTTTAAAGTCATACTGGACAAATAAACAAAAATCTCAAATGATATTCTGAGGAAAACAAATCATACAATTTTCTGTTTTGGTGTAATAGAAATCAAAAGTAGCTGTCCCAAAGTCTATTATTTAACAAAAATGTGCATACCCCAGGCTTTAGTTTTCTTTATCCTACTTTTTGTTCATCCCCTTTTGTCTCTCCATCCATGTATTCGATTAGACACACTTTATTAGTCCCACATAGAAGAAATTCAAATGTGTCAGTAGCAAAGCAATTGGCATAAAGGCAATAAACAGTGTCAAAAATTTTATGTTGAGCTGATCTTGCTTTTTTCCTTTCACTATTTTAAATAGTCTTGGATTTTTATGCATAACTTACATGTACATACAAGTTGTGCACATTTCTTGATGTCACCCCGCTTAGTGTCACAGTTCTTTGGTCATTAGATTATGCTTTTAACCAATTAATCACTACACTGTTACGGCCCAGCTTAGCCAGAGAAAAGGGGAAGATAACATTTAATCAGATGTAAATGGTTTTATGAATGAAAAACAATGTTTTGTATTCCAGGCTTTGTCAAAAAGAACAAAAGGAGGGTACCACAACGAGTACGAACCACCAGAAGTTTACAAAAATAAATAGTGATGGGTCCGGCAACACCGATGCGTCGGCGCATGTGTCGAGCTCATAAAGCAAAACCCGTATCGATGCGCGTATCGACACGGGAAAGTCACGTGACCGATACAGGAACTGTTTCGAACTGACGTGCCAAACTGTTTCTTTTCCCTATAAGCTGCACGTGTGCATTCGCGCACAGCAGCGCGCACAACAAAGCTATGCTGCGCAGTAAATAAAATCCAAGCTGAACTGTAAACAAAATAACGGTTAATAATGGTTAATTTTTAACCATTTTGCAACTCTGGTGTGATGGTGTACCACAGTCTCGCTCTGTGAGCGCCAGGTGCTGATCGGAGCGCACCACTGATGGATGGGTTGGGCAGACGCCTTTATGGTTGGGCGGGTTGCCCTGTGCGTCTTTGTTCTGAGCGTCGTTTGAAAGGACATGGCAGCAAAACATTTTTAAAAAATAAAAAAAGCCAGTCCACAAGCATCCTCGTTCACATTATTTATTGACTGCATCTGAAAAAATATATGTTTAATTCAAATGAAAATATAAAATAATACAATGCAACATACAATGATTTAAATTGTATTGTGTATACTTGGTCATCAAATCAGTGTCAGTTAACTCTGTCAACCAGGTTGCCTGTAGGGATTTTTAAGGTCCAGCAAGTGTCAGTATTCAGTGACACAGTATCGGCACAGTATCAATACAGTTTGGCAATGTGTCGAAATGCTTCATGACGCCTCATCGACCCATCACTAAAAATAAACCTTTAATACATAAAACACATGGGAAACAAATCTGAACTCCAGCCAGGAAAGCTTTAAAACAGAGCTTTACCAAAACTAAACTTTAACAGTTGGGCAACTCAAAGGCTGGAATGCAACTAAGTCATTGGCCACACTGAAGCACCAGGTTTTCCAGCAAGGACTGGCAATATCCCCAAGAAAGAAATAATAAACAGCAACATGTCTAGAGGAATGCATTTTTCAAACCACCCAAGCAACAAGGCAAGCTGTTAAAATCAAATCACAGCTGCTCTGATTGCCAGGTGAGTGGAGTTTAAATAGCTGGAGCTCTATGATTGGAGGTACCAGAGATGAACAGTCCAATCAGACTTCAGTGAGATGTCCAATGGGAGCAGACAGGAGAGGAAAGACCAACCAATCCAAGATGGATGATGGCACAGCTGAACCAGTATATCATGAAGTTCTAACTGCACAGATTTATGGGAATCAAACATACAATATACAAAGTTTATTTCTCTTATATTATCATTTTGCCCTTACTGCACAATCTCATATTCTTACTTTTTGTTTTTATATTTCGTACCCTTATGTGCTCCTGCATGGTTCCATTTGCTGTTTCTGGTATTCCTGAATTTTCCCACTGTAAGATAACAATGGATATTTCTGTCCTATATTTTTTTTATTAAGCATGACAGTATTTCCAAGAGATGTTTTTTTAAATTATATTGCAATGTTCTGCATTTTGGTCCTCCTTAAACTGCTCCTGATACTAATCTTGGGCTTAAAACTGATAACTTTAGTTTTGATGGCCAAATTAGAGGCAGTTGTCAAATCCATGTTTTTTTTTAACCCTCAACCGCTGGCCAAAATAAAGCTGATGCTTACTGCAAAGCACCTTGAAACGGTAATCCATGCCTTTCTCTCTACATGGCTTATTTACTCTTTAAAATCAGGCTGGTCTGCTGTTGACTTGCTGCTGCGTGCAACTGTGCAGGTATCAGAGGTTAGGCCTTATTTAACAAGACACAGAAACAGTTTAAATAATTTCAAAATAATACAAGAAATACAAAGTGATAAAACACTGAAATATTTTTATATGTAAGATATTAAAATTTGAATTTGATTTACCCATACAATAACTTAATTGAGTAATAAATTGAGGCCTTACAATACACGGATGGTCCATTTGAAATATCAAATTCCAATTTTGGACTTATCTTTTTAAAGGAGTCTATCTATCTATCTATCTATCTATCTATCTATCTATCTATCTATCTATCTATCTATCTATCTATCTATCTATCTATCTATCTATCTATCTATCATGGAATAGATCTCCACACTACATCAAATTGTAGTCTTTGCTATATCAGAGTGAACAACATCTCAATCACAAACAACTATTTGGATGCAATATTTGGTTCAAAACAGAGAAACCTATGTTAGGACCAGTTTAGAATGAGATGAGTGTATAGATGTTAATATAGCAAATAGACAAATCTGGAATGCAATACATCATTCCATTCCAAACTATTGATTTATGAATCCTTGTAAAAACAAACAAAAGCGTACATTCTCACTTGTACCAAAGATTTTGCCAAAGTTTTCTTTTTTGAACCCTTTATTATAAATGTTTTTATGTCATGAGCTGTATCTATTTTTGCAGTGACTATATGGCTTGTAAGACCAATTATATACTGTTTAAGGTTAAATTCCCCATTCCTTCTTTTGTACTTTTTCAGAATAAACAATAAGCTAAGTAGGTGCGCTTCACCCTGAGACTTAGGTCCATTGTGCCTGTCTGTGATTGTGTTGTACTGAGGATATATTTGAATATTGATGTATGAACAGTGTTACCCGTTAATTTTTATCTGTATTACAGTAGTCTTACACTTTCAAGGATCATAGCACTACAAATGAACAGTATTACCACAGTCACATTCACCATCCAGGGGAATATTTGTGGAGCTATAAACCAGTCATTCGCACACACATCAGCCCATTCTCAAAGTCAGGCTCAAGTAGACATTAAATCCATCCAAGGGTATTGCTCTGTGTATCCGTTTCCTTCTTCAACACACTGGAGACATATGTTCTCTGTGATACTACATCTGTCTCTTCAACAGACACAGATCTTAAAGACGCATGATAAAAAGAAATCCTGTTGAGACGGACAGTAACACATTTTTCCATTGGAACAAGGGGTAATGTTTCAGTCCAAGACTGTACAACAGATCCTGACTGCTGGCTCTACCAGAGTGACTAAGAGACAAATGCAAAGGGATGATAAAAGAAAAAGAGACAAAGATGAAGAGCAAACCACAGAGGGATTGACTGTGTTTGTGTGTTTCTGTGATCAGGACACTTACATGGGCTGTCCAATTACTTTTTGGAGCTTCAGTCAAAATGGATGGGGGGATGATGAGCAGCGAGCTGCTTCAAGGATTCTTTTGGCCGCCATGCTGCATGGAAGGATGGATTGCTGGTTGGATGGTTGAGTGCCCTTTTCAAGGTGTTTTATAAATCCCCATCAGCACTGTTCCTTCCCACTTTGTGACTCGAGCTACAGCACAACATAAATCACTTTGCATTAAAACCCCTGCTGTCTGCTTTTACATGTTACATGAGAAATAAGTACTAATAATGATCAGATGTTAATCCTGTTTATCACCCCTATTTTCAATGGTTCCTTTCCGTTGTTGTATGAACACTGATGCTACCTGAGATTGCACAAGTAATTTTAGAGAAAAAAAGGAAACAACCATTTTTTCTGGCATATTGAGGCTTCTGCTATATTTCCAAATCATTTGCAACCTTGCTGATCTTGACATACAGTCAAGTAAATACAAAAAAAGCAAAAAACAAAGTCCACTCATTTTATTTCCATTGTGTTAAAGTGTAATTCACCCCGATGTAAAGGCATAATCCCACCTCCAGACAAAAATGCCACCAAAGTGGGCAGTTCCAAGAGACACAGCATAGTGTGTGGATGAGTGGTGGGGCTCAGGGCTGCAGTCAGGATAAAAGAAACTGACACGTTGAAACATGGAGTGATCAGGTCAACATCTGGTGGTTTTGCCACATATCAGTCTTTTGAGGTGGAGGATTTTTTTTACCCTCCTCGTCAGTGGAGGTTGAGGAAGGCTTTGTGGAGCCCATTGGGCCATAGCCTTATCAGTTCAAGCTGCTGGCTCAAGGCGCTGACTCAGTGATGCCCGAAGCCGGGGCTGCCGGGGCAGTGGTGGATATTATGGGTGAAGTATCTCAGTGGTAAAGTGATGTTAGCAGCATCATTGCAGCATCATTGCTGACAACATTCAAAGCAGTAGCAAATGCTAAACACTCTCGATCAATGCTTTCAATTCCAATTCCTGAGTCTGACTCGTTACAGGAGCGTGTCTGACTGAAATGCTTTTCTACCTCAATGTGGGGCTATGATGACCAAAGCATGTACCAGTGATGAAAGCATGTACCTTTTTAAACCAATAGGATGAAGACCCAACCTAACAATAGGCTCCTACTGGGCATAGCAGACACCTTCAACATCAGTGCTTGGTTTCTTCTGCACCACAGACTTTTTCAGAGAATGATGTCCCATATTCTCCCTCAGAGATATGTGCTCCAGGAATCCACATTGTGCAGCCTTCATCATCAGTGTTACCATCTGCACCTCCTGTTCAGTCAATTTAATCATCTTCCCCAGTTCTGCTGACTGCTTCTTCAATTTTCCCTGCACCACCTCCAGGAACTGCAGCCTTCCAAGGCTCTACTTCAGCTTCATGTTCCTTATCCTGAATTCTCAAAGGAGGCCGAGTACGACCTGCTTCACATTTCTGATCCTGAGTTCTCCAAACGAGTCACGGACGATGTGCCTCATGCTCCCAATCCTCCCCTCGATATGGTGCTCTATGTTCTCTGACCAGGGTGTCCTAGGAAAATGTGCTAAGAGATTTGTTGTTGGTTTTTTTGTACAAAAGATAAATTATATTGTTAGATACAGTTTTTAAATGAAGTATTGTTATCAATAGTACAAATAAAATGTGAAATTTTTGAGAAGTAAATCTCATTTACAAATTTGAGTATTTTTTATTCATTCATTTATTCAACCTTTAATTAACGAGGAAAAAGTCTCATTGAGATAAAAAAAATACTTTACAAGAGTGTCCCGGCCAAGATAGGCAGCAGGGTTACATGTCACTTACAGCATTCATCCACACATTAAACAATTATAAACCAGTGAAAGTATCAAATGTCAGAAGCAACAGATTTTACAATATCATTAAAAATAATCATTTAAAGCAACTACATGTTAATTTGACAGCATCTCTGTCATTAAACGTATTTTAAAAGATTCCAAAGAGACCAGCTCCCTCAGTTTTAAGTCATTTTGTAGAAGGTTCCGTTCAGAAGGAGCAGCAAACCAGCTCAGATCGGACCTTTGGAACTGACAATAAAAATAGGTTGGCGGAACGAAGATGATAGGAACCAGTACATTTCTGGGAAATATATATTTGTAAGTAACAAGGAAGCTGACCAAGTAAACATTTATAAATGAGTAAGCTCAGATGCCGAAGCCTCCGAGATGCCAAGGAGGGCCAGCCAACACAAACTTAAAGTGCACAGCGGTGTGTAAGAGATTTGAGGCCAGTGATGAACGTCAGAGCTCCATGATAGACAGTACCGAGAGCTCTCAGACTCTGAGCTGATGAGTGCAAGTACAATACATCGCCATAGTCCAACGATGAATGTGGCTGCAGTAAGCCTCCTCCGGGCCTCAAAGGACAGACAAGCCCAAATTCGAAAAAAGAAACCCAGCCTGATTCTAAATCGATTTACATGCAGTTTAACATGGTGTGCAAATGAAAGTGTACTATCAATCCAGATTCCGAGATATTTGTATTGGTTAACAGTTTATATTTGAATTCCCTGAAAGGTGGTGATGAGATTTCAGAGTTGGATTTGGGTTTGGTGTTTGAGAACAGCATGTATTTTGTTTTGTCTGAGTTTAGGATGAGTTTTTGGTTAAAGAGATTATTTTGAATGGTGTCAAAAGCTAACTGAGTGATGGGTGCTGAGCTGTAGATAATTGTGTGATCAGCATAGAAAAGTGAATATGCATTTATGATATTCTGATTTATGTTATTGATGTAAAGCATGAATTGTAGAGGTCCTAGTACTGACCCTTGTGGTGTGAAGATGGTCCATAAGATGTGGGCATTATTCTGGAGGGGGTAGATGTCCTCAATGAGCTGGGTAATGTACCAGTAGCAGTTGCAATGCTGTTTGCTTTAGTTTATGCACTCAATTTCAGCTACCCCCCCCCCCCCCCCCCCCAGTGGCAATACACTTTTGAAGCTCTGGAGCAACTTATCATAGTTGTCTAAGAAAGTCCAGGTCCTGAAAACCCTACTTGCGTGTTAATATTTTGTTGGGTGGCAGTTAGGGGTCTTCAACTGTGAAAGTATCCCAGAGTCATGTCGGGGAGGCAGGTGGGGAGCCGTTCAGTCAATAATGGTGTTTTAAAATTTTTCAGTGTTTTATGTTTGAATGCTCCCAATTGTTGCAAAAATGTAAAGAATTCTGTTCCTTTTTAATCTATTTCTGTGCTAACAGTGCTTCAAATTGTTGCTTTATTTGAATTTCAAGGACATGTATGAGTATTTTAGAGTATAGGTCAATCTGTTTGATCTGATTTTGAATTTAAAATTAGACTGAATTTTTAGCATTGTATATTATTGCATAGAAATAGTGTATCTGACATTTTCTCACTCTGAAATTGAACATTCATGTTTATTAGTGAATTTTCATATTCAAAATCAAAATTTTATGTTTAAAAAAATAAATTGAAATAAATTATATTACAAGGTTTAGTATTCAGTTGCTGAATTTTCAAGATTCCAAATTCAACCAGCAAAATTAGCTGTCCGACACTCATAAAAACAACTAAGATTCTAGATCAAGTCAAAACAATATCCAGTTTGTTCATTAGGTGTTATTGTAAAATAAATTTTACAATTAAGAAATTTTATTAAAAAAAACAGCACTATGCGAATCCCTGCTGTAAAAGCTGGATGTTG
Source organism: Fundulus diaphanus (assembly GCA_037039145.1). Taxonomy (NCBI): domain Eukaryota; kingdom Metazoa; phylum Chordata; class Actinopteri; order Cyprinodontiformes; family Fundulidae; genus Fundulus; species Fundulus diaphanus. Next base: position 12,205,041 of record CM073121.1, on the reverse strand, counting down.
GTTTGACTTGATGTATAATATATTGCTTTTCCCAAGGATCTCAGCTGTTTCAATTTGAATTTCAGACTGCATATTTTGACACAGAATTTTCCCGGTTAAGTTTGACTGCTTGAAAATATATTAATTTTAAACATTACATTTTGACATTGAATTTTTTTCAAGCAAATAAAATGTTTCTTATTAGTAATTTTTTTAAAACGTGAAATTTTGATTCGGAATATGAAAATAGAGACACATCGCTGTTGAAAATATGAAGCAGTAAATTCAGGGTAAAAGTAATTCAGGTACACCATTTCAATGCATTAATATTCACTGGAAATAATGCTTCTTCATTTTTGATTCATAATCAGATTAAACAGATTTACACCATAAGCAGAGGTCTACAGAAACAGAAACTGTTTATTTCTTTTCAAATTCATGGATGCAAAATAATGCAATTTTATTTTTTATTGTATTTAATTATTTTGTAAAGTCAAATGTTTTTCTTTGTTTGCCTCTTCATGGGCAATAACGTTCAATCTCAAGGAATCCTGTTTGCTGTTACGTGTTTTTTCACCCCCGCCCCGACTTGATATCAATGGTCAAAAACTAGGTTGACAAATTTTTACATTGTTTAAAACAAATATAGATGTCAGAATTGACTTATTTAATTATTTATTTTCATACGACTGAAAGGACTCTCAACTAGTGATTGTCAAGCACTACAGTCTTGTTGGATCGGCACAATTACTTAGTTGTTTTGTATCATTTTAAAATATAGTTGTACCTACCCCATTAAATTGTGTCACCTACACTTCAATCAAACATGGATAAGTATGTTGAACTAACCTAAAAAAGTTACGCTGGAGTTACCCGTTGTAATTAAGTAACGGTAATGCCAGCTTTTGTTTATTCACATTTTTACATTAATTTCACTCAACAAAACTGTCCTTTGCCAAATGAGCATGTAATAATTGGGTGGGAATACTTTCCATAAGTTTTGTATGTTCACCCAACAAATGATTATTATGTTTTTTTCATTTAAATAAAATCTTGCTAAATTAGCATATTATGACTGGCTGGAAATAGACCAGTTTACGCGTGATGTCAGCGCTACATCCGGGTCCCGCGGGTAGGCAAAAACAGTACTGTTCTCGTCTACTACATGACAAAAGAGTGATTTAGAGCGTACTTTTAGTTAGTTTATTTTTGGAATCTAAACAATGCCTAAGACTTGTTGTGCTCCCAGTTGCACACAGAGGCATTCCAAATCGTCGGATGTCCGTTTATTTCGTTTACCGAAGGATGAAGAAAGACGAAAGAAATGGATATTTTCAATGAAAAGGATGCAGGCAGACAATCCCTGTGGGAGCCATCATACCCCGACAGAATTTGCAGTCTACACTTCATCTCCGGTAAATACAACTTAATTTTGCACTGGTCGTTGTTCTCCTTAAATAATTATATAAATAAAAAAATTTGGATATATACTTAAGTCAAGACATAAACGTTCGTTTCGTAATAATATACGTACATGTACAATGTATGCAAACCCTCTGGCATGAGTCTGTGAAAAGGATTAATAAGACAAAAACCACAAATAATCCTTTGTGAACAATGTTTTTTTTTTACCTACCGGTGGCGGGTCTTCCTCTCTGCTGAGGCGTTGTCTGTGTCCGACTCCGCGTTCGGATGTTACACAAACATGTCTGAATACCCATCCATCCATTTTCTGACCCGCTTAATCCCTCATGGGGTCCCGATATAAAATAATTGTAGCCGTCCAGTGGTTTCATGGCTTTCATGCTCTCTCATCTGTACTGGCCTGCCGTGTTGATAAGGTAGCTGTATATGTTGCCGTACGGAACACAGAATGTGGATCTGGCAATCTGATACCATCAACCATCAACTTACTCTTATAACGATCTTGTGATACGTTATCTAAAGAAGAAAAATACGTCGAGAACTCGTCGTTTCCTTTGTTTGCGTCTGCAATTGTGTTCGCCTTTTGCCTACCAGTCCGGCGCGCATGCGCGAAAAACTCGGACCAAAACAATAACTATGAACTGGTCTATACTTATGGTCACCAAACAAAAAAATTTTTTTGAGTGTGTTACGCTTTGAGATTATGCAAGGCTTTGTTTTGCGTATTTTTGTATCTCTTGCAGTTGCAACAACATAATGATCTCTCACGTCATTTGCAAATATTGAAGCAGGTGTATATTTGTGTGGAACGTTGGTCAGAACTAAGTCAGTTAAGGTAGATATTTCTAGGTTTTTGGAGTTTGGTCTTGTGGGACTGTTTACAATTTGAAAAAGATTTAGTGCAGTGGGCTTTTAACTCATCAGATACTGGAAGTGCCACTCCAGCTCAGAGTGGCACTTCCTGTGGCAGCTCTAGCTACTAGTGGCACTTCCTGTGGCAGCGGCAGTGGCACTTCCGGTGGTTGCAGCAGCTAATAGTGGCACTTGTGATGGCAGCAGCACCTAGTAGTGACAATTCCAGTGGCACTTTCACTGGCATGCGCCTGCCAAGAAGATATCACGACTGTTGCTGCATTCCTGTTGCTGTGTGTGAGCAAATTATTTGTTATAGATGCCTGTTAGTCTATAACTACTTCCAAATAATCATGCTCTATTGATATTATTTCCAATAAAAGGTTGTGGAACTTTCGCCAGCTGCCTGCCACAAGGTGGCACAACTTCGGCAGTCCAGCTGCCGCAACTAATGGCAGGTACTCTGACACCTTGTGGCAGCTACAGTGGCATGCAGCCGCCACACGGTGTCACTAAGCCGGCAGGCCACCTCCCGCCCTTCTGTTGCTGTTTATGGGAAAATGCTTTGATTTCGGGGTTATTTAATACCTATTTTATATTTACTTTCAATTATTCATGTGCTAAATTCACATAATTTAACAAACATTTTCAAACAATTTAATAGAAAAGTTATAAGGTTACTGTACGAGTGGTTTAACTCGTGATGTGCGGTGATATCACTTGAAAACACGCTGGCACACTTAGGAAGTCTGTGGCCGTTGGGTGCCACGAAGATGCCACGATAATTGCAATTCTACTTGTTCGTCTTTTTTCTTTTTCTTTTTGGTAACTAGACCCGCATGAATGGATAACATAAAGCGTATTTCACGAGTGATCAACTGAACACTAAATAAAGGTACAGCCAAAATTATCAGAAAACGTTTGAATTCAACCAAGAACCATATAGAGATATTAACCATATTAAGAAAACGAGATATGTCCCTTTAAAAAAAAGAACAATATGAGGAGTTTTAAAAAATCTATTACATTTTATTAGAATGTGATGTTTAAAAAATATTTCGACTTCACAACGCTGGAGGTTAAAAGTTGTATTGATTTCAAGCACTCTCCCGACGCAGGGGATACAAATTCTGGCGGGGATAAGTGATAGGTCGTTTGGCATGACACCTGTGCTATCCTAGCGCAGCAGGTCTTGGCAATATCACAGTAAATTGGGCAAAAGACTGGACTATTTCTGCCCTGCGATGGACTGGCAACCTGTTCAGGTTGCACCCCGCCTCTCGCCCATTGACAGCTCGAGATCGGCACCGGCACTCCTCGCGAACTCAGCAGGGATGCGCATGTTAGAAAATGAATGAATGGATGGATAGATGGACTGGGCTATTTCTTTTTCCTTGCCATCAAGATCTCTGCCAACTGGCACCAGAAAATGCTATTATTGGGCTTTCTTCGTCTGGAAACAGATGCATACAACACCTTACGGACGCAGCCATGATGAACTGATTGAACTCGCACAGCTGACAATACACCGATCTGATTGGCTGAGCAGCAAAACTCGAATCACGTGACCTCTTGGACCGGAGCGCAAGAGTTTATATTTTCTATCGGCTATAACTTATTAATGTGCAAGTGAGAACGTGGGAACATTGGTGTTTTGAGATCACTGCATTACTTAGCAACTGATCCCGGTGCAAGACAGTTGCCCCCAAACATCCCGTTTGCCAATAATGAGCATTGCTTCAATGAAAACAGCTGCAGGTGTCTGTGGCTCCCAACGGCCACAGACTTCCTAAGTGTGCCAACGTGTTTTCACGTAATATTTTGACCACATTTGTTTTTCTTATCAGGAGTCAAACCACTCATACAGTCACCTTATAACTTTATTAAATTGTTTACAAAATGTTTATTAAATTATGTGAATTTAGCACGATTAACTGAAAGCAAATATAGAATAGGTATTAAATAACCGCAAAATCAAAGCATTTGCCCACACACAGCAACAGGAATGTGGCAACAGTCGTGACATCTTCTTGGCAGTGGCATGCCAGTGAAAGTTCCTCCGGAACTGCCACTACTAGGTGCTGCCGCCACCAGAAGTGCCACTATTAGCTGCCGCGACCACCGGAAGTGCCACTTTTAGCTGGAGCTGCCACAGGAAGTGCCACTAGTAGCTGGAGCTGCCACCGGAAGTGCCAGTATCAGATGCCGCTGCCACAAATTGAGCCTGCTGTCTCTATAGGAATGACATCACAGGTGACTTCAGACAAAAACATGAAGAGCGGTCCCTGGGAGTGATGCATGGATACTGTGGAGTAAAAATTGATGACATTCAGGACCAATCCGGTCTAGACAACAGAAGCATCTGGAGAAATACAGAAATATGGAATCTGTGGAGAAAGCACTTCCGTTTATCATGAGGAAATCAAGCCCATCAGTGAGAAACAACGTCTCAGCGAGCAGCTCCGGAAGGGTACATCATATGGTCCCAGCAGCAAAGTATGAACAATTTAGAGAGTTATATTGTAAATTACATTTATTTAAATAGTGCAATTTATCAAAAAGGATTTTTTTTACTTCTGGACCCAATTAAGGTATGTACTTGGTTATGGGTATAGGCCTTAGCATTTCAATTGTTCTTAACCTGAAAAAAACTAAAGAAATGCAACTAAAGTTCTCCAGAGTAGATTATAGATTCTTTTGTATAGCTACTGTGGTTCAAAGCAGCACTGACAATCAAGCCATCAGTCACAGCACTTTAAAATCTCTTCCCCTTCCCCTCCCCTCGGCCCACCACATGTCAGTAGTTAGCATGCATCATGCCTTTACAAGAACGTACATGAACAGATGCTCACAAAGACCCCCTTCCCCTCTTCCACCCTGCTCTGCCACCCCTGACAAGCGCCCTGCATTTTAACTTCAAAATGGGCCTTTTTTTGTGGAGCTGTCACCAAGTCATCACTCCCTGGTTTAGTCAGAGACTGAGAAATAGATTGAGAAAGGGGAGGTGGTGGGGTGGGGGGTATTGACACAGAGAGTGAATACGAGTGAAAGAGTGTGACAGAGAGTGGTGTCACCCACGCTCCTTTGCTCTGTCTGAAAAAGTCGCATGGCACCTACCGACTTTGTTCTTCTCCCACATTCAAGTTAGAAAAAACACAACGACCTTAGACTCTTTTTTCACTTGTTAAAAGGCTTTCAGGATCTTTGTAGACTTTGGTAAAAGGCTACAGCAGAGCAGAGGTGTGTGCAGCTTCCCAGTGGAGAAAAACAGTAATTCAGGTGTCTGGGGTAATGCTGCTCCACTGAAATGAATTCTTGTCACTGTGTAACCATGTGAACTGTGCTGGTTTGTATTTCAGGCTCTGACATTGTATTATTTCTTCCGTGTGACTTAACTCCACTGCCAAAGCTAACTGTTAAAAGAAAGTTCTCTCTACTCTTTTGATCTAATACAATGTGAATACATCATCCTTCACAATTATTGATGCCCCTGGGAAAGACTTGTAAAAGCCTCAGCATACATACATATTTGTTGCAGAATCATGATCTTACTGCAGAATTTTGAACAAAGATTTGAATACATTTATTCACTGATGGCAAAATCTCATGTTGAGGCACCTGTAACACTGCTTTGGGTCTTGCATTACATGCAGGTCAGGAAATCAAAGGTTTTTTTTCAAACATCAGGTACTGTCGTGTCTGAAAGTTGTTACTTTAGATATGCTCCTGTGCTGAATAGTTCATGTTTACTGGGCTGTTCATGAATTATGTCAAAATGGAAAATTTAGAACAGCCCAGTGCGCATCTGTCCTGAATATCGCCTCAACAGACATATGTTAACAACAAAATATTGCTGCATTTGTATCTGCCAGAGTGACTTACGATATCATGATTGTGACCATATGAAGGGAGTTTATTTTTTCCTTAATTTTCCTCAACCCTGAATGATAGCCGAGATATGTCAATGTTGGATACGAGCTTGTAAGCGGGAGGACTTTACCGTGGAAACCCTGATCAAAGGAACCTATGTGCTCTTTACATTTCGTCGGTGCTAAGGAGCAAAGAATAGGCAAAGCATGTTTATTTAAAAAACAAATTTCAGTAACAAGGCGATTCAAAGTGTTGTAGAACAATAGAATGTCCAGACCCAATACCAGCGACTGCAAAATCTATACTGGTTCATTTATTTGGATTTCTCTCAGCAGAAACAAAACATCATCATACAATCCATGGCATTCTTCATCATCATGATTGTAAACACACCACACACTGTACACTGGTGCTGAAAGTCTATGAAATGGGCTGGTGGTCCATTAGATTGTCAGCAGAGGTGTTTATATGTGTGTGAGCTTCAGTGTTGCATAGTCCACTTATTATAAGCGACTTTGGCCATTTATTTCTCTGAAGTTGCCTAACTTTCATAAGTTGCAGTTTTTGGTCTTACTTTTGAACGTCAGGTTGCTTATTTGGACTTGGCTTTTTTTCCGACAGAACCTCTTTTTCTGATTATCGTGCCATGCAACAAGGGATGAACAGTATTAGAGTGCAACATAAACAGACAGGATCCCCAGGGAGCTAACATAGGCAATCACACCCCTGGAGATCCTGACAATTAAATGAATTTTGGAATTGTAATGACCTCTGTTTTACAGTGTGGTAATCTTGGTTGTGTGTGTGTTTGTGTGTGTTATATATATATATATATATATATATATATATATATATATATATATATATATATATATATATATATATATATATATATATGTGTGTGTGTGGGTGTGTGTGTGTGTGTGTGTATTCCTACGCAGATTCAGCGAATCTTCCACGCGTTTGATCTGTTGTGAGAGAGGAGAGGACAGCCTCTCTTACATTTCTACTTTCCTGCTTTCTTTCCACTCATTTTGAGGCCTCTACATTTCAACCATTGTTCTGCGCTGTGTTCCTCGATTGAAGCATGTTCAAATGAAGCTCGTGGGACGTGCACTCTCATTGTCCGAATATCCTGGAAACTCAAGCTGTCTCTGGGCAAATGTGACGTCATTTGTGAAAAGCTCTATTGGAATCCAGGGTGTGGAATTAAGTCTTGAGCTACACTCTGTGCATTTCAGGAGTAACTGGACATCTTGAAGTTAAATGCAAGGGCCTTTTGAGTCGTTCTAAGTGATCAGTGCTAGGGCTGGACGATAATTCAATAACAATATATATCGATCGATAGACGTGTGGCGCGATAGGAAAAAATAGGGTCGATAAAAGTTCGATAGAGAGTTTTCCTTCCTTCCTTCCTTTCAGTCTATCATATTAGTTGATGCTACAGTCACTACTTCCTCTTGACCAATCGTAATGGCGGACCCAGGCACGCCGTCACAAAGCGCCGCTCTCTCAAACCACAACACAGAGCACGTGAATATGTCGCAGCAAGGAGCGATGGAGGAAACGGTCCCAAAACAGGGTTTTACTAGTTCGCCAGTCTGACAGAAATAAACCACAGTGATTTGTAAAACTTACAAGGAACCGGTAAAAACAAAGTCTGGTAACGCAACCAACTTGTTTCATCACGTAAGCCGCTCACACCAGCAGAAGCGCGAGCTGTGTCAGCCCCGCGCTGCTGCGCGTCTTCTTAGGAATCTTCTGGAAGTTCTTCCACAACAAAGCAGGTATAGCAGCTAAACTGGGCTCCCTTCTTTGTAATGAAATGAAAAAGCGTCCAAGCGGCATAAGGACATCACGCATGCAGTAACGTGCTTAATAGTGATGTATATGTCTGCAGTTGAAAAACCTGGCTTCAAACAACTACTAAGTTCCGGGACGCAAGTTTTTCTCTAACAGCGCTCCCTAAATTGTGCGTCTAGTGCCGGGAATCAGTGCAAAATGAGCTGCAATCTGTGTCCTTACACGCCACAACCTCGGACCTCAGCCCTGCGTCAGCCTCTCAATTATGAAACCTGAGAAGTAACTAGTGTACTATTCCCACCTAAATAGGCTATTTTGTTTATTTATTTTGGTCATTTTACTGGTCACTTTAGTTTATTCTTTGTCATTCTTTGATAACAACTCAGGTCTCAGTTATTTTTGTTTAAAAAAATTCTGTTATGGTTAAAAAAGTTGGTTAAATAAAGATTTAATTGGAATTCTGTGTTTGTGTTCTTTATTAAAATTAAATCATTTAGCAATATCATAAAATGTCCAGGCAGAGCTGCACATAAAATATGGTTTTAAATATTTTCAATAATTATCGATATTGATCAATATGCATTTTTTTTTATCGATAAGCTTTTTTTCTATATCGTCCAGCCCTAGTCAGTGCTGCCATTTTCCTTTTTCCAGTGTCCAGCATCCATCATGTAAGAGTAAATCTTTATCAGAGCAGACTGCATAGCATAGCATCCCTTCACGTCAAAAACTTTCTGGGGTAAACTGGCTGATCAGGTGATCAAACTGAGTATGTGGTGTTAAATACATGGTGTTGCTGGAGCGTTTTTTTCCTGAGGCTTGTTGTCTTCCCAAATAGGATACAACAGTATTTGAGGGCTAAAGAAATTGTTTGTTTTCAGCTAAATTAATGGTTTCTCGGATATTGGTCAATTATGGGGTTTTCATGTCAATATAGAGTAGTGAAAATATGTATTTGATACACTGCCGATTTTGCACGTTTTCCCACGTAGAGAGTCTGCTATTTCAGTCGTAGGTACACCTCAACTGTGAGGGACAGAATCTTTAAAAATGCAGAAAATCACATTGCATGATTTTAGAAAAATTATTTAGCATTTTATTGCTTGTAGTAAGTATTTCGTCACCTACTAACCAGTAAGAATTCTAGCACTCACAAACCTGTTAGTTCATCTTAAAGATTCCCTCCTATTCTCCACGCATTACCTGTATTAAATGCATCTTTCCTCCTAAGCCCCAGCCCCTGTACTGGGTGCTGAGGCTTAGGGCGTTCAAAAATGAAGATGGAACAAGCAACATACAAGTCAACCCTTTACCATGGCAAGTGCTGTTTGGGCCAAGATTTCTTTGTCAGCCAAGAAAAGATTCAGTTGGTCCTGTGAGTGAGCGATGAGCCCAAATCCAGAGACTGATATAGGGATTCTCCTTTCCTGTTCTATCACTGTATTTTATGTTGGAAGCTGGTGTACCAAAAATCACAAAAAAACTTTGAATTGCTCCTGTCTTTTGTTTTCCCAATACCTACCATGACAACAATTGTTTTGGTAAAATTCAGGTTTTTAATCAACTCATAAATTTGAATGTGTGACATATTTTTATTGAGTGTCCTTTTCCTAAAACCTCATTCACACCTATCCAACGGACGAGTTTGGCATTACAAGTGGAAAATTCAACCATCATGGGGACTGTAATACCCAGAGAGAAGAAATGTGAAGATTAATTGATTTGTACGGACATGTAATATGCTAGTGCATCAAAGAGCAGTCACAATTAGATGCAGTTCTTGGATGTAATCTGGAAGGAATACTTTATTGTACGCCACATTTCAGCAACAAGACAATTCAAAGTGATTTACATGATGAAAACATGAAAAAGAAAACAACGTGAAAATGTACGTACATTGCAGTAGTATAATGCCTGGGAAGTAAAAGAAATTGGACTACAGACTGAAATTAATGAGTTTTCAGTTAACAGTTTAAATTGCACAGTAAAAGGCAACTCTACAAAAATAGTTTTTAACTTTTATGTAAAAAACTCAGGGTGTTAACATGTTTCCAGTCTTCGGAAAGTTTATTCCACATTAGAAGAGAATAAAAAAGGGACACTGCTTCTCCATGTTTGGCTCTGATTCTAAGGATGCAGATTAGACTTGAACATTGACACAATAATAAATATTTAATATATATATATTTAATATGATTTATAAACCAAAATAGTTATTTTAAAGCATTGTCTCTGAGGTACAGGAAGCCAGTGTAAGAACTTCAGAACTGGCTTAAATGCTTTACTCCCTTAGTTTTAGAGAGGATGTAAGCAGCAGCGTTCTGGATCAGCTGCCACTGTTTGAGGGACTTTTTAGGCAGACATGTGACAACACTGTTGCAGCAACAAATTCAACTAAAGATAAAGAAGTAATTATCAATACAGTTATACAGGTATAAAGACTCATTTTCACTTATTTTTTATTTTTTGAGATCCAGAAAATATATTTTTCTGCTTACTTCTGTGTTATGGATTGATAAGCCCACATCTTGGCAGGTTATTCATGTTGCACCAAGGCTCATTGTGCTTGATTTATAAAATTGTGGCATGTATGCAGTTCACTTTACACTCATTCCCCTAAATAAATTCCAGTGTAGCCAAATGTCCTCAGAACTCATTTCTGAAATATGCAGGAAACATGCGGACAAAGGTGCCTTAGACCAGATTAAACCAAAATGTTACATTTTGGCCAACATGTAAATTGTGTTGTATAAAACACCAAAAACATGATAGTGGCAGTCTGAAAACATATATATAAATGTATATTATACATACCTTTCAGGTGTTTCTAAAAGTGTTGGAAAATCACATCATTTTCCTTTAACTACATAATTGTCTTACACTGTGTTGATCTGTCATTTAAAATCCTAAAAAGATACATTGAAGTCTGTGTTTGTCACAAAATCTAAAGGAGTTCCAGAGATGTGAATACTTTTGCAATACATCTGAAATAACTATGCTAACATATGCAATTACAATTTGCCCTGCTGACTGAATGCCTTTAAAGAGGCGGAGCTGTGTTTAAGATTCAGCACATCTTTGCAGAATGTCATCCACACACACATTATGTATGACTACCCCCGTCTGCAATTCTGCTTTTAGCCATCATCTTGGCACAATTTCATCCATCATAGCTGTGCTGTTCTAAAATAAAACACTGTTTGTTGAGGTCCCCGTCATAGGCACACATAAAAACACATTATTTTGTTTGTTACTCTGCACAGAATGGTAAAAACCTTGGCTTCAACAGTCATAAAAATTACTCAAGTCTGTGTTTAAGAGGCATGGTAATTACAGGAGTGTGCAAAATTTAACTAGCAGCTTACCCCAGTTCAGTGCTTGATTTATTAAGCACATTTATGTAAATGATGTCAGCTTCTATTTTCCAATTACAACACATCGAGAGTAATACAGTGAACATCCTGAATTCAACCCAAATGCAAGGTGAAAAGGAAAGCCATCCATAACACCTAGGAGTTCATACTGAAATTAAAGTATTTCCTAAAGAACCCATTTATGAGCCAGTGACCTCTCATATACCTATTTTACCAAGCTGGCAGTGTGAAATAGATTAGAATCTTAATATAAAAACAAGTATTTCTAAGAAGTAACCTCTGGGTTTCTGTGCTAATATGCATCTACAAAGTATTTTTGTAGATGCATGCAACTGAAAGACAAAATCTTAAAGTATACAATCAGAGGTGCATTTCCTTAATGTAGCTACCAAATGTTGGAATTTCTAATGCAGTATTTGATCATAATATTGTGTTTTACAAATAGCATTTTTAGAAAACAAAACCTAATAAAAGCAACTAATATTTCTGACGGGTGATCATCTGGGTCTTCCGGTGTCAAGGGAGGTTGTTTAGCAGTAGGTGACAAGAAAAGAATAGTAACAAGGTAACCTGGCAAGCCAGATTGATAATGTGTAGCACTCTAGTTCTGCACATTATCAATCTGGGACTGCTCTGTTTGAATCCGTTTGGCGAAAGGGGGGAATTTCAGCAGAACTTGCTGAGCTGATTGGGTGAAGCGACTCCTAGTGCCTGCCTACCAAAGGTTGGTTTTAGCCAATCACGGTATCAAATTAAAATGGTGCTGGTGTTGGTGCTGCTGAGCTGGTAAACCATTGCTGCTATTGCTGATGGCATAGGAGCATTTTTGCTTCAGACCTCTGTAAGGCGCAGGAGAAGCAGGGGATCGGTGCTGGGGAAGATAGAAGAAGCCTGGGCTTGGGAATGCTGAGGAGAGACCTGAGACAAGAAACTGGGTTCAGGCTTGAAGGCCAGACATTTGGTTAGAGACACTGGGGCAGGAGTCAAGGCATCAGCCGACCCTTCCATAATGGGAGTGAAGACATCTTGATGACGGAGTTGTCTGTGGCAGGAGAAAGAGGAAAAATTAGGTGCTGAGACAATTGGTGGAGGAGATCAGAGTGGTGACTGATGCTTGGAACCATGCCAACCTAAGTGGAGGAAGTGGGAGGGCATTGCATATAGGTTTTGACTGCAAGGTGGGATAGTGATGCCGGCATTCTTAAAACCGGGCCAATGACATGTCCAAATATTGGGCAGACTGAGGAGGTGCATGACTGGCGCTGTCTTTTTAATTGAAGTGCCTTGAACCCTACCCAGATGGGGCCAGCACCAGCTTTGTTCCCCAGAAGGCTGACTCTTGCATCTTTTTCCTCCAGCAGTACTGGAGAAGGCAGGGTTTCAGTATCTTTGTACACAGCTTTTCTAAATAGACCTTGAAATGTGCATGGTTGAAGATTTAATAAAAATGACAGAAAACGTACAGATATGTCATGAGGAGAACAGGCAGGAGCATGGGCCGGGTAACAAAAGGAACCATTATTGAGGAATGTTGAGGATGACACTCCATCCAGGTGAGTTTAATCAGGGGGCTGCGGAACAGCTGGAAGAGGAGTGTATTGACCAGGGGAACTGAGGGAATTATACTAATTAACACAGATGGAACTAAATTAGACACATGAATTGACATGGCAAGACTTTCTAACACTATATAAATAAAGTGATCCAAACAAATAAAAACAAAAACCCAAATACAGGATAGTAAAAGTTTGAGATTCCACTTTACTAAGTATTTTATATATAAGGATTTACAACCAATTTCACAGGGCACTAATAAGATATATGTGGGAAAGAAGCCCAAATGGCTGTGCAGCACAATCAAAAGGGGGATAGGTGGTAACCCTAACTATATTGTTAATGTAGTTTTGAGAATGTCATATACTAATTTATATTACAATTCTACTCTTTTTTTACCTGTGTTCTTGGTCTGTGCCATCTTTGTAAATGACTTATGCAGGCCAGTGCAGGAGGGACAGTTGGAAGCTGGAGTTGGGGGTAGTGTGCAGTCTGGTAAAGAAGCACAACTACATGGTTGCAAAAACCTTTACCTGCTGTACAGCTACAGGGATAAGCTAACAACTGAGCCTTTTCAACACACAGTGAGATATAAAACAGATAAGTGTTTATAGAACATATATATAAATTAATAATCAAGCAATTGCATAAAGTTTGAAGATTAGCTGCAACAGCAACAGAAAAAATACAGACTATCCTGAAACCACAACGGAAGAGAAATAGTAACTACTGAGGAGGAAAATGTTAATGGAAACTCTCAGTTGTACAGGAGTTATCTATCTTAGATGAAAGTTCTTCAACTGTCACAAATGAACAGGAACTCAAACAAATGAACACAAGCTAACCGGCTTCCTGACTGTTTCAAACCTGCAATATGTGTGGTTCCTCCTTTTTCTTCATGGACCTGAAGCATCTAGCTCTGATCACTACCTGTCCCTCGACAATAGTTGATATAGGAATGCAGAAGCAAAATACAATTGGACATCTAGCATGTCATAACTAACACATAGCATGTTTTCTTTCACAAATTGTAATGGAAAACACATCAGAATGTTAAAATATAATTCAAAAGTCTATAATATGTTTCTTTTAAATATTCCCAATAATTTTGCAGACTGAATTAGGCTTGTTTATTACGATGTTTATGTACTACATATGTTGTAGCAAGCGGTTAGTCTTTTCTGACATTGATAGCTGTGGATATATTCCTCATGGAATAACTTATAGCCCTTGTTTATTTTATCTGTTGGGGAATTCATCTGATTGCCTCTGCATCAGAGAATAAAAAAGCTGGTAAAAAGCAGTGGTGTCGAAAAAATTAGAGCTATTTTTCCTTAGACTGCCAACTCGCAAAAACAGGAATTGAAATAGCACTAGGAGACTCTATGGTTAAAGTGAAAAAGGCTTATTACGTTTTTAGAACAATCAGGTCCTATATTTGCTGTGGAATGGGTAAACAAGGCCATTGTTTTCTGGCTAACCAATTTTGTGAATATGCCATTTTTATTTCTTGCCTCAATTTTTTAGTCCAAGCCAAAACTACAAGTCTTGTAAATCTCATAAAATGTTTGGTTGTTGGGTGTTTTAACCCACACTATTCATCAAACTGTCCCTTATCCATCCATCCATTTTCTAACACGTCTATCCCTTGTGGGGTCGCAAGGGGTGCTGGTGCCTATCTCCAGCTGTCAATAGACCAGTTCACGCGTGACGTCAGTGCTACATCCGGATCTCGGTGGTTGGCAAAAACAGCGCTGTTCTCGTCTACTACTGTGACAAAACGGGTGATTTAGAGCGTATTTTTAGTTAGTTTATTTTTGGAATCTAAACAATGCCTACGACTTGTTGTGCTCCCGGTTGCACACAGAGGCATTCCAAATCGTCGGATGTACGTTTCTGTCGTTTACCGAAGGAGGAAAGACGAATAAAGAACTGGATATTTTCAATGAAAAGAGCGCAGGCAGACACTCACAATGGACTGGGGGATCCATCATACTGCGACAGAATATGCAGTCTACACTTCATCTCCGGTAAATACAACTTAATTCTGCTCTAGTCATTGTTCTACTTGAATAGCAGCGGAGGGGAGGTGGCGATCGCTACACGGGCCGGAGAAGCGGTAGCAGCAGCCGCTGACTATTCCGGCCCGTGTAGCGATCGCCACCTCCCCTCCCCTCCGCCCGTTCACGGGCGCTAGTACTTCTGTGTTTACGCTGCGATGTCGCCGACACCCCCACCCATTTTAACAAGACAAAAACACCAAAATAATCCGTAGTGAACTATGTTTTTTTTTAACCTACCGGGCGGGTCTTCCTGTCCGACTCCGCGCTCGTATGTTACACATGTCTGAACATCCATCCATCCATGTTCTGACCGCTTAATCCCTCATGGCGTCGCGGGCGTTGCTGGAGCCTATGTCCAGATATAATATAATTGCAGCCGTCCAGTGGTTTCATGCTTCCATGCTCTCTCGTGTGTACTGGCCTGCGTGTTTATAAGGTAGCTGTATATGTCGCGGTACGTAACACTTGGCAGCATTTCACAGACTCGCTCCGTCCCTTCAGGCTTTTGCTGTGTGGATCTGGCAATCTGATACCATCAACCATCAACTTAGTCTTAAAACGATCTTGTGATACGTTATCTAAAGAAGAAAAATACGTGGAGAACTCGTCAGTTTCTCTGTTTGCGTCCGCCATTGAGTTCGTCTTTTGCCAACCAGTCCGGCGCGCATGCGCGAAAAACCCGAATCAAAACAATAACAATGAACTGGTCTATAGGCGGGGTACACCCTGGACAGGTCGCCAGTCTATCGCAGATACTGTCCCTCAGCATACTGCAAATATGGCTGAATGCTCTGCAACCTGGAGAAGGGTGGAATGTGAAGTGCTTCATTTGAATAAAAATAAAAAAACAACAAAATGAGTTGCTCTCAAATGCACCTCAGAACAAGGGTACATGAGGGGCCTGTGAAGCTGTTATATATTGCCGTTCCACTTTTAACACATTTAAGTCTGAAAAGGACAGATTTAAATGCATGATATGTTCCCCTTAATGGAAGAGTAGTTGTAAACATTGAGACCAAGATGGTAACAGTGAACTAAAATCCCTAACTAGTAATGTGTCTTTAACAGAACAATGACAGAGATCTTTGTGAAGAAGAGTGCAGTCCTTGAAATGGCTATGATACTGCAAGAAAGTGAGCTTTTTGGTTGATTCATTCCCAGGCATCCCTTGAAGGAATAATGCACATTTATTAAACACAACACTTTATTCATGGTATAGTATCCATCACTCCTTTTCGAACTAGTAGTAGATTTTGAGTGAATCAAACCAAAGAGAGAACCAACTGCAGTTCCTTTCATCTTTAGTTCTAGTCTGCCAATCGTCGACTCCATCATTTTACTAATGTACTTAAAATTTGAAGGTCTGTTATCAGTGAGGCCAGCACTTAATCAGTGAGGCCAAGACAGCTTGAGCACCACGAATGGGCAATTACAGGGAGTGGTGAAAAGAAAAGGGTAGGGACAAATAACAGCTTTATGAATTTGTCATCAGTGGATGTCATGATGAAGCATGGGGTAAACAGGGGTTAGAGCAGGGGTGTCAAACATACGGCCCGCGGGCCGGATCCGGCCCGCCGAACAATTTAGTCCGGCCCTGTGGCTAAATGCATTATCATTATAAAAAAAAAAAAAAAAAGATTTTTTTTTTCCCAGTGTCCTGTCTGGCAATGTGGCAATAAGAATTGTCTTAATGCCAAAAAGAGCTCATCAGATTTGACTTTCACAAGTGGAGCAGTACTGCTTTTGCCATAGTGCTCCGCTTGATTTAGGAATGGAAATAGTTTTATTATGCTTCATGCGGGGAATATCTCAAATGATATGGACACTACAATGGGAAAGTAGGAGAGGAAAGGAAGAACAAGAAGAAAAAAAACAAAAGGTGAAAGAAAGAGGAGATAAAAGGAAGAGAATGATAAAACAATTATTGAAAAAGAACATGTACTCCGTTTAATTGAAAATCCGCAGTTCCTATACTGTCCACGAGGGGCGCTGTGTTTTAATTAGCAGATTAAGCTTCAGGTGTGGAAAAATTTAAATAATTTCTTAATTTTTATCTGTTTGATGTATTTTGTCATGCAGGACAGTGTTTTTAAGTTCCAAAAAATTTGAATAAATGTAAATGTGAATAAATATTTTTCAACATTGTACAATCACTGTGATCAGTTCTTATGCATAATGCACTTAAGTAAATGTTTAACTGAGTAAAAGTATTGTTGAAATTGCACATACTGTTCTTATAAACGCTGAGGTTATTCATAATATATTGTGTAAAAGTGAAATTAATTTAATATAAAAATCAACAACAAGTCCACATTTATTAGTTCTATTTAATCTCGCAATGAGTTTACTCGTGTGGCCCTCTTGAGATCAGATTAAGCTGTATGCAGCCCCTCAACCAAAATGAGTTTGACAACCCTGGGTTAGAGGATGAAAGTGAAGGAGGCCAAAGAGAGAAGGGACACAAATTCTGACAATAGATCTGAATTAGGTTATTTTGTAGTTAATCCTCTAAATTTATGCCTCATTTCACAGGCAGATTTTCCATTATATGTAAAATTACAGGGGTCAGTTCTGATATTGCTATGGTCAGTGTGTGCTTAAAGAATGGTTTGAAGCACTGTACAAATGAAAGGTTTGAATACACCAGAAACAGACAGAGGCATCAAAGCTGGTCAGTTATACAAGTCCAAAAAAGTAGGGTATTTGATCTACATTTTTTTCCAGCTGTTGATAAGTGGGTAAAAAAGAAAAAAAGGGTATGGAAAATTTTTATTTTATAGAATTTTATCTATACATCAATTGACTGAATGATGAATCCATCCATCCTCCCCGATGCATTATCAAGCCTCTCTTGCTTTTGGTCAACATCCTGTGATTGAGAGAAACCTGGACCTGGACCTCAAACACTGGTCCCAAAGCAACCACCAACACAATTACATAGAGGTGGACCAGCATCTAAGCCAAGGGGCCTTTGTTGTGGATAAAAGAATAATACCAGCATGGTAACTTAGAAATATTACAAACAACATAACCACTATCCATTAAAAATGTGCTGGCCACAGAAAAAAATGTATGAGACCACCTCCAGCATCAGCACTTGGTTTGTATCTTCTATGGGTCTCCAATAACATGGCAGACCAGCAAGTGGGAACAAAAAGAATCACTATTTGTACACTCACAAAAACATGGTTTAAAAGGTATATTTATATTTCTGACAATAGATGGCACTAAATAGCTATTTAATCCCTTTCTACTTCCATTTCACATTGGTAAACAAACAGAAATTTCATACACATGCACTATATTTTGGTTATGAATTTGTCTTGGTCATTAAGTTCTGTCAACGGCTGGAGGGGGAACTTAGTTGGTGTACAATTTCTTCTCAGTTTTTGTTGTTTATTTGGCCGAATTGGGACATTTTATCAAAATCAGTTCTAGTTCAACACAACTTTTGTATTGAACTTAATATGGATGTTCAGACTGACCCTCTAATCTTTTGGATTTCCTCTGTAAATAAGTTGTCAAATGCATTTCAGGCCTTGGTGGAGTGTAGTTCAGATTCCACAATCACAGGGGGGCTTGTTAACCTGTCAAGTGTATCTGAATTGGGTTACGAGCATTATTAATGTTTTTGCTGATAATCCGAGAGGAGATAGATTCCCTTGCATTTTTTAGTTGAAAGTTATATCTGTAAAGTCTCTTTTCATAGATGTCATAGTGAACCTAGAGTCTAGATTTTCTCCACCTGCGTTCAGCTTTTCGACACTCCCTTTTTTCACTTTTAACTGGTAGAGCACCTCTCCACGGGGATTTATTCTGCCCATAAACAACCTTCATTTTAATTAGAGCAATGCAGTCTATGACGTCTGAAACTGTAGACTGATGGTTTTTTACTAGTTAATCTAATGAGTTACTGGGCGAAGTGGAAATAAGTTTTGGTTTGGTTTAAGTTTTCAGAAGCAATTTTCTTAAAATATGCGTTTTCTAATGATGTCTCTTTCGCTAATTGAGTAGATGAAAATTATGTTTTCAAAGATAACAGAAAAGTGGTCAAATAGGTGAACATCATTGGAAATTTTTATATCCTTAGTGACAACCAAGTCTAAAATATGTCCCTGTTTGTGTTCACTGTTCAACATCTTGAGTCAAACCAAAATGTCGAAGTATGCTAAGAAGAATGCTGTATCATAAAGGTTGGATGTTGTTGATGAAGGTAAAACACTTCTTGGGTGCAGCTTAAAGCCTCTAGTAATGTTCCATTTTCTGAAAGAGATACTGAACCTTCAACAAAGCCTCACAGCTAGTCATTGATAGAAGCGAGGGATGACCATGTAAGTAGATGAGGATCTTAAGTATCATATTCAAGTAACGGTCAACCCTGAAAAGGGCAACAAACACAGAGGCTGATCGGCAGTTTAAAGGGTTCAATGAAAACATAAGAAATAGATTGGGATGGAAGTTGGGTTTATCGGGAGGGATCTGGTCAGCCACTGAGAAGAGAAGGTAAGTATGATTAGATTACTAGAATTGATTCACAGGAGTTGATTGATGGAGGAGCTTACTGTAAACAGCGAATGGTGCAGTCCCAAGAGGAGGGGAGTTTACCCACATAAAGCTGAGGTCAGCAGGTGTGTGGTTTGTTTGTGTTACTATAAACCTCTCTCTTTGGTTGTGTTCTTGCATACGGAGCAGTGTGGAGCATTGTTAACTGTTTTAGGATGGACAGGCAGGTAGTTTTAAAGGCAGCCGTGGAGTTTAGGTGGATCCAAAGGGCAAGGAGGAAGGCACCAACCGCCGAGGGAAGACATACAAAG
The DNA here is from genome assembly GCA_037039145.1 of Fundulus diaphanus. Classification (NCBI taxonomy): domain Eukaryota; kingdom Metazoa; phylum Chordata; class Actinopteri; order Cyprinodontiformes; family Fundulidae; genus Fundulus; species Fundulus diaphanus. The sequence continues at coordinate 12,185,307 of CM073121.1, read as the reverse complement.
GAAGTACACAGAAGGACATCATTGTTCTCCAGGAAACAGGTCACAAGATACGGGAGTATGATTAGGGGGAGAACAAGCTGTAGAATAATCCTGGAAGGAGGATACATGAAAGAAGGTAAGGCTCAGCACAGTACAGAGACTGCCCTTGTTAAGGTGTTCAGTGACAGCCATATAAATGCAGACTGTGGAAGAAAGTGCTGATACTATTGGACTTGAGTGCAGCATTCAACACTGTTGATCACTCCTTTCTATCAGAGTGCCTGGAAAACCGGGTTGCCCTTTCTGGTACAACACTCGGCTGGTTTAAATCCTACTTAAAGGACAGGGACTTCTTTGTGTGAGTAGGTAACTTTACATCAGAAACCACAAAACTCACAATCAATCAATCAATCAATTTTATTAGTCAACTGCAATTTGCATTACAATCGAAATTTCAGTTCCAGTACAACCGTCCATCACATACACTTAACAAACATTTTGGGGGAACGATTGACTGAGGCCTTGTGTTGCCAGGAACGCAGCCAGTCGGCCGCTGCTACATGAGCGCAAGCCGTTAGGTGCGTTCCCCAAACTGCCCCAGACCCCGCTTTACACGGGGTCCCTAGGCGCTGCCCTTGAGATCTGTTGAAAAAAGATTTACACTGGGCGAGTGGAGGGAGAGAAAAAAGACAGGTGCTGCACTATTTGTGTTTTCACACAAAATGTGAAGCATCCGACAAAAAAAACTCATTTGCACAAAAAGCACAATCAATGACGAGACACATATATGCAGAAGGTAAACATTTGAGTGCTGGTCGGGTAAAGTCATCTGTATTTGTGAGCATATGTGTGTCTGGGTGCATGTTGTGTGGAAATCTGTATGTCCATGAAGGCCGTCCCTCCGGCAGGCAAGTGTCCTTGATGGAAAGTCTATCACTATCCCGCTGCAGCTTGACTCCTCCACAGATGTCCGCAAGGAATGTGGGGGGAGCAGGGAATTTGTGCGATGTCGCCATAACAACCAGGGAGAATTTGATAGTGGGGAGTCCGATTTGAAAAAACAGAATTTGTTATAAAAACAAGCTGACACCAACTTTTCTGTCAGCCTTAGAGTCTTTTCGCCGCTGGCTCCAGGATCCAATATTCCAATAATCCAATCGATGGGCTAGTAACGTTCACACTTCCAGGTTTTATCCCATCTCACCTTTGTACCACAACCGCGGTCAGCTTATCAAGCCGTCCGTTTTGTTCATTCAACGACCTCGTGATCGCGTCGACTGCCGCTGGCAGTCTCATCAGGGCCATATTTACCGCCAGCAGCTTTTGAAGGTGTTGATACATTAAATATCCTCCAAGGCCAAAAATGAGGAATCCAAGTATCATAAATCCGAATAAGTAGACATCTTCGACGTCCTCAACAGAAAGAATTGAGAGGCACACCATGGACCATTTCTGCCACGGGTCCAAGATGTATCCCGCAAAAAAAGTTCCGTCAGGACAGGCACGCTCCCCGGTCCTTTGCTTTCCAGTTGAAAAAATTTGATCAATAGCGTTGAGACCAGCTGACGAGATCCATAATTTCCATAGAGCTTTCGGTTGCTATGAAGAAATGGCACAAAAGACACAGACGAAGCAAATAGCAGGAGAATGGGGGCAGGGGTAATAGCAGGTAAGGAGCTCTGGAGAGCTGAAGGAAAACCGACCGACCTCGAGGAGAGGCAGAACAGAAGACCCATGCGGAGTTACTCAAGGATCCATTTTGGCTCCTCTCCTATTCAATATCTACATGCTCCCTCTAGCTTAGATAATAATGAACAACAACATAAGTTACCATATCTATGCAGACAACACACAGTTCTACATCACCATGTCACCAGGTGACTATGAACCTGGTCAAGCGCTGTGTAAATGTTTGAAGAAATCAATGCATGGATGTGACCAATTCTTCCTCAGTTGAATAAAAACAAAAACTCAAGTAGTAATGTTTGGACCAATGGAGGAACGATTACACAGGTTCAGCTGCTTCAGCTATTAACCACTGATAAGGCCTGAAATCTGGGTGTAGTGATGGACTCAGACCTGAACCCTTAAATGCATCTAACGTCAATTACAAAGTCAGCCATCTATCACCTAAGGAACATTTCAAGGATTAAAGGACTAATCTCTCAGCAGGATCTCGAAAAACTAATTTGTTTATCTTTAGTCAAATGTATTACTGCACTGGTATCTTCAAAGGTCTAGCAAAGAAGTCGATCAGACAGCTGGAGTTGATCCAGTATGCATCTTCCCGGTTACTCACTAAGACTAAGAAAGTAGTTCTAAAGTCATTACACTGGCTCCCTGTATCTCAGAGAATAGACTTTAAAATACTCCTATTAGTCTATAAATCACTGAATGCTTCTCACCAAAATACATCACAGACTTGCTGTCAATGTATCGACCATCCAGACCACTCAGGTCTCCAACCTTTTTAAGACCAAGATCCCCGACCTCCACTTCGGTGGGAAGCAAGATCTACCTGTAGAGGCGTTGCAAGAAAAATAGCCCAGATTCTAATTCAAACTTGAAGCCCTTTATTCATGAATGAACTCATATATCAACTGTTTTTGAATTACATAAAATGTTTTGGTCCAACGGGACAAATTAATGCAACAAAGAAAACATTGTAAGTAGCATATCAAACTGGCCATAGCTTCACATCAACACATCAACTTCAATTAATCTCAACGCATAAGTAAAGCAATGTCACATCAAGTGTTATGCTTATCTTCTGAAGCTTCATTAAAGTCACTTTAAAATCAACATTTTACCAAACAGAACTCTAATTTTAACACAATTCTCAATGCAACTATAGGTACAGCTTTATGTCCAATGTGGGAGAATTACTTAACTATTATCCTTTTAAAAAGAAAGAAAGACTCAGAGAGAGATGGCGTTCCTTTTGTCTTAACAACGAGAACTCACTTTTATTTCCATTACATCATCTCACGTACGCACGGGTGAGAAGCGTGAGTTCTAAAAAATGCAGATACAGAACTTGCCTTTTTAAAGCCTACAAATGTGTGTGCGTTAAACACAAGAGTCTGTGTGTCTCCATTGGTGTGTGTGTGTTACAAGCTAATGACGTCCAGTTGGCAACTGGACGAAAGTTCTGGGAAGTGTTTATCACAAAAGTACAAAAACAGAGCTATTAATTCCACTCTTTGACATATCTTGGAACAGTCCTAGTATAACCCGACTCCAGATGCTTCCTTTTACTCCCATCGACGAAAAACAGGAAAAAGGTCAACCTGACCCTAACTCCCATAAATCCTCCCTTGGCACGTTACAGCGTGACATATCTAGAAGACCTCTACATTGCAAATCTGACTCCACACTGTTCAAGTCTAGCTGTGATAATAACAAACATGCAAGAAAGATCTAATTGCTTACACAACCAATGGATAACACACTAATGTAATCAAGGTGTCTACACAAGTGCTGACATAAAATGACATGTAATAAGTGCAGATTACAATCAATAACATATTTCCAATAATAGAGAGAGAGAAAGAGAGAGAGAGTCAGAGAGAGACAGAGAGAGAGAGAGTCAGAGAGAGACAGAGAGAGAGAGTATGCAAAACAGTCATTGCTTTCGCAGTAACATCCGTCCAATCAGATATGAAAGTGAAAAAACCCCGACAACTGACACTTATTTATGTGTATTCCTCGGGGAAAAAGTCTTTCATGGACCTCTATTCCTCAGAGCATCCGCCGTTATCATCGGTCACCTGACCGAACCGGCATCAATTGGAAGTCAGCCATGCTACTCGCAATGACATCCAGCACTTGTCATATAAAAAGAGTACATAAGCATAATACACTAACAAAACATCATAATACAAACAAAAACAACAACATATCAAATACATGGATTATATATATATGTAACTTATCTTGCTAATAATACTGATACGCAGGATTAAAAATGAAATGGATGTTAGAATCTAATGTTATGATAGTGTAAACTAACCTAACCGGCCGCCTGTGCTAACTTATCTATTAAAGCTTCATTGCATTGTATTTTGTTTATTTATTTATTGAGTAACTTAAACAAGGTTAATAGGGTTAGTCATCTTCAGTTTGTGTGCTTGGCTTGAATGAGTTCATGGACACGTAGCAAAACAAAAAGAGTCCGTCCCGTTCCCGGGGCTCCTTTCCATCTGGCATGGCTCTGTAGCACACGCATGAGTCCATGGACGTGTCCAGGCGGCCGGGGATCAGCCCTTCGGATGGCTGCTGCCTGATGTCATCCATCTATACATTGTCCCCACAATCCACCTTTTCAAAATAGGCACAACACAACACACAATTAGAAAGAATACAATCAGCGTTATCACCAAAATTATTCCTGTTTTGGCGGCTAAAGCGCCCCATTCCCCTAAGATTTCTTCCAGACTTTTCCACGACCAGTTGTTTCTTCCAGCATTCTCTTTTACTTCTTCTCTAAGTTTCATAAGTTTAGCCATTACTACCCTAAACGAACCTTTAGGAGCAGTGTTCATTGGAATATATGTACAGCACTCATTACCAAACATGTGACATACACCTCCCTTGCTTGCTAGAAGCCAATCTAAAGCTTGCCTATTTTGAATTGCCATTCTACTCGTTTCATGTAATTGGTCTCCCAATGCCATAAATCCTTCTATCGTGAAATTTATCATCCTCTGCTGATTATAGTAAATGTAATTTATCCATTCAACATTTTTATTAATCGTAATTTGAGGCAAAATAGACTCAAAACCTGCTTTAACTTCATGTTGTGCTTTAAATTCATCTGGAATTCCTCTTGGTTGCCCAATAAGATCTAAATACACTTTTTCATTTAATCCGTAATCTCCTAGACTCCGACGAGACCTAGTTTTACCTGTTTCAATTTGAGCTAATTCTTTTACCCCTTCATACACTAAGGTTATCGGTACTTTCATTCGTACTAATGCACAAAGTCCTATCCACTTCAGTGGTAAGGTGTTCATTAGCATGTCATCACCACACATCCAGTAACTGTCTGCCACTGGATACGTTTGATCTCCTAAAAAGAAAAGTTTGGGAATAGTCATAGTTATATTTTTACAGTCCTCTTCTATAAACTCTGGGTTTTCAAACCAAACGGGCTTTGTAGCAAACACTGGTGTTACATTTGCATGCTTAAACCAAGATAATACCCAGGTTACATTACATTTCACAGTGGTGTTTCCTACATTAATTCCTTCATTGTCCTCAAAACCTCCACTAACGAAACATTCGTAGTCTGCATCATAATCTATGTCATAATCAGTAGGTGGAACATTATCTGTAGTACTAATGTTAAATTCTGCACACAATGATTCTAATTTATGCCCTTTCCATTTCTCTAAGTATTGATGAGAGTTTCTTGAACCATATAAGAGTCTGCAACTCAAACCACACATAGGTAATTTAAAGAATGACACTGCGTCTTCTCTTGAAGTGAACTCACCATTGCTACATCTTTCACGTTGTACAACTGCACATTCTTTTGACGTGTATTTCCTGGAATTACCATAGGTACTGCTCCGGGAGCAACAGTACAGATTAAACAATCCTTTTTAGTTAACTCCCTGACAGTATACCATGATGTTGTATACCATGTATTATGTAAGGCTCTTTGCCATAAAGGATCTCCCCTTGGTCTGGTTCCATGCCATTTAATATCCTGTAATTTATTTATTACTCTTGGTGTTGCTACTTTTGGATGACGTTCTTCATAAAATTGATCTAAACCTTTTGAGAAATCCTCACATCCTTCCTTTTCAGAGCATCCATACTTCTTTGGATCCGGTTGTGTGAATTCTAATATTAGCTTGTTGTCCTGGTTTGATGTGACCTCAATCTGAGAAGGCACTGTTGTAATTATTTTTACTAGTGAGGGTTTAGTAGTTTCTAAAACTTCCTTTGTGGATTTAATTGTATTTGAAACTACTGTTCGCGGATTTGTTTTAGTTGTGACGGTTGTTGGAAGTTCAGTTATGCTATTTTCAGGTAGAGGCACCGTAGGCTTTGCATTTTCTAAATTGCTATCAACCTCTATAGGTTGCACTTCCTTTTTATTTGTATTTATCTTTGTAGTTTTATCGTTATTGGTTGAAATTTGTATTGTGCTAGTTAAGATTGTAGATGCTGATGTGACTGCTACTGTCTTAACCGTTAAGGCTGTCGGTTTATTTGGTCCTGATTTGGTGACTGAAGTAGGTAAAGTCACATGTCCACTAGGGACGGTAATTTTCTTCACTTCCACAGTAGCTCTAGTAGCCATAGTTGTTGGGGGGAAACAATTGATTTCCTCTAGTAAAGCCTCTTTTTTTGGTAGGTTCCATAATATAGATGAATCTACTTTTCCACTCGAAGTGATGTCTTCAAACTTCAACTCGTATGTTTTGTCAATACGGAAGGCTATTACATCTGCTTCAATAATCCATCCACAATCTGCAATCTTAACAGTCATTTTACAATTAATGTTTTCTTGATTTATACTAGATAATTGATGGCTAACATTAGCATGCGAATTACACATCCTTCGTCTGTCACCCTTTTGCAGTAATCTGGAGATAATGACGTTTCTTTCAACCAAATCATATTTATCACTGTCTGGTTCAACATGAATCCTAATTTGATCATTTACAATTTGAACTGTAGCAGATATCTCCTTGTTTCCTATTCGCTCTAAACCACCTTTTCCTGTACTTCTTTTACCCTTACCTGGATTCTTTATTGTTAAGTCATATTTGTAATTGTCCTCAGGATCCCAATGAGACTCTATTCTTGTTTCTACGCCAAAACCATCGTCCTTAATGTGTAAAAGGACTGAACACTGGTATGCCCCATAAACTTTATATTCCTGTTTAACACTTTTTCCGCATAATTTCCTGGTATCGTAATAGACATTTACCTCATATTCTGTATCTAATTCTGTATGAAATTCTGTATCGGTTACCGTTGCTTTCCATTTGAATTCAGCATGGGTCTCTCTTTTCTTACGCATCCACCCATGCATTTTAGTCAGACAATAGAGCTCTCATCTTTTATAATCACACATAGACGTCTGACACACAACAACACAATCAGTCATTCTTACTCATAACTTCTCATCATTCCCACATTCTCACGTTTTACTTTCACTCTCACTCTCCCGGGAAACTTATTGTTTGTTTTCTTAATGGTCCAAATGTTCAATGTTCCTGGATTTTAACTGTGCGCACAGAGAATTTAAATCAGGTTTTTTATGGGACCCAGAGCAAAAAAAAAAGTTAAAAATAAACATTTATACTTCACGTGCACCAGCAAGGCCTCTTTGCTTCAAATTTGATAGGAGGCTTTTACCTCGTTTGCCTAAACCTGGAGTACTCAACCAAAAACAGACTGCAGTCAACTCTGTTAAGGCCACATTTTCATCGGAGTTCCACGCATGGAATGATCCGAGAACTGCCTTATTCCTTTTTCAAGCGCTCACATTAACAGGGCCACGCCCTAAAGACTCCGACCAACCGAACATTTATAAGATCAATTCTCTCACAAATGATCTCTTTGATTCTAAAAAGTTATGTATATTAGAAAAACTTCAGCAAAGACCCGTACTGGTCCGATTCATTTCTTATACGCCGTCGCTTCTAACGTCATATTTGACGGGACATCCGATAAAAGCGGCTGGGAGTAACCAATCACTTCTTTAAGTTGTCGTGTGTGCCCAATTGTGGAGGAAGCCCATATCATTCCAAATCTTTTGATGTTTAAGACAACTATTTTTCTACGTAGAAAAAATACCAAATAGATGTCAAGCCAAAGGAACGACCACTCCTGTCCGTCAATCAATCACAAACAACGCTCTTCCCAATTCAAATTACACAGGCGGCAGATTCATCGCTAACAAACAGAGAGAGCAGAAGGCAGAGACCAGCATAAAAATGTATTTACACTCACCTCCGTCCTCTCTCTCCACCCCAGCGCGGAAGGGCCAGTTCCGAGCGGGGGAAACCCAAGCCGTCTGTCCGGGAAGGCAAAACTCCCTTTTTCCTATCACGTCGGGGTCACCAATTTTGTGGGAGAATTACTTAACTATTATCCTTTTAAAAAGAAAGAAAGACTCAGAGAGAGATGGCGTTCCTTTTGTCTTAACAACGAGAACTCACTTTTATTTCCATTACATCATCTCACGTACGCACGGGTGAGAAGCGTGAGTTCTAAAAAATGCAGATACAGAACTTGCCTTTTTAAAGCCTACAAATGTGTGTGCGTTAAACACAAGAGTCTGTGTGTCTCCATTGGTGTGTGTGTGTTACAAGCTAATGACGTCCAGTTGGCAACTGGACGAAAGTTCTGGGAAGTGTTTATCACAAAAGTACAAAAACAGAGCTATTAATTCCACTCTTTGACATATCTTGGAACAGTCCTAGTATAACCCGACTCCAGATGCTTCCTTTTACTCCCATCGACGAAAAACAGGAAAAAGGTCAACCTGACCCTAACTCCCATACCAACACAAAAAATAAAGCCATGGCCTATTTCCTTTTGTATGAGGTCACCATTTTGTTCATAGAAGACACACACACTAGCAGTGAACATATTACATGCAGTGTTATGCTTATCCACTCAAGCTTCATGCAAGTTACATAGCATCAGCATTTTAGGAATAAAATGTGTTAAAATAGAACTTATTGTGTTTAAAAGAATTCTCAGTCAGTGTAAATGAGCTCAGTGTAGTTATTTACCATCTTTATGTGTAAATACTTTTCTCATTGACATCACATGTTAAAACTGGCATGTTACTCACCCAGGTTAGTGAGATAGCTGTGACTGAATGCTGTCTGTGAGTGCCTTGTAGTTTGGCTCATAACTACTGACAGCTAGTCAGAGACAGTCTGTGAGGTGTTTGTCACTAAGGCGGCTCCTGTATTTTGATTTAATTATTTTCATCTGTGAAAACGCCATTTCACAGAGGTAAGTGGATCCAAAGTAGGCACTCACTCTTAGTGCACATGAGGTGAGGAGGGGAAACTTCTCCCTGATGACAATTCCCCAAAAGTTACTGTCCCGTGATCGTCCTTTCAGCTCAGTGTAATTTATTAAATCCACTATCTCCATGTCAACCCCACTAGGCAGAGTAAATACCTGCTGAAATTTGGCTGCCACCTGTTCCACATCAGTGGTCAAGAAAGGATTTAAGATGAATGCAGCAACATCTTCCATGGCGTCTAATTCACCAAAACGGCGACTGAACTCTGCTGCCACTTTGTCCAGGTTACCACAGACCTCCTCAGGTTGAAAAGCATCCTTGTCACCGATGGCCTGTGACATTTTCTCCAAGTTGGAAAAGTGTGTCAGCCTCTTGTTTTTCAGCTGTGTGTTCCAAACAGCCAGCTTGGCCTTGAACGCATTCACTGCGCTGATCATGTGGGGAAGGTGTCGGTCTTTTCCCTGGAGCTCGTTGTTCAGTGCGTTCAGGTTTGCCATCAGGTCTGTCAGAAACCCCAGATCCAGCAGCCACTGATCATCTGACAGCTCCTCACACTCCTCATTCCTTGTCTCCAGAAAGGTCTTTATCTCAGGCAGCAAATCAACAAACCGCTGCAGCACTTTGCCGCGACTCAACCACCGGACATCAGCGTGGAGGAGTAGGTCTCCGTACGTGGCATGGAGCTCATCCAATAACGCTTTAAATAAGCGGTGCTGAAGCGCTTTTGCTCTAATTGAGTTGATCAGTCTGACCACCAGGGTCATAACATGATTAAAGTTCACAACCTTCCCCGCCAAAGCCTGCTGGTGAATGACACAGTGGTAATTCACAAAGTTGGGGAAATCGCTGTCATTACGGCACAACGCAATAAATCCAGAGCGCACGCCGCGCATCGCTGGAGCTCCATCAGTGGTAACAGCCATCAGATTGTGAATCGGGATGTCATTATCGCAGATATATTTTTTAAATGCGTTGTAAATATCCTCACCTCTTGTTCTCTTCTTTAAATGCAAAAGAGTGCGGAGATCCTCTTTAGTTGTAGAGTTCGGGAACGTCATCCTGACAAACACAACTAGCTGAGCTGTGTCCATTACATCCAGGGATTCATCAAACTGGAGTGAAAACTATTCAGTGTGACAAGTCTTTTAGCACTTGTCGATCCACGTCCCCCAACATGTCCTCAACCCTCCTCGCCACAGTGTTGGGGCCAAGCTGGATACCGAGGAGCGCAGTTTTGATGTCGTCTTTGTTGTTGAGGGTGTGAGACATCTGTTTGGGTGTCAGACATCTGTCTTTTTTTCCTCTCCTTAAACTATTGTGGCCACTATCTTTCCACAGATTCAATGGCAGCACGCATGTGGCAGGGAATTATGGCCATCAGTGACTATAAACCCACTCACCCCACCTCTGCAGCCACTGGTGTCAACTTCCTGAACGAGCTGAATTACTTTTATGCTCGTTTTGAAAGAGACAACAGTGAAACTGCCACCAAGCTCAAATCCTCAGCCGACCACCCGCCAATCACACTCTCCTCCACAGATGTCTGCAACGCACTGAGCAGGATCAGCACGCACAAGGCAGCTGGACCAGATAACATCCCTGGACGCGTGCTAAGGGCATGTGCGGAGCAGCTCGCTGGGGTTTTTACAGACATTTTCAACCTGTCTCTTGCCCAAGCAGCTGTACCAACATGCTTCAAATGCACTTCCATTGTGCCAGTGCCAAAACACTCCAGCCCAAAGTGCCTTAACAACTACCGCCCTGTAGCACTCACACCAATCGTAATGAAGTGCTTTGAGCGGCTGGTCCTGGCACACCTAAAAGACTTGCTACCATCCACATTGGACTCACACCAGTTTGCATACCGCAGCAATAGGAGCACAGAGGATGCAGTTTCCATGGCACTGCACTCTGTGCTCACACATCTGGACAATAAGAACACTTATGCACGCATGCTGTTTGTTGACTTTAGCTCAGCATTCAACACTGTCATCCCGGCTAAGTTAATAGACCTGGGCATCAACACCTCCATGTGCAACTGGATTTTGGACTTTCTGACCAACAGACCCCAGAATGTCCGATCAGGCTCCAACTGCTCCACGTCCATCACACTCAACACTGGTGTACCACAGGGCTGGGTGCTAAGGCCGTTTCTCTACTCCCTCTTAACCCACGACTGCAAGCCTGTGTACGCATCCAACTCCATCATCAAGTTTGCGGACGATACTACGGTGATTGGTCTAATCAGCAACAACGATGAGACAGCCTACAGGGAGGAGATCAAGCACCTGCACTGAAAATAACCAGCTCCTCAACACCACCAAAACGAAGGAGCTCATTGTGGACTTCAGAAAAGATTCAAGAGGCACGCACGACACCATCCACATCAATGGAATGGCTGTTGAGTGTGTCTCCAGTTTCAAGTTTCTGGAGACCCACATCTTAGCGGACATGTCCTGGTCAACCAACACCTCCTGCCTGGTCAAGAAGGCTCACCAGCGCCTCTTCTTCCTGAGGACACTGAGGAAAAATCAGCTATCCTCGACTATCCTGGTGAACTTCTATCGCTGTGCAATAGAAAGCATCCTGACCAACTGTGCAACAGTGTGGTATGGGAGCTGTACTGTTGCAGAGCGTAAGGCACTGCAGCGGGTGGTGAAAGCCGCCCAGCACATCACTGGGACTCCACTACCCACCATTGAGCACATCCAGAAGAAACGCTGCCTACATCGAGCCCGCAGCATCCTTAAGGACTCTTCTCACCCAGCCCACAGACTGTTTTCTCTCCTGCCCTCCGGCAGGCGTTTCAGGTGCCTCCGGACCAGAACCAGCAGACTAAAGAACAGCTTTTTCCCCAGAGCTGTCTCTTTATTGAATTCTAATCCTCACTGATAGACTCTCCTCTCCCTCCTCACACCTACCTCAATTTTGTTATTCTGTTATTTACAAGACTGTAATGTTCACCTGCACTCCTGACTGTTACTATTGTAACAATTGTTTACATGCATCCTGCACTACTCACCATGACTGAATATTGATTTACACTGCTGACTGTTTATTCACAGTACCAAATGTTTACATATACATTTTCAATACCGTACTTTAACTGTAATATGCAATTACCTTCCACTGCACTTAAATTTAAATAGCTTCTGTCCAAACTCTATTTATACATTTTATAGTAATAGCCACCTGTATATTATGCTCACAATTCTGCCTATAGTAATAGCCATCTGTGCATATATTCATAGTACATGTAAACTCTGCTATAATAACAATCATCTGTATATATTGCTATTGTACATATCTGTAAACCTCTATTCATAGTAATATCCACCTGTATACTATATTCGGTACATATCCAGCTGTAAATTTAGTTCACAATACTAGTTATCTATATATACATATCTGTACATATCTGTAAAACTCTATTTATAGTAATATCCACCTGTATATTATATTCGGTACATATCCAGCTGTAAATTTAGTTCACAATACTAGTTATCTATATATTATACTCATAGGACAAATCTATCAGTAAAATTCTGTTTATAATAGTATCCATCTCTATATTTATTCAGTAAAAACCCATGTTCTATACTTATGGAACTATTGTTTATCCTGCACTTGCTGCTATTGCACTTCTGGTTAGACCTAAACTGCATTTCATTGCCTTGTACCTGTACCTGTGTAATGACAATAAGGTTGAATCTAATCTAATCTAATCTAATCTAATCTGTGGGCACCAGTGTCCTTGGCAGCATGGCCTCAGTAAATCGTCTCCCCCTGAAATGTTTGTGATGTATGTGATGGCGGTTGTACTGAAACGGTAATTTCCCTCTGGGATCATTAAAGTATTTCTGATTCTGAAGCTGTTGAAAACCATATCTGCAGTGATGGCCATTGCCTCCTTGAATAAATCGCCATCTGTAAAAGGCTTCTTGTGTTTAGCCAAAAGGTGACAAAAATCCAGAACAAAGCTTCAGTCGCAGCCTTATTTTGAGCAGCAGGTTTTGTGAAAAGCGACTGCTGGGTCTTCAAACTCGTTTTCAGCTCAGCAACTTTCCTAGAGCGGATTGCGCTCTTGGCGGGGAAACTGTCTGAGTTTGACGTGGTTGGTGTTGTGGTGCCGCTCCAGATTTCCTCTTTTAGACAGCGCAAGCATATGGTGGCACAGCATACAAACACACTTGTCTTTCACCACGGTGAAAATAAATTCCTCTTCCCATTCCTCATGGAAATTATAAGTTTTCGACTTTTTTCTCGGAGCTGCCGCCATACCAGCTGACCACATCACCGTCTATATGTTGTCACCTAGCAGCTGTCCGGCTTTATAGCTAGTGCCGTATATTGTCATTTTGCGACAGTTAATGTGCCAGCTTTATTCTATCATCGGGATCTACAGGGGATGTTTGAAAGATCTACCAGTCGATTGCGATCGACGGGTTGGCGACCACTGACATAGACTATACCCCTGAGTATCATGCTGGTTAAGCAAACAATCTGAAGTCTTCCCCCTGACTCCTGCTCCTATTTGAAATAGATTATAATCTGATAATAAAGTAATGTATTAATTTCTAGCCAGTTTTTAGTAACTTCTCATAACTCTATATAATAAAAGAGAGAAAACATCTAAATGGATAAATTTGAGTATGTAACAGGTGGGTTGTAAACTACAGTAGAGAGTTGGGATGGGTATTGCTAAGGATTTATTGATACTGCTACACCTTAACGACACTCCTTATCAATCTGGAACGTGATCTGTGTCATGGTTTTTAAGTGTTTAGCCCACATGCAGATACAGACGGAAGACAGGCACAGTTTTAAGATGTTTATTTAAAGGTTCAGGCTGCAGGAAGAGACACAGCGTGTGGCTCGGGCGAGGTCTGAACGTCAGTACTGGAGCGACTGCGGAAAGAAGAAGGAGTAATGTTACGAATGAGCGAACCAGGGAAAAGTACCAGAAGCTACGCCGCTTACCATTTAACAGGGTTGACCTATCTGGGGGGAATAATGACGAGGAAACTCTGTGATCGTAGCGTGTAGGTGGTAGTGACTGGAGGGCTGACAGATGGTAAGCTGGCGAGGGATCCGGAGCGCACCACAGCAGACGAGAGGAGCAGATGGAGTAACCAGAGAGTACGAGTGAACCAGAAGAATCCAGGGAAGGGGGTCTCAGGCCCGGCTTGGTAACATCAAGGGAGTCTGAGTGGAGGTGCCAGAGCAAAATCTGAGCGGCAGGGATTCTGTGGATCTGGTTCTTCAAACACGACGTCCAGGCAGGTGAGTAGTGATGTTACGTGATGTGCCGAGGCTTCGAGGCGTGTGTCGAGTAATGGAGGGGGCGTTTCCGCAATGCGCGTATCGAGGCTTGCTTCATTTAGGGGAGGAGCCGAAAACGATGACGTCCGAAGCCTCGCTGCACGGCTGTACCACGTGACTGCTTCGGGAAGTGGTTCAGATTTTGGTGCGGGGTTTGACAGCTTTAGAAACCCCACAGGCTCCATTCAAAATGTGGGTTGTTGTAGGCGAGTTGCGGTCAGTTTAGAGAGTGGATAGAGTTTTGATAGTTTGGATAGCAGAGTTTGGATAGTGGTTATTTAGTTTGAGACAGTTAGTTTGGTGTTTGGAGAGTTTAGGAGAGAGATAGATAGATAGGAGATCAGTGCTCTCAACTATCACGCATTGACCGTCACTGACTTCACACGGTCACACGCAAACATGGCATTTTTCACGCAGAAAAATCCCAACGCCCATCTGGGCAGCGGACGATAAAAACTCCGCCTTCTGCTGAGATGTTTCAGCTTCTTTCACAGCTTGTGGCCATCAGTAATGCGGTACCGCGCACGTGACGTCACCGTCTCAAGAGCAACGCCCCTTTTGCCGCTTAGGTAGGGCACACAGGAGAGAACGCACGGAGTACCCAGCTATTACAAGCGCAACAGAACCAGCGATATGACCGACTTTACAGGCGTTAAACTTTCCCAAGACGATGTTCCAGGCGCACGGATTACTGGTCGAACTGTCGAAGAACACACCAACCTTCAGCTCAAACGATGGCTTGAGGTTCGAGGGCTTAAAAAGACTGGAAAACTGGCTGAGTTGATGAACGGTAAGCTTTGGGTTTTTTTCCTGCGCGGCGATCATGGCAGCGTCGGCCGTTTTTTCTTTTGTTGTTTGCAATCACCGTCCAGGAATGGGTATATGTTTAATGTTTGTCTCATTTGAAATGTTTTTGAGTAAGCTATCCTGGTAGCAGGCTATCATGTTAGCGCCTGCTACCATGATAGCCTATATGCTATCATGGTAGCAGGCGCTACTTTATTAACATGTCGGCCACCAAAATACTCTTACCTTGACTTGATGTCGCTGGAATTGGGTCAGGATGTTCTTCGGTTGGGCCCTTTCCTCCGACAAAATGCTTGCTACATATGTACTTGAATTTGGTAACTTTTTCCGGGTTGAACTGTTGTGTAGGCCGACCGCCCCGGTGTACCAAGCGCACACATTTCTCCTTGGCAGTCTTGAAGAAAACATCCTTCATATGCGGCCGATCAGCGTACCTCGAGTCGCTGTTGCACGTTCCATAGCAATAATGTTTAAAAACCATGGTCTTAGATTTGGAAAAAGCAGTCGTTTACCGAGTAAAACCAAGGGTAACGCACGTCTCTTTTACAGCAAAACAGCGGCGGACTATGCAAGTTTGCCCTACTGTGTACCACGTGATGTGACGTCATCGTGACGTTGTGTTTCTAAAAATAGCTCGCGCGCGGTACCCCATTCCTGCTGCAGTTCATGTTAAGCAGGAAGAGCGATCAGAGTTATGAATAATTTTAGTCTTAACCAGCGGTGAAAGTGAGCCGGTAAGGTCCTGTACTGCGTACGCAGGAGGGGACGGGGCGGGGGAAGAGAGCTGCTGCCAGATATTGCCTTCATTCAGAACCAGTGATGGCTGCACTCTGAATCATAAAACAGTTCTGCTCACCAGATGCAGTTTAAAACGCTACGTCTGTTTATAAGTTTTTATTAATTCTGCATTTTTTAACTACATGCACCGTATTTCTGTGCCTCAGCGCTTGCTCCTCTCCCCCCTCCTTTCCCTCGAACCCAGGGGCTTTTATCACCGTTCACCATTCAAAACGTGAATCACTGCGTTTAATGTCCTCACACCCATAGCAAAGTGTGCCTATTAAAGTCACTAGGAGAGTTATGGCTGTGTTTCATGATCTTTTGTTTTAAACAAAACACAACCGTGGCGCTTCGGTGCGCTGCTGCCTTGCGCTTTAATTCAGGTGCGCAAAATTACGTTACTTGTAATTTGGGTGCGCACTTTTAAGAGTCAATTTAAAGAACTTGTAACATCAGGAGGTTGATCTCAGACCGGTCAGCTCCTATGATCACTGTATAGGAGCCCTTTACAGTTTTTATTTATGCATTTCCCCCCTGTTTATCCCTCGCACGCAGCGTACCATCGGGTAAAATCCTCCCACCTCACCGCCCAGAGCGCACTGAGGAGAGCAATAGAGATTTCTCTGGTCGACTGAGATGAGAAACCTGTTGCTGTGAAAGGTGATATAGGTTATAAACTGTTACTGTCTAGAATTGCATTGGATTTTGCAACTCGGGGAGAGAACACTCTAGACTTAGTCTACACAAATATAAAAGGAGCATTCAGAGCAGCCCCCCGCCCCCACCTGGGCTCTTCAGATCACCTTTCTGTAATGCTAATTCCTGCATACAGGCCCCTGCTGATCAGAGCAAAACCAACAGCGAGGCAGGTGAGGGTGTGGACTGAGGGAGCCATGGAGGCGCTCCAGGACTTTTTCGAGTGCTCTGACTGGAACATGTTCAAAGCTGCTGCAACTTATGAGGACAAGATCAACATTGATGAGTACGCCATGACTGTGTCAGCCTACATCAACAAATGCATTGAGGACGTCAGCACCACCAAGACCATCATCACCCGAGCCAACCAACGACCCTGGATTACTGCGGAGGTCCGTCAAGCGCTAAAAGCACGGAACTCAGCCTTCAAGTCTGGAGACAAGGAGGCATTGAGGACAGCGAGAGCCAACCTGAACCGTGCCATCAGGCTAGCAAAGCGGAACCACAGTCAGAAAATCCAGGAGCTTTTCCATGACGCCAGCAACACCAGGAGCATGTGGAAAGGCATCCGGGCGATCACTGAATACAACACGCCCTCCCCCCCGATGGGTGAAGTTGATGCTGACTTCCTCAATGGACTAAATAACTTCTTTGGGAGGTTTGAGGCACTAAACAGCACTCCAGCAGTGAAAGCTGTTCCCCATCAGGAAGAGGAGGTCCTCTGCCTTGACACCGCCGACGTGTGGAAGACTCTGAGGAGAGTCAACCCGCGGAAGGCCCCAGGCCCCGACAACATACCTGGGCGGGTGCTCAAGGAGTGTGCAGGTCAGCTGGCTGGTGTCCTCACAGACATTTTTAACACCTCGCTGGACCAAGCCATAGTGCCAGCATGCTTCAAGTCTGCCTCCATCATTCCGGTGCCAAAGAAACCTCAAGTCACCTGTTTCAACGACTACCGGCCTGTTGCACTGACTCCCATCATGATGAAGTGCTTTGAAAGGCTGGTAAAGGAACACATCGTCTCCAGTCTCCCATCAACACTCGACCCGTTCCAGTTTGCCTACCGACGGAACCGCTCCACTGAGGACGCCATCTCCTCTGCTCTTCACCTGAGCCTGGCACACCTGGAGGAGAAGAACACGCACGTGCGGATGCTGTTCCTGGACTTCAGTTCAGCGTTCAACACCATCATCCCACAACATCTGGTGGGAAAACTGGAGCATCTGGGCTTCAACACACCCCTACAAAACTGGCTGCTAGACTTCCTCACCAACAGACCTCAGTCAGTCCGGGTCGGACAGAACACCTCTGATGTCATCACCCTCAGCACGGGCTCCCCTCAGGGCTGCGTCCTGAGCCCCCTGCTGTTCACCCTGATGACACACGACTGCGTCCCCAGGTTCACCACCAATCACATCGTGAAGTTTGCAGATGACACAACGGTGGTGGGCCTGATCAGAGACGACAACGACCAGGACTACAGAGAGGAGGTGGAGCAGCTGGTGGGCTGGTGCAGAGACAACAGCCTGATCCTGAACGTGGAGAAGACGAAGGAGATCATCGTCGACTTCAGGAAAAACCGGCCTCACCATGCTCCACTGCTCATCAACAACTCAGCGGTGGAGGTGGTCAGCAGCACCAAGTTCCTGGGGGTGCACATCACGGACAACCTCACCTGGACTGTGAACACCACGTCACTGGTGAAGAGGGCATAGAAGCGACTGTACTTTCTGCGGAGGATGAGGAGAGCCCGCCTGCCCCCGCCCATCCTCACGACCTTCTACAGAAGCACCATAGAGAGTATTCTGACCAGCTGTCTCTCTGTGTGGTGTGGAGGCTGCAGTGCCTCCGACTGGAAGAACGTGAGGAGAGTGGTGAGGACAGCAGAAGGGATCATCGGGGCTCCTCTTCCCTCCATTAAAGACATTTCATCGCAGCGCTGTGTGTCTCAAGCCCGTAACATCATCAGGGACCCCTCACACCCCCACCATAGACTATTCTCCCTGCTGCCCTCTGGAAAGAGGTTCCGCAGCATCCGCTGCAGGTCCACTAGGTTCTGCAAAAGCTTTTTCCCTGCTGCCATCAGACTGTTGAACTGCTGAACTGCTGAAGTATAAAAAACGGACTGTGTACCACACTCGACTCGCTGATTTGCACATTTGCACATTGTATCGTATCCTGCAAAATTGCTGCTGCACCTTACCCGGAAACGTACTGCAAAACTGTGTACAATGCAACTGTCTACTTTTAAATCACTGCTGCACCTTACTGCATATTTGTTTACATTTGTTTTACATTGTTTACATTTCAACTGCCTACTGTTCACTGCTGCACTTTATCCGGAAGTCAATTGAAACTTATCCTGTAAGTGACTGCGATTTATCACTGCACTTTATCCTGTACTGTAATTCACTGCAAGGTATCCTGTAGAGTTACTGCAATCTTTCTGAGCTGTGTGAAAACGAAATTTCGTTCTGTATGCACTCTGTGTATACAAAATGACAATAAAGAAAGTCTAAGTCTAACTCTAAGTCATTGAGCTGAAAAGAGAGGAGACATCAGCAGCTGGATCGTGCGTAAAGACGCAGCGGGAACCTCTGTGTGCTTCAGTGTTGCTGCTGAGGGGAAAATGTGGGACCGTATAGTACTGGGCTAATCATTGGTCACAGTACCCCAATCTGTACATACTTGCACTTATTTATTTATGCACCCCGGCATCATCTGTGCCATGTGAGCGTGTCTTTTCAAAGGTTGGAGAAGTAGTATCAAAAAAGAAAAATCATTTGAAACCGAAAACTGTGGAGAAATTGTTGTTTCTTAATAAAAATGCATGAAATCATCCAAGTTACACAAGCATTAGCCTATTCACTACCCCCTCCCTAGTTCCATAAGCACTTTCATTGTCCTCTGCCTGATTAAGCCCATGCCATTTTTCTAGAGTCACAGAAAAACATTACACACCATGCCATATCACGTCACTACTATTTTGGGAATAATTACACACAGAATACATTCAAACAATGTTTTATTATACACATGTGTATACAAAATTTATGTAGACAAATTATTTCGTCCTACACCTTTTGTGAAGTCATTCCCAAGAGTCATAATAGACAGAAATTCAATGCATCACACGTGTTAAGATACAGCTGGCTGTGATTATACACCTGGCCAGTAGGTGGTTTCGTGTGCACATGAAGCATCAAGAAATGAACCCTTTCTCGAACCAGTTGGCTCAAGTGGTTCAATGCCCCATGAGGCTTCATCTCACCATCACTACAGGTGAGTAAATCCAAACACGAAAAACTGAGAACAATCGGAGACAGAACATTAGTCCAAAAACGGGATTCAAAAAACTCACAAAATACGGGGTTCAGGATTCAGGTCGGAGGCCATGGCATACCACGACTGGTTTAACACTCTGGCGTCTTCCATCTGTCTGAGCACTCCTTAAAAAGCCATTGGAGGGGGTTGCAGATATCCTGTGTCGGCCCCTCCTGGGCGACCTGCTTTAGGGACCCCTTTGGGAGTCCGGGGCTACGGGTCCCCTGACGCCTGCCTCTGTGCTCGGGGAAGGTGGGTCTTTGGTTCTCCACAATCACTATCAAGCTATTTCTGGATAATCTTCACCTAAACTAGTGCACTTTCACATCTCCCACTGGTGCTGGGTCCCAGGTATTAAGTGTTCACTTATATACAGTAATCTTATAATTTATTTATTTATTTATGTTGTGTCACGTTCTTTTTTCAAATATCACATTACACATGTCAGCTTACATAATAATATATATGATTTAGCAATGGCACCTAGATGTTATTCGAGTGTATCTGTTGCTTTATGTCTGTTGGTTGTGCAGTTCTTTTTGTGTCTCTTTCCAGGTGATGGAGCAGACAGAGGACATTTTATCATTCTCTTCCTTTTATCTCCTCTTACTTTCACCTCTACTCTTTTTTTTTTCTTTTCTTTCACTTTTTGTTCTTCCTTTACTCTCCCATTGTCATGTCCATATAATTTGAAATTCTCCTTGCAGGAATCATAATAAAGCTATTTACAAGCATAAATCAAGTGGAGCACTATGGCGAAAGCTGTTTGCTCCACTTGTAAAAGCAAAATCTGTCGAGCTCCATCTGGCATTGAGATATCAATTCCTATTGCCATAGTGCTAGACAGGACACTGGGAAAAAAAAAAAAAAAAAAAAAAAAAAAAAAAAGCCATTGGAAGCCGCTCCCAACGAGCTGCAGGTGTGGGCCACGCCCCCCAGTCAACACGAACCACCTGTGGAGTAGAATTAAAGCACGGAGACACAGAGAACCCTGACAATCTGTTAACCTGACAGCCATATGCATGTCTCGCTCCGCCTAGCTCCACTCACATACATCTGGGACATCGCCCATAGAGAGTGATTTCTCCAACCAATTTTATGGTCTGGCCAATCAGGACGCAGGGCTGGAGTTAGATGTGACGTAGTGGAGACGCGACCATGACGTGAGACTGTTTTGATAGCAATGGCGGCTCGTCGAGGAAGCAAGCGTTAACATTGATGCTGCTATTTCTTCCGTGTTGTCCAATCTACCTAATATTGTTTCATTAAAAGAACATCAGAGAACGGCTCTGAAGGCTTTTGTTAGTGGAAACAACGTTTTCACCCTTCTCCCGACCGGATTTGGCAAGTTTTGTTTTCCGGGGCGCGTCCGCGGCGGACGCAGAAGCGCCCCGAAGCTGTTAGCAGTTAGCGCGAACCATATTAGGAGGCCTTTAGTCCTCAACACGGTCGGCCCGGGATCGACTCCGACATAAAAAAAGTTTTTTTTTTCCTGCGTTGCTCTCATCAGCGTCACGGGTTAGCTTCGGTGTGAGTGGTTGAAATAGCACGTCGATAAAGATGACAGACAAGTGGCTTATCCAATCATATGCAAGGATTTTTGATAAGGCCCAGCCTTCAATAAAGGCAATTCCTATGGAGGTGTCCCAGATGTATGTGAGTGAAGCTAGGCGGAGCGAGACATGCATCTGGCTGTTGTCAGGTTAACAATCTGTACCTTTTTTGTTTTGTTTTCATCAAACAAAAGGAGGAAAAAACAAATGATGACAGACAGACTTTAAAAATTAACTTATGTCGCATATTAAATGTGCAAATAATGTATAGCCTACACATGGATTTCTTGTTTGTTTAAAATGTCATGATTAAAACATCCTATACATTAGTTTCAAGAATGAATGCAAATGTATGTCAAAGCTTCATGTGTTTGCTTTGTGTGTGTAGATACATACATACATACCTGCTGTACCTGATTCAGAGGCAGAGCTGCTTGTTGCACTCGGGCGGTCGAACACTGCATCTTTCTGCTTGTATGTGGTGCACTTTTTCTCGCCTTTGCAGGCAAAGCTGTTGTTGCAGTAATGGCAGCGTATGTTGTCGACAACCATTAACTGCAGGTGTACATCTTATGGAGGAGGGGATTGGTAATAAAATGTTGTTTGAGTTGGAGTCTCCCTGAAAAGATCAATACGGCCTTAAGCACCACATTCTTGCGCTGACATATGTCCGTGGACGTCAGCACAGATTCCGCGCCACTGACAGTGTCCACAGTGTCCAATACCGTTAAGAGGACCAATAAGGCTGAAGCTTGGTGGTCCGCAAAGACCGCCCAACACAGACCCGGGGCCGATTTGATACCGGGTTTCGGTACCCATCCCTAGTAGAGAGACAACAACATCTAGCATTATTTAAACATTTAATTTTACACAGAGGTTGTCAAAGCTAAACTGATGTTAACTAAGTTTGACTCTTTCTTCACCAGTTAAATCATTGAGGCTAGAAAGGTTCTTATTTAAATGTAAACACGCAGAAATTATTACAGCTTTTGAATTAAATCAGACGGTTAGCTCTGCATTATGCTAACCTTGGAACACTAAAGTTACATGGAAAAATTACCAGTATTTAAGTTATTTAAATAGAAAGATTGTCTCTGATTATGTGTGCACAGTAAGTATATGTGTTCTCAGCTTAAACTTAAACAGAGGAAGTGCCACCAAGCTGCTAGATAAGATAAGAGCACCATTATAAAGTCTGAAAAAATACAAAGAGATGTTGATAAAGTTTTTTTATATATATACCTGAATAAGTTATTTGTAATTTTAATAATCTGATTTTACAGATTTATTATTGTACAAGCAGGTTTTTACTGTTGCAGTGGGCTAACATAGAGATCATTTTATTGTGTATAAAAGTTTTTTCCATTTTATTATGGATCACTTTAATCATTATTTTCTCAATTTACTGGCTGTTTAAAATGTTATTTATTCCACTTAATATTTACTGCCACAGATATTTAGTCTAACCCTAACCCTCTTGCTGATGGTTCCGGCAAAAAAAGAAAAAAACTTTAAGAATCCATAATTATTAGTTATTACTCTGTTAAATTTGGTCAAATAACTTGTTTGGACTGGACTCGGAACTCGCATCTCTTGGCTTTAGAATTGACTTAAATCTTTACTTGGGACTGGACTCTAGACTTGGGTCAAAAGGTTTGATAATTACTAGTTACTTGCAAAACAATGACTTGGTTTGTGATAAAAATGACCAAGATGTCCAACACATTAACTGTCTCACATATTATCTTGTGCTAAAATTACAATTTCTTTCCCTCTCCACTAATTCACTGTTCTTATTTCAAGTCCTGGAGAACAAACTCTAACATATTTACCTCTAACTGTGTCCATAGTTATCTCTGTATCATTCTCATAAGTCTCTCTCTCACAGTCTCTGCTACATATCTGAGGAAAGTCGGCCCACTTCACTTTCAGCTGATGCATTTGATGGGTCCAAATACTATATTAAAAACATGAAGGTTTTTGTAAGGGGTCCCAGTCTACCCACTTTACTGTAGTTTTGAGCAACCTTCTGCTGGTGGATGCCAGTATTATGAATAACATAACCACATTCTTTGGAGTAAGCAATTATTTTGAACAGTAATTTTCAGAAGGGTATACAATGTGTGCAGGCAAATTAACTTATGGTCAAAATGAAACTTCCGATAAGAGACGACTCCTCTTTTGTAGCTTGAAAACATGAGCCATGAAACCACCAACACCACAGAAGTCTGACATCCTTCCGTCCATGTCATCCCTCAGAAGAATAATTATCTGTGCAAAATGAGCAAAGAAATTTTACTATTTTCTGCACTTTTTTTAAAGAAACTTCCCCTTTTAGTTGACATGGTGTTAAAGGTAGAATACATCTCAGATTTCCAACATGAGCCTGTTACCTTGACCCTAATGCTGCTGTCCTTCAGTATTGTTCTGTCTTCTGATATCTCCATCAACAGCCAAGTATGAGGCCTCTGGCAAAATTGGGGTTAATTTGTGAATAATTCAGGTGAGACCCATGTCATAATGACCTGAGCTTAAACAAGGTATTAATGAGTAGACGGCTTTACGCCATGACATTACACAGCTTTAACACGGTCAACAGGGGGTTATTTGCACAAGGGACATGAGAAAGTGTCATAATAATGGGGACATAATGGCAGGGTGTCACGACGAAATATCGGTGTGGTAGGGTGTCCCTTGTAACCTGCACTCAGTGTTTACCCCAATTAGATAGCTGTGAGACAGAAAGGCGAGAGATAACTGTGTGGGGGGGAGAGGAAGGGCAAAAACAGAGGAAGAGATGGGATGAGTAGAGTAAAAAGAAAGAGGCAAAGGCATATGCTGGTAGATGAAGAGGTGGGAAGTTGCAGAGTGGGAAAAAATGAAAGATGTGGAAAAGGAGAGATTGAACAGGCTGGGTGCAGTGATTAGATTGTGATGGTCTGAGTAAAGTTTGGTGTGTGTGCGTGTGTGGGTGTGTGTGTTCACATTTGCCGGTCTTTGAATTAATTAGAATCTCAAGATGAGAGGAAAGGGTCATCATGATCTGCATGCAAATGACACCAAACCCACACAGCAAAATACACATTCACATGTGCACACATACTGACATGTCTTCAGTTTCCATCTCTCTCTCTCTCTCTCTCTCTCTCTCTCTCTCTCTCTCTCTCTCTCTCTCTCTCTCTCTCTCTCTCTCTCTCTCTCTCTCTCTCTCTCTCTCTCTCTCATACACACACACTCATAAACAAGGTAACAGTCTGTCTCTCTGACATCCCAATCTTATTCTCTTTTGTCTAGTTTTCAGGCATCAGTCTGACACTGTACGGTTGGCAACCGGCACCACATCCAATCCGCCTGCAGTGCTATATGACACAATGTCACTCTTCTGAATTGTAATGTCGACTGCTTCATATTACTCAGAAGTCAGCCAGTCACCTTGACAAACAGCTTTCAAATCATTTTCTGTTTTTACAGGAAGGTGACTTGACCAAACTTTATCCTGAATGAATGTCCAGAATCACATTCATCTTTCAACGTGTTATTGGCAGGTGGCAGAGATGACCCGAACAGACATCAAAATGAAATGTGAGCTTCTGTTTAGATGTTTTTGCCAAGAATCACAATTTAAAATGTTGTTTGGATTTTTTAAGTGGGGTTCTGTGACATAATTAACAGTAATAGTTCCCTTACCTGCTGCATAAAAATGTCATATCACTGAGCTTGTTGGAAAAATAAATAGATTGTTGGAGCATAACTTAGCTAATTATTTAGTTGGTAATCCTGTTCAGAAACACTTTTTGTTATACTGTGTAAAATTGTCCTTCCATCCTAAAAGTAGTTAATACATTATGTATTCACAAAAAGGAGGTTAAAAAAATGTTTTCTGTGGGAGCTGCAGGCCTGTAAAAACTATAACTAATCTCTGCCGGTTCAGTCCGAAGGCCATGGATTTGTCAGAGTTTTGTTCCTGCTCTCACCCATAGACATTTTACACACCCTCCTCTGTCCCTCAAGTTCTGGGGGTATCGCCTTATCTATTGGTTGTCCCACGTGGCAATTATTCTGATGCGCTCACGTAACACCAGTGTCCATGCTCGTTCCTTCCTAGTTTCCGCTTGCTGGCTGTGCATGTGCAATTCTAGTAATTATATATCCGGTTAGCTTAGAGGTTAGCCGTTCATTGTAGCTCTGCTGCTCTCACTGTATACTTTGAACATGGCTGAGAGTCGCAAGAAGCAAAACGCGTTTATGTTTATGAGAAGAAGAGGAAGGCCTCAGTAGAAAGAACTAAGACCAAAGTGGGATTGGGAGA
Source organism: Fundulus diaphanus (assembly GCA_037039145.1). Taxonomy (NCBI): domain Eukaryota; kingdom Metazoa; phylum Chordata; class Actinopteri; order Cyprinodontiformes; family Fundulidae; genus Fundulus; species Fundulus diaphanus. The sequence continues at coordinate 12,159,530 of CM073121.1, read as the reverse complement.
TTTTTTTTTACTCAAACCCCCTGATGAGCGGAAGAGCAAGGTAAGAGGGGCTTGCGCATGTGCTGTTATTCAAAAAGGGATTTGGGAAAACTTACGGAAAATTGGCGACTCTAGCTTTAAAGAAGCTAGCTACAGCTCCTGGGCAGCACCTGAGCTCCGTTTCAGGTGACTTCAACATACTATACCCAGGCCAGCTGACAGCTTTGCCAGGGCCCGGGACAACGCAGTCTTTTTGGGCCCCCCCTCTACACCTGCCGCCACCACACCACACCACACACACACACACACACACACACACACACACACACCAAAAAAAAGTCAACTTAACTGTATACTTTATGCCATGAAATTCTCTGTATTTTATATTGGATATGTCCAACCCATCTATTGAATTTAGTGGCCTAGTTGATCTTTTCTTCATAAGAGAACAGCAAGCACTGCAGCCAAAATATGGCCTTTTTTGACCTGCTGTATATTAGCCAGTCCCTAACAATTTTTTTCCCTTCCATTGCAGGAAGTAGAATATGTTAGATACTGTGGGAATTCCCTGCCCTTTGAATCTCTGAGAAAGGCTTCCTTTTTGCCATTAAACGCACAACATTCATTCCATCAGAATCAGTCAGTTTTGTTGGCCATAACGCGGGATCATTGAAATTAACGGTGTGATCTGTCTCTGAGCGACTATGCTCAGACTATCCAATCGGGCAGTAAGCCTCTCCACCTGCACTGTCTCTGTTATCGCTAGGGATGGCTCTTTCTGTCTCCTCCTCAAACACACGCTGGGTCCCCCCCCCCAGCTCCCCGCTAGGGGTGTGCGATACTAGGAATTCTTAATCGATCCGATCCAAAGTAAATACAGGGTGAGTATCGGCGCTATCGATACGATACCGATACTTTTGACATTTAAGCTTGATGTATCATGAAACTGTTGACCTTTTGGGTTTTATGATTTTTATTTTATTATTACAATTAAATAATAATAATACGACTACTACTAATAATAATAATGTTATGTTCAGTGTTTTTTTCCCTAATCCACCTCTTATATCTTTCAATCCTTATGTAATTTTGTCTGTGTTGTGTGCACCTGCCTGTTGCTTTAATCTTATAAATTTCCCTTTTGTGGGATAAATAAAGGATTAGCTAATGTTATCTTATCTTAAATAACACTTTTTAATAGGATATATTAAGGGTGGGCGATATGAAGAAAATCTAATATCACGATATCTTTGGGCTATATCATGATACACGATATATATCACGATATGTTCAAATAACCTTGAATAACAAATGTTTTTAGCTACATAGTGCCTAAAGTTGCATTGGTATATCTCATATTAACGTGTCAATTTTTTTTTTTGGTTTGAAAAATTTATTGCAAAATAAAAATGAATTTAAAATGTTTTATTTTAGCCATTTTTTAACCACAGCTGCACATAGAAGCTTTTCACAAATTACAATATTGTCACATTAGAGCTCTTTCATGGTCAACACTGGACCTTAAAAACAGAACATCCCAGCAGCCAAAAGGAACACCAAGGAAAAATCTGACACAAAATAAACCTGAATTAAAGGTGCTCTTTTGTGCTTAATACATAAAAATTTGTATAATAAAAATGTGACAATCCCAAAAACAAAAGCTTGTATTGTGACTATAAAATCAACTGACCAGTCGCAGCTACATATTCAGAGCTTCTCAAAAATATTTCCATTGCTCTTTAGGTGCTGGGAAATTTTAAACAAACGTTTTTTTTTTTCTGTCATATGGGATTTAGCAAAAGAAGATGCCAGTTTCGAGTTTCCCTTCGGTGTGGGTGTGTGTGTGTGTGTATGTGTGTGTGTGTAGGGGGGGGGGGGGGGGGGGGTCGACACGCGGACTTTATAAGACTTCATTTTGCACTGGATGACGTTTTAGGTGGAACGTTACTGCTACTGCTACCCAGTGGCGTATTTAGGCCATTTTTAGGGGTGCTCAAGCACCCCTAAATCTTAGCTCAGCACCCTTAAACAATTACTGATTGAGAGTATTCCTCCGTGTCGGTTCGGCTCTGCCAGACGTGCGTACATACACATGTTCACCCGGAGCGCCTCCGTTTGAAGCGCTCGGCGTTCCCACGGTGTCATTTCAAGGCAGCTGTGCGCAGCTTCACTGCCTGCTTTTTGTTTCCTGTCCCTTTAAATCTGCAGCACACGTGACTGTGCTGTGTGCTGTTTAACTCCCCTCTCATTGGTTTTGCTGCCTTAAATTCCGCCTTCCCTCTTTCTGATTGGCTGTTTACTATTGCCTGTGTGTGTGTGTGCATGTTCGTGCGTGCTTGGAGCGCGAGATTTAAGTTTTGATTCATACTGGGAAACTGCCGTTACCACAATTAATACCAGGCTACAAAACTAGTCCCAGTTAAGAAACTAAATATTATCTGAACTAAAATAGGTGAAATCTGCTGAGCGCAGTTCTGAACAGAAGCAAGAGAGACTGTTTTGATTTATTGAACTGGAGAAATGTAAGTAACTAACGTTTGTCAGGACTCAGTCAGCTGAGCAGGCTGTTCTGCTGGCTCTGCCTCTCTCACGCTGGGATTAGTTCAGCAGCGTCTTGCCACGCTACAAGAACTGCGTGCGGACAGCAGGAGGATGCCACAGTGTTATCAGTCGTGGTATGACTGCAGGCCACTATCTCAGTCCCGAGATAGATCTCTTTGAGCTCACCGCTTGCTTTGTGTCTCTCAGGCTTCACCCGAGTGCTCTCGTCTTCTCCCTGGAGAAGTCCTCTCGACAGATCTCCCTTCGGGGCAGGTGAACTCTCGGAGTTCACCTGTCGCCCCGAGATCCTCTGGTTCCCCCGCTGTCCCAGATCATTGGATCGCCGACGCTGCTCGGACCCCCGCTCCACCTACGCCCCTCCCCGGTCCCTGGAGCACCTGCCACCGTCGTTACATCACGCTGAGTCCTTACCGTCCCTCCCCGGTCTGGTCGCCGCGCCCGGTGGTAAGCGTAGGCACCTCAGGTCCGAGTGGGTTTCTGCATGTGGGCCAAACATTTAAAGCCAATCATGACAACGTTAGCATCTCAAAATAGCATTTAATTCTGAAGTATAATACATTTTATCAACAAAAACCTAATCTCTTTTATAAAACTAAATATTCTGTGCCAGGCGGGAGTTCTGAAGACTGCTGGAAAAACAAACACTGAAGGCTATTAAAAATTCAGATTCTTAGCTACAGCCGTCTGAAAAAGCAAGCAAACTCACACACCAAAGCAACACCAACTTTGGTGACCTCTGATCGGCGTGACCGGGTGTCATTACCACCAGCGTGAATAACAATCTTACTGTATTTACGCTTATCCTTAGCCAGTAGTTTTAGGTAGGATTCTATGTCGCCCGTTCTGGCCCCTGGTAGGCATTTAACTATGGTCCCTGGTTTCTTTAGTGCCACGTTTCTTAGTAAGGAGCTGCCAATAATTAAGGTCGGCTCCTCGGCGAGACTGTCGCTCAGAGGGGAAAATTTGTTAGAAACTCAGGCGGGTTGGTGGTGATCTGGGGGCTGAAATCTAGAGCTAACTTATGCTTACTATGAACCGTCACCCAGCCGGCCTGCTTAACCGGCTGTTCAAGTGCGGCTGTTTGTTCGCTACGTGAAGTTACTCTTTGTGAAGTTACTCTTTGTGGCTCCGCGCTAGCAAAGGAGCGGCTATCAGCTGGTTTTTCAACAGCACGGAGCCGGGTCTCCAGTTCTGACACCCTCGCCTCCAAAGCTACAAAAATACTACATTTATTACATGTACCATTATCAATAAAGGAGGCAGAGGAATAACTGAACATCTGACACAGAGAGCAGCAGATAGGAGACTTAGTCAGAGACGGAGAAGCCATTATGAGGCTAAGGCTTGGCTAACGCTAGGCTAACGCTAGGCTAAAGCTAGGCTAGCGCCCTGTTATCACGCCAAAGAACAAACCGTGTGAAACACGAGGAGTTCCCAAACGTGATGAGCAGCCACAGAAAATGTTTTAAAAGTGCTTATGTTTGGAAACAGATGTTACAGCAAAGAGGTTTAAAGATAAAAAGCGAGAGAGCCTGGAGCAAAAATCCGTCGTTCACACAGCAACAACAGGAAGTGACACAATACGCCTTACCGCAAACAGGAAGTCAGCCCAACAGAATCAGTTATTTTCTGTCAATTTTCACTTCACCTCCTCAGCAGTCAGTCACACCTGATAATCATTCACCAGTTAATTAGCCAGAGCCTTGTTTCACCTGTTAGTGCTCTACTTAAACCTGCCTTTGTCTTCAGTTCAGCATTGGGCCGTCTTTTGTCATCCACCTCTCTATGCCAGTTCTCGGTTTTTTGCCTTGGAAGATTTGTTTTTTCTCTCTCGTTCAAGGTTAGTCCTGTCAGTCTCTCTGAAAGACTCTGTACTCTGCTGTTTGTTCCTGGAGTAGTTCTGCTCTGTGTCCTGGTGTCTCCAGAGAACTGCCCTGACTAGCCGCCCTGGGGAAGCTCTGCTCTGTGCCCCGGTGTCTCCAGATAACTGCTAACCTGACTAGCCGCCCTGGAGAAGCTCTGCTCTGTGCCCCGGTGTCTCCAGAGAACTGCTAACCTGACTAGCCGCCCTGGAGTAGCTCTGCTCTTTGCCCTGGTGTCTCCAGAGAACTGCTAACCTGACTATCCGCCCTGGAGAAACTCTGATCGGTGCCCTGGTGTTGCTACGGCGCCTGCTAGCTGACCAGCACTGAGCATTCCCGGCCACCCGGTTATTATGGACTCTCGCTCCGGGCTGTCAGCCCCTGCCATCACCTACACCTCCGATCCTCTGCAACCCTGATCCTCCGGACTTCATTACCCACCTTCCAGCAACCTTTCATAATAAAACTCTTAAAACTTTTAGTCCCGTGTGGTCGTCCTGAGTACATCGGTAAACAAACCTGACAGCATTAACTTTTGTTTTTAAATCATTTAAAATAGTAGTGGGTGACATTGTTTAACTTCAGGAGATTCAGGCCCAGCGAGTATACTTGAGGTTTTGACTTTTTTGTTTTACTAAAAAACTCTTAAAATATAATTTAAAAATGCCGTGCTTGCTTTTGAATTAGGTAAACATTGTTGTTTGCTATGTAGCTGTGACTGCTGTGTTTTTCTTTTTTCAAACTCCATGCACCAGCCGTTTATGTCGTTATCTCAGTCAAATTTTCTCGCTAGATTTACTTGAGTGTCTAAAAAAACATTTCGCCCATCGTGCCTGAAAAGCATGGTAAGTATCACAGTTAAGGTCTGTTGTGACTTTCACTTTATCTAGCTGTCTGCAGTTTCTTTTTTTATCAAGTAAAAAATTACTAATTCATGGCCGTATGGTTGTAATTTGTGGGGGATTATTTTCAGACAGTTAAATAAATGTAAAAGGTGCTGTATGACAGACATAGGCACAATTAATCTACCCGTTTACAACCTATAAAAAATAGAAATATAAACTGTCATGATTTGTCTTGGATGAACCCGGACACAGCACACACACACACAGAGTTGGTTTCCAGAGTTTATTGAGACAGCAGGTTGTGGATGATGAAGCCAGAGTCATTTTACCAGACGGAGTTGTTGAGGTGCAGGAACTGGCAGACAGGAACGAACGGGAACAAGACAGGCATGATGGTCAGAAAACTGCAGACGAACCGGTGATCAGGGAGAGACTAAGGTGAGTATATAATGTAGGGTGAGCAGGTGGAATGAGTCCAAGATGATTGTAGCCTGCCAGGTGTTCCCAATCAGGGCTGCACTGGGGAAGGAGCCAGAAAATGTTCTGATATTGGTCAGAAGAGGCACTATCATTACATTCCAATCAAGGGAAGTGTAAAAGCAATGCTCAAAGATGGAGGTGCAGATAAACAGAGTTTAAACACTGTGCATGTTGAGACTGATACACTTTATGATTTCACTGACGGACATGTCCTTAAATCTAATGCTCTGTTTCCATCAGTCCCAGATTCTTTAAGGATAATGTTCCAAGATGCATTTGAGGTGGCTAATCCACTTGGATCTGCCAAGCAGAAACACAAGGTGTCAGGTGTTTACTTCACCATAGGAAATTTATTTCCATACCAACGTTCCAAAGTACATGAGATCCAGTTGGTGCTGCTCTGTCAGGAGAAAGACTAAATATTTTTTGAATGGATAAAGTTTTTAGTAAGCTTGTGTCAGATTTGTGTGAGCTAGAGGAAAAAGGCATTCAGTTTGAGGGTAGCCTTTACAGAGGCACTGTTGCATGCATAATGGCAGATAACTAAGGCTCACACATCATTGTGAGAAAACTTTAGTGTCTCTGAGTATATATGTAGATACTGTCTCATCACTAAAAAGACATTTCAGGCTAACCCACTTTCTGTTGCATCTCTGGAACACTGCTAACTACAATGACTGTGTGGACTTTCTGAAGAGCCAGCCTGGGTTGAGCAGTCCTTTTTCCACGTGTGCCAGCCTGGATTACCACCTCGTTTGGCACGTGGCTTGTTTGAGGGTGTGGTTGATTATGACATGGCGCTGTGTTTGCAGTTTTTGATTAAGATAAAAAAGTGGTTCAGATACAAGTCTGTACATGACAGACTAAAATCGTTCCCTGGTGAAAGCACAAACAAGTCAAATCCTATTTCTTGCCAAGGGACAAAACTTGGAGGCCACACAGCCCAAAACAGGTGATTTTTTAGGTTCTTGCCAGTTGTAGTGCATGACCGCATTAAAGATCCTGAGGATCCTGATCCAGAACGCAGCTGCCCACGTCCTCACTAAGACTAAGAAAGTAGAGCACATCAGCCCAGTTCTAAAGTCCTTACATTGGCTCCCTGTATCTCAGAGAATAGACTTTAAAATACTTCTGTTAGTCTATAAATCACTGAATGGCTTAGACCTAAATACATCACATACTTGTTACCAGTGAATCCTCCAGACCACTCAGGTCTTCTGACTCCAGCCTACTCTGCATACCTAGAACCAGAACCAAACACGGAGAAGCAGCATTTAGTTCCTATGCTCCACTTATCTGGAACAAACTTCCAGAAAACTGTAAGTGCTGAAAAGCTGAGTTCTTTTGAATCAAGAATAAAAACACATTTGTTTAGGATTGCCTTTAACTGTTCTAGTTAAATTGTTAACTGAAACATCATTAGCTTAAGTTTGTAGTCCAACTGTTTTTAATATTTGCTTTTAGTTTCCATTTCCCATGTTTTATTTTGTTTAATTTTTCTACATTTTATTCCAACTTGCTTTTATTCTGTTTTACTCTCCTTTATTTTAATCATGTAAAGCACTTTGCATTGTCTTTGTACTGAAATGTCCTATATAAATAAATTTGCCTTGCCTTGTTTGGCAAATGGTACTACTCCTAAGGGAGCTGGTTGAACTAGTCTGTGCGCCTAGCGTTTCTAAACCTCAGATTGCTTACATGAAAGTACTGATCGATGAATATGTTGAATGAAGGCAAGAGTTATTTCCTCATGTAACTCTCTGACCCCAAACATTCCTATCTGCTTCATTATGCTGATTTGACTTTGCAGTTTGGTCCACTCATTCACACATGGACCATGCACTTTGAAAGTAAGCATAGCTACCTCAAACGCTGCATTAGGTCAAGTAAAAACTTAAAAAATGTGACCAAGTCTCTAGCTGAGAGGCATCAGTTACTACACCCTTATCAGTATCACAGCAGCTTGTTTAGCCCCCAGGTGCAAGTGTCTGAGTCAATTAGCTTTTGTCCAGAACTGTATGGTGGTCACATCAGAGCACAAATTAGTAACTTTGGACTAAATCCTTTGAACTCAGTTGTCACAGATAAAGTAGAAGTCTGTGGACCTTGTATGTGAATGGTACAGATGTATACCAAAAACCAACTACATTTGGGGCAAATTGCATCCATTGTTGTCAAAAGCGAAACCAAAGTTTTACTTTTTCGTAGGGAACAATATACCAAATGGCTGCCTGATCTTGGAGTCTCTGAAATGCATAGAGCTAGATTGGGTAATCTGGTATGCAAAAACCTTAAGATGCTCAGTGATTCTTTTCCACTGTGCTTTTACCACAGAGGTGTCAGGTTACTAAGGATGGGAATCAAAAACCGGTTCCTGTTCAGAACCAGTTCCGTGTGTTCCAATTCCATGGCACCGTTTGGCAGCTCGCTTAACGATTCTCTTATCGATTCCAGGCAGCACCAGTGCCGGGCAGCACGACTTACGTCACGTTTTTTACGCAAGTTACGCACACGGCATTCAGTAAGCAAGTACGACGTGACCAGGCGTAAGTCTAGAAAAGCAAAACAAATAAAATGGCGCCCCATCGGGTAAAGCGATCGAAAGTCTGGTCAACAAGGAAGAATCAGTGAATCATTAGCTATACCTAAAACTAATACGTTCGTAGTGATTTAATGAATCACCATACACAGTGTCGTCTCGATCACTGTGTATGGGGGCGGCCGTTATTACCCAAATATGGGCAATAATGGCCGCCCGACATCACATCCTGTGACGTAATGTCGCGGTAAGGCACTGCGCTCTACAACAACAATTATTTCTGATTTCCAGAGGACTTCACCATTGAAATTCGCGAGAGCTATTGTTGAAGCAAAAATGTCCACGTGCATGGCCGTTGGATGTTCCAATACATCGGGTAAAAGTGAAAAAACATTTGTTTTTTCACCTTTCCGATTCATGATCCACCACGGGCTCTTTTGTTGGATTTCCTACTTGCCATCGAACCTCTGGCCAGAGAGAAAACACGTCGTCTGTAGCCAACATTTCAAAGAAGAATGTCTTCAAGATGACATGAAAGCGAGACTTTTCGGTAGGTTTTTCTTTTTTATAATGTAGAATGTTGACTGTTGCGAAGCCCACTTATTTTATGCGACTTTGGTCTTCTTTTTTCTAAAGTCGCTTGTAAATTTCATGAGTTGTGGGGTTGCAGTTTTTTGGGCTTGTTTCTAAAAGTGAAGTCGCTTGTTTTGGCTCTAAACTAAGTGACGCCGAAATATCCCTCCACCTCATAACGCGCTGCAGCTCATCCTGACAGGAGCAGAGTGTAAACTCAAAAGGAGCCGATCTGCCCGTATTTTCTGCAGTTTACGATTGCAATAACTGATGATAACTGCTGGAAGTAGCACTGCATGAAAAGTGAGATTTTCGTCCCCGTAAACTACCGCAGATCTCCCTCATTTTCGGCAGTCAACGACAATTTGCAACCCGCGCTTGTCGCCGTTTGTCAGTGCCACAAATTGTCGGAACCGGACAATGACGTATGTGGAGAGCGATCAGCTGTACTAATGGCCCTAATTAGCATATGAATGCAGCGAACCCGCGCGGCTGGCCAGGTCTGGCTTGATAACCTACTCAGTATTGGATCAAACCACTATTTCAAACAAGTAAAATCGCTCCTGATTGGCAGCAAAACCACACGTGGCCAGGCCAGGCTTGAATGTTCTTACTGAGTATTGGATGAAACCATTAGGCTACTACACTATTATTAGGCTACCATCAAGGACATGAATGAATTTATACAGGAAATGAACATTTGCCAGGAAGATGTTTATGCAAAGAAAGAGCTTTATTAAAACAAACACAACTATATACAACGCGAGGATCTGCCCACACATAGGTATCCAAAAAACTACAACTCCGTGAACTGTCCGTTTGCCTCCTCGGGGTTGTAGGTAACTGGCGGCGTTCTTTCCGAGGCAGGTCCGTTGTGCAGACGCCTACTGTGCGTGGCTCTGTACTTCGGCGTCGCCTCTAACCGGGACTGCAGCTTCACACAGAGTTCAGAGAGATCCGGCCTACGAAATGACGGCAGCCGTACAATCCATCCAGAGACCCCGCAAACGACGCCATCTTCTTCGTCAGACATGAGGTCGACGGTGGCGGACTTCCAGAGTTCCACTTCCTCATCCGCTAGCACGCTCTGCCTCGATTCCAGCAGCTGTAAAAAACAAAACAAAACAATGAATCAGTACTGTGCGATGGGATGCACTGCGTATGGACACAACACATCTATCAATGCACCTGAAAAATAGTCACCAAATAAAGTCTTACCTTCTTTCTTCTCGCTCGACTCTGAGCTGAACCGCAGCTTCCGCCCGCAATGAGTTTTCTGGCTGCGTACCGTCTCATAATAGTTCTTACAGGCGGCTGGAAAACAATTAAATGAGAGTGGTATGAATAAAAATCAAACGCAAGTCACAGTAACATTAAACAAGGAAGGAGAAACAGTAAAAACAAGTCACTTACACACAATTTCGTCTTTATCAACATCGTGTAAATCTGGACTTGCAGATATTGCTCCGAGCAAATAGGAGGTCACTGCCTCGCTCCGGTTCATAGCGCCTGCAATTTGTCTCCGAGTTGTGAAGACGGCGTACTGCTTCCTGTAACAAAAAAATACACTTTAATAAAGCTTGTTCTTTTGAAGGCTACTAGGCTATTCCTAGTGTTGGTTTTAGGCTAGGCTACTTTTAGCTTAGCTAGCATTCACCGAACATATTCTTACCGCAAGTTTGGGATTGATCCGTCTTCTCTTCTTGGAGTAAGTCTCTCCCGCACAGTTGTTCGACTGCAGAGCCACCAACTTGTCCTCTATGGACAGCAACCTGGAGTTTACCGAATTCTGCAGTTGAGTGAACCGCTCATTCATATCGGCAGTATGTTGTAGGAGCCAGTCTTCTTCTTCTTCTTCTGTGTTTTCTGGCAGTTTACATACTGTGTGCATTACCGCCATCAACTGTAATGTAATGTAATTTAGAAATATATTTTCCTATATATCTTTATATCTTAATGAAACTAGATGATATCTTTACTTATACACTCACACACACATACATACACACTAAATCCTCCGAGCTAATTCTGTATCTTTTAACTATTTAATAAGTGCTTTAATTATTTTATCTGATTGATGTTTCCCTAATAATTCTGCCATCTTTACTGAACTCCCCAATACCCTTTCCAGTTCTTTCCTCTCTTTAATATATTTCCTACAATAAATCAAAACATGTTCTACTCCTTCAATTTCTCCACAATAAGAACATTTACCTGTTGGATGTTTCCCTATTATTTTTAAACCAGTATTTAAACTAGTATGCCCTATCCTCAACCTGTTTATCCATATTTCCTCTCTTCTATTCATTATAATATTATATCTTATGATAATATCTTTTTGTATTCTATATAAATGTCTTCCTTTTTCTTCTAAATTCCATCTCTCCTGCCATATATTATTACTGTGAATGCAGTAGGCATTCACAGTTATTACTGTGAATGCAGTAGGCATTCACAGTTCTTGAGATCCTGTTTCTCTTTATTCTTTATTACTGTGAATGCAGTAGGCATTCACAGTTCTTGAGATCCTGTTTCTCTTTATTACTGTGAATGCAGTAGGCATTCACAGTTATTGAGATCCTCTTTCGCGTTTTTACTGTTTAAAGTTTGATTCGCTTCTCCTCCTACAATTTTTCTCTGATTTCAACCATTCAACTTTTAAACTATTCAGCTTCTTCTGGAATCGATGGCTATATCTTTTTTTACTTATACCTTTTCAACTTTTTAAAATATTCAGCTTTTTCTGCAAATTTTCAGCTTTTTTTTCTCCCATAGGAAATGAATGTAATTCATTAAAATTCCGCTCATTTCAGCTGCTTTTTGACAGCTTACTGCTTCAGCCTACTATCAGCTAGAAACGCCATTCCACTTTTAAAATGTAGTGATATCTTTCAGCTATTATGGTATATTTCAGCTTTTTCATATCTTTTACCATTTTCATATAGTACCTCCTTAAAATTACTTTGGCTTTTCAAGAAATTCAGCAAATAACATGCGTTGCTATGGTTGTCAAGTGGCAGTTGGTAGAGTGCGCACTCTAGAAATTCAACTAATTCTTCTACTCCGAACAACTTCTTCTCACTCGCTCAATTTTCAACCTATCCACATAAATTATACATCAAAACGTAGGAATTTTTGTCTGGATTCAGGAAATGTAACCCTCATTGCTGTAGCATTTATAGATTTTTCGCAAATCACCTCAGAGCGACACAAACCCGAAACCTCCCCCATTCATTTCCTATGGAGCGGTTTTGAAAAATGACGCCTGAAAATTGAAAACATCACACGTTTTCGCATCGTCGCTACTCCGAAACCGTTTCATGTACAAGCATGAGACTTTCACACATGAATGTCCCGACCCTTCTGGCACTCATAAAAAAGGAATTGTTTGGATAACTGTTACGGTTTTACCGCAGGAACAATTTGTTCGGGAGTAGCGAATGTGCAAATTCCTGAAAACGCTTTTCAGCTGCATTTTCCCACATCATCCACTTTTTTACATCGTCGCTGTGCCTACACCGATTTTTGTACAAACATGAAAATGGGCACCATAGTCCTCAAAAGCCTGCTGATACTCATAGTGAAAGAATTATTTTGATATCTCTTATACTTTTTCAGCTACAGCGATTTGTTCGGGACCGTTTTTAGAGGATTTCTGAAAGTCCATAAAAATCACCTTTATATCATAATTTTTCACGCCTTTATTAAACTTTTTCCAGCAAAAACCGATAGCCTGTCTTCTTCCCCTATCCGTTACGAAATAAACGCAGAAAAAATTACGTCTCTACCATTTACGGATCAGGAGATATGGAGCGTTGTTCGGGGCAAAGTTCTCCATTATAATCCAATGGGACTTATTGTGAGCAAAGTCTCTGCACTTCGGTAGACTGGCCTGCAGCAGAGGTGTGAGTGAGTTTCCATGACGACGGAACTCTGAGGGCCAGAGGGAGAGGCTCCATTGAGATAGAATGGCAACTTTCGACGCTCACCGCAGTTGCTGTGATTAATGTAGGAATCTGAAATTCGCACAGTCACTTCCTCTTGACATTTTAAAATTTTTCAGTGACTTTCAGCTATGTGTCATTTTTCTATCCCATTTTGGATTTCACATGCTTTCCTATTGGGCCTTTGCTTCCAACAGGACCTGGCATGATGCCCAGACACGACCCAATTGGCCAATACAGCACCACCCACCTGTGGGAAATGGCGCTACTGACCATTTTGGTCAAATATTGAGTTCTGGGCCCAGATGTGGTGAGGCTGAGTTGCTAAAGGAGGCCAATCTGACCCATGAACTTTGGTGACGTTTGGCGACATTAAGTATTGGCACCCCTATTTGAGGCACTTCCCAGTACAGGATTTGGACCAAACTGACAGAGTACAATCACCCGGTGATCCTGAGCACAACCATGTTAGCGGCTAACGGTTAGCATGTTGCTAATCGGAAGTAGCTCTAAGAAGCTCGGACAAACTTCTGCTTTACAGAGTCTGTACCTCCTTTATACAAAATGCTCCACAATAAGTTTGGGCCTTGTCACGTAAAGCATCTCCAAGTTAGGAGGTGTTAAACATCCAATGCTTTTCAATGGGGGCGAAACCCTTATACTCCCTAGAAATGCAGGCCCACATATGGCAACAGTATATTCAAGTTTGAAATTCTACTTATGCTTTGTTAAACGATACAGTGTTTAGAATGAGTTAGTAAATGTTTGGTGCCATTCCCTCAGTTTTTTTCTTCTTCTAATCATTCAGCTATTGTTCTTTCATGTTCAACTTCTTCAACTTCTTCAATGCTTTTCAGCTATTTTTTCTCTTCTTCAAAGATCTTCTGCATCTTTTGCTCAATCATTCAGCTATCTGCATTCACAGTGCATTTTCGCAGGAAATGCAAATTTTTCTAGTTCTTTATTACTGTAAATGCAGTAGGCATTCACAGTTCTTGAGATCCTGTTTCTCTTTATTACTGTGAATGCAGTAGGCATTCACAGTTATTGAGATCCTCTTTCGCGTTTTTACTGTTTAAAGTTTGATTCGCTTCTCCTCCTACAGTTTTTCTCCGATTTCAACCATTCAACTTTTAAACTATTCAGCTTCTTCTGGAATCGATGGCTATATCTTTTTGTACTTATACCTTTTCAACTTTTTAAAATATTCAGCTTTTTCTGCAAATTTTCAGTTTTTTTTTCTCCCATAGGAAATGAATGTAATTCATTAAAATTCCGCTCATTTCAGCTGCTTTTTGACAGCTTACTGCTTCAGCGTACTTTCAGATAGAAACGCCATTCCACTTTTAAAATGTAGTGATATCTTTCAGCTATTATGGTATATTTCAGCTTTTTCATATCTTTTACCATTTTCATATAGTACCTCCTTAAAATTACTTTGGCTTTTCAAGAAATTCAGCAAATAACATGCGTTGCTATGGTCGTCAAGTGGCAGTTGGTAGAGTGCGCACTCTAGAAATTCAACTAATTCTTCTACTCCGAACAACTTCTTCTCACTCGCTCAATTTTCAACCTATCCACATAAATTATACATCAAAACGTAGGAATTTTTGTCTGGATTCAGGAAATGTAACCCTCATTGCTGTAGCATTTATAGATTTTTCGCAAATCACCTCAGAGCGACACAAACCCGAAACCTCCCCCATTCATTTCCTATGGAGCGGTTTTGAAAAATGACGCCTGAAAATTGAAAACATCACACGTTTTCGCATCGTCGCTACTCCGAAACCGTTTCATGTACAAGCATGAGACTTTCACACATGAATGTCCCGACCCTTCTGGCACTCATAAAAAAGGAATTGTTTGGATAACTGTTACGGTTTTACCGCAGGAACAATTTGTTCGGGAGTAGCGAATGTGCAAATTCCTGAAAACGCTTTTCAGCTGCATTTTCCCACATCATCCACTTTTTTACATCGTCGCTGTGCCTACACCGATTTTTGTACAAACATGAAAATGGGCACCATAGTCCTCAAAAGCCTGCTGATACTCATAGTGAAAGAATTATTTTGATATCTCTTATACTTTTTCAGCTACAGCGATTTGTTCAGGACCGTTTTTAGAGGATTTCTGAAAGTCCATAAAAATCACCTTTATATCATAATTTGTCACGCCTTTATTAAACTTTTTCCAGCAAAAAACGATAGCCTGTCTTCTTCCCCTATCCGTTACGAAATAAACGCAGAAAAAATTACGTCTCTACCATTTACGGATCAGGAGATATGGAGCGTTGTTCGGGGCAAAGTTCTCCATTATAATCCAATGGGACTTATTGTGAGCAAAGTCTCTGCACTTCGGTAGACTGGCTGCTGCAGGTGTGTGAGTGAGTTTCCATGACGACGGAACTCTGAGGGCCAGAGGGAGAGGCTCCATTGAGATAGAATGGCAACTTTCGACGCTCACCGCAGTTGCTGTGATTAATGTAGGAATCTGAAATTCGCACAGTCACTTCCTCTTGACATTTTAAAATTTTTCAGTGACTTTCAGCTATGTGTCATTTTTCTATCCCATTTTGGATTTCACATGCTTTCCTATTGGGCCTTTGCTTCCAACAGGATCTGGCATGATGCCCAGACACGACCCAATTGGCCAATACAGCACCACCCACCTGTGGGAAATGGCGCTACTGACCATTTTGGTCAAATATTGAGTTCTGGGCCCAGATGTGGTGAGGCTGAGTTGCTAAAGGAGGCCAATCTGACCCATGAACTTTGGTGACGTTTGGCGACATTAAGTATTGGCACCCCTATTTGAGGCACTTCCCAGTACAGGATTTGGACCAAACTGACAGAGTACAATCACCCGGTGATCCTGAGCACAACCATGTTAGTGGCTAACGGTTAGCATGTTGCTAATCGGAAGTAGCTCTAGGAAGCTCGGACAAACTTCTGCTTTACAGAGTCTGTACCTCCTTTATACAAAATGCTCCACAATAAGTTTGGGCCTTGTCACGTAAAGCATCTCCAAGTTAGGAGGTGTTAAACATCCAATGCTTTTCAATGGGGGCGAAACCCCTTATACTCCCTAGAAATGCAGGCCCACATATGGCAGCAGTATATTCAAGTTTGAAATTCTACTTATGCTTTGTTAAACGATTCAGTGTTTAGAATGAGTTAGTAAATGTTTGGTGCCATTCCCTCAGTTTTTTTCTTCTTCTAATCATTCAGCTATTGTTCTTTCATGTTCAACTTCTTCAACTTCTTCAACTTCTTCAATGCTTTTCAGCTATTTTTTCTCTTCTTCAAAGATCTTCTGCATCTTTTGCTCAATCATTCAGCTATCTGCATTCACAGTGCATTTTCGCAGGAAATGCAAATTTTTCTAGTTCTTTATTCTTCTTATTACTGTGAATGCAGTAGGCATTCACAGTTATTGAGATCCTCTTTCGCCTTTTTACTGTTTAAAGTTTGATTCGCTTCTCCTCCTACAGTTTTTGTCCGATTTCAACCATTCAACTTTTAAACTATTCAGCTTCTTCTGGAATCGATGGCTATATCTTTTTGTACTTATACCTTTTCAACTTTTTAAAATATTCAGCTTTTTCTGCAAATTTTCAGCTTTTTTTTCTCCCATAGGAAATGAATGTAATTCACTAAAATTCCGCTCATTTCAGCTGCTTTTTGACAGCTTACTGCTTCAGCCTACTTTCAGCTAGAAACGCCATTCAACTTTTAAAATGTAGTGATATCTTTCAGCTATTATGGTCTATTTCAGCTTTTTCATATCTTTTACCATTTTCATATAGTACCTCCTTAAAATAATTTTGGCTTTTCAAGAAATTCAGCAAATAACATGCGTTGCTATGGTCGTCAAGGAGGCAGTTATAGAGTGCGCACTCTAGAAATTCAACAAATTCTTCTTCTCCGAACAACTTCTTCTCAGTCGCTCAATTTTCAACCTATCCACATAAATTATACATCAAAACGTAGGAATTTTTGTCTGGATTCAGGAAATGTAACCCTCATTGGTGTAGCATTTATAGATTTTTCGCAAATCACCTCAGAGCGACACAAACCCGAAACCTCCCCCATTCATTTCCTATGGAGCGGTTTTGAAAAATGACGCCTGAAAATTGAAAACATCACACGTTTTCGCATCGTCGCTACTCCGAAACCGTTTCATGTACAAGCATGAGACTTTCACACATGAATGTCCCGACCCTTCTGGCACTCATAAAAAAGGATTTGTTTGGATAACTGTTACGGTTGTACCGCAGGAACAATTTGTTCGGGAGTAGCGAATGTGCAAATTCCTGAAAACGCTTTTCAGCTGCATTTTCCCACATCATCCACTTTTTTACATTGTCGCTGTGCCTACACCGATTTTTGTACAAACATGAAAATGGGCACCATAGTCCTCAAAAGCCTGCTGATACTCATAGTGAAAGAATTATTTTGATATCTCTTATACTTTTTCAGCTACAGCGATTTGTTCGGGACCGTTTTTAGAGGATTTCTGAAAGTCCATAAAAATCACCTTTATATCATAATTTTTCACGCCTTTATTAAACTTTTTCCAGCAAAAACCGATAGCCTGTCTTCTTCCGCTATCCGTTACGAAATAAACGCAGAAAAAATGACGTCTCTACCATTTACGGATCAGGAGATATGGAGCGTTGTTCGGGGCAAAGTTCTCCATTATAATCCAATAGGACTTATTGTGAGCAAAGTCTCTGCACTTCGGTAGACTGGCTGCTGCAGGTGTGAGTGAGTTTCCATGACGACGGAACTCTGAGGGCCAGAGGGAGAAGCTCCATTGGGATACAATGGCAACTTTCGACGCCCGCTGCAGCGGCTGTGATTAATGTAGGAATCTGAAATTCGCACAGTCACTTCCTCTTGACATTTTAATATTTTCAAGTGACTTTCAGCCATGTGTCACTTTTCTGTCCCATTTTGGATTTCACATGCTTTCCTATTGGGCCTTTGCTTCCAACAGGACCTGGCATGATGCCCAGACACGACATAATTGGCCAATACAGCACCACCCACATGTGGGAAATGGCGCTACTGACCATTTTGGTCAAATGTTGAGTTCTGGGCCCAGATGTGGTGAGGCTGAGTTGCTAAAGGAGGCCAATCTGACTCATGACCTTTGGTGACGTTTGGTGACATTAAGTATTGGCACCCTTTTTGAGGCACTTCCCAGTACAGGATTTGGACCAAACTGACAGAGTACACTCACCTGGTGATACTGAACACAACCCTGTTAGCGGCTAACTGTTAGCATGTTGCTAACCGGAAGTAGCTCTAGGAAGGTCTCACCAACTTCTGCTTCACAGAGTGTGTTCTTACTCTAGAGAGAAAGCTCCACAAGAAATTTGGGCTATGTCGCATAAAGCATCTCCAAGCTATGAGGTGTCAAACATCCAATGCTTTTCAATGGGGGATCCAACCCCTTATGGTCCCAATACTGCATGCCCATATATGGCGCTACAGTATAGCTCAGATGGAAAGTGCAGAAAGAAAGCCTCAAAAAAGCCTCCAAATGGCCATTTTCAACGCTGTACTGTGTCGTCATGCTTTCACCTACGAACACCGTTTAACTTCCAGTTTGTAGACATATCTGTGAACCACTCAGAAGTGAAAACGGGATGGGGATATCTTTTATCGTCTCTTCACAGTTACTCCTCAAAGCTCATGTCCAAAAATCAGCGAAATCATCGTTTATAATGAAAGTCAATGACGGAATTCTCAGACTCTTAGAGTGGCCCACTCTAGCGTTTTCAAAGATTTCAAAAGTCCGAACAACTTCAGCCTACTCGCTCAATTTTCACTCTATGTAGACAAATTATACATCAAAACGTAGGTATTTTTGTCAGGATTCAGGAAATGTAACCCTCATTGGTGTAGCATTTATAGATTTTTCGCAAATCACCTCAGACCGACACAAACCCGAAATCCTCCCCATTCATTTCCTATGGAGCGGTTTTGAAAAATGACGTCTGAAAATCCAAAACATCACACGTTTTCGCATCATCGCTACTCCTAAACCGTTTGATGTACAGGCATGAGACTTTCACACATGAATGTCCCAACCCTTCTGGCACTCACAAAAAAGGAATTTTGTGGATAACTGTTACGGTTTTGCCGCAGGAACAATTTGTTCGGGAGTAGCGAATTTGCAAAATCCTGAAGACGCTTTGGATCTCCATCACCCCAAATGATCCACTTTTTTACATCGTCGCTGTGCCTACACCGATTTTTGTACAAACATAAAAATGAGCAACATAGTCCTCAAAAGCCTGCTGATACTCACAGTGAAATAATTGTTTTGATATCTCTTATAATTTTTCAGCTAGAGCGATTTGTTCAGGACTGTTTTTAGAGAATTTTGCAAATTCCTTAAAAAACCCCTTTAGATCATAATTTTTTACGCCTTTATTAAACTTTTTCCAGCAAAAAACGATAGCTTTTCTTCTTCCCCTATCCGTTACGAACTAAACGCAGAAAAAATTACGTCTCTACCATTTAGGGATCAGGAGATATGAAGCGTTGTTCGGGGCAAAGTTCTCCATTATAATCCAATGGGACTTATTGTGAGCAAAGTCTCTGCACTTCGGTAGACTGGCCTGCAGCAGAGGTGTGAGTGAGTTTCCATGACGACAGAACTCTGAGGGCCAGAGGGAGAGGATCAATTGAGATAGAATGGCAACTTTCGACGCTCATCGCAGTTGCTGTGATTAATGTAGGAATCTGAAATTCGCACAGTCACTTCCTCTTGACATTTTAAAATTTTCAAGTGACTTTCAGCTATGTGTCATTTTTCTATCCCATTTTGGATTTCACATGCTTTCCTATTGGGCCTTTGCTTCCAACAGGACCTGGCATGATGCCCAGACACGACCCAATTGGCCAATACAGCACCACCCACCTGTGGGAAATGGCGCTACTGACCATTTTGGTCAAATATTGAGTTCTGGGCCCAGATGTGGTGAGGCTGAGTTGCTAAAGGAGGCCAATCTGACCCATGAACTTTGGTGACGTTTGGCGACATTAAGTATTGGCACCCTTTTTGAGGCACTTCCCAGTACAGGATTTGGACCAAACTGACAGAGTACACTCACCTGGTGATACTGAACACAACCCTGTTAGCGGCTAACTGTTAGCATGTTGCTAACCGGAAGTAGCTCTAGGAAGGTCTCACCAACTTCTGCTTCACAGAGTGTGTTCTTACTCTAGAGAGAAAGCTCCACAAGAAATTTGGGCTATGTCGCATAAAGCATCTCCAAGCTATGAGGTGTCAAACATCCAATGCTTTTCAATGGGGGATCCAACCCCTTATGGTCCCAATACTGCATGCCCATATATGGCGCTACAGTATAGCTCAGATGGAAAGTGCAGAAAGAAAGCCTCAAAAAAGCCTCCAAATGGCCATTTTCAACGCTGTACTGTGTCGTCATGCTTTCACCTACGAACACCGTTTAACTTCCAGTTTGTAGACATATCTGTGAACCACTCAGAAGTGAAAACGGGATGGGGATATCTTTTATCGTCTCTTCACAGTTACTCCTCAAAGCTCATGTCCAAAAATCAGCGAAATCATCGTTTATAATGAAAGTCAATGACGGAATTCTCAGACTCTTAGAGTGGCCCACTCTAGCGTTTTCAAAGATTTCAAAAGTCCGAACAACTTCAGCCTACTCGCTCAATTTTCACTCTATGTAGACAAATTATACATCAAAACGTAGGTATTTTTGTCAGGATTCAGGAAATGTAACCCTCATTGGTGTAGCATTTATAGATTTTTCGCAAATCACCTCAGACCGACACAAACCCGAAATCCTCCCCATTCATTTCCTATGGAGCGGTTTTGAAAAATGACGTCTGAAAATCCAAAACATCACACGTTTTCGCATCATCGCTACTCCTAAACCGTTTGATGTACAGGCATGAGACTTTCACACATGAACGTCCCAACCCTTCTGGCACTCACAAAAAAGGAATTTTGTGGATAACTGTTACGGTTTTGCCGCAGGAACAATTTGTTCGGGAGTAGCGAATTTGCAAAATCCTGAAGACGCTTTGGATCTCCATCACCCCAAATGATCCACTTTTTTACATCGTCGCTGTGCCTACACCGATTTTTGTACAAACATAAAAATGAGCAACATAGTCCTCAAAAGCCTGCTGATACTCACAGTGAAATAATTGTTTTGATATCTCTTATAATTTTTCAGCTAGAGCGATTTGTTCAGGACTGTTTTTAGAGAATTTTGCAAATTCCTTAAAAAACCCCTTTAGATCATAATTTTTTACGCCTTTATTAAACTTTTTCCAGCAAAAAACGATAGCTTTTCTTCTTCCCCTATCCGTTACGAACTAAACGCAGAAAAAATTACGTCTCTACCATTTAGGGATCAGGAGATATGAAGCGTTGTTCGGGGCAAAGTTCTCCATTATAATCCAATGGGACTTATTGTGAGCAAAGTCTCTGCACTTCGGTAGACTGGCCTGCAGCAGAGGTGTGAGTGAGTTTCCATGACGACAGAACTCTGAGGGCCAGAGGGAGAGGATCAATTGAGATAGAATGGCAACTTTCGACGCTCACCGCAGTTGCTGTGATTAATGTAGGAATCTGAAATTCGCACAGTCACTTCCTCTTGACATTTTAAAATTTTCAAGTGACTTTCAGCTATGTGTCATTTTTCTATCCCATTTTGGATTTCACATGCTTTCCTATTGGGCCTTTGCTTCCAACAGGACCTGGCATGATGCCCAGACACGACCCAATTGGCCAATACAGCACCACCCACCTGTGGGAAATGGCGCTACTGACCATTTTGGTCAAATATTGAGTTCTGGGCCCAGATGTGGTGAGGCTGAGTTGCTAAAGGAGGCCAATCTGACCCATGAACTTTGGTGACGTTTGGCGACATTAAGTATTGGCACCCTTTTTGAGGCACTTCCCAGTACAGGATTTGGACCAAACTGACAGAGTACACTCACCTGGTGATACTGAACACAACCCTGTTAGCGGCTAACTGTTAGCATGTTGCTAACCGGAAGTAGCTCTAGGAAGGTCCTACAAACTTCAGCTTTACAGAGTCTTTACCTCCTTTATACAGAATGCTCCACTATAAATTTGGGCCACGTCACGTAAAGCATCTCCAAGCTAGGAGGTGTCAAACATCCAATGCTTTTCAATGGGGGCGAAACCCCTTATACTCCCTAGAAATGCAGGCCCACATATGGCTACAGTATATTCAAGTTTGAAATTCTACTTCTGCTTTGTTAAATGATTCAGTGTTTAGAATGAGTTAGGAAATGTTTGGTGCCTTTCCCTCAGTTTTTTCTTCTTCTAATCATTCAGCTATTGTTCTTTCATGTTCAAATTCTTCAACTCTTTCAACTTCTTCAACTTTTTCAACTTCTTCAACTTCTTCAATGCTTTTCAGCTATTTTTTCTCTTCTTCAAAGATCTTCTGCATCTTTTGCTCAATCATTCAGCTATCTGCATTCACAGTGCATTTTCGCAGGAAATGCAAATTTTTCTAGTTACTGTGAATGCAGTAGGCATTCACAGTTATTGAGATCCTCTTTCGCCTTTTTACTGTTTAAAGTTTGATTCGCTTCTCCTCCTACAGTTTTTCTCCGATTTCAACCATTCAACTTTTAAACTATTCAGCTTCTTCTGGAATCGATGGCTATATCTTTTTGTACTTGTATCTTTTCAACTTTTTAAAATATTCAGCTTTTCCTGCAAATTTTCAGCTTTTTTTTCTACCATAGGAAATGAATGTAATTCACTAAAATTCCGCTCATTTCAGCTGCTTTTTGACAACTTACTGCTTCAGCCTACTTTCAGCTAGAAACGCCATTCAACTTTTAAAATGTAGTGATATCTTTCAGCTATTATGGTATATTTCAGCTTTTTCATATCTTTTACCATTTTCATATAGTACCTCCTTAAAATAATTTTGGCTTTTCAAGAAATTCAGCAAATAACATGCGTTGCTATGGTCGTCAAGGAGGCTCTTTTAGAGTGCGCACTCTAGAAATTCAACAAATTCTTCTTCTCCGAACAACTTCTTCTCAGTCGCTCAATTTTCAACCTATCCACATAAATTATACATCAAAACGTAGGAATTTTTGTCTGGATTCAGGAAATGTAACCCTCATTGCTGTAGCATTTATAGATTTTTCGCAAATCACCTCAGAGCGACACAAACCCGAAATCCTCCCCATTCATTTCCTATGGAGCGGTTTTGAAAAATGACGTCTGAAAATCCAAAACATCACACGTTTTCGCATCATCGCTACTCCTAAACCGTTTGATGTACAGGCATGAGACTTTTACACATGAATGTCCCAACCCTTCTGGCACTCACAAAAAAGGAATTTTGTGGATAACTGTTACGGTTTTGCCGCAGGAACAATTTGTTCGGGAGTAGCGAATTTGCAAAATCCTGAAGACGCTTTGGACCTCCATCACCCCAAATGATCCACTTTTTTACATCGTCGCTGTGCCTACACCGATTTTTGTACAAACATAAAAATGAGCAACATAGTCCTCAAAAGCCTGCTGATACTCACAGTGAAATAATTGTTTTGATATCTCTTATAATTTTTCAGCTAGAGCGATTTGTTCAGGACTGTTTTTAGAGAATTTTGCAAATTCCTTAAAAAACCCCTTTAGATCATAATTTTTTACGCCTTTATTAAACTTTTTCCAGCAAAAAACGATAGCTTTTCTTCTTCCCCTATCCGTTACGAACTAAACGCAGAAAAAATTACGTCTCTACCATTTAGGGATCAGGAGATATGAAGCGTTGTTCGGGGCAAAGTTCTCCATTATAATCCAATGGGACTTATTGTGAGCAAAGTCTGCACTTCGGTAGACTGGCCTGCAGCAGAGGTGTGAGTGAGTTTCCATGACGACGGAACTCTGAGGGCCAGAGGGAGAGGATCAATTGAGATAGAATGGCAACATTCGACGCTCACTGCAGTTGCTGTGATTAATGTAGGAATCTGAAATTCGTACAGTCACTTCCTCTTGACATTTTAAAAATTTCAAGTGACTTTCAGCTATGTGTCATTTTTCTATCCCATTTTGGATTTCACATGCTTTCCTATTGGGCCTTTGCTTCCAACAGGACCTGGCATGATGCCCAGACACGACCCAATTGGCCAATACAGCACCACCCACCTGTGGGAAATGGCGCTACTGACCATTTTGGTCAAATATTGAGTTCTGGGCCCAGATGTGGTGAGGCTGAGTTGCTAAAGGAGGCCAATCTGACCCATGAACTTTGGTGACGTTTGGCGACATTAAGTATTGGCACCCTTTTTGAGGCACTTCCCAGTACAGGATTTGGACCAAACTGACAGAGTACACTCACCTGGTGATACTGAACACAACCCTGTTAGCGGCTAACTGTTAGCATGTTGCTAACCGGAAGTAGCTCTAGGAAGGTCCTACAAACTTCTGCTTTACAGAGTCTTTACCTCCTTTATACAGAATAGTCCACTATAAATTTGGGCCACGTCACGTAAAGCATCTCCAAGCTAGGAGGTGTCAAACATCCAATGCTTTTCAATGGGGGCGAAACCCCTTATACTCCCTAGAAATGCAGGCCCACATATGGCTACAGTATATTCAAGTTTGAAATTCTACTTCTGCTTTGTTAAATGATTCAGTGTTTAGAATGAGTTAGGAAATGTTTGGTGCCTTACCCTCAGTTCATTCTTCTTCTAATCATTCAGCTATTGTTCTTTCATGTTCAAATTCTTCAACTCTTTCAAATTCTTCAACTTTTTCAACTTCTTCAACTTTTTCAACTTCTTCAATGCTTTTCAGCTATTTTTTCTCTTCTTCAAAGATCTTCTGCATCTTTTGCTCAATCATTCAGCTATCTGCATTCACAGTGCATTTTCGCAGGAAATGCAAATTTTTCTAGTTACTGTGAATGCAGTAGGCATTCACAGTTCTTGAGATCCTCTTTCACGTTTTTACTGTTTAAAGTTTGATTCGCTTCTCCTCCTACAGTTTTTGTCCGATTTCAACCATTCAACTTTTAAACTATTCAGCTTCTTCTGGAATCGATGGCTATATCTTTTTGTACTTTTAACTTTTAAATTTTTTAAAATATTCATCTTTTTTTGCAAATTTTCAGCTTTTTTTTCTCCCATAGGGAATGAATGTAATTCACTAAAATTCCGCTCATTTCAGCTGCTTTTTGACAGCTTACTGCTTCAGCCTACTTTCAGCTAGAAACGCCATTTAACTTTTAAAATGTAGTGATATCTTTCAGCTATTATGGTGTATTTCAGCTTTTTCATATCTTTTACCATTTTCATATAGTACCTCCTTAAAATAATTTTGGCTTTTCAAGAAATTCAGCAAATAACATGCGTTGCTATGGTCGTCAAGTGGCAGTTGGTAGAGTGCGCACTCTAGAAATTCAACTAATTCTTCTACTCCGAACAACTTCTTCTCAGTCGCTCAATTTTCAACCTATCCACATAAATTATACATCAAAACGTGGGAATTTTTGTCTGGATTCAGGAAATGTAACCCTCATTGCTGTAGCATTTATAGATTTTTTGCAAATCACCACAGAGCGACACAAACCCGAAACCTCCCCCATTCATTTCCTATGGAGCGGTTTTGAAAAATGACGCCTGAAAATTGAAAACATCACAAGTTTTCGCATCGTCGCTACTCCGAAACCGTTTCATGTACAAGCATGAGACTTTCACACATGAATGTCCCGACCCTTCTGGCACTCATAAAAAAGGAATTGTTTGGATAACTGTTACGGTTTTACCGCAGGAACAATTTGTTCGGGAGTAGCGAATGTGCAAATTCCTGAAAACGCTTTTCAGCTGCATTTTCCCACATCATCCACTTTTTTACATCGTCGCTGTGCCTACACCGATTTTTGTACAAACATGAAAATGGGCACCATAGTCCTCAAAAGCCTGCTGATACTCATAGTGAAAGAATTATTTTGATATCTCTTATACTTTTTCAGCTACAGCGATTTGTTCGGGACCGTTTTTAGAGGATTTCTGAAAGTCCATAAAAATCACCTTTATATCATAATTTTTCACGCCTTTATTAAACTTTTTACAGCAAAAACCGATAGCCTGTCTTCTTCCCCTATCCGTTACGAAATAAACGCAGAAAAAATTACGTCTCTACCATTTACGGATCAGGAGATATGGAGCGTTGTTCGGGGCAAAGTTCTCCATTATAATCCAATGGGACTTATTGTGAGCAAAGTCTCTGCACTTCGGTAGACTGGCCTGCAGCAGAGGTGTGAGTGAGTTTCCATGACGACGGAACTCTGAGGGCCAGAGGGAGAAGCTCCATTGGGATACAATGGCGACTTTCGACGCCCGCTGCAGCGGCTGTGATTAATGTAGGAATCTAAAATTCGCACAGTCACTTCCTCTTAACATTTTTAAATTTTCAAGTGACTTTCAGCCATGTGTCACTTTTCTGTCCCATTTTGGATTTCACATGCTTTCCTATTGGGCCTTTGCTTCCAACAGGATCTGGCATGATGCCCAGACACGACATAATTGGCCAATACAGCACCACCCACATGTGGGAAATGGCGCTACTGACCATTTTGGTCAAATGTTGAGTTCTGGGCCCAGATGTGGTGAGGCTGAGTTGCTAAAGGAGGCCAATCTGACTCATGACCTTTGGTGACCTTTGGTGACATTAAGTATTGGCACCCTTTTTGAGGCACTTCCCAGTACAGGATTTGGACCAAACTGACAGAGTACACTCACCTGGTGATACTGAACACAACCCTGTTAGCGGCTAACTGTTAGCATGTTGCTAACCGGAAGTAGCTCTAGGAAGGTCTCACCAACTTCTGCTTCACAGAGTCTGTTCTTACTCTAGAGAGAAAGCTCCACAAGGATTTTGGGCTACGTCGCATAAAGCATCTCCAAGCTATGAGGTGTCAAACATCCAATGCTTTTCAATTGGGGCGAAACCCCTTATACTCCCTAGAAATGCAGGCCCACATATGGCAACAGTATATTCAAGTTTGAAATTCTACTTATGCTTTGTTAAACGATTCAGTGTTTAGAATGAGTTAGGAAATGTTTGGTGCCTTTCCCTCGGTTTTTTCTTCTTCTAATCATTCAGCTATTGTTCTTTCATGTTCAAATTCTTCAACTCTTTCAAATTCTTCAACTTTTTCAACTTTTTCAACTTCTTCAATGCTTTTCAGCTATTTTTTCTCTTCTTCAAAGATCTTCTGCATCTTTTGCTTAATCATTCAGCTATCTGCATTCACAGTGCATTTTCGCAGGAAATGCAAATTTTTCTAGTTATTATTATTACTGTGAATGCAGTAGGCATTCACAGTTCTTGAGATCCTGTTTCTCTTTATTACTGTGAATGCAGTAGGCATTCACAGTTATTGAGATCCTCTTTCGCCTTTTTACTGTTTAAAGTTTGATTCGCTTCTCCTCCTACAGTTTTTGTCCGATTTCAACCATTCAACTTTTAAACTATTCAGCTTCTTCTGGAATCGATGGCTATATCTTTTTGTACTTATACCTTTTCAACTTTTTAAAATATTCAGCTTTTTCTGCAAATTTTCAGCTTTTTTTTCTCCCATAGGAAATGAATGTAATTCACTAAAATTCCGCTCATTACTGTGAATGCAGTAGGCATTCACAGTTATTACTGTGAATGCAGTAGGCATTCACAGTTATTACTGTGAATGCAGTAGGCATTCACAGTTATTGAGATCCTCTTTCGCCTTTTTACTGTTTAAAGTTTGATTCGCTTCTCCTCCTACAATTTTTCTCCGATTTCAACCATTCAACTTTTAAACTATTCAGCTTCTTCTGGAATCGATGGCTATATCTTTTTGTACTTATACCTTTTCAACTTTTTAAAATATTCAGCTTTTTCTGCAAATTTTCAGCTTTTTTTTCTCCCATAGGAAATGAATGTAATTCACTAAAATTCCACTCATTTCAGCTGCTTTTTGACAGCTTACTGCTTCAGCCTACTTTCAGCTAGAAACACCATTCAACTTTTAAAATGTAGTGATATCTTTCAGCTATTATGGTATATTTCAGCTTTTTCATATCTTTTACCATTTTCATATAGAACATCCTTAAAATAATTTTGGCTTTTCAAGAAATTCAGCAAATAACATGCGTTGCTATGGTCGTCAAGTGGCAGTTGGTAGAGTGCACACTCTAGAAACTCAACTAATTCTTCTTCTCCAAACAACTTCTTCTCACTCACTCAATTTTCAACCTATCCACATAAATTATACATCAAAACGTAGGAATTTTTGTCTGGATTCAGGAAATGTAACCCTCATTGGTGTAGCATTTATAGATTTTTCGCAAATCACCTCAGACCGACACAAACCCGAAATCCTCCCCATTCATTTCCTATGGAGCGGTTTTGAAAAATGACGTCTGAAAATCCAAAACATCACATGTTTTCGCATCGTCGCTACTCCTAAACCGTTTCATGTACAAGCATGAGACTTTCACACATGAATGTCCCGACCCTTCTGGCACTCATAAAAAAGGAATTGTTTGGATAACTGTTACGGTTTTGCCGCAGGAACCATTTGTTCGGGAGTAGCGAATGTGCAAATTCCTGAAAACGCTTTTGAGCTGCATTGTCCCACATCATCCACTTTTTTACATCGTCGCTGTGCCTACACCGATTTTTGTACAAACATGAAAATGAGCACCATAGTCCTCAAAAGCCTGCTGATACTCATAGTGAAAGAATTATTTTGATAACTCTTATACTTTTTCAGCTACAGCGATTTGTTCGGGACCGTTTTTAAAGGATTTCTAAAATTCCATAAAAATCACCTTTATATCATAATTTTTCACGCCTTTATTAAACTTTTTCCAGCAAAAAACCGATAGCCTGTCTTCTTCCCCTATCCGTTACGAAATAAACGCAGAAAAAATTACGTCGCTACCATTTACGGATCAGGAGATATGGAGCGTTGTTCGGGGCAAAGTTCTCCATTATAATCCAATGGGACTTATTGTGAGCAAAGTCTCTGCACTTCAGTAGACTGGCCCGCTGCAGGTGTGAGTGAGTTTCCATGACGACGGAACTCTGAGGGCCAGAGGGAGACTCTTCATTGGGATAGAATTGCAACTTTCAATGCTCACTGCAGCGGCTGTGATTAATGTAGGAATCTGAAATTCGCACAGTCACTTCCTCTTAACATTTTAAAATTTTCATGTGGCTTTCAGCCATGTGTCACTTTTCTGTCCCATTTTGGATTTCACATGCTTTCCTATTGGGCCTTTGCTTCCAACAGGACCTGGCATGAGGCCCAGAGACGACCCAATTGGCCAATACAACACGACCCACCTGTGGGAAATGGCGCTACACACCACTTTGGTCAAATGTTGAGTTCTGGGCCCAGATAGGGTGAGGCTGAGTTGCTAAAGGAGGCCAATCTGACCCATGACCTTTGGTGACATTAAGTATTGGCACCCTATTTGAGGCACTTTCCAGTACAGGATTTGGACCAAACTCACAGAGTACATTCACCTGGTGATACTGAACACAACCTTGTTAGCGGAGGCCGATCTGACCCATGACCCTTGGTGACATTAAGTATTGGCACCCTATTTGACGCACTTTCCAGTACAGGATTTGGACCAAACTCACAGAGTACATTCACCTGGTGATACTGAACACAACCTTGTTAGCGGAGGCCGATCTGACCCATGACCTTTGGTGACATTAAGTATTGGCACCCTATTTGAGGCACTTTCCAGTACAGGATTTGGACCAAACTCACAGAGTACATTCACCTGGTGATACTGAACACAACCTTGTTAGCGGAGGCCGATCTGACCCATGACCTTTGGTGACATTAAGTATTGGCACCCTATTTGAGGCACTTCCTAGTACAGGATTTGGACCAAACTGACAGAGTACACTCACCTGGTGATACTGAACACAACCCTGTTAGCGGCTAACTGTTAGCATGTTGCTAACCGGAAGTAACTCTAGGAAGGTCTCACCAACTTCTGCTTCACAGAGTCTGTTCTTACTCTAGAGAGAAAGCTCCACAAGAAATTTGGGCTACGTCGCATAAAGCATCTCCAAGCTATGAGGTGTCAAACATCCAATGCTTTTCAATGGGGGATCAAACCCATTATCTTCCCAATACTGCATGCCCATATATGGCGCTACAGTATAGCTCAGATGGAAAGTGCAGGCTTTGCATGCAATAGGTCATGGGATCGAATCCCCGTGTGGGACACTCAGAGTTTTATATTATAATCCCCACAGTATGTATAACAAAACATGTGTGCTGATCCTATGAAGTATTTTTTTGTACCACTCGCCATTTTGAGTTACCATGGCAACGTTATAAAAAACGTATTTTCTCCCTATTTGAAGCACATCCCAGTACAGGATTTGGACCAAACTGACAGAGTACAATCACCCGGTGATCCTGAGCACAACCATGTTAGCGGCTAATGGTTAGCATGTTGCTAATTGGAAGTAGCTCTAGGAAGCTCGGACAAACTTCTGCTTTACAGAGTCTGTACCTCCTTTATACAGAATGCTCCACAATAAGTTTGGGCCTTGTCACGTAAAGCATCTCCAAGTTAGGAGGTGTTAAACATCCAATGCTTTTCAATGGGGGCGAAACCCCTTATACTCCCTAGAAATGCAGGCCCACATATGGCAACAGTATATTCAAGTTTGAAATTCTACTTATGCTTTGTTAAACGATTCAGTGTTTAGAATGAGTTAGTAAATGTTTGGTGCCTTTCCCTCAGTTTTTTCTTCTTCTAATCATTCAGCTATTGTTCTTTCATGTTCAACTTCTTCAACTTCTTCAGTGCTTTTCAGCTATTTTTTCTCTTCTTCAAAGATCTTCTGCATCTTTTGCTCAATCATTCAGCTATCTGCATTCACAGTGCATTTTCGCAGGAAATGCAAATTTTTCTAGTTGAGATCCTCTTTCGCCTTTTTACTGTTTAAAGTTTGATTCGCTTCTCCTCCTACAGTTTTTCTCCGATTTCAACCATTCAACTTTTAAACTATTCAGCTTCTTCTGGAATCGATGGCTATATCTTTTTGTACTTGTATCTTTTCAACTTTTTAAAATATTCAGCTTTTCCTGCAAATTTTCAGCTTTTTTTTCTACCATAGGAAATGAATGTAATTCACTAAAATTCCGCTCATTTCAGCTGCTTTTTGACAGCTTACTGCTTCAGCCTACTTTCAGCTAGAAACGCCATTCAACTTTTAAAATGTAGTGATATCTTTCAGCTATTATGGTCTATTTCAGCTTTTTCATATCTTTTACCATTTTCATATAGTACCTCCTTAAAATAATTTTGGCTTTTCAAGAAATTCAGCAAATAACATGCGTTGCTATGGTCGTCAAGGAGGCAGTTATAGAGTGCGCACTCTAGAAATTCAACAAATTCTTCTTCTCCGAACAACTTCTTCTCAGTCGCTCAATTTTCAACCTATCTACATAAATTATACATCAAAACGTAGGAATTTTTGTCTGGATTCAGGAAATGTAACCCTCATTGGTGTAGCATTTGTAGATTTTTCGCAAATCACCTCAGAGCGACACAAACCCGAAACCTCCCCCATTCATTTCCTATGGAGCGGTTTTGAAAAATGACGCCTGAAAATTGAAAACATCACACGTTTTCGCATCGTCGCTACTCCGAAACCGTTTCATGTACAAGCATGAGACTTTCACACATGAATGTCCCGACCCTTCTGGCACTCATAAAAAAGGAATTGTTTGGATAACTGTTACGGTTTTACCGCAGGAACAATTTGTTCGGGAGTAGCTAATGTGCAAATTCCTGAAAACGCTTTTCAGCTGCATTTTCCCACATCATCCACTTTTTTACATCGTCGCTGTGCCTACACCGATTTTTGTAAAAACATGGAAATGGGCACCATAGTCCTCAAAAGCCTGCTGATACTCATAGTGAAAGAATTATTTTGATATCTCTTATACTTTTTCAGCTACAGCGATTTGTTCGGGACCGTTTTTAGAGGATTTCTGAAAGTCCATAAAAATCACCTTTATATCATAATTTTTCACGCCTTTATTAAACTTTTTCCAGCAAAAACCGATAGCCTGTCTTCTTCCCCTATCCGTTACGAAATAAACGCAGAAAAAATTACGTCTCTACCATTTACGGATCAGGAGATATGGAGCGTTGTTCCGGGCAAAGTTCTCCATTATAATCCAATGGGACTTATTGTGAGCAAAGTCTCTGCACTTCGGTAGACTGGCCTGCAGCAGAGGTGTGAGTGAGTTTCCATGACGACGGAACTCTGAGGGCCAGAGGGAGAAGCTCCATTGGGATACAATGGCAACTTTCGACGCCCGCTGCAGCGGCTGTGATTAATGTAGGAATCTGAAATTCGCACAGTCACTTCCTCTTAACATTTTTAAAATTTCAAGTGACTTTCAGCCATGTGTCACTTTTCTGTCCCATTTTGGATTTCACATGCTTTCCTATTGGGCCTTTGCTTCCAACAGGATCTGGCATGATGCCCAGACACGACATAATTGGCCAATACAGCACCACCCACATGTGGGAAATGGCGCTACTGACCATTTTGGTCAAATGTTGAGTTCTGGGCCCAGATGTGGTGAGGCTGAGTTGCTAAAGGAGGCCAATCTGACTCATGACCTTTGGTGACCTTTGGTGACATTAAGTATTGGCACACTTTTTGAGGCACTTCCCAGTACAGGATTTGGACCAAACTGACAGAGTACACTCACCTGGTGATACTGAACACAACCCTGTTAGCGGCTAACTGTTAGCATGTTGCTAACCGGAAGTAGCTCTAGGAAGGTCCTACAAACTTCTGCTTTACAGAGTCTTTA
Source organism: Fundulus diaphanus (assembly GCA_037039145.1). NCBI lineage: Eukaryota > Metazoa > Chordata > Actinopteri > Cyprinodontiformes > Fundulidae > Fundulus > Fundulus diaphanus. The sequence goes on along the minus strand of CM073121.1, from coordinate 12,126,828 downwards.
CCTCCTTTATACAGAATGCTCCACTATAAATTTGGGCCACGTCACGTAAAGCATCTCCAAGCTAGGAGGTGTCAAACATCCAATGCTTTTCAATGGGGGCGAAACCCCTTATACTCCCTAGAAATGCAGGCCCACATATGGCTACAGTATATTCAAGTTTGAAATTCTACTTATGCTTTGTTAAATGATTCAGTGTTTAGAATGAGTTAGGAAATTTTTGGTGCCTTACCCTCAGTTTTTTCTTCTTCTAATCATTCAGCTATTGTTCTTTCATGTTCAAATTCTTCAACTCTTTCAAATTCTTCAACTTTTTCAACTTCTTCAACTTCTTCAATGCTTTTCAGCTATTTTTTCTCTTCTTCAAAGATCTTCTACATCTTTTGCTCAATCATTCAGCTATCTGCATTCACAGTGCATTTTCGCAGGAAATGCAAATTTTTCTAGTTCTTTATTCTTCTTCTTAGTGTTTATTCTTCCAAATGGGTTTTTACTGTTTAAAGTTTGATTCGCTTCTCCTCCTACAATTTTTCTCCGATTTCAACCATTCAACTTTTAAACTATTCAGCTTCTTCTGGAATCGATGGCTATATCTTTTTGTACTTTTAACTCTTCAACTTTTTAAAATATTCAGCTTTTTCTGCAAATTTTCAGCTTTTTTTCTCCCATAGGAAATGAATGTAATTCACTAAAATTCCGCTCATTTCAGCGGCTTTTTGACAGCTTACTGCTTCAGCCTACTTTCAGCTAGAAACGCCATTCAACTTTTAAAATATAGTGATATCTTTCAGCTATTATGGTATATTTCAGCTTTTTCATATCTTTTACCATTTTCATATAGTACCTCCTTAAAATAATTTTGGCTTTTCAAGAAATTCAGCAAATAACATGCGTTGCTATGGTCGTCAAGGAGGCTATTTTAGAGTGCGCACTCTAGAAATTCAACAAATTCTTCTTCTCCGAACAACTTCTTCTCAGTCGCTCAATTTTCAACCTATCCACATAAACTATACATCAAAACATAGGAATTTTTGTCTGGATTCAGGAAATGTAACCCTCATTGCTGTAGCATTTATAGATTTTTCGCAAATCACCTCAGAGCGACACAAACCCGAAACCTCCCCCATTCATTATCTATGGAGCGGTTTTGAAAAATGACGCCTGAAAATTGAAAACATCACATGTTTTCGCATCGTCGCTACTCCGAAACCGTTTCATGTACAAGCATGAGACTTTCACACATGAATGTCCCGACCCTTCTGGCACTCATAAAAAAGGAATTGTTTGGATAACTGTTACGGTTTTACCGCAGGAACAATTTGTTCGGGAGTAGCGAATGTGCAAATTCCTGAAAACGCTTTTCAGCTGCATTTTCCCACATCATCCACTTTTTTACATCGTCGCTGTGCCTACACCGATTTTTGTACAAACATGAAAATGGGCACCATAGTCCTCAAAAGCCTGCTGATACTCATAGTGAAAGAATTATTTTGATATCTCTTATACTTTTTCAGCTACAGCGATTTGTTCGGGACCGTTTTTAGAGGATTTCTGAAAGTCCATAAAAATCACCTTTATATCATAATTTTTCACGCCTTTATTAAACTTTTTCCAGCAAAAACCGATAGCCTGTCTTCTTCCCCTATCCGTTACGAAATAAACGCAGAAAAAATTACGTCTCTACCATTTACGGATCAGGAGATATGGAGCGTTGTTCGGGGCAAAGTTCTCCATTATAATCCAATGGGACTTATTGTGAGCAAAGTCTCTGCACTTCGGTAGACTGGCCTGCAGCAGAGGTGTGAGTGAGTTTCCATGACGACGGAACTCTGAGGGCCAGAGGGAGAAGCTCCATTGGGATACAATGGCAACTTTCGACGCCCGCTGCAGCGGCTGTGATTAATGTAGGAATCTGAAATTCGCACAGTCACTTCCTCTTAACATTTTTAAATTTTCAAGTGACTTTCAGCCATGTGTCACTTTTCTGTCCCATTTTGGATTTCACATGCTTTCCTATTGGGCCTTTGCTTCCAACAGGACCTGGCATGATGCCCAGACACGACATAATTGGCCAATACAGCACCACCCACATGTGGGAAATGGCGCTACTGACCATTTTGGTCAAATGTTGAGTTCTGGGCCCAGATGTGGTGAGGCTGAGTTGCTAAAGGAGGCCAATCTGACTCATGACCTTTGGTGACCTTTGGTGACATTAAGTATTGGCACCCTTTTTGAGGCACTTCCCAGTACAGGATTTGGACCAAACTGACAGAGTACACTCACCTGGTGATACTGAACACAACCCTGTTAGCGGCTAACTGTTAGCATGTTGATAACCGGAAGTAGCTCTAGGAAGGTCTCACCAACTTCTGCTTCACAGAGTGTGTTCTTACTCTAGAGAGAAAGCTCCACAAGAAATTTGGGCTACGTCGCATAAAGCATCTCCAAGCTATGACGTGTCAAACATCCAATGCTTTTCAATGGGGGATCCAACCCCTTATGGTCCCAATACTGCATGCCCATATATGGCGCTACAGTATAGCTCAGATGGAAAGTGCAGAAAGAAAGCCTCAAAAAAGCCTCCAAATGGCCATTTTCAACGCTGTACTGTGTCGTCATGCTTTCACCTACGAACACCGTTTAACTTCCAGTTTGTAGACATATCTGTGAACCACTCAGAAGTGAAAACGGGATGGGGATATCCTTTATCGTCTCTTCACAGTTACTCCTCAAAGCTCATGTCCAAAAATCAGCGAAATCATCGTTTATAATGAAAGTCAATGACGGAATTCTCAGACTCTTAGAGTGGCCCACTCTAGCGTTTTCAAAGATTTCAAAACTCCGAACAACTTCAGCCTACTCGCTCAATTTTCACTCTATGTAGACAAATTATACATCAAAACGTAGGTATTTTTGTCAGGATTCAGGAAATGTAACCCTCATTGGTGTAGCATTTATAGATTTTTCGCAAATCACCTCAGAGCGACACAAACCCGAAACCTCCCCCATTCATTTCCTATGGAGCAGTTTTGAAAAATGACGTCTGAAAATTGAAAACATCACACGTTTTCGCATCGTCGCTACTCCGAAACCGTTTCATGTACAAGCATGAGACTTTCACACATGAATGTCCCGACCCTTCTGGCACTCATAAAAAAGGAATTGTTTGGATAACTGTTACGGTTTTACCGCAGGAACAATTTGTTCGGGAGTAGCGAATGTGCAAATTCCTGAAAACGCTTTTCAGCTGCATTTTCCCACATCATCCACTTTTTTACATCGTCGCTGTGCCTACACCGATTTTTGTACAAACATGAAAATGGGCACCATAGTCCTCAAAAGCCTGCTGATACTCATAGTGAAAGAATTATTTTGATATCTCTTATACTTTTTCAGCTACAGCGATTTGTTCGGGACCGTTTTTAGAGGATTTCTGAAAGTCCATAAAAATCACCTTTATATCATAATTTTTCACGCCTTTATTAAACTTTTTCCAGCAAAAACCGATAGCCTGTCTTCTTCCCCTATCCGTTACGAAATAAACGCAGAAAAAATTACGTCTCTACCATTTACGGATCAGGAGATATGGAGCATTGTTCAGGGCAAAGTTCTCCATTATAATCCAATGGGACTTATTGTGAGCAAAGTCTCTGCACTTCGGTAGACTGGCCTGCAGCAGAGGTGTGAGTGAGTTTCCATGACGACCGAACTCTGAGGGCCAGAGGGAGAAGCTCCATTGGGATACAATGGCAACTTTCGACCCCCGCTGCAGCGGCTGTGATTAATGTAGGAATCTGAAATTCGCACAGTCACTTCCTCTTAACATTTTTAAATTTTCAAGTGACTTTCAGCCATGTGTCACTTTTCTGTCCCATTTTGGATTTCACATGCTTTCCTATTGGGCCTTTGCTTCCAACAGGATCTGGCATGATGCCCAGACACGACATAATTGGCCAATACAGCACCACCCACATGTGGGAAATGGCGCTACTGACCATTTTGGTCAAATGTTGAGTTCTGGGCCCAGATGTGGTGAGGCTGAGTTGCTAAAGGAGGCCAATCTGACTCATGACCTTTGGTGACCTTTGGTGACATTAAGTATTGGCACCCTTTTTGAGGCACTTCCCAGTACAGGATTTGGACCAAACTGACAGAGTACACTCACCTGGTGATACTGAAACCAACCCTGTTAGCGGCTAACTGTTAGCATGTTGCTAACCGGAAGTAGCTCTAGGAAGGTCCTACAAACTTCTGCTTTACAGAGTCTTTACCTCCTTTATACAGAATGCTCCACAATAAGTTTGGGCCTCGTCACGTAAAGCATCTCCAAGTTAGGAGGTGTCAAACATCCAATGCTTTTCAATGGGGGCGAAACCCCTTATACTCCCTAGAAATGCAGGCCCACATATGGCAACAGTATATTCAAGTTTGAAATTCTACTTATGCTTTGTTAAACGATTCAGTGTTTAGAATGAGTTAGGAAATGTTTGGTGCCTTTCCCTCAGTTTTTTCTTCTTCTAATCATTCAGCTATTGTTCTTTCATGTTCAAATTCTTCAACTCTTTCAAATTCTTCAACTTTTTCAACTTCTTCAACTTTTTCAACTTCTTCAATGCTTTTCAGCTATTTTTTCTCTTCTTCAAAGATCTTCTGCATCTTTTGCTCAATCATTCAGCTATCTGCATTCACAGTGCATTTTCGCAGGAAATGCAAATTTTTCTAGTTACTGTGAATGCAGTAGGCATTCACAGTTATTGAGATCCTCTTTTTTAAAGTTTGATTCGCTTCTCCTCCTACAATTTTTCTCCGATTTCAACCATTCAACTTTTAAACTATTCAGCTTCTTCTGGAATCGATGGCTATATCTTTTTGTATTTATACCTTTTCAACTTTTTAAAATATTCAGCTTTTTCTGCAAATTTTCAGCTTTTTTTTTCTCCCATAGAAAATGAATGTAATTCACTAAAATTCCGCTCATTTCAGCTGCTTTTTGACAGCTTACTGCTTCAGCCTACTTTCAGCTAGAAACGCCATTCAACTTTTAAAATGTAGTGATATCTTTCAACTATTATGGTATATTTCAGCTTTTTCATATCTTTTACCATTTTCATATAGTACCTCCTTAAAATAATTTTGGCTTTTCAAGAAATTCAGCAAATAACATGCGTTGCTATGGTCGTCAAGGAGGCAGTTATAGAGTGCACACTCTAGAAATTCAACAAATTCTTCTCCTCCGAACAACTTCTTCTCACTCGCTCAATTTTCAACCTATCCACATAAATTATACATCAAAACGTAGGAATTTTTGTCTGGATTCAGGAAATGTAACCCTCATTGCTGTAGCATTTATAGATTTTTCGCAAATCACCTCAGAGCGACACAAACCCGAAACCTCCCCCATTCATTTCCTATGGAGCGGTTTTGAAAATTGACGCCTGAAAATTGAAAACATCACACGTTTTCGCATCGTCGCTACTCCGAAACCGTTTCATGTACAAGCATGAGACTTTCACACATGAATGTCCCGACCCTTCTGGCACTCATAAAAAAGGAATTGTTTGGATAACTGTTACGGTTTTACCGCAGGAACAATTTGTTCGGGAGTAGCGAATGTGCAAATTCCTGAAAACGCTTTTCAGCTGCATTTTCCCACATCATCCACTTTTTTACATCGTCGCTGTGCCTACACCGATTTTTGTACAAACATGAAAATGGGCACCATAGTCCTCAAAAGCCTGCTGATACTCATAGTGAAAGAATTATTTTGATATCTCTTATACTTTTTCAGCTACAGCGATTTGTTCGGGACCGTTTTTAGAGGATTTCTGAAAGTCCATAAAAATTACCTTTATATCATAATTTTTCACGCCTTTATTAAACTTTTTCCAGCAAAAACCGATAGCCTGTCTTCTTCCCCTATCCGTTACGAAATAAACGCAGAAAAAATTACGTCTCTACCATTTACGGATCAGGAGATATGGAGCGTTGTTCGGGGCAAAGTTCTCCATTATAATCCAATGGGACTTATTATGAGCAAAGTCTCTGCACTTCGGTAGACTGGCTGCTGCAGGTGTGTGAGTGAGTTTCCATGACGACGGAACTCTGAGGGCCAGAGGGAGAAGCTCCATTGAGATAGAATGGCAACTTTCGACGCTCACCGCAGTTGCTGTGATTAATGTAGGAATCTGAAATTCGCACAGTCACTTCCTCTTGACATTTTAAAATTTTTCAGTGACTTTCAGCTATGTGTCATTTTTCTATCCCATTTTGGATTTCACATGCTTTCCTATTGGGCCTTTGCTTCCAACAGGACCTGGCATGATGCCCAGACACGACCCAATTGGCCAATACAGCACCACCCACCTGTGGGAAATGGCGCTACTGACCATTTTGGTCAAATATTGAGTTCTGGGCCCAGATGTGGTGAGGCTGAGTTGCTAAAGGAGGCCAATCTGACCCATGAACTTTGGTGACGTTTGGCGACATTAAGTATTGGCACCCCTATTTGAGGCACTTCCCAGTACAGGATTTGGACCAAACTGACAGAGTACAATCACCCGGTGATCCTGAGCACAACCATGTTAGCGGCTAACGGTTAGCATGTTGCTAATCGGAAGTAGCTCTAGGAAGCTCGGACAAACTTCTGCTTTACAGAGTCTGTACCTCCTTTATACAAAATGCTCCACAATAAGTTTGGGCCTCGTCACCTAAAGCATCTCCAAGTTAGGAGGTGTCAAACATCCAAGGCTTTTCAATGAGGGCGAAACCCCTTATATTCCCTAAAAATGCAGGCCCACATATGGCTACAGTATATTCAAGTTTGAAATTCTACTTCTGCTTTGTTAAACGATTCAGTGTTTAGAATGAGTTAGGAAATGTTTGGTGCCTTACCCTCAGTTTTTTTTTCTAATCATTTAGCTATTGTTCTTTCATGTTCAAATTCTTCAACTCTTTAAAATTCTTCAACTTTTTCAACTTCTTCAACTTTTTCAACTTCTTTAATGCTTTTCAGCTATTTTTTCTCTTCTTCAAAGATCTTCTGCATCTTTTGCTCAATCATTCAGCTATCTGCATTCACAGTGCATTTTCGCAGGAAATGCAAATTTTTCTAGTTACTGTGAATGCAGTAGGCATTCACAGTTCTTGAGATCCTGTTTCTCTTTATTCTTTATCAGTGAGAATGCTATACAGCATTCTCACTTATTGTTTTCCTGTTTTTCTTTATTATCAGTGAGAATGCTATACAGCATTCTCACTTATTGTTTTCCTGTTTTTCTTTATTATCAGTGAGAATGCTATACAGCATTCTCACTTATTGTTTTCCTGTTTTTCTTTATTATTATCAGTGAGAATGCTATACAGCATTCTCACTTATTGTTTTCCTGTTTTTCTTTATTATTATCAGTGAGAATGCTATACAGCATTCTCACTTATTGTTTTCCTGTTTTTCTTTATTATTATTATTATTATTATTATTATTATTATTATTATTATTCCGTCGGCGTGTAACTACTCCCACATACTTCAACCGATTTCAACAATTTTGGTGTCAAAACGTTCAGCTCCTTCCCGACATTCCTGCTATATCTCATCATTATTCTAACTTTAATACTTTTTAAAATATTTGTACTTTTTGTGCGTACTTTTTTCCCATTGAAATGAATGCAAATTCCTTCAAATTCTTCAAATTTTTCATATTCCTTCAAATTCCTTCAAATTCTTTTAATCATTCTTATTGTTCAAATTGTTCAAGAGGTTCAAATGGTTCAAATCTTTCAAATTTTTCACATTTTTTCGACTTTTCCAATTTTTTTCAAATTTTTCAAATACTTCAAGTACTTCAAATTCTTAAAATTTTTCAAATTCTTAACATTTTTCAAATTCCTTCTAATTCTTCTGATACAACTGATATTAATACAACTACAACAGATACTACTCCTACTACTACTACTCCTACTACTACTACTACAACTGATACTACTACTTCTGATACTACTACTACTGATACTACTACCACTACTACTACTACTAATGATACTACTGCTGCTACTGCTACTACTACTGATGCTACTGCTGATACTACAACAACTACTACTGATACTACTACTATTACTACTACTACTACTACTAGTACTACTGATACTACTACTACTACTACTACTACTACAAATTCCTTCAAATTCCTTCAAATTCTTTAAAAACTGATACTACTACTACTACTGATACTTCTACTACTCCTACTGACACTTCTACTACTCCTACTGATACTACTACTACTACTACTACTACTACAACTACTACTACTACTACTACTACTGATACTACTACTACTACTACTACTACTACTACTACTACTACTACTACTACTACTAATGATACTATTGCTGCTACTGCTACCACTACTGCTACTACAACTACTACTGCTACTACTACTATTATTACTACTAATACAACTACTACTACTACTACTACTAGTACTACTGATACTACTACTAATACTACTACTACTACAAATTCCTTCAAATTCTTTAAAAACTGATACTACTACTACTACTGATACTACTACTACTACTACTACTGATACTACTACTATTACTACTACTAATACAACTACTACTACTACTAGTACTACTGATACTACTACTACTACTACAAATTCCTTCAAATCCTTCAAATTCCTTCAAATTCTTTAAAAACTAATACTACTACTACTGATACTACTACTACTACTACTGCTACTACTGATACTACTGATACTACTACTACTGATACTACTACTACTACTACTACTACTACTACTACTACAAATGACTTCAAATTGTTCAAATTCTTCAAATTTTTCAAATTCTTCAATGTTTTTCAGCTATTTTTTCTCTTCTGCATGGATCTTCTGCACCTTCTCTTCAAATCATTCTGCAGATTAGCATTCTCACTCGCTGTTGCGTAGGAACAGCTTTTTCTAGTTATTATTATTATTATTATTATTATTATTATTATTCCGTCGGCGTGTAACTACTCTCACATACTTCAACCGATTTCAACAATTTTGGTGTCAAAACGTTCAGCTCCTTCCCGACATTCCTGCTATATCTCATCATTATTCTAACTTTAATACTTTTTAAAATATTTGTACTTTTTGTGCGTACTTTTTTCCCATTGAAATGAATGCAAATTCCTTCAAATTCTTCAAATTTTTGATATTCCTTCAAATTCCTTCAAATTCTTTTAATCATTCTTATTGTTCAAATTGTTCAAATGGTTCAAATGGTTCAAATCTTTCAGATTTTTCAAATTTTTTCATATTTTTCAAATTTTTTCAAATTTTTCAAATACTTCAAATACTTCAAATTCTTCAAATTTTTCAAATTCTTCAAATTTTTCAAATTCCTTCTAATTCTTCTGATACAACTGATATTAATACTACAACAGATACTACTCCTACTACTACTACTACTACTACTACAACTGATACTACTACAACTGATACTACTACTACTGATACTACTACTACTACTGATCCTACTACCACTACTACTACTACTAATGATACTACTGCTGCTACTGCTACTACTACTGATGCTACTGCTGGTACTACAACTACTACTGATACTACTACTATTACTACTACTACTACTACTACTAGTACTACTGATACTACTACTACTACTACTACTACTACTACAAATTCCTTCAAATTCTTTAAAAACTGATACTACTACTACTACTGATACTACTCCTACTACTACTGATACTTCTACTACTACTACTGATACTACTACTACTACTACTACTACTACTGATACTACTACTACTACTGATACTACTACTACTAATGATACTACTGCTGCTACTACTACTACTGATACTACTACTACTACTATTACTACTACTAATAGAACTACTACTACTACTAGTACTACTGATAATACTACTACTACTACTACTACAAATTCCTTCAAATTCCTTCAAATTCTTTAAAAACTGATACTGATACTACTACTGATATTACTACTAATACTACTGATACTACTACTATTACTACTAATAATACAACTACTAGTACTACTGATACTACTACTACTACTACTACAAATTCCTTCAAATTCTTCAAATACCTTCAAATTCCTTCAAATTCTTTAAAAACTACTACTACTACTACTGATACTACTACTATTACTACTAATAATACAACTACTGATACTACTGATACTACTGATACTACTACTACTACTACTGATACTACTACTACTACTACTGCTACTACTACTACAAATTACTTCAAATTGTTCAAATTCTTCAAATTTTTCAAATTCTTTAATATTTTTCAGCTATTTTTTCTCTTCTGCATGGATCTTCTGCATCTTCTCAAATCATTCTGCAGATTAGCATTCTCACTCGCTGTTGCGTAGGAACAGCTTTTTCTAGTTATTATTATTATTCCGTCGGCGTCTAACTACTCCCGCATACTTCAACCAATTTCAACAATTTTGGTGTCAAAACGTTCGGCTCGTTCCCGGCATGCCTGCTATATCTCATGGTTATGCTAACTTTTATACTTTTTAAAATATTTCACTTTTTGTGCGTTTTTGGTTGCTCCCATTGAAATCAATGCAAAATCCTTCAAATTCTTCAAATTTTTCATATTCCTTCAAATTCCTTCAAATTCTTGTAATCATTCTTATTATTCAAATTGTTCAAATGGTTCAAATGGTTCAAATCTTTCAGATTTTTCAAATTTTTTCAAATTTTTCAATTTTTTTCAAATTTTTCAAATTTTTCAAATACTTCAAATTCTTCAAATTTTTCAAATTCCTTCTAATTCTTCTGATACAACTGATATTAATACTACTACTACAACAGATACTACTCTTACTACTACTACTACTACTACTACTGATACTACTACTACTGATACTACTACCACTACTACTACTACTAATGCCACTACTGCTTCTACTACTGATGCTACTGCTGATACTACAACAACTACTACTGATACTACTACTATTACTACTACTACTACTACTACTACTAGTACTACTGATACTACTACTACTACTACTACAAATTCCTTCAAATTTTCAAATTCCTTCAAATTCTTTAAAAACTGATACTACTACTACTACTGATACTACTCCTACTACTACTGATACTTCTACTACTACTACTGATACTACTGATAATACTACTACTACTGATACTACTACTACTACTACTACTGATACTACTACTACTACTAATGATACTACTAATGATACTACTGCTGCTACTGCTACTACAACAACTACTACTGCTACTACTACTATTACTACTACTAATACAACTACTACTACTAGTACTACTGATACTACTACTACTACTACAAATTCTTTCAAATTCTTTAAAAACTGATACTACTACTACTACTGATACTACTACTACTACTACTGATACTACTACTATTACTACTACTATTACAACTACTACTACTACTAGTACTACTGATACTACTACTACTACTACTACTACTACTACTACTACAAGTTCCTTCAAATTCCTTCAAATTCTTTAAAAACTGATACTACTACTACTACTAGTGATATTACTACTACTACTACTGATACTACTACTATTACTACTAATAATACAACTACTACTACTACTACTACTACTGATACTACTACTACTACTACTACTACTACAAATTCCTTCAAATTCTTCAAATACCTTCAAATTCCTTCAAATTCTTTAAAAACTAATACTACTACTACTGATACTACTACTACTACTACTACTACTACTACTGATACTACTACTACTAGTACTACTGATACTACTACTACTACTACAAATACCTTCAAATTCCTTCAAATTCTTTAAAAACTAATACTACTACTACTGATACAACTACTACTACAAATTACTTCAAATTGTTCAAATTTTTCAATTTTTTTAAATTCTTCAATGTTTTTCAGCTATTTGTTTTCTTCGGCATGGATCTTCTGCATCTTCTCCTCAAATCATTTTGCAGATTAGCATTCTCACTCGCTGTTGCGTAGGAACAGCTTTTTCTAGTCAGTGAGAATGCTATACAGCATTCTCACTTATTGTTTTCCTGTTTTTCTTTATTATTATTATTATTATTCCGTCGGCGTCTAACTACTCCCGCATACTTACACCAATTTCAACAATTTTGGTGTCAAAACGTTCGGCACGTTCCCGGCATGCCTGCTATATCTCATGGTTATGCTAACTTTTATACTTTTTAAAATATTTAACTTTTTGTGCGTTTTTGGTTGCTCCCATTGAAATCAATGCAAAATCCTTCAAATTCTTCAAATTTTTCATATTCCTTCAAATTCTTTCAAATTCTTCTTATTGTTGAAATTGTTCAAATGGTTCAAATCTTTCAGATTTTTCAAATTTTTTCAAATTTTTCAAATTTTTCCAAATTTTTCAAATACTTCAAATACTTCAAATTCTTCAAATTTACTACTACTACAACAGACACTACTCCTACTACTACTACTACTACAACTGATACTACTACTACTACAACTGATACTACTACTAGTGATACTACTACTACTGATACTACTACCACTACTACTACTACTAATGATACTACTGCTGCTACTACTACTGCTGATACTACTACTATTACTACTACTACTACTACTACTAGTACTACTGATACTACTACTACTACTACTACTACTACTACTACTACTACTACAAATTCCTTCAAATTCTTCAAATTCCTTCAAATTCTTTAAAAACTGATACTACTCCTACTACTACTGATACTTCTACTACTAATACTGATACTACTACTACTACCACTACTGATACTACTACTACTACTGATACTACTACTACTACTACTACTACTACTACTACTACTACTACTACTAATGATACTACTGCTGCTACTGCTACTACTACTGCTACTACAACAACTACTACTGCTACTACTACTAGTACTACTGATACTACTACTAGTACTACTGATACTACTACTAATACTACTACTACTACTAAAAATTCCTTCAAATTATTTAAAAACTGATACTACTACTACTACTGATACTACTACTACTACTACTGATACTACTACTATTACTACTACTAATACAACTACTACTACTAGTAGCACTACTGATACTACTACGACTACTACTACAAATTCCTTCAAATTCTTCAAATTCCTTCAAATTCTTTAAAAACTAATACTACTACTACTGATACTACTACTACTGATACTACTGATACTACTACTACTACTACTGATACTAGTACTAGTACTACTACTACTACTACAAGTTACTTCAAATTGTTCAAATTCTTCAAATTTTTCAAATTCTTCAATGTTTTTCAGCTATTTTTTCTCTTCTGCATGGATCTTCTGCATCTTCTCCTCAAATCATTCTGCAGATTAGCATTCTCACTCGCTGTTGCGTAGGAACAGCTTTTTCTAGTTATTATTATTATCAGTGAGAATGCTATACAGCATTCTCACTTATTGTTTTCCTGTTTTTCTTTATTATTATTATTATTATTATTATTATTATTATTATTATTATTCCGTCGGCGTGTAACTACTCCCACATACTTCAACCGATTTCAACAATTTTGGTGTCAAAACGTTCAGCTCCTTCCCGACATTCCTGCTATATCTCATCATTATTCTAACTTTAATACTTTTTAAAATATTTGTACTTTTTGTGCGTACTTTTTTCCCATTGAAATGAATGCAAATTCCTTCAAATTCTTCAAATTTTTCATATTCCTTCAAATTCCTTCAAATTCTTTTAATCATTCTTATTGTTCAAATTGTTCAAATGGTTCAAATCTTTCAGATTTTTCAAATTTTTTCATATTTTTCAAATTTTTTCAAATTTTTCATATACTTCAAATACTTCAAATTCTTCAAATTTTTCAAATTCTTCAAATTTTTCAAATTCCTTCTAATTCTTCTGATACAACTGATATTAATACTACAACTACAACAGATACTACTCTTACTACTACTACTACTACTACTACAACTGATACTACTACTACTGATACTACTACTACTACTACTGATACTACTACCACTACTACTACTACTAATGATACTACTGCTGCTACTGCTACTACTACTGATGCTACTGCTGATGCTACAACTACTACTGATACTACTACTATTACTACTACTACTACTAGTACTAATGATACTACTACTACTACCACTACTACTACTACTACTACTACTACAAATTCCTTTAAATTCTGCAAATTCCTTCAAATTCTTTAAAAACTGATACTACTACTACTACTGATACTACTCCTACTACTACTGATACTTCTACTACTACTACTGATACTACTACTACTACTACTACTACTACTGATACTACTACTACTACTGATACTACTACTACTAATGATACTACTGCCGCTACTGCTACTACTACTGATACTACTATTACTACTACTGATACTACTACTATTACTACTACTAATACAACTACTACTACTACTAGTACTACTGATACTACTACTACTACTACTACTACAAATTCCTTCAAATTCCTTCAAATTCTTTAAAAACTGATACTGCTACTACTACTGATATTACTACTAATACTACTGATACTACTACTATTACTACTAATAATACAACTACTACTACTACTAGTAGTACTGATACTACTACTACTACTACTACAAATTCCTTCAAATTCTTCAAATACCTTCAAATTCCTTCAAATTCTTTAAAAACTACTACTACTACTACTGATACTACTACTACTGCTACTATTGATACTACTGATACTACTACTACTGATACTACTACTACTACTACTACTACAAATTACTTCAAATTGTTCAAATTCTTCAAATTTTTCAAATTCTTTAATATTTTTCAGCTATTTTTTCTCTTCTGCATGGATCTTCTGCATCTTTTCCTCAAATCATTCTGCAGATTAGCATTCTCACTCGCTGTTGCGTAGGAACAGCTTTTTCTAGTTATTATTATTATTCCGTCGGCATTTAACTACTCCCACATACTTCAACCGATTTCAACAATTTTGGTGTCAAAACGTTCAGCTCCTTCCCGACATTCCTGCTATATCTCATCATTATTCTAACTTTAATACTTTTTAAAATATTTGTACTTTTTGTGCGTACTTTTCTCCCATTGAAATGAATGCAAATTCCTTCAAATTCTTCAAATTTTTCATATTCCTTCAAATTCCTTCAAATTCTTGTAATCATTCTTATTGTTCAAATTGTTCAAATGGTTCAAATCTTTCAGATTTTTCAATTTTTTTCATATTTTTCAAATTTTTTCAAATTTTTCAAATACTTCAAATTCTTCAAATTTTTCAAATTCTTCAAATTTTTCAAATTCCTTCTAATTCTTCTGATACAACTGATATTAATACTACAACTACAACAGATACTACTCCTACTACTACTACTACAACTGATACTACTACTACTGATACTACTACTACTACTACTGATACTACTACCACTACTACTGATACTACTACCACTACTACTAATGATACTACTGCTGCTACTGCTACTACTACTGATGCTACTGCTGATACTAAAACTACTACTGAGACTAATAATATTACTACTACTACTACTACTACTACTACTAGTACTACTGATACTACTACTACTACTACTACTACTACAAATTCCTTTGAATTCTGCAAATTCCTTCAAATTCTTTAAAAACTGATACTACTACTACTACTGATACTACTTCTACTACTACTGATACTTCTACTACTACTACTGATACTACTACTACTACTACTACCACTACTGATACTACTACTACTACTGATACTACTACTACTAATGATACTACTGCTGCTACTGCTACTACTACTACTACTACTGATACTACTATTACTACTACTAATACAACTACTACTACTACTATTACTACTGATACTACTACTACTACTACTACTACTACTACAAATTCCTTCAAATTTCTTCAAATTCTTTAAAAACTGATACTGCTACTACTACTGATATTACTACTAATACTACTGATACTACTACTATTACCACTAATAATACAACTACTACTACTACTAGTACTACTGATACTACTACTACTACTACAAATTCCTTCAAATTCTTCAAATTCCTTCAAATTCTTTAAAAACTGATACTACTACTACTGCTACTACTACTACAACTACTACTACTGCTACTACTGATACTACTACTACTACTGCTACTACTGATACTACTACTACTGATACTACTACTACTACTACTACTACTACTACTACAAATTACTTCAAATTGTTCAAATATTTCAAATTTTTCAAATTCTTTAATATTTTTCAGCTATTTTTTCTCTTCTGCATGGATCTTCTGCATCTTCTCCTCAAATCATTCTGCATATTAGCATTCTCACTCGCTGTTGCGTAGGAACAGCTTTTTCTAGTTATTATTATTATTCCGTCGGCGTCTAACTACTCCCGCATACTTCAACCAATTTCAACAATTTTGGTGTCAAAACGTTCGGCTCGTTCCCGGCATGCCTGCTATATCTCATGGTTATGCTAACTTTTATACTTTTTAAAATATTTCACTTTTTGTGCGTTTTTGGTTGCTCCCATTGAAATCAATGCAAAATCCTTCAAATTCTTCAAAGTTTTCATATTCCTTCAAATTCCTTCAAATTCTTGTATTAATTCTTATTATTCAAATTGTTCAAATGGTTCAAATGGTTCAAATCTTTCAGATTTTTCAAATTTTTTCAAATTTTTCAATTTTTTTCAAATTTTTCAAATTTTTCAAATACTTCAAATTCTTCAAATTTTTCAAATTCTTCAAATTTTTCAGATTCCTTCTAATTCTTCTGATACAACTGATATTAATACTACTACTACAACAGATACTACTCTTACTACTACTACTACTACTACTACTGATACTACTACTACTGATACTACTACTACTACTACTGATACTACTACCACTACTACTACTACTAATGCCACTACTGCTTCTACTACTGATGCTACTGCTGATACTACAACAACTACTACTGATACTACTACTATTACTACTACTACTACTACTACTACTACTAGTACTACTGATACTACTACTACTACTACAAATTCCTTCAAATTCTTCAAATTCCTTCAAATTCTTTAAAAACTGATACTACTACTACTACTGATACTACTCCTACTACTACTGATACTTCTACTACTACTACTGATACTACTGATAATACTACTACTACTGATACTACTACTACTACTACTACTGATACTACTACTACTACTAATGATACTACTGCTGCTACTGCTACTACAACAACTACTACTGCTACTACTACTATTACTACTACTAATACAACTACTACTACTAGTACTACTGATACTACTACTACTACTACTACTACAAATTCTTTCAAATTCTTTAAAAACTGATACTACTACTACTACTGATAGTACTACTACTACTACTGATACTACTACTATTACAACTACTACTACTACTAGTACTACTGATACTACTACTACTACTACTACTACTACTACAAGTTCCTTCAAATTCCTTCAAATTCTTTAAAAACTGATACTACTACTACTACTAGTGATATTACAGCATTCTCACTTATTGTTTTCCTGTTTTTCTTTATTATTATTATTATTATTATTATTATCAGCGAGAATGCTATACAGCATTCTCACTTATTGTTTTCCTGTTTTTCTTTATTATTATTATCAGTGAGAATGCTATACAGCATTCTCACTTATTGTTTTCCTGTTTTTCTTTATTATCAGTGAGAATGCTATACAGCATTCTCACTTATTGTTTTCCTGTTTTTCTTTATTATTATTATTATTATTATTATTATTATTATTATTATTCCGTCGGCATGTAACTACTCCCACATACTTCAACCGATTTCAACAATTTTGGTGTCAAAACGTTCAGCTCCTTCCCGACATTCCTGCTATATCTCATCATTATTCTAACTTTAATACTTTTTAAAATATTTGTACTTTTGTGCGTACTTTTTTCCCATTGAAATGAATGCAAATTCCTTCAAATTCTTCAAATTTTTGATATTCCTTCAAATTCCTTCAAATTCTTTTAATCATTCTTATTGTTCAAATTGTTCAAATGGTTCAAATGGTTCAAATCTTTCAGATTTTTCAAATTTTTTCATATTTTTCAAAATTTTTCAAATTTTTCAAATACTTCAAATTCTTCAAATTTGTCAAATTCTTCAAATTTTTCAAATTCCTTCTAATTCTCCTGATACAACTGATATTAATACTACAACTACAACAGATACTACTCCTACTACTACTGCTACTACAACTGATACTACTACAACTGATACTACTACTACTACTACTGATAGTACTACCACTACTACTACTACTAATGATACTACTGCTGCTACTGCTACTACTACTGATGCTACTGCTGGTACTACAACTACTACTGATACTACTACTATTACTACTACTACTACTAGTACTACTGATACTACTACTATTACTACTACTACTACTAGTACTACTGATACTACTACTACTACTACTACTACAAATTCCTTTAAATTCTGCAAATTCCTTCAAATTCTTTAAAAACTGATACTACTACTACTACTGATACTACTCCTACTACTACTGATACTTCTACTACTACTACTGATACTACTACTACTACTACTACTACTGATACTACTACTACTACTGATACTACTACTACTACTGATACTACTGCTGCTACTACTACTACTGATACTACTACTACTACTATTACTACTACTAATACAACTACTACTACTACTAGTACTACTGATACTACTACTACTACTACTACTACAAATTCCTTCAAATTCTTTAAAAACTGATACTGCTACTACTACTGATATTACTACTAATACTACTGATACTACTACTATTACTACTAATAATACAACTACTACTACTAGTAGTACTACTGATACTACTACTACTACTACTACAAATTCCTTCAAATTCTTCAAATACCTTCAAATTCCTTCAAATTCTTTAAAAACTACTACTACTACTACTGATACTACTACTACTACTGCTACTACTGCTACTACTACTACTACTACTGATACTACTACTACTACTACTACTGATACTACTACTACTACTACTACAAATTACTTCAAATTGTTCAAATTCTTCAAATTTTTCAAATTCTTTAATATTTTTCAGCTATTTTTTCTCTTCTGCATGGATCTTCTGCATCTTCTCAAATCATTCTGCAGATTAGCATTCTCACTCGCTGTTGCGTAGGAACAGCTTTTTCTAGTTATTATTATTATTATTATTCCGTCGGCGTGTAACTACTCCCACATACTTCAACCGATTTCAACAATTTTGGTGTCAAAACGTTCAGCTCCTTCCCGACATTCCTGCTATATCTCATCATTATTCTAACTTTAATACTTTTTAAAATATTTGTACTTTTTGTGCGTACTTTTCTCCCATTGAAATGAATGCAAATTCCTTCAAATTCTTCAAATTTTTCATAATTCTTCAAATTCCTTCAAATTCTTGTAATCATTCTTATTGTTCAAATTGTTCAAATGGTTCAAATGGTTCAAATCTATCAGATTTTTCAAATTTTTTCAAATTTTTCAAATTTTTTCAAATTTTTCAAATACTTCAAATTCTTCAAATTTTTCAAATTCTTCAAATTTTTCAAATTCCTTCCAATTCTTCTGATACAACTGATATTAATACTACTACTACTACAACAGATACTACTCCTCCTCCTACTACTACTACTACAACTGATACTACTACTACTCCTACTACTACTACTACTACTACAACTGATACTACTACTACTGATACTACTACTACTACTACTGATACTACTACCACTACTACTACTACTAATGATACTACTGCTGCTACTGCTACTACTACTGATGCTACTGCTGATACTACTACTATTACTACTACTACTACTCCTACTAGTACTACTGATACTACTACTACTACTACTACTACTACTACTACAAATTCCTTCAAATTCTTCAAATTCCTTCAAATTCTTTAAAAACTGATACTACTACTACTACTGATACTACTCCTACTACTACTGATACTTCTACTACTACTACTGATACTACTACTACTACTACTGATACTACTACTACTACTACTACTACTACTACTACTAATGATACTACTGCTGCTACTGCTACTACTACTGATGCTACTGCTGATACTACAACAACTACTACTGATACTACTACTATTACTACTACTACTACTCATACTACTAGTACTACTGATATTACTACTACTACTACTACTACAAATTCCTTCAAATTCTTCAAATTCCTTCAAATTCTTTAAAAACTGATACTACTACTACTACTGATACTACTCCTACTACTACTGATACTACTCCTACTACTACTGATACTACTACTACTACTACTACTACTACTACTGATACTACTACTACTACTACTACTACTACTAATGATACTATTGCTGCTACTGCTACCACTACTGCTACTACAACTACTACTGCTACTACTACTATTACTACTACTAATACAACTACTACTACTCCTAGTACTACTGATACTACTACTAATACTACTACTACTACAAATTCCTTCAAATTCTTTAAAAACTGATACTACTACTACTACTGATACTACTACTACTGATACTACTACTGTTACTACTACTAATACAACTACTACTACTACTAGTATTACTGATACTACTACTACTACTACTACTACTACAAATTCCTTCAAATTCCTTCAAATTCTTTAAAAACTGATACTACTACTACTACTGATACTACTACTACTACTACTACTGATACTACTACTATTACTACTAATAATACAACTACTACTACTACTAGTACTACTGATACTACTACTACTACAAATTCCTTCGAATTCTTCAAATTCCTTCAAATTCTTTAAAAACTGATACTACTACTACTACTGATACTACTACAACTACTACTGATACTACTACTATTACTACTAATAATACAACTATTACTACTACTAGTACTACCGATACTACTACTACTACTACTACAAATTCCTTCAAATTCTTCAAATTCCTTCAAATTCCTTCAAATTCTTTAAAAACTAATACTACTACTATTGATACTACTACTACTACTACTACTGCTACTACTGCTACTACTGATACTACTACTACTGCTACTACTACTGATACTACTACTACTACTACTGATAGTACTTCTACTACTACTACTACTACTACTACAAATTACTTCAAATTTTTCAAATTCTTCAAATTTTTCAAATTCTTCAATGTTTTTCAGCTATTTTTTCTCTTCTGCATGGATCTTCTGCACCTTCTCCTCAAATCATTCTGCAGATTAGCATTCTCACTCGCTGTTGCGTAGGAACAGCTTTTTCTAGTTATTATTATTATCAGTGAGAATGCTATACAGCATTCTCACTTATTGTTTTCCTGTTTTTCTTTATTATTATTATTATTATTATTATTCCGTCGGCGTGTAACTACTCCCACATACTTCAACCGATTTCAACAATTTTGGTGTCAAAACGTTCAGCTCCTTCCCGACATTCCTGCTATATCTCATCATTATTCTAACTTTAATACTTTTTAAAATATTTGTACTTTTTGTGCGTACTTTTTTCCCATTGAAATGAATGCAAATTCCTTCAAATTCTTCAAATTTTTCATATTCCTTCAAATTCCTTCAAATTCTTTTCATCATTCTTATTGTTCAAATTGTTCAAATGGTTCAAATCTTTCAGATTTTTCAAATTTTTTCATATTTTTCAAATTTTTTCAAATTTTTCAAATACTTCAAATACTTCAAATTCTTCAAATTTTTCAAATTCTTCAAATTTTTCAAATTCCTTCTAATTCTTCTGATACAACTGATATTAATACTACAACTACAACAGATACTACTCTTACTACTACTACTACTACAACTGATACTACTACTACTGATACTACTACTACTACTGATACTACTACCACTACTACTACTACTAATGATACTACTGCTGCTACTGCTACTACTACTGATGCTACTGCTGATACTACAACTACTACTGATACTACTACTATTACTACTACTAGTACTACTGATACTACTACTACTACTACTACTACTACTACTACTACTACAAATTCCTTTAAATTCTGCAAATTCCTTCAAATTCTTTAAAAACTGATACTACTACTACTACTACTACTGATACTACTCCTACTACTACTGATACTTCTACTACTACTACTGATACTACTACTACTACTACTACTACTACTACTACTGATACTACTACTACTACTGATACTATTACTACTAATGATACTACTGCTGCTACTGCTACTACTACTGATACTACTACTACTACTACTGATACTACTACTATTACTACTACTAATACAACTACTACTACTAGTAGTACTACTGATACTACTACTACTACTACTACAATACTACAAATTCCTTCAAATTCCTTCAAATTCTTTAAAAACTGATACTGCTACTACTACTGATATTACTACTAATACTACTGATACTACTACTATTACTACTAATAATACAACTACTACTACTACTAGTACTACTGATACTACTACTACTACTACTAAAAATTCCTTCAAATTCTTCAAATACCTTCAAATTCCTTCAAATTCTTTAAAATTACTACTACTACTACTGATACTACTACTACTACTGCTACTACTGATACTACTGGTACTACTACTACTACTACTACTGATACTACTACTACTACTACTACAAATTACTTCAAATTGTTCAAATTCTTCAAATTCTTTAATATTTTTCAGCTATTTTTTCTCTTCTGCATGGATCTTCTGCATCTTCTCCTCAAATCATTCTGCAGATTAGCATTCTCACTCGCTGTTGCGTAGGAACAGCTTTTTCTAGTCAGTGAGAATGCTATACAGCATTCTCACTTATTGTTTTCCTGTTTTTCTTTATTATTATCAGTGAGAATGCTATACAGCATTCTCACTTATTGTTTTCCTGTTTTTCTTTATTATTATTATTATTATTATTATTATTATTATTATTATTATTCCGTCGGCGTGTAACTACTCCCACATACTTCAACCGATTTCAACAATTTTGGTGTCAAAACGTTCAGCTCCTTCCCGACATTCCTGCTATATCTCATCATTATTCTAACTTTAATACTTTTTAAAATATTTGTACTTTTTGTGCGTATTTTTCTCCCATTGAAATGAATGCAAATTCCTTCAAATTCTTCAAATTTTTTATATTCCTTCAAATTCTTGTAATCATTCTTATTGTTGAAATTGTTCAAATGGTTCAAATGGTTCAAATCTTTCAGATTTTTCAAATTTTTTCAAATTTTTCAAATTGTTTCAAATTTTTCAAATACTTCAAATACTTCAAATTCTTAAAATTTTTCAAATTCTTCAAATTTTTCAAATTCTTTCTAATTCTTCTGATACAACTGATATTAATACTACTACTACAACAGATACTACTCCTACTACTACTACTACTACAACTGATTATACTACTACTGATACTACTACTACTACTACTACTGATACTACTACCACTACTACTACTACTAATGATACTACTGCTACTACTGCTACTACTACTGATGCTACTGCTGATACTACAACAACTACTACTGATACTACTGATACTACTACTATTACTACTACTACTACTACTAGTACTACTGATACTACTACTACTACTACTACTACTACTACTACAAATTCCTTCAAATTCTTCAAATTACTTCAAATTCTTTAAAAACTGATACTACTACTACTACTGATACTACTCCTACTACTACTGATACTTCTACTACTACTACTGATACTACTACTACTACTACTACTGATACTACTACTACTACTGATAATAATACTACTACTACTACTAATGATACTACTGCTGCTACTGCTACTACTACTGATGCTACTGCTGATACTACAACAACTACTACTGATACTACTACTATTACTACTACTACTACTACTAGTAGTACTACTGATACTACTACTACTACTACTACTACAAATTCCTTCAAATTCTTCAAATTCCTCCAAATTCTTTAAAAACTGATACTACTACTACTACTGATACTACTCCTACTGCTACTGATACTTCTACTACTACTACTGATGATACTACTACTACTACTACTACTACTACAGATACTACTACTACTACTACTACTACTACTAATGATACTATTGCTGCTACTGCTACCACTACTGCTACTACAACTACTACTGCTACTACTACTATTACTACTACTAATACGACTACTACTACTAGTAGTACTACTGATACTACTACTAATACTACTACTACTACAATTTCCTTCAAATTATTTAAAAACTGATACTACTACTACTACTGATACTACTACTACTACTACTACTACTACTACTACTACTGATACTACTACTATTACTACTACTAATACAACTACTACTACTACTACTACTACTACTGATACTACTACTACTACTACTACTACAAATTACTTCAAATTGTTCAAATTCTTCAAATTTTTCAAATTCTTTAATATTTTTCAGCTATTTTTTCTCTTCTGCATGGATCTTCTGCATCTTCTCCTCAAATCATTCTGCAGATTAGCATTCTCACTCGCTGTTGCGTAGGAACAGCTTTTTCTAGTTATTATTATTATTCCGTCGGCGTCTAACTACTCCCGCATACTTCAACCAATTTCAACAATTTTGGTGTCAAAACGTTCGGCTCGTTCCCGGCATGCCTGCTATATCTCATGGTTATGCTAACTTTTATACTTTTTAAAATATTTCACTTTTTGTGCGTTTTTGGTTGCTCCCATTGAAATCAATGCAAAATCCTTCAAATTCTTCAAATTTTTCATATTCCTTCAAATTCCTTCAAATTCTTGTAATCATTCTTATTATTCAAATTGTTCAAATGGTTCAAATGGTTCAAATCTTTCAGATTTTTCAAATTTTTTCAAATTTTTCAATTTTTTTCAAATTTTTCAAATTTTTCAAATACTTCAAATTCTTCAAATTTTTCAAATTCTTCAAATTTTTCAAATTCCTTCTAATTCTTCTGATACAACTGATATTAATACTACTACTACAACAGATACTACTCTTACTACTACTACTACTACTACTACTACTGATACTACTACTACTACTACTGATACTACTACCACTACTACTACTACTAATGCCACTACTGCTTCTACTACTGATGCTACTGCTGATACTACAACAACTACTACTGATACTACTACTATTACTACTACTACTACTACTAGTAGTAGTACTACTGATACTACTACTACTACTACTACAAATTCCTTCAAATTCTTCAAATTCCTTCAAATTCTTTAAAAACTGATACTACTACTACTACTGATACTACTCCTACTACTACTGATACTTCTACTACTACTACTGATACTACTGATAATACTACTACTACTGATACTACTACTACTACTACTACTGATACTACTACTACTACTAATGATACTACTAATGATACTACTGCTGCTACTGCTACTACAACAACTACTACTGCTACTACTACTATTACTACTACTAATACAACTACTACTACTAGTACTACTGATACTACTACTACTACTACTACTACTACAAATTCTTTAAAAACTGATACTACTACTACTACTGATACTACTACTACTACTACTGATACTACTACTATTACTACTACTATTACAACTACTACTACTACTACTAGTACTACTGATACTACTACTACTACTACTACTACTACTACTACTACAAGTTCCTTCAAATTCCTTCAAATTCTTTAAAAACTGATACTACTACTACTACTAGTGATATTACTACTACTACTACTGATACTACTACTATTACTACTAATAATACAACAACAGCTACTACTACTACTACTGATACTACTACTACTACTACTACAAATTCCTTCAAATTCTTCAAATACCTTCAAATTCCTTCAAATTCTTTAAAAACTACTACTACTACTACTGATACTACTGATACTACTACTACTACTACTACTACTACTGATACTACTACTACTAGTACTACTGATACTACTACTACTACTACAAATACCTTCAAATTCCTTCAAATTCTTTAAAAACTAATACTACTACTACTGATACAACTACTACTACAAATTACTTCAAATTGTTCAAATTTTTCAATTTTTTTAAATTCTTCAATGTTTTTCAGCTATTTGTTTTCTTCGGCATGGATCTTCTGCATCTTCTCCTCAAATCATTTTGCAGATTAGCATTCTCACTCGCTGTTGCGTAGGAACAGCTTTTTCTAGTTATTATTATTATTCCGTCGGCGTGTAACTACTCCCACATACTTCAACCGATTTCAACAATTTTGGTGTCAAAACGTTCAGCTCCTTCCCGACATTCCTGCTATATCTCATCATTATTCTAACTTTAATACTTTTTAAAATATTTGTACTTTTTGTGCGTACTTTTTTCCCATTGAAATGAATGCAAATTCCTTCAAATTCTTCAAATTTTTTATATTCCTTCAAATTCCTTCAAATACTTTTAATCATTCTTATTGTTCAAATTGTTCAAATGGTTCAAATGGTTCAAATCTTTCAGATTTTTCAAATTTTTTCATATCTTTCAAATTTTTTCAAATTTTTCAAATACTTCAAATACTTCAA
This sequence comes from Fundulus diaphanus, assembly GCA_037039145.1. Taxonomy (NCBI): domain Eukaryota; kingdom Metazoa; phylum Chordata; class Actinopteri; order Cyprinodontiformes; family Fundulidae; genus Fundulus; species Fundulus diaphanus. The sequence goes on along the minus strand of CM073121.1, from coordinate 12,100,077 downwards.
ATTCTTCAAATTTTTCAAATTCTTCAAATCTTTCAAATTCCTTCTAATTCTTCTGATACAACTGATATTAATACTACTACTACAACAGATACTACTCCTAGTACTACTACTACTACTACAACTGATACTACTACTACTGATACTACTACTACTGATACTACTACCACTTCTACTACTACTAATGATACTACTGCTGCTTCTGCTACTACTACTGATGCTACTGCTGATACTACAAGAATTACTACTGATACTACTACTATTACTACTACTATTAGTACTAGTACTACTGATACTACTACTACTACTACTACTACAAATTCCTTCAAATTCTTCAAATTCCTTCAAATTCTTTAAAAACTGATACTACTACTATTACTGATACTACTCCTACTACTACTGATACTTCTACTACTACTACTGATACTACTACTACTACTACTGATACTACTACTACTACTGATACTACTACTACTACTATTACTACTAATGATACTACTGCTGCTACTGCTACTACTACTGCTACTACAACAACTACTACTGCTACTACTACTATTACTACTACTAATACAACTATTACTACTACTAGTAATACTGATACTACTACTACTAATACTACTACTACTACTACAAATTCCTTCAAATTCTTTAAAAACTGATACTACTACTACTACTGATACTACTACTACTGATACTACTACTATTACTACTACTAATACAACTACTACAACTACTAGTACTACTACTACTACTACTACTACTACTACTACAAATTCCTTCAAATTCTTCAAATTCCTTCAAATTCTTAAAAAACTAATACTACTACTACTACTGCTACTACTGATACTACTGATACTACTACTACTACTACTACTGATACTAGTACTACTACTACTACTACTACTACTACTACAAATTACTTCAAATTGTTCAAATTGTTCAAATTTTTTCAGCTTTTTTTTCTCTTCTGCATGGATCTTCTGCATCTTCTCCTCAAAGCATTCTGCAGATTAGCATTCTCACTCGCTGTTGCGTAGGAACAGCTTTTTCTAGTTATTATCAGTGAGAATGCTATACAGCATTCTCACTTATTGTTTTCCTGTTTTTCTTTATCAGTGAGAATGCTATACAGCATTCTCACTTATTGTTTTCCTGTTTTTCTTTATTATTATTATTATTATTATTATTATTATTATTATTCCGTACGTTTTTGTGCGTCTAACTACTCCTGCATACTTCAACCGATTTCAACGATTTTCGTACCAAAACGTTCGGCTCGTTCTCGACATTACTGCTATATCTCATGGTTATGGTACCTTTTATACTTTTTAAAGTATTTGTACTTTTTGTGCGTTTTTTGTTCCCATTGAAATGAATGCAAATTCCTTCAAATTCTTCAAATTTTTCATATTCCTTCAAATTCTTGTAATCGTTCTTAATGTTCAAATTGTTCAAATGGTTCAAATTGTTCAAATCTTTCAAATTTTTCAATTTTTTTCAAATTTTTCAGATTTTTTCAATTTTTTCGAATACTTCAAATACTTCAAATTCTTCAAATTTTTCAAATTCTTCAAATTCCTTCTAGTTCTTCTGATACAACTGATATTAATACTACTACTACAACAGATACTACTCCTTCTACTACTACTTCTACTACTACTACTTCTACTACTACTACTACAACTGATACTACTACTATTGATACTACTACTACTACTACTGATACTATTACCACTACTACTACTACTAATGATACTCTTGCTGCTACTGCTACTACTACTGATGCTACTGCTGATACTACAACAACTATTACTGATACTACTACTATTACTACTACTACTACTAGTAGTAGTACTACTGATACTACTACTTCTACAAATTCCTTTAAATTCTTCAAATTCCTTCAAATTCTTTAAAAACTGATACTACTACTACTACTGATACTACTCCTACTGATACTTCTACTACTACTACTGATATTACTACTACTACTACTACTACTGATATTACTACTACTACTGATACTACTACTAGTACTACTACTACTAATGATACTACTGCTGCTACTGCTACTACTACTGCTACTACAATAACTACTACTGCTACTACTACTATTACTACTGCTAATACAACTACTACCACTACTAGTACTACTACAAATTCCTTCAAATTCTTTAAAAACTGATTCTACCACTACTACTGATACTACTACTACTACTACTGATACTACTACTATTACTACTGATACTACTACGATTACTACTACTAATACAACAACTAGTACTACTGATACTACTGATACTACTACTACTACTACTACAAATTCCTTCAAATTCTTTAAAAACTGATACTACTACTACTACTGATACTACTACCACTACTACTACTACTGACACTTCTACTATTACTACTAATAATACAACAACAACTACTACTACTAGTACTACTGATACTACTACTACTACTACTACTACAAATTCCTTCAAATTCCTTCAAATTCCTTAAAAACTGATACTACTACTACTGATACTACTACTACTGCTACTACTGATACTACTGATACTACTACTACTACTACTGATACTACTACTACTACTACTGATAGTACTTCTACTACTACTACTACTACTACTACAAATTACTTCAAATTCTTCAAATTCTTCAAAATTTTCTAATACTTCAATGTTTTTTAGCTATTTTTTCTCTTCTGCATTGATCTTCTGCATCTTCTCCTCAAATCATTCTGCAGATTAGCATTCTCACTCGCTGTTGCGTAGGAACAGCTTTTTCTAGTTATTATTATTATTATTATTATTATTATTATTATTCCGTCGGCGTGTAACTACTCCCACATACTTCAACCGATTTCAACAATTTTGGTGTCAAAACGTTCAGCTCCTTCCCGACATTCCTGCTATATCTCATCATTATTCTAACTTTAATACTTTTTAAAATATTTGTACTTTTTGTGCGTACTTTTTTTCCATTGAAATGAATGCAAATTCCTTCAAATTCTTCAAATTTTTCATATTCCTTCAAATTCCTTCAAATTCTTGTAATCATTCTTATTGTTCAAATTGTTCAAATGGTTCAAATGGTTCAAATCTTTCAGATTTTTCAATTTTTTTCAAATTTTTCAAATTTTTTCAAATTTTTCAAATACTTCAAATTCTTCAAATTTTTCAAATTCTTCAAATTTTTCAAATTCCTTCTAATTCTTCTAATACAACTGATATTAATACTACAACTACAACAGATACTACTCCTACTACTACTACTACAACTGATACTACTACTACTGATACTACTACTACTACTACTGATACTACTACCACTACTACTGATACTACTACCACTACTACTAATGATACTACTGCTGCTACTGCTACTACTACTGATGCTACTGCTGATACTAAAACTACTACTGATACTACTACTATTACTACTACTACTACTACTACTAGTACTACTGATACTACTACTACTACTACTACTACAAATTCCTTTAAATTCTGCAAATTCCTTCAAATTCTTTAAAAACTGATACTACTACTACTACTGATACTACTTCTACTACTACTGATACTTCTACTACTACTACTGATACTACTACTACTACTACTACTACTGATACTACTACTACTACTGATACTACTACTACTAATGATACTACTGCTGCTACTGCTACTACTACTGCTACTACTACTACTACTGATACTACTATTACTACTACTAATACAACTACTACTACTACTATTACTACTGATACTACTACTACTACTACTACGACTACTACTACAAATTCCTTCAAATTTCTTCAAATTCTTTAAAAACTGATACTGCTACTACTACTGATATTACTACTAATACTACTGATACTACTACTATTACTACTAATAATACAACTACTACTACTACTAGTACTACTGATACTACTACTACTACTACAAATTCCTTCAAATTCTTCAAATTCCTTCAAATTCTTTAAAAACTGATACTACTACTAATGCTACTACTACTACAACTACTACTACTGCTACTACTGATACTACTACTACTGATACTACAACTACTGATACTACTACTACTACTACTACTACAAATTACTTCAAATTGTTCAAATTTTTCAAATTCTTTAATATTTTTCAGCTATTTTTTCTCTTCTGCATGGATCTTCTGCATCTTCTCCTCAAATCATTCTGCAGATTAGCATTCTCACTCGCTGTTGCGTAGGAACAGCTTTTTCTAGTTATCAGTGAGAATGCTATACAGCATTCTCACTTATTGTTTTCCTGTTTTTCTTTATTATTATTATTATTATTATTATTATTATTATTATTATTATTCCGTCGGCATGTAACTACTCCCACATACTTCAACCGATTTCAACAATTTTGGTGTCAAAACGTTCAGCTCCTTCCCGACATTCCTGCTATATCTCATCATTATTCTAACTTTAATACTTTTTAAAATATTTGTACTTTTGTGCGTACTTTTTTCCCATTGAAATGAATGCAAATTCCTTCAAATTCTTCAAATTTTTGATATTCCTTCAAATTCCTTCAAATTCTTTTAATCATTCTTATTGTTCAAATTGTTCAAATGGTTCAAATGGTTCAAATCTTTCAGATTTTTCAAATTTTTTCATATTTTTCAAATTTTTTCAAATTTTTCAAATACTTCAAATTCTTCAAATTTGTCAAATTCTTCAAATTTTTCAAATTCCTTCTAATTCTCCTGATACAACTGATATTAATACTACAACTACAACAGATACTACTCCTACTACTACTGCTACTACAACTGATACTACTACAACTGATACTACTACTACTACTACTGATAGTACTACCACTACTACTACTACTAATGATACTACTGCTGCTACTGCTACTACTACTGATGCTACTGCTGGTACTACAACTACTACTGATACTACTACTATTACTACTACTACTACTAGTACTACTGATACTACTACTATTACTACTACTACTACTAGTACTACTGATACTACTACTACTACTACTACTACAAATTCCTTTAAATTCTGCAAATTCCTTCAAATTCTTTAAAAACTGATACTACTACTACTACTGATACTACTCCTACTACTACTGATACTTCTACTACTACTACTGATACTACTACTACTACTACTACTACTGATACTACTACTACTACTGATACTACTACTACTACTGATACTACTGCTGCTACTACTACTACTGATACTACTACTACTACTATTACTACTACTAATACAACTACTACTACTACTAGTACTACTGATACTACTACTACTACTACTACTACAAATTCCTTCAAATTCTTTAAAAACTGATACTGCTACTACTACTGATATTACTACTAATACTACTGATACTACTACTATTACTACTAATAATACAACTACTACTACTAGTAGTACTACTGATACTACTACTACTACTACTACAAATTCCTTCAAATTCTTCAAATACCTTCAAATTCCTTCAAATTCTTTAAAAACTACTACTACTACTACTGATACTACTACTACTACTGCTACTACTGCTACTACTACTACTACTACTGATACTACTACTACTACTACTGCTACTACTGATACTACTGATACTACTACTACTACTACTACTGATACTACTACTACTACTACTACAAATTACTTCAAATTGTTCAAATTCTTCAAATTTTTCAAATTCTTTAATATTTTTCAGCTATTTTTTCTCTTCTGCATGGATCTTCTGCATCTTCTCAAATCATTCTGCAGATTAGCATTCTCACTCGCTGTTGCGTAGGAACAGCTTTTTCTAGTTATTATTATTATTATTATTATTCCGTCGGCGTGTAACTACTCCCACATACTTCAACCGATTTCAACAATTTTGGTGTCAAAACGTTCAGCTCCTTCCCGACATTCCTGCTATATCTCATCATTATTCTAACTTTAATACTTTTTAAAATATTTGTACTTTTGTGCGTACTTTTTTCCCATTGAAATGAATGCAAATTCCTTCAAATTCTTCAAATTTTTGATATTCCTTCAAATTCCTTCAAATTCTTTTAATCATTCTTATTGTTCAAATTGTTCAAATGGTTCAAATGGTTCAAATCTTTCAGATTTTTCAAATTTTTTCATATTTTTCAAATTTTTTCAAATTTTTCAAATACTTCAAATTCTTCAAATTTGTCAAATTCTTCAAATTTTTCAAATTCCTTCTAATTCTCCTGATACAACTGATATTAATACTACAACTACAACAGATACTACTCCTACTACTACTGCTACTACAACTGATACTACTACAACTGATACTACTACTACTACTACTGATAGTACTACCACTACTACTACTACTAATGATACTACTGCTGCTACTGCTACTACTACTGATGCTACTGCTGGTACTACAACTACTACTGATACTACTACTATTACTACTACTACTACTAGTACTACTGATACTACTACTATTACTACTACTACTACTAGTACTACTGATACTACTACTACTACTACTACTACAAATTCCTTTAAATTCTGCAAATTCCTTCAAATTCTTTAAAAACTGATACTACTACTACTACTGATACTACTCCTACTA